>OY728160.1:1525086831-1527486831 GCA_963277665.1 Viscum album
AATTTTTATTAATTAATGATAGTTGAACCAATTCTTACAAATTAATACAATTTACTTTTAAATAAAAAAATTAAATCTTAATGAAACAACATATTTGTAAAAATAAATAATGAAAAATAAAACCATCTAATTCTAATTTAATTTAATTGTCTCTAGTTAACAGTAATTAAAACTAATATAAAATAAAATAAAATAACTAAAATATAAAAGCAATGGATAAATACATTAAAACAGAATCTTTCATACGATGGAAGGCCTTGAAAATCACTATGATGTAAAATTTTAAAATTTTAAAAAATTGAAGAGAAAAATATGAGAGTAGAGATGGAGAAAGGAGTTGAGAAAGTTGTGAAATGAGAAAAAAACAGATGGGGGTATATATAGGTTAGATTATTTGTGAAGAGAGTATTTGCAATGCGATTCCCGTCACAAATGCTAACCCCTCCTATTAATTAGGGGTGGTGATTAAAAAGATATTTTTGATGGGTCCCGTCGCAAATACCTACCTGCCGACATAGCATTTACGATGAGATTCGTCGCCAATGCTAACCAATGAAAAAGGTAATTACAATGGAACACATTGCAAATACCTAGCATTTGTGATGGGTGTAACCACCCGTCAAAATAAACAATTTGTTTATAGTGTAAAAACCCTTAAAACCCCTAAAAACTCTAAAAAACATTAAAACCCCTAAAAAACTCAAAAAACACTGAAAACCCAAAAAGACCCTAAAAACCCTGAAAACCCATAAAAACCATAAAACGCCTAAAAGCCCCTAAAACCACTCAAAATACTAGAAACCCAAAAAACCCTATAACCAATAAAAATCCTAAAAACCCCTAAAATCCATGAAAACGTAAAAAACCCTAAAAACCCATAAAAACCCCTAGAAACCATAAAACACCTAAAAACCTTTAAAACCCCTAAAAACCATAAGAACCCTAAAACCACTAAAAACTCAAAAAACCCTTAAAACTTCTAAAAATGCTAAGAAACTCTAAAAATCCTTAAAACCCCAAAAAATTAACAAAAAAACATAAAACCCAAAAAAGACCCTAAAAACCCTATAAAACCTTAAAAAACACAAAAATTCTAAAAAAACTCTAAAAATCCATGAAAATGTAAAAAATCCTAAAACCCCCTAAAAACTATAAAAACCCCTAAAACATTAACAAACCTAAAAACCCATAAAAATCCTAAAAACCAAAAAAAATTCTAAAAACCCTTTAAGCACTAAAAACATTAATAAACTCTAGAAAACCTTAAAATCCATAAAAAACTCAAAAAAACCCGTAAAACAAAAAAAGTCCCAAAAACCCTCAAAAACTCAAAACCCCCCAAAAATGGCTAAACACCCCCCAAATCCCTAAAACCCTAAAAACTATAAAAATTCTAAAAACCCTAAAAATCCATGAAAACGTAAAAACCCATAACAACCCCAAAAATCTCCTCAAGACTATAAAAACCCCTAAAAACCTTAAAAAATCCTAAAACCCCATAAACCCACTAAAAACTCTGAAAACCCCTTAAACGCCTAAAAGCGTTAAAAACACTAAAACAAGTTAAAAAGCCAAAAAAAACTAAAAAAACCTTAAGACCCCAAAAGCCCATAAAAACCCTGAAAACCCCTGAAAACTAAAAAAACCTTAAGACCCCAAAAGCCCATAAAAACCCTGAAAACCCCTGAAAACCATAAAGACCCCAGAAAAACCATAAAAACCCCGAAAACCCTAAAATCTATGAAAACGTAAAAAACCCTAAAAACTCTAAATTACCCCTAAACCCCATAAAAACCCTTCAAAACCCTAAAATCCCAAAAAAATACCAAAAAATACAAAAAACTCTAAAACCCCTAAAATCCCTAAAAACATTAAAAAAACTCTAAAAAACCATAAAACCCCTAAAAATTCAAAAAAAACCCAAAAAACCCCAAAATGACCCTAAAACCCATAAAACCCATAAAAATCCTAAAAACACTCAAGATCACTAAAACCCTAAAAACCATACAAATCACGAAAAACCCTAAAAATCCATGAAAACAAAAAAACCATAAAACCCTGAAAAACTAAAAAACCCTAAAAACCCATAAAAACCCTAAAAACCCATAAAACCCCTAAAAACCCACTTAAAACTCTAAAAACCATTTAAACCCCTAAAAATGTAAAAAACCCAAGAAAATATTAAAAACCATAAAAACTCAATAAAACACAAAAAACCCAAAAAATACCCAAAAATCCCTGAAAAACCCTAATCTCCCTGAAAACTCTAAAACCCCTCAAAATCTCTAAAAACTGAAAACCTTGAAAACCCTTGAAAACCATAAAACGCCCTAAAACCCTTAAAAACACTAAAACCCATAAAAACCCAAAAAAACCCGCTAAAAACTTTAAAACACCTTAACCTCAAAAATATTTTGAAAATACCAAAAACCCAAAAAACCCAAAAAACTCAGAAAAACCTAAAACTCCAAAAGGACCCTAAAAAAACAAAAATCCTATGAAATCCCTAAAAATCCTGGAAAACATAAAATACCAAAATAAACCTGAAAACACCCAAAAAACAATAAAACCCCTAAAACTACAAAAACCCTAAAAACCGAAAAAGATCAAAAAATCCCCAAAAGTCTCTAAAACCCTAGAAAACCCACTAAAACCCCTAAAACCCCTAAAAACCCCTAAGAACACTAAAACCCCCTAAAACCCATAAAAATCCTAAAAACCCCAAAATATCCATGAAAGCGTAAAAACCCTTGAAAACCCCATGAAAAACACAAAACCCCTAAAAACATTAAAAACCCATAAAAACCCACTAAAACACTAAAAACCCTTCAAATACCAAAAAATTTAAGAAACTCTAAAAAACCTTTAAATCCCTAAAAACTATAAAAACCCTAAAAACTCTTGAGAAACCCTAAAACCCCTCAAATTCCCTAAAGAGCAAAAAAAGACCCCTAAAAATCATAAAAATCCAAAACACCCATAAAAATACCTTAAAATATAAAAACCCTTGAAAACCATTAAAACCCTAAAAACTTTAAAAACTATAAAAACCCATAAAAACCCTAAAAACCACTAAAACCCCTTGAAACCCCTAAATATATTAAAAAAATCTTAAAAACCTTAAAAATACTAAAATACTCAAGAAAACCCCCTAAAAACCACAAAAGATCTTACAAATCCTTAAAAACCATAAATAGCCGTAAAACCATAAAAATCCGTAAAAACCCTAAAAATCCTAAAAATACCCAAAAATCCATGAAAATGTAAAAAACCCAAAAAAACCCTGAAAACCATAAAGATCCCCAAAACCTTAAAAAACCTTAAAAAAACCTAAAAACTCATAAAAACCCTAAAACCATGAAAAAAACTAAAAACCATTAAAACCCCTAAAAACATAAAAAAATTCTAAAAAACCTTAATGACCCTAAAAAACTGGAAAAAAATCCTAAAAACCCATAAAAACCCTAAAAACCCTGACAACCCTTAAAAACTGTAAAAACCGTAAAAACTGTAAAAACCCCTAAAATCCCTCAAAATCCCTAAAACCCCTAAAAACCCTAAAAACCAAAAAAAAATCAATGAAAATGAAAAACACCCTAAAAATATTGAAAAACCTTTGAAAACCATAAAAACTCGTAAAAATTGTAAAAAACCCTAAACCCCATAAAACCCCCAAACCTACTAAAACTCTAAAAAATCTTATAGCACCTAAAAACATTAAAAAACACTAAAACCCTAAAAAAATTAATGAAAATCCAAAAAACCCTAAAAAAATCTAAAACCCCCTAAAACCCCTCAAAATATCTAAAACATTAAAAACTTGAAAATCCATAAAAATCCTAAATAACATCTAAAAATCCATGAAAATGTAGAAAAACCTAAATCCAATAAAACACCTAAAACCATAAAAAACCCTAAATGTCCATAAAAATCATAAAACCAAAAAAAATTAAAAACACTTTAAAACCCTAAAAACCATAAAAAACTCTAAAAACATTAAAAACTCTATAAAACTAAAAAACCCCTAAAAACCCAAAAGTCCCTAAAAACTTTGAAAGAACCCAAAAAATCCTGTAAAACCCATAAAAACACTCAAAATCCATAAAAACCGTAAAAACCCATAAAACCATAAAAATCCTAACCCCCCCCCAAAAAAATCCATGAAAACCTAAAAAATACTAAAAACCCTGAAAAAAACCTGAAAAACCCCTAAAAATGTTAAAGACCTCTAAAACCTTATAAACCCTAAAAAGCTCAAAATAACCCTAAAAACCCAAAAAGACCCGGAAAACCTTGAAAATCTCTAAAAACCCTAAAAAGCCCTAAAAAACCTCAAAAAACCTTAAAATACTTGAATACCCTAAAACCATAAAAACCATAAAATGCTAAAAACCCCCCTAAAAATGGATGAAAACATAAATAACCTTAAAAGTCCTAAAAAACCCCTAAAAAACATAAAACCTCTAAAAACATTAAAAAATCCAAAAAATCCATAAAACCCTAAAAACCTAGTAAAACTCTGAAATCCCTTTAAACCCCTAAAAACGTTAAAAAACTAAAAAACCTTATAAACCCTAAAAAACTCAAAATAAAACCCTAAAACCTAAAAAGACCCTAGAAACGTTAAAAACCCTAAAATCCCTCAAAATCCCTAAAAATGATAAAAACCCTAAAAATAATAAAAAACCTAAAAGCCCTAAAAATCCAAGAAAACATAAAAAACACTGAAAACCATAAAAACCATAAAAAACCTTAAAAAATCAAAAAACCAACAAAAACAATAAAACCCCACTAAAAACCCCTTAAAACTCCTAAAACATTAAAAAACTCTAAAAACCATAAAACAATAAAAACTAAAAAACCCTAAAATCCCTAAATGACCCTAAATCCCCAAAAACCCCTACAGAACCTAAAAATCATAAAAATCCTTTAAAAAACTCTAAAAATCCATGAAAACTTGAAAAACCTAAGAAGGTGGTTAAGTTTATAGAAGCGAATAACACGTTATTTCTTTGGAAGGGCCCTTACCTTACTATTTCTGGTGTGAAGGTGGCTTGTGATTTGGTGGATAAGCCCAAAGAGGATGGGGGTTGGGTATCAAAAGGATTGTTGATTGGAATAAAGTGGCCAAAAATAGACATATTTGGGACTTATGTACCCATTCCTCTTATTATATCTAGGTGGACTAGGATCATATATTTTTTCTTGGGTGTTCACATTTTTGGGTGGCTAAAGTCCATTGGAATTGTTTGTGGACTTGGAAGAAGTTGTGGGGCCTTCATGATTTTCTTAAGGACCATATCTTCTTTTCTATTTGGAATGTTACTAGAATATCCCTATGGTTTGTCTCTTGGATCCCGAGAGGTCTTATATATATCTCCATTGAGGATCATATTTTATGACTCGGGTCTTTCCATATATTAGATGGTTTCTAACCTTATCCCTGATGGGCATTGGCATCCTTCACGGGCTATATTGGCTGATTTGTGGGACATAAGGTAGTAGATTATTCTTCTTCGTCAGCCTAGTGGTTTTTTTGATGGTATTTGTTGGAATAGGAAGTCAGGGTTTTCTACTCATAAGGTTTGGGAGGATCTCAGACCAAGATTTTCCATTGTTCCTTGGAGTTCCTTGGTTTGGAAAAAGGTTTCTTCTTCTAGGCTTTCCATTATCTTATGGTTCGTTATTTTGAATCGATTTCCTACAAAAGATTGTCTATAATGAAGGGGTGTATCCTTTCCCAGTTGATGCTATCTCTATGAGGTTGATACTGAGGATATTGATCATTTGTTTTTTTTAACTATTTGATGACTCTCCGACTTTCGTCCTCCTTTTTGTTCCTCATGGAGATTGATAGCGAGGCTAGTTCCTTTCCCACTATAATTGATTGGTGTTTACACTCCTCTGGGAAATCCTTAAAGAGTGTTTTGGGGAAGCTTGGGTTGGATACTTTAGTTTATTTTATATGGAAGGAGAGGAAGTATTAGTTACATGGATCTCCCCATCACAGTGGTAGTTCACTTTGGCTAAAGGCTGAGCTTACTATTAGATCTCAACTCACTTCATGCAGGCAATTCCACAGAAGTATGGTAATCATAGGTTGATTAGGAGCTCGAAATTTCCGAATTATTTTATTCATGATGAGATATGATGATGTGTTTGTTGGTTCATTGGTTGATTTTTGAGTAATTTTTTGGGGTCGATCTGGGTTTATTGTTGGGTTCTAGGGAGTTTGGGTTTTAAGGGGACTATGTTGTTGCATTTAGGTCTGTTTGAGGCTTCTATCCTGGTGGGACTGGATGTTGTTGTGGTGGGGGTGCTGGGCTCACTACTACAAAACTGATATTTAACAGCATTGGTATTTATCAATGCTAGAAAAAATCACTAATAAATGATATCATTATCTATGCTAAAGAAAGCACTGATAAATTTAACCATTTATCAACACTATTTTTAACGCTGATAAAGGGTTCCCTTTATTAGCACTTTATTTTTAGCATTGATAAAGGATATCATTTATCGTTGTTTTATTTTTAGCATTGATAAATGGTACCCTTTATGAGCGCTATATTTTTAGTACTAATAAAGGTCCGAATAAATAAAATAAAATAATAAAATAAATAAAAAATAAAAAATGAGTTTATTAAAAAAAATATTGCAAATTTTATTAATTAAATAATTACTGATAAAATGAACAAATTGATTATACTATATATAAATTATAAATACTAATAAATAGTATGTATTAAATATATAGATATGAAAAATGAAAACTAAACAAATTAAAATTGAAAATAAATATATTGCGAAAAATATTAAACATTTTATTAATTAGATGATTACTGATAATGTTAATAAATAATATATATTAAATATATATATATTAATGTATATAAATATAATTTATATATTTCAAAATATTTATTCACTTTATATTAAATTGTCATATATTTATTGAATAATGGTTTATAATTAAAAATTAATATGAATTAAAAATATTGACTAATTGAATAGAGTAATGGACATATAATTGATTGTTGTTTTATTTTTCAATTTAACATAGATCAAATGTATGTTACATTGATTTCACATATACGTAATTAATTCATTTTTATATACAATACACACACAAAAAACTTATCCATTTTTTCAATGTTATTAAAGTGTACTTTTTTTAATTTATTCAATTTCACTCATTTTTAACATGCATGCACTTAAAATTAGATATTCATTAATAATGTTAAAAATATATTTGTAAAAAATATTTATAAATAAATATATTCATAAATAAATATATTTAAAACTGTACATACTATATTTATAAAATTATATATTTATAATTATAAATATATAAATATTTTCTAAAAAGTATTTATATAATTATAAATAAATAGTTATATATATTTAAATAATTATTAGATTTATAATAAATTTACATAAATAATGAATATATTTACAATATTTATATTTATATTATATATATATTATATATATATAATTATAAATAAATAATTATAAAATTATAATTCATATATTTAAATAAGAAATATATTTACTATATTTATATTTATATATATTTATTAAGTGTTTATATATATATATTTACAAAAAAAATTATTTATAATTATAATTATAAATCATTTATTAGTGCTTAAGTAATAAGCACTGATAAAATAAATCTTTATCAGCTCTTTCTTTAGAACTGATAAAGATGAGGATTTATCTTGGTTAAAAAAAGTGCTGATAAAAGTCATATTTATTAGCGCTGAAAATTTAGTGCTGATAAATATGTATTTTTCCTGTGATTTTTCAGCACCGATAAAGACATACCTTTATCAGCACTAAAAAAGAATTGATAAATATTCTTTTTATCAGCACTTTTAAAAAAATGGTGATAAAAGTTGTAACGTCCCGAGTCCGGATCCCCTCCAATGGTGCCCCGTACCCGGTTCGCCACATGACCTCAAGCGCGTTTCTCCGAACGCCAGAGGCTGCCAACTAGCAGCGAGGGCCTTGGTGAGTCAGTGGGGAAACTATTCCATCATTCAGTAAAGTATAAACGGTAAGAAAACAACAATAAACAATGGAAGCAGAAAACAACATGCATAACAATAGAAACCAAACAGCAGAAACAATGTAGATATATAACTATGATGACAATGATGCAGCATGTACAAGTATCTAAGGAAAACAGAAAACACAACAACGTGCTGAAATACAACTGAAACCAAGTGCAAAAGAAAACAAAGTAAGCTTCTCAGCATCGTGAGCCACGACTCGGTCCCATGCTCCCCAGCTCCTAATGCAGTCAAGATCCTGAAGTAGAAGGGCGCTTGCCCTTATCTATACCTGCAGCAACATAGTCTGCTTGGGCCCAAAAGCATGGCCCAAATAGGGTGTGAGATACAATCCCAGTAGGAAATCACCCAAAGATTTGTTCCTAACAGTTAATGAATACATGGCAGTAATAAAACAAGAAGCAGTAAACAGAAAAACACAAGCAGCTACAATCCACAGTTCTGGAAAACAAAGTACACAAGTAAACAACCAACAACAAAAGAAGAAATAGGTAACCCTCTGGGTACCTCTCACAGTCTAACCCCTATGGTTCAACCTATAAGTACTAGTAACCATCTGGAAAGCACACACAGTCTCACCCCTCTGGTTCAGCTACGTAATTAAGCAGACTCTCTGGGGAAACACTCACCGTCAATTCCCCTTATAGTCTCATATCGTGCTAAAGGCTCTCTGGGGAAGCACTCAATGTCAATTCCCCATGTGGCCCGCATCGTGGATCTACAGACTCTATAAGGAAGCACTCAATGTCAATTCCCCCTATAGTCTCGCATCGTAATAAAAAGACACTCTGGAGAAGCCCTTCCGTCAATTCTCCCTTTGGTCTACTACTCTAGATTCTCACAGTCCTAAGTATAACTAAACATGCTCAGCGCGCGTGCATCATCCAAGTAAACCTCAAGAACTCCTTGGCTATTAACTAAGGCTCAGTAGCAAAACAAGGCAACCGTCCACAATCCTAAAACTAAGCATGGCAACTGGCAGAACTCCAAACAGGAAGAACAAACATGGCAAAGCAACCTGAGCACAAAATAAATTATGCTAATTACAATCATAAACCTCTACTATAGCAATCAAGCAAAACAGGCAAATAACAAGGGTAAAAAAGGAACACGCAATACCCCGTTCAAGGGTATTGGTGGAATTTGCACAAAATACTCATCAAATTTCAACAGAAAGGCACAAACCACCTACCTTTATCCCAGGTGATCGATATAAGTGAACCACGATGACAGATTCCCCTTGGAACGAAGTAGATCTGAGAAAACGCACAAAACGCTCAACCTAAGATAACTTGGAAACCAGGAGGAATCAAGAAACAAGGATAAAGCAGAAGGAATAACTCACCGTTGCGATTCCAACGTAATCGACCGTGCTCGAATCGGAGAATGGACGGAGAGGTGGGAGCTCGTCGAAGATTCGACCATACGGTCGCTCTCGGGCGGACGAAAACTGAAGAAGAAGAGGAAAATTGGGGTTAGGCGTGACCCCACTCCATTTAATGAAAAAAAGAAAGTACACGACGTGTACTTCAATTTTCCGTACTCCGAATTAACCGGCCTCCACCTTAGCCTTACACACCGTGTGTGTGGCCCAGACACGGCCAGCACACGGCTTCGAGCCGGGGAAGAGTACATGTCTTGTACTCAGAAATTACACAACGTGTACTTCTGAAATTTCCAGAAAATTCATTTTTCTCAAAAACTCCAGAAAAAGGAAAAACGTACCTGAAAAGAAGATCTGGGTTCTTAAAAAATTCCCCCCTTAAAGAAATTTGTCCCTAAATTTCCCTAACGAGTCAGAGAAGAAGAAACCCTGAATAGCTCCGGCCATTGCGATCGTACATCGGGCTCCCTCTCTCAGGTCTCGTCCTGTACTCGCTCGTGATTCCATAACACCCATACTAGAGGAACAGACCGCCCGCGGAGAACCTTCGTACTGCGATCGACAATCCGAATAGGATGATCCTCGAATGATGCATCCGCTTCAAGCTTGACTTCCTCGACTGAAAGATGTGAGATGGGTCTGAAAAGTAATGTCAGTGATGATAGACGTGGAAGACGTCGTTCATGCCCTGATACCTCTGAGGTAACTGCAACTGATAGGAGACTGTCCCCACTCTCTCCAAGACCTCAAACGGCCCGACGTACCGCGGTGAAAGCTTACCCTGTATCTGAATCCTCTTGTGTCCCAACCTTGGTGTGACATGCAGGAAAACCTGATCACCGACCTCGAACTCCAGAGGTCATCTCCGCTGATCAGCATAAGACTTCGGTCGAGACTGTGCTATAGCCATCCTCTTCCGAATCAGCTATATCTGCTCTGAAGTCTCCTGAACAAGACGACGTCCCAGCAAAGCTGCCTCTCCTGCCTCCATCCAGCATAAGGGTGATCGGCATGGCCTACCGTACAAGGCCTCGTATGGTGCCAATTGAATGGTCACCTGAAAACTGTTTTTGTAAGATAACTCCACCAGAGGAATATGCTTCTCCCAAGAACCTCCAAAATCAACGATGCAAGACCAAAGCATATCCTCAAGCACCTAGATCGTGTGCTCGGACTGGCCATCAGTTTGGGGATGGTAAGTTGTACTCAAAAGTACCTGTGCACCCAAGGCCTTCTGAAGTCCCTTCCAGAACCGAGAAGTAAAGCGTGCATCTCTGTTTGAAACAATAGATCACGGAACTCCATGCAGATGAACGATCTCTCTGATGTAAATTCATCCCAGATCATCGACACTAAAGTTCTCCTTGATCGGAAAGAATTGAGAAGCCTTTGTAATCCTGTCTATGACGACCCAAACAACATCGTTTCCCTGAGGTGATCTCGGAAACCCAGTTACGAAGTCTATCGCCACATCATTCCACTTCCACTCCGGAATGGGTAACTGCTGTAAAAGGCCTGCTGGTCGCTGATGCTCTGCTTTCACCTGCTGACAAGTAGAACATCTCATGAAAAAATCAGCAACATCCTTCTTCATACCGGGCCACCAGTACTAGCGATGAAGATCCCGATACATCTTGGTGACGCCAGGATGAAATTCCCAAACTAAGGAATGGAATCCCCACATCAGCTCCTCGCGTATGTCTGCTGGCACCCATATGCATCCTTGGAAATTCAAGATCTCATCCTTGCCCACTGCCCATCCAAGAAGAGGGTCCCCTCCTAACACACTCTCCTACAAGACTAAGCCTTCTGAGTCTGATAGCTGCCTCAACCGTACCCGATCAAGTAGTGTGGAGGTAACATATACAGAAGATAGAAAGGTCTTCCCCGTCTGTCATGCACCTCCAGATGCATCTCAGAGAACAGATCCATCAGCTTCCACTCACTAATGGCCTCCTGAACTGCCTGAATCTGAGTTATCCTGCTCAATGCGTCTGCCACGGTGTTTCCCTTTCCCTACGTATAGACAAGCTCTAAATCAAAAGACTGAAGATACTCGACCCACCTGCGTTGCCTCAGATTCAGATCACACTGAGTGAAGATATACTTGGGACTCTTTTAGTCAGTGAAGACCACAAAGTTCTCTCCTAGAAGATAGTGTCTCCAACAGTTCAAGGCATGAACAACAGCTGCCAACTCCAGATCATGCGTAGGGTAGTTCCTCTCATGTGGCCTTATCTACTGAGACCCATATGCAACGAATCCATCTCCCTGCATAAGCACAGCTCCCAGCCCAATACCCGAAGCATCACAGTAAACAGTGTAGCTCTTACCTAGATCTGGAAAGACTATTATCAGTGCTGATGTCAACCTCCCTTTCAGCTCCTGAAAGGCTAACTCACAAGAATCTGACCATAAGAACTTCACCCACTTCTTGTTCAGAACTGCCAAAGGTGCTGCTAGACGAGAAAAGTCCCGAATGAAGCGTCTGTAGTATCCAGCCAGCCCTAGGAAGCTCCATACCTCAAAAACGTTCTTCGGATTATCCCAGGAAACCACAACTCTCACTTTCTCTGGGTCCACAGATACTCCTGCCTCTAAGATGATGTGACCCAAGAAGTGAATCTGATCCATCCAGAAGTGGAACTTCGAGAGTTTAGCATAAAGCCGATGCTCTCTCAGTGTACTCAGAACGATCTCAAGATGTGTGGCATGGTCGTGTCGAGTGTGAGAGTACACCAATATATCGTCCACGAAGACCACGAAGAAGGAATCCAAGTAAGGATGGAACACTCGGTTCATCAGTTCCATGAAAACTTTAGGTGCGTTCGTGAGTCTGAAAGGCATGACTGTATACTTGTAAAGACCGTACCTGCTCCTGAAGGATGTCAGAGGTATATCTGATGGTCTAACGCACAACTGATGATAACCGGACCTCAAGTCGATCTTCGAGAACACCAGGGCTCCTCGAAGATGATAGAAAAGGTCATCAATCCATGGCAATGGATATCGGTTCTTGACCATCAACTGGTTCAACTTCCGATAATCCACACAAATCTGAAGGGTACCGTCTGCCTTCTTTGAAAATAGGACAGGCGAACCCCAAGGATAAGTACTGGGTCAGATGAAACCCTTAGCCTATAGCTCCTCCAACTACTTCTTGAGCTCCTGCAACTCAGGTGTGGTCATCCTATAGGGAGGAATGGACACTGGTGCCGCTCCTGGAATGAGATCAATAGAGAAGTCTACCTCACACTCTGGAGGCAAACCTGAAAAGTCTTCTGGAAAGATGTCCCTGAAGCGATCCACCACTGGAGGAAAATCCAACTGTGGAGTCCCCTGATCATCCAGATAAAGACTAGCAATCTGGGCTATCACCCCTCCTAGCCCAAGATGTTCGAGTCCCGCCTGACTTTCCCTAATGTCCCATTCACCTCTATGAAGAAAAGATTCACCCTCTGGTGAGATGAAACTGACTCTGCAGCAATAACAGTCAACAACTGCCTGGAAGGGAAAAAACCAGTACATGCTGAGAATGACAGCATAGCCTGTCATCTCTAGGACATATAGATCCCATAAGAAGTGATACCCTGCCACCTCGAGAGGGCACTCTCTACACTAGCGTACACTAGATGTCCTCATTCCCAAAGGTGTGTCTAGTGTCAACGAGTCGAAAGAAGAAAATATGTAGAGCCCAAGGCTCTCCACAACAGCAACAGAGATAAAGCTATGCGTAGCACCAGTATCGAAAAGGGCAGAAGATAAAATTGAGGCTACTAAAATCGTACCTTGAACAGTAGAAGGGCCGGGATCCTGCTCATGATAAGTCTGCTCCACGGTGAAAGACTGGCCTGCACTGCGACCCTGCACCCCTGACTGACCACTCTGAGCTGAACCTCCCTGCTGGTGCTGAGGAACTGGTGGCTGACTGCCACGGCCTCGACCTCCACCTCAGACCGAATGGCCGGAATAACTCCAGTTCCCTGACTGGTGGGAGACTGGTGGGTCTTCTCCTGAATGAGGAGTCATAGAAGAACCCTGGTCACCTGCTGCTAGTGAGAAAACCTAGCAGAAACACTGGAGGTGACCCATCTTGCCGCAAGATCGACACTCCACAGGGTCTCTTTGGCACTACGGCCTCGTGTGCCCTGTCCGGCCACACTGGTAGCATGTCACCTGGCTTCCTGATGATGCGTCTCGCTTCCTCAAATCACCGTGCGTAGGCTCCCTACGATGCTTCTTACTGTCATCTGAAGGAAAGCCAGCTCTAGAAGTAGAACCGCCCTGACTCGCAGCTCCATAGTCTCTCAGATTACGCTCCGCAATCAGTGTTTGGTTGATGATGGAGGTAATGGAAGTCATCTAGAAGATGTTAACTTGAGAGTGAATCTCCCGTCTGAGTCCATCCTCAAACTTCCTTGCCAAGAACACCCCACTCCCATCTTGAAGGGGTGTAAAATTCTACAACTCAGTGAAACGGGAGGAATACTCCATGACAGATAGAGTACCCTGCTCTAAGCTCATGAACTCCCGGGCTCAATCGGCCCTCATGGTATCTGGGTAGAAGTAGTCGTAGAACACGTACTGGAACTCCTCCCAAGTCATAGCCTGCTGTTGACCCGCCTGTGAGATCACATCCCACCACCTCTTGGCAGAGTCTCAGAGCATGTAGGTGGTGATCTTGACCCACCTCTCTAGAGGCATCTCTAGATGCTCAAATATAGTCATCATGGCTTCCAGCCATGACTCTACAGCTTGAGGTCCTCCCTCCCCCAAGAATGTGGGAGGATGCTGCTGCTGAAAGACCCGCGTCAAGTCTTCCATAGACGAGGCAGGATGCAGTGCTCCCTGGAAGGCCTATATCATCGTTATGAAACCTTCCCTGAACTGCACATCAGCGCCCGTGACTGGTACAACAACCGGTGCCAAGGTTGGCTCGGCTGGGGGATCAACAGGAAGTCCCTGATCAGCCCTATCTGGCATCTGATCACTGCCCGACGACAGACGTATGACCGGAGGACGTCTCGGAGGCATATCTCTGAAAGATCAAAAGCACACCTTAGATCAAGAAAATAAGGACAGAGAACACAAGAGTACAAAACGGGAACAGGGGAAGAAAAACACACAAGATTGCAAAACACGGCTACACGGTGTGTATAAAACTACACAGTGTGTCTTCTTAAACCACTGACATGGGCGTGTACTCTCACCCTACAAGTCGTGTACACTTCAAACTACACGGCATGTTGACCCCCCCCCCCCACACGACGTGTACTTGAAAACTATTCCCCTGCCCAAGTCCCCTTACATGGCTAACCCACATGGTTCGACTCAACCCGAGACTACACGGCGTGTTCTAAACAAACACAGAATGCACTAGACAAGGCTTCGGCGGTCCGTGTTGCTGATTACACGACCATCCACACGGCTGGACCTTACACGGCATGCTGCAAACAAGCACGGCATGCATAGGCTAAGGTGACACCGTTCTGTGTTGTTCGTGACACGGCCGGGTGCCTGGGCAAGACTACACAGCGTGTTCCGAACAAACACGGTGTGAGGAAAAGAAGGTCACGCTAGCCCGTGTTGTTCGTGACATGGCCGAGTACCTGGACAGGACTACATAGCGTGTTCCCTACAGACACGGTGTGTACTACCCGAGCTTCCCCAACCCGTGTTGTTAGTGACATGGCCGGGTACACGGCTCCGAACTCACACGACGTGTACCAATGGTACACAACGTGTTCCCAAAGTTACTCCCACAACACCGTGTTCTGCACACTCATTCAGTGACACATACTGAAAACTACACGACGTGTATCTAAAAAGTACACGCCATGTATTCTGGGTTTTTCTGGGCAGTAGCGCAGAAACTGCACAGAATTCCAGAAACACTAAAAACAAGGGAAAAGATTCCAAATTCCGATTCGTGAGGGCCCATAACACCTCAAGAACCAAAATTTGGCGTTCATTTTCAACAAGGAACAAAACAATAGTTTTCTAACACAACAGAAGAGAATATATCAAGCATCTATCACAACATCATGAATAATCTAAACAGAGCCTATCACAACAGCATGCAATTGCTAATGCACCCTAAATGGCATGGAAAGAATGCATGACATGTGATTTCTACAAGTGCCTATATGATGCATGATATGGAACACCCTCATCTCATCGGGGTGCGACATAAATAGAACCTCAATATCAAAATAGTAATAACACAAGCCACGTGAATCACTCTAGGTGAAATCAGATCAACTATAAAATCTCAAAACCAACAACTACAATTAATGAGGTAGTATGGCTTTTCCCTGTATATGGGTTAGCTACTCCCGAGCACAGCTTAATTCCAAGTACCGAATCCATCCTTTCCCTGGCTAAAGTCTCCAAATAGTAAAGCAAGAGAAACAAACTCCTCTGATACCACTTTGTAACGTCCATAGTTCGAAGCCCCTCCACTGGTGCCCCGTACCCGGTTCTCCACATGACCTCAAGCGCATTTCCCCGAATACCAGAGGCTTCCGACTAGTAGTGAGGGCCTTGGTGAGTTAGTGGGGAAACTATGCCCTCATTTGGTAAGGTATACAAGGTAAGAAAACAACAATAAATATCGTAAGCATTAAACAACAAGCATAACAACAGAAACCAAACAACAGAAACAATGTAGATATATACCAATGATGACAATGTTGCAGCAGGTACAAGTATCTAAGGAAAACAGAAAACACAACAACGTTCTGAAATACAACTGAAACCAAGTGCAAAATAAAACAAAGTAAGCTCCTCAGCATCGCGATCCATGGCTCGGTCCCATGCTCCACAGCTCCTGATACAGTCAAGATCCTGAAGTAGAAGGGCACTTTCCCTTATCTATACCTGCAGAAACATAGTCTGCTTGGGCCCAAAATCATGGACCAAACAGGTTGTGAGATACAATCCTAGTAGTAAATCACCCAAATATTTGTTCCTAATAGTCAATGAATACATGGTAGTAATAAAACAAGAAGCAGTAAACAGAAAAGCACAAGTAGCTACAATCCACAGTTCTGGAAAACAAAGTACACAAGTAAATAGCCAACAAAAAAAGAAGAAACAGGTAACCCTCTGGGTAGCTCTCACAGTCTAACCCCTATGGTTCAACCTATAAGTACTATTAACCCTCTGGGAAGCACACACATTCTCACCCCTCTGGTTCAGCTACGTAATTAAGCAGACTCTCTGGGGAAGCACTCACCGTCAATTCCCCCTATAGTCTCGTATCATGCTAAAGGCTCTCTGGGGAAGCACTCAACGTGAATTCCCCCTGTGGCCTGCGTCATGGATCTACAGACTCTCTGAGGAAGCACTCAACGTCAATTCCCCCTATAGTCTCGCATCATAATAAAAAGACACTTTGGAGAAGCCCTTATGTCAATTCTCCCTTTGGTCTACTACTCTAGGTTATCACAGTCCTGAGTATAACTAAACATGCTCAGTGCGTGGGCATCGTCCAAGTAAACCTCAAGAAATACTTGGCTATCAACTAAGGCTCAGCAGCAAAACAAGGCAACCATCCACAATCCTACAACTAGGCATGGAAACTGGCAGAACACCAAACAAGCAGAACAAAAATGGCAAAGCAACCTGAGCACAAAATAAATTACTCTAATTAAAATCATAAAACTCTACTACAGCAAACAAGAAAAGCAGGAAAATAACAAGGGTAAAACAGAAACACACAATACCCCGTTCAAGGGTATTGGTGGAATTTTCAAAAAATACTCATCGACTTTCAACAAAAAGGCACAGACCACCTACCTTGATCCTAGGTGATCGATATAAGTGAACCACGATGACAGATTCCCCTTGGAACAATGTAGATCTGAGAAAATGCACAAAATGCTCAACCTATGATAACTTGGAAACCAGGAGGAATCAAGAAACAAGGCTAAATCAGAAGGAAGAACTCACTGCTGTGATTCCAACATAATCGACCATGCTTGAATCAGAGAACGGACAGCGAGGCGGGAGCTCATCGAATATCCGACCATACGGTCACTCTCGAGCAGATGAAAACTGAAGAAGAAGATGAAAATTGGGGTTAGGCGTGACCCCAGTCCGTTTAATGAAAAAAAAGAAAGTACATGACGTGTACTTCTTGAGTACACGGTGTGTACTTCAATTTTCTGTACTCCGAATTAACCGGCCTCCACCTCAGCCTTAAACACCGTGTGTGTGGACCAAATATGGCTAGCACACGGCTTCGAGATGGGGAAGAGTACACGGCATGTACTCAGAAAGTACACAGCGTGTACTTCTGAAATTTCCAGAAAATTCATTTTTCTCAAAAACTCCAGAAAAAGGAAAAATGTACCTGAAAAGAAGATTCAGGCTCTTACAAAAGTTTCCCGATATAATTAAAAAACCTAACCTATTGCGAACCTTTTGTGATATCAAAATCTTTACGCGGATGCCACCCATTAACGGTGCTCCTCTATGGTGAATCGAAGCTCGAATCACACAAATCCACTTGAATCATACAAACCCACTACCTTTAGTTTCTTGAACATTATCAAACATCTAGTGTTCGGTTATAGTTATGGTTTCCAAATAAAACATCAAGATATGGATCTGAGGGTCTCATATTTTCTTCAAACTAGCGATGTAGGCCTGTGTTTTCCTTTGTAGGTTCTGATTTTCTTTCAGTATTTGTCGTTTTGAGATCTAGATCCAAGGGTTTCCGAATTTCCTTTGTAGGTTCTGATTTTACTTCATTATTTGTGCTCTAATTGTTGTATTATACTTTTCTTTTGTTTATGATAAATTTTTTACTTGGATAATATTTTGGATATCCTATTTTTGTCTTTTTAAATTGTTGTTTTGAATCAATTTACTTCTCTATATACATCTATACCCCAGCTTTCTTTGCTATTTTGAATCAATTTCCTTTATAGGTTCTGAGAAAATTGATTTAGGAAACCAATTCTTAGTTTGATAATGGTTCAAATCAGCAAAAAAAGCTGATTTTATGCAATTCATGTAAGGGGATTTATTTATTTAAATTCTATTTTAATATTCTGATGTAAGGTTTTTTCCATAAAAAATCATTTTCTCAGAATTGTGTTGTTTTATTTTAAGAGAAATCTTAGTTAGGGTGATACCATATTTATTTATTTTCAATGGCTCTCTATTTTCAAAAGTATTATGGTGTTGTATTTATTTCACTATGTTGTGATATTCTGCTGTAAGGGTTACATATATTTTTATCAATTTAAGTTTATTTTATAAAGCTATATATATATATATATATGTGTATATATATATATTTTTATCTATTTATATGAGTTTTCAGAACTTATAATGTAAGGGTGATTTTATAATTATTTATTTACAAATTATGGTTCTCGATTTTCAAAGTAGGAAGATATTATATTTATTTTCATTAAAAAATATGTTTAAATGTGTATTTTTTTTCAATTATGTGTATTATAAATTCCATGATATATATATGTGTGTGTGTGTGTGTGTGTGTATTTAAATGTGTATGGGATAAATGTTGCAAGGGTTGATGGGTTTTTCTCCATTGTTTCTTATATATCTTGTGATGTGTATTATTGGTTTATGCTAACTTCTTTATGGACCTCCCTAGAATATCAAGGATGGGTTAATGCGTATTAGATGGCCTCCCTAGAATCCTTAGGTTGCTATATCATTTGTTCCAAAAAATATAATGGAAGTTATCAAATTATATATATTAGAAATTATTGTTAGGTATTCATCATTTTGGGTCTATATATACATTTTAGGTCTATATATATATATTTAATTAACAGTAATATAATTTATACTTAAATAACCAATAAAATATTATAAACTCATGTTAATTTAAAAATAATAAAATTAAGTAACTATATATATATTTTTTGAAATAATTAAACATTCCAAAATTTAAATAATTATATTTTATACACAATTACCAAAATAATAATTATTTATAATTAATATATTTTAAAAATTATTATTAATAGTATTTTTTTAGTTTCATTAGAAAAAAGTAGTATTATATATATATACATCAAATAATGTATTGTATATTTAAATAAATTTCAATATGATAAATAATATGCATATATATAATTATATTTAAATAAACTTACTAATATAATACATACATATATATATAACATGTATATATAATATTTAGGTAGATTCACTTTATTTATCTATGTATCGAATGAGGAGTGATCTACATTTTATAGTTTTTTATGGTAGAAATCGTGAACCCTGTTTAGGTTTATTGCCTATCGAGGTAAGTTTGAACGAATTACACACCTCTATTGACCTCTTTTTCCAATCATATAAAGCCATATATTTTTTTAATAAAATAAAACCTATTAAAAAACTAAGTTTTTTTCGAAAAAACATTATAAAAAAATCCTCAACCAATTATTTTATTAAAATTTTATTTGGATCCTTGTGGATAAATTTGAGGATAAAAATGAAAGTAATTCATCATTAACTCCACCTTCATGTCAAATCAAATAAATTAATTTCAATAACATACAATCATCAGCTGAAATTACATTGTATCAACCCAAGACCCCCCGGGCTTTGCAGCACTGCAGTTGCGTATTCTAATTCCTCCGCCTCCACCCTCTCCATTTATTTCTTGAACTTTACTCCATCATTTCTCTGGTTGTGTGGAGCTTTACTTTGGAAGGAGTTGGTTTCAATGAAGGCATTGATTTAATAACTAATTTCAGTGGTGCAATTATCACAAATTGGTGGCATTACCCCCTTTAGAGAACATAATAAAGTAAATGGGAGGCATTGCCCCCTTGTAGATCATTGTGTTTGATAAAAGGGGAAATACCTCCCATTTGTGAGAATTACACCATTGAAACTAGTTATTAACTCGAAACCTCCATTGCCAAAAACTCCTTCTAGATAAAAGCTCCACACAACAAGAGAAATGATAGAGTCAAGGGCATGAAAGAAATGGAGAGAGTGGAGATGGAAGAATCAGTATATGCAACTGCAGTGTTATGCAGCCCAGGGTCTTGGGTTTCTATAGTGTAATTTCAGCTGATGAGTGTATGTTATTGAAATTAATTTATTTGATTTGACATGGAGGTAGAGTTAATGATAAATTACTTTCATTTTTTTCCTCAAATTTATCCACAAGGATCTGAATAAAAATTTAACAATATAATTGGTTGAGGATTTTTTATAATGTTTTTTTTCAGTAAAATGTGGTTTTTAATAGGTTTTATTTTATTTAAAAAATGATAGTGTTTTCTATGATTAGAAAAAGATGTCGATGGAGGAGTTTAATTCATTAAAACTTTGAGAAATGATCCATAATTCATTTGAGACATGTATGAATCTGTCGTACCTCAATTTGATGTATGATGTGACCGTTATGACTTAATGTGTCCCTTATCAGTTTAAAATTGACAGTTTTGTTCAAAAAATGTCACTCACTGAAGAAAAAAAAGAAAACATGCTTGGATTTTCTTGATAATTTAGGACATTGATTCATAAGACCATTGTGGTGTGTAGGAATCAGTCTCACATTAAACTGATACACAATGTGATCGGTATAGGTCAAAGTATGTGTTTTTAGTTTAAAATGACATTTTAGTAAAAAACAATTGATGTACTAAAAATTGAGAAAATGAATTCATATTGATTTGATACTTTATATCAATTATCCATAAGTCATTTTATACATGTAGAAATCAGTCGTACCTAAATCTGACTCACAATGTGACCTGTATGACTCCAAGTGCGTCTTTTTATTTAAAAATGACATCAATTTTAATAACAAGGACAACTAACCTACTAAAAACCAAGAAAACACATTCATATTATTTTGATACTTTAGGAAAATGATCCATAAGTCATTTTTAATGTATAAGAATCATCCACACCTCAATACAATGCACGGTGTGGCCGGTATGACTCAATGTTCCCATTATCTGTTTAAAATCAACAGTTTAGTTCAAAACATATCACTCACTGAAAATCAAGGAAACATGCTCGTATTTTCTTCATAATTTAGGAAATTAATTAATAAGTTATTTTTTATGTGTTGGAATCAGTTTCACATCAAACTGATACACGATGTGATCGATATGAATCAAAATGCGTGTTTCCAGTTTAAAATGGCATTTTAGTAAAAAATACTAGTGATGTACTCAAAACTGAGTAAACACATTTGGATTGTTTTGATAATTTATTACAATTATCCATAATCCATTTGAGACATGAAATAATTAGAATCACCTCAATATGATGCACAATGTGACCAATATGACTAATAGTGTGTCTTTTTATTTAAAATTGACATCAATTTTAGTAAAAAGGAAAACTCACCTACTCAAAACTGAACAAAAACATTCATATTATTTTGATACTTTAAGACAATGATACATAAGTCATTTGTGATGTGTAGGAATCATTTAACCCTCAATCCTATGCACAATGTAACTGTTATGACTTTGACTGAATTTTTTCAATATATAAGTATCATTTTATTTTAAAATGAGCATCACATCTCCAAAACCAAGAAAACAAACCTAGATTGTTTTCTCTTCATTTAAATTCTATATTAAATAAAGGATGACCCTTTAATTAGGACATCACAATTATTTCATTCCGGTACCAATGAAGATAATGTCTTGTACATTAGAGTGGACCACAAAGAGGGGATTTGGATTCTTGATAGAGGAACCATGTCCTTGAAACCTTAAAAAAAGAGAGTTCAATGAGAAGGTAAATATGTTTTTTAATATATTATGTTTTTCCTCATAATAATATATGTTCTCTACTGCATTAACATAATCTAAATAAAATGTTTGACTACTAAAGTAGACAATGTCTTTTACACATGATGATGTTACCAATCCCTCAGAAGAACAAACTATAACGAATGAAACCCTTTGGAATGATGTAAAAGTAATGTTATGATATAATTTCACTATTTTACCAAAAAATTATATAATGAAATGTTGATTTAATTTTCATTATTCCTTGTAAAGTTTTTTTATTTTAAAATATTTCTTCCATGTGTCATGCCTTTGGAATAAGAGAAATGACATTGTCTCTGCTCAATCACAGAGGTAATCTTGATGCTTGCACAGTAAAATAATTGTCCATAGAATTAATGTATTGTTTAATATTTATGTTTAATTTATTTATTTTTATTATTACTTACACAATAATTGTTTTCTTATACAGGAGTATTCTTTTGATCAAGTTGGGGTGGTATGTCTATATTTCATGTCATTCTGTACCAAAACTTCTACATACCTTTCTCTCTCAAAACCTTTTCACCCCTATAGTGGTGCATTTATCAATTTCTTTCAAGTTACCTCTAATGCCTTTGTAGGAATAGCAATTATGCTACATATGCTCAATTATAGAGGTAATCTTGATATTTTCACAATAAAATTATTTTACATAGAATTAATTTATTGTTTTATATATTTTTTTAATTTATTTTTTTTAGTATCACTCACATAATAATTTTTTTCTTATACAGGTGGATTCTTTTATTCAATTTGGGGTACTCTATACATATTTCATGCCTTTTAAAACCAAAAATTTCACAGACTTATTCTTCCTCAAAACCTTTCACCTCTACAGTTTTGACATTTATCACTTTCCTTCAAGTTCCATCCACTGCTCAATCATAGAGGTAATCTTGATATTTTCATAGTAAAATCATTTTCCATAGAATTATTGTATTATTTCATATTTATTTTTAATTTATTTATTTTTAGTATTACTCATAATAATTTTTTTCTTATACAGATGGATTTTTTTGAGTTGATGTGGTTTGTTCGAAGTTGCTCATGCAGTGTTGGCAGTTCAACAAAGAAAGTCAATGGAAATCATGGTAACATTGATATTTTGGATTTTTTTTGAGACTTTGGGTTGTGTAGGAATTATTAACACCTCAATACGACATATTATGTGACCGGTATAAGTCTAATTACTTGTTTCTATTTAAAATTAACATTAATTTTAATAAAAAAATACAACTGGCTCAATGTGTTCGTTATCAGTTTAAAATTGACATTTTATTTCAAAAAGTGTTACTCACTAAAAACTGATCAAATGCGCTCATATTTTCTTGATAATTTAGGGAAATTATTCATAAGTAATTTATGACGTGTAAAAATCTGTTTCACATCAAATCGATACATGATGTGATCAGAATGAGTCAAAAATGTGTGTTTCAATTTTAAAATGACATTTTAATAAAAAGTTAAAAGTGACATACTAAAAACTGATCAAACACATTCATATTTTTTTTATACTTTCGTACAATAATCCATAAGTGATTGGGAATATATAGGAATCAACCACACCTCAATCTGATGCACGGTGTGACTGGTATGACTCTAAGTGCATCTTTATTTAAAATTGACATCAATTTTAGTAAAAAAATAAACTCCCCTATTAAAAAACCAAAAAAATATTAATATTGTTTTATACTTTAGGAAAATGATCCATAAGTGATTTGAGACGTTCATGAATCATCCTCACCTCAATCTAATGCCCGGTGTGACTGGTATGACTCCAAGTGTGTGTTTTTATTTAAAATTGACATCAATTTTAGTAAAAAGGAAAACTAACATAATCAAAACTAAGAAAACAGATTCAAATTGTTTAAATAATTTATGAAAATGATTCATAAATAATTTATGATGTGTATAAATTAGTCTCACCTCAATCCGATACACAATGTGATTGGTATGAGTCAAATTGCATGTTTCAATTTTAAAATGACAATTTAGTAAAAAAGACAAGTAAAATACTCAAAACTGAGAAAGAACATTCATATTGTTTTTATACTTTAGTAAATTGTTCCATAATTCTTTTGGGATGTGTAGGAATCAACCGTACCTCAATCTGATGCACAATGTGACTGGTATAACTCAAAGCGCGTCTTTTTATTTAAAATTATCATCAATTTTAGTAAAATGGACAACTGTCCTACTCAAAACCAATCAAACACATTCATATTATTTTTATACTTTACAAAAAATGATCTATAAGTCATTTGTGATGTGTAATAATCAGCCTCAGCTCAATCCTATACATGATGTTCCCGATATGACTCAAAGTGTCCATTATCAATTTAAAATCGACATTTTAGTTCAAAAAGTGATACTCATTGAAAACCAATCAAATACACTCGTATTTTATTTATAATTTACAAAAATGATTTATAAGTCATTTATGACATGTATGAATCCATTTCATGTCAAAATGATACAAGATGTGATTGGAATGAGTCAAAAGTGCATGTTTCCAATTTAAAATGTCATTTTAGTAAAAAAATAAAACTAACATACTTGAAACTGAGAAAACACATTCAAATTGTTTTGATAATTTATAAAAATGATCCAAAAGTCTTTTGATATGTGTTGGAATTAACCACACCTCAATCTGATGCACGGTGTGACCAGAATGACTCTAAGTGCGTATTTTTATTTAAAATTGGCATCAATTTTAGTAAAATTAACACTTTTTGTTAATTTATTTGTTTATATTATTACTAACATATCTTTTTTTCTTATACAGGTGTGTTATTTTGTTCAATAAGGGGTTGATTATTCAGAAATAGTATGATTTAGGTGATGATTAAAAGACAAAGGAACATTGATGTTTTTGAATGTATGTAGTAATTTGTATTTGTGTAATTGTTTAAACCAATGTTTGAAATATCTATAATATAGTGTTTATTTTATTGTGTTTATGTTGTAAATTTCATTATATTTAAATCCTACATTGGTACTTGTTTTTGTTGATATCTGGTGTTTTTATGGTGTGGTAGTGTGTTGTTACATCACACTACAGTATGGCCCTTTATCAGCACTTTTAAAAGCACTGATAAAGGTATACTTTATTAGGGATTTTATGAGAACTAATAAAATGTCCTTTATTAGTGCTTTTATAATTTCGTATAAAGGTACACTTTATGAGCGCTTCTATAAGCACTGATAAAAGACCCTATATCATCACTTTTATAAGCATTGATAAACAGTGCCTTTAGCAATGCTAAATTAAAGCATTGATAAAGGTCCCATTTATCAGTGCTTTTTTAGTGTCGATAAAAGACCCCTCTATTAATGCTGATAAAGAACTTGGGATTTTAACCTCATTCATGTAGTTAACACTTTTCTAGCACTGATAAATGCTATTTCTAGCACTATTAAAGACCTATTTGGTAGTAGTGGCTTCTGTTGGTTTTTTAGTGTTGGTTGTGTAGGTGTGGGCTAGATGGGATGTCTTGGAGGTGTGGATGCTTCTTTGTGATGGTGTCTAGGTGTGTGCTGGTGTTGTGGCTATACTGATTTGGTGTTTCTATTGCTGGTCTTTTCTGTGTTGTTCGATGGAGTGATGTGGCTAGAGAAGAGGTTTGTTCAGTTCAGTTCATCTGGGCTTTGGGTTTGGGTGGTGTTTACAGGTGCTGGGATGATGGTCTTTGTAGGCTGGTGTTGCAGGCACTGGGAGGTTTTACTACTTCTTGGTGCTTGGGATGTAGTTGTTTTTTGGTTAGTAAATGTTGGTTTTGGGTCTTTGGGTGTGGAAAACAGGTTGGAGCTGGGTAGTAGTGTAGGTGCATGGGGCAGTGGGTTGGCCGAATTTGGTTTGGTGAATGGTGCTTGGGGCTTCTGCTTGGTGTTGATTCTTACTGTCCAGTCTAGTGGGATGGTTTCCTACTATCATTCTGTTGGTGTGTAGTGGTGCGGGAGGTGCTGGGATGCTGGTTCCTTTGCTTGCTTGGCTGGGATGTGTTGGCTGGGGTGTGCTCAGAGGAATTCTTCTGGTTTGCTGGCTGGTGGTGGCATGGGGCTTGTTTGGCAGGGTGCTTGTTTGGCATGGGACTTCTTCTGGTTTGTTGGCTGGTGGTGTTGATTTCTATTGGTGTTATTGTTTTGTGTTGTGGGTGTTTGTATCTTGTTGAGGCGTGGTGCAGTTGTAGGGTCCAGATTGTGCCTTTGGGTTTGCTGATGGGGTGTGTTCAGGAAATGATGTGTGGAGGGAGGGTTTTTCCAGTGGGTTTGGTTTGTACAGGATGGTCTGGCTTGATGTTCGGATGGCTGGGTGTAGGTTTCTGGTTGCTAGGATGGCGGGTTGTGATGTGAAGATTTCCGGTGCAGGTGTAAAAGCTTCCAGTTGGTGGGTTGGTTGCTATTGGTGCTGGTACCTACGATGGGGTGTTATTGTTGTGTTGTTTCTAAGGGTTGGACTAGGTTTTGACAGTTTGGGTTGTTTGAGTTTTTGATGCAGCAGTTGGGATGCTGAATGGATCTATGGTATTGACCAATAATTGTATATCTTCAGTGGAAAAGTTGTTTGAGTGCAGAGGTTCTCGGCTTGTGGCGGTGCGGGCTAGTTGTGGGGGATGCTTCATAATGTTAGCGAACTGGTGGTCTGTGGGCTACTGGTGGTTCTCTATTTTGGAGCCTTGGGCACGGTTCCTGGATGGTGTGCAGGTGTGTTGGTGGTGGTGGGTGCATGCATGAGTCTAGCATGCATGTGTGCGTGTGGAGTGCATATGTTTGTGTGTGTGGCGTGCGTGAGTGTGTGCATGTGGTGTGTGCGTGTGTTTGTGTGTGTGTGTGTGTGTGTTGTCCACTCTTTGTGGAGTGCTTGTTCTACTTTGGGCCTCTTGAGGTCTTGGATGCTTGGCTCATATGCTTCGGTTACTGGTCGTTGGTTGTGCTCTTGGTGGGTGGCTAGTGGCTTGTTGGGCATGTGTTGCTGCTACTGCCATGTTTTCCTTTGGTGACAATGTCGACCTCCTGTCTTCTTGGCTCGTGTGCTGCTTGTTGGGCTCGGGGTTCCAACAGATCTATGTTCTCTTGCTGGTCTGAGTGCTCTTTGTGGTGTTGGTTCTCCTTTTGGGTTACTATCTTCGTGCGGTCTGAGATTTTCTTCGTCTACTGAGTTTCTTGTTTTCTTGGTGCTCCTTGGCTTCTTGGAGTTCTGGGTTTTGCCTTTCTTTGCTGCAGCTTGACCTTTACCTTGTGTTTTGGGTCTACCTGGTTTCAACTCTTTGGTTATTATTTGTCTACAATTCATCTTACTCTTATATTTATACACTTTTATTTACCTTTCAAAAAAAAACCATAAATATCCTAAAACCCCCTAAAAATCCATGAAAATGTAAAAAAACCCTAAAAACCCTAAAAAACCCTTGAAAACCATAAAAACCCATAAAAAACCTAAATAACCACTAAAAAATCTAAAAATGTTAAAAATATCTGAAACCCCATAAAACCCTAAAAACCCAAAAAAGAATAAAAATCCTAAAACCCCCCTAAAAATCCATCAAAACATAAAAACCCTAAAAACCCTAAAACACCCCTGAAAACCATAAGAACCTCTAAAAACCATAGAAACCAATAAAAACCCACAAAAACCAAAAAACCACAAAAAAAATCAAAACCCCTAAAACATTAACAAACTCTCAAAACCTTAAAAACCCTAAAAACTCAAAAAAACACCTAAAAATCCCAAAAGACCATAAAACCCCTAAAAATACCTAAAATCCCTAAAAATCCATGAAAAACCTTAAAAACCCTCAAAATCTCTAAAATCCCTAAAAAAATAAAAACCATAAAAATAATAAGAAAACCCTAAAAATCCATGAAAATGGAAAAAACCTTTTAAACCCTGAAAAACCCCTTAAAACCATAAAATCCACTAAAAACTATAAAAACCCCTAAAAACCAATAAAAACCCTTCAAAACTACTAAAAACTCTAAAAACCCTTAAAACCCCAAAAAACGTTAAAAAACTCTAAACACCCTAAAAACACCTAAAAATCAAAAAACCATAAAAATACAAAAAGACCTTAAAATCTCTGAAAACTCCATAAAAACCCAAACAAACCACTAAATACTCTAAAAACCCTTAAAAACCCTGAATATGTTAAAAAACATTAAAAACCTAATTTTCTAAAAAAAACTCAAAAAATGCTAAAAACTGAAAAGGATGCTAAACCACCCCCCAAAAAAACCCTAAAAACACTAAAAAATCCCTAAAAAATACAAAAATACCTTAAAAACCATAAAAATCCTAAAACCCCCTAAAAGTTCTTGAAAACGTAAAAAACCCTAAAAACCATAAAAATTATAATCCTCCTAAAAATCCATGAAAATGTAAAAAACCTTGAAAAACCCCTTAGAAAACCCTAAAAAACTTTGAAAACCCCTAAACCCCCTCAAAATCCCTAAAAACCATAAAAACACTAAATACCATAAAAATCCTAAAAAACCTCTAAAAATCAATGAAAATGTAAAAAAACATTAAAACACCTAAAAACTATAAAAACCCCAAAAACCATAAACAACCCTAGAAGCCCACAAAATCATAAAACCCACTAAAAACTCTAAAAAACCTTAAAACTTGAAAAAATGTGTAAAAAATATAAAAAACCTTAAAACTCTAAAAAATTCAATAAAACCCTAAAAGACCAAAAAGAAAGCCCTGAAAACCTAGAAAAACTTGAAAACCTCCTGAAAAGCCATAAAATTCCTCAAAATCCATAAAACCAAGAAAATCTCTAAAAACCATAAAAATCCTATAAAACCCCATGAAATCCATGAAAACATAAAAAACCCAAAAAACCTGAAAACCCCTGAAATCCATAAAAGCCCCCCAAAACCCAAAAAACCCAAAAAACCCATAAAAACACTATAAATACACTAAAAATATAAACACACTTTAAACCCCTAAAAACGTTAAAAACTCTAAAAACATTAAATACCCTAAAAAATTAAAAAAAAATCCTAGAAACCCAAAAAGACCCTGAAAACTCTAAAAACCCATAAAGTCCTAAAAACCACCTAAAATCCTAGAAACCCTCAAAATACCATAAAACCCTAAAAAACTCAAAAAACCATAAAAATCCTAAAAAACCATTAAAAACACATGAAATGTAAAAAACACTAAAAACTCTAAAAACCCTGAAAACCATAAAACCCCTAAAAACCATAAAAACCCAGAAACCCAGAAAACCCATAACAACACTAAAAATAAAAAAACAATTTAAACCCCTAAAAATGTTAAAAACACTAAAAACCCTTAAAAACCCAAAAACAAACTAAAAAAACCATAAAACCCAAAAAAGACCGTAAAAACCCTAAAACCCCTAAAACCCCTCAAAATCCCTAAAGCCCCCAAAATCCCTAAGAACCCAAAAAAAATCTTAAAAACCCCTTAAATTCCATGAAAACATAAAAAACTCTATAAACCCTAAAAACTCTTGAAAACCATAAAATCCTCTAAAAACCTTAAAAAACCTGAAAACCCCACAAAAACACTAAAACCCACTAAAAACTCTAAAATCCCTCAAAACACCTAAACTGTTAAAAAACTCTATTAACCTAAAAATCACTAAGAACTCAAAAAAACCTAAAATGCCAAAAAGACCATAAGAACCCAAAAAACCCCGAAAACCCCCTAAAACAATAAAAAATTCATAAACCTTAAAAAACTGATAAAAACTCTAAAATTCCTTAAAACCCCTAAAAACGTTAAAAAATTCTAAAAACCTTAAAAATTGTAAAAAACTAAAAACCCTCAAAATCCCTAAAAACCCTAAAAACCTAAAAACCCCTAAAAATGCAAAACCCCCCTAAAACCTCTGAGAACCTAAAACCCTAAAAAACCTAAAAAACCTAAAACACCCTAAAATCCATAAAAACCCCTGAAATCCTTTAAACCCCTAAAAACTCATAAAAAACCAAAAAACCCACTAAAAACTCTAAAACCCCTTTAAACCCCTAAAATAGTAAAAAACTGTAAAAACCTTAAAAACCCTAAAAACTGAGAAAAACCCCTAAAAACCCAAAAAGTCCCTAAAAAACCTAAAATCCTATGAAAAACACTAAAACCCCTCAGAATGCATAAAATCCCTAAAAATCCTAAAAACCATAAAAAACCAAAAAACCCTAAGAAATCCATGCAAATGTAAAAAAACCCCCAAAAAACTTGAAAACCCCCTGAAAACAATAATAACCCATAAAAACCTTAAAAACTCTAAATACCCAAAGAAACCCTAAAACCCACTAAAAATGTAAGAACCCTTAAGCACCCTAAAAATGTCAAAAATCTATAAAAACCCATAAAACCCCTAAAAAATCAAAAAACCTAAAACCCCAAAAGACCCAAAAAACCCTAAAAATACCTAAAAACCCTCAGGATCCCTAAAACCCCTAAAAAAATCTAAAAACCATAAAAAACTTTAAAGACCCCTAAAAATCCATGAAAACATAAAAAACCCTAAAACCCTCAAAAACCCTAAAACCCCCTAAAAACCATAAAACCCCTAAAAACCATAAAAAATCATAAAAACCCATAAAATCCCTAAAAACTGCAAAAAAACTCTAAAAACCCCTAAAACCCTAATTTTTTTTAAAAAAACTCTAAAAAACCTTCAAAACACTAAAAAAATAAAAAAAAGACCTAAAAACCCAAAAAGACCTTAAAAACCTTGAAAACCCCTAAAACCCATAAAAACCAATGAAAACTATAAATCCCTAAAAATCCCTAAAAACCCTAAAAACCCTAAAAACTATAAAAATCCAAAAAAACCCCAAAATTCCATGAAAACGTAAAAGAACCAAAAAATCCTGAAAAACCTTTGAAAACCATAAACTCCCTAAAAACCATAAAAACCCTAAAACCCATAAAAAACCTAAAAATCCACTAAAAATCTGAAAACCCATTAAACCCATTAAACCCCAAAAATGTTAAAAACATTAAAAACCCAAAAAAAATCAAAAAACCACCTAAAACCCAAAAAAACTCTAAAAAATCCTAAAACCCTCAAAATCCATAAAAACCGTCAAAAACCCAAAAACCCATAAAAATCCTTAAAATCCCCTAACAACCCATGATTATATAAAAAACCCTAAAAACCTTGAAAATCACCTAAAAACTTTAAAAACCCTAAAAAGCCATAAAAATCCTAAAAACCACTAAAAACTATAAGAAATCTTAAAAACTCCAAATTTTTTAAAAAACTCTAAAAATCCTTAAAAACTAAAAAAAAACTTAAAAAATACCCCTAGAACCCAAAAAGATCCTAAAAACCATGAAAACCCCTTAAAACCATTGAAAACACTAAAACCCTCAAAATCCCTAAAAACCCTAAAATCCCCAAAAACCATAAAATCCTAAAATTCTCCTAAAAATCCATGACAAAGTAAAAAACCCAATAAAAACATGAAAACGATAAAAACCCCTAGAAACCATAACCCCCCCCCCCCCTAAAACCCAAAAACCATAATAACAACTAAAAACTAGAAAAACCCTTAAACGCCAAAAAACGTTAAAAACTCGAAAAAACCTTTAAAACCCTAAAACACCAAAAGATCCAAAAAACATTGAAAACCCCTAAAAATCCCTGAAAAACCTTAATAACCCTAAAAATCCATAAAATCCTAAAAAACATAAAAACCATAAAGTCCTAAAGAACGCCTAAAAATCCCAGAAAACATAAAAAACCCTAGAAAATCTTTGAAACCCATGAAAACTTAAAAACTCCTAAAAGCCTTAAAAAACCCTACAAACCCATAAAAACCTTAAAAACCCACTAAAAACTCTATAAACCCTTTAAACCCATAAAAACATTAAAAAACTCTAAAAATCCTTAAACCCCATAGAGAAATCCAGAAAAACCTAGAAACCCAAAAAGACCCTAAAAACCCAAGAAAAAGCCTAAAAACCCTCAAAGTCCCTAAAAACCAAAAAAACCATAAAAATCCTAAAAACCCCTAAACATCCATGAAAATTTTACAAACCCAAAAAGCCGTGAAAAAACCATGAAAACCATAAAAACAAATAAGAACCTTAAAACCCCCAAAAAACCATAAAAACCCTAAAACTCACTAAAAATACTAAAAACCCTAGAAACCCCTAAAAACATTAAGAAGTTCAAAAAACCTTAAAAACCCTAAAAAAATCAAAAATTACCCAAAAACCCAAAATGACCCTAAAAACCTAAAAAAACCTAAAAACCCACAAAATCCCAAAAAACCCTAAAAATCCACAAAATCCCAAAAAACCCAAAAACCCCAAAAAAACCATAAAAATCCTAAAAAATCCTAAAAATAAATGAAAATGTAGAAAACCCTAAAAAACCCCTAAAAATCGAAAAGACCCCTAAAAATATTAAAAACAATAAAAGCCAATAAAACCCTAAAAAACCATTAAAAACTCTAAAACCCTTATAACCCCTATAAACATTCAAAACTATAAAAAATCTAAGAAAACAGGAAAGAAACCTAAAAACCCCAAAAGACCATAAAACCCTAAGAAACCCTGAAAACCTATAAAAACCTCTAAACCACTCAAAATCCTAAAAACCCTAAAAACCCTAAAAGCCCTACAAAATTCTAAAAAACCCCTAAAAATCCCTGAAAATGTAAAAACCCTTAAAAACCATGAAGAACCCCAAAAAACCAAACACCCCCTAAAAATCCACTAGGAATCCATGAAAATGAAGAAAACCCAAAAAATCCTAAAAACCTTAAAACCCCTAATAACATTAAAAACCCTAAAAATCACTAAAAAATTAAAATACCCTAAAACACTTAAAAACGTTACAAAACTCTAAAAACCTTAACAACCATAAAATTTTTAAAAAATCCTGAAAACACAAAAATACACCAAAAACCCTATAAATCATAAAATTTTAAGAAAATCCACTAAAAATCCATGAAAACCTAGAAAACCTTTAAAACCTTGAAACCCATAAAAACCCCTAAAAACCTTAAAAAACCATAAAAACCCATAAAATCCCAAAATTCAAATAAAAATCTAAAAAACCTTAAAATCCTGAAAAACGTTAAAAAACTCTAAACCCTAAAAAACCCTAAAAAATTCAAAAAAACCTAAAATCCAAAAAAGACACTAGAAACACTAAAGGACCCAAAAAAACCTTTGAAAACCATAAAGACCCTCAACATCCCTAACAACCCTAAAAATCCCTCAAAACCATAAAAATATTAAAAAAACACCTAAAAATCCCAAAAAATGTAAAAAGCCCTAAAAACCCAGAAAACCCCCTTAAAACCATAAAACACCTAAAAACCCATAACAACCGTAAAAAGATTTTAAACCACTAAAACATTAAAAAACCATAAAACCCTAAAAATCCCATAAAACCCTAAAACCACAAAAACCCTAAAAGACCAAAAAAATCCAAAAAATCCAAAAAATCCCTATAAAACCCTAAAAACCCTAAAAATTCCCTAAAAATCCACGAAAACGTAAAAAATCCTAAAAACTCTGAGAAAAACCCCTGAAAACCATAAAAACCCCTAAAAACCTTTAAACCCCATAAAACACAAAAAAGATACTAAAACCTCTAAAAACCCTTAAAACCAGTAAAAACATTAAAAACTCTAAAAAATCTTAAAACCCCTAAAAACTCAAAAGAAAACCCTAAAAACCCCAAAAGACCCAAAAACATCGGAAAACCCTAAAACCAATGAAAACTTCTAAAACCTCTAGAAATCACTAAAAACCCTAAAATCCCTAAAAATAATAGAAATCCTAAAACCCCCTAAAAATCTGTGAAAAAATAAAAACCATGAAAACCCTGAAAACCATAAAAACCCCTACAAACCATAAAAACCCTAAAAACCCACTAAAACTTTAAAACCCCTTTAAACTCCAAAAAACATTAAAAATATCTAAAATCACTTTAAAATCCTAAAAAACTCAAAAAGAAAACCCTAAAAACCCAAAAGACTCTAAAAACTGTGAAAGACCCTAAAAACCCTAAAACCTCTGAAAACCTTTAAAAACCCTCAAAATCCTTAAAACCCCTAAAACCCTAAAAACTATAAAAATCATAACAAACTCCTAAAAATCCAAGAAGACGTAAAAAACCCTAAAACCCCCTAAAAACCATTAAAAACCCTAAAAACCCAAAAACCCCCACTAATAACTCTAAAAACCCTTAAAACCCCTAAAAACATTAAAAAACTCTAAAACCCTTAAAATCCCTAAAAAACTAAAAATAACCCTAAAAATCCAAAAAGACCCTAGAAACCCTAAAAACCTATAAAACCCCTCTAAATTCCCTAAAAACCCTAAAACCCATAAAAATCCTAAAAACCCCTAAAAATCCATGAAAATGTAAAAAAACCTAAAAATCGTGAATAACACATTGAAACCATAAAACCCCTAAAAACCATAAAACCCCTAAAAACCATAAAAAACCAAAAAACCAACTAAAAACCCTAAAAAACCTTAAACTCCCTAAAAATGTTAAAAACTCTAAAAACCTTAAAACCCTACAAAACTAAAACAAAAACCTAAAAACCCAAAATGACCGTAAAAACCCCGAAAACCCCCAAAAATTCTAAAAAACCCTGAAAAGAATTGTAAAACCCCTCAAAATCCCTACAAACCCTAAAAAACTACTAAAAAAATCTAAAAAACCTTAAAATTCCTAAAAAAGTTAAAAAACTTGAAAAAAGATTAAATCCCTAAAAAAGTAAAAAAAATCTAAAAACCCAAAAAGACCCTAAATACCCTGAAAACCCATAAACCCCCCTAAAACCCCTTAAAACCCTCAAACTCACTAAAAAAACGCAACAAATTCCAAAAATCATAAAAATCCAAAAATCCCCCTAAAAATCCATGAAAATGTAAAAACCCTAAAATCCCTAAAAACCTTAAAAACCCATAAAAACCCAAAAAACAACTAAAAACTCTAAAAACCCTAAAAAAGTTAAAATACTCTAAAAAACCTTAAAACCACTAAACAACTTTAAAACCCATAATAACCCGAAAAAACAATAAAACCCCCAAAAGTCTCTAAAAACCTTGAACAAACCTTAAAACACCTAAATATCCGTAAAACCCCTTAAAATCCCTAAAAATAATAAAAACCCCTAGAAACTATAAAAATCTTAAAAAATACCTAAAATCAATGAAAAAATAAAAACCCCTAAAAATCCCATGAAAAACCCTAAAAACCCTAAAAACCCTAAAAACCCCTAAAATCCCTAGAAACCCTGAAAACAAAAAAACACCATAAAAATACTAAAACCCCTAAAAATCCCTGAAATTGTAGAAAACCCTAAAACCCATGAAAACTCCCTAAAAACCGTAAAAACCCCAAATAACCTTACAAACCCAAAATACCATAAAAACCACTAAAATCTCTAAAAAACCTTAAAACCCCTTCAAAACTCAAAAAAACCCTAAGACCCCAAATAAATCCTAAAAACCATGAAAAAACCTAAAAACCCTTGAAAAACCCAAAACCCAATCAAAATCCCTAAAAAACCTAAAAACCATAAAAACCATAACAATCACCAAAACCCCTAAAAATCCATGAAAACAAAAAGAACTGTAAAAAACCCAGAAAACCATAAAAACCATAAAAACCCTAAAAAACAACTAAAAACTATAAAAACCTTGGAAACCCCTAAAAAGTTAAAAACTATAAAAAACCTTAAAAATGAAAAAAAACCCCAAATAACCCAAAAAGAGCATCAAAACCCAAAAAACCCCTAAACCCTCTGAAAAACCCTAAAAACCCTCAAATTCCCTAAAACCATATAAAACTCTAAAACCATATAAAACCCTAAAACCATAAAAATACTATAAACCCTTAAAAATAAATGTAAAAGTAAGAAACCCAAAAAACTCTGAGATGGAAACCCTAGAGGTCTTCGGTTGCAGCTCCAGATCGTGTTTGCTAGGATGGGGCCTCCACGGATGGCTCAACGACTTCGACTTTTATAGCGGTGTACGAGATTTCTTTGGCGGCATGGGTTATGGCCTCTTCGTCGGCATAACGCAGGGGTCCGGTTTCCTCGGTCGTCAATGATTTATTATCCCCTTGTAGCGTTGTGCCTGGGAGATTTGCGGTGGCCTCTCTGGTGTTGCTTTTTTTCTTGTTGGAAGTGGAAGGTGTGGATTCATCTTGGTGGTGATGCTCTTGTTCCGGGCTTCTGGGTTTTCGATTCTGCTCATTTTTAGTCTGCGCAGAATTTACAGGTTTGTTTCTCAGCCCGATATTTGACTCATGTTAATTCTCCTGGCCTGTTTGTGGTTTGCGGCGTTCTAGTTTCAATTTCTGGTTGGATTCTTCGGTTATGGATCTGTTTGTGGTGGCGGATGGTCCTGCCATGGGATGACATTGATGTTGTTCACTGGGATGGTTTTGAGGTGTTGCGTTATGGTTATGTGTTGTGATTTCTGGGTTACTGGAAGAGCTGTTTGAGCTGCGTACTGGTTCCTGCTTTGGTTGCTGGTGGTTCTATCTCTGGTGCTGGTGGTTTTGTGTGGCTGGTGATTGAAATGTCTTACAAGGTGGTGCTGGTTAAGTTGCTAGGTATGGCTATGGTGCTGCTGGATGGGAGATAGGTGGTGATGGATTCTGGTTCTTAAGTTGCTGGGTGATGGATGTTACTTGGATGGGATGTAATAAAAGTTAGTGGTGCTTGGAGATGGTTGGTCTCTTGCTATGAAATGGAAAGTTCTGTGAGGTTGGGTTGTTGAAGTTGCTCCTGATGGTTTTGATGCTGATGGATGCTGGTTGCTGAATGGCTAGTAGATGATTGTTGGTATTGGTGCTGATGGATGCTTGTTGCTGATGTGATGGGAGATGATGCTGGTGACCTTTATGTTTTTCTACTTTGTGTGTTTTTTCTTCTTTTGGTTTTTCTTTTTTTGCAGTCTTTGGGTGTGTGTTTGTTAAGGGTTTCTGGGTGTGGGTTGATTGACCCTGCCCCTCCCTTGTTTGCAATGTCTTCGTGACTTTTTTCTAATAAATTTTGGGGGGAGTCAGGAATAGCCTGGCCCCGAGCCTTCCTTGCCCTAAAAAAACTCAAAAAACCCTAGAAACACAAAAAGAACCTAAAATCCTAAATAACCTTAAAACCCCTAAAAGCCCCTAAAAATAATAAAACCACTGAAAATCCATAAAACCCCTAAAAATCCTAAAAATTGTAATAATCCTAAGAAAACCCTAAAATTCCACAAAAATCTAAAAACCCTAAAACCCCCGAAACACCCCTAAAAACCCTAAAAACCTAAAACCCCCCTAAAACCCCTTAAAACCCCTAAAATTACTAAAAACTCTAAAAACTATTAAAACACCTAAAAACATTAAAAACTGTAAAAAACCTTTAAAACCCTAAAACCTCAGAAAAACCCTAAAAACTCGAAAAGACCCTAAAACCACTAAAAAACCCCGAAACCCCCCTAAAAAAATCCTAAAAACCTTCAAATATCACAGAAAATTCTAAAAAACCATAAAACTATAAAAATCGTAAACACCCCCTAAAAACTATGAAAATTTAAAAAAACACTAAAAACCATGAAAAACACCTGAAAACCATAAAACCCCTAAAACCTTAAAAATCCAAAAAATCCATAAAAACCCTAAAAACCCACTAAAACTGTAAAAAACGTTAGACCCATAAAAATGATAAAAAAACTCTAAAAATCCTTAAAACCACCCTTAAAATAAATAAAAAACGTAAAAACCATAAAAATACTAAAAAACACATAAATATCCATGAAAACTTGAAAAATCCTAAAAACCTTGAACTCCCCTTAAAAACCACAAAACCCCAAAAAACATTAAAAATCCCTAAAAACCCATAAAATCACTAAAAACCAAATAAAACTCTAAAAATCCTAAAACACCTAAAAATTCTAAAAAAACTTTAGAAACTCTCGAGAACCCCAAAGAACTCAAAAAAACCACTAAAAAGCAAAAAAACCCTAAAACCTGGAAAACCCCTAAAACCTGGAAAACCCCTAAAACCCCAATTTTTTTGGAAAACTCTAAAAAATCAAAAAAATCTCAAAAAATCCTAAAATCCATAAAAAATCCTAACCCCCCCTAAAAATCCATCAAAACAAAAAAACCCTAAAAACCCAAATAATTCCTAAAAACCATAAAATCCCTTAAAACACTAAAAAAACCCATGAAAACACTAAAACCCAATAAAAACACTAAAACCCCTTAAAACCTTGAAATTCATTAAAAAATGATAAAAAAACTTTTTAAACCCAAAAAAACTGGAAAAAAACATTAAAAACCCAAAAGACCCTAAAAACCCTGAAAACCCCTAAAAATTCCAAAAACACCCAAAAAACTATAAAAACCATGAAAATCCTAAAAAGTCCCAAAAAATCCTTAAAAACATAAAAAACCCTAAAAACCGATAAAATCCTAAAAAACCTAAAAAACTCTAAAAACCCTTAAAATCCATAAAAAATTTTAAAAACTCTAAAAATCCTTAAAACCCCAAAAAACTCAAAAAACCCCTAAAAACCACAAAGACCTTAAAAATAGTGAAAACCCACAAAACCGCTAAAACCCCTGAAAAACACTAAAAACACTCAAAATCCATTAAAACCCAAAAAAATCTAAAAACTATACATATCCTAAAAACCCCCTAAAAATCCAACAAATCAAAAAAAACCTAAAAACCCCAAAAAACCCTTGAAAACCATAAGAACCCTAAAAAATCACTAAAATCTCTAAAAACCATTATGGCCCCTATAAATGTTGAAAATTATAAAAAACCTTAAAAAACCTAAAGAAACCAAAAAGGCCTTTAAAACCCTAAAAAACCCTAAAACCCCTCAAATCTGTAAAACCTTAAAAAACCAAAAACCATAAAAATCCTACAAATCCCCTAAAAATCCATGAAAACGTAAAAAATCCTAAAAACTATAAAAACCCCTTGAAAACCATAAAACCCAAAAAAAAATTTAATACCCTAAAACCCCTAAAAACCCACTGAAAACTCTAAAACCCCTTAAAACCCCTAATAACTTTGAAAACTAAAAAATCATTAAAAACCCTAAAAAACAGAAAAAACCCTAAAACCCCAAAAAGACCCTAAAAATGATGAAATCCCCTAAACCCCTAAAACATAGAAAAACTCTTGAAACCCTCAAAATTACTAAAAACCATAAAAATCCCAAAAAACCTAAAAACCATAAAATCCAAAAAAACCACTTAAACTCCTTGAAAACTTAATAACCCTAAAAACCTCTAAAAACCATAAAAACCCTACAAACCTTAAAAATCCCTTAAACCCATAAAAACCCTAATAAACCACAAACACTCTAAAAACCCTTAAAACCCCTAAAAATGTTTAAAAAATGTAAAAACCCTTAAAACCCTAAAAAACTCAAAAAACTACTTAAAAACCCAAAAGACACTAAAAACCCTAAAAATCCCGAAAAAAAGACTAAAACCCCTCAAAATCCCAAAAAACACCTAGAATTCATAAAATTCTTAAAAATCACCTAAAAATCCATGAAAACGTACAAATCTCTAAAAACACTAAAAAACCCCTAAAAACCATAAAACCCCTAAAACCAATAAAAAACATAAAAAACCACAACAATCTTAAAAAACTACTATAAAATTAAAAAAACTTTTAAACCTATAAAAAATGTCAAAAATATCCAAAAAACCTTAAAACACCTAAAAACTCATAAAAACCATAATAAACCAAAAAGACCCTAAAAACCTTTAAAAACCCTAAACACCCTAAAAATAACTGAAAAATACAAAAAACCCTCAAATCCCTAAAAATCCAAAAAAAAACCCGAAAACCCAAAGAAATCCTAAAAAACCCCTAAAAATCCATGAAACGTAAAAACCCTAAAAACCTTGGAAAACCCCTAAAATAATAAAAACCCCGAAAAACATTAAAAACATTAAAAACCAATAAAAACTCTAAAAACCCAATAAAAACTCTAAAAAATCAATAAAACACTAAAAAATTCAAAAAAACCCAAAAGACCCTAAAAACCCCGGAAATCCAAGAAACCTTAAAAATACCTAAAAACCTTGAAAAATATCTGAAGCTGGTGGTTCGGTGATGTTGGATGCTGGTGGTTCTGGATGCTTGTTGCTTTTTGGATGGGATGTGCTGAAGCTATAGTTTATGGAACTGCTGCTGCTGGATGTTGTTTTCTATTTAAGTTTGGATGCTGGTCGTTGGTTAGTTGTGAGGTGCTGGATACTGGGATGCTGGATGATGGTGGTGGCTTCTTTGCTCTGTGTGTTTTCTTTTTTTGTTCTTGACTTTGCTCTTTTTGGGTTTTTTGTCTTGGGTCGTTAAGGGTTTTTGGGTGTGGGTCGATTGACCCCTCCCCTCCTTTGTCTGCTGTGTCTTTTTATTCAAATATAATTTGGGGGGGGATCATGAATAGCCTGATCCTCGAACCTTCCTTTCCCTAAAACATTAAAAAGCACTAAAAAATCTTAAAACACTAAAAAAAATCAAAACCCCACCTAAAAACCCCAAAAAGACACTAAAAACCCTAAAACACCCAAAAAACACTAAAACACCTCAAAATCCCTAAAAACACTAAAAAACCCTAAAAACGCAAAAAAAAATCTTTAAAACCCCCTAAAAATTCATGAAAACGTAAAAAACCCTAAAAACCTTGAAAAACCTCTGAAATCCATAAAAACCCTTAAAACCTTAAAAAACCCACAGACCTATAAAGACTCTAAAAACCCACTAAAAACTCTAGAAACCCTTAAACCCCATAAAAATGATAAAAAAACTCTAGAAAACCTTAGCAACCCTAAAAACTCAAATGACCGTAAAAACCCAGAAAAACCCTAAAACCCTAAAACCCCCTAAAAAAACCCTAAAATCATCAAATACCATAAAAACAAAAAAATCCCTAAAAACCATAAAATTCCTAATAAACCACTAAAAATCCAGGAAAACATAAAAATCCCTAAAACTCTAAAACCACTTTAAAAAGCATAAACCCCCTAAAAACCTTAAAAACCCAAAAAACCCATAAAAACATTCAAACCCAATAAAAATTAGAAAAACAATTAAAAGCCCTAAAAACTTTAAAAACTCTTAAAACCTTAAAAAACCAAAAAAAAAACTCAAAAAACCCATAAAAACTATAAAAGACCCTAAAAAACTTGCAAAACCCTAAAAATCCTTGAAAAAACCCTAAAACCCACAAAATCCCTAAAAACCCTAAAAACCATAAAAATTCTAAAAACCATAAAAATCCATGAAATCTTAAAAAATCATTAAAACCCTGAAAAAACTCTAAAAACCATAAAAACCCACTAAACCCCCTTACACCCCCTAAAAACGTTGAAAACTAAAAAAACCTTAAAAACCTAAAAAATTCAAAAAACCCCCTAAAAACCCAAAAGACCTTAAAAACACTAAAAACCCTTAGAAACCCCCAAACCCCTAAAAAACCCTAAATGCCCACATAATCCCTAAAAACACTAAAAACCCTAAAAAACCGAAAAAACATAAAAATGCTAAAAAAACCCCTTAAAATCCATACAAACATAAGAAACCCTAAAAACCCTGAAAGCCCCATGAAAACCATAAAAACCTCCAAAAACCTTAAAAAACAAAAAACCCCTAAAATGTTTAAAAACCCACTAAAAAATTTAAAACCCTTAAAACCCTAGAAAATGTTTAAAAAACCCCATAAAACCCCAAAAAACTGTAAAAACCCCAAAAGAACCTGAAAAAATGAAAAACCCTAAAACCCCCTAAAAACCCTAAGTACCCTCAAAATCACTAAAAACCCTAAAACCCTATAAACTACAAAATCCTAAAAGGCCATAAAATCCATGAAAAACCCCTAAAACCTTGAAAACCCCTAAAAACCATAAAAATCCCTAAAAACCATAAAACCCTAAAAACTAATAAAAACACTAAAAAACCTTTAAACCCTTAAAAAGGTTAAAAAACTCTAAAAACCCTTAAAAACTCAAAAAAACCCAAAAACCCCAAAAGACCCTATAAACCCTAAAAATCCCTAAAAATCCAAAAACTCCCAAAAAACCCCTAAAACCCTCGAAATCCCTAAAAACCCTAAAAAACCCAAAAACTATAAAAATCCAAAAAAAAACTTCAAAATCCATGAAAAAATAAAGAAATTGAAAATCATAGAAAACTGTAAAACCCCTAAAAACCGTAAAAGCACCTAAAAACCAATATAACCTAAAAAACAACTAATAACTCTAAAACCCCTTAAAACTCCTGAAAACATAAAAAAATTATACAAAAAATTAAAAACCCTAAAACTCTAAAAGAAATCCATCAAAACCCAAAAAAGTCCCCAGAAACCCTAAAAAACTAAAAATCCAAAAAACACTTGAAAACCCCTATAAACCCTCAAAATCCCAAAACCCCCAAAAAATCCTAAAAACCATAAAAATCGTAAAAACCCACTAAAAATATATGAAGATGTAAAAAACCCTAAAAACCCTGAAAACCTCAAGAAAACCATAAAAACCTCTAAAAACATTAAAAAACCTTAAAACCCATAATAATGTTAAAAAACTCAAAAAACCATAAATACCCTAAAAAACATAGAAAAACCCTAAAAACCCAAGAAGACCTTAAAAACCCTGAAAAACCCTAAAAACCCTTAAAATCCCAAAAATCCCACAAAAAACACCTAAAACACCTCAAAATACCTAAACACCCAAAAAACCCTAAAAATCTTTAAGACCCCCAAAAAATCCATGAAAAAGTAAAAAACCCTAAAAACCTGAAAACCCCTTGAAAACTATAAAACCCCTAAAACCTTGAATACACCTAAAACCCCATAAAAACCCACAAAACCACTCAAAACTCTAAAAACCCTCAAAACCCATAAAAATTTTAAACTACTCTAAAATACCGTAAAACCCCTAAACAACTCAAAAAACCCCTAAATACCAAAACTTCCCTAAAAATCCTAAAAAATCCTAAAAACCCTTAAAACACCTCAAACCCCCTAAAAATCCTAAAAATACCTAAAAACCAAAAAAACTGATAAAAACCATATAAATGCTAAAAGACCACTTAAAATCAATGAAAATGTAAAAAACCCAAAAAACCATGAAAAACCCCTGAAAACCATGAAAACCCCTTAAAACATTAAAACCCCTAAATTCCCATAATAACCTAAAAAACAACCAAAACCTCTAAAACCATTAAAAATCCAAAAAAAATTAAAAAAAACTCTACAAAACCATAAAACCCCAAGAAAAGTAAAAAAAATCCTAAAACCCCAAAAGACACTAAAACCCCTGAAAACCCCTAAAAATCCAAAAACCTTGAAAACCCATAAAACCCTAAAATCCCAAAAACCCAAAAGAACCTAAAACCCTAAAAACCCTAAAAACCCACTAAAAACCCCTTAAAAGCCTTAAAAATCCTCAAAATCCAATAAACCCATGAAAACCCTAAAGCCCATAAAAATCCTAAAAACCCCTAAAAATCAATGAAAACATAAAAACCATAAAAACCATGAAAGCCCCTAAAAACCATAAATCTCCTAAAACATTAAAAAATCCTAAAAACACTTAAAACTCCTAAAAACACTAAAAAATATAAAACCCTTTAAAGCAATAAAAACATTAAAAAACTCTAAAAAACCTTAAAAACCCTAATAACTCTAAAAACCCATAAAAACCCAAAAAGACCCTAAAAATGCTAAAAACCATAAAAACCCACAAAATCCCTAAAATCCCTAAAAAACCCTAATAAACATAAGAATCCTAAAAAACCTATAAAAATCCAGGAAAACATAAAAACTGTAAAAATCCTGAAAACCCCCTAAAAACCATAAAACCCCCTTAAAAACTTAAAAATCCTAAAAAACCACTAAAAACTCTAAAAACCCTAAAAACCCTGAAAACCCATAAGAACACTAAAAGACTATAAAAAACTTTAAACCCCTAAAACTCTAAAAAAACCCTAAAATCCTCAAAAAGACACTAAAAACCCAGAAAACACCTAAAATCCCTAAAAACTAATAAAAACCCTCAAAATCCCTAAAAACCTTGAAAACCCCAAAAAACCATAAAAATCCTTTGAAAACCCTAAAAATACATGAAAACATAAAATTTCCTAAAAACCCTAAAAACCCAAAAAGACCATAAAACCCCTAAAAACCCAAAAAAACCTTGAAAACCCCTGAAAATCCTAAAAATCCCTAAGAACCCTAAAAACACTAAAAACCATAAAAATCCTAAAAACCCCTAAAAATCCACGAAAACCCTCAAAAACCTTAAAAACCCCTAAAAACCCATAAAATCCCTAAACCACTAAAAACTCTAAAAACACCCAAACCCACTATTATTGTTAAAAAACACTAAAAACCCTTAAAAATGAAAAAAACATAAAAAACCCTAAAACCCCAAGAAGGCCATAAAAATCCTGAGAAACACAAAAACCCCTGAAAAACCATAAAACCATAAAAATCGTAAAAACCCCAAAAAATGATGAAAACCTAAAAAAATCCCTTAAACCCCCCTTAAAACCATAAAACCCCCAAAAAAATTTAAAAACCCTAAAACACCCAAAAAACCGCTAAAATATCTAATAGCCATAAAACCCCTAAAAATGTTAAAAAACTCTAAAAACCATAAAACCTTAAAAACTCAAAAAAATCATAAAAACCCAAAATACCCTAAAAAATAAAAACACCTAAAAACCCTAAAAACCCTCAAGATCTAAAAATTATATAAATTCTAAAAACTATAAAAATACTAAAAAAAGAATAAAAATCAATGAAAACGTAAAAAACACTAAAAACAATGAAAATCCTAAATAAACTATAAATACCCTAAAAACCTAAAAAAACTAAAAACCCATAAAACCCTTAAAAACCACTAATAATTCTAAAAACCCTCAAACCCCTAAAAAGGTTAAAAACAAAACAAACCTAAAAAACACTAAAAAATAAAAAAAAACCTAATACCCCAACAGACCCTAAAAACCCTAAAAACCCTTAAAAACCCTTAAAAACCCTCAAAACCACATAAATTATAAACAACCTCTAAAAAACTATGAAAACATAAAAAACCAAAAAACCCTGAAAACCATAAAAACACCTAAAAACCTTACAAAACCCAAAAACCGATAAAACCCCTAAAAATCCACTAAAAACTCTGAATCCCATGAAACCCCTAAAATAGTAAAAAACTCAAAATACCCCATAAAAACCCATAAAACCCATAAAAACTAAAAAGAATCCCTAAAAACTGAAAAGGATCCTAAAAATACTAGAAAACCATAAAAGCCGCTAAAAACACTAAAAACCCTCAAAATCCCTAAAAACACTAAAAAACCATAAAAACCATAAAAATCCTAAAAACCCACTAAAAACTCTAAAAACTCTTAAAACCCTTAACAATATTAAAAATTTCAAAAAAAAACTAAGAAACCAAAAAAACTCAAAAAACCCTAAAAACCCGGAAAACCCCAAAAAACCCTGAAAAAACCCTCAAAATCCCAAAAAACCCTAAATAACCCTAAAAACCATAAAAATCATAAAAAAACCTAAAAATCCTTAAAAACATAAAAAACCCTAAAAACCTGGAAAACCCCTTGAAAACCAATAAACCCCTAAAAACATTAAAAAGTCATAAAAACCCTAAAACCACTAAAAATTCTAAGAACCCTTAAAACCCCCCAAAACAACAAAAACTCTAAAAAACATTCACGGAATTTGATGCGCCCTCTCCCGTCCATGTCATTCGGAAGGGGCGGATTGCGCACGTCTCGGAAAATTAGGAAGCATTGGAAGAACGGGCGAGCTTATGCCGATTTTCCATCATTACGAGGGTGATTGTGTTGAAAGGGGAAAACTTGTGGAAAAGTGGGGACCTTTCCGAGCGCATTATGAAGATATGGGGATTCTCGGATTGGAAGATGATGACAATGGGATGGGGATTCTACCATATTATCTTCCCCTCTGATGAGTCCAAAAGACGAGCTTGGGGATTTGGGTCTCTTCACCTTAAACCCGGGATTCTGAGGATTCAAGACTGGGACCAGAATTTCGACCCGTTCAGCGTCAATAACACTTTTGCACAGGTTCTGATCTGCATTTTTAAGTTGAATTGGATTTACTGGCACCCGCTAACCCTATGGGATATTGCCTCTGCAGTCGGATTTCCTTTTAGAATTGACATGGAAATAGAAAACCCAAGATATGGGCATTATGAAAAAGTGTTGGTCAAGGTTGACATGACCAGTACTCTTATTGAAGAGGTGGTCTTAAACACCCTCAAAGATAGCTTGTCATTAGAGATCCAATATAAGAGGCACCCGAAATTATGTTCCTCTTATGGTATCTTTGGCCACCTGGTTTCTGAATGCATAAGGTCACTTTCCTGCTTGACCTACCTCTTAAAGAGGCATGATGCATCCCATTGCAGGAGGAACCGTGGGTTGGCCCCTCCAGCTGCAGCTCCTCCTGCTGTAAGGGATGACTCCTTTGTGGCCAAGCCTAAGGATGGGGTTCAGACGGTTGCTGAGGGTGGGATGGCGGATGTGGGTGATACCCCTGCCCTCCCTGTGGAAAGTATTCATGCACGCACCTCGGTGGACTCAGAGGGTTCTTGTGAGGGTTCCCCTCTACTGGTGATTCAGCAGGCTCCCTCTTCTCCATCGAGAGTGTCAATGGAGGCTGGAGTTTGTAGATCAGGAGGAGCTCAAGGTGAGGTGGGCACTCCAGAGGCTGAGCCTGGCACTGTTCTAGACACTCCGGTTGTGGCTTGATTTGATAAGGGTGAATCAAGTTGCCCGGAAGTCCCTGTAGCGGAGCCAAAATTCTCTGTTGTTGACTCAAAAAAGGATGCGAGGAAGGTGAGGAAGTCCCCCCAAGAGGAGGCCATCTACACCCTGAACAAATTTAAAGCAATTAGTGGAGTCTTCTAAAGCTACATGGTGGAAGAGGAGAAAGCGGAAGAGGGGCTCGCTAATGCCCCCATTGAATCTCATGAAGTCGTTGTCTAGGGTTTGCCAGAGAAATACCTCTTACCAGCTACTGAGAAGCAAGCTACTGAACCCAAAAGGAAAGGAAAGAAAGGGAAGGGAAATGGAAATGGTAATATGTCACGACCCGTCCTCGGGGCCCGTATCGTGACTACCCCAAGCCCGCCTTCCATAGGCCAGGGGCTGGCGACTAGCACCAAGGCGTGAATCCCGATAAACAGGGAAGACATCGCCTTTGTAAGTAAACAACCATCACAGAGTAAGCAAACGGAAAGAGTAAACACTAAGTAAAAACTGTAACAAGCTGTGTTGAAAGTAAAAGGGGCCGGAAATACAAGCCCAACTGTAAAGTACAACTGAAAGGGAAAAACAATAACTAAAATGGAAAGCCGCAGTGTCGATCCGTCCTATGGAAGTCCCACCTGAAGGGTGGGTACAGATAGCCTCCACTGCTCCTCGGGTCCACCTGACCGCTCCGAGTATGTACCGCCCAGTGGTCCACCTCCAGGTACCATCCTGCTCCGCAAGCCTCCACCACAATCAGCGCTGTCCGTCGTCTGTAACCAACACAACGTAGTGTGGGCATAGCCCGTGCAGGGGTGAGTATATGCTACTCAGTAGGGACCCCGAGACCCCCGAAGGTCTCCCAGAATCCACAAAGGATAAACTACAATGGAAAGATACAATCATGAAGTAACATCCGACACGACTTAGGTATATGCCCATACATATACCTAAGTCATCAATTCCCGTTCGACTCTAACATCCGAGCCCAAGCACAACCCAGTCCACACAGGAAAGCAAATGTATACCCACACTGGATAGCACAAAACAATCCACGAAGGAGAGTAAAGTAATCCACATAGGATAGCTCAACACAATCCAAAAAGGAGAGTAAACAGTAAATCCACACAGGATAGTTCAACACAATCCACAAAGGAGAGAAACACAAGATTCAGCTCACACAGGTATACTTCGTCGAAAAGGTGAAAGGGATGATCAGATATAGATATTGAGTCATCTAAGCCGGGACCCACATAGGATACAAGACCATCACGGCTGGGACCCACATAAGATACAAGACCAGCACTCTTCATTGATTCATCTATGCTGGGACCCACATAGGATACAAGACCAGCACTGAATTATCTAAGCTGGGACCCACATAGGATACAAGACCAGCACGGCTGGGACTCACATAGGATACAAGACCAGCACTCTTCATCGTCGCAGTCCACTGAGGACCTCTGCACAGTCGTTGTCGCAGTCCCCTGAGGATCTCTGCACAGTCGTCGTCGCAATCGCAGCCAGCACTAGGGTTCCCGCACACAACAAGCTCGTTCGGGAGGGTCCGCTCCACGAGCCGAGAGGCTGATACATCAACTGACAAAAAGTCCGAGGTTGATGTATCCAAAAGTTCCGTATCGTCAACAGGAACTCAACGTCGCAGACGGCGCGTCAATCGGACGCCCGGTCTGAGAGTTATTGGCATTTTCGTCCCAGGGGCCCGGTTGGTTTTTAAGGAAAAACCAACCCGACCATACTCCACCTGCATCCGAACCTCGGGCGGAGTATGCCAAAAGATACATCTCACTTAGAGGAATCCACCAAAACTGACGGCACGTCCATCGGACGTCCGTAGCTCAAGATATGAGCGTTTCCGCTCCGAGGGCCCGGTTGGTTTTGTGTACGAACCAACCCGGCCGAACCCAAAGTATTCTGAAACCCTGAGTACGATAAACCGAAATGACCGTCTCGATCCAAGGATCGCGTTTCCGCTGACGGCGCGTCGTTCAGAGGCCCGTAGCTCAAGTTAAGGGCAAAAGACCGGAAATGGTCTGAAGACGGGGGGTCCGGGTCCGGGCCGACCCGGCCCGACCCACATGTGACACCCCCGCAGCACCCACGGGGTGTCGCCCTGGAGAACCGAGCGACGCGGGGGGGGGGGGGGGAGCCTTCGCCCCTGCGTGACAACCCCACGACACCCGCGGGGTGTCACCCTGGACAGCCGGACGATGCGGGGGGGGGGGGGGAGCCGCCACCCCCGCGTGACAACCCCGCGACACCCGCGGGGTGTCGCCCAGGACAGCCGGGTGACGCGGGGGGAGCCGCCACCCCCACGTGACAACCTCGCGACACCCGCGGGGTGTCACCCTGGACAGCCGGACGCAGCTTCAGCCGCGTCCCGCGCGCGCCGGACCCGCACGGCCGCGGGTCGGCGGGCGCCGCCGCCGGCTTCTGCGGGCCACCAGAGTCGCTCCGGTGGTCCGTTTTCCTTTCTGTCTGCGCCGTTGTTCCTCCCGGGTTCCGTTCTTCACTGCGGGATCATCAAAATGCCCTTGTGTCATGATTTTCCATCGCCCGCTGAATTCGCTCAACAACGAAGAACGACGGAGGGTTGTCGGGCCATGTTCGTTTGGCCCGCACCCTTCGCGTTAGATAAAAACAACGGCAGAATTATATTCAACACATGAAACAACAATTTTAACAAATAAAATTGTTCATATGAATCCGGTTCTTTAATTTTAAAGAAACGTTCACTGGAATATAAAATATTCACAACAACCCCTACCTCGTCAAGTCGTCGTCTGCGGGTTCTTCGCGGAATTGGGGATCGTCGCGTCATCGCCGTATCCAGCGCCGCGTCATCGCGGAAGGGGGTCGTGTCGACAAACTCTGAGGTTCAAGAAAAAGATTTAATTAATAATAATTTTATCTTTCTTGAGTTAAAAACCAAAAAGGAAAAATTTAAAAGAAATCTGAAACCCTCACCTCAACGGATGATCGAAGGTTTTTGTCGCAGGTTAAGGAATGTCGACGAAGAACGTCGCGGGAGAGGAAACATTGGCGTCGCGGCACACGGCGTCGTGTCGTTGATTTCCGCGGGTTCAGCGTTCTTCGTCGGAGGCCGGCGTTTTTCGCGTTCTTCGTGTTCTTCACGTTCTTCGCGAAGGAGGGTGAAGGTACACGAATTCTGTCAAAGCCTCTCAATGTGTAACTTTCAAAAGTCATGTTGGTCTTATTTTATTATTACGCCAACAAACGAAAAAGAGGTAAGTAACGAGCCATTAATTCGTAGAATTAATTCAATGAAATAAAATTCCCACTTAATTCACGAATAAAACTGCCCAATTAAATGGTGGGTTAAGAAATTAAGAAAATGTGTCAGTTGACTTTCATAATGACGGGTTTTCACGGGTGCGTTACTTAGCGGAAAAGAAACGGCGGGGCTCGTGCGGGCCCCACCCCACAAATATCCTACCAAGGGGTAAGATATTTTTGGATATCACCCTATCCATATCAACTCCGCTTAAGCATCTTTAAAGAGGCTTCAAGTGGCTTCCAAGTGGCTTAAGTGAAATAAAATAAAGTTTGTTGAACAATTTATTTTATTTCATAACTTTAAGCCCAAAAATTAAAAACCACAGACAGGAAAACGCAACTCTGGAAGAGGAATTTCTAAGTAAAAACCGGTGCTCCGATTCTATCGGTGCCCTCAGAATTCGATTCTGGGCACCGGTTCAAAAGTTAGAAAAACCCACTCGTCCGTTCACTGAACGTACCTGAGCCAAACTTCAGAAAATGATTCCAGGCACACCGGGCCTCGGAATCAGGTGCCGTCAGAAGCTGCATTCTTGTAAAATTCCAAAAGAAAATTAATAAAAAAATTTCCTTGATATTTACGGGTCTTTACATTACTCCCACCACAGGGATTTACGTCCCCGTAAAGCTTCACCACAACTTATGGATACAAAGGCGGTACTGAGCATGCATCTGAGCCTCCCGCTCCCAAGTGCTCTCCTGGAGGTTCCCGAGCTACCATCTGAAGCGCACTAGAGGAATCGATCGTCCACGTAGGACCCGATCCTGTCGATCCTCTATCTCCACTGTGACCTCCGCCAAAGTCACCCCATCATCAAAGACCAGCTCTCCATGGTCAAAGATTTGTGTCGGGTCGTGCACGTATCTCCTCAACTGAGATATGTGGAAGACGTCGTGCACACAGTGCAACTGAGGTGGTAGAGCCAGGAGATAAGCCACTTCGCCAATCCTGCTGAGGACCTGGAAAGGTCCGATGAAGCGTGGAAACAACTTGCCGCCTCGGCCAAATCTCTGTAATCCACGTCGAGGTGAGACACGCATGAAAACGTGGTCTCCATCCTCGAACTCTAGTGGCCTCCGCCTCCTGTCAGTAAAAGACTTCTGTCGGCTCTGAGCTATCCTCATCCGCTCCTGGATGACCTGGACCTTCTCTGTCGTGGCCTGGACCACCCCTGGTCCCACAAGAGCTGCAAATATTTCTTCTTTGACGATAAGAGAAACCTGGTCTCATCCCTTGGATGAACCACTTCCTTTGCCTAATACAGTCAATCCCGACATGGATGATACTAATCCATACCAAGGATGACGTCGTAAGGCCTTGACGCTACTACCAAGAGATCTAACCGTTACTCTCGCCTCCAAGGGTTGAGTCACACTATTGGCATCAGTGTGTGGTAATTGGGTCTCCTCCAGTAGATGTCTCACAAGTGAGGGTCAAGTCAACAATCTAAACCGGAACCTCTTAGTAACAACACAAAAGAGGACAGGAATGAAAACTTCACAAAGGTATGCGTCTTTTATTATTGCAGCTCATAATACAAAGACACTACACAACATCAACACAGAACTAGAAGTATAAAAGGTGTATCCACTAGTTCCGCTCCTGTCCACCTGATCCCAGAGCTCTACTGCCTTGTCCACCGCTCAGCTTTTGCCCAAGCACTTGTCGCTGCTTCTGCCTCGGTGGCTCCTCCAACACCCACGGATCAACTGTGCGGGGGGGGGGGGGGGTCGTACAGTCACGTGCTAGGTGAACCTTCCTGTCGCAGGAGTAACACTATCTGTTTCTGGCATGCCTGGCTCTGACCCCACCACGGGTGCCCCGCACCACCGGTCCTAAAACCCGGGATCGCCCAAATGCTGGTCTGGTCCTCCTGGACCTCTACACTATCTGTCTACTACCCACATATGACTCGGCTACTGATAAAAAAACTCACAGAAAAGGCAGCAACTCCTGATCACGCTTGGGGCGTAGAGCTACTGGCACAAACTCCACCCTGAAGAAGGTCTCGAAGTCTTCCCATGCGAAGGTCATCCTGTCACAAAACTGGAACAAGTGGCTCCACCATCTCTCAGCTGCTGCCTGAAGAAGGCTGGCAGCAAGGATCACCATGAGGTCTGCTGGTGTACCCACTATCCTGAAAACTCCCACCACAGCCCCCAGCCAATCCTCAGCCGCCTGCGGGTTCGTCTCCCCCAGGAACCTGGGTGGCCTCTGGCGCTGGAACTCATGCAACGCGCTCAAGCGGCGTGCATCGTCAGCGGCTGGAAGCATCGGCGGCTCAGCGGGTAAAGGTACCGCAGGTGCCTCAGCTGTCAAAGGGCCCTGCACCGAGGCCTCATCGCTCGGCGGGATCTCGCCATGCTCCACTCTCGGAACCCTAGCTGGCTGCCGTCATGGGGCCATCCTGAAAAGAAACAGGTGCACCACGGTCAGAACTGTATACCTGGTGAGCTGACACAAGTAATCAAAAAGAAAACTTGAACACACATGCAATCAATGTTTTCGTGCATTAAGTCGGAAATCAGAAGTCAGGGTCCTGGTGTACGGATACGTCGGCCGCCGCACCAACACTGGACTCCCTGGACTGACAACCACACCCAATACGCTAAACACTATTGCTTCACATAGAAGAAAGATCAGAGTCTGCGGTGGAACCGACCACCTCTGATACCTGTAGAGACCCGAAGCTTGACGTACATGGACATTACATTACATTTGCGGAATACTTAGTACATAACAAAAACACACACACAAGGATCGTAATAGTTTAGTGTCTTTGGAAACTCGGAACGTAATCTTCTAATCGTGGTGAAAGTTCTTCAATATCTCCCATAAAGGTCATCCCTTTTTTTTACCTAAAACCTTTCTTTATATCCTGGGGAAAAGAAAACATAAAAGGGTGAGCTCAAATGCTCAGCAAGGGCAATAAAGGAAATAAAAATCATATCATATCTTTTTTAAAATCATAACCTGCAAAAGAGATCATAAAATCTTAATAAATCATAGAAGTGAAAATGAGATCACCATAATCATAACATGAAACTTGAAACTTTGTGGCATGCACACATAATCATGGAAAATCATTTCTTGTTAGTCATGACTCATTGCCAAGACTATCTTAGTGGACAAAGTCCCTTTCTGAATCGAGTAACCCTCGTTTCAGTCCTGTTTCACTGAACCGGTATAACCTACCATTCCAGCAATGTCTATCTCATGAGATATAAAATCTTTACCCAATGAATTGGAGGGAGATATAGGTCCCACCCATCTTATAATGAATCCTTTCTTATGTGTACCACATAATCATAAAACATACATCATCGCATAACACATGTTACAAAAATGGGATTCTTGAAACATCATGACATCATAAATCAATTCATATAAGATAAAGGAATTCATAAAAATAATTCCATCACAACATGATCAAATCAATTCAATAATAGGGATAAAAACAGAACCCTTTATTATCTTAGATGGAAAATAATTTTGATAAAACACTTGAACTCCATTCTTGAGGAAAATATCCTTTCTTCTTCAAAAACATTTTTTTCTTTCATAACATGTCATACAACTTTAAAATAAAAGAAGTTGATTAAAAATAAACTTGAGAACTTGTAAAGGAATCTTCTTGGAAATAATGTTTTAAAAATATATTCATGCCGTATAAATTAAAAAAAACATTCTTCGTACTTTTGTCGGAAAAGTCAAAAAGTACCTCGTACGACAAAAGATTCCTTTCATACATATTACTAAAAACTCACCAAAGGGTAAAAATGGATTTAAACAATTGTAGGTGGATGGAAATAATATTACATTTTGATGAAACATGGATGTGGATGATAAAATACACCCCAGTAAATACTTACGAATAAACAATCTCGGATAAAAATGAGATTGTGATATTTCCCTTACCTTAGGTCTGACGTGCTTTGTAAGTGTCCGAACCTCCTGTATAATGATTTAAATCATGTTATTGACTTATTCCAGAATCATATTCATTGTTATTATATCATATATAGTTCACTTATGACATTATATTACCCGTTCTTTTGTAAATTCCATGTTAAAGAAGCGTTTTGGGTAAAATCGTTTCATTTATCTTAGGTGTTTTGACTTGTTGTTCTTGACATCATTATTACTTATATCATGATTTACTTACTTCCAGAATATGATTTATATATCATATATATTCAGTATATATATATATAATAGATAGATAAATAAAATGAAAAACACCGTTCATGGAGACGGTAGTCCGTACGTACGCATGAACGCTGTTTTTCTTTCCTTATTGTCTTGAATTGGAAGTAAGTAGATGACATACATATGTATATATATACATAAATCCAGTAGCTTTATAATGTCATATATTTCATTATTATTTCTTATATATACATTATAATCATTCTTAAATGGTTAACATGGAGAATGAATCACATCGCGTCGTGGAGACGGTATTCCGTACGTACGCACGAGCGATGATATCATTTCTATAAATATTGAATTGAATTGGAGTGGATTATACAATATATCAGAATCAATATGATGTTGTAATAACTATGTATAGTTATTCTTTACACCATTATACCCATCCATGTAAGGTGGTGGTGGAAAATAGATTACACCACGGCGTGGAGACGGTATTCCGTACGTACGCACGCGCGGTGATTTCTTTTTCCGTAGGATGGATAGATGGTGAAATAGGGTTGTTTCATTCTTATAATAACATATCAGTATATGAGTGATACTGATGTTATTACTTCATAATGAAACAAACTAAGAATAATAAGTGGAAGAAGAAATAAAGATGAAAGAATTGGTAACGGTAATTACCTCTTCTTTGAAGTGCCTCTTTGAGACCTCCTCTTAGGGCACTAAAATTGGTCTTTGAGGAAGACCATAACCTCTAGGCTGTTTCTAGGGAAGTGGAGAAGAGATTTTGGCAGGGGTTGGCCGAGATTGAGTGCTCAAATTGGTGTGAGGAGGAGGGGGAGGAGGTGTCCTTTTATAGGGGAGGAGAGGGGCACCTTAGGAATTCTTAAAAATATTAATTTATAATAAATCTAACCCCACTTAAAAACCTCAAAAAATGACTCATATTCGAAGCTTAGATGAGATAGGGTTGTAATATCATCAACCAATCAAATTTAGACATGTTTGGATCTTATTTTAAACCTTATCAATTAGATTTAACTCTAAGTTAAATAATTTAACTTTTACCGTGTCTTTTTGTTTTCTTTCACTATATGGTTAATACACTTACTATAACATGCCAAACGAACCCCAAATTGTTTATTATTAATATATATATCCTTATCTAAGTCATTTGGCCGAACCTTAGATTTTTAGGAATAAAATAACAATTAATAATATAATATTTGATTTAAAAACTATTTTGTGTCAATTTTGACACTATTTGATATATGATTTTTGTGAAAGTCATAACAGAATTAAATGTTAGAACCAAGTTGATTAAATCAACATTAAGATATCATAGTAACCTATAAAATTAGTGGAATTCATAAAAATTCTCAAATTACATTTATTTTGGTGTTTATAACATCAATTATGTCAATATTTCATTAATAAGATAATTACTGTATCATCGTTGTGTCATAAATAAATTAAATTATTTTATGTCTAAAAATTACAAATAAAATACCATCATGTAGGAAATCTTTTTAGCTTTCTAATGAATATTTACAATCGAATTTATCTTATGTATAACCCCATATGAAAAATGATTTACTTATTAAACTTTGATTTTAACTATTTTAACCCTTCTTTAAATAAATTAATAATAAATGTCCTAATCTAATCCAAGTGGGCCTAAATGGTCATATTTTATTCCTAAGTTTGTTTTTGGTCGAATTACACTTGTCCAATAGAATTAGGACATGTGTTAGGGTAATATTAATATCATATTTACCCTTAGTTACCCTATTTACTATTAACCGTGGTAAAAAAAGTAAAAAGTTACTATTCACCAAAAAATTATTTTCATCTCATTGAACCACATTTTAGTCCTTGATATTAACCGTGTCTCTCGGATTTTCGAAATTCCATTCACAGAAGCGGTAAAATTAAGTTTTATGCAAAATTCAGTTTTTAACCTACCACTTAGTAGTTTCACTATTCATCAAAAATTGATGTTTTTCAGAACAATGCCAAAATTTCATCCCAAGCTATATTTCATATTCCGAATTCAAAAATGAAGTCTATTTTACCAAATTCATAACATAAAAGTTGCATTAATTAATTTTATAATTAAATCCCGCTGTTAAAACAAATAGCGTGTTTTTAAGAAACAATATCTATCAAAAGATTGACACTTGTTTATGTCTAGTTTAAATGTGAAATTACATCCAATGACCAACATTGTATTAAATTGTAAAAATATATTCTAAATATACTTTAAAACCACTCAAATTAATAATTTATCACTATTAATTTTTTCGATTAAAAAAGTTGTTTTTAATAATAATTTAGTAATTTTCACTATTCATCAGAATATGAAAGTTATCCGAAAAGTACCAAAATTTCACCTTAGGCTAAATTCGATACTCCGAATCCAAAAATGAAGTTCATTTTGAAAAATAAGATTTACAGAGTTTTAAAAAGTGGTTATTACTATTCATAACGGCTAGTTTTAATAATATTTTAATAGCATATCGTTGTTTAGTGAAACTCGTTATTGCGTACTACACACGCTATCGAGGAAGGTCGCGATTGCGTGTATGCAAGGCAAGTCAAGGATGCGTGTTGTGCAAGCTCCTTTTGGTGTAGCGTACAATACAAGACATTAGTGAAATAAAAAGAATATTTTTCATAAAATCTCGGGCTGTTACATTCTACCCCCCTTAAAATGAATTTCGCCCTCGAAATTCGTCGGGGTTATAAATGGTTTACTATTCGAAAGATTCTTTAATAGAATACCACATCGTAAAAAGGAATACAAAAACTTGGCTTTAAAAACTAAAGTATGAAATGTAACGATTACCCAAATAAACTAATCGCTGGGTTTCCACATAGGTGAAAATATGGATATGGAAGAAAAATCTAACCATCATGTTCTGATGGAGAGTGGTAGAGAACATGGCTATGGAAAAGCCAAAAATCACAAATCCATAAATTTGTGACGATCTAAGGTACCATCCGATTCATCAGGTATAAGATCACTAGGACAACATTTTTGGTTTTCAAGATCATTTCCCTAAAGTTAATGAAATTGGAATTAGAAGAAATACTTTCGTGATTTTGGTATAGTCTCACCGTTTGTCGTTCTTTGGACAATTTCCACTTCATCTCTTAAATAAATGAAGTTGAATTTGTCATTCATGATGTGTTAGCAGGTCATGTGATAGAATGATGGGTCATTCCATCTGTCTCAAACAAAAGGTTAGAAAAGTTATCAAAAAATACATAAATCCATCTATAGTGAGATTAATCATATATGGTTCCTAAAATGAACTTATACATCACATATCATACTGCTTAATATAATAAAACTAGTTTCTACTAAACTGGGACTTCCTGTAGGTCAGTGGTAGGCGATAAAGGCCAGTCGCACTTCGGTTGTGGGTTCGATTCCCACAGCCTTGTCCGAAGCGATGGGCTGTCGCCCGTCCTGCAGGTTGTCCCTTTTTCTAAAACTACGTTACTATAACATCCCATCAATAATATCGAAAATCTTCTATCCTTAAACAATACTAACTTATGTCCAACATAATCCAGTCTAATCTTTAGGCTTATACATAATACTGCAGTCCACTCTCATAATATAATGACAACGATTACCAGAGATTTAATACTGTCGTTGATCCCCACATATCATAAGATATGTCTTGTTGGTCACATTCCAAACATTCAAAGTCCTTAATCGTGTATTCTCTTGAATACCTTAGTGAAAACATGAGTGCAGTTAAAAGTTAACACTTTCCACATACCAAAATCCTCAAAATTCTATATACTCAAACCATGATATCACTTAGTCCTTATATCAATCATGAGCTCATGAATACAATCAAACATCTCATTATCGTCTTATCCCTTCATTATGCACATATCATCTACATTCCAAAAATATCTGAATAACCTTTCATGGATACTTGTACCATTAATCACACACTTTCAAAACTCAAGGAAAGACAACAGTGTAACAATCCTTAGATGTCTTTTTATTCCATATTACCATGAGATTACTTATACAACATTACATGTAATCATTCCACTACATTCTTAAATCATTGACCGAGCTTCAACAATTCTTTCATCTCACATATCATTTGTAGTCTCATCATCATCATCCACATAAATACTACCCATATGACCATACTGATTCTCTTCATGAGTCTTTCCCTTAGGGCATTTGTTTGCATAATGCCCATACATTCCACATTTAAAACACTTAACCATTTTTGATGTTGTAGCAATACCATTATCCTCATCCATGGTGTTAACTGAACCTTTTCCTTTGCACTTACTTGCTTTGTGTCCTTCTTTTCCACACCCAAAGCATCTTCCAGTTCCCTTGAAACATTCTCCTTGATGCCTCTTCCCACATGATTTACATGAGGGAAATTGAACTTTCTTTCCTCTATGGTCATCATGAAACTCCATCTTTCTCTTATTAGCTGAGTTAGGAAACTTACCAAATTTTACTTTATTGATCATATTATGAGATTGCTGATTCGGCATAATAATGATTTTTGGACTTCCAAATCCCATTTCATTTGGTATCTCATGAAGAATATCATTCCATTGTCCATCATATCCTCCATTATCATGAATCATCTTGTTTCCAGCCATTTTCTAAAACCCAAAAAGAATAGTGTGAGAGGCAAAATAATGCTAGGGAAAACAACATAGTAAAGGGGGAGTACCCTTAATATCTAACATCTTAGGTTTAATTCTATGATCGTTAGCGTAATTCTATTACTATAACCTATACGTATACTTATCCCTAGGGACATCCTTAGACATACCTTAGAAATATCTCTAGGGATCTTACTAACGTTTTCGCATCCTAGTTTCCAAAGGTTGACTAAACCTTTCCTCTGATACCAACTGTAGAGACCCGAAGCTTGACGTACATGGACATTACATTACATTTGCGGAATACTTAGTACATAACAAAAACACACACACAAGGATCGTAATAGTTTAGTGTCTTTGGAAAATCGGAACGTAATCTTCTAATCGTGGTGAAAGTTCTTCAATATCTCCCATAAAGGTCATCCCTTTTTTTTACCTAAAACCTTTATTTATATCCTGGGGAAAAGAAAACATAAAAGGGTGAGCTCAAATGCTCAGCAAGGGCAATAAAGGAAATAAAAATCATATCATATCTTTTTTAAAATCATAACCTGCAAAAGAGATCATAAAATCTTAATAAATCATAGAAGTGAAAATGAGATCACCATAATCATAACATGAAACTTGAAACTTTGTGGCATGCACACATAATCATGGAAAATCATTTCTTGTTAGTCATGACTCATTGCCAAGACTATCTTAGTGGACAAAGTCCCTTTCTGAATCGAGTAACCCTCGTTTCAGTCCTGTTTCACTGAACCGGTATAACCTACCATTCCAGCCATGTCTATCTCATGAGATATAAAATCTTTACCCAATGAATTGGAGGGAGATATAGGTCCCACCCATCTTATAATGAATCCTTTCTTATGTGTGCCACATAATCATAAAACATACATCATCGCATAACACATGTAACAAAAATGGGATTCTTGAAACATCATGACATCATAAATCAATTCATATAAGATAAAGGAATTCATAAAAATAATTCCATCACAACATGATCAAATCAATTCAATAATAGGGATAAAAACAGAACCCTTTATTATCTTAGATGGAAAATAATTTTGATAAAACACTTGAACTCCATTCTTGAGGAAAATATCCTTTCTTCTTCAAAAACATTTTTTTCTTTCATAACATGTCATACAACTTTAAAATAAAAGAAGTTGATTAAAAATAAACTTGAGAACTTGTAAAGGAAGCTTCTTGGAAATAATGTTTTAAAAATATATTCATGCCGTATAAATTAAAAAAAACATTCTTCGTACTTTTGTCGGAAAAGTCAAAAAGTACCTCGTACGACAAAAGATTCCTTTCATACATATTACTAAAAACTCACCAAAGGGTAAAAATGGATTTAAACAATTGTAGGTGGATGGAAATAATATTACATTTTGATGAAACATGGATGTGGATGATAAAATACACCCCAGTAAATACTTACGAATAAACAATCTCGGATAAAAATGAGATTGTGATATTTCCCTTACCTTAGGTCTGACGTGCTTTGTAAGTGTCCGAACCTCCTGTATAATGATTTAAATCATGTTATTGACTTATTCCAGAATCATATTCATTGTTATTATATCATATATATTTCACTTATGACATTATATTACCCGTTCTTTTGTAAATTCCATGTTAAAGAAGCGTTTTGGGTAAAATCGTTTCATTTATCTTAGGTGTTTTGACTTGTTGTTCTTGACATCATTATTACTTATATCATGATTTACTTACTTCCAGAATATGATTTATATATCATATATATTCAGTATATATATATATAATAGATAGATAAATAAAATGAAAAACACCGTTCATGGAGACGGTAGTCCGTACGTACGCATGAACGCTGTTTTTCTTTCCTTATTGTCTTGAAATGGAAGTAAGTAGATGACATACATATGTATATATATACATAAATCCAGTAGCTTTATAATGTCATATATTTCATTATTATTTCTTATATATACATTATAATCATTCTTAAATGGTTAACATGGAGAATGAATCTCATCGCGTCGTGGAGACGGTATTCCGTACGTACGCACGAGCGATGATATCATTTCTATAAATATTGAATTGAATTGGAGTGGATTATACAATATATCAGAATCAATATGATGTTGTAATAACTATGTATAGTTATTCTTTACACCATGATACCCATCCATGTAAGGTGGTGGTGGAAAATAGATTACACCACGGCGTGGAGACGGTATTCCGTACGTACACACGCGCGGTGATTTCTTTTTCCGTAGGATGGATAGATGGTGAAATAGGGTTGTTTCATTCTTATAATAACATATCAGTATATGAGTGATACTGATGTTATTACTTCATAATGAAACAAACTAAGAAGAAGAAGTGGAAGAAGAAATAAAGATGAAAGAATTGGTAACGGTAATTACCTCTTCTTTGAAGTGCCTCTTTGAGACCTCCTCTTAGGGCACTAAAATTGGTCTTTGAGGAAGACCAGAACCTCTAGGCTGTTTCTAGGGAAGTGGAGAAGAGATTTTGGCAGGGTTTTTCCGAGCTTGAGTGCTCAAATTGGTGTGAGGAGGAGGGGGAGGAGGTGTCCTTTTATAGGGGAGGAGAGGGGCACCTTAGGAATTCTTAAAAATATTAATTTATAATAAATCTAACCCCACTTAAAAACCTCCAAAAATGACTCATATTCGAAGCTTAGATGAGATAGGGTTGTAATCTCATCAACCAATCAAATTTAGACATGTTTGGATCTTATTTTAAACCTTATCAATTAGATTTAACTCTAAGTTAAATAATTTAACTTTTACCGTGTCTTTTTGTTTTCTTTCACTATATGGTTAATACACTTACTATAACATGCCAAACGAACCCCAAATTGTTTATTATTAATATATATATCCTTATCTAAGTCATTTGGCCGAACATTAGATTTTTAGGAATAAAATAACAATTAATAATATAATATTTGATTTAAAAACTATTTTGTGTCAATTTTGACACTATTTGATATATGATTTTTGTGAAAGTCATAACAGAATTAAATGTTCAAACCAAGTTGATTAAATCAACATTAAGATATCATAGTAACCTTGAAAATTAGTGGAATTCATAAAAATTCTCAAATTACATTTATTTTGGTGTTTATAACATCAATTATGTCAATATTTCATTAATAAGATAATTACTGCATCATCGTTGTGTCATAAATAATTTAAATTATTTTATGTCTAAAAATTACAAATAAAATACCATCATGTAGTAAATCTTTTTAGCTTTCTAATGAATATTTACAATCGAATTTATCTTATGTATAACCCCATATGAAAAATGATTTACTTATTAAACTTTGATTTTAACTATTTTAACCCTTCTTTAAATAAATTAATAATAAATGTCCTAATCTAATCCAAGTGGGCCTAAATGGTCATATTTTATTCCTAAGTTTGTTTTTGGTCGAATTACACTTGTCCAATAGAATTAGGACATGTGTTAGGGTAATATTAATATCATATTTACCCTTAGTTACCCTATTTACTATTAACCGTGGTAAAAAAAGTAAAAAGTTACTATTCACCAAAAAATTATTTTCATCTCATTGAACCACATTTTAGTCCTTGATATTAACCGTGTCTCTCGGATTTTCGAAATTCCATTCACAGAAGCGGTAAAATTAAGTTTTATGCAAAATTCAGTTTTTAACCTACCACTTAGTAGTTTCACTATTCATAAAAAATTGATGTTTTTCAGAACAATGCCAAAATTTCATCCCAAGCTATATTTCATATTCCGAATTCAAAAATGAAGTCTATTTTACCAAATTCATAACATAAAAGTTTCATTAATTAATTTTATAATTAAATCCCGCTGTTAAAACAAATAGCGTGTTTTTAAGAAACAATATCTATCAAAAGATTGACACTTGTTTATGTCTAGTTTAAATGTGAAATTACATCCAATGACCAACATTGTATTAAATTGTAAAAATATATTCTAAATATACTTTAAAACCACTCAAATTAATAATTTATCACTATTAATTTTTTCGATTAAAAAAGTTGTTTTTAATAATAATTTAGTAATTTTCACTATTCATCAGAATATGAAAGTTATCCGAAAAGTACCAAAATTTCACCTTAGGCTAAATTCGATACTCCGAATCCAAAAATGAAGTTCATTTTGAAAAATAAGATTTACAGAGTTTTAAAAAGTGGTTATTACTATTCATAACGGCTAGTTTTAATAATATTTTAATAGCATATCGTTGTTTAGTGAAACTCGTTATTGTGTACTACACACGCTATCGAGGAAGGTCGCGATTGCGTGTATGCAAGGCAAGTCAAGGATGCGTGTTGTGCAAGCTCCTTTTGGTGTAGCGTACAATACAAGACATTAGTGAAATAAAAAGAATATTTTTCATAAAATCTCGGGCTGTTACAATACCAATTTGTCACGACCCGTCCTCGGGGCCCGTATCGTGACTACCCCAAGCCCGCCTTCCATAGGCCAGGGGCTGGCGACTAGCACCAAGACGTAAATCCCGATAAACAGGGAAGGAATTTCCTTTGTAAGTAAACAACCATCACAGAGTAAGCAAGAAGAAAGAGTAAACACTAAGTAAAAACTGTAACAAGCTGTGCTGAAAGTAAAAGGGGCCGGAAATACAAGCCCAACTGTAAAGTACAACTGAAAGGGAAAAACAACAACTAAAAAGGAAAGCCGCTGCATCGAGCCGTCCTCTGGAAGTCCCACCTGAAGGATGGGTACAGATAGCCTCCACTGCTCCTCGGGTCCACCTGACCGCTCCGAGTACGTCCCGTCCAGTGGTCCACCTCCAGGTACCGTCCTGCTCCGCAAGCCTCCACCACAATCAGCACTGTCCGTCATCTGCAACCAACACAACGTAGTGCGGGCATAGCCCGTGCAGGGGTGAGTATAAGCTACTCAGTAGGGACCCCGAGACCCCCGAAGGTCTCCTAGAATCCACAAAGGATAAACTACAACGGAAAGATACAATCACGAAGTAACATCCGACATGGCTTAGGTATATGCCCATACATATACCTAAGTCATCAATTCCCATTCGGCTCCAACATCCGAGCCCAAGCACAACCCAGTCCACACAGGAAAGCAAACGTATACCCACACAGGATAGAACAACACAATCCACGAAGGAGAGTAAAGTAATCCACATAGGATAGCTCAACACAATCCAAAAAGGAGAGTAAACAGTAAATCCACACATGATAGTTCAACACAATCCACAAAGGAGAGAAACACAAGATTCATCTCACACAGGTATACTTCATTGAAAAGGTGGAAGGGATGATCAGATATAGATACTGAGTCATCTAAGCTGGGAACCACATAGGATACAAGACCAGCACGGCTGGGACCCACATAGGATACAAGACCAGCACTCTTCATTGATTCATCTATGCTGGGACCCACATAGGATACAAGACCAGCACTGAATTATCTAAGATGGGACCCACATAGGATACAAGACCAGCACGACTGGGACCCACATAGGATACAAGACCAGCACTGTTCATCGTTGCAGTCCACTGAGGACCTCTGCACAGTCGTTGTCGCAGTCCCCTGAGGATCTCTGCACAGTCGTCGTTGCAATCGCAGCCAGCACTAGGGTTCCCGCACACAGCAAGCTCGTTCGGGAGGGTCCGCTCCACGAGCCGAGAGGCTGATACATCAACTGACAAAAAGTCCGAGGTTGATGTATCCAAAAGTTCCGTATCATCAACAGGAACTCAACGTCGCAGACGGCGCGTCAATCGGACGCCCGGTCTGAGAGTTATTGGCATTTTCGTCCCAGGGCCCCGATTGGTTTTTAAGGAAAAACCAACCCGACCATACTCCAACTACGTCCGAACCTCGGGCGGAGTATGCCAAAAGATCCGTCTCACTTAGAGGAATCCACCAAAACTGACGGCACGTCAATCGGACGTGCGTAGCTCAAGATATGAGCATTTCTACTCTGTGGGCCCGGTTGGTTTCGTGTACGAACCAACCCGCCCGAACCCAAAGTATTCTAAAACCTTGAGTAAGATAAACCGAAAAGACCGTCTCAATCCAAGGATCGCATTGCTGCTGACGGCGCGTCGTTCGGAGGCCCATAGCTCAAGTTACGGGCAAAAGACTGGAAATGGTCCAAAGACGGGGGTCCGGGTCCGGGCCGACCCGGCCCGACCCCCATGTGACACCCCCGCGGCACCCGCGGGGTGTCGCCCTAGAGAACCGAGCGACGCGGGGGGGGGGGGGGGGGGAGCCGCCGCCCCCGCATGACAACCCCGCGACACCCGCGGGATGTCGCCCTGGACAGCCGGACGACGCGTGGGGGGGAGCCGCTGCCCCCGCGTGACAACCCCGCGACACCCGCGGGGTGTCACCCAGGATAGCCGGGCGACGCGAGGGGGGGGGGGGGAGCCGCCGCCCTCGCGTGAAAACCCCGCGACACCCGCGGGGTGTTGCCTAGGACAGTCGGGTGACGCGGGGGGGAGCCGCTGCCCCCGCGTGACAACCCCGCGACACCCGCGGGGTGTCGCCCAGGACAGTCGGGCGACGCGGGGGGGGGGGGGGGGGGAGTCGCCGCCCCCCGCGTGACAACCCCGCGACACCCGCGGGGTGTCGCCCTGGACAGCCGGACGAGGCTTCAGCCGTGTCCCGCGTACGCCGGACCCACGCGGCCGTGGGTTGGCGGGCGCCGCCGCCTCCGGCCGCCGGCGCCGCTGCCGGCTTCCGCGGGCCACCGGAGTCGCTCCGGTTGTCCGTTTTCCTTCCTGTCTACACCGTTGTTCCTCCCGGGTTCTGTTCTTCACTGCAGGATCATCAAAACGCCCTTGCGTCACGATTTTCTGTCGCCCGCCGAATTGGCACAACAACGAAGAACGACGGAGGGTTGTTGGGCCGTGTTCGTTTGGCCCGCACCCTCCGTGTTAGATAAAAACAACGGGAGAATTATATTCAACACATGAAACAACAATTTTAACAAATAAAATTGTTCATATGAATCCGGTTCTTTAATTTTAAAGAAACTTTCACGGGAATATAAAATATTCACAACAACCCCTACCTCGTCAAGTCGTCATCTGCGGGTTCTTCGCGGAATTGGGGATCGTCGCGTCGTCGCGGTATCCGGCGTCGCGTCATCGCGGAAGGGGGTCGCGTCGATGAACTCCGAGGTTCAAGAAAAAGATTTAATTAATAATAATTAAATATTTCTTGAGTTAAAAACCACAAAGGAAAAATTTAAAAGAAATCTGAAACCCTCACCTCAACGGATGATCGAAGGTTTTTGTCGCGGGTTAAGGAACGTCGCCGAAGAACGTCGCAGGAGAGGAAACATCGGCATCGCGGCACACGGCGTCGCGTCGTCGATTTTCGCGGGTTCAACGTTCTTCGTCGGAGGCCGGTGTTCTTCGTGTTCTTCGCGTTCTTCGCGTTCTTCGCGAAGAAGGGTGAAGGTACAAGAATTCTGTCAAAGCCTCTCAACATGTAACTTTCAAAATTCGTGTTGGTCTTATTTTATTATTACGCAAACAAATGAAAAAGAGGTAAGTAACGACCCATTAATTCATAGAATTAATTCAATGAAAGAAACTGCCCACTTAATTCACAAATAAAACCACCCAATTAAATGGTGCGTTAAGAAATTAAGAAAACCTGTCAGTTGAATTTCATAATGATGGGTTTTCGTGGGTGCGTTACTTAGAGGAAAAGAAACTGCGGGGCTCGTGCGGGCCCCACCCCACAAATATCCTACCAAGGGGTAGGATATTTTTGGATAGCACCCTATCCGTATCAACTCTGCTTAAGCAGCTTTAAAGAGGCTTCAAGTGGATTCCAAGTGGCTTAAGTGAAATAAAATAAAGTTTGTTGAACAATTTATTTTATTTCTTAACTTTAAGCCCAAAAATTAAAAACCACAGACGAGAAAACGTAACTCTGGAAGATGAATTTCTAAGCAAAAACCGGCGCTGTGATTACATCAGTGCCCTCGGGAATTCGATTCCGAGCACCGGTTCAAAAGTTAGAAAAACCCGCTCGTCCGTTCACTGAACGTACCCGAGCTAAACTTCGGAAAATGATTCCCGGCACCCCGGGCCTCGGAATCAGGTGTTGTCAGAAGCTGTGTTCTTGTAAAATTCCAAAGAAAATTAAGAAAAAAATTTCCTTGAAATTTATGTGTCTTTACATAATACCCCCTCTCCTGTCACCTCCAAGACCTAATAAAGACCATGTTCTATAATTTCCAAGGGTTGGGGAACACCCCCACGGCTGCAGCCCTTAGGCACTTTCTCTCACACAAGACGATGCTTATTGGGTTATCTGAACCCATGATCAAGTTTGATAGCAGTAAAGTTTTTACCTGGGATGCTCTTGGTTACTCTCTCGTTTCAACTAATGAGGATGGAAATGGTATGGGAACATTATGGGTCCTGAAGCATCATAGTTTCTAGATTGTCTCGTTCGTCTCGATCCCGAAAATGATATCTGTTACCATCCATGATATTGATGGGATCCTCACCATCTATTTTGTCTATGCTTCTTGCTCATACACTACCCGCAGGAACCTTTGGAGGGGGATGGTGTAGATAAGTAATGATATTGATCACAATTTGATGGTTATTAGTGACTTCAACATGGTCCTAATGCTTGAAGAAAAGTTAGTTCCACATTTCTCTCGAGCTGCAGTAGATGAATTCGCATCCTTCCTTGACCAGTGTGACCTTTCTGAGGTCTCTTTTGTTGGGGTAGACTTCACTTGGGGGCGGTACACCATTAATGGAAGGCAGGCTAGTAAACTGGATAGGTGTTTTTCACATATGGGAGGTGGTGGTTCATCAGTTATGTATGGCTTCACCCTCCCAAAACTCAACACAGATCATAATCCTCTTGTTGTTGAACTAAGGTAGAGAGTCCCAAGATCTTCCCCCCTGTCATTTAGATTCAGCAAAGCCTGGATCACTGTTCCAGGGTACATAGAAGAGGTGTTGGGAGCCTGGAGAAACACCTTCTCTTGTAGTCCCCAGTTTATCTTTATTTCTAAGCTGAGGGAAGTTAAGCGTCGGTTGAAATATTGGAGAAAACAGTCCTTCTCAGGGTTGGATGATGAGATCAAAGTGGCTGAATCTCAGCTTGCTGCATGTCAAATTAGGCATCAGAGGCTAAATGTACCATCGGGGGAAGAGCATAGATTGCACTCTAAGCTGGATGAGCTTCTTGCCCTCAAAGAGGAACTTTCGAAGGCACAGTTCAATGTTAGATGGCTTCAGGATGGGGATCACAACTCTAAGTTCTTTCATCGAATACATAAGGAAAGAAGGGTTAGGAGTAATCTGAGTACTATCAGAGTTGGGGACTCAACTTTCACTTCGGTGGAGGATATTGTGAGGGCTGTGGTGGAGTACTTCCAAGGGCTGCACACTGATGATGGGAAGGTCTCCCCCATGATTTTTGACTCCATCCCGATGTGTATCACGGGACAAAAAAATGAGGCCCTCACGGAGGCCCCTTCTAAGGGTGAAGTAAGGGCAGTGCTATTTTCTTTAAATATGGATAGCACTGTAGGTCCAGACGGTTTTGGAAATAAGTTCATCATGTTCTACTGGGATATCCTCCATGAGGATGTCACAAATGCAGTCAGGGAGTTTTTCCACTCGGGCTCCATCCCCCATGGTGCCAATGCCAGCTTCATCTCACTGATCCTAAAGAAAGATAATGCCATTGTGATTAGTGACTTCCGACCGGTTGCCATTGGCAACATAGTTACGAAGATTATTAGCAAGATTCTGGTCCTTAGGTTGGGTAAATTTCTGGGTGACATTGTGACCCCAAACCAGTTTGGATTCGTTCCCAAGCGATGCATCCAATCCTGCTTATTCACTACCTCTGAGGGGATTAATATTATGAGGAAGAAATCGAAAGAAGGTAGATTTGCGCTTAAGCTTGACATCTTGAAGGATTTTGATACTATGAAATGGAGCTTTATCTTTAAGTTCCTGGGAAGATATGGCTTTTAAATTAGATTTATCAAGCTGATCTCTGATATTATACATGGTTCCAGAGTCTCGGTTCTGATTAATGGCTCCCCCCATGCTTTTTCCATTGCTCCCGTGGAGTGCGACAGGGTGATCCAATGTTGGGTTTTCTCTTTGAAATCATGGAAGATTACAAGAGTCGATGCCTCCTTGATCTTGTACAAGTAGGAATGTATTCACAAATTAAGGCTGGCAGAAACATGTATGTCCCCTCGCATCTTCTTTATGCAGATGACATCCTCCTGTTTGGGTAGGCTGACAAGCAAACTTTGTCCACAGTCAAGCGGATCTTCTGTCATTATGAAAGCATGGCTGGCCAAGCAATTAGCTAGATGAAATCATCGATTTTCTTTGGCAATGGGATTTCTTCTGCTAGACAGCTCTGCATCACCAATGGGATTAAAGTTAAGTGTGGATTCCTACTCTGTACTTACCTTGGTGTGCCCCTCTTCTGGGGAAAAGCCAAGGGCGGCTACTTTGAGAACATTGCTTCCAAGATTACGCTTCAAATGTCGAAATGGAATGGTAGGTTTCTCTCCCAAGCTGGTAGGGTCTGCCGAGTTAACTCGGTCATCACCTCTATTTTCTTGGATGATTTTTCCATTTACAAATGGCCAAATACTCTCCTCAAAAGCTTGAATGCCAAAATAGGGAACTTTGTTTGGATTGGCTCTACCAGTGTGTGGAAATTGGTCTCAGTTTAATGGAAACATTTCACAAAACCAATTGATTTGGGCGAGCATGGTATCAAGTATTTACATCATTTCAATGATACCATGATTGGGAAGTTTACCTAGAGTCTACTTCAGCCTCAGAGTGGTGGCCTGGATTTCATTGGGGAAAGATTAACAAACAGGCTATGTGATGGTTTTTCTGGGTACATTTCGTCCTCCATTTGGCCAGCTTTACGATCCTCGTACCAGGATGTTATGTCTCAATCAAGATGGATCATGTCATGGTCCTCCACCCTAAACTTCTGGTCTACCCCTTGGTTGGAACAGACCCTCTCAGAGGTGATGACGCCTCCCCAAGATATGCAGAACTTAACCATTGCTGGTCTCATTCAGCAGTAGGATGATCTGGGGACCTTGTTCCCGAGTGATATTGTGATGCAAATTCAGCAATATGCCTTTGAAGACACTGATACCCTAATATGGTGACCCAGCATGGTGGGTAAATTCAACACCCATGATTTCTACCATCTGAAGTGCCAACATGGGATCACTCCTCCATCGTGGCTGGCCAAATTCGGGGTTCCTTCCATCCCTCCTTTGCAATTCGTTCTGATTTGGAAAATTTGGCGAAATCGGCTTCCAACTCATGCCCAGCTAAAAGCGGCTGGCTGGCATCTTTCTTCTGCGTTTTTTTATGCAGGGCGGTGGAAGAGCACTGTGATCACATCTTCCTGAATTGTACCTTTGCCTCTAACCTTTTGCGTTATCTTCTGCAATGCTTCAGCATGACTTTTTGCCTCCGAGGATCGATCTGCGATTTTTTGTGGGGGCCTAGTGGAGTTGAAACAAAGTGATCAGGTTCATAATCTGCTACTTACTGGTGCAGCGGAAATTATCTATTATGTATGGGCTGCTCAGAATGCCTCTGCCTTCAATCGGCAGCCCCTTACGCTACATGGAGGCGTGGTTTCCGTGCATAAGATAATTCATAATGCCTCGTGAATTCAAACAGGTTCGATGTGGAATGATGTTAATGATATAACCCTATTGCGCTCTCTTGGGGTTGCTGGCCGATGCAGGAAACTAATGGCCCTGAGGTTGGTTAGATGGATTCCTCCAATTCCAGCATGGTTGAAAGTCAATGTTGAAGGTGCGACATTGGGAGCTCCAGGGCCCTCAGGGTGTGGCGGTGTACTTCGTACATCAAGAGGGTTTTTCAAGGGTTTCTTCTTTCATTTTATTGAGTATGGCTATGACTACGAAGCATAGCTTTGGGCCATTATAAAGGTTGTGAAATATGCGATCCGGTTTGGGTGGTAGAGGATCTGGATTGAGTCGGACTCGATGCTTGCGGTGGCTGATCTAAATAATTTTTCCAGGGATGTCCCGTGGAGAATACTTACACATTGGATCAAGTGCCTTGATACCTCCAGATCCCTGAGCTTTAGTGTGTCTCATGTTTAAAGGGAGTCAAACTCGGTGCCGGATGCTCTCGCGAAAAGGGCAATTGATGAAAGATGCTCGATGTGGTCCTTCGTGTCCCCATATTTTGGTTCTCCCTTTGTTGACTTAGATATGAAGGGTGAGACTCACTCTCACCCTTGTTGATCCATCTTGTAATTATCCATTTATGTTTTTATTGATTTTTGTGGGCTAGGCTCTCCTAGCCCTGAACCTCTTCCGCCCTTAAAACCCTAAAACCCTCAAAATCCCTAAAACCACTAAAAAACCATAAAAACCATAAAAATAAAAAAACCCTAAAAAATACATGAAAACATAAAAACCCTAAAACCCTGAAAAACTCTTGAAAACCACAATACCCATAAAAACATAAAAAAACCAATAAAAACCCTTAAAAACCTCTAAAACCTTAAAAACCCTTTGAACCCCTAAAAACATTAAAAAAATCTAAAAACCTCAAGAACCCTGAAAACCATAAAAACTCTTAAAAACATTAAAAACCCCTAAAAAACCATACAAATCTAAAAACCACTAAAAAATTTAAAAACCCTTAAATCCCCTAAAAATGTTAAAAATATCTAAAAAACCTCAAAATCCCTAAAAACTCAAAAAAGACCCAAAAACCCAAAAAGTCCCTAAAACCCTGAAAACCCTTAAAACATTAAAACCCCATGAAAAAACCTAAAACCCCTAAAAATCCCTTAAAATGTTAGAAAACCCTAAAATCATAAAAATCCTAAAAAACCCCTAAAATCGATGAAAATGTAAAAACCCCATAAAAACCATAAAACCCATAAAAACCTTAAAAACCTAGAAAAAACATATAAAACTACCAAAACCCACTAAAAACACTAAGAAACCATTAAACCCCTAATGATGATAAAAACCTCTAATGATCCTTAAAACCCATAAAACACTCAAAAAACCCAAAAACACAAAAGTCCCTAAAACCCTTGAAAACCCCTAAAAACCATAAAAAAACCCCAAAACCCCCTAAAAATCCGTGAAAACATAAAAGACAAAAAAAACCCTAAAAAACCCCTAAAAACAATAAAACCCCTCAAAACATTAAAAAACCCATAAAACCTTAAAAACCACATGAAAACCCTAGAAACCCCTAAAAACCCTAAAAAAATAAAAAACATAAAAAATCCCTAAAAACCAAAAAAGACCTTAAAACTATAAAACCCTTAAAAACCCTGAAAACTAAAAAAATACCTAAATACCTAAAAGAACCCAACCCCCCCCCCCCAAAAAAAACCCTAAAAAACCTGGAAACCACTAAAAACCCTAAAACTATAAAAATCCATAATTTTTTTAAAAATCCATGAAAAAAATCAAAGACCCTGAAAACCCCTTGAAATCCATAAAACCCCTAAAAACCATAAAACCCTAAAAAACCATTAAATATATATAAAACCAATGAAAACTATGAAAACCATTAAAACCCCTAAAAACATTAAAAACTCTAAAAAACCATAAAACACTAAAAAACTAAAAAAACCCTAAAAACACAAAAAGACCATAAAAACCCTAAAACCTGTTGAAAACCCTAAAATGCCTCAAAATCCCTAAAAACCCCTTAAGATCATAATAATCATAAAAAAACTCTAAAAATAAATGATAATGTAAAAAAACCAGAAACCCTTGAAAGACCCCTAAAAACCATATAAACCCCTAAAAACTTTAAAAACCCTAAAACCCTATAAAAACCTTTAAACCACTAAAAACGAAAAAAACCCTCAAAACCACTAAAAATGTTAAAAACTGTAAAAAACTTAAAACCCATAAAACTCAAAAAAACTCTAAAAAGCAAAAAAGATCTTAAACCCCTTGAAAAAACCCAAAAACGCACGAGAAACTGTAAAACCCCAAAAAATCCCTAAAACCCTTAAAAACCCAGAAAACCATAAAAATCCTTAAAACCCCTAAAAATCCATGAAGACATAAAAAATACTAAAAACCCAGAAAAACACATGAAATCCATAAAAACCCCTAAAACCTTAAAAAACCATAAAACCACATAAAAACCCTAAGACCAACTAAAAACTTAAAAAACCCATAAAAGGCTAAAAAACTCTAAAAACCTTAAAAAAACTAAAAAACTAAAAAAACCCTAAAGCCCCAAAAGATCCTAAAAATCGTGAAAAACCCTAAAACCCTTAGAACCCAAGAAAACCATAAAAACCCCTAAAAACCTTAGAAAACCCTAAAAACCCATAAAACCCATAAACCCCCTAAAATATATAAAAACCATTTAAACCCATAAAATATTAAAAACCTTAAAAACATTTAAAACCCTAAAAAACACAAAAAAACCCCAAAAACACCAAAAAAACTCTAAAACCCCAAAAGCCCCTAAAAACCCTGAAAACCCAAAAGACCCAAAATCCCCCTGAAAAATCCTAAGACCATTTAAAATCCCTATAAATCCTAATGAACCCTAAAATCCACAAAAATCCTAAAAAACCCCAAAAAATCAATGAAAACATAAAAAACCCTAAAATCTCTGAAAAAAATGAAAACCAAAAAACCCCTAAAAACATAAAAAACCCTAAAAACCCATTGGAAGATCACTAAGAGGAGATGGCAGCGCTCTCCCCTAGTTCGCTCTCCCACTCGTCGCGACTTCAAGGTCTTCCCCTAGATCTTGCTTTGGGCTTTGGATATGGATCTTCACCCCATCCCTCTTGGTGGAGGTGTGCTCTTGATGTGATATTTAGATCCGAGGATGCTGTGTTCTTTCTGCAACTTCGGTTTTTCAGAGCGGTGCTCTTTCATGAGACTTCAGCTCCAGATTCATGCTTTTCTTGGCTTATTTCACCCTGTGCTCGGGATTTGGCGGCTTCAGAGGTTGTGACTCTAGTTGTGGTTCTGGATCGGATCTTCTTAGAATATGGTTAAGTGGTCAACTCCTTGGAGTTTGGAAACCCTAGCGGTCTTCGGATGCAGCTCCAGATCATGTTTGCTGAGATGGGGCCTCCACGGATGGGTCAATGGCTTCGACTTTTACAGCGGCGTATGGTATTTCTTCAGCGGCATGGGTTATGGACTCTTTGTCGGCGTAATGCGGGGGTCCGGTTTCCTCGGTCGTCGATGTTTTATTATCCCCTTGCAACGCTGTGCCAGGGAGATTTACGGTGGCCTCTCTGGCATTTCTTCATTACTCATTGGATGTGGAAGGTGTGGATTTAGCTTGGTGGTGCTGCTCTTGTTCCGAGCTTCTGGGTTTTTGATTCTGCTTGTTTTCGGTCTGTGTAGAATTTAAAGGTTTGTTTCTCAGCCCGATCTTTGACTCATGTTAATTCTTCTGGCCTGCTTGTGGTTTGCGGCGCTCTGGTTTTGATTTCTTGTTGGATTCTTCAGTTATGGATCTGTTTTTGGTGGCGGATGGTCCTTCCATGGGCTGACGTTGATGCGGTTCGCTGGGATGGTTTTGAGGTGTTGCGTTATGGTTATCTGTTGCGATTTTTGGGCTACTGGAAGGGTTGTTTGAGCTGAGTACTGGTTTCTTCTTTGTTTGCTGGTGCTTCTGCCTCTGGTGCTGGTGGTTTTGTGTGGCTAGTGATTGAACTTTCTTACGTTGTGGTGCTGGTTAAGTTGCTGGGTATGGCTATGGTGCTGCTGGATGGGAGATTTGTGGTGGTGGCTTCTGGTTCTTAAGTAGCTAGGTGATGGCTGTTACTAGGATAGGATGTAATAAAAGTTGATGGTGCTTGGTGATGGTTGGTGTGTTGCTTCGAAATGGAAAGTTATGTGAGGTTGGGTTGCTGAAGTTGCTGCGGATGGTTTTGATGATGATGGATGCTGGTTGTTGAATGGCTAGTGGATGATTGCTGGTATTGGTGATGATGGATGCTTGTTGTTGACGTGTTGGGAGGTGATGCTGGTGACTTTTATGTTTTTTTGCTTTGTGTGTTTTTTCTTCTTTTGGATTTTTTTTTTTTTGCGGTCGTTGGGTGTGCGTTTGTTAAGGGTTTTTGGGTGTGGGTTGATTGACCCCACCCCTACCTTGTCTGCAGTGTCTTCGTGTCTTCGTGAATTCTTCTAATAAATTTTGGAGGGAGTCAGGAATAGCCTGATCCCGAACCTTCCTTGCCTAAAAACCCATTAAAACCCTAAAAACCACTAAAAACCACTAAAAACTCTACAAACCCTTAAAACATCTAAAAACATCAAAAATATCTGAAAACCCTTAAAAAATTCAAAAAAATGCGAAAATTCCAAAAGGACCCTAAACCCCTAAAAAACCCTAAAAACCATAAAAACCCAAAATATTGAATAAAATGTAAGAAACCCTAAAAACCCTAAAAAACATTAAAACCCTTAAAAACCTTTAAAAAATCCTAAATACCCATAAAACCCTAAAAAACTACTAAAAACTCTAAAAACCCTTTAAACCCCTAAAACCATAAAAAACATTAAAATTTATTAAAACCCTAAAAAACTCAAAAAACCCCTAAAAATCCAAAAAACCCGAAAAACATAAAAACCCTAAAAGCCTAAAAACTCTTGAAAACCCCTAAAAGCACTCAAAACCCCTAAAAATCCTAAAAACCATAAATTCCTAAAAAACTGCTAAAAATAATGAAAATGTAAAAATACCTAAAAACCATGAAAAAACACTAAAAACCTTAAAAACCCTAAATACCAGTAAAAACCATTAAAACCCACAAAAACTCTGAAAACCCTTAAAGCTCTAAAAACTCTAAAAACCCTTAAAACCCTAAAAGACTGAAAAACCCCCCTAAAACCCGAAAAAGGTCTTAAAAACCATGAAAACCCCTAAAACCACTGAAAAAATATAAAAACCCTCAAAATCCCTAAATACCATAAAAATCCTAAAAAACCCCTCAGAATCCATGAAAACGCAAAGAACCGTAAAACCCTCGAAATCCCCTGAAAACCATAAAACCCCTAAAAACCTTAAAAAACACCTAAAACTCTATAAAAACACTAAAGTACCCACTAAGAACTCTAAATATGCTTAAAACCCCAAAAAAGTTTAAAAAAACTCTAAAAACAGTAAAACCGCTAAAAAACTCAAAAAAACCCAAAATCTTCATAAGGACCCTAAAAATCCTAAAATATCCTAAAACCCAAAAAACCCCTAAAAACACTAAAAATCCTCAAATCCCTAAATACCCTAAAAAACCCTAAAAACCATAAAAATTCTAAAAAACATCTAAAAAACCAGAAAAATGTAAAAATCCCTAAAAACCATAAAGAACCCCTGAAAAACATAAAAATACCAAAAAACCTTAAAAAATCCTAAACCCCAATAAAAACCCTAAAAACCATTAAACACTCTAAAAACCCTTAAAACCCCTAAAAATATAAAAAACCTTAAAAAACCCAAAAACAATAAAAAAACCCTAAAAACCAAAAAGGCCCTAAAAACCCTAATACCCCTAAAAACCGTAAAACCTCTAAAAACCAAAAAAATCATAAAAAACCCCTAAAATCCATGAAAACTAAAAAACTCTAAAATTCCTAAAAAACCATTAAAAACCTTTTAAACCCCTAAGAACCCATAAAAAACCCAAAAACCCCACTAAAACTCTAAAAACCCTTAAAATCCATAAAAATGTTAAAAAATCTAAAAATCTAAAAAATCTTAAAATCCCTAAAAAACTAAAAAAAACCCAAAAGACCTTAAAAACCTTGAAAAACCCAAAAAATCCCAAAAAATTCCTGAAAACCCTTAAAACCCCTCAAAATCCCTAAAAACCCTAAAAAACCCTAAAACATAAAAATCCTAAAAAACCCATTAAAATCAATGAAAATATAAAAAACCTTAATTACCCTGAAAACCACTAACAACCATAAAAACACGTAAAAACCATAAAAACCCTAAAAATACCTAAAAACACTAAAAACCACTAAAAACTCTGAAAACCCTTAAAACTCATAAAAATGTTAAAAAATATAAAAAACCTTTAAAACCCACAAACACTCAAAAAACCCTAAAAACACCAAAAGACTGTAAAACCCTGAAAACTTTGAAAACCCTAAAAACCCCTAAAAAACCTTAAAACACCCAAAATCCATAAAAACCCAAAAAACACATAAAAATCCTAAAACTCCTTAAAAATCCATGAAAACATAAAAAACCCTCCAAACCTTTAAAAAAACCTGAAAACCATAAAAACCCCTAAAAACCTTAAAACCCCTAAAAACTAATAAAAACATTAAAAACCAACTAAAACTCTAAATACCCTTTAAACTACTAAAAATGTTAATAAACTTTAAAAAACTTTAGAAACCCTAAAAAAAATGAAAAAAACTCCAAAAAACTCTAAACACCAAAAATACCTAAAAACCCTAAAAAACAAAAACAACCCTAAAAACCATTAAAGCCATAAAATCTATAAAACCCTAAAAAACTCTAAAAACCATAAAAATATTAAAAACCCATAAAATCCAAAAAAATTGTAAAAAAATCCTTAAAACAATGAAAAACCTCTGAAAACCATAAAACCCCCAAAAAACTTTAAAAACCCCTTAAAAATCTTAAAATCCCTAAAAATGCTAAAATTTCAAAAAACCCTTAAATCCCTTAAAAATGTTGAAAAGCTCTAAAAAATCTTAAAAACCTTAAAAACTCCAAAAATCCTAAAACCACTAAAAACACCAAAAAACACTACAAACCATCAAAATACCTAAAACCCCTAAAATCCCCAAAAAACCTTCAAAATCCTAAAATCCCCTAAAATTCCATGAAAATGTAAAAAACCATAAAAATCATAAAACCCCCCCGAAAACCATAAAAACCCCTAAAATCCTTAAAAACCATAAAAACATATAAAAACATCAAAAATCAATAAAAACTATTAAAACCTTTAAAACCCTAAAAATGTTAAAAAAATCTAAAAAATGTTAAAAATGCTAAAAACCCAAAAGACCCTAAAACCCATTAAAAACTTGAAAACCACCAAAACACTCTAAAACCCCTTTAAATCTCAAAAAAAACTAAAAAACCCTAAAAACTATAAAAATACTAAAATCTCCTAAAAGTCCATGAAAATGTAAAAAAACCATAAAACCACGAAAAACTACTGAAAATGATAAGATCCCTAAAAACCTTAAAAAACTCTAAAACCCCATAAAACCCTAAAACTCACTAAAACTTTAAAAACCCTTTATACCCCTAAAAATATTAAAAAACTCTAAAAAACCTTAAAACCCTAAAAACTGAAAAATAACCTAAAAACCCAAAAGGAACCTCAAAAACCTAAAAACCCTAAAACCCCCTAAAAACCATAAAACCCCTCAAAATCCCTATAAAACCTAAAAAATTCATAAACACCATAAAAATCCTAAAACACCCCTATAAATCCATCAGAATGTAAAATCCCCTAAAAATCCCTTGAAAACCATAAAACCCCCAAAAACCTAAAAACCATAGCCTTCAAATGGATCTCATGCTTGGGCTCCCCTCTGATTCTATTGATGACTTGGGAATGATTTCTCGATCGTGGGAGTGGTGAGCGACCTCCAGGCTTGCTCTTTCTTTCTCTGGTCTTTGATGGAGTGGTCTCCTCAGAAGGAGATGTGGTTTAGCTCTTTTCTAGTCACTGAGGAAGGGAAGGTTTCGTGTCGAATCTCTTAGGAAGACAAAGTCGATGCTAAGGAAGATTCTACTTCTAAGGTGGATGGTGTTGATTTTTTCGTTATTGGGAAGTTTGAGTCTTCACCAGCGGGGGTTAATAAGTGCCCCTACTCAACTAATGTACTGGTTTTGTGCCCTAGATTGGGTTTGGGGGGGGGGGGTCCTTTCTTGGATGGGGTTATTGTGGGTGTTGCCACTCCCGGTGTTCCGGTGGTGGTCAAATGTTATTCTCCAGCCATGATTGGGGATGCCATGATTTTGATTTGTCCATCTCGGATCATGAAGGATCCCTATCAAGTTGTTTAGGCATTGGGGGCCTCTCTTAAGGATGATTCTTCTTCCAAGGGTGCTAATGAGGCTACTTTGGTCTTGATTCATATTGTTAACTCTGTGGATCCCTCTTCGTATGAGGATTTTATGGATGTCGGTGCTGCTGGGGACCTCATTAAGGATACGACTTCACTTTTAGTTGAAAATAGGGTTGATGAAATCTTGGATTTAGTTATTAATTATATAGATTTGGTCTTTTACCCCCATATGTATGGTGGAAAAAACCCTAAGGTCTGCCTTCCTCCCTCAGTTCTTTAGAAGGGAGTTTCCAGGAGGAGTAACACATTGGTTGGCTATTTTTTAGGGAAGAAGCTTTCATTTGTTCTTGTTTCTTGAATTGCATCGGATTTGTGGGGGAAGTACTTGATTGATACTCTATGCAACTATAAAGGGTTATACTTATTCAGGTTTTATCCTTCTTGTGATCTTGTTGAACTACTTTCCCACGGACCTTGGTTCTTTGTAGGTATATCCATCATACTCAAAGCATGAAAAATGGGCATCTCCCTTAGCAAAGAGTATTTCTAGGACATTTCTATATGGGTGAATTTTTGAAACATCCCTCTGAAATCATGGAAAACTGAGTGCTTAAGTTACATTTCAAGTGAAGTGAGGAAACCTCTATTTGTTGACCAAACCGTGGTTGAGATCATTATGATCAATTTCACATGAATTTTCCTTAAGATTTCTATTAAGTAGGAATATGAGGTTATTACTATGGATATCAGCTCGATCTCATTGACTTCTATCCATGTGGAATATAACTAGGTTCCCATGAACTGTATCCACTTATAGATCTTTGGGCATCACATCAACCAATGTAGACATAGGCCTAAGTTCGATACCCAACAGGGTTGGACCAAGGTCACCTTGAAGAAGCACACATACAAGAAGAAAGATCCATCTATTTCCATTAATTCTATTTCGAATGGTGTTATTCTGCCAGTGAAGAAGGGATCTGGGGTCAAGGAAGTCTCCACATATGGTAAGGCTAAGTCACGGTCTTCAGTGATTTCTAATGCCTCCATTCCTAACATCTTGGAGTTCCCTTTGGCAGACGAGGCTCCAGCTTTAGTTGTTGAGGCCTTGGTTCTGGATAAACCTATCAGTTCTAAGACTAAGGCTTGCATTCCTATCCATAAAACTTTTTAATGTTTTTTTCTAATTCTCTAGGTGATGATATGGTTATGCCTTTTCCCCTCCTATGAATGGCTCTGATGGGATGGTGTTTTCAGAGTTAATGGTGGCAATTTCTCGTTACAGTTCCTCTCCTACAAATTTTATAGAGATTAGTCATTTTTTCCCTAGCCAGGTTCTACCTCCCTTTTATAGCCTTTAAGAGGTTGATGTTTGGGTTTCTAAGGGGAAGGGGAAGGAGGTTTATACACCTTCTAAACTCAATGACAATGTTCTGCTTCTTACTCCAGATGCCAAGGGGGGTGGGTCTTTTATTCCAATCATATTTTCTATTGATTAGGTTATCCCTTCCTCTTCTTCTTCAAGTGATAAACCTCTTAGAAATAAATTATTTAAGGTTGATGAATGTGATTCAAGAAGGTTTCCAGTTAATAACGGTCCTAAGGCTACTACTTCAAACCCCTAATTGATTTCCAATGCTTAATTTTAGTGTTTGGAATATTAGGGATCTCAATACCTCAGAAAATATGAAGGTGGTTTAGGATTTTGTCTTTGTTAATAAGTTTTATTGTTTGGGGATGGTGGAAACCAAGGTTAAGAGTAATAACATGGCTTCCATTGTGAGGAATATTGTTCTGAGATGGAGTTACTCTACCAACCTTTCTCCAACTGGTCATATTTTGATGTTATGTAATCCTTAGTTATTGGTTGTCAAGACTCCATTTCACTCCTCTTAGTTCATTGAATGCATGGTTAAGGCTATTAAGGTTGATGTATCTTTTCTTATATCCTTTGTTTATGGCTCTAATATAGTTTCTGATCATAGGATTCTTTGGAATGATTTTTCCAGCCGAGCCTCTATGAGTTTGTGGATTCCATTTATTTTTTCTTAGATATTTTAACGTGGTCAGGTTTCCAGAGGATAGATAAGGTGGTTGTATAGATTCATCAGCTTCTATGGAAGAGTGTAACACTAGTATTATTGAGGCTAATATGGAGGATTTATGCTACTCTGGTTTGAGATTTTCCTAGAGGAAGAGCAGTTTAGACATGTTGCGAAAGCTAGATGAAGCCTTAGTCAATTCCTCCTAGTTATCTAGGTTTCCCTCATTATTTGCTGATTTCCTTCCATTTGGGTTATCAGATCATACCCCTATTGTTATAAGGACAAGTGAATGCCTTAATTCTTTTTTTTGCAAGGTAAAGCATTAGGTGTTATTCATCTTCATTCTGAAAATCTTACCTTCAATTTTTTTAATCATTGGGTTGATTACCAGGATTCCCTTCATTTTCCTTTTCTTGGAATGTGAGGTTTCCTGGTTGCAAAATGTTTCAGGTTTACCAAAAACTCAAGAGGGTCAAGATGTTTATTCATGACTTACATGCTAATGTTTATTCCCAGCACAACTCAGAGATCTCTCTAATTCGATCAAAACTGTTAGAGATTTATACCTATTTTGTGAGGAATGGGCCTTTAGAAGCTATTTTCATTTCCAAATATAGATGTAATGAGAGACTGAAATAATTTTATCTCAAGGATTTCATTTCTTCTAGGTATAAGACTAGGATTCGATGGCTTAAGAAAGGAAATATTAACTCTACCTTCTTCTTTAATTCAGTCAAGACAAGGTTTAACCCTTTAAAATTGGTGCTTCTCTAGAGGGATGATCATTCAGTCACCACATATCTTGAAGTAATTATTCAGGAAATGGTTGGGTTCTTTTATTCCTTGATTAGGTCCTCACATGACTCATCTTACCTTGGGAGATCTATGTTAGAACCTTTTCTTTCTCATTCCATTTATTAGATATTTTGTTGGATTTTGGATAACATGGTTAATACTAAAGAGTTTCTCCAGGCTTTGCTTTCAATTCACCATAATAAAGATTTGGGCCCAAATGGATTTAACACCTTTTTATTTCGCAAGTATTGGCCTATGGTTGGACCAGTTGTTCTAGAAGTAGTGCAAGAATTTTTTAGGACTGATAAAATTTTGAGGGAAGCCAATGGCTCTATCATCTCTTTGATTCCCAAGGTTCTGAATTCCTTCTCCATTTCAGATTTTAGAACTATTTTATGTTGTAATACTATATACAAGTGTATCTCAAAAATTTTGGTGGTTAGGTAGTGACTGATGCTTCCTGGATATATTAATAAATACCAATCATCTTTTATTCATGGATGAATTATTTTGGATAATATCTTAATTGAACAGGAACTGATGTGTTGGTATCACTTGGATTCTCGAGCTCCTCACTACACCTTTAAAATTCATTTATTCAAGGTTTTTGATTACGTGAGGTGGGAGTTTCTTTGTTATGCCTTGGACCTCATGGGGTTTCCTCCCAGATTCTCTTCCTGGATTAAAAGGTGTGTTTCCTTTTCGATATTTATAGTTAATATTAATAGTTGTCTTCAAGGTTATTTTCCAAGGAAGAAGGGATTAAGTCAAGGAGGCCCCCTTTCTCCTTTCCTATTTGTGATTTGTATGGAAGTTTTCTCCCATATCCTTGATTCAATTGTTTCAGATTTTGATTCCTTTATATTTCATTGGATATGTGGTAAGTCTTCCATCTACCATATCTGCTTTGCAGATGATCTTCTTTTATTTTCCTACGAGATTTTGGAGTCGGTCTTAGTTTTGAAACAAGATTTTGATCTTTTTTCTTCCTTTTTCTGGGATGACTATTAATCCTTAAAAATATCTAATGTTATCTACTGGTATCTATAAAAATGTTCAGGATAGTATTGGGGAAACTATGGGTATTAGGGGAGGCCTCTTATCTCTTTAATACCTTGGGGTGACTCTCGTTACTACCAGGATAAGAACTATGAATTGTGTTGTTTTGGAGGATAAATTTGTTAGGAGAATCAATGTTTGTACAAAGAATTTTCTTTCCATCGTATGGACATTTTTAACTGGTCCAGTATATTTTATTTATCATGAAAGCCTATTAGTGTTATCATTTTATCCTTCCTAATAAAGTTGTGAAATATATTGAGGAAACTCTTAGACATTTTTTTTGTAAAGGTCCCTATCTTGGGAAAACTAGGTCTAAGGTGGATTGGGACTTTGTGGTCAGACATAAGAATGAGGGTGGCTTAGGGATCAAGCACATTAATGATTAGAATAAGGCTAATATGACCAGGCGTGTTTGGAATCATTATGTCCCTTCATACTCTTCAATCTAAGTGGACTGGGCTTGGTTATTTCTGCTTGGTCAGTCTCAGTTTTGGGTGGCCAAAGTTCTATGTAATAACTCATGGACTTGGAGGAATCTTCTGGGACTTCGTTATTTTTTAAAGGATCGCTTATCCTTATACATTGGGGATGGTTCATATATCTTCTTATGGTTTGATTCTTGGTTTCCTAGTGGGCCTATTTTCTCCCCCATTGATCCTCGTATCATTTATGATTCGGTTATTTCTCATAATGCTAAAGTTTCAGAACTATTATTAGGGGGAGCTTGAAACCCACCTCTTGTTATTTCAATTGAGCTTTCGGAGTTTTGATAAGAGATTATTTCGCTTCCGAATCTAGATAGAGGTAGAGATAGGATTCTGTGGAATGTTCAGACCTCCTTCTCTATTTGTTTGGTTTGGGAGGACATTATTCTAAAGTTTTGATCTGTCCCTTGGTCCTCCCTAGTCTGGAACCAGGTTTCTCTAGCTAGAAACTCCTTTATTCTATGGTTTGGTATTCTCAATCATTTTCCAACTCAATAAAGATTACAGCACACGGGTTTGTCCTTCCCTAACCACTACTTTCTATATAAGGGGAGATATGATAATATTGACCATATTTTCATTAACTACGTTTTCTCTTGGAATCTTTGGTCTTACTTTCCTTACTTATTAAATGTTGATTTCTCTGCTGGGTTATTTTCTGATCTTATTGACTGGTGTTCTTTCAATTTATATGGGGATTCTTTGACTACTATTTTGGGTAGAATTAGTCTGGCTACCTTGGTGTATCTCATTTGGAAGGAGAGGAACACTCAGATACATGGTTCCCTCCCTCATAGTGGAATAATCCTTTAGATTAATTTTTATTTGTTAGTCCAATATAGACTTGCCTCCTGTAACAAATTTCCTTCGAACATGATCAACCTTGAGCTAAACTAAACATGGAATTTTCCTATCAATTTTATTCATGTAGGGAGAAGGGTGGATGTTGATATCTTCATGGTTGTTGTGGATGGTGGTTTGAAATGTGCTTTTGGATAAGGCTGATAGTTTTCATGTGGTTTCTATGGATGGTTTGTTACTATTTTTTTTGTTTAGAGTTTTTTATGGCTAGTTCTAGTGTGGTATAGGGCTGGTTTATGTGCTTTGGTGCTAGTGGTTTTGGTCTTGAATGCTTTGTTGTGATGGGGTGGATGTGGGTTTGTTTCTGTGTGGTTGTTGTATTCTCCATGTGTGGATTTGGATCCTGCTCGGAGTTTACCCCCACTTTCCATTTTTTGGGAAATGGTTCTATGGGGGCTATTGTTGGTGGTTTCTTGTGGTTTTGCTGGTCTGGCTGGGGTTTTGGGTGTGTTTGGATACCTTTGGGTTTGTGTGGTATCCAAGATTTCATGCTAGGGGTTCTATTTGTAGGGGATGGTAGGGGCTTCTTTGTGCAGTGGCGTGCAGTGCTGCGGGCTAGTGTAGTGTGGGGCAGGGGTTGTTGCAGTTCACTGTTCTTGGGTGGATGTGCATGGTGTGTGGTTCCATGTGAATGCATGAGTGTGTGTGTGTGTGGTTGCGTGCTTGTCTATGTATGTGGTTGTCTTGTTGTAGGTTCATCTAGACCGCTTCATAGTTGGCCCATTTCTCTTGGACTGCATCATGCTCTTGGAGGTCATACTTCTTGGCTTCTGTGGGAACATTGTGTCTACCATGATCGGGTGCTGCAAAGATGTTTTTTCTTATGGAATATCTATGTTTGGTGTGTTTCGCACCTTCTGGCTACTTTTTCTATCACTGCTTGTGATCCTTACTGTGTTGTGATGGTTTGGACGCTTGGTTTGTGGTGTGATTCCTTCGTCTTGGAGCCTCACTTTTGGGGTTTTAGAGTTTGTTTTGAGTTTTTTTGGGGATTTTAATGTTTTTAGAGTTTTTTTTGACATTTTTTGGCATTTTAAACATTTTTTGAGTTTTTAGGGGGTTTAAAGGTTTTTAGGGTTTTTTATATATTTTCAGGGGTTTCTCGTGGGTTTCTAAGGGTTTTTACATTTTTCATGGATTTTTATGGGTTTGTTAGATTTTTTATGATTTTGGGGTTTTTTTTAAGTTTGTTAGGGATTTTGAAGGGTTTTAGGGGTTTTAATGATATTCAATGGGTTTTAGGGTTTTCTAGTGTTTTTAGGGTATTTTGGGGGTTTTAGGGACTTTTTAGAGTTTTTAGGGTTTTTATGATTTTTTATATTTTTAAAATATTTCTAGGGGTTTTAAAGGTTTTAAGAGTTTTTAGTGGGTTTTATGGTTTTTATGGGTTTTATGGTTTTTTATGGTTTTTATGGGTTTGGGGGGGTTTTCAATGTTTGTAAGGTTTTTTAAATTTTCATGGATTTTTAGTGGATTTTTAGGATTTTTATGGTTTTTAGAGTTTTTAGGGTTTTAGGGGTTTTGAGAGTATTTAGGATTTTTACGATTTTTAGAAATTTTCACAGTTTTTAGGTTTTTTTTTGGTTGTAGGGTTCTTTTTGAGTTTTTAGAGATTTTAGATTTTTAGTATTTTTAACATTTTAGATATTTTAAGGGTTTTTAGATGTTTTAGTTGTTTTTTGGGATTTTATTGGGTTTGAGGGTTTTATTATTTTAATGGTTTTTAGGGTTTTTTTACATTTTCATGAATTTTAAGGGGTCTTCAGGATTTTTATTGTTTTTAGGGTTTTTTTTATTTTTAGGGATTTTGATAGATTTTAGGAAGTTTCAGGGGGTTAGGGGTTTTATGGGTTTTTAGTACTTTTGGGTTTTATGGTCTTTTTTTTTTTAGATTTTAGTGGTTTTAAGATTTTTTAGAGTTTTTTAAAGTTTTTAGGGGTTTTAAGTGTTTTTAGTGTTTTTAATAATTTTTAGGTTTTTATGGGGTTTTAAAGTTTTTTTGGAGTTTTAATGGTTTTCATGGGGAGTTTTAGAGTTTTTAGGGTTTTTCACCTTTTTATTGATTTTTATGGGCATTTTATATTTTTTTGGGTTTTTAGGGTTTTTTCGAGTTTTTTTTTGGAATTTGAAGGTTTTTAGAGTTTTGTAGGAGATTTTAGAGTTTTTAGAATTTTTCAGGGTTTTCAGGGTCTTTTGGGGTTTTTGGATTTATTTTTTATTTTTTAGGGTTTATTGGTTTTTTTAACATTTTTTGGGGTTTTAAGGGTTTTTTAGTTTTTAGTGTTTTTAGGGTTTTTATGTGTTTTAGGGTTTATAAAGGTTTTTTGGGTTTTATGTTTTTCAAGGGATTTCAGGGTTTTTGGTGTTTTTTACATTTTCATGGATTTTTAGAGGTTTTTTAGGATTTTTATAGTGTTTTGAGTTTCTATGGATTTTGAGGGGTTTTAGTGTTTTTCAGGGGCTTTTAGGGATTTTTTGGTTTTTTCATTGTTTTTAGTGTCTTTTTGGGTTTCTAGTTTTTTTTGAGTTTTTAAAGTTTTTTAGAGTTTTTTAACAATTTTAGGGTATTAAGGGTTTTTAGAGTTTTTAGTCGTTTTAAAGGTTTTAAGGGTTTTTATGGGGTTTTAGGGTTTTTTAGGGTTTTTATGGGTTTATGGTTTTTAGAGGTTTTTAGGGTTTTTAGGGTTCTTCAGGGTTTTAGGGTCTTTTGGTTTTATGGTTTATTTAGTTTTTAGGGTTTAAAGGTTTTTTAATATTTTTTAACATTTTAGGGGTTTAATTTTTTTAGGGTATTTAGTGTTTTTTAGGGTTTTTATGGGTTATTAAGATTTTTTAAGGATTTAGGGGATTTATGGTTTTCTTGGGGTCATCAAAGTTTTTACAATTTTTTACATTTTTATGTACTTTTTGGGTTTTTTTAGTATATTGGTGATTTTTAACGGTTTTAGAGATGTTTAGGGGTTTTAGTGTTTTTCTGGGGGGGGGGGGGGTTAGGGTTTTTTGGATTTTTCTGTGTTTTTAGGGTCTATTTGGGTTTTAGGTTTTTTTTTTGACTTTTTAGGATTTAAGGTATTTTATACTTTTCTAAAGTTTTTAGGGATTTTAATCATTTTTAGAGTTTTTAGTGTTTTTAGGGGTTTTGTGGGTTTTTAGGGGTTTTAAAGGTTTTTTTGGTATTTTTATGTTTTTTAGGGTGTTTCAAGGTTTTTTACATTTTCATGGATTTTTGGGATTTTTGGGGTTTTTAGGATATTTTTGGGTTTTAATTAGTTTTTAGGGTTTTTTATGGTCATAATGTTTTTTAAGTTTTTTAGGATATTTTATGGTTTTTAAGGGTTTTTTTGGGTTTTTAGGGGTTTTTATGTTTTCATTGATTTTCAAGGGTCTTTAGGATTGTTATGGGTTTTATAGTTTTTTAGGGTTTTTACAGATTTTGAAGAGTTTTATGGTTTTTAGGGGTTTTTAGGGGTTTTTAGTGTTTCTAGTGGTTTTTAGGATTTTTAGGGGTTTTTAGGGTTTTAAAGGTTCTTATGGGTTTTTATGGTTTTCAGGGTTTTTGCATAATTTTTAGGGTTTTTATGTTTTCATGGATTATTAGGGGGTTTTTAGGATTTTTTTTAGGGGTTTTAAGATTTTTAGATATTTTTTGGGTTTTTAGGATTTTTTGGGTTTTTCAGGGTTTTCAGGGATTTTAGGTTCTTTTTTGATTTTTAGGGTTTCTTATGAGTTTTTTAGGGTTTTTAAGGTTTATTATAGTTTTTTAAAAATTTTAGGGGTTTTAAGGGTTTTTAGAGTTTTTAGTGGGTTTTTATGGTTTTTATGGGTTTTTAGTGTTTTATGGTTTTCAGATTTTTTTTATGGTCTTCAAAGGTTTTTTACATTTTCATAGATTTTTAGGGTTTTTTAGGCTTTTTAGGGTTTTTGGGGGGGGGGGGTTTAGAGTTTTTGGGGATTTTGAGTGTTTTTAGGGTTTTTTGAGTTTTTTTGGGTTTTAAGTTTTTTTTTGAGTTTTTTTATCATTTTTAGTGGTTTTAAGGGTTTTTTAAAGTTTTTAGTTGGTTTTTAGGGGTTTTATTAGTTTTAAGGGTTTTCAGGGGTTTTAGGGGCTTTTATGGTTTTCAGGGGTTTTTCGGGGTTTTTTAGGTTTTCATTGAATTTTTTGGGGTTTTTTGGATTTTAATAGTTTTTGGGGTTTTTTGGGTTTTTTTGGGTTTTGGGTGTTTTGAGATATAGGGGACTATAGGTTTTTTTTGGTTTTTTTGGGTCTTTTGGGTTTTTAGGGTTTTTAAGTATTTTAGAGTTTTTATGGTTTTTAGAGTTTTTTAACGCTTTATGGGTTTTAAAAGTTTTTAGAGTTTTTAGTGGTTTTAGGGTTTTTATGGGGTTTTAGGGGTTTTAAGGTTTTTCGAGGTTTTTATGGGTTTCATGGGTTTTTTAGGTTTTGTAGGGGTTTTTTAAATTTTCATGGATTTTTAGTGTTTTTAGATATTTTTGGGGGTTTTAGGGTTTTTCAGGGGTTTTATGGCCTTTTGGGGTTTTAGGCCATTTTTGTGTTTTTCTGGTTTTTAAGGTTTTTTAGATTTTTTAACATTTTTACGGAGTTTAAGGGTTTATAGAGTTATTAGTGGTTTTTAGGATTATTATGTGTTTTTTGGATTTTTATGGTTATTAGGGGGTTTTATGGTTTTAAGGGGTTTTTCATGGGTTTTAGGGGTTTTTTATGTTTTCTTGGATTTTTAGGGGTTTTTAGGATTTTATTGATTTTTAGACTTTTTAAGGATTTTAGGGATTTTGAGGGTTTTTAGGGTTTTCAGGGATTTTTATGGGTTTTCAGGGTTTTTAGGTTCTTTTGGGTTTTAGTTTTTGTTTTAGTTTTTTAGAGTTAATAATGTTTTTTAGAGTTTTTTAACGTATATAGGAGTTTTAAGGGTTTTTATAGTTTTTAGTAGGGTTTTTTCGATTTTTATATTTTTAGGGGTTTTTAAGGTTTTGAGGGATTTTTATGGTTTTCTGGGGGTTTTCAATGTTTTTAGGGTTTTTTATGTTTTCATGGATATTTAGGGGGGGTTTTTTTGGATTTTTATGGCTTTTCATGATTTTGATGGTTTTTAGGGTTTTTCAGGGGTTTTTAGTGTTTTTAGGATTTTTAGGGATTTTTTTGAGATTTTTAGGGTTCTATAAGTATTTTAGGTTTTTCTAACATTTTTAAGGGTTTTAAGGGGTTTTAGAAGATTTTTAGGGTTTTATGGGTTGTTAGGGTTTTAAAGGTTTTCAGTGGTTTTTATAGTTTTTAGGGTTTTACGGTTTTTTATGATTTCATGGATTTTTAGGGGTTTTTAGGATTTTTTGGTTTTATTATTTTTAAGATTTTTAGATATTTTGAGGGGTTTTGGAAATTTAAAGTGTTTTAAGTTTTTTCAGGGTTTTTAGGGTCTTTTGGATTTTTAGGGGTTTTTTTGACTTTTTAGGATTTTAAAGGTTTTTTATAGTTTTTGAATGTTTTTTCTATGTGTTAGGGTTTCTATGGGATTTTAGGGTTTTAATGGTTTTGAGGGGTTTTATGATTTTCAAGGGTTTTTCAGGGTTTTTACTATTTTTACATTTTCATGGATTTTTATGGGTTTTTTAGGATTTTTATGGTTTTTAGGTTTTTAGGGTTTTTAGTCATTTTGAGGTTTTTCAGGATTTATCAGGGGGTTTTAGGGTTTTTTTCATTTTTAGTGTTTTTAAGGTTTTTAGAGGTTTTTAACATTTTTAGGTGTCTTAACGGTTTTTGGAGTTTTAGTGGGTTTTTAGGGTTTTTATGGGTTTTTTAGTGTTTTTAAGGTTTTTGGTGTTTTTTTGTTTTCCAGGTGTTTTTTATGGTCATTCAGTTTTTTTACGTTTGCATGGATTTTTGGGATTCTTAGGGTTTTTTGGGATTTTGTGGGGTTTTAAGGTTTTTTAAGGGTTTGTAGGGTTTTCAGGGTTTTCAAGGTCTTTTTGGTATTTTAGGTGTTTTTGAGTTTTTTAGGGGTTTTAAGGGGTTTTAGAGTTTTTTAACATTTTTAGGGGTTTTAGTGGTTTTTAGGGTTTTATGGGTTTTTAAGGGTTTTAGTGGGTTTTATGGTTTTCAGCGTTTTTATGGTTTTTGGTGTTTTTAGGGATTTTGAGGGTTTTTTCAGGGATTTTTATGGGTTTTCAAGGTTTTTAGTGTCTTTTTATTTTTAGGGTTTTTTTAATTTTCTTAGGTTTTTTAAGGTTTTTATGAGTTTTTTAATGTTTTTTGGGGTTTAAATGGGTTTTAGAGTTTTTAGTAGTTTCTTAGTGTTTTAATATTATTTTATGGTTTTAAAGGTTTTTTGGGGTTTTTTATGGTTTATAGGGACTTTTCAAGGTTTTTGACATTTTCATGTATTTTTTGGGGGGTTTTTTGGATTTTTTTTAATTTTTAGGTTTTTTTGGGTTTTTAGGGTTTTTATGGGTTTTTAGAGTTTTTAGTGGTTTTCAGGGTTTTAAGGGTCTTTTGGGGTTTTAGGGTTCTTCTGAGTTTTTTAGGGTTTTTAAGGTTTTTAGAGTTTCTTGATGTTTTAGGGGTTTTCAGGGGTTTTATAGTTTTTAGTGGTTTTAGTGACTTTTGGATTTTTAGGGTTTTTAGAGTTCTTCTGAGTTTTTAGGGGGTTTTAGGGTTTTAGGGGTTTTTAGGGTTCTTATGGGTTTTGGTGGTTTTTATGGTTTTCTAGGGTTTTTTGGGGCTTTTAGGGTTTTTGTATGTTTTCATGTATTTTTCAGGGTTTTTTATGAGTTTATGGTTTTTGAGGTTTTAGTTTTTTTAGAGATTTTGAGGTTTTTTAGGTTTTTAAGGGTTTTAAGGTCTTTTTGATTTTAGTGTTTTTTTAGTTTCTATGGGTTTTAAAGGTTTTATAGAGTTTTTTAATATTCTAGTGGTTTAAGGGTTTTTAGAGTTTTAGTGGTTTTCAGAGGTTTTATGAATTTTTATGGTTTTTAAAGGGTATTATGTGTTTTCATGGTTTTCATAGGGTTTTCAGGTTTTTAGGTTTTTTTACATTCTCATGGTTTTTTAGTTGATTTTTAGGTTTTTTCTGTTTTTTAGGGTTTTTAGGGATTTTAGGGATTTTGGGGATTTTGGGGGGTTTAGGGTTTTTTTAGGGTTTTTTGGGGTTTTTATGGTCTTTTTTGGTTTTTGGGTTTTTTGGATTTTTAAGGGTTTTTAGAGTTTTTAACATTTTTAGGTGTTTAAAGGGTTTTTAGAGTTTTTAGTGGGGTTTTAGGGTTTTTATGGGGTTTTAGGGATTTTATGGGTTGTAGGGGTTTTATGGTTTTCAAGGATTTTTTAGGGTTTTTTACGTTTTAAAGGATTTGTAGGGTTTCTTTAGGATTTTTATGGTTTTTAATGGTTTTTGGGTTTTTGAGGGTTTTAAAGGTTTTTAGGGGTTTTTATGGGTTTATGGGGCTTTTAGGGATTTTTAGGGTTTTAGGGTCTTTTTGGGTGTTTAAGGTTTTTGTGAATTTTTTTTATGGTTTTATGGTTTTTTAGAGATTTTAAAATTTTTATGTGTTTTATGGGATTTTAGAGTTTTTTAGTGATTTTTTAGGGTTTTGATGGGTTTTAATGTTTTTTAAGGTTTTTAGGTCTTTTTTTCAGGGTTTTTTTAGTGTTTTTTAGGATTTTTATGGTCTTTAGAAACCTTTTAAACCCTAAAACCCACGAAAACTATAAAAACCATTGAAACCCCTAAAAACGTTAGACTCTAAAAAACATTAAAAACCCAAAAAACTATGAAAAACCCCCAAAAAAACCTTAAAAACCCAAAAAATCAAAAAAAACCTCAAAACCCCTCAAATCCCTTAAAAACCATAAAAACCCCTAAAAATCATAAAGGATGGCGGCACACTCTCCTGGCGTTATCTCCCTATCGTCGTGGCTCCTAGGGTTTCCTTCGGATTCACCTGGAGAAAATGGGGTTAGATCTTCTCTCCATCCCTCTCAGATTTATGGGAGGCACTCGTGGCGGCAATGGGTCAATGTGGAGCCCTTCGGTAATGATATTGCTCTTCGACAGCTTTGCATTTCCTCAGAAGCGGTGATGTTTAGGGTTTCAGCTCCTTTCGTGGACCTGCACTTTTGTGCTTGCAGGGGGAGATCTTGGCGACTTCGGACTTCAGCAGTGTTCTTGGGAACAAAGGCGGCAGGCTTCGGTGGTTCTTCCTCGTTTCAGCTCTTAGCATCTCGATCTTGCGATGCAGATGATGGGTCAACAGGGTCATGGACCCCATCGGAAAAAGTTGCAGCGGCCCGGCCGAAGGCGGAGAGGGTTTCTTTGGCAGACAGGGGCTCTTTGTCGATGCTTGGTGATCTGAGGCTTTTCATCATTTTGTCTGTGGTGCGGGCTTTCCGACCTACAGGTCATCGACGTGCTCTAAAGATGTAGATCATAGGATTTGGTGTGGCCTGGTTTTTCCGGTGGTCTGGATCAATTTCAGTGGACCCTGTTCCCAGCGTGCGGCATCTCAGATCCACGGAGGTGTGGGCCAGATCCATTCTTTTCTTGGTGCGGCGGTGCACTGCCGTGGAGGAGCCTCTCAGATATTGACTTTGTGTTGTGAGGCGCTCTTGGTGGCTCCCAGTTTCTTCGAAGACTTGTTCCTCCAAGCGGTGCCATGGAGAGTCTTCACCTCGGTGCATCTTTTGTCATGCAGTCGGTCTTTACCGATCCTTGAAGCTTTGTGGGGAGCCTTTGATTTGGGCTGGCTCGGGATGCCAGGCGATGGTGCTGATTTCTCATCTTGGTTCTCAACACGGAAGCAGGTTCATTTTTGGATTTCTTTTTTGTGGTATAATCTTGTTGCTGGTCTGGATAATTGCTGCATTCAGGGATTTTTGTTGGGTTATGGTGGCTGTTTCACGGATTATGGTGGGATTGGTTTGGTGCGTGTTTTTAGTTATGTTTTGAGGTATTGGATGTTGTCTACTCTTGGTGTGCGAGTTCTATGGTGCTTGCGGTGGATCTTCTTGGTAGGGAGGTGTTGGCTACTAGTTTTTGTGAAGAGGATGATGGTTGTGGTATAGATGTGAGTGCTGGTTACTGGTGGTTGTGTGATTCTGGTGATGATGGTTATGTGCTGTTGGTGGTAGCTTGTTCTGGTGTGAAGGTGCAAGATTCTGGTCATTGTGAGTTTGGATGTTGGTTGCTGCTTGGTGGTGAGCTGCTGAATGTTGGTGATGGTGAGGCTTGTGATTTTGATGCTGGTGGTTCTGTGATGTTGGATGCTGGTGGTTCTGTGACGTTGGATGCTGGTGGTTCTGGATGCCGGTTGCTTCTTGGATGGGAGGTGATGAAACTGTGGTTTATGGTCATGCTGCTGCTGGATGTTGTTTGTTGCTTGAGTTTTGGATGTTGGTCGTTGGTTAACTATGAGTTGTTGGATGTTGGTTGATATTGGGTGATGGTGGTGGCTGCTTTGCTTTTTGTGTTTTCTTTTTTCGTTCTTGACTTTTTTTGTGTCTTTTGTCTTGGGTTGTGAAGGGTTTTTGGGTGTGGGTCATTTGACCCCTCCCCTCCCTTGTCTGCTGTGTCTCTTTTTTTCTTTCTAATAAATTTGGGGGGGGGGGGGGGGTCGGGAATAGCCCGACCCTCACATCTTCCTTTCCCAAAAAATCATAAACATCATAAAAATCCCTAAAAATCCTAGAAATCATAAAAAACCTTGAAATCCATTAAAACCCTTTAAAAACCCTAAAAACACTTAAAACCTAAAAACCCAATAAAAACTCTAAAAAGCCTTAAAATCCTAAAAATATTAAAAAACTCTAAAAACCATTAGAAACTAAAAAACTCAAAATACCCCTAAAAAACCTAAAAAACTCTAAAACCCCGCAAAACCCTAAACCCTAAAAAACCCAGAAAATCCATAAAAACCTACAAAATCCCTAAAAACCCTAAAAAACCCTAAAAACCATTAAAATCATAGAAAAGTACTAAAAATCTAATAAAACATAAAACCCCCCAAACCCTAATGATTTCAATGATCTAATTATTTTACGTACGCTTGGAGTTTTTGGCAGGACCAAAAAAACTATAAGTTCTAAAGTTTATTCACTTGATTCCCCCGATTACATCATGGATCAAAGTCAATGTGGATGACTCGACATTGGGAGCACCTGGTCCCTCAGGGTGTGGAGGAATATTCCGTACACACAGAGGCTTTGTGAAAGGCTTCTTCTACCATTTTATTGAAGATGGATGTGAATACGAAGATGAGATTTGGGCAATGATGAAGGTGGCCAAATTTCTGGTTCAATTCGGGTGGAGGTTGCTTTGGATTGAATCTGAATCGATGGTCACCATGGATGTTCTCAAGAATAAGTCTAGGAATGTTCCTTGGATACTTCCCCCACAATGGATTGAATGTATCAAACATTTATAATCTCTCACTCTCAATGTCACACATGCATATAGGGAGGTCAACTCGGTGGAAGATGCTTTTTCCAAACAAGCAATTGTAGAAAGGAGTTCGATGTGGTCCTTTATGGACCCGTCTTTCTGCTCTCCATTCATGGACTCTGATATGAAGGGTGAAATTTACACCCGTGTTTTTAAACCCTCCTTTTAACTCTCTGTTCTTACTTTTTTAATAAATTTTGGGGGACCGGGTACACTTGGTCTCAAGCCTTCTTTTCCCTAAAAACCACTAAAAACTCTTAAAATGTTAAAAACACTAAAAAAGTCAAAAAAACCCTAGAAGACACAAAAGACCCAAAAACCATGAAAAAAGACCCAAAAACCATGAAAACCCCTAAGACTCCATAAAATCCCAAAAACCCCCAAAAACCAAAAAAATCCCTAAAAAATACCTGAAAACCCTAAAACCCCGGAAAAACATAAAAACCCCTAAAAACCTCAAAATACCTCAAACACCAAAAAACCCAAAAAACCACAAAAAACTCTAAAATACCTTAAACACCTAAAAAACTCTAAAAACATTAAAAACCCTTAAAACTCAAAAAAACCACAAAACCCTAAAAACTCTCAAAATACCTAAAACCCTAAAAATGTTAATAACCATAAAAATCCTAAAACTCCATAAAAATCCCATAAAAAATTAAAAACCCTAAAAAGCCCTAAAAACCATAAAACCTCCTAAAACCTTAAAAACCCTAACACATAAAACACTAATCACCCACTAAAACTAAAAAAACCCTTAAAACCTCTTAAAACTAAAAAATACCTAGATAATCCAAAAGACCCTAAAACCCCTCAAAATCCCTAAAAGCCCTAAAAACCATAAAAATATTAAAAAATATCTAAAAAAACCCTAAAAACACAAAAAAGTATAAAAACCCAGAAAATCCCCTAAAAACAATAAAACCCCCTAAAAACCTTAAATAAACTTTAAAACCCAAAAAACCACTAAAACCTATAAAACACCTAAAAAACCAAAAAAAAATTATAAAAATATAAAAAAGTTTAAGAACTAAAAAAAACTCAAAAAACCCCTAAAACCCCAAAAATCCATAAAAATCCTAAAAACCCTAAAAAACCTAAAAACCCTAAAACCCCTCAAAATCCCTAAAAACCATAAAAAATCCTAAAAATCCTAAAAAGCCCCAAAAATCCCTGAAACCACAAAATATAAACATATTTGGAAACTACAACCTTAGATCTTCCCACAGTGGGCGTAAATCTACGAATTTGAGAGAGTGGGCGAATTAGATCTAACCAGACTACCAAGAACAACTAAGAACAATTACTTACCACAAGAATTTGGCTTCAAATCACTAAGAGAAGACTTCAGATCACCTCTAGAATGATGGGAATAGGTTTTCCAACCTTTGAGAGGGAAAAATATTGAGTTAGATCTATTTTGGGGTAAAAACGAGGCAATAAAACATAAATTCAACCAAGATCCAATTTTTTAGAATCTAGTTTTTTAAACGTGATGGTTTAGTCACATGGTTAGTCATAGCATGTACTAATCATGCACCAACCACTGCCTCAAGGATGAACCTCGCATAGTTAGCTTACAGAGTTTCCAAACCATGTGCCAACTATTACAATTCTCACTATCCAACAAAGGACAGTTTCTCCATGACTTTTACACAGTTTGGAAAAACCGTGTACTTTGCACGGTTTTCTATAGGAGTTTCATGGTTTACCCAAACCATGCTCAAACCATTCACCTGTAGAAAAGACCTAAAACATTCCAAATGGTGCCCAAACCTTCCCAAACTTAACCCATATACTTTACATACTTAAAATAAATAATGAAAGGGTTACTAACTTGAAACCAGAGGTGCTGTAGTTTTTAGGAATTTTGAGTGCTATTTGGGTTTTTAATAGGTTTTTATGGGGTTTCAGGGGTTTTAGGGTCTTTTGGGGTTTTTAGTGTTTTTTTACTTTTTATGGGTTTTAAGGGGTTTTAGATCTTTTAAACATTATTATTGGTTTTAAGGGTTATTATATATTAAGTTTTTTTATAGTTTTTTTTTTGGATTTTTAGGGGTTTTATGGTTTTCAAGTGCATTTCAGGGTTTTTATGGTTTTTAACATTTTTATAGATTTTTAAGGGATTTTTAGGATTTTTATTATTTTTATGGTTTTTAGGATTTTTATGGAATTTGAGGGGTTTTAAGGTTTTATAGTGGTTTTTAGGGTTGTAGGGGTTTTCATGGTTTTTAGGGTCATTTTGGTTTTTAGTTTTTTTAGTTTTTAGGGTTTTAAGGTTCTTTAGAATTTTTAAAAAAATTTAGGGGTTTAAGGGTTTTTAGAGTTTTTATTGTTTTTTTTGGATTTTTAAGGTTTTTAGGGGTTTTGATGGTTTTCAGGTTGGTTTTATGGGTTTTATGGGTTTTTAGGTCCTTATGGTTTTTAGGGGTTTTTAATATTTTAATGGTTTTTATGGATTTTAGGGTTTTTATAGAATTTGAAGTTTTTTTGGGTTTCATGGTTTTTGGGGTAAAAGGTTTTATTTTAATTTTTTAGGGGTTTTAAGGATTTTTATAGTTTTTTAATGTTTTAAGGGATTTTAGAGTTTTTAGTGATATTTAAAGTCTTTTAGGTGTTTTAAGGTTTTTAGGGTTTTTATGGTTTTCATAGGACTTTCTGGGTTTTATGATTTTTACATTTTCATGTATTTTTTTGGGCTTTTTGGGATTTTAACAATTTCAGGTTTTTTGGGGTTTTAGGGTTTTAGGGGGGTTTAAGGGTTTTCAAGGGGTTTTAGGGGTTTTCAGGTCATTTTGGGGTTTTAGGGTTTTGATTTTCTTTAGGTTTTTAAAGGTTTTTAGAGTTTTATTGCATTTTTAGGGGTTTTAAGGGGTTTTAGAGATTTTAGTGGATTTTAAAGATTTTATGGATTTTTAGGGTTTTTAAAAGGTCTTTAGGGGTTTTATGGGTTTTTGGGGGTTTTTAGGGTTTTTTAGTTTTTTAAATTTTGATGGATTTGTTTGGGTTTTTTAGGATTTTTATGGTTTTTAGGGTTTTTAGGAATTTTGAAGGTTTTTTGGGATTTTTAGGGGGTTTTAGGGGTTTGAGTGATTTTAGGGTCTTTTTGGGTTTTTTGTGGGTTTTTTTGATTTTTTAGATTTTTTAATGTTTTTAGGAGTTTTAAGGGTTTTTAGAGTTTTTATTGGTTTTATGGTTTTTTTGGTTTTATAGGGGTTTTAAGGTTTTTAGGGGTTGTTATGATTTTCAGTGGTTATTTCGGGTTTTTAAGGTTTTTTACATTTTCAGGTATTTTTAAGGATTTTTAATGATTTTTATGGTTTTAGGGTTTTTTGGGATTTCGAGGGTCTTAAGGGTTTTCAAGGTTTTTTTAGGGTTTTAAGGGTTTTTATGTTTTTTCAAGGCTTTAGGGTTTTTTTGAGATTTTTAGGGTTTTAAATGTTTTTTAGATTTTTTAATGTTTTTAGGGGTTTTAATGTTTTTTAGAGTTTTTAGTGGGTTTTGAGGGTTTTTATAGGATTTTTGGGCGTTGTAATATTTTTAGGGGTCTTTATGGTTTTTAGGGGTTTTAAGGGTCTTTAGATATTTTTACATTTTCATGGATTTTAGGGATTTTTTAGGATTTTTATGGTTTTTAGGGATTTTAGGGATTTTTAGTTTTTTCAGTTATTCTGGTGTTTTTATGGTTTTCAAGTTTTTCAGGTCCTTTTGGGTTTTTGGTTTTTTTAGAGATTTTAAGAGTTTTTAGGGTTTTAAAGGGTTTTTAGAGTTTTTCACCATTTTTAGGGGTTTTAAGGGTTTTTAATGTTTTTAGTGGTTATGGGGTTTTTATGGGTTTGTGGGGGGTTTTAAAGTTTTTGGGGTTTTATGGTTTTCAGAGGCTTTTCATGTTTTTTTGTTTTTTAGGATTTCATGGTTTTTAGTCGTTTTTTAGGTTTTTTATTATTTTTAGGGTTTTAGGGATTTTGATGGGTTTTAGGGTTTTTAGAGTTTTTAGTGTTTTTAATGTTATTTAGAGTTTTTAGGGTTTTAAAGTGTATTTAGAGTTTTTAGTGGGTTTTTTAGGATTTTTATGGGCTTTTACGGTTTTTAAGGTTTTAAGGTTTTTTATGGTTTTCAGGGGTTTTTAGGGATTCTTATGTTTTTATGGATTTTTAGGGGTTTTAGGTTTTTTATTGTTTTTAGGGTTTTTATGGATTTTATGGGGTTTAGAGGTTTTTAGGGGTTTTTAGGGTTTTTAGGGATTTTAGGGTCTTTTGGGGTTTTTAGGGTTTTTTTGAGTTTTTTTTTTCAGTTTTTAAGGTTTTTTAGTTTTTTTAACATGTTTTGGGGTTTTAAGGGGTTTTAGAGTTTTTATTGGATTTTTAAGGATTTTATGGGTTTTTTATGGTTTTGGGGGGTTTTATGGCTGACAGGGTTTTTTAGGGTTATTAGGGTTTTTTACGATTTCGTCTATTTTAGGGGGTTTTTAGGAATTTTATGGTTTTTAGGGGGTTTTATATTTTTTTCGATTTTTTAGGGTTTTTAGGGGTTTTGAGGGGTTTGGGGTTTTTAGGGGTATTAAAGTTTTTTGGGGTTTTTAGGGGTATTTTTAGTTTTTTAGAGGTTTTAATGGTTTTTAGATTTTTTTATGTTTTTAGGGGTTTCATGGATTTTTAGGGTTTTTAGGTTTTTTATGGTTTTTAGGAATTTTGAGGGTTTTTATTGTGTTTTAGGGGTTTTAAGGTCTTTTGGGTTTTAAGGGTTTTTTGAGTTTTTTTGGGGTTTGAAGGTTTTTTGTAGTTTTTTAATGTTTTTAGGTATTTGAAGGGTTTTGAGAGTTTTAGCTGGATTTTAGGGTTTTTTGGTTTTTCAGGGTTTTTTAAATGTTTTTGATGGTTTTTAGTGTTTTTTAGTTTTTCATGGATTTTTATGGGGGTTTTCGGATTTTTATGGATTTTAGGGTTTTTAGGATTTTTAGGATATTGAGGGTTTTTGGTTTTTTAGGTGTTTTTAGGGTTTGGGTATTTATGGGTTTTTAGGGTTTTTTGAGTTTTTTTTGTTTTTAAGGTTTTTTATAGTTTTTTATGGTTTTTATATTTTTAAGGGGTTTTAGAATTTTTAGTGGGGTTTTAGGGTTTTTATGGGTTTTAGGGGTCTTTATGGTCTTTCAGGTGATAGAGAGACCTAGTTCTACTACCCACGCACAAGAACCTTCCAACCAGATTTCCCAACATCGAAATAATAGATAGGTTTTGAAAGGGGGGGGGGAGTTCTAGAAACCTCACCCAAGTCGCCACCATCAGAGAATTACAGCGTAAATGGAAATCAAAGCTCCATCGGAAGAGGGAGAAGTGGGCACCATCGCATCTTCGTGGAGTCGCGGGCCCTGCCTGAATGAGATCCTACTCAGATGAAAAATGAACCAGAATGTGGCAGGTATCAATAAGGCCCATAGTAGCATGATCCCGAAGATCATAGTGTTCAAACATAAACTTATCAAAAACATCAACCGGAGGGCCCAAATTGAAAAACCGAGAAACCAAGGTCAACCTATGAAGAGTGTAAGCCTTGTTAAACTTCGCAAGAGAAAATTGCAGCTACAGATGACCTTTGTGCAAGCTCGACACCTTAGGGAAAAGATTAATCCATGGAAAAGCTGGAAGCAAATCAGGATCCACGAATGGGATAAAGGATCTATATTCATCAAGGACCAGCAGAGGCCCCTCCCCCATGGAGGGGGGAGGCTGAGGCGCATAAATCTTCAAATTCTTCAATCCAGAAGTGGGGAGGCATAATTGCCATTGCAGGAGAGCGTAGAATCCATCTCCTTAAGGTTTTAGGGGGTTTTATGGTTTTCAGGTGTTTTTAGGATTTTTTATTTTTTCTTGGATTTTTTGGTGTTTTTAGGATTTTTTTTATTTTTAGGGTTTTTGGATTTTTATTGTTTTTAGGTTTTTTAGTTTTTTTAGGGGTTTTACATATTTTTAGGTTTTTTAGGGTTTTTAGGGTTTTCAGGTTTTTTAAATGTTTTAGGGTCTTTTTAGGTTTTTAGGGTTTTCTTGAGTTTTTTAGGGTTTTAATTTTTTATAGAGCTTTTAAAATTTTTAGGTATTTTTAGGGTTTTTAGTGGTTTTGGTGTTTTTTTGGTGTTTAGATTTTTTATGGTTTTTAGGAGTTTTTACGATTCTCAGGGTGTTTTCAAGGTTTTTAGGAATTTTTACATTTTCATGGACTTTTAGGGGTTTTTTAGAATTTTATGGTTTTTAGGGATTTTGAGGGGGTTTAGAGTTTTTAGGGGTTTTCAAGGTTTACTAGTGTCTTTTTTGCTTTTTAGGGTTTTTTTGTTTTTTTTTTGGGTTTTTATGGTTTTTTAGAGTTTTTAATGTTTTTAGGGCTTTTAAGGGTTTTTTAGAGTTTTTAGTGGTGTTTTAGGGTTTTATGGGATTTTAGGGTTTTTAAGTTTTTTAGGGATTTTATTATTTTCATGGGGTTTTTAGGGTTTTTAGGGTTTTTTATGTTTTCGTGGACTTTGAGGGTTTTTTATGATTTTTATTGTTTTTAGGGTTTTTAGTGGTTTTAGGGATTTTGAGTTATTTTAGGGTTTTTTTGGGGGGTTAGGGTTTTAGGGGTTTTAAAGGTTTTTTTTTACTTTTTAGGGTTTCTAAGGGTTTTAGAGTTTTTAAACATTTTTAGGGGTTTGAAGGGTTTGTAGAGTTTTTGTGGGTTTTTAGGGTTTTTAGGGGTTTTAGGGATTTTTAGGGGGTTTAGGGTTTTTAAGGGTTTTTCAGGGTTTTTATTGTATTTATTGATTTTTAGGGTTTTTTTAAGTTTTCTAAGGTTTTTAAGGTTTTTAGAGTTTTTTTAATATTTTTAGGATTTTTAAGGCTTTTTAGAGTTTTTAGTGGTTTAGTGTTTTTATGGGTTTTTAGGGTTTTAAAAGGTTTTTTGGGGTTTTTATGGTTTTCTAGGCTATTTCATATTTTTTATGGTTTTAACGTTGTCATGAATTTTTAGGGTTTTTTTAGGATTTTTATGGTTTTAGGGATTTTTAGTGTTTTAGGGATTTTGAGGGTTCTTAGCGATTTTCTAAGGGTTTTATGATTTTTTAGGTTTTTCGGGTCTTTTGGGATTTTCAGGGTATTTTTGAGTTCTTTTTAGTGTTTTTAAGGTTTTTTAGATGTTTTTAATGCATTTTTTGTTTTTAAGGGTTTTTAGAGTTTTTAATCGTTTATTAGGGGTTTTTTGGGTTTTTAGGGTTTTTAGGGTTTTGGGGGGTTTTATGGTTTTCAGGGGGTGTTCAGGGTTTATAGGGGTTTAAAGTTTTCATGGATTTTTTGGGGTTATATAGGATATTTATGGTTTTTAGGGGTTTTTAGGGTTTTAATGTCTCTTGTGTTATTAGTGGTTTTTTTGAGTTTTTAAGGTTTTTAGTTCATTTAAAGGGGTTTTGGGGTTTTATGGGGTTTTAATGTTTTTAGTTGTTTTTAGGGTTTTTAATGTTTTTAGGGGTTTTTATGGTTTTCTGGGTTTTTTAGGGTTTTATGGTTTTTTACATTTTCATGGATTTTAGGGTGGGGGGGTTGGATTTTTGTGGTCTTTAGGGTTTTTAGGATTTTTTGGGATTTTGAGGGGTTATGTTTTTTCATGGGTTTTAGAGTTTTTAGGGGTTTTAGGGTTTTTATGGTCTTTTAGGGTTTTTAGGACTTTTTTGGGTTTTTTAGGGTTTTAGAGTTTTTTAACATTTTTATCAATTTTGAGGGTTTTAGTGTTGTTAGTGGGTTTTAGGGATTCTAGGTTTTTTAAGGTTTTTAGGGGGTTTTTTGGATTTCTTGTAATTTTTGGGGCTTTTATGTTTACATGGATTTTTATGGGTTTTTTAGGATTTTTATTGTTTTAGGGGTTTTCAACGTTTTTTTGGTGGTTTCAGGTATTTTAGTGTCTTTTTGGGTTTTTAGGGTTTTTTTGACTCTTTTAGTGTTTAATGGTTTTTTAGAGTTTTTTAACGTTTTTAGTGGTTTTAAGGGTTTTTAGAGTTTTTAGTTTTATATAGGGTTTTAAGGGTTTTAAGGGATTTTATGGTCTTTTTGGGGTTTTAGGGTTTTTTGGGGGTTTTTAGGGATTTTAGGGATTTTGAGGGTTTTTAGGGTTTTTTGCAGTTTTTGAGGTTTTTATTTCTTCTCATGATTTTTAGTTTCTTTTTGGGTTTTTAAGGTTTTTTTGAGTATTTTGGGGTTTTTAAGGTTTTAGAGTTTTTAACGTTTTTAGTGGTTTTTAGGGTTTTTTATGATTTTTAGGGGTTTTAATGTTTTTTGGGGTTTTTATATTTTTAGAGGGTTTTTCAGGGTTTTTTATGTTTCCATGGATTTTTAGGGTTTTTAGGATTTTTATATTTTTTAGGGTGTTTAGGGGTTTAGGGACTTTGATGGTTTTTTGGCAGTTTTAGGGGGTTTTAAGGATTTATGGGTTTTTAGGATTTTTAGGGTATTTTTTGTTTTAAGGTTTTTTAGAGTATTTTAATGTTTTTAGGGATTTAAAGGGTTTTTAGAGTTTTCTATGGATTTTAGGGTATTTATGGTGTTTTGGGGTTTTTGAAGGGTTTTAGGGGGTTTTATGGTTTTTAGGGGGGGTTTTGGGTTTTTGGGGTTTTTACATTTTCATGGAATTGTATGGGTTTTTTAGGACAATTATGGTTTTGGCGTTTTGGGGGTTTTTAGGGCTGTTGAGTGTTTTTAGCGGTTTTCATGGGTTTTTATGTGTTTTCAAGGTTTTGACGGTCTTTTTGGGATTTTAGCGTTTTTAGAGTTTTTTAGTGTTTTTAGAGTTTTTAATGTTTATGGGGCCATATGGGTTTTTAGAGTTCTTAGTGGGTTTTTGGGGTTTTATGGGTTTTAGGGTTTATTAAATTTTTAGTGGTTTTTAGGGTTGTTTAGGGGTTTTTAGGATCTTAAGGATTTTTACATTTTCATTTATTTTTATCGGTACTTTATTGTATTTTTTTGCATTTTTTTGTTTTTAGGGTTTTAGGGTTTTTCGGGAGTTTGAAGATTTTTAGGGTTTTCAGGGGTTTTAGGGTCTTTTAGGGTTTTTAAGGCCCTTTTGGAATTTTGTTTTTGTTTTTGGTTTTTTTAGTTTTTTATGGTTTTTAAGGGTTTTTAAAGTTTTTAAAGGGTTTTTGAGCTTTAAAGGGGTTTTAGAGTTTTTAGAGATTTATGAGGTTTCAGGGGTTTCATAAGGTTTTTTGTGTTTTTTATGATTTTCATTTATTTTCCATGTTTTTTAGGGTTTCTATGCTTTCATTAATTTTTAGGGGTTTTTTAGGTTTTTTAGGGGTTTAGGGTTTTTAGGGTTTTGCGGGGTTTTGGGGTTTTAAATGGGTTTTAGGGGTTGTAGGGGTTTTCAGGCTTTCCACGATCTCTTGGGTTTCCAGGGTTTTTTTGAGTTTTTTTAAAATTTATAAGGTTTATAGAGTTTTCTTACATTTGTAGGGGATTTCACGGTTTTTAGGTTTTTTTTATGTTTTTAGGGGGTTTTCGAAGTTTTTAGGGTTTTTTATATTTTCATGGATTATAGAAATTTTTTAGTATTTTTATTTTTTAGGGATTTTTGGGATTTTGAGGGGTTTTTAGGGGTTTTTTGAGTTTTTTGGGATTTTAAGGTTTTTTAGAGTTTTTATTTTTTGGGGGATTTCATGGGTTTTTAGAGTTTTTATTGGTTTTTTAGGGTTTTAATTCATTTTTAGGGTTTAAGTTTTTAGTGGTTTTATGGTTTTTAAGGGGTTTTTTCGGGTTTTTATGTTTTCATAGATTTTTTGGGGTTTTGTATGTTTTTTAGGGATTTTGAGGGTTTATTGGGATTTTCAAAGGTTTTTAGGGTTTTTCATGGTTTTTAGGTTTTTTGGTGTTTTTAGGGTTTTTTGAGTTTTTTAGGGTTTTAAGGTTTTTAAGAATTTATAATCATTTTTAGGGGTTTTAGTGTTTTTTAACGTTTTAAGGGTTTTTATTCTTTTAAGGGGTTTTATGGTTGTTTTATAGTTTCATGTATTTTATGGGTTTTGTATGGATTTTGGGGATTCTGAGGCTTGTTAGGGTTTTTCTGGGGTTTTTGGGTTTTTAGGGTTTTCAGGATTTTTAGTGTCATTTTGGTTTTTAGGATTTTTAAAAGTTTTTTATGGTGTTTTTGGATTTTTAGAGTTTTTAATGTTTTTATATTTTTAATTTTTTTATATTTTTTAGTGGTTTTATGGTTTTTTTAAGGGGTTTATGGTTTTCAATGGGTTTTCAGGGTTTTTAGGGTTTTTTAAATTTGCACGGATTTTTAGGGGTTTTTAACGATTTTTATTATTTTAGGGGTTTTATGGATTTTGAGGGGTTTTATGGTTTTTCAGGGTAGTTTTAGAGTTTTTAGTGTTTTTGAGGGTTTTGTAGTCTTTTGGGGTTTTAGGGTTTTTTCGAGTATTTTAGGGGTTTTAAGGGTTTTAAGATTTTTTAAACATTTTCAGGTTTTTAAGGGTTTTTAGAGCTTTTAGTGGGTTTTTACGGGTTTTATGGATTTTTAGGGGTTTTTAGGTTTTTAGATGTTTTTGGTTTCTAGGGATTTTTAGGGGATTTTCAGAGGTTTTTAGGGGTTTTTAGGGTTATTTATGTTTTCATGGATTTTTAGGGTTTTTTAGGATTTGTATAGTTTTTTTGTTTTTTAGGGTTTTTAGGGGTTTTGAGGGGTTTCAGGATTTTCCATATGTTCTTAGGATTTTTAGGGGTTTTCATGTTTTTAGAGTCTTTTTAGGCTTTTAGAGATTTTTTTGGAGTTTTTAGGTTTTTTAAAGATCTTAAGAGTTTTTTAACATTTTTGGGGTTTTAAGGGTTTTTAGAATTTTTAATGGGTTTTTAGGGTTTTTATGGGTTTTAGGGTTTTTATGGGTTTTAGAGTTTTAAGGATTTTATGGGTTTTTATAGTTTTTAAGGGTTTTACTGGGTTTCTAGGGTTTTTATATTTTCCTGGATTATAGGTGTTTCCTAGGATTTTTTTGGTTTTTTGGTTTTTATGGGTTTTTATGGGTTTTTATGGTTTTTAGGTATTTTGAGGGGTTTTCAGGGGTTTAAAGGTTTTTCAGGGTTTTGAGGGTATTTTGGGGTTTTTAGGTTTTTTTGAGTTTTTATGTTTTTTAAGGTTTTTGAGATATTTTTATCATTTATAGGGTTTTCAAGGATTTTTAGAGTTTTTAGTTCGTTTTTTGGGTTTTTATGGTTTTTTAGGGTTTTTAAGGTTTTTAAGGGTTTTAATAGTATTCAGGGTTTTTTCAAGGTTTTTACAATTTTGTAAGTTTTCATGGATTTTTAGGTATTTTTAGGTTTCTTATGGTTTTTAGTGTATTTTAGGGTTTTTAGGGATTTTGTGGGTTTTTTTGGTTTTCAAGGGTTTTTAGTGTTTTTCAAGTTTTTGCATTTTTTGGGGTTCTAGGGTTTTCTTTGAGTTTTTAGGGGTTTTAAGGTTTTTTAAAGTTTTTAAAATTTTTATGGGTTTTAATTATTTTTAGAGTTTTTAGTAGGTTTTTAGGGTTTTAAGGTTTTTTTGGGTTTTTTAAGGTTTTTTGGGATATTTATGGTTTTCAGGGTTTTTTATGGTTACTAGGGTTTTTGACATTTTCATGGATTTTTAGGGGTTTTTTAGGATTTTGTGGTTTTTAGGGATTTTTGGGTTTTTTAGGATTTTGTGGTTTTTAGGGATTTTTGAATTTTTAGGGGTTTTATGGTTTTTTAGAGTTTTTTTAACATTTTAGGTGTTTTTAGGTTTTTATGGGTTTTTAGATTTTTTAGTGGTTTTTAGGGGTTTAATGGGTTTTTTGGTTTTTTTAAGGTTTTAGGGGGTTTCATGGTTTTCCAACCGTTCTTGAGGTGTTAGTGTTTCTTACGTTTTCATGGATTTTCAGGGTTTTTTGGTTTTTTATGGTTTTTAGGGATTTTGAGTGTTTTTAGGAGTTTTCAAGGGTATTTATAGTTTTTATGATTTTTATGGTTTCTATAGTTTTGAGTGTTTTTAGGGATTCTTTGGATTTTTAGGGTTTTTTTTGGGTTTAGGGTTTTTGCAGTATTTTAGGGTCTTTTAGGTTTTTAGGGTTTTTTTGAGATTTTTTGGGTTTTTAATGTTTTTTTGAGTTTTTTAATGTTTTTAGGTGGTTTAAGTATATTAAAAGTTTTTAGTAGTTTTTTAGAGTTTATATGGGTTTTAGGGGTTTTACAGTTATTAGGGGGTTTTATGTTTTTCAGGGGGATTTCAGGGTTTTTAGAGTTTCTAAAGTTTTCAGGGATTTTTAGGGGTTTTTAGTATTTTTATGGTTTTTGGGATTTTTTGGGTTTCTAGGGATTTAGGGGGTTTTTATGGGTTTTCAGGTGTTTCTAGGGTTTTTTTTCAGTGTTTTTAAGGACTCTTAGGTTTTAGTTTTTATTTTGACTTTTTAGGGTTTTTAATATTTTTAGAGTTTTTAAACATTTTTAGGGGTTTGAAAGGTTTTTAGATTTTTTAGTATGTTTTAGGCATTTTATCAGTTTTTAGTATTTTTTTGGTTTCTAAGGGGTTTTATGGTTTTTGGGGGGGTTTCGGATTTTTAGGGGTTTTTTATGTTTTCATGGATTTTTAGGGGTTTTTAAGCATTTTTTTGGTTTTAGGGTTTTTAGAGTTTTTAGGTATTTTTGAGGGGTTTTATGCATTTTCGGGGGTTTTGGGGGGTTTTACGGTTTTATGGGTTTTCAAGGTTTTAGGGCCTTTTAGGTTTTTTAGGATTTTTTTTGGATTTTTTGGGTTTTTAGGGTTTTTATGTTTTTTTAGAAATTTTTAATGTTTTTATGGATTTAAAGAGTTAATTTTTTTCAAGGGGTTTTTAGGGTTTTTTATGTTTCCATGGGTCATTAGGGGATTCTTTGGATTTTTTTTGTTTTTTAGGTTTTTTAGGTTCTTCATGCATTTTGAGGGGTTTTAGGTGTTTTCCAGGGTTTTTAGGGATTTTACGGTTTTTCAGGGTTTTTAGGGTCTTTTTTTGTTTTTAGGGATATTTTAGTTTTTGGGATTATTATCGTTTTTAATGCATTTAGGTGTTTAAAGGGTTTTTATAATTTTTAGTGGGTTTTTAGGGTTTTTAGGGTTTTTAGGGTTTTTTTGGGTTATTAGGGTTTTTAATGTTTTTAGGGATCTTTATGGTTTTTAGGGGGTTTTCATGGGTTTTAGGGTTTTTTTTATGATTTCATGAATTTTTAGGGTTTTTTAGATTTTTATGGTTTTTTGGGTTTTTAGTGATTTTAGGGATTTTAGGGATTGTGAGGGGTTTTAGGGTTTTTCAGGGTTTTGAGGGTTTTTAGTGTTTTTCAGGTTTCTTGGGCTTTTTTGGTTTTTAGGGTTTTTTTGAGTTTTTTATGGTTCTTAAGGTTTTTAGAGTTTTTTAGCATTTTTATGGGGTTTAATGGTTTTTTGAGTTTTTAGTGGTTTTATGTTTTTTATAGGTTTTTAGGGGTTTTAAGGTTTTTAAGGTTTTCTATGGATTTTAGTGGTTTATCAAGGTTTTTAAGGGTTTTTAAATTTGTAAGAAATTTTAGGGGTTTTTTTGGAATTTATGGTTTTTAGGGTTTTTAGGGATTTTGAGGGTTTTAGGTTTTTTCAGTTGTTTTTAGGGTTTTTAGGACTTTTAGGGTTTTTAGGGTCTTTTTGGGTTTTTAGGGTTTTTTGAGTTATTTAGGGGTTTAAGGTATTTTAAATTTTTTTAACGTTTTTTGGGTTTTAAAGTTTTTTTAGAGGTTTTAGTAGTTTTTCTTTGGGTTGTTGTGGGTATTTAGGGTTTTAAAGGATTTTAGGGGGTTTTTTGGAGTTTTTCTTTATTTTTGAGGATTCATACATTTTCATGGTTTTTTATGGAATTTGATGAATTTTTTGAATTTTAGGGTTTTTAGGGGTTTTAGGGATTTTGAGGGGTTTTAGGGGTTTTCATGTTTTCTTAGGATTTTTAGGGTTTTTCTAGGTTTTTAGGGTATTTTGGGTTTTGGGACATTTTTTGGGTTTTTAGGGTTTTAATGATATTTTAGAATTTTTTAATCTTTTAGGGGTTTAAAGGGATTTTAGAGTTTTTATTGGGGTTTTAGGGTTTATGAGTTTTTAATGTTTTTAGGGTTTTTTATGGTTTTCAAAGTTTTTATGGGTTTATATGGTTTCATTTATTTTTAGGGGTTTTTTAAGAATTTTATGATTTTTAAGATTTTTAGGGATTCTGAGAGTTTTTAGGGGTTTTCAAAGGGTTTTTGGTATTTTAGGGTTTTTAGGGTCTTTGGGGGGTTTAGGCATATTTTTTTGAGTTTTTTAGGGTTTTAAAGGGTTTAAGTGTTTTTTTAACATTTTTAGGGGTTTTAAGGGTTTTTAGAGTATTTATGCCTTTTATTGTATTATGGGGTTTTAGGGTTTTTTATGGTTTTTTGGGGGTTTTCAGGGTTTTTATAGTTTTTTGGGTTTTTTTGTTTTCATGGATTTTAGGGGTTTTTTAGGATTTTTATGGTTTTAGATTTTTTAAGTGTTTTAGGGATTTCGAGGGTTTATATGGTTTTAGGGGTTTTATGGGGTTTTACTATTTTTAGTGGGTTTTTAGTTTTTTTGGGGGGTTTTAGGGTTTTTAAGGTTTTTAAGGGTTTTTATGGTTTTTAGGGATTTTTCAAGGTTTTTAGTGTTTTCTATGTTTTCATGGACTTTTAGGGGATTTTTAGGGTTTTTAGGGGTTCTGAGGGGTTTTTAGGGACTTTTTGGGATTTTAGGGATTTTTTAGTTTTTTATGTTTTTAAAGGTTTTTATAGCTTTTTAACATTTTATGGCAAGGAAGATGTGAGGGTCGGGCTATTCCCGGCCCCCCAAATTTATTAGAAATAAAAAAAGAGACACAACAGACAAGGGAGGGGAGGGGTCAAATGACCCACACCCAAAAACCCCTTACAACCCACACCAAAAAAACAAAAAACAAAAAGAGAAAAAGAAAAACCAAACAAGCTCATTCAGGTCCAAGCAGCAACCATCACCATCATCCAGCAGCGTCCAGCATTCAGCCTCCAACAGCTCACATACACCGGCATCCAGCACCTCCTTACCAAAACACAGCAACACAGCACCAACAATGTATCCAAACCAACCAGCCCCCTCAACCAACAGCACAAAATCCGACATACATCCAATCACGACCAGCAGCAAGAAACCAAAGCACAAACACCGCAACCAAACACAGCCATCATCACCTCCCAGCAAACAGCAACCAACAACAGTCCCATCCAAGCAACAATCAACATCCAGCAGTAACCCGCACTCATCCTCACAAAAACCAGCAGCCATCACCATTACAAGCAAGTTTTCCGCCAGCGACATAGAGCCGGTAGCACCAGAAGTAGAAACACAGACTTCATCACATCTTAGCCAAACAGCGGACATTATCCAGCCCAAAAACACCCGACAACCAGCACCTCTTTCAGCAGTTCTCAGCGAAGTAAAAAACGGTACCCAGCAGCTCCAAAACCAGCGACCAGCACCTCCTGGCCATTCCGCACACAACAAACCACATCCAGCAATAGGGACGACGACATAGTGCCACCGGCACCTATGCCTCGCCCCAGACCACATAGCACCCAAAGGAAACCCCCAAACCAGTAGAAAAACCATATCACAACACAATAAAAAGCGACCTGCAAACACCCCACGGGAAGATCTCAACACTGAAATCCGAGAGGACCAGCCCATCCCACCACCGAGACGTCGGGGTGTCCGTCGCGCCTGCCTAAGACCTTCACGAAGCTGAGGAAGCCACTTCAAATCTAGATCCAGCATTGACTTCACCATCGACCTAGAAAACTTCCAATCCCGCATGCCGCAACAAAAGAGGCACGCCCACGGAGGCAGATCTTCAAAATCCAAGCCAAAAAACCGCCAGATCCAGAGCAGACTGCTACCGCCCATGCTAGTACAGGGCCGCCAGATCCCGTCACCATTGAGCACGATCCTTGACTCCAACAAAAGCTATCGAGGAGAGGACCGCCAGGACGAAGCTCCTTCTGCGTCTGAGGGAAGCTGTGGAAGATCAGCAAAGTCGCCGGGGAGGAATCCGCGAGAAGACCCTGAAGGTCGCCGCGTCGGGAGGGAGATCCCAGGAGAGAGCGGCGGAATCTTTTTCTCTTCTTTAGGGCTTTCTTTTAACATTTTATGGGTTTAAGGGATTTTATATTTTTTTTTGATTTTTTTGGTTTTATGTGTTTTTATTATTTTTAAGGTTTATCGTGTTTTTTTGTTATTTTTAGGGGGTTTTCAGGTTTTTTTTGGGTTTTTAATGTTTTTTACGTTTTCATGGATTTATTTGGGGTTTTATGGATTTTTTTTGGGTTTTATGGTTTTTGGGTTTTTATGTATTTTGAGGGGTTTTACTGTTTTCAATATTTTTAGGGTCTTTTGATTTTTTCATGGTTTTATGGTATTTTTGGGTTTTTCTTGAGTTTTTTGGGGTTCTAAGGTATTTTATATTTTTTTAACCCTGTTTGGGGTTTAGAGTTTTTTTAGACTGTTTAGTGGTTTTTAGGGTTTCTATGGGTTTTTATGGTTTTTAGAGGATTATATAGTTTTTTTGGCGGGTTGGGTTCATGGTTTTTAGATTTTATTTCATTTTCATGGATTTTTAGGGGTTTTCTAATATTTTTATGGTTTTTAGGGTTTTTAGGGATTTTGAGGGATTTTGGGATTTTTTAGAGGTTTTTATGGTTTTTAAGGTTTTTAAGGTTTATTAGTGTTTTTACTTTCTTTTTTTGTTTTTAGGGATTTTTTTGGAATTTTTAGTGGTTTAAAGGTTTTTTATATTTTTAGTGGGGTTTTTTGTTTTTTATGGGGTTTTAGGATTTTTTAAGGTTTTTAAGGGTTTTTATGGTTCTCAGGGTTTTTCAATTCTTTTAGTGTTTTTGAAGTTTTCATGTATTTTTTGGGGGTTTTTTGGATTTTCAGGGCTTTTAGAGTTTTTTTGGTTTTTAAGGATTTTTAGGCTTTTATAGTTTAGGGTTTTTCAGGGGTTTTTAGGGGTTTTCAGGGGTTTTAAGGTTTTTTTTGGTTTTTAGTGGTTTTTTGAGTTTTTTTGGTTTTAGAGGTTTTTTATTCTTTTTCAGGGTTTTATGGGTTTTTAGAGTTTTTAGTGTTTTTAGGGATTTTAAGGTTTTTTAAGGGTTTTTATGGTTTTTCGGGGTTTTTCAAGGTTTTTAGGGTTTTTTACGTTTTCATGGATTTTTATGGGTTTTTAGGATTTTTATGGTTTTTAGGTTTTTTAGGGTTTTCTAGGTTTTTTGGGTTTTTAGGTGTTTTATGGTCTTTTAATATCTTTTTTGTTTTTTACAGTTATTTTGAATTTTTAATGTTTTTTAGAGTTTTTTAGCGTTTTAGGGGATTTAATGTTTTTTAGAGTTTTTATTGTTTTTTATAGGATTCATGGTGTTTTAAGGGTTTTAAGGTTTTTTTGGGGGGGTTTAGGGTTTTTTCATTTTCATTGATATTTAGGGGGTTTTAGGATTTTTTATGGCTTTTAGGGTTTTGTGTTTTTAGGTATTTTGAGTGTTTTAGGGGGGTTTAGGGGTTTTTACGATATTTAGGGTCTTTTGGATTTTTAGGTATTTTTGTGTTTTAAATATTTTTATACTTTCTAACATTTTTAGGGGATTTATTGGTTTTTAAGATATTTTTAAGTGTTTTAAGGGTTTTTATGGGGTTTTATAGTTTTCTAAGGTTTTTAGGTTTTTTTTATAGTTTTCAGGGGTTTTTCAGTGTTTTTTGGGATTTTTTATGTTTTCTTGAGTTTTAGGGGGTGTTAAGATTTTTTAGGTTTTTTAGGTATTTTTGAGGGTTTTAGGTTTTTTCAGGGGTTTTTAGGTGTTTTCTAGGTTTAACGGTCCTTTTGGGTTTTTAGGGTTTTTTCAGTTTTTAGGGTTTGTAAGGTTTTTTAGATTTTTAAATCTTTTTAGGGTTTTAAGGGGTTTTAGAGTTTTTAGTGGGTTTTTAGGTTTTTTATAGGTTTTTAAGTTTATTGGGGTTTTATGGTTTTAGGTGTTTTTTAGGGTTTATTAGGATTTTTTATATTTTCATGGATTTTTTGGGGTTTATTAGGATTTATTTTAGTTTTTAGGGTTTTTAGGGTACTTTGGGATTTTGGGATTTTTACGATTTTTTAGGGGATTTCAGGGATTTCAGGGCTATTCAAGGATTTTAGGGTATTTTTTGGTTTCTTGGGTTTTTTTTTGAGTTTTATAGGTTTTTAAATATTTTTTAGAGATTTTCAACCATCTTTGGTGTTTAAAGGGTTTTATAGTTTTTAGTGGAGTTTAGGGATTTTATGGGTTTTTAGGGTTTTTATGGTTTTTAGGGGTTTTATGGTATTTAGGGGTTTTCATGGGATTTAGGAGTTTTTATGTTTTCATGGTTTTTAGGAGGTTTTTTGGATTTTTATGGTTCATAGGGTTTTATGGATTTTAGGGTTTTCTAGGGTTTTTATGGTGTTTTGGGTTTTTTTGGGTTTTTTTTGAGTTTTATAGGGGTTTTAAGGTTTTTTAGAGTTTTTACTGTTTTTAGGGGTTTAAAGGATTTTGAGAGTTTTTAGTGATTTTTTAGTGTTTATATGGGGTTTGAATGTTTTTAAGGTTTTAGGGGGTTTTATGGCTTTTACGAATTTTTTAGGGATTTTAGGGTTGTTTACATTTTCATGGATTTTCAGGAGTTTTTAGTGTTTTAGGGTATTTTAGAATTTTTAGAGTCTTTTGGGGGTTTAGGGTTTTTTTGAGTTTTTAAGGGATTTATGGTTTTTTAGAGTTTTTTAATTTTTTTGGGGTTTTAAAGGTTTTTAGGGTTTTAGAGGTTTTTTAGTATTTTTAAGGTTTTTTACTATTTTTTAAGGTTTTTAGGGGTTTTTATGGTTCTTAGGGTGTTTTCAGGGTTTTTTTTGTTTTTTTAGGTTTTCATGGATTTTTAATAGTTTTTAGGATTTTTATTGTTTTTTGGGTTTTTAGGTATTTTGAGGTTTTTTAAGATTTTTATGAGTTTTTTGGGTTTTAGGGTCTTTCATGGTTTTTATTGTTTTTTTTGTATTTTTTAATTTTATTTGGGTTTTTAAGGTTTTTAGATTTTTTAACATTCTTAGGGGTTTAAAGGGATTTTTGAGTTTTTAGTGGTTTTTTAGGGTTTTTATGGGTTTTTACGATTTTTAAGTTTTTAGGGGATTTTATGGTCAATGGGGGGTTTTCAGGGTTTTTACAGATTTTTAAATTTTCATGGTTTTTTAGATAAAGGAAGATGTGAGTGTTAGGCTATTCCCGACCCCCCCAAAATTTATAAAGAAAAAAGCACAGCAGACAACGGCAGGGTGGGGCCAAACAGCCCACACCGAAAATCCCTAAACCCCCAAGACACCAAAACCCCAAAAGACCCAAAAGAAGAAGAGAAAAAAATAGAAACAACCAAGAAAAATTCAAAAATCTCCATCCCCATATGGGTCCCCATCAACACCATAACCAGTGGAAGCATCTGACTCCACCGACTCCAATTCAGAAGATTCGTATTGCTTTAGGAAGGTGGTGTAGTAATCTTTGAGATGTTGCTGCTTCACATCAAGCTGCAACTTGACGGGACAACCACCCTTGGCAGAGGGATTGGCTTTACAGAAAGCCCTCGTGGACACAGTCCTTGGCAAATTAGAGTAGTCCTTCCTCAGTTTCCTCTTCTGGGGGTCTAAAGAGACCCCTGCAGAACTGTTTTCTTTCCCATGAGGGGTGGCCACCTCAAGAAAAGACCTCTCCTTGATGATCAAATTCATATTATGATACATCCTTCTACCTCCATCCTCGAAGAAAGATTGATCAGGGAAAATGGGTCTTCCTGATTTAGGGAGCAAGCAGCAAGATCCCCACATCACGGCATATGAGGAACCACCAAGGAAGAATCATCAAAATCAATGCAAGGTGGGGATACCACACTAGAAAGGGGAAATTGTAACTACCTTTCCTCCCTAGGCCGCATGAAAACCTCCATAGCCAGCTCCATCACCTCCCTATGTTTAGTAGCCTCCCCTTGCTCAAGATCAATCTGAGTTGAATCCCCCTGCGGAGCCTCACTATCAGAAGCACCCTCATGCACCAACAAAACCAAGGACCCCTACCCAGGCCATGGAGATCCCTCCAACACAACAGAATGCTTCTCCGCAAGCTCCCCATGCCGAGGGACTTCCCCTTTCTCAGCCTCCTTCCCCAGAACCTGGCTAAGAGAGGGCGCATCAACTTGTTCATGCCCCTCCACTTGTTCAAGAACCTTCCCTTCCATAGACTCCCCACCTGCTCAGCCACCACCTTCTTCCTATCCAGCACCCTCGGCACATCCACCTTGCCCTACCCAAATTTAACAATGTCTTCTATAGCATTCACATTACCCTCAACCAACATAACCTGCACCTCATCGCTACCATTTTCATCACAGCTCAATTCTGGCACAGCAGCATCAACCACCGGAGAATCATTCTGAATGCTCCCTCCACCATGCCCAGCAGCATCAGCCTGCACCTTCCTCTGTGCCTGTTCAGCAGACATCTCACATCCCGCATTGACAATCAGGGACCCTTGCACCCCTTCCTCAAAGTCCAACCCATCAAAATGGTTAAAAGTTGGAACCAATTCCCGCCTCTTCTTCAGACGGCTGTCAGAGGAAATAGGCATCCCACCAGTATCAAACTCCATGCCAAGAGAGCCTCCAGCATCTGGAAGCTTCAAATCACTCCTCAAGCGCTTGAATATATCACACACTTTAGGTTCCGGTTGGCACACATCCACTTTCTTAGCACTGTGTGCACCCACAATCTCAGAAAACGACGAGGAAGCTATAACAGACAGCCCAGGCACAGAAGAGAAGGATCCACTTCCACGTCGGCACACAGATGCAGCGTGGCCTAACCTTCAGCAATTCGAACAGAAGTATACCCATGATTCAAAGCATACCTTCTATTTCCAGAGGAGTTCACCTTCAATCTCGACACAAACCAAATTGACAGGGTGATTTGACACATCCACCTCTATGAAAATCTGTGGTGCAAAGGGGTGACATGCAGAGCTCGTCCATGCATCCATACAAAGAAATCACTAAATGAGATTACCAATGATGTGAAGGATGGCTAGATTCTATAAGGGGATCGTAAGTCCAGGAAGAGTTACCCACAACGCCGCGCTTGGGGGTCACGATTCAGGTGGAAATCAAATCTCTACTGGAATAAGTAGAACTGAAAACCGATGACAATCCGCAAAGCCACAGCCCAGGCAAAGATCAAATCATCCTCATTCCCAAAACGAACCAAAAAATGACAGGCATCAAGTAACCCTACAATAGCTCTTTCATGAAGATTCCAAGAAGAGGCAACGAACCTTTCAAAATCATCGATAGAGGGCCAGTTCCTCCCAAACCGAACCACCAGCATCAGATCCAGAAGAGCAGAGGCCAAAGAAAACTCTTGAGCAGAAATCGGGATATAGGGAACACCATTCTGGCAGTGAGGAACTTTCGGGAAAATCGTAATCTCTAGGAAAAGGGGTGGGAAACTCCTGCTCGGCTTGCAGGGGAACCCCATCCTCCACCCCTCCAATCCCAGGGAGGGGCGGTGCCGCCGCGGCCATCAACTATGGTGACATCATCGTCAACGAAGCCAAGACTCACCATCGTGCGAGAGAGAGAAGGAGAAGATCCATCTTCTTAAGGGATTAATAGTAATTTTATGATTTTTAGACTTTTTAGGGTTTTTAGGTATTTTGAGTGATTTAGTGTTTTTAACGGTTTTTAAGGTTTTGGGGGTTTTTCAATGTTTTTGGGGTCTTTTTGGATTTCTAGGCTTTTTGTTGAGTTTTTAGGGTTTTTTAGGTTTTTTAGATTTTTTAAACATTATTAGGGGGTTTAATGGTTTTTATACTATTTAGTGGTTTTTAGTGTTTTTATGAAATTTTTGGGTTATTTAATGTTTTAGGGATTTTTATGGGTTTTAGGGGTTATTCATGGTTTTTATGGGTTTTACATTTTTCATGGATATTTATGGTTTTTTTGGATCTTAATTATTTTATGGGTTTTTAGGGTTTTTTAGGATTTTTTTTTGTTTTTAGGGATTTTTTTCATGGATTTTTAGAGGGAATTTTTGGATTTTTAGGGTTTTTAGGGTTTTTTAGGTTTTAGGGATTTGGAGGAATTTTAGGGATTTTCATGGTTTTTAGGGCCTTTTGGGTTTTTAGGGTTTTAATGTTTTTTAACGTTTTTTGAGTATTAAGGGTTTTTAGAGTTTTCGGTGTTTTTTTATGGTTTCTTTGGTTTTTAAAGGTTTGTAGGTGTTTTTATTATCTTTATGGGTTTTCTAGGTTTTTTATATTTTCATAGATTTTTAGGGGGTCTTTTGGTTTTTTGTTGTTTTTATAATTTTGTAGGGTTTTTGGGATTTTTAGGGTTTTTGAGTTTTTAGGGGTTTTAGGGTTTTATTGTTTTTCAGGGTCTTTTTGTGTTTTTAGGGTGTTTTGTAGTTTTTTAGGGTTTTTAATGTTTTTTAGAGTTTTCTGAAATCTTTATGGGTTTCAAGGGGTTTTAGAGTATTAGTGGGTTTTTAGGGTTTTTATTAGTTTTTAGGGTTTTTATTAGTTTTTAGGGTTTTTAAGGTTTTTAGGGGTTTAATGTTTTTAAGGGGGTTTTTAGAGTTTTTAGGGTTTTTTACCTTTTCATTGATTTTACGGAATTCTTTGGATTTTTATGGTTTTTATGGATTTTGAGGTGGTTTTGGGTATTTTAGGGTGTTGTAGGGATTTTTTGAGTTTTTAGTGTCATTTTGGGGTTTTAGGGTCTTTTTGGGTTATTAGGGTTTTTTGAGTTTTTAGGGGTTTATGGTTTTAGAGTATTTTAACATTTTAAAGGGTTTTAAGGGTTTTTAGAGTTTTTAGAGTTTTTTTATGATTTTTATGGTGTTTTAGGGGTTTTAAGGTTTATAGGGATTTTTATGGTTTTTAGGGGGTTTCCATGGGGTTTTTTAAGTTTTCAAGGGTCTTTAAAGGGTTGTATGGGTTTTTAGCGGTTTTAAGGCTTTTGGGGAGTTTTATGGTTTTTAGGGGTTTTCAAGGTTTTTCACGTTTTGATGGATTTTTAGTGGTTTTTTAAATTTTTATAGTTTTTTAATTTTTTTTGATATTTTTATGGGTTTTAGGGTTTATTTCCTAGGTTTTTAGGGTTTTTAGGGGTTTTCAGGTTTTTTAGGGTATTTTTTGGTTTTTAGATTTTTTTGAGTTTTTAGGGTTTTAATTATTTTTAGAGTTTTTTTAATGTTTTTAGGGATTTAAAGGGGTTTCAGATTTGTTATTGGGTTTTTAGGTTTTTTTATGTTTTTAGGGGGTTTATGGTTTTCAAGGGCGTTATGTTTTTCTGGGGTTTTTAGGGGTTTTATGGTTTTTTACATTTTTATTGATTTTTAGGATTTTTTTGGTTTTTTATGGTTTCTAGGATTTTTTGGGGTTTTTATGGATTTTGAGGGGTTTAGAATTTTTTTAGGGGTTTATGGTTTTTCAGGGTTTTTAGAGTATTTTGGGGTTTTAGGGTTTTTTTGGGTTTTAGGGTTATTTTTAGTTTTTCGTGGTTTTTGGGTTCTTAGTATTTTTTAAGGTTTTTAAGGGTTTTATGATTTTTATGGGTTTTTAAGGTTTTTATGTTTTCATGGATTTTAGGGGGTTTTAGGTTTTTTATGGTTTTTAGGGAATTTAGTGGTTTTAGGGATTTTGTGGGGTTTTCAAGGGTTTTATGGGGTTTTTTATGTTTTTAAGGTTTAAGAGGTTTTTTATTATTTTTTAACATTTTTATGGGTCTTAATGGTTCTTATAGTTATTTTGTGGTTTTCTAGTGTTTTTATGTGTTTTTTTGGTTTTTAAAGTTTTAGGTGTTATTATGTTTTTCAGGGGTTTTCAGTATTTTTAGGGTTTTATATGTTTTCATGGATTTTATGGGTTTTGAGGATTTTTATGGTTTTGGGGGGTTTTAGGGTTTTTGAGGGTTTTTAGGGGTTTTTAGGGTTTTTCTGGGGTTTAAAGTTCTTTTTGTGCTTTTAGGGTTTTCTTGAGTTTTTTCGGGTTTTAAAGGTTTTTTAGAGTTTTTTTAACATTTTTAGTGGTTTTAAGGGTTATTACAGTTATTAGTAGATTTTAGGGTTTTTTCTAGGTTTTAGGATTTTTAAGGTTGTTAGGGGTTTTATGGTTTTCAGGGTTTTTTACATTATCATGGATTTTTTAGGTTTTTTAGGTTTTTATGATTTTTAGTGTTGTTTAGGGTTTTTTGAGATTTTGACGGGTTTTTTTAGATTTTTTGAGTTTTAAGGGTTTTTTGAGTTTTTTGGGGTTTTAAGGTTTTTAGAGTTGTTTAACGTTGTTAGAGGTTTTTAGGGTTTTTATAGTTTTTAGTGGGTTTTAGGGTTTTTATGGGTTTTTAGGGTTTTTGAGGTTTTTAGGATTTTTTATGGGTTTAATGGGTTTTTAGGGGTTTTAGGTTTTTTTTACTTTTTCATGGATTTTAAGATTTTTTATGGTTCTAAGGGTTCTTATGATTTTATGGATTTTGTTGGGTTTTAGGGATTTTTTTTCGTTTTTAGGGGTTTTCAAGACTTTTAGTTTTTTCCGGTTTTTATTGCTTTTTTTTGAGGTTTTAGTGTTTTTATGGTTTTTTAGTGTTTTATTAACATTTTTAGGGGTTTAATGGGTTTTAGAGTTTTTCGTGGGTTTTTAGTGTTTTTGTGGGTTTTTTAAAGGTTTTATGGGTTTTTATATTATTCAGGGGGGTTTCGAGGTTTTTAGTGTTTTCTTTGTTTTCATAGAATTTTAGTGGTTTTTTAGGATTTTTGTAGTTTTTTAGGTTTTTGGGGTTTTTATAGATTTTGAGGGTTTTTCAGGGATTTTTAGCGCTTTTAGGATTTTCATGGTTTTGGGGGTTTTTTGGTTATTTAAGGTTTTTTGAATTTTTAGGGGTTTTAAGGGGTTTAAATTTTTTTTATGATTTTTGGGGATTTAAGGATTTTTAGAGTTTTTAGTGTATTTTTAGGGTTTGTATGGGTTTTTTTAGGTTTTAAGGTTTTTAGGTGTTTTTATGGTTTTAAGGGGTTTTTAGGGTTTTTTACGTTTTTATGGATTTTTAGGGGTTTTTTTTGAATTTTCATTGTTTTTATGGGTTTTATGGATTTTGATGTATTTTATAGTTTTTAGTGGGTGTTAGGGTTTTTAGGATTTTCAGGATTTTTAGGTTATTTTGGGGTTTATAATATTTTCTAGAGTTTTTAACATTTTTAGTGGTTTAAATGGTTTTAGAGATTTTAGTGGTTTGTTCGGATTTTTATGGGTTTCAGGGTTTTTAAGGTTTAATGGGATTTTATGGTTGTCAGGGGGTTTTCAGGGTTTTTATTGTTTTTTATGTTTTAATGGATTTTTAGGGTTTTTTTGGGATTCTGATGATTTTTATGGTTTTTATGGGTTTTTAGGAATTTTGATGGGTTTTGGGATTTTTAGGGATTTTTAGGGTTTTAGGGTTTTCTTGAGGTTTGGGGTCTTTTTCGGTGTTTATGTTTTTTTTCCTTTTTTAGGGTTTTGAAGGTTTTTTAAAAGTTTTTAACATTTTTAGGGGTTTAAAGGGTTTTTAGAGTTTTTAATGGCTTTTAAGAGTTTTTATGTGTTTTCAGGGTTTTATATGGTTTCTTGGGGTTTTTAGGGGTTTTAAGGGGTTTTTTGATTTTTTTACATTTCCATGGATTTTTATGGGGTTTTATGATTTTTATGGATTCTAGGCTGTTTTAGGGTTTTTAGTGATTTTTAGGGTTTTCCGGGTTTTTAGGGGGGGGGGGGTTGGGTTTTTCCGGTTTTTAGGGTGTTTTTGGGGTTTTCATGTTTTTTTTGACTTTTTAAGGATTTTAAGGTATTTAGAGGTTTTTTACATTTTGGGGGTTTAAAGGTTTTTCAGTGTTTTTTTTTCTTTATGGGTTTATTGAATTTTTTAATGTTTTTAGGGTTTTTTATGGTTTTTTTGGGAGGGGGTTAGGGTTTTTAGGGTTGTTTATTTTTCTTGGATTTTTAGGGGTGTTTTTGGATTTTTATGGTTTTAGGGGTTTTATGATTATTAGGTTTTTGGAAGGTTTTATCGATTTTTTCAAGGGTTTCTAGGGTTTTTCTGGGTTTTTATGTTCTTTTTGGTATTTTATGGTTTTTTCGTTTTTTGGAGTTTTTAATGTTTCTGGTTGTTTTTTAACGTTTTAGGGAGTTTTAAGGTATTTAGAATTTTTAGTTGTTTTTTTGGGTTTTTATGGGTTTGTAGGGTTTTTTAAAGTTTCTAGGGGTTTTTGGTTTTTTTATGTTTTCAATGATTTTTAAAGGGGTTTTAGGAGTTTTATGTTTTTTATTGATTTTGAGGGTTTTAGATTTTTCAAGGGTTTTTAAGGGTTTTTAGATTTTTAGGGTCTTTTAGGGGTTTTAGGGGTTTTTTTTGATTTTTTAACATTTTCAGGGTTTTAAGGTTTTTTTGGGTTTTAGTGTTTCTTAAGGTTATTATGAATATTTAGGTTTTTTATGGATTTAGTGAGTTTTATTGTTTTCAGGGTTTTTTCAAAAAAAAATTGTGTTTTTTATGTTTTTATGGATTTTTAGGGGGCTTTTAGGATTATTATGGTTTAGGGTTTTTATAGATTGTGTGGTTTTTAGGGGTTTTTAGGGGTTTAAGGGTCTTCTAGGTTTTACGGTTTTTTTAGATTTCAGGGTTTTATGAATTTTTTTATAGATTTTAACATTTTTATAGGTTTTATGGATTTTTAGAGTTTTTAGTTTTTTTTATGGGTTTCAAGGGTTTTTTAGGGTTTGGGGGTTTTTTATGTTTTCATAGATTTTTAGGGGTTTTTTGTGATTTTTATTATTTTTTGGGTTTTTGGTTTTTAGAGATTTTGAGAGTTTTTAGGGTTTTCAAGGGTCTTTAGGGTTTTTGTAGGTTTTAAGGGTCTTTTGGGTTTTTAGGGTTTATCTTATTTTTAAAGGGTTTTATGTTTTTTTAGAGTTCTTTAAAAAAATTTAGGGTTTAAGGGTTTTTATAGTTTTTCTTTTTTATAGGGTTTTTATGGTTTTTAATGTTTTAGAGGGTTTATGGTTTTAAGGGGTTTTTCAGTATTTTTAGATTTTTTTATGTTTTCATTGATTTTTAGGGTTTTTAGGATTTTTATGGGTTTTTGTGGTTTTAGGATTTTTTTTGAGTTTTTTATGGTTTTAAGGTTTTTAGAGCTTTTTATCATTTTTCACACTTTTAAGGGTTTTTAGAGTTTTTAGTGGATTTTAGGGTTTTTTATTGTTTTTTCTATTTTTTGAGGTGTTTAGGGGTTTTTAGGGATTTTAATTTTTTTTACCTTTTCATCGATTTTTAAGATTTTATGGTTTTTAGGAGTTTCTAGGGTTTCTAGGAGTATGAGGGGTTTTAGAGTTTTCAATGGTTTTTAGGTTTTTTTTTATTTGCTTGGATTTTTAGGGGGGGTTTAGGATTTTTATAGTTTTTATGGTTTTTTAGGTTTTTAGGGATTTTGAGGGTTTTGGGTTTTAGGTTTTTTTAGGGTTTTAGGGTCTTTTGAGTTTTTAGGGGTTTTAAGGGTTTTTAGTGTTTTTAATGTTTTTAGTTGTTTTTATAGTTTTTAGTGGTATTTTAGGCTTTTTGGGTTTTTAATGGTTTTTTGGGTTTATTATGATTTTCAGGGTTTTCCGTGGTTTTTTGGGTTTTTTATTTTTTCATGAATTATTAGGGGTTTTTAAAGGAATTTTATTGTTTGTGTTTTTCATGTTTTTAGGGATTTTTAGGGGGGTTTTGGGGTTTTTAGGGGTTTTTATGGTCTCAGGTTTTTCCAGCTGTTTTATGCTATTTTTGAATTTTTAGGGTTTTTTGAGTTTTTAGGGATTTTAAGATTTTTAGAGTTTTTAAACATTTTTTGTGGTTAAATGGGTTTTTAGAGTTTTATTAGTTTTTAGGGGTTTTATGGGTTTTTAGGGTTCTTAAAGGTTTTAGGGTTTTTATAGTTTTCATGGGTTTTTAGGGTTTTTAGGGTTTTTACCTTTTCATTGAATTTTAGGTCTTTTTAGGATTTTAATGGTTTTTAGGGGTTTTTGGGATTTTTTGGGGTTTTAAGGGTTTTCAGGTGTTTTTATGGGTTTTCAGGGGTTTAGATTTTTTAGGTTTTTTTAGGGTCTTTTGGGATATTATGGGTTTTTCTTGAGTTTTTTATGGTTTTTAAGGGTTTTAGATTATTTTAACTTTTTAAATGGTTTAAGTTTTTTTAGGTTTTTCTACTTATTTTTAGGATTTTTATGGGTTTTTAGGGTTTCTTTCATTTTCCTGGATTCTTAGGGGGGGGGGGGGTTAGAATTTTTATAGTTTCTAGGTTTTTTATGTATTTAGGGATTCTTAGGATTTTTAGGTGGTTTCGGTGTTTTTAGGGGTTTTCTAGGTTTTTAGGGTCTTTTGGGGTCTTTTGGTTTTTTTTTGAGTTTTTAGGGTTTTTAATGTTTTTAGAGTTTTTAAAACTTTTTTAGGGGTTTAAGGTTTTTTAGTGTTTTAGAGATTTTTTGTTGTTTTTATAGATTTTTAGGGTTTTTAATATTTTCAGGGGTTTTTAGGGTTTTTAGGGTTTTTCACATTTTCGTGAATTTTTTTTATGATTCTTTATGGTTTTCAGGGTTTTTAGGGGTTTTTAGGATTTTAATGGTTTTAGGGAATTTTCTAGGGTTTTTAAGGGTTTTAGGGGTTTTCAGATATTTTAGGGTCTTTTGGGTGTCTTAGTTTTTTTATTTTTTAGGGTTTTTAGGGTTTTTTATATTTTTTTAACGTTTTTTGGGGTTTTAAGGATTTTTAGAGTTTTCAGTGGGTTTTTTGGGTTTTCTAAGGTTTTAGGGTTTTTATGGTTTTAAGGGGTTTTCAAGGTTTTTAGGGTTTTTAGGCTTTTTCTTGGTTTTTAAGAGTTTTTATTGTTTTTAGGTGTTTTTATTATTTTCTGGGGGTTTTCAGGTTTTTTAGGGGTTTTTATGTTTTCATTGATTTTTAGGGAATTTTTAAGATTTTTATGGTTTCTGGGGTTTTTTATGGTTTTTAGGGATTGTGAGGGGTTTTAGGATTTTTTACAGGTTCTTATGATTTTAGGGGTTTTAGAATCTTTTAGTTTTTTAGGTTATTTTGGGTATTTAAGGTTTTTTTGAGTATTTTAAAAATTTTAGTGGTTTTTAGAGTTTTAAGTGGATTTTACGGTTTTTATGGGTTTTTACAATTTTTTTAGGTTTTATGTGTATTTATGGTTTTTAGGGTTTTTACATTTTCATGAATTTTAGGGGGTTTAAATATTTTTATAGTTTTTATGGCTTTTTAGGGTTTTTAGGGATTTTGAGGTGTTTTAGGGTGTTTCAAGGGTTTTCATGGTTTTTAGTGTCTTTTGTGTTTTTAGTGTTTTTTTGTTTTTTTATGGTTTTAATGTTTTTAGAGTTTTTATTGGATTTCTATAGGTTTTTAGGGTTTTTAAGGTTTTAGGTGTTTTTATGGTTTTTAGTGACTTTTTCATGATTTTTAGGGTTTTTTACTTTTTCATGGATTTTATGTGTTTGGAGGATTTCTATGGTTTTCTGGGTTTTAATGGGTTTTTAGGGATTTTGAGGGTTTTAGGGGTTTTCATGGTTTTTCTAGGTTTTTAGGGTCCTTTTGGGGTTTTAGTGTTTTTTGAGTTTTTTAGGGTTTAAAAGGTTTTTTAGATTTTTTTAACATTTTAAGAGGTTTTAAGGGTTTTGAGAGGTTTTTGTGGGTTTTTAGGGGTTTTATGGGTTTTTATGGTTTTCAGGGGTTTTTGGCGGGGGGGGGGGGGAGGGGGGGTTGGGTTTTTGGGTTTTTCTACGTTTTCATGGATTTTCAGGGTTTTTTAGGATTTTTATGTTTTTTAGTGCTTTTAGGGGTTTTTTAGGATTTTATTTGTTTTTCGGTTTTTATGGATTTTTAGGGGATTTTGGGAGTATTTAGGGCAAGGAAGATGCGAGGGTCAGGCTATTCCCAGCCCCCCCCCCCCCCAAATTTATTAGAAAGAAAAAAAGGAGACACAACAGACAAGGCAGGGGAGGGGTCAAACGACCCACACCCAAAAAACCCCTTACAACCCATGCCAAAAAAAGAAAAACCAAGAAAGAAAAAGACTCAAAAGCATACACAATAGCGGCATCATCACGTCACATCCAGTAGCACCACATCCAATCATCACAGCAACACAACAACAGTGTATCCAAACCAACCAGCCCCAGCAACCAACAACACCAAATCTGTCATCACAGCCAATCACAACCAGTAGCATCAAACCACAGCACAAGCACCGCAATCAGATGCAACCATCTTCACCTCCTAACAAACAGAAACCAGCAACACACATGACAGCATACAGTACACTCAACAGAACAAAAATCCCGCACCCATAGCTATTCAAAACCAAACAATCACCACAACCATCAACCTCCATCTCATCTTGCCTCAAATCCAACTTCAGCAACGACTCACAACCAAACCAGCAACAACTCAAAATACCACATTCCACCATAGCAGCCAAGATGCAACTCAACTTGACCAGAACTTCATCAGCAGCATAAACCAAAGGCAAAACTAAGGAACCAGAAGCACAAACCTGCACCTTCACTTTCAGCAGCCACCATAACCCATCAAAAAGGAAAGAGATCCAGAAAATCCCTCCCAGACTCAGATCTGGAAAACCAAATCCAAGCATGGAAGCGGGCATGTCACTTCCAGAACGTTGCAGATCCCGCCACACCCACCGTTCAGCATCACAGAACCAAAAAGGCCAGGCCGCCATTCGGAGAAGACCAAACCGCCGAAGTCATTGGGAGATCCCTACCGCCAAGAAGCCGAAAGAGGTTGCTGGAGACCTACACCGCCAAGAACACTCCTCACAGCGGAAAGGAGACTGAGATCTGCAAATACACTTACCGTATCGCCCAGATCTGACCCGCACCTCCATGGAACCCAAGCATCGCACGATGGAAGTCCTAGATCTGAATGGCTCCACCATTGACCTGCAACGCTGCTCCAAGGAAGGGCCATATCTGATCCATACCTCCAAGAAACGTTGAAGAGACCAGAACCTATGCCACCGTTGAACCTCCCTCACCACTGAAGACGTCGAAGCCGTTGACCCATTCGTGGAGGCTCCATCACTATTGCAGAAAAAATATGGATCATCTCTTGTCCGAATAGGTGTCTGAAACTTTCAACATCCCAGACTAGGCCCGCCAAAGCCAGATGCACCCAGATCTCAAACACCGCTGAAGGTCGACACCAGAAACCATCCCGATCCGCAAAAATCCAAAACACTTCCGAAGACCGGTACCGTCGAATGTCGCCTAAAGCCACCACCGTCAAGGGCCAACACCACCGAGAACCACCAATGCAAGTCGCGACCACCATGGGGAGATCTCGATCTGCCAAAGCTCCATGAGGGTAGCACCGCGACGGGAGAGCCTTGGGAGTTTTTAGGGGTTTAAAGGTTTTTTAGAGTTTTTTAACATTTTTAGGGTTTTTAAGGACTTTTTGAGTTTTTAGTGGGCTTTTAGGTTTTTTATTGGTTTTTTGGGTAATTTAAGGTTTTAAGGGTTTTTTATTGTTTTAAGGGGTTTTTCATGGTTTTTAGGGTTTTTTACATTTTCATGGATTTTTAGGGGGGTTTTAGGATTTTTATGTTCTTATGGTTTTTAGGGTTTTTTAGGGTTTTAGGGGTTTTAGGGATTTTTAGGGTTTTGGAGTTTTTAGGGGTTTTCAAGATTTTAAGGGCCCTTTGGGTTTTTATTGCTTTTTTGAGTTTTTAGAGCATTTATGGTTTGCTATAGTTTTTTAATGCTTTTAAGGTTTTTAATGTATTTTAAAAAATTTAGTGGTTTTTAGTGTTTTAATGGGTTTTTAAGGTTTATGGATTTGTATGGTTTTAGGGGTTTTTCATGGTTTTTAGTGTTTTTATATTTTCATGAAATTTTAAGGGTTTTTTAGGATTTTTATTGTTTTTAGGGGTTTTAGGGTTTTTAGGGATTTTGAGGATTTTTCATGGGTTTGTATGGTTTTTTAGATTTTTAAGTTTTTTAAAGTCTTTTTCTATTTTTAGTGTTATTTTCAGATTTTAAGGTTTTAAATGTTTTTTAGAGTTTTTAACATTTTTAGGGGTTTTAAGAATTTTTATAGTTTTTAGAGTATTTAGTGGTTTTTAGGTTTTGTATGGGTTTTCAAGTTTTTTTAAGTTTTTTAGTGGTTTTTATGGTTTTCAAGGGTTTTTTGGGTTTTTTTATTTTCATGGAATTTTAGGGGTTTTTTAGGATTTATTTGGTTTTTAGGGTGGTTTAGGGTTTTTATGGATTTGTTATGGATTTCAGGTTTTTCTCAGGGGGTGTTAGGGTTTTTAAGGTTTTTCAGGATTTTTAGGGTCTTTTGCATTTTTAGGGTTTTTACGGTTTTTTAGATTTTTTAAAAGTGTTTTGGCGTTTTAAGGGTTTTTATAGTTTTTAGTGAGTTGTTGTGATTTTAATAGGTTTTATGGATTGTAATGTTTTCAGTGTTTTTATTGTTTTTTAAGTCTTCATGGATGTTTAGGGGTTTTTAAAAATTTTTAAGTGTTTTAGGGATTTTGAGGGTTTTAGGATTTTTCAGGGGTTTTTAGGGTTTTCTGGGTTTCTTGGCTCTTTTCTATTTTTAGGGGTTTTTTAGTTTTTAGGGGTTTTAATGTTTTTTAGAGTTTTTAACGTTTAAGGTTTTTAAGGTTTTTTAGAGTTTTTAGTGGTTTTTTAGAGTTTTTAGTGGTTTTTTTTTTGGTTTTTTTGGTTTTTAAGGGTATTTAGCATTTTTGGTTTTTTATGTTTTCATGGTTTTTTAAGGGTTATTTTGATTTTTCTATTTTTAATGGTTTTAGGGTTTTAGGGATTTTGATGGTTTTCAAGGGTTTTCAGGGGGTTTAGGGTTTTAGGGTTTTTTTTGAGTTTTAAGGGTTTTTAATGTTTATATAGTTTTTTATCATTTTTTGGGTTTTAAGGGTTTTTGGAATTTTTATTGGGTTTTAGGGTTTTATGGGGTTTTAAAGGTTTTTAGGGTTCTTTATGGTTTTTGACTGTTTCATTGGGTTTTTAAGATTGTTTACGTTTTCCTATATTTTTAGGGGATTTTTTGGATTTTTATGGTTTTAGGGTTTTTTATGTTTTTTAGATTTTTTGAAGGCTTTTCTGGTTTTTAGGGGGTTTTTAGGGTTTTTAGGGGTTTTTAGGGTTTTTAGGGTCCTTTTTGGAATTTACAGTTTTTTGAGTTTTTTAGAGTTTTAAGTATTCTTAACGATTTTATCATTTTTAGGGGTTTTAAGGGGTTTTAGAGATTTTAGTTGGTTTTCTAGGTTTTTATGGGCTTTTAGGGTTTTAATTGTTTTTTGGGGTTTTGTGGTTTTCATGGGTTTTTCTGGGTAATTAGGGTTTTTTATGCTTTAATGATTTTTAGGTGGTTTTTAAGGTTTTTTTGGGTTTTAGGTGTTTTTAGGGTTTTTAGGTATTTTGAGAGGTTTTATGGATTTTTAAGGGTCTAAAGTGGTTTTCAGGGGTTTTGGGGTCTTTTGGGTTTTTAGTGTTTTTCTGTGTTTTTTAGGGTTTCAAGGTTTTTTTTACAGATTTTTAACGTTTTTAGGAGTTTTAAGGGTTTTTAGAGTTTTTAGTGTTTTTTGGGTTTTTTGGGTTTTTTGGGTTTTAGGGGTTTTTATAGGTTTCAGGGGTTTTCAAGGTTTTAAGGGTTTTTATGTTTTCATTGATTTTTAGGGGTTTCTCAGGATATTTATGATTTTTATGGTTTTATAGGGTTCTGAGGGATTTTGAGGGTTTTCAAGGTTTTCCAAAGGCTTTAGGGATTTTAGGGTCCTTTTGGGTTTTAAAGATATTTTAGATTTCATGGTTTTTAAGGTTTTTTGGAGTTTTTAAAGTTTTTAGAGGTTTAAATGGATTTTAGAGTTTTAGATGTTTCTTAGGGTGTTTATGGGTTTTTAGAGTTTTTAAAGGTTTTTAGAGGTTTTTATGGTTTTTAGAGTTTTTTAGGGTTTTGGGGTTTTTTACATTTTCATGGATTTTAGGGTTTTTTATTTTTAGGGATATTATAGTTTTTAGGGATTTTGAGGAGTTTTTGGGTTTTTAGGCGGGTTTGGGTTTTAGGGTTTTAGGGTTTTAGGGTTTTTTTGGTTTTTATGGTCCATTGGGTTTTTAGTGTTTTTCTTATTTTTATAGGGTCTTTTGTATTGTTAGAGTTTTTAAACATTTTTTTGGGGGTTTAAGGGTTTTTGGAGATTTCAATTGTTTTTAGGGTTTTTTTTGGTTTTAAAGGTTTTTAATGGTTGTAAGCGTTTTTTCAGTGTTTTAATGGTTTTTTTTTCATTTTCATGGATTTTTAGGGGTTTCTTAGGAATCTTATGGTTTTTAGGGGTTTTTAGGGTTTTTAGGGATTTTGAGGGGTTTAGGTGTTTTTAGGGGTTCTCAAGGTTTTTATGGAATTTTTGGGGTTTTATGGGTTTTTTGAGTTTTTTAGTGTTTTATGGGTTTTTGGAGTTTTTTTAACATTTTTAGGGATTTAAGGGTTTTTAGAGGTTTTAGTTTTTTTGGGTTTTTATTGGTTTTTATGGTTTTTTTAGATTTTGAGAGGTTTTATGGTCTCAAGGGTTTTTTAGGGTTTTTTATGTTTTCATGGATTTTTAGGGGTTTTTATGATTTTTATGGTTTTAGGGTTTTTAGGGTTTTAGTGAGTTTTAGGTTTTTTAATAGAAATTTAGGGGTTTTCAGGTTCTTTAGGTTATTTTTGGTTTTTTAATGGTTTTTTTCCAGTTTTTTAGGGGTTTTAAGGCTTTTTAGAGATTTTTTATTTTTTAGGGGTTTTAAGGATTTTTATAATTTTTAGTATTTTAGGGTTTTTATGGGTTTTTAGGATTTTTTTACAAGGTGTGTGTTTTTGGGTTGTTTATGGGTTTTAGGGGTTTTTATGGTTTTTATGGGGTTTTATAATTTTCTAAGGTCTTTTAAGGGTTTTAGGGTTTTTTATGTTTTCATGGATTTTTAGGTTTTTTTGGATTATTGTGTTTTTTATTGTTATTAGAGTGTTTAGGTATTTTGAGGGTTTTTAGTGTTTTTAGGAGTTTTGGGTTTTTTCTATTTTTTAGGGTCTTTTTGGGTTTTAAGTTTTTTTTTGACTTTTTTAGGGTTTTGGGGGGGTTTTTTTGAGTTTTTAGCGCTTGTAGGGGTTTAAAGGGTTTTTAGGATTTTTAATGGGTTTTTGGGTTTTGAGGGTTTTTAAGGGTTTTAGGGGTTTTTTATGGATTTTGGGGGGGTTTTCATGGTTTTTATGTTTTTTCACATTTTCATGGATTTTTAGGGGGTTTATCAAGGGGTTTTAGGGTATTGATGGGTTTTTTAGGATTTTTAGGATCCTTTGGGTTTTTAGGGTCTTTTGGTTTTTAGGGGGTTTTTTAGTGTTGTAGGGTTTTTAGGTTTTTACAGTTTTTTAACATTTTTAGGGATTTTAAGGGTTTTTAGAGTTTTAGTTGATTTTTAGGGTTTTTATGGGTTTTTTGGGGTTTTAAGGGTTTTAATGGTTTTTATGGTTTTTATGGTTTTCATGGGTTTTCAAGGTTTTAGGGTTTTTATGTTGTTAAATATTTTAGGGGGTTGAAAGGTTTTTATTGTTTTTAGGCATTTTAGGGTTTTAGGGTCTTTTTGAGTTTTTTTTGGGTTTTAAAGTTTTTAGAGTTTTTAACATTTTTATGGGTTTTAAGGAGTTTTTGAGTATTTACTGGGTTTTTAGGTTTTTTATGGGTTCTTAATATATTTTAAGGTTTTTAGGGGTTTTTTGGTTTCTAGGGGGTTTTCAGGGTTTTTAAGGTTCTTTCATTTTTATAGATTTTTAGGGTTTTTTAGTATGTTTAATTTTTTTAGAGATTTTGAGGGTTTTAGGGTTTTAGGGGGTTTTAGGGGTTTTAGGGTGTTTGTGTAGTTTTTGGAACTTTTTAGTTTTTTAGGGTTGTCAGGGTTTTTTAGAGTTCTTTAATGTTTTAGGGGTTTTAAGGTTTGTTATAGTTTTTAATAGTTTTTAGGGTTTTTAAAGGTTTGTGGTTTTTATGGTTTTCAGAGTGTTTTCAGGGTTTTTAGGGGTTTTTATGTTTTCATGGATTTTGATGGATTTTGATGGATTTTTTAGGATTTTTATTTGTTTAAAGTGTCTTAGGGTTTTTAGGGATTTTTTAGATTCCTTACGGGTTTTCAATGGTTTTTAGTATTTTTTAGGGTTTTAGGGTCTTTTAGGTATTGGTGTTTTTTTGTTTTTTTAGGGTTTTTAAGTTTTTTTAGGGATTTTAAGTTTTCTTAGATATTTTTTATGTTTTTAGGGTTTTAAGGGTTTTTAGAGTTTTAGTGGTTTTTGATGGTTTTTATGGATTTTTAGTATTTTTTAAGGTTTTTCGAGTGTTTTATAGGTTTCAGTGGTTTTCTAGGTTTTTAGGGTTTTTTATGTTTCATGGATTTCGATGGGTTTTTTTAGGATTTTTGTGGTTTTTACGTTTTTTAGGGTTTTATGGATTTTGAGGGGTTTTAGAGGTTTTTAGGGTTTATAGGGTTTTAGGGTTTTTATGGTCTTTTTATGTTTTATAGTTTTTTATAATTTTTATGGGTTTTTAACAATTTTTGGGGTTTAAAAGGTTTTTAGAGTTTTTAGTGGTTTTTGAAGGTTTTTATGGGTTTTAGGGTTTTTTAGGTATTTAGGGGTTTGTTGTGGTTTTCATGGGTTTTTTAGGGTTTTTAGTGTTTTTTTAAGTTTTCCTAGATTTTTAGGATTTTTTTTTTGATTTTAAGGGTTTTTAGGTCTTTTAGTGTTTTTAGGGATTTGAGGGTTTTTAGGGGTTTTTAGGGGTTTTTAGTGTTCTTAGAGTTTTTAGGGTTTTTTCAGGGCTTTTAGGGTGGTTTGGGTTTTTAGGTGTTTTTTTTTGTTTTTAAGGTTTTTAGAGTTTTTAGTTGGTTTTTAGGATTTGTATGACTTTTTATGGGTTTTTATGGTTTTCAGTTTCTTTTCATAATTTTTATGGTTTTTTGCGTTTTCTTGTATTTTTAAGAGTTTTTTAGGGTTTTTTTATTGTTTTTAGGGTTTTTAGGGTTTTTACGGATTTTGATAGTTTTTAGGGGTTTTCAGGTATTTTTAGTGTTTTTAGAGTTTTTAAGGGTTTTTAGTGTATTTTTGGGTTCTGAGGTATTTTTCTTGAGTTTTTAGAGTTTCGAGGGTTTTTAGAGTTTTTTTAATTTTTTGGGGTTTTAAGGGTTTTTAGAGTTTTTTGTGGGTTTTACAGGTTTTATGGGTTCTTAGGGTTTTTTAATGTTTTTAGAGGTTTTGTTTCATGGGGTTTTTGTGTTTTTATGGTTTTTTACGTTTTCATGGATTTTAGGGATTTTTTTAGGGTTTTATGGTTTTTAGAGTTTTTAGGGTTTTTAGGGATTTAGAGGTGTTTTAAGGTTTTTTAGGGGTTTTTAAGGTTTGTGGGGTCTTTTTAAGTTTTTAGGGGGGGTTCATTTTTTACGTTTTTTAAGGTTTTTAGAGTTTGTTAATGTTTTTATGGGTTTTAAGGGTTTATATATTTTTAGTGGGTTTTAGGGTTTTTATGGGTTTTTTGAATTTTTAGAAGTTTTTATGAATTTAATTGGTTTTCAGGGCTTTAATAGTTTTTTAGGTTTTCATGGATTTTTAGGGGTTTTTCAGGATTTTTATGGTTTTAGGGGGTTTTGGAGTTTTTATGGTTTTTTCAAAGGTTTTTAGGGTTTTTAGTGTCTTTTTTGTTTTTTAGGTTTTTTTTTCAGTTTTTATGGGTTTTAATGTTTTTTAGAGTTTTTAATGTTTTAGGGATTTTATGGACTTCCAGAGTTTTTAGTGGTTTTTAATTTTTTTTATGGGTTTTTAGGGTTTTTTTAGGTTTTTATGGTTTTCAAGGGTTTTTAAGGGCTTTTTTATTTTTTCATTGATTTTTAGGGTTTCTTTAGGATTTTTATGGTTTTCGGGTTTTTTAGGGTTTCTAGGGATTTTGAAGGATTTTAGGGTTTTATGTGGTTTTTTGGTCTTTTTAGATTTTTTTGTGTTTTTTGGGTTTGAAGGTTTTTAGTTTTTTTAATGTTTTTAAGGGTTTACTGAGTTTTTAGAGTTTTTAGTGGGTATTTTGGGGTTTTATGTTTTCATTGGTTATTTAGGATTTTTATGGTTTTAGGGGTTTTAGGGATTTTAGGGATTTTGAGGGATTTTAGGGTTTTAAGTAGTTTTTAGGGTCTTTTTGGATTTTTATGAGTTTTTTGGGTTTTATGTTTTTTAGATTTTTTTTAATGTTTTTAAGGGTTTACTGGGATTTTTAGAGTTTTTAGTGAGTTTTTTGGGTTTTATGGGGTCTTCATGTCTTTTATGGTTTTTTGGGATTTTATAATTTTTGTATGGTTGTTAATGTTTTTAGGTGTTTTTATATTTTCATGGAATTTTATATTTTTTTCAGGATTTTTTAGTATTTTTTATATTTTTAGGGTTTTTAGAGATTTTAAGGGGTTATAGGGTTTTCAGAGGTATTTTTGGGTTTTTATGTTTTTTTCAGGTTTTTAGGGTTTTTATTATAGTTTTTAGGGTGTTGAGGTTTTTAGAGTTTTTTTTATCAGTTTTAGGTGTTTATAGGTTTTTAAAGTTTTTAGTTGTTTTTAGAGTTTTTATGGGGGTTTTGGGATTTTAAAGGTTTTTAGTGTTTTTTTCATGGTTTATAGTGTTTTTTATATTTTCATTGATTTTTAGGGTTTTTAGGATTTCTATGGGTTTTAGGGTTTTTAGTGTTTTTAGGTATTTTGATGGTTTTCATGGGTTTTTACGTTTTTTATGGATTTTGAGGGGTCTTGGGGTCTTTTTTAGGTTTTTAGGTTTTTTATGTTTTTTAGGTTTTTAGATTTTTTAAAAAATTTACGAATTTTAATGGTTTTTTGAGGTCTTAGTGATTTTTAGTCTCTTTATGGGTTTTTAGGGTATTTTAATTTTTTAGGGGATTTTATTGTTTTCAGGGGTTTTTAGTATTTTTAAAGATTTTATGTTTTCCTGGATTTTTTGGGGTTTTTTAGGATTTTTATGGTTTTTAGTGATATTTAGGTTTTTTATGGATTTTGTGGGTTTTTAGGGGGTTTCAGTGATTTTTATGTTGTTAGGGGTTTTCCGGCTTTTAGAGTCTTTTTGGGTTTTTAGGGTTTTTTGAGTTTTTAGAGTTTTTAGAGTTTTTCATCATTTTTAGGAGGATTAAGGGGTTTTAGTGCTTTTAGTGGTTTTTAGGGTTTTTAGGTTTTTAGGTTATTTTTGGGTTTTATTGGTTTTTATGATTTTCAGAGGTTTTTCAGGGTATATAGGTTTTTTTATGTTTTCATGGATTTTTAGGGGTTTTTTAGGATTTTAATGGTTTTAGGGTTTTTAGGGTTTTTAGTGATTTTGTGGGTTTTTAGGGTTTTCTATGGATTTTTAGGGTCTCTTTGGGTTTTAGGGGTTTTCTAAAATTTTATACAGTTTTAAAGGTTTTTTAGAGTTTTTATCTTTTTTATGGGTTTTAAGGGGTTTTAGAGTTTTTAGTGGTTTTTAGGATTTTTATGGGTTATTAGGGTTTTTATGGTTTTTATGGATTTTTATGGTTTTCAGGGGGTTTTCAAGGTTTTTAGTGTTTTTTAGGGATTTTGAGGGGTTTTAGGGTTTTCCAGAGGTTTTTATAGTTTTAGTGGTTTTCAGGGTTTTTAGGGTCTTTTGGGTTTCTTGGGTTTTTTTTTATTTTTGAGGTGTTTTAAGGTATTTTAGGGTTTTTAACATTTTTTGGGGTTTTAAGGGTTTTTAGTGTTTTAGTGGTTCTTATCGGTTTTTTGTGTTTTTAAGGTGTTTAAGGTTTTTTTGTTTTTCAGGGGGTTTTCATTTTTTTTAAATTTTCATGGATTTTTAGGGATTTTTTTTTTGATTTTATGGTTTTTAGGGTTTTTTAGGGTTTTTATGGATTTTGAGGGGTTTTAGGGTTTTTAGGGCTTTAAGGGTCTTTTGGGTTTTAGGGTATTTTTTAAGTTTTTAGGTTTTTTATGTATTTTTTTAGATTTTTTAAAAATTTTAGGGGGTTTATGGGTTTTTAGAGTTTTTCTTGGTTTTATATTTTTTCTAGGTTTTTAGGGGGTTTTAATGTTTTTAGGGGTTTTTAAGGTTTCTTAAATTTTCACGGATTTTTAAGTGTTCTTAGGATTTTTGTGGTTTTTTTTTTCTTTTATGGTTTTTAGGGATTTTGATGGTTTTAAGATTTTTTATGGGTTTACAAGGTTTTAGGGTGTTTTTGGGTTTTTAAGGTTTTCAAATGTTTTTAGAGTTTTTTAACATTTTAAAGGGTTTTAAGGGCTTTTAGCAGTTTTTTACTTTTTTATAGGTTTTTTGGTTTTTTAAGGTTTTTAGGGATTTTCATGTGATTTTAGGGTTTTTTTCAGGGGTTTTAGGGTATTTTTACATTTTTATGGTCTTTTAGTCATTTTTAGGACTATTATGGTTTTCTTGGGAATTTTAGGGTTTTTATGGATTTTGAGGGGTTTTTTGGGTTTTCAGGGTTTTTAGGGTCTTTTTGAGTTTTTTGGGGTTTAAATGTTTTTATATTTTTTTGGGTATTAAGGGTTTTTAGTGTTTTTAGTGGTTATTTATGGGTTTTATGGGTTTTTCGGGTTGCTTAAGGTTTTCGGGGGGTTTTATGGTTTTCAGGGGTTTTTCAGAGTTTTTAGGGTTTTTATGCTTTCATTGATTTTTAGGGGGGTTTTAGTATTTTTATGTTTTTAGCGTTTTTTAGTTTTCTAGGGATGCTGAGGGGTTTTTATGGTTTTTAGGGGTTTTTAGGATTTTTAGGATTTTTCAGGGTTTTAGGGTCTTTTTTGGTTTTAAGGTTTTTTTTAGTTTTTAGGGTTTCTATGATTTTTAGAGTTTCTGAAAATTTGTAGGGGTTTAAGGGTTTTAGAGTTCTTAGTGGTTTTCAATAGTTTTTATGGGTTTTTAGAGTTTTTTAAGGTTTTAAGGGGTTTTAATGGTTTTTAGGGTGTTGTCATGGTTTTTATAGTTTTTTTATGTTTTCATGGATTTTTAGGAATTTTATGGTTTTTAGGGTCTTTAGGTATTTTCAGGGTTTTTCGGAGTTTTTAAGGGGTTTTTAGGGTCTTTTGGGTTTTTATTGTTTATTTGGTTTTTAGTGTTTTAAGGGTTTTTATAAATTTTTAACGTTTTCATGGGATTTAAGGGTTTTCTAAGGGTTTTAGGGGGTTTTATGCTTTTCAAGGGTTTTCTGGGTGTTTATGGTTTTTTACATTTTCAAGGATTTTTAGGGGTCTTAGTATTTATAGATATTTTGATGGTTTTTATGGGATTTTAGGGTTTTTTGGTTTTTTAGGGTTTTTATGGTCTCTTTGAGTTTTTTGAGTTTCTTGAATTTTTTAGGGATTTTAAGTTTTTTAGATTTTTTAGAAGTTTATAGGGGTTTTATGGTTTTCAGGATTTTTTAGGGTTTTTAATGTTTTTATGGATTTTTTGTGGTTTTTAATTATTTTTAAGCGTTTTAAGGGTTTTAGGGGTTTTAAAGATTTTGAGGGTTTTTAAGGGTTTTTAATAATTTTAGGGGTTTTCAAGGTTTTTAGGGTCTTTTGGGGTTTTTATGGTTTTTTTGCATTTTTAGGTTTTTTATGGTTTTTTAGAGTTTTTAACGTTTCTATGGGTTTAAGGGGTTTTAGAGTTTTTAGTGATTTTTAGGGTTTTTATGGGTTTTCAGGTTTTTTAACATTTTTAGGGGGTTTATGGTTTTCATGGGTTTTTAGGGTTTTTAGGGGTTTTTATGTTTTTATGGATTTGTAGGGATTTTTAGGTATTTTTATAATTTTTATGGGTTTTGGGGGTTTTCAATGTTTTTAGGGATTTTGAGGGTTCTTAGGGTTTTTTGGGGGTTTTTTGGGTTTTAGGGTTTTTCAGGGTTCTTAGGGTCCTTTTCGATTTTACGGTTGTTTTTTTGACTTTTTTTGGGTTTTAGGGTTTTTCAGGGTTCTTAGGGTCCTTTTCGATTTTACGGTTGTTTTTTTGACTTTTTTAGGGTTTAAAATATTTTTTATAGTTTTTTAGTGTTTTAGGGGGTTTTCAGTTGTTTTTAGAGTTTTTAGTGGTTTTCGGGTTTTTATGGGTTTTAGGGGTTTTATGTTTTTAGTGATTTTTATGTTTTTATGGGTTTTTAGGGGTTTTAGGGTATTTATGGATTTAGAGTTTTTTTGGGTTTTTCATGTTGTTTTTGGGTTTTTCATGGATTTTGAGGTTTTTAGGGGTTTTTTAGGATTTTTATTGTTTTTAGGGATTTTAGGGATTTTGAGGAGTCTTAAGGTTTTAGGGGGTTTTTTCATGGGTTTTAGGGTCCTTTTTTTTTTGTTTTTATGGTTTTTCTATGTTTTTAGGGTTTAAAAGGTTTTTAAGAGTTTTTTAACATCTTTATTGGTTTTCAGGGTTTTAAGAGTTTTAAGTGATTTTTAGGTTTTGATGGGTTTTTAGGGGTTTTTATGGTTTTCATAGGGTTTTTACAGCTTTCAAGGTTTTTTACATTTTCATGGATTTTTAGGTAGGTTTTAATATTTTTATGGATTTTAGAGTTTTTAGGGGCTTTAGGGATTTTAGGGGTTTGGTGTGGTTTTAGTGTTTTTCAGGGGGTTTTAGGGTTTTTCAGGGTTTTTAGGATCTTTTTGGGTTTTTAGGGTTTTTTTGAGTTTTTTAGGGGTTTTAAGGTTTTTAGAGTTTTTTCACGTTTTTAGGGGTTTTAGTGGTTTTGTGGTTTGTATGGGTTTCTAGGGGTTTTTATGTTTTTTAGGGGTTTTATGGTTTTCAGGGTTTTTTACATTTTTATGTTTTTTTGGGGTTTTTTAGTATTTGTATGGTTTTTAGAGTTTTTTGGGTTTTTAGGGATTTTTTTTGGTTTTAAGGATTTTTAGTGGGTTTTGGGAATTTTAAGGGTTTTCAGGGTTTTTTGAGTTTTTTGAGTTTTTTAGGGTTCTTAAGTTTTTTAGATTTTTTAACGTTTTTAGGTATTTAAAGGTTTTTTTGAGTTTTTAGTGGGTTTTTATAGTTTTTATGGGTTTTATGGATTTTTAATGTTTTTAGGGGTCATATAGTTTTTAGGGGGATTTCAGGGATTTTATGGGTTTTACATTTTCATGGATTTTTAGGGGGTTTTAGGATTTTTATGGTTTTTAGGTTTTTAGGGATTTCGAAGGGTTTTAGTGTTTTCAGGGGGGTTTGGGGTTTTTGGGGACTTGTTGATGTTTTAGGGTTTTTTTACTTTTACATAGTTTTTAATGTTTTTATATTATTTTAGAGTTTTTAGAGGTTTTTAGAGTTTTTAGTGGGTTTTCTAAGGTCTTTAGGGATTTTTATGGTTTTTTGTGTTTTTCAGGGTTTTGGGGTTTTTAAGTTTTCATGGAATTCTATGGGGTTTTTAGCCTTTTTATGGGTTTTAAAGTTTTATGGTTTTTAGGTATTTCAAGGGTTTTTAGGGTTATTATGGGATTTTGGTGTTTTTATTATCTTCTAGGGGTTTAGTGGTGTTTTGGGTTCATTAGGGGTTTAAAGGATTTTTAGAGTTTTTTAGCATTTCTAGTTGTTTTAAGGGTATTTATAATTTTTAGTGGTTTTAGGGTTTTTTAAGGTTTGTAAGGGTTTTTATGGTCTTCATGGGTTCTTCAGGGTTATGACGGTTTTTTATGTTTTCATAGTTTTTAAGGTTTTTAGTTTTTTTAAACATTTTTACGGATTTTATGGTTTTTCAAAGTTTTAAGTGATTTTTTGGCTTTTTAGCTTTTTTAAACCTTTTTAATGTTTTTATGGTTTTTAGGGTTTTTCAGGGTTTTTAGAGTTTTTTACGTCTTCATGAATTTTAGGGGTTTTTTAGGATTTTTATTATTTTTAGTATTTTTTAGTATTTTTATGGATTTTGAGGGTTTTTAGGCTTTTTAGGGGTTTCTAGGGTTTTTAGGGTTTTTAAGGTCTTTTTTGGGTTTTTTAGGATTTTACGGGGTTTTAAGGGCTTTTCAGAGTTTTTCCAGGTTTTTAAGGTCTTTTACATTCTCATGAATTTTAGAGGTTTTTTAGGATTTTATGGTTTTTAACGTTTTCTAGTTTTTTAGTGATTTCAAAGGTTTTAGGGGTTTTAGGGATTTTTAGGTGTTTTCATGTTTTTTGAGTCTTTTTGGGTTTTTAGGGGGCTTTTTTTGGTTCTTAAGGTTTTTAGAATTTTTTTAACATTTTTAGGGGTTGTAAAGGGGTTTTATAGTTTTAAGTGTTTTTTAGGGATTTCATGAGGTTTTAGGGTTTTTATGGTTTTAAGGGGTTGTTCAGGGTTTTAGGGTTTTTATATTTTTATCAATTTTTAGGGTATTTTTTGTATTTTTTTGGTTTCTTGGGGTTTTTAGTGTTTTTAGGGATTTTAAGGGGGTGTAGGGTTTTTCCGGGGTTTTGGGGGTTTTTAGGGTTTTCAGGAACTTTTTGGGTTTCTAGGATTTTTTTTGAGTTTTTAGGGTTTTTAATGTTTTTAGAGTTTTTAACGTTTTCATGGATTTTAAGGGGTTTTAGAGTTTTTAGTGGTTTTTGAGGGTTTTTATGGGCTTTTAGGGTTTTAAAGTTTTTTAGGGGTTTTTATGGTTTTTAGGGTTTTTTTAGAGTATTTACAATTTTTATGTTTCATGGATTTTTAGGCGTATTTAGGATTTTTTGGTTTTTATGGAAGTTTAGGAATTTTGGGTATTTTTTGGTTTTTTTGTTTTTTTAGGGGGTTTTGGTGTTTTCAAAGCTTTTAGGGTCTTTTGGGGTTTTAGGGTTTTTAGAGTTTTTAATGGTTTTAGGGTTTTTTAAGGTTTTTAGAGATTTTTATGGTATTCAGGGGCTTTCTGGGTTTTTAGAGTTTTTACATTTTTGTTGATTTTTAGGTGGGGTTTAGGATTTTTATAGTTTTTCAGGTTTTTTAGGGTTTGAGATTTTGATAGATTTTATAGGTTTTCAGGGGGTTTTAGGGGTTTTCAAAAATTTTAGAAACCATTTGGGGTTTTAGGGTTTTTTTGACTTTTTCTCGCTTTTTGTGGCTTTTTTTATTTTTTAAATGTTTTTAGGGGTTTTAAGGGTTTTTAGAGTCTATGATTGTTTTTTAGGGTTTTCATGATTTTTTAGGATTTTTTATGGTTTTGTGGTTTTTAGGGTTTTTAGTGGATTTTCAAGGCTTTTAGGGGTTTTTACATCTTCATGGATTTTTAAGGGTTTTTAGGATTTTTATGGTTTTTATGGTTTTTAGGGTGTTTAGGGATTTGGAGGGTATTTATGGTTTTTTAGATCTTTTCATGTTTTTTAGGGTCTTTTTGGTTTTTAGGAGTTTATTTTGAGTTTTTTATGGTTTTTAGGTATTTTTAGATTTTTTTAATATTTTTAGGGGTTTTAAGGATTTTCAAATTTTTTAGTGGGTTTTTAGGGTTTTTATGGGTTTTTAGGGTTTTTAAGGTTTTTAGGTGATTTTATGACTTTCGTGGATTTTTCAGGGTTTTTAGGAGTTTTTACGTTTTCATAGAATTTTAGGGGGGTTTTTGGACTTTTTAGGTTTTTTACTTTTCTATGGATTTTGAGGGTTTTAGGGGTTTTCATGGATTTTAGGGTCTTTTTTGGTCTTTGGGATTTTTTTTGATTTTTTTAGGGATTTTAATGTTTTTAGAGTTTTTTAACGCTTTTATGGGTGTAAGGGTTTTTAGAATTTTTTGTGTGGTTTTTTGGTTTTTTATGGGTTTTTAGGATTTTTAAGGTTTCTAGTGTTTTTATGAATTTTAGGGGTTTCTTAGGTTTTTAGTGTTTTTTTTCGTTTTTATGGATTTTTACAGTTTTTTTCGATTTCTATGGTTTTTAGGGTTTTTTTAGGTTTTTAGGGTTTATTATGTTTTCATATATTTTTAGGGGTTTTGAGAATTTTTATTGTTTTTTGGTTTTTTTAGGTTTTTTAGTGGTTTTTAGGGGTTTAGGGGTTTTTAGGGTTTTTAGGGGTTTTCCGGGTTTTATGGTCATTTTGGGTTTTTAGGGTTTTTTGAGTTTTTTAGAGGTTTTAATGTTTTTTAGTGCTTTATAATTTTTTTGGGGTTTTAAAGGGTTTTTAGGTTTTAAGTGGGTTTTAGGGTTTTTTTGGGTTGTATAGTTTTCAAGGGTTTTTCAGGGTCTTGTACGTTTTCATGGATTTTTAGGGATTTTAAGGATTTTTGCAGTTTTTAGGTTTTTTTAGTGCTTTTAGGGATTTTTTTGTATTTTTATGGGTTTTCATGTGTTTTTTGGGGTTTTTAGGGTTTTTAGGGTCTTTTTCGATTTTTAGGGTTTGTTTTAGTTTTTTAGGGTTTTTAAGGTTTTTAAAAAAAATTAACATTTTTAGGAGTTTTTTAATGTTTTGTATTTTTAAGTGGGTTTTAGGGTTTTTATGGGTTTTTTGGGTTTTTAAGGTTTTTAGTGGTTTTATGGTTTTCATGGGTTTTTAGGGTTTTGAGGATCTTTTTTGGGGGGGGGGGGGTTTGAGGTTTTTTTGAGTTTTTAGGGGTTTTAATGTTTTATAGTTTTTGAACAATTTTAGGGGTTTTATGGGTTTTTAGAGTTTTTAGTGGTTTTTAGGATTTTTATGAGTTGTTACTATTTTTAATGTTTTTTTGGGGTTTTATAGTTTTAAGGGGGTTTTCAAGGTTTTTTAAGTTTTCATTGATTTTTTGTTATTTTTATGGTTTTTATATTTTTAGTGTTTTTAGGGATTTTGAGGGGGTTTAGGGGTTTTCTGTGGTATTTAGGAGTTTTGGGGTCTTTAGGGGGTTTATGGGTTTTTTTTAGTTTTTTAGGGGTTTAAAAGTTTTTTTGAGTTTTTAAACGTTTTTAGGGGTTTTAGAGCTTTTAGTGGTTTTTAGATTTTTTTGGTTTTTTCGATTTTTTAAGGATTTTAGGGGGGTTAATGGTTTTCAGGTGTTTTTTTAGGGTTTTAGGGGTTTTTATGTTTTCATGTATTTTTAGGGGTTTTATAGGATTTTTATGGATTTTAGGGTTTTTAGGGTATTTAGGGACTTTGAGGGTTTTTAGGGTTTTCATGGGTTATTATGGTTTTTGGGGTTTTCAATGTTTTTAGGGGTTATTTGGAGTTTTTTAAGGATTTTAAGGTATTTTAGATTTTTTTAACAATTTTAGGGGTTTTAAGGGTTTTTACAGTTTTTGGCGGTTTTTAGGGGTTTTATTTTTTTATGGGTTTTTATGGTATTTTATTTTTTATGGGTTTTTCTTGGTTTTTTGGGTTTTTTACGTTTTCATGGATTTTTAGGATTTTTCTGGGTTTTAGTGTTTTTATGGAATTTATGGGTTTTGAGGGTTTTATGGGTTTTCAAGGGGTTTGTAGGGTTTGTAGCATTTTTTGGATCTTTTAAGTTTTAGGGATTTTTTTGAGTTTTTAGTGATTTTAAGGTTTCTTAAAGTTTTGTAACATTTTAAGGTTTTCAAGGGTTTTTAGTGTTTTTAGTGATTTTAAGGGGTTTTTTGTGTTTTTAAGGTTTTTAGGAGGTTTTTTTTGTTTTTTGGGGGTTTTTCATGATTTTATAGATTTTACGTTTTCATTGATTTTTAGGGGTTTTTATGATTTTTTTGTTTTTTATTATTTCTGTGGATTTTGGGGGGTTTTAGGGTTTTTAGGGTTTTTAGGGGTTTTAGGGTCTTTTGGTTTTTTTTAGTGTTTTAAGGTTTTTTAAATTATTTTAACATTTTTATCAAGTTTAAGTGCTTTTAGAGTTTTTAGTGGTTTTTCAGGGTCTTTAGGGTTCTATGCTTTTTCATGGATTTTTAGGGGTTTTTTTAGGATTTTTATGGTTTTTATGGATTTTTAGGGTTTTTAGTGTCTTTTGGGGTTTTTTGGGATTTTTTGAATTTTCTATTATTTTTAAGGATTTTTAGATTTTTTTTAATGTTTTCTCGGTTTTAAGGGTTTTGAGAGTTTTCAGTGGGGTTTTAGGGTTTTATGGATTTTTGGGTTTTTTTGAGGTTTTTAGGGGGTTTTATGGTTTTAAGTTGTTTTTTTGGATTTTTTACATTTTCATGGATTTTTTTAAGATTTTATGGGTTTTAAGGTTTTTGAGGGTTTTTAGGGATTTTCAAGGGTTTTTAGGGGTTTTCATGGTTTTTAGGGTCTTTCGGGGGTTTTGTTTTTTTTTTGAGTTTTTAGGGTTTTTATGGTTTTTTAGAGTTTTTTAAAATTTTAGGGGTTTTAAGGTTTTTTAGAGTTTTTTGTGGTTTTTTAAGGTTTTATGGTTTTTAGGGTTATTAATTTTTTAGGTGTTTTTTTGGTTTTCAAGGTGTTTTAAAGGTTTTTAGGGTTTTTTATGTTTTCATGGATTTTAGGGGGTTTTAGGACTTTTATGGTTTTTAGGCTTTTATGGTTTGTAGAGATTTTGAGCGGTTTTAGGATTTTTGGGGTATTTAGGATTTTTCAATGTTTTTACGGTTTTTTGGGGTTTTTCTTGATTTTTTAGGGTTTTAATGGTTTTTAGAGTTTTTAGGGTTTCTATGGTTTCAGGGGTTTTCATGATTTTTAGGGGTTTTTTTAAGTTTTCATGGATTTTAGGAGTTTTTTAGAATTTTTATGGGTTTTAGGGTTTTTAAGGATTTTTATGGGTTTTAAGTTTTTGGGGTTTTTAAGATTTTTAGAGTTTTTCACGTTTTTAGGAGTTTTAAAGGTTCTGACACTTTTTATTTAGTTTTTAGGGTTTTTATGGATTTTAGGGTTTTTAATAATTTTTGGGGTTTTTAAGGTTTTCAGGGGTTTTTTAGGATTTTTAGGATTTTTTTCATTTTCATGGAATTTTCGTGGAATCTTAGTATTTTTAGGATTTTGTGGATTTTTAGGGTTTTTAGGATTTTAGGATTTTTTTTTTCATTTTCAGGTTTTTTGGGTTTTTTAGGATTCTTATTGTTTTTAGGGTTTTTAGGGTTTTCAAGGATTTTCAAGGGTTTTAGGGTTTTTAGGGTTTTTAGGGTTTTCAAGGGTTTTTTGGGTTTTTATGGGTGTTTTGGGTGTTTTGGGTTTTTAGGGATTTTTTTACTTTTTTGGGGGTTTTGAGGTTTTTTAGAGTTTTTAACATTTTTAAAAATTTTAAGGGTTTTTATTGTTTTTAGTGGGTGTTTAGGGGTTTTATGTGGTTTTAGGGTTATTTAAGGTTTTTAGGGATTTTATGGTTCTCAGGGGTATTTTTAGGGTTTTTTACATTTTAATAAACTTTTAAGGGTTTTTTTAGGGTTTTTAAAGATTTTTTAGGGTTCTTAGGGATTTTGAAGGTTTTTAGGATTTTTCATGGGGGGTTTAGGGTTTTGAGAGATTTTTAAGGTTATGGGTTTTTTGGGGTTTAGGTTTTTTTTGAATATTTTACTGTTTTTAATAGTTTTAGAGTTTTTTAACATTTTTAGGGGTTCAAAGGGTTTTTAGAGTTTTTTTAGGTTTTTTGGGGTTTTATGGGGTTTTGGGGTTTTTTGAAGTTTTTATGGGATTTTCAGGGATTTTTACTTTTTTATAGATTTGGGAGGGGTTAGGATTTTAATGGTTTTGGGTTTTTCATGGTTTTTTACGGATTTTTAGTCTTTTTAAAGATTTTGAGGGTTTTTCTAGTCTTTAGTGGTTTTTAGGGTTTTATGGGTTTTGAGGAATTTTATGGTTTTTAGGGGGTTTTATGGTTTTCAGGTGGTTTTCATGGTTTTTAGGATTTTTTAAGTTTTCATTGATTTTTTTGGGTCCTTTTTAGATTTTTATGGTTTTTAGTATTTTTTAGGTTTTTAAGGATATTTAAGGTTTTTTCTGGGGGTTTAAAGGTTTTAGGGGTGTTCATGGTTTTTAGGGTCTTTTGGGTTTTTTGGGTTTTTTATGATTTTTTAGGTTTTTATGGTTTTTAGGAGTTCTTATGGTTTTCAGGGTTTTTCACATTTTCATGTATTTTTAACGTTTTTAGGGTTTTTATGGTTTTTAGGAATTTGGTTTTCAGGGGTTTTTCAGGGTTTTAGGGTTTTTCACATTTTCATGGATTTTTAACGTTTTTAGGGTTTTTATGGTTTTTAGGAATTTTGAGGGTTTTTAGGGTTTTTAGGGGTATTTAGGGATTTTATGGGTTTTCAGGGTTTTTATGGTCTTTTAGGTTTTACGTGTATTTTTAATTTTTTAGGGGTTTAAAAGTTTTTTAGAATTATTTTATGTTTTTAGAAGTTTTAAGGATTTCTAGATTTTTTATTGGGTTTTTATTGTTTTAGGGGGGTTTCTAGTTTTTAATGTTTTTAGGGTTTTTATGGTTTTCAATGGGTTTTCATGGTTTTTTGGATTTTTTAAGTTTTCATAATTTTTTTTGGGATTTGATAGATTTTTTTAGTGTTTTTTGGCTATATTTGGGTTATTAGGGGTTTTTTTGTTTTTTTTATGAGAATTAATGTTCTTTAAAGTTTTTTAGATTTTTATAGGTTTTAAGGGTTTTTAAATATTTTAGTGGTTTTCTAGGGTTTTTATGGGTTTTTAGTGTTTTTATGGTTTTTAGATGTTCTAATGGTTTTCAAGGGGTTTTCTATTTTTTTAGGGTTTCTCACGTTGTCATGGATTTTTAAGGATTTTTATGGTTTTTATTTTTTAGGGTTTTTAGGGATTTTGAGGGTTTAAGGGGGGGGGGGTTAGGGTTTTTAGTGGTTTTTAGGGGTTTTAGGGTCTTTTTATGTTTTTAGGGTTTTTTTTATTTTTTTAGGGTTTTAAAAGTTTTTTAGAGTTTTTAAATCTTTTTAAGAGATTTAAGGGTTTTATAGTTTTTTGTAGTTTTAAGGTTATTGTGGGTCTTTAGGGTTTTTTAATTTTTTTTGAGTTTTCTAGGTTTTTTTAAGGTTTTTAGAGTTTTTTAATGTTTTTAAGGTTTAAAGGGTTTTTATAGTTCTTAGTGGTTTTTAGGATTTTTATGGGTTTTAATGGTTTTATGGGTTTTCAGGGTTTTCTGTGGTGTTTCAGTGTTTTTAGGCGTTTTTACATCTTCATGGATTTTAAGGGTTTTTTGGGGACTTTTATGTTTTTTAATGTTTTTTATGGTTTTTAGAGATTTTTTGAGTTTTGGTGTTTTTAGGGGTTTTTAGGACTTTTAGGGTTTTTAGGGGTTTTATGGTTTTTAGGGGTTTTTCAGGTTTTCTCGAATTTTTTTTCACTTTTATGGTTTTTTATTGGTTTTTAGGATTTCTATGTTTTTTAGTATTTTTTATGGTTTTTAGGTTTTTAAGGGTTTTTTAGGGTTTTTAGGGTCTTTTTTAGAATTTTAGTGTTTTTTTAATTTTTAGGTTTTTTATGATATTTTATAATTTTGTTACATTTTTAGGTGTTTTAAGGGTTTTTAGAGTTTTTATGGGTTTTTAGAGTTTTTATGGGTTTTGGGGGTTTTATGGTGTTTTAAGGTTTTTCAGGGGTTTATGGTTTTTTACGTTATCATCAATTTTTTGAGGTTTTTTAACATTTTTATGGTTTTTAGGGTTTCATAAGGTTTTTAGATAGTTTTAGGGATTTTATGGAATTTCGAAGGTTTTTATGGTTTTTAGGGATTTTAGGGTTTTTAGGGTCTTTGTGGGTTTTTATGGTTTTTTTTAGTGTTTTAGGGGTCTTAAGGGTTTTTTGAGTTTTTAAGGTTTTTTGGGTTTTTAAGGGGATTAGAGTTTTTAGTAGGTATTTCAGGTTTTTATGGGTTTTTAGGGGATTTATGGGTTTTAGGGGTTTATTAGGGTTTTCAGGGTTTTTTTCATTTTCATTGATTTTTAGGGGTTTTTTATTTTTTTTATGTTTTTTGTGGTATTTAGGATTTTCAGGGATTCTGAGGGTTTTTAGGGTTTTTAGAAGGTTTTAGGGTTTTTAGGGTCGTTAGGGCCTTTTATGGTTTGTAGGGTTTTTATGGGGTTTTAGGGGATTTATAGGTTTTTAGAGTTTTTTACATTTTTTAGGGGTTTTATGGTTCTCAAGGGTTTTTGTAGGTTTTTAGGTTTTTTTAGGTTTTCATGGATTTTTAGGGGGGTTTTGTATTTTTAAGGTCTTTAGGGTTTTTATTATTTTTGAGGGTTTTTAGGATTTTTCATGGGGTTTTCAGTGTTTTTAGGATTTTAGGGACTTTTGGGTTTTTAAGTGGGTTTTTCAGTGTTTCTAGGGTGTTTTGGGGTCTTTAGGTTTTTTTGAATTTTTATGGGTTTTTGGGTTTTGGGGGTTTTTTTGACATTTTTAGGGGTTTAGAGGGTTTTTAGAGTTTTTAGTGGTTTTTAGGGCTTCTATGGATTTTTCGACAATTTTAAGTTCTTGAGGGTTCCTAGAGTTTTTAGTAATTTTTTGGGGGATTTATGGGTTTTTAGAGTTTTTTAAGGTTTTTAGAGGTTTTTATGGATTTTAGGGATTTTTTAGGGTTTTAGGGTTTTTATGTTTTCATGGATTTTTTGTGGTATTTTAGGATGTTTATGGTTTTTAGGTTTTTTTAGGGTATTTGGTGATTTTGAGTGTTTTTAGGGTTTTATGGTTTTTTTAGGGTATTTGGTGATTTTGAGTGTTTTTAGGGTTTTATGGTTTTTTAGGGTTTTTAGGGTTTCATTAGTTTGTTAGGGTTTTTAAGGGGTTTTAGATTTTTTTTTAAATTTTAGGGGTTTTAAGTATTTCTAGAGTTTTTAGTGGTTTTAGGGTTTTATGGGTTTTTAGGGTTTTTTAATGTTTTTAGGGGTTTTATGGTCTTTAGAGGGTTTTTAGTGTTTTTTACGTTTTCATGGATTTTTTGGGGGTTTTATGATTTTTAGGGTTTTTAGGATTTTTGTGATTTTGAGGGTTCTTTGGGATTTTCATGTGGGTGTTTTATGGTTTTTAGGGTCTTTTTGGGTTTAATGGTCTTTTGGGGTCTTTAGTGTTTTTTCTGTTTTTAAGGTTTTTTGGAGTTTTTTGGAGTTTTTTGACATTTTTAGGGGTTTAAAGGGTTTTTAGAGTTTTTTTCTTCTTAGGGTTTTATGGGTTTTTAGAGTTTTTACAGTTTTTTAGAGTATAAAGGGTTCTTTTAAATTTTTAGTGATTTTTTAGGGTCTTTATATGTTTTTAGGTTTTTTCAAGGTTTTTTAAAGTTTTTGTGGGTTTCTGGGGGTTTCAGGGCTTTTAGGTTTTTTTACGTTTCCATTTATTTTTAGGGGTTTTAGGTTTTTTATGGTTTTTAGGTTTTTTAGGGTTTTTTGGGATTTTGAGGATTTTTAGAGTTTTTTCATGGGTTTTTAATATATTTTGGGGTTTCCAGGTTCTTTTTGGACTTTTATTGATTTGGTTTGAGTTTTTTGGGGTTTTTAATGGTTTTTAAAGTTTTTAATGATTATAGGGGTTTTATTATTTTTAGTGGTTTTTATAAATTTTTAGGGTTTTTAGGTTTTTAGGTGTTTTATGGTTTCCAGGGGTTCTTTAGGGATTTTTGGATTTTTTACATTTTCATGGATTTTTAGGGGTTTTATATGATTTTTATGGTTTTTAGGGTTTTTTAGGGTTTTTAGGGATTTTGATCATTTTTAGGTTTTTTAGGGTTTGAGGGTTTTTAGTGTATTTTGGGGTTATTTGGGTTTTTTTAATATTTAATTGTTTTTAAGGATTTTTATATTTTTTTAATGTATTCTAGGTTTTAAGGGTTTTGAGAGTTTTCAGTGGGGTTTTAGGGTTTTATGGATTTTATGGTTTTTTAAGGTTTTAGGGGGTTTTTTGGTTTTAAGTTGTTTTTCAGGGTTTTTTACGTTTTCATGGATTTTTTTAGGATTTTATGGGTTTAAAGGTTTTTTAGGGTTTTTAGGAGTTTTCAGGGGTTTTTAGGGGTTTTCATGGTTTTTAGGGTCTTTTGGGGGTTTTGGGTTTTTTCTTGAGTTTTTAGGGTTTTTATGGTTTGTTAGAGTTTTTTAACATTTCAGGGGTTTTATGGTTTTTTAGAGTTTTTCATGGTATTTTAAGGTTTTATGGTTTTTAGGGTTATTAATGTTTATGGGTTTTTTTGGTTTTTAGGGGGTTTTCAAGGTTTCAGGGTTTTTTATGTTTTCATGGATTTTAGGGATTTTTTATGACTTTTATGGTTTTTAGGCTTTTTATGGTTTATAGTGATTTTGAGGGGTTTTAGGATTTTTTGGGGTATTTAGGATTTTTCAATGTTAGGGTCTTTTTGGGGTTTTAGGGGTTTTTCTTGATTTTTTAGTGTTTTAAGGGTTTTTAGTGTTTTTAGGGGTTTTATGGTTTCAGGGTTTTTTCAGGATTTTTAGGGGTTTTTTAAGTTTTCATGGGTTTTTAGTGGTTTTTTAGAATTTTTATTGGTTTTAGGGTTTTTAAGGATTTTTAAGGGTTTTATGTTTTTGGGGTTTTTAATATTTTTAGAGTTTTTGACATTTTTAGGAGTTTTAATGGTTTTTGAGATTTTTTTAGTCAATTTTTAGGGTTTTTATGGGTTTTTAGGGTTTTTAATGTTTTTTGGGTTTTTTAAGGTTTTCAGGGGTTTTTTAGGTTTTTTAGGATTTTTTACATTTTCATGGAATTTTCAGGGTTTCTTAGTATTTTTAGGATTTTAGGGATTTTTAGGGTTTTTTGGGGATTTTGAGGGAGTTTTAGGGGTATTTAGCATTTTTAGAGTTTTTCAGGGTCTTTTTGGGTTTGAGTTTTTAGGGTTTTTATGAGTTTTTAGGGTTTTTAAGGTTTTTTAGAGTTTTTAACATTTTTAGTGGTTTTAAGGGTCATTAGAGTTTTTATTAGTTTTGAGGGATTTTATGGGTTTTTAGGGTTTTTTATGTTTTTAGGGGTTTTTATGGTTTTTAAGGTTTTCTGAGTTTTTTAGTTTTTTACATATTCATGGTTTTTTGGGGTTTTTAAAGGATTTTTAGGGTTTTTAGTATTTTTTAGGGTTTTTTTGGGATTTTGCCATTTTTTAGGGTCTTGATTTTTTAGTGTATTTTTCGTTTTTTGGGTTTTTAATGTTTTTATTGGGTTTTTAATATTTTTTGGCGTTTTAAGTGTTTTTAATTTTTTTAGTAGTTTTCAGTGGTTTAATGGTTTGTTAAGGTTTTTAGGGGTATTATGGTTTTTAGGGTTTTTTGGGGTTTTTATGTTTTCATGGATTTGGGGGGGGGGGGGTTAGGATTTCTATGGGTTTTTTTATTTTTTTTAGGATTCTTAGGGATTTTGAAGGGTTTTAGGGGTTTTCAAGGGTTTTTAAAGATTTAGCATTTTTCAGGGTTTTTTGGGTCTTTTTAGGTTTTTAGGTTTTTTTGTGTTTCTAGGGTTTTAAGGTTTTTTAGAGTTTTTTAATGTTTTTAGAGTTATTAAGGGTTTTTAGAGTTTTAGTGGTTTTAGGATCTTTATGGGGTTTTAGGTATTTTTATGGTTCTTAGGGGTTTTTATGGTTTTTAGGGGTTTTCTAGGTTTTTAGGGATTTTACGTTTCATTGAATTTTAGGAATTTTTTTGGATTTTTAAGATATTTAGGGATTTTTAAGGTTTTTAATGTATTTATGGGATTAAGGGGTTTTAGTGTTTTATGGTTTTTAAAGGTTTTTAGTGATTTTGAGGGTTTAAGTGGTTTTTAGATGTTTTAGGGTTTTCATGCTTTTAGGGTCTTTTGGGTTTTTAGAGATTTTTTTGATTTTTTTATGGTTTTTAATGTTTTTGTAGTTTTTTATGTTTTTAGGGGGTTTAAGGGTTTTTAAAATTTTAGTCTCTTTTTAGGGTTTTTATGGGTTTTAGAGTTTTTGAAGCTTTTTATGAGTTTTTATGGTTTTCAAGGGGTTTTCAGTTTTTTTTGGGTTTTTTAGGATTCTAATGTTTTTTTAGGGTTTTTAGGATTTTCATGGATTTTCAAGGGTTTTTAGGGTTTTTTTAGGTTTTTTAGGGTTTTCAAGGGTTTTTTGGGTTTTTAGGGGTTTTCGGTGTTTTTAGGGTGTTTTGGGTTTTTAGGGATTTTTTTTACTTTTTTGGGGGTTTTGAGGTTTTTTAGAGTTTTTAACATTTTTAAAAATTTTAAGGGTTTTTATTGCTTTTAGTGGGTGTTTAGGGTTTTTATGTGTTTGTAGGGTTATTTAAGGTTTTTAGGGATTTTATGGTTCTCGGGGGTATTTTTAGGGTTTTAGGGTTTTTTACATTTTCATCGACTTTTAAGGGTTTTTTTAGGGTTTTTAAGATTTTTTAGGGTTTTTAGGGATTTTGAAGGTTTTTAGGATTTTTTATGGTGGGGTTAGGGTTTTGAGAGATTTTTAGTGTTATGGGTTTTTTTGGGTTTAGGTTTTTTTTGAATATTTTACTGTTTTTAATATTTTTAGAGTTTTTTAACATTTTAGGGGTTTAGAGGGTTTTTAGAGTTTTTTTAGGTTTTTTGGGGTTTTATGGGGTTTTAGGGTTTTTTGAAGTTTTTATGGGATTTTCAGGGCTTTTTACTTTTTTATAGATTTGGGAGGGGTTAGGATTTTAATGGTTTTTGGGTTTTTATGGTTTTTTACGGATTTTTAGTCTTTTTAAAGATTTTGAGGGTTTTTACAGTCTTTAGTGGTTTTTAGGGTTTTATGGGTTTTTAGGAATTTTATGGTTTTCAGGGGGTTTTATGGTTTTCAGGTGGTTTTCATGGTTTTTAGGATTTTTAAGTTTTCATTGATTTTTTGGGTCCTTATTAGATTTTTATGGTTTTTAGTATTTTTTAGGTTTTTAAGGATTTTTAAGGTTTTTTCTGGGGTTTTAGGGGTTTTAGGGGTGTTCATGGTTTTTAGGGTCTTTTTGGGTTTTTTGAGTTTTTTATGATTTTTTAGGTTTTTTTATGGTTTTTAAGAGTTCTTATGGTTTTCAGGGATTTTCACATTTTCATGGATTTTTAACGTTTTTAAGGTTTTTACGGTTTTTAGGAATTTGGTTTTCAGGGGTTTTTAGGGTTTTAGGGTTTTTCACATTTTCATGGATTTTTAACGTTTTTAGGGTTTTTATGGTTTTTAGGAATTTTGAGGGTTTTTAGGGTTTTTAGGGGTATTTAGGGATTTTATGGGTTTTCAGGGTTTTTATGGTCTTTTAGGTTTTACATGTTTTTTTAATTTTTAGGGGTTTAAAGGTTTTTAGAATTATTTTATGTTTTTAGCAGTTTTAAGGATTTCTAGAATTTTTATTGGGTTTTTATTGTTTTAGGGGGGTTTCTAATTTTTAATGTTTTTAGGGTTTTATGGTTTTCAATGGGTTTTCAGGGTTTTTTGGATTTTTTAAGTTTTGATAATTTTGTTTGGGATTTGATAGATTTTTTTAGTGTTTTTTGGCTATATTTGGGTTATTAGGGATTTTTTTAGTTTTTTTATGAGAATTAATGTTCTTTAGAGTTTTTTAGATTTTTATAGGTTTTAAGGGTTTTTAAATATTTTAGTGGTTTTCTAGTGTTTTTATGGGTTTTTATTGTTTTTATGGTTTTTAGATGTTCTAATGGTTTTCAAGGGGTTTTCTATTTTTTTAGGGTTGCTCACGTTGTCATGGATTTTTAAGGATTTTTTATGTTTTTTATTTTTTTAGGGTTTTTAGGGATTTTGAGGGTTTAAGGGGGGGGGGGTTAGGGTTTTTAGTGGTTTTTAGGGTTTTTAGGGTCTTTTTATGTTTTTAGGGTTTTTTTATTTTTTTAGGGTTTTAAAGGTTTTTTAGAGTTGTTAAATCTCTTTAGGAGATTTAAGGGTTTTATAGTTTTTTGTAGTTTTAGGGTTATTATGGGTCTTTAGGGTTTTTTAATTTTTTTAAGAGTTTTTTAGGGGTTTTTAATGTTTTTAGATTTTTTTAATGTTTTTAAGGTTTAAAGGGTTTTTATAGTTCTTAGTGGTTTTTAGGATTTTTATGGGTTTTAATGGTTTTATGGGTTTTTAGGGTTTTCTGTGGTGTTTCAGTGTTTTTAGGTCTTTTTACATCTTCATGGATTTTAATGGGTTTTTTGGGATTTTTATGTTTTTTAATGTTTTTTTATGGTTTTTAGAGATTTTGTGAGTTTTGGTGTTTTTAGGGGTTTTTAGGACTTTTAGGGGCTTTAGGGGTTTTATGGTTTTAGGGGTTTTCAGGTTTTCTCGGATTTTTTTTCACTTTTATGGTTTTTTATGGGTTTTTAGGATTTCTATGTTTTTTAGTATTTTTTATGGTTTTTAGGTTTTTAAGGGTTTTGAGGGTTTTTTAGGGTTTTTAGGGGTTTTAGGGTCTTTTTTGGAGTTTTAGTGTTTTTTTAATTTTTAGGTTTTTTATGATATTTTATAATTTTTTTACATTTTTAGGTGTTTTAAGGGTTTTTAGAATTTTTATGGGTTTATGGGGTTTTATGGTGTTTTAAGGTTTTTCAGGGGTTTTATGGTTTTTTACATTATCATAAATTTTTTGAGGTTTTTTAACATTTTTATGGTTTTTTGGGTTTCATAAGGTTTTTAGAAAGTTTTAGGTATTTTATGGAATTTCGAAGGTTTTTATGGTTTTTAGGGATTTTAGGGTTTCTAGGGTCTTTGTGGGTTGTTATGGTTTTTTTAGGGTTTTAGGGGTCTTAAGTGTTTTTTGAGTTTTTAAGGGGATTAGAGTTTTTAGTAGGTATTTTGGGTTTTTATGGGTTTTTAGGGGATTTATGGGTTTTAGGGGTTTATTAGGGTTTTCTGGGTTTTTTACGTTTTCATTGATTTTTAGGGGTTTTTTATGTTTTTTTTATGTTTTTTATGGTATTTAGGATTTTTAGGTATTCTGTGGGTTTTAGGGTTTTTAGAAGGTTTTAGGGTTTTTAGGGTCGTTAGGGCCTTTTATGGTTTGTAGGGTTTTTTATGGGGTTTTAGGGGATTTATAGGTTTTTAGAGTTTTTTACATTTTTTAGGGGTTTTATGGTTCTCAAGAGTTTCTGTAGGTTTTTAGGGTTTTTGTAGGTTTTTAGGGTTTTTTAGGTTTTCATGGATTTTTAGGGGGTTTTTGTATTTTTAAAGTCTTTAGGATTTTTATTATCTTTTAGGGTTTTTAGGATTTTTCATGGGGTTTTTAGTGTTTTTAGGCTTTTAGGGACTTTTGGGTTTTTAAGTGGTTTTTTTAGGTTTTTAGGGTTTTTAAGGTTTTTTGAGTTTTATAACATTTTTATGGATTTTAAGGGTTTTATGAGTTTTTAGCGGGTTTTAAGGGTTTTAAAGGGTTTTTAGGGCAATGAAGGATCGAGACCAGGTGAACCTGGCCCCCCAAAATATATATAAAAAAGAAGAGCACCAAAAATGATGTTTCATGGAGGGAATAAGGGTTTTTAGGGGTTTTTTTACTATTTTTAGGGGTTTTAGGGTTTTAGTGTTTTTTTCGTTTTCATAGATTTTTGGGTATTTTATTATCTTTATGGTTTTTAGATTTTTTTTCAGGGTTTTTAGGGTCTTTTGGGGTCTTTAGGGTTTTTTGAGTTTTTATGGGTTTTTGGGTTTTGGGGGTTTTTTGACATTTTTAGGGGTTTAGAGGGTTTTTAGAGTTTTTAGTGGTTTTTAGAGTTTCTATGGGTTTTTCGAGCATTTTAAGGTCTTGGGTTCTTAGAGTTTTTAGTTATTTTTTGGGGGGATTTATGGGTTTTTAGAGTTTTTTAAGGTTTTTAGAGGTTTTATGGATATCAGGGATTTTTTAGGGTTTTAGGGTTTTTATGTTTTCATGGATTTTTGTGGTATTTTAGGATGTTTATGGTTTTTAGGTTTTTTAGGGTCTTTAGTGATATTGAGGGTTTTTAGAGTTTTATGGTTTTTTAGGGTTTTTAGGGTTTCATTAGTCTGTTAGGGTTTTTAAGGGGTTTTAGATTTTTTTAACATTTTAGGGGTTTTAAGTATTTCTAGAGTTTTTAGTGGTTTTAGGGTTTTATGGGTTTTTAGGGATTTTTAAGGTTTTGAGGGGTTTTATGGTCTTTAGAGGGTTTTTAGTGTTTTTTACGTTTTCATGGATTTTTTGGGGTTTTTATGATTTTTAGGGTTTTTAGGATTTTTGTGATTTTGAGGGTTCTTTGGGATTTTCATGAGGGGGTTTTAGGGATTTTAGGGTCTTTTGGGTTTAATGGTCTTTTGGGGTCTTTAGTGTTTTTTTTCTTTTTAAGGTTTTTTGGAGTTTTTTGACATTTTTAGGGGTTTAAAGGGTTTTTAGAGTTTTTTTCTTTTTAGGGTTTTATGGGTTTTTAGAGTTTTTACGGTTTTTCAGAGTATAAAGGGTTTTTTAAAAAATTTAGTGGTTTTTTTGGGTCTTTATATGTTTTTAGGTTTTTTCAAGGTTTTTTAAAGTTTTTGTGGTTTTCTGGGGGTTTTCAGGGCTTTTAGGTTTTTTTTCACGTTTCCATTTATTTTTAGGGATTTCAGGTTTTTTATGGTTTTTAGGTTTTTTTAGGGTTTTTTGGGATTTTGAGGATTTTTAGAGTTTTTTCATGGGTTTTTAATATATTTTGGGGTTTCCAGGTTCTTTTTGGACATTTATTGATTTGGTTTGAGTTTTTTAGGGTTTTTAATGGTTTTTAAAGTTTTTTAATGTTTATAGGGGTTTAATTATTTTTAGTGCTTTTTAGGGGTTTTTATAAATTTTTAGGGTTTTTAGGTTTTTAGGTGTTTTATGGTTTCCAGGGGTTCTTTAGGGTTTTTTGGATTTTTTACATTTTCATGGATTTTTAGGGCTTTTATATGATTTTTATGGTTTATAGGGTTTTTAGGTATTTTGATCATTTTTAGGTTTTTTAGGGTTTTAGGGTTTTTAGTGTCTTTTGGGGTTATTTGGGTTTTTTTAATATTTAATTGTTTTTACGGATTTTTATATTTTTTTAATGTTTTCTAGGTTTTAAGGGTTTTGAGAGTTTTCAGTGGGGTTTTAGGGTTTTATGGATTTTATGGTTTTTTAAGGTTTTAGGGGGTTTTTTGGTTTTAAGTTGTTTTTCAGGGTTTTTTATGTTTTCATGGATTTTTTAGGATTTTATGGGTTGAAAGGTTTTTTAGGGTTTGTAGGGGTTTTTAGGGGTTTTCATGGTTTTTAGGGTCTTTTGGGGGTTTTGGGTTTTTTTTGAGTTTTTAGGGTTTTTATGGTTTGTTATAGTTTTTTAACATTTTAGGGGTTTTATGGTTTTTAGAGTTTTTCATGGTATTTTAAGGTTTTATGGTTTTTAGGGTTATTAATGTTTATGGGTTTTTTTGGTTTTTAGGGGGTTTTCAAGGTTTTCAGGGTTTCTTATGTTTTCATGGATTTTAGGGGGTTTTTATGAATTTTATGGTTTTTAGGATTTTTATGGTTTATAGAGATTTTGTGGGGTTTTAGGATTTTTTGGGGTATTTAGGATTTTTCAATGTTAGGGTATTTTGGGGGTTTTAGGGGTTTTTCTTGATTTTTTTAGTGTTTTAAGGGTTTTTAGTGTTTTTAGGGGTTTTATGGTTTCAGGGGGTTTTCAGGATTTTTAGGGGTTTTTTAAGTTTTCATGGATTTTTAGTGGTTTTTTAGAATTTTTATTGGTTTTAGGGTTTTTAAGGATTTTTAAGGGTTTTATGTTTTTGGGGTTTTTAATATTTTTAGAGTTTTTGACATTTTTAGGAGTTTTAATGGTTTTGAGATTTTTTAGTCAGTTTTTAGGGTTTTTATGGGTTTTTAGGGTTTTTAATGTTTTTTGGTTTTTTTAAGGTTTTCAGGGGTTTTTAGGTTTTTTAGGATTTTTTACATTTTCATGGAATTTTCGGGGTTTCTTATTATTTTTAGGATTTTAGGGATTTTTAGGGTTTTTTGGGATTTTGAGGGGGTTTTAGGGGTATTTAGCATTTTTAGAGTTTTTCAGGGTCTTTTTGGGTTTTTATGAGTTTTTAGGGTTTTTATGAGTTTTTAGGGTTTTTAAGGTTTTTTAGAGTTCTTAACATTTTTAGTGGTTTTAAGGGTCATTAGAGTTTTTATTAGTTTTGAGGGATTTTATGGGTTTTTAGGGTTTTTTATGTTTTTAGGGGTTTTTATGGTTTTTAAGGTTTTCTAGGTTTTTTTAGTTTTTTACATATTCATGGTTTTTAGGGGTTTTTAAAGGATTTATAGGGGTTTTAGGATTTTTAGGGTTTTTTTGGGATTTTTCCATTTTTTAGGGTCTTTTGATTTTTTAGTGTATTTTTAGTTTTTTGGGTTTTTAATGTTTTTTTTGGGTTTTTAATATTTTTAGGGGTTTTAAGTGTTTTTAATTTTTTTTAGTAGTTTTCTGTGGTTTAATGGTTTGTTTTGGTTTTTAGGGGTTTTATGGTTTTTATGGTTTTTTGGGGTTTTTATGTTTTCATGGATTTGGGGGGGGGGGTTAGGATTTCTATGTGTTTTTTTATTTTTTTAGGATTCTTAGGGATTTTGAAGGGTTTTAGGGGTTTTCAAGGGTTTTTAAGGATTTAGTTTTTTTCCGGGTTTTTAGGGTCTTTTAGGTTTTTAGGTTTTTTTTGTGTTTCTAGGGTTTTAAGGTTTTTTAGAGTTTTTTAATATTTTTAGAGTTATTAAGGGTTTTTAGAGTTATAGTGGTTTTAGGATCTTTATGGGGTTTTAGGTATTTTTATGGTTCTTAGGGGTTTTTATGGTTTTTAGGGGTTTTCTTGGTTTTTAGGGTTTTTACGTTTCATGGAATTTTATGAATTTTTTTGGATTTTTATGATTTTTAGGGATTTTTGAGGTTTTTAATGTATTTATGGGATTAAGGGGTTTTAGTGTTTTATGGTTTTTAATGGTTTTTAGTGATTTTGAGGGTTTAAGTGGTTTTTAGAGGTTTTAGGGTTTTCATGCTTTTAGGGTCTTTTGGGGTTTTAGAGATATTTTTGATTTTTTTATGGTTTTTAATGTTTTTGTAGTTTTTTATGTTTTTAGGGGGTTTAAGGGTTTTTAAAATTTTAGTCTGTTTTTAGGGTTTTTATGGGTTTTAGAGTTTTTGAAGATTTTTATGAGTTTTTATGGTTTTCAAGGGGTTTTCAGGTTTTTTTGGGTTTTTTAGGATTCTTATGGTTTTTTAGGGTTTTTAGGCTTTTCATGGATTTTCAAGGTTTTTAGGGGTTTTCAGGTTTTTTAGGGTTTTCAAGGGTGTTTTGGGTTTTTAGGGGTTTTGGGTGTTTTTAGGGTGTTTTAGGTTTTTAGGGGTTTTTTTTACTTTTTTCGGGGTTTTGAGGTTTTTTAGAGTTTTTAACATTTTTAGTAATTTTAAGGTTTTTTATTGTTTTTAGTGGGTGTTAAGGGTTTAGGGTTTTGAGGGATTTTTAGGGTTCTTGATTTTTTGGGGGTTTTAGGTGTTTTTTTTTTGAATTTTTGAGTGTATTTAATATTTTTTAGAGTTTTTAACGTTTTAGGGGTTCAAAGGGTTTTTAGAGTTTTTATTGGTTTTTAGGGTTTTTATGGGGTTTTAGGGTTTTATGAGGTTTTTATGGGTTTTTCAGAGTTCTTTACATTTTTATAGATTTGGGAGGGTGTTGGATTTTAATGGTTTTTTGGGTTTTTTAGGATTTTTAAAGATTTTGAGGGGTTTTATAGTCTTTAGTGGTTTTGTAGGGTTTTTAAGGGGTTTTAGGAATTTTTAATGTTTTAGGGGGTTTTATGGTTTTCAGGTGGTTTTCATTATTTTTAAGATTTTTCACATTTTCATTGATTTTTTTGGTTCTTTTTTGGATTTTTATGGTTTCTAGTATTCTTTAGGATTTTAAGGATTTTTAGGGTTTTTTCTGGGGGTTAAGGTGTTTAGGGGTGTTCATGGTTTTTAGGGTCTTTTGGATTTTTAGGGTTTTTTGAATTTTTTATAAATTTTTAGGTTTTTTATGGTTTTTAGGAGTTTTTATGTTTTTAGGGGGTTTTCAGGGTTTTTTGGGTTTTTCACATTTTCATGGATTTTTAACGTTTTTAGGGTTTTTTATGGTTTTTAGCAATTTGGTTTTTAGGTGTTTTTTAGGGTTTTTAGGGTTTTTCACATTTTCATGTATTTTTAACGTTTTTATTGTTTTTTATGGTTTTTAGGATTTTTAGGATTTTTAGGGTTTTTCAGGGGTTTTTAGAGATTTAACGGGTTTTCAGGGTTTTTATAGTATTTTAGGTTTTTTGTTTTTTTAAGTTTTTATGGGTTTAAAGGTTTTTGAGAATTTTTTTGTGTTTTTAGTATTTTTAAGGATTTAAAGTGTTTTTATTGGGTTTTTAGGGTTTTTAGGGGGGTTTTTGATTTTTAATGTTTTTAGGGTTTTTATGGTTTTCAGTGGGTTTTCAGGGTTTTTTGGATTTTTTAAGTTTTCATAATATTTTTGGGATTTTTTAGATTTTTTGTTTTTTAGGGTTTTAAGGATATATTTGGGTTATTAGGGATTTTTTAGGTTTTTTATGAGTATTAAGGTTATTTAGAGTTTTTTATCATTTTATAGGTTTTAAGGGTTTTTAAATATTTTAGTGGTTTTCTAGGGTTTTTATGGGTTTTTAGTGTCTTATGGTTTTTAGATGTTATAATGGCTTTCAAGGGGTTTTCTATTTTTTTAGGGTTGTTCACATTGTCATGGAATTTTAACGATTTTTTATGGTTTTTTATTTTTTTAGGGTTTTTAGGGATTTTGAGGGTTTTAGGGGTTTTAGGGTTTTTAGAGGTTTTCTTGGTTTTTAGGGGTTTTTCGGGTTTTTAAGGTCTTTTTATGTTTTTAGGGTTTTTTTATTTTTTTAGGGTTTGAAATGTTTTTTAGAGTTTTTAAATCTTTTTAGAAGATTTAAGGGTTTTAGAGTTTTTTTGGTTTTTAGGGTTATTATGGGTCTTTAGGATTTTTTTAGTTTTTTTGAGTTTTTTTAGTGTTTTTAAGGTTTTTAGAGTTTTTAATGTTTTTAGGGTTTAAATTGTTTTTATAGTTTTTAGTGGTTTTAGAATTTTTATGGGTTTTAATGGTTTTAATGGTTTTTTATTGTTTTCTGTGGTGTTTCGGTGTTTTTAGGCCTTTTTACATCTTCATGGATTTTTAAGGGTTTTTTTGGATATTTATATTTTTTAGGGTTTTTAGGATTTTTAAATATTTTGGGAGTTTTGGTGTTTTTTATGGGGTTTTAGGCCTTTTAGGCTTTTTAGGTCTTTTTATGGTTTTTAGTGGATTTTCAGGTTATCTGGGATTTTTTTAAATTTTATAGTTTTTGTGGGTTTTTAGTATTTCTATGGTTTTTAGGGTTTTTTAGGGTTTTTTGGGTTTTAAGGGTTTTTGGGTTTTTTTAGGGTTTTAGTGTTTTCAGGGTTTTTAGGGTTTTTAGTGTCTTTTTTGGAATTTTAGTGTTTTTTTTTAATTTTTTTTTTTATTATATTTTATAGTTTTTTTACATTTTTAGGTGTTTTATGGGTTTTAGAGTTTTTAACGGGTTTATAGGGTTTTAAGGTTTTTCAGGGGTTTTATGGTTTTTTACGTTATTATGGATTTTTTGAGATTTTTTTAACATTTTTATGGTTTTTAGGGTTTCATAGGGTTTTTAGATAGTTTTAGGGATTTTATAGAATTTCAATGGTTTTAGGTTTTTTACGGATTTTTATGGTTTTTAGGGTCTTTGTGGGTTATTATGGTTTTTTTAGTATTTTAGGGGTCTTAAGTGTTTTTTGAGTTTTTTACTGTTTTTTGGGTTTTTGAGGGGATTAGAGTTTTTAGTTGGTATTTAGGGTTTTTATGGGTTTTTAGGGTTTTTAATGGTTTTTAGGGGTTTTATGGGTTGTAGGGGTTTATTAGGGTTTTTTACATTTTCATGGATTTTTAGGGGTTTTTTATGTTTTTTATGTTTTTATGGTATATAGGATATTTAGGTATTCTGAGGGTTTTTAGCATTTTTTTAGATGTTTTTAGGGTTTTTAGGGTCGTTGGGGTCTTTTTTGGTTTTTAGGGTTTTTCATGGGGTTTTCGGGGATTTATTGGTTTTTAGACTTTTTTACGTTTTTTAAGGGATTTATGGTTCTCAAGGATTTTTGTAGGTATTTAGGGTTTTTTAGGTTTTCATGGATTTTTAGGGGTTTTTTTATTTTTAAGGTCTTTCAGGTATTTATTATTTTTGAGTGTTTTTAGGATTTTTCATCTGTTTTTCAGGGCTTTTAGGCTTTTAGGGTCTTTTGGGTTTTTAAGTGGATTTTTTGAGGTTTGTAGGGTTTCTAAGGTTTTTGGAGTTTTATAACATTTTTATGGATTTTAAGGGTTTTATGAGTTTTCAGTGGGTTTTAAGGGTTTTTAAGGTTTTTAGGGTTTTTATTGTTTTTAGGAGTTTTATGGTTTTCAAGGGTTTTTTAGGGTTTTAGGGTTTTTTCCATTTTCATGGATTTTTGGGTTTTTTATGATTTTTATGGTTTTTAGATTTTTTCAGGGTTTTTAGGGTCTTTTGGGATTTTTAGGGGTTTTTTAGTTTTTATGGGTTTTAAGGTTTTTTGGGGGTTTTTTGACATTTTTAGGGGTTTAGAGGGTTTTTAGCGTTTTTAGTGGTTTTTAGGGTTTCTATGGGTTTTTCGAGCTTTTTAAGGTCTTGAGGGTTCTTAGAGATTTTAGTTGTTTTTTGGGGTTTTATGGGTTTTTAGAGTTTTTTAAGGTTTATAGGGGATTTTATGGATTTCAGGGATTTTTTAGGGTTTTAGGGTTTTTATTTTTTCATGGATTTTTTGTGGTATTTTTGGATGTTTATGGTTTTTAGGGTTTTTAGTGATTTTGTGGGTTTTTAGGGTTTTATGGTTTTTTATGGTTTTTAGGGTCTTTTGGTTTTAGGATTTCATTAGTTTGTTTGGTTTTTTAATGGGTTTTAGATTTTTTTTAACTTTTTAGGGGTTTTAAGTATTTTTAGAGTTTTTAGTGGTTTTTAGGGTTTTATGGTTTTTTAGGGATTTTTAAGGTTTTTAGGGGTTTTATGGTCTTTAGAGGGTTTTTAGTGTTTTTTATGTTTTCATGTATTTTTTTGGGGTTTTTTATGATTTTTAGGGTTTTTAGGGTTTTTGTGATTTTGAGGGTTCTTTGGGCTTTTCGCGAGGGGTTTTTAGGGTTTTAGGGTCGTTCCGGGTTTTATGGCCTTTTGGGGTTTTTAGTGTTTTTTTGAGTTTTTAGGGTTTTTAAGGTCTTTTGGAGTTTTTTTTGATATTTTTAAGGGTTTAAATGGTTTTTAGTGTTTTTTTTCTTTTTAGGGTTTTATGTGTTTTTAGAGTTTTTAAGGTTTTTAAGTTTTTCTATGTTTTTAGGGATTTTATGGTCTTTAGGGGTTTTTCATAGATTTTAGGGATTTTATGTTTTCATGGTTTTTAAGGGCTTTTTAGGATTTTTTGGATTTTTTGGATTTTTTTGGATTTTTTTAGATTTTGATGGTTTTTAGGTTTTTTCTATGGTTTTAAGGTTTTTTGGGATTTCAAGGTTGTTAGGGCCCTTTTAGGTTTTTAGGGGTTTTTTGTTTTTTTATAGTTTTTAAGGTTTTTTATATTTTTGTTTGGTTTTAGGGCTTTAATGGTTTTTAGAGTTTTATGAGTGTTTTTAGGTTTTTTTTGGGTTTTTAGGGTTTTGAATGTTTTCAGTGGTTTTTATGGTTTTCAGGGGATTTTCAAGGTTTTTAGTGTTTTTTACATTTTCATGGATTTTTAGGGGGGTTTTAGGGTTTTTATGGTGTTTATGGTTTTTAGGGATTTTTTCAGTGGTTTTCAGGGTTTTTAGGGTTTTGATGGTCTATTTGTGGTTTTAGGGTTTTATTGAGTACTTGAGGGTTTTTAAGGTTTTTAGAATTTTTTAATGTTTTAGGGGTTTTAAGGGTTTTTATAGTTATGAGGGTGTTTTTTGGGTTTTTATGGGGTTTTAAGGCTTTTAGGAGTTTCTATAGTTTTCAATGATTTTTTAGGATTTTTAGGGTTTTTTACGATTTCATGGATTTTTAGGGGGTTTTAGGATTTTTTGTTTTTTAGTTTTTTTGTGGTTTTAGGGATATTTAGGGTTGGAGGGTATGGTTTTTAGGGTTTTTTTGAGTATTTTGGGATTTTTTATGGTTTTTTAATATTTTTAATGTTTTTAGGGGTTTTAATGGTTTTTAGGGGTTATATGGTTTTTAGGGGATTTTCAGGGTTTTTAGTGTCTTTTTCATTTTCATGGATTTTTTGGGGGGTTTTAGGGTTTTTACGATTTTTATTTTGGGGGGGGGGTTAGGGATTTTTAATTTTTTAGGGTTTCAGGGGTTTTAGGGTTATTATGTTTTTTGGGGGGTTTTCAGGGTTTTAGGGTCATTTTGGGTTTTGGGGTTTTTTGGAGTTTTTAAGGTTTTCTAGAGTTTTTAAACATTTTTTAGGGTGTTTAAAGGGTTTTTAGTTTGTTTTAGTGTTTTTATGGGTCTTAGGAATTTTTAATGTTTTTAGAATTTTTATGGTTTTAAGTGGTTTTTCAGGGTATTTAGTGTTTTTTATGTTTTTAGGGATTTTTAGTGCTTTTTAGGATATTTATGGTTTTTTTGGTTTTTAGGGATTTTGGGAGTTTTTTTTGGTTTTGTAGGGTTTTTAGGTTTATTTTCAGTTTTTAGGGGTTTATGGTTTATTATAGTATTTTTAACGTTTTTATGGGTTTTAAGGTTCTTTAGAGTTTTTAATGGTTTTTAGGGTTCTTGTGGGTTTTTAGGATTTTTTATGGTTTTGGGGGGTGTTTCATGGTTTTCAGGGGGTTTTAGGGTTTTTTACATTTTCATGGATTTTTTGGGGTTTTTTTTCTTTATTAGTTTTAGGGATTTTATAGATTTTTAGGTTTCTTAGGTATTTTTATGTGTTTTATGGTTTTTAGGGTTTTTCAAGGTTTTTCAGGGTTTTTAGGGTTATTTTGGGTTTTTAGTGTCTTTTTCTGTTTTTTGGCTGTTTAAGTTTTTTTTTATTTTTTTAATGTTTTTAGGTGTTTTATGAGTTTTTAGTGGTTATATGGTTTTTAAGAGTTTACGTTTTTTTAAGGTTTTAGGGGTTTTTTGGTTTTCAAGGGTTTTTAGGGTTTTTAGGGGTTTTTACGTGTTCCTTCATTTTTAAGGGTTTTTATGTTTTTAGGGTTTTTTTGGGTTTTTAGGGATTTTTAGGATTTTTAGGGTTTTTAGGTTTTTTAGGGGTTTTCATGGTTTTTCATGGTTTTTAGGACTTTTGGGTTTTTAGGGTTTTTTTTGAGTTTTAAAAAAAAAATCTAAAACCCTTTAAATGCCTAAAAATGCTAAAAAAAAGTAAAAACACATAAAAACCCTAAAAAACACCAAAAAATCCATAAAACCCAAAAGACCCCTACACCATGAAAACCCTAAAAACTCCTAAAAACCCAAAAAACCTCTAAAAACCATTAAAAACATAAAAAACTCCAAAAAATCCATGAAAGTGTAAAAAAACTAACAACCTGAATAACCTCTTGAAACCATAAAACCCCTAAAAACATAAAAACCCTAAAACCCATAAAAACCCTAAAACCACTAAAAACTCTAAAATCCCATAAAACCCCTAAAAAAGTAGAAAAAATCCAAAAAAAACCATTAAATCTCTAAAAAAAATTAAATAAAACCCCTAAAAACCCAAAAGACACTAAAACTCCAGAGAACAGCGAAAAACCATAAAAAGCCCTGAAAACCCATAACAAACCCTAAAACCATAAAACCCCCTAAAAACCATAAAAAAACCTGTAAAGACCAAATAAATCCTAAAAAACCACTAAAAGTCCATGAAAAAGTAAAAAACCCTAAAAAACCTGAACAACCCTTGAAAACCATAAAAAACCCTCAAGCAACCCATGAAAACCATAAAACCCCCTAAAAACCTTTAAAACCCCTAAAAACAATAAAAACCTTAAAACCACAAAAAACTCTAAGACCCTTAAAACCAAAAAAACATTAAAAAACTCTAAAAATCATAAAAACACAAAAAAAAAAAATTCAAAAAAAAAACAAAAATCCCAAAAAGACCCTAAAACATCCTAAAATCCTCAAAATCCCTAAAACCTCTAGAAACCATAAAAACCTAAAAACCTAAAAACCCCTAAAATCCAAAAAAATGTGAAAACCCATAAAAAACATAAAAACCACTTAAAAATCCTTAAAACCCGTAAAACATTAAAAGGCATTAAAACCCATAAAAAATCAAAAAAACCTAAAACCCCAAGAGACCCCCAAAACCCATAAAAACCCTAATATCCCAAAAAACCCTTGAAGAACCCTAAAAACCCACAAAATCCCTCAAAACCCTAAAAACCCTAAAAACCATAAAAATCCTAAAACCCCCTAAAATTCGATGAAACATAAAATATCCAAAAAAACTTATAAACCCCTAAAAACACTAAAAATACCTAATAACCTTAAAAAACATAAACCCTAAAAACCCACTTAGAACCCTAAAAACCCTAAAAACCCCTAAAAAATTAAAACTCTACAAAACCATAAAAGTACAAAAAACCCTAAATATAAAGACTCGGATTTTCCATTTTATTTTTTTTATTATATAAAATTATTACGAGTGTGAGAAAATTGACGGAATCTGATTCCAAGGCTCGGAGTGCCTGGAATGAATTTACAAACTTTCTTTTTATGGTATGTTCAGTTAACATACGAGTGGGGATTTGTAACTTTTGAACCGGTGCTTGGAATTGAAATTTGAGGACATCGTTGAACTCGCAGCGCCGATATTCGCTTATGGAGACCTTAACATTAACCGCAGTAGGTCGATGGTGGAAGTTGAATTTTTAGGTTTTGTGGAGGAATAAAATAAAACAATTGTTTTATTTTTATTAAAAATCTCTCCACCACTTTTTGAATTTTGTGGTGGGGACCACCTGACCTTGAAACCTCTCTTTTAATGTGGTAACATTAATGGTTAAGTTAAATCTAATAACTTTACTTAAATGGGAGGGGCTCCTCACCTCTCGTGGTGGGGAATTGTTGGAAAACTGGTTTGGTGGATAACTCTTGGTGGAAGAACATCCTCCAACGAAGAACAATCCTCCAGAGCAAGAATGAGGAACTGAAGCTCGTGCTCGGATCGGAAGTGTGTTGCGGGAGCAACGAACGTCAGTGTCTTCATCATCGTCATCTTCTTCCTCACGTCATCTCCAATGAAAGGTAGAGGTAGGGAACTGTTCTTATTGTTCTTAGAGATGAATCGTTGTTTTCAATCTATTAACTTTCTTCTATCGATCTAACACGGAGGGTGCGAGCCAAACGAACATGGCCCAATCCCTCTGCTACTTCATTTTTTGACATGTTCTTCAAGGGAGAAACTTTGGGTTGAGAAAAACTCAACCTTGATGGACTAGATGTGACGACAACGTCCCGAGATGAACATCGATGCCTTCATAATGAAGAACGGGCCACCAGATCTCATCCGGTGACCCGCGGAAGCCCGCCGGCGTGACGGCACCAGCGACTGGTGTCGGCAGGATACAAGGCGGTGGCCAGCACACCGGCCGACCGCGATGGTGGCGGCGGCGCAACCGCACAGCCGAAGGAGGTTGCGGCCCATCAGCCGCAGCAGAGAAGGGTGGAGGCCGAAACGTCGGTCGGCCGTGAGGAAGCCGGGGCGGTCCACATCTGCGACGCCAGTGATGGGGGCCGCAGCTGCTGATCCACAATGGTGCACTTGGAGGGCGGCCGACACCCGACCAGCCGCAGTTAGAGCAGCGAGGCCCTTGCGCCGCTGGAGGAAGCGACAGCCGGAAACCCGACAGGCCGCGTCGCGTCGGAGCAGGACCCACTCTGGCGTCTCCCGTATGCTAGCATGTGGCACCACGTGGCATCTCCAGGTTGTTCAAAGCCGAACGGTCCAACTATACCATTCGAGAATCCCAGGTGGCACCTCCCCCGGGTGGAGGCTAGGGTGGGCCCCGCCACGGCGGACCGCACCTAGCCGCAGGCTACGCCCAGTGGGCCGCCCTGATCTGGCCACGCCTAGCGGGATGGGCCCACCATGGTCCGGCCCATCTAGTCCGGACCCGGACCGGGTCGGGTTGGGTAGGGTTGGTCCGACCGTGTCGGATCGGACTTGGGCCCATCTGGACTCGGATAGCCTTTTTGGCCATATCTTGAGAACCGGACATCCGTTTGATGAACCATCTACGGCACCGAAAACCTTATATCGAGGAAGTCCTATTGGTATACTCCACTTGAGTTTTCGATAAAATTGATGTATAGTTGGGTTGGATTGAACTCAAATCCAACCGGGACCTCGGAACGGAAACGCTGATAACTTACCGATCGGGCGTCCGATTTACACGCCGTCAGTCACGTTGGGTCCCTTATGATGTGATAGACCTTCGTGATACTTCTTTGTGGAACTTTGTGGTAGTTTAAGTATTGAACAATGGATTGAGGAGAGGATTATCCTGAAATCAAGCGTGCTTAGTGTGGGAACCCTGTGGCTGGCTGTACTTGAAGAATCTTCAGATCCTGTGTGGGTCATCTTCGGATCTTGTGTAGGTCAGAAACTACAGATCCTGTGTGGGTAAATTTAAGATCCTATGTGGGTCAGTATATACGATTCTTGTGTGGGTCATCTTCAGATCCTATGTGGGACATCTTCGATCCTGTGTGGGTCAACAACAGAGCTTCTCGAAGAAGTAAGATGATCTAGAAATACAGCTAATCATCTCTACTTTCGTACTTAAGTTATACCTGGTGTGAGCTGAGTCTTTACCTTTGTGGTACACTTCTGTGTGGTGATACCTTCGTGGTATTCTTCTGTGTGGTGTTACCTTTGTGATACTTACCTTCGTGATGTTACCTTTGTGGTATTCTTTCCTTCGTGGAATAGTGTGCTTTTGGCTAAAGAGTTGGGTCTTGTGTTTCCTCATGAACGAGATGGGTTTACTTGATAACTCAGGTATGTGTATGGTCATATACCTAAGTAGGGTTGATTGTTGCTTCGTGATTTTTGATTATGGTATTGCTTTGTGGTTTATCCTTCGGGGATTCTAAGACACCTTCGAGGGTCTCGGGGTCCCTACTGAGTATTGTTATACTCACCCCTGCACGAGCTACGCCCGCACCATTCTATGTCTTGTGTATACAACAGACAACATTGACCGAGGCTGAGGGTTCTAGGACTGGAGGCTGCTCGGAGTTGGACCATTAGACAAGACGTACCGAAGGGACGACAGTTCGAGAGTTGTACCTACCCTTCAGGTAGGATCCTTGGCGGGTGTTCATAGGAGCTGTTTTTGATTTTTCTAGTACTTTCCTGTTGGGATTGTATTCCGGCCCCTTTACTTACTGTACTCACTCTATTTACTATATAGTTTTCTTTGTACTTGTATCTTGCTATGTTCTTGGATTGTGTGAGTTTGTAGGTTAAAAAGGCAATGTCTTCCCAGTTTTAGGGATATGCCTTTCCGGTGCTAGTAGCCAACCCCTGGCCTATGGAAGGTGGGCTTGGGGTAGTCACGACACGGGCCCCGGGGGACGGGTCATGACACTAAAACCCTAAAAACCCTTGAAAAACCCTATACATCTCTAAAAACCCTAAAAACCCTAAAAACCTTTAAAAACCTCTCGAAATCAATGAAAACATAAAAAACCCTAAAATCCCTGAAAACCCCCAGAAAATAATTAAAACCCCTAAAATTCATAAGACCCTAAAAACCCAAAAAACCTTTAAAAATTTTAAAAGCTCTTAAAACCATTTAAACCCATAAAACCCTTAAAAACTTTAAAAACCTTAAAATTCCAAAAAAAACTGAAAAATATATAAAAACCCAAAATGATTTCAAAACCCTAAAAAACATTAACTCTAAAAACCACTGAAGACCCCTAAAATACAAAAAAAAACCCTAAAAATACTAAAAATAATAGAATCCTACAAAACCCTAAAAAATGCATGAAAATGTACAAAACCCTAAAACTTTGAGGAACCCCTGAAAACTAGAAAACCCCTAAAAACCTTAAAACCCCTCGAAAACCATAAAACCCCTAAAAGCCACTAAAATATCTAAAAACACATAAAACCCCTAAAACATTAAAAAACTCTAAAAAATCTTAAAAACCATAAAAAATAAAAAAACCAAAAAAAAAACAAACAAAAAAGACCTAAAACCCTTAAATCCTTAAAAAATATAAAAGCACCTGAAAACCCTAAATCCCCTCAAAATCCATAAAAACTCTTAAAACACTAAATCACTTGAAATCCCCTAAAACCCCATAAAACCCCTTAAAATCGCTAAAAACCCCAAAAACCTAAAAACGATAAAAATCCTACAGAACCCCTAAAATCCATGAAAATGTTAAAAACCCTAGAAAACCTTGAAAAACCCCGGAGAACCTAAAACCCCTAAAAACCATAAAAAACTCAAGAAAACCCTAAAACCCAAAAAGACCCTAAAATAATGAAAACCTCTAAAAACACTAAAAACCCATGAAAACCCCTAAAACCCCTCACAATCCCTAAATATTCTAAAAACCCTAACATCCATAAAAATCCTAAAATCCCTAAAAATCCCTGAAAACATAAAAAACCTTTAAAACCCCTGAAAACCAGGAAAAACCCTAAAAACCATAAAACCCCTAAAAATACATAGAATCCATAAAACCCACTAAAAACTCTAAAAACCCTTAAAACCCTAAAAACATTAAAAAACTGTAAAAAACATTTCAAACCCTAAAACTAAAAAAACCCTAAAAACCCATAAAAAACACTAACACCCCTCAAAATCCCTAAAATCCCTAAAAAACCCTAAAAACCAAAAAATCTTCAAAACCCCATAAAAACCCATGAAAACATAAAAAATCATAAACCCTGAAAACACCCTAAAAACATAAAACCCCTAAAACCCCAAAAAAACCCCTCAAAGCCAACTAAAAAAATTTAAAAAACCTAAAAAACTCAAAAAACCCCAAAACCCAAAAAGACCCTAAAAATACGCAAAACCCCTAAAAACACCTGAAAACCCCAAAAAACACTCAAAATCCCTAAAATCCATAAAACCTCCAAAAATCATAAAAATCATAAAAATAAAAAAAAACCCTAAAAATCCATGAAATCTTAAAATACCTTAAAAACCATGAAACCCCCCAAAACCTTAAAAAACTGGAAAAGCCCAGAAAAAACGCTAAGAACCAATAAAAACTCAAGAAACCCATAAAAATTAGAAACCTTAAAAAATTATAAAAAAAACATTTAAACCCCTAAATACTAAAAAACCCCTAAAAACCCAAAACAAACCTAAAAACCATGAAAAACCCTAAAACCCTTGTAAAATACTAAAACCCTCAAAATCCCTAAAAACCATAAAAATCATAAAAAACACTAAAAATCCATGAAAACATTAAAAACCCTAAAAATAAGAAAAACCTCTGAAAACCATAAAAACCCCTAAAATATAAAAAAATCCTAAAAAACTATAAAACCACTAAATCACTAAAAACTATAAAAACCCTTAAAACACTAAAAAAATGTAAAAAAACTCTAAAAAAAACTTGAATACCCTAAAAAAAATTTAAAAATCCCTAAAACCCCAAAAACACCCTAAAAACCCTGAGAAACCATAAAACCCATGAAAAACCCTAAAAATGATTAAAATCCCTAAAAACACTAAAAACTATAAAATCCCTAAAAAACCTCTAAAATTCCATGAAAACATAAAAAACCCTAAACATCATGAAAACTCCCTAAAACCCATAAAACCAATAAAAACATTAAAACCCCTAAAACCCACTAAAAACTCTTAAAACCTTTTAAACCCCCAAAAAAATTAAAAACTCTAAAAAATGTCAAAAATCCTAAAAAACTCAAAATAACCCTAAAACACAAAAAGACATTAAAAACCCTAAAACCACCTAAAAACATCAAAAAACCCAAAAAAACCAGCAAAATCACTAAAAACTCCTAAAAACCATAAAGATATTAAACCCCCTAGAAATCCATGAAAACATAAAAATCCATAAAAACAGTAAAAACCCCCTAAAAACCCCTAAAAACCATAAAAACCACTAAATACATAAAAAACCCTAAAACCACAAAACCCCTAAAAATCCACTAAAAACTCTAAAAACCAATAAAACCCATAAAAACCCACTAAAAACTCTTAAAACCATTAAAAACCCTAAAATACTTAAAAAAAATCAAAAAACCTTAAAAACTCTAAAAAACTCAAAAATACCCAAAAACCAAAAACTCCCTAAATACCCTAAAAACACCTAAAAATCCTAAAACCCCCAAAAATCCATAAAAATCCTCAAAATCTCTAAAAACTCTAAAAACCATAAAACCCAAAAAAATCCTAAAAACCCATAAAAATCAATGAAAACATAAAAAACCCTCAAAACCCTGAAAAACCCCTAAAACACTTAAAAACCTTAAAAACCCACAAAAACCTTAAGAACCACTAAAAATTCTAAAAACCCTCGAAATCCCTAAAAACGTTAAAAAACTCTAAAACACTAAAAACCTTACAAAACTAAAAAAAACCTTAAAAACCCAAAAGACCCTAAAAACCTTGAAAACCCGTAAAACCCCCCTAAAACCCCAAAAAAACCCGAAAACCCCTCAAAATACATAAAAATGCTAAAAGCCCCTAAACCTCCTTAAAAACCTCTAATAACCAAAAAACCCCTAAAACATTAAAAAACACACAACAACTCTAAAATCCACTAAAAACTCTAAAAACCCTTAAAACACCTAAAAATGTTAAAAAACTATAAAACCCCTTAAAAACCCCCCAAAAAACCCAAAATAGACCATAAAACCCTAAAAACTCTAAAAAACCTAAAAATCCATCAAAATCCCTAAAAAACCTAAAAACCCCTAAAAACCATAAGAACCCTAAAAAAACCCTAAAAACCATAAAAACCTCTAAAAACCCTAAAAACCCCTAAAACCCTAAAAAACCCTAAAGATACCTATGGAAGTTGATTCTTATGAGTTTGGTGATGATGGTTCTACCTTGCTGGCAGTGGATCCTTTTGGGGAGGAGGTGCTGAAGGTTAGAAATGGTGTGACTGGATGCTGGTTGATGCTTGGCTGTGTTATGGACTTTGATGCGGGTGTTGGTGTTCCTATTTTTTCTACTATGTCTTCCTTTGTCATCGAATGGGAGCTGTTGGGTGCAACATGCTGGTTGCTGGATGCTAATAGGCTTAGAAGTGATGGTTACTGGATGATGAGATGCTGTTTATTGGTTATTGATTTCCTTGGAAGGGTTGGAGGTGGTGTCTCGTTAGCAAGGCTTCTCAATGGTGAGTATAGAGATGCAGGAGGCACAGTTGAGGTGTGTTGCTGGACGCTGGAAACTGCCTAGCTAGGGAGGTGCTGAAAGAATGTTATGGCTACAATGATTGGAATTGGTGCTGCCGGATGCTGGCGTTGGTTGGATATGATGCATTGAAGTTGCTACTGTGTCTGGTATTTTGTGTCTTTCTTTATTTGTTTTCATTTTTGGGGCTTGTTTTTTGGATATGGATCGATTGACTCTGCCCCACTCTTGAATGCACTATCACCTCTTTTTTTCATAATAAATTTTGGGGTGGGCTAGGAATAGCCTGGCCCTACACCTTCCTTGCCCTAAAAACCCAAAAAACCATAAAAATCCTAAAACCCCCCAAAAAAATCATAAAAACCTAAAACCCCCTAAAAACCACTAAAAACTCTAAAAACCCTTAAAACCTCTAAAAATGTTAAATAGCTCTAAAAACATTAAAAACCTTAGAAAACTCAAATAACACTAAAAACCAGAAAAACCCTAAAACCCTTGAGAAAACCAAAAAAACCAGAAAACCCCACAAAAACCTTAAAAACACATAAAAACCTATAAAAACCACTAAAGCAATTAAAAACCCATAAAATCCCTAAAAATTTTAAAAATAATAAAAACTTTAAAAACCCTAAAACCCCTCAAAATCCTCAAAACCCTAAAAACCATACAAAATCTAAAAAAATAAAATTCATGGGAAAGTAAAAAACCCAAAAAAACCCTAAAAAACCCTTGAAAACCCATAAAAACCCTAAAAACCCATAAAACCCCAAGAAACCACTAAAAACTCTAAAAACATTAAAAGGCCTAAGAAACTTAAAAACCCTAAAATCCTAAAATGGCCCTAAAAACACAAAAAAAAACCTAAATCCCCTAAAAACCCCTGAAAAAATGCAAAAAATCCTCAAAATCCATAAAAAATATAAAAACCCATAAAAATCCTAAAAAATGCCTAAAAATCCATGAAAATGTAAAAAAACCTAAAACCCTGAAAAACTCCTAAAACCCATTAAACCCATAAAAACCTTAAGAAACCATAAAACCCCATAAAACCCCTAAATAACTAAAAAAATATCTAAAACCCCTAAAAACAATTAAAAACTCAAAAAAACCTTAAAACCCCTAAAAAATTCAAAAAACCCTAAAAACCCCAAAAGACCCAAAAAAACATCAAAAACCCTAAAACCCCCTCACAATCCTTAAAACCCCTAAAAACAATAAAAAAAATAAAATTCCTAAAAACCCGCAAAAAATCAATGAAAACGTAAGAAACCCAAAAACCCCTAAAAAATACCCAAAAACAATAAAACCCCCAAAAACATTAAAAACCCTAAAAACCTAAAAAAACTCTAAAAACACTAAAAATCTAAAAAACCCTTAAATCCCCTAAATTTTTTAAAAAACTCTAAAGATCATTAAAAACCCTAAAAACATAAAAAAACCCTTAAAACCCCCAAAAGACCCAAAAACCCTAAGAAACCCTAAAAACCCACAAAACACCTGAAACCTCTCAAAAACATTAAAAACCCTAAAATCCCTAAAAATAAAAAAACCTTAAAAAACCATAAAAATCCATGAAAACATAAAATCCCCTAATAACACTTAAAACCACCTAAAAAACACAAAACCCCTAAAAACCATAGAAACCCATAAAAACCCTAAAAAATACTTAAAACTCTAAAAATCCTGAAAATCGCTTAAAATGTTAAAAAACTCTAAAAACCCTTAAGAACAAGAAAAAACAAAAAAAAAGCCACAAACCCCAAAAGGACCCTATAAATCCTTAAAAACCCTAAAATCATAAAAAACCCCTGAAGAACCCTAAAAATCCTGAAAATCCCAAAAATCCAGAAAACCCTAAAACACCTAAAACCCCTAAAACCCATAAAATCCTTAAAAACAATAAAACTTAAAAATCCTAAAACACCCAAAAAATCAATGAAAATGCAAAAAACCCTAAAATCCATGAAAAACCCCCCAAAACCATAAAAATCCTTAAAAACCATAAAATCCATAAAACCCTAAAAAACAACTAAAAACTCTAAAAACCCATTAAACCCATAAAAACGTTAAAAAAATTTAAAATACCTTAAAACCCATAAAATACTAAAAAATCATTAAAAATCAAAACACCATAAAACCCTAAAAAACCCTAAAAATCTTTGAAAAACATTAAAAAGCCACAAAATCCCTAAAAACCCAAAAAAACTAAAAATAAAAAAAATCCTAAAACACCCTTAAGTCCATGAAAACGTAAAAAAACCCTAAAATCCCTGAAAACTTGAAAACTCTAAAAACACCCAAAAATGTTTAAAAACTCTAAAAACCTTTTAAACCCCAAAAAACTCAAAAAAAAACTAAAAACAAAAAATGACCCTATAAATCCAGAAAAACCCTAAACCCTTTAAAACTGCTGAAAACCCATAAAACACATCGAAATCCCAAAAAAACCCAAAATATATAAAAACCATAAAAATTCTAAAACCCCTAAAAATTCATGAGAACATAAAAACCCCTAATAACCAAGAAAACCACATAGATACCATAAAACCCCCCAAAACCATAATAACTCTAAAAACCAATAAAACCCCTAAAATCCCACTAAAAACTCTAAAACCACTTAAAACCCCTAAAAACATTAAAAACACTAAAAACCTTAAAACCCCTGAAAAAATAAAAAAAACATAACAACCCATGGAGACCCCAAAAAACTTGAAAATCCCTAAAACCCTAAAAAACTCTAAAAACCCTCAAAATCCCTAAAAAACCTAAAAAAACTAAAAACCATAAAAATCCTAAAAATACACTAAATATCCATTAAAATGATAAAAAACCCTAAAACCCTATAGAAACTATAAAAACCACTGAAAATCATAAAAAATCCTGAAAACCCATAAAAACCTTAAAAATCACTAAATTCTCTAAAACCCCTTAAAACCCTAAAAACATTAAAAGGCTCGAAAAAAACTTAAAACCCTTAAAAACTCAAAAATGCCCTAAAAACCCAAATGGACTATAAAACCCATGAAAACCACTAGAAACCCTCAATATCGCAAAAAACCCTGAAAATAATAAAAATCCTAAAAACACCTAAAAATCCATGAAAACATAAAAACCCTAAAAACCCTTAAAAACCCATTAAAACCATTAAAACTCCTAAAAACCTTGAAAACCCTAAAAATCCATAAAAACACAAAAAATCCACTAAACCCCATTAAAATCCCTAAAACATTAAAAAAACTCTAAAAAATATTAAAGCCCTAAAAAGCTCAAAAAATCCTAAAAACACAAAAGTCCTAAAAGCTTGGAAAAAACCAAAAAACCCAAAAAACTCTTGAAAACCACTAAAACTCCTAAAAATCCCTAAAAACTCAAAATAACATAAAAATACTAAAAACCACTAAAAATCCGTGAAAATGTAAAAAACCCAAATAACCTTGAAAACCCACCAACAACCATAAAAACCCATGAAACCCATGAAAACCCTAAAACCCCAAGGAACCCTAAAAACCACTAAAACCCCTTAAAACTAAAAAAAATGTTAAAAAATCTAAAAAAACTTAAAAATCGAAAAACAATAAAAAAACCTAAAATCCCCAAAAGACCATAAAACCCTAAAAACTCAAAAAACCCCTAAAACCCTCAAACTGCCTAAAAACCCATAAAAATCCTAAAAAAACCCATAAAAATCCATGAAAATGTAAAAAAAACTCAAAACTCTTCAAAATATCTGAAAACTATAAAACCCCCCAAAACCTTAAAAACCCTAAAAGGCAATAAAAATCCATAAAACACCAAAAAATATAAATACCCTTTAAACCACTAAAAATGTAAAAAAACTTTAAAAAATCATATAAACCCCCAAAAAACCAAAAAACCCTAAAAACCCAAAAGTCTCTAAAAACCCTAAAAAATCTAAAACCCCCTTAAAACTGTCAAAATCCCTAAAACACTAAAAACCCCTAAAAACAATAAAAATATTAAAAAACCAAAAAATCCATGAAAACCTAATCCCTAAAACACGGGAAAACCTAAGAAAACCATAAAACCCCTAAAACATTAAAAACCCTAAAGCCACTAAAATTTATAAAAAACCTTCAAGTCCTTAAAAATGTAGAAAATCTCTAAAAAACCTTAAAACCCTAAGAAATTCAAAAAAACCCCTAAAAATCCAAAAACACCCAGAAAACCCTGAAACCCCCTAAAACCCTTCAAAATCCCTAAAACCCCTAAAAACTAATAAAAATTACAAAATTCATAAAAAAACCCTAAACTTTCATGAAAACGTAAATCCCTAAAAAACCCCAAAAAACAATAAAAACCCCTAAAACCCTAAAAACACTTGAAAACCCCTAAAAACCGTCAAAAAGCCAAAAAATCTAAAAGTGCCTAAAAACAAAAAATATCTTTAAAACCCCTAAAAATTCATGAAAACATATAAACCCCTAAAAACCATGAAAACCCCATAAAACCCATAAATAACTAAAAACCACCAAAGACTCTAAAAACCCTTAAAGCCCAAAAAAACATTAAAAAACCAAAAAAACCTTTAAACCCATAAAAAACTCAAAAACACCATAAAAACAAAATGACCCTAAAAACCCTAAAATCCTCTAAATTCCCTAAACTCCTTTAAAAACCCTAAAAATCCACAAAATCCCTAAAAATGCAAAAAACCCCTAAAACCCATAAAAATTCTAAAACCCCCTAACAATGCATAAAAACTTAAAAACCCGAAAAACCCCATTAAAACCATAAAACTCCTAAAAACTGTAAAAAACCCTAAAAACCCAAAAAACCCTTTAAAACCCTAAAACCCCTAGAAACCCCTGAAAACCCCCCAACCAATCAAAATCCATAAAAACATAAAAAACCGTAAAAACCATAAAAATCATAAAAATCCTAAAAACTAGCAAAAAATCCATGAAAAAAAAACCCAAAAAAATTAAAAACCAGAAAAATCCCTAAAAACCTTAAAAAATCTAAAAACCCATAAAAACACTAAAACTCAAAAAATCCGTTTGAACCCCAAAGAACATTAAAATAGTCAAAAACACCTTAAAATCCATAAAAATAAATAAATCCAAAAAACCCAAAAGACCCTAAAAACAATAAAATACTCTAAAAACCCTAAAAACATTAAAAAAACCCAAAAAACCCCTTAAAACCCTAAAACCCACTCAAAAATATAAAAACCTTTTATACCCCTAAAAATGTTAAAAAACAATAAAAAACCTTAAAACCCTAAAAAAATAAAAAAAAACCCCTAAAAACCCAAAACTCCCAAAACACCCTGAAAAAACCTAAAAAATCTAAAAACCCATGACAACCCAAACAACCATCAAAATCCCTAAAAACCCTTAAAATACCTAAAAACCATAAAAATCCTAAAAACCCCCAAAAGTCCATGAATATTTAAAAAACCCTAAAACCTTGAAAACCCCCTGAAAATAAAAAAAAACCCTAAAAACCTTGGAAACCCTAAAAACCCATAAAAATCCTAAAAACCACAAAAAACTCTAAAAACCCTTCAACCCCTAAAAATGTTAAAAAACTTTGAAAAACTTAAAAACCCTACAAAAACCCCAAAAATCCCCAAAAACCCAAAAAGACCATAAAATCTAAGAAACACTAAAACCCTAAATACCTCTGAAAACCCATAAAACCCTTCAAAATCCCTAAAACCCCTAAAAAACCTAAAAACCATAAAAATCCTAAAAAACCCCCAAAAGTCCATAAAAATATAAAAAACCCAAAAGACTCTGAAAAACCCCTAAAAACCATAAAAACCCCTAAAAACCTTAAAAACCCCTAAAAACATTAAAAACCCCTAAAAACACATAAAAACCCAAAAAAACCACTAAAAACTCTAAAACCCTTAAAAACTCCAAAAATGTTAAAAAAAACTCTACAAATCTTTTATATCGATAAAAAAATAAAAAAACATTTAAAAACCCAAGAAGACGCTAAAAACCTTAGAAACCCAAAAAAACCCTAAAAACCATTTAGAAACCCTAAAATATCTCAAAATCCCTAAAAACCTTAAATATCCTAAAACCCCTCTAAAAATCCATGAAAATGTAAAAACCCCTAAAAACCTTGAAAACCCTAAAACCCCTAAAAATTATAAAAATCCCTAAAAACCTTAAAAAATCCTAAAAACCCATAAAAACCACTAAAAAAACCTAAAACCCCTAAAATCCCTTAAAACTTTTAGAACTCTAAAAAACCATAAAATCCCTAAAAAACTAAAAAATTGATAATAACCAAAAAAGGCCCCAAAACTATGAAAACCCCTAAAACCACTAAAAACACAAAAAAGGTAAAACCCTAAAAACCATCAAAATCTAAAAAATCCTAAAATCCCTTGAAAACATAAAAATCCTAAGAAACCCAAAAAATACAGGAAAACATAAAAATCCCTAAAACCCCAAAAAACCTTAAAAACCTTAAAAACCCCTAAAACGTAAAATGTCTAAAAAAATTAAAACCCCTTAAAACCCCTAAATTTTTTAAAAACACTAAAAACTCAAAAAAAACTCTTCAAATACAAGAGGCCTTAAAAACCCCTAAAAATGGTCAAAATCCATAAAAATTGTAAAAAACATACAAATCCTAAAAACCCCGCAAAAAAATCCATGGAAACATAAAAAAAACCCATAAAAACCCTAAAACCCCCCTAAATACCATAAAAAACCTAACTTAAAAAACCAAAACACCCAAAAAAAACTCTAACAACCCTTTAAACCCCTAAAAATGTTAAAAAAATCTAGACAACCTTAAAAGCCCTAAAAATCTAAAAAACCCCTAAAATCACAAAAAGACCCTGAAAACACCTTAACCCCCCCCCCCCCTCTAAAAAACCCCAAAACCCCTCAAAATCTCTAAAAACCTAAAAACACTTGAAATCGTAAAAATCCTACAACCCCTTAAAATCCATGAAAACATAAAAATAACAAAAACCATAAAAAGCCCCTAAAAACCATATAAAACCCTAAAAACCTTAAAAACCCAAAAACCCCAAAAAAATCCTAAAGAAAAACTAAAAACTTTAAAGATACTTAAAAACCCTAAAAATGATAAAAAAACCCTAAAAGCCTAAACCCCCTAAAACCCCTAAAAACCAAAAAAGACACTAAAAAACTCTAAAAAATCCTAAAAACCCTCATAATCCCTAAAAACCATAAAAATCATAAAACCCCCTAAAAATACATGAACATAAAAGAAACCCTAAAAAACCCTGAAAACTATAAAAACCCCTAAAAACCTTATAAAACCCTAAAAACCCATAAAATCCCTAAAAACCAATAAAAATCTAAAAACCCTTAAAACCCCTAAAAATGTTAAAAAACTCTAAAAACCATAAAAAAAAACCCTTAAAAAAACCCAAAAAATCCAAATGAACCTAAAATCCTAAAAACCCCTAAAACACCCTAAAACCCCTTAAAATCTCTAAAAAACCCTAAAAATCCTAAAAATAATAAAAAGACCTTAAAAATCTATGAAAACATAAAATTCCATAAAAACCATGAAAACCCCCTCAAAAATATAAAACCCTATATAAACCTTAAAACCCTTAAAACCCCATAAAACACTAAAAACCCACTAAAAACTCTAAAACCCTTAAACCACCTAAAAATGTTAAAAAAATCTAGAAAAAACCTTAAAACCAGAAAAAAAAACTCAAAAGACCCTCAAAACCCAAAATTACCCTATAAACCCTAAAAACCCTTAAAAACCATAAAAACCCTTGAAAACCCCTAAAAACAATTGAAATATCAAAAAACCCTAAAAAAATCTAAAAGAATAAAAATATTTAAAAACCCTTAAAATATGTGAAAGCGTAAAAAACCCTAAAAACACTAAAAAATCCTTGAAAACCATAAAACCCCTAAAAACCATAAAAAAACCTAAAAACACATAAAAAACCTAAAACCACTCAAAACTATAAAAACCCTTAAACCCGTAAAATTTTTAATAAAATTATAAAAAACTAAAGACCCTAAAAAACTCAAAAAAAAACAAAAATCCTAAAAAACCTTTTAAAACCCTTAAAACCATAAAATTCCTAAAAAACCTCTAAAAATCCATGAAAACGTAAAAAACACTAAGAACATGGAAAATCCCTTAAAAACCATAAAACCCCCCAAAAAACCATAACAAACACTAGAAACCCAAAAAGCCACTAAAAACTCTAAAACCCTTAAAACCCCTAAAAACATTAAAAAACTCTAAAAAACCATAAAAATCCTAAGAAAGTAAAAAAACCAAAGAAGATGCTAAAAACCCATAAAATCCCAAAAAAAACACTAAAACTCTCAAAATTCCTAAAAAAACTAAAAATCCTGTAAAAACCCCTAAGACCCCAGAAGAATGTAAAAAACCTTAAAAACCATAAAACCCTAAAAAACATTGAAAACCCTAAAAATCCATAATAACCCTAAAAACCACTAAAAATTCTAAAAACCTGAAAAACCCCAAAATACGTTAAAAAAATCCAAAAAATCTTAACAACCCTAAAAAACTCAAAAAAACCTTAAAACCCTAAAATATCCAAAAAACCCTAAAACCCCTAAAAACCCTAAAAATATCGAAAACCCCCTAACACTCCTCACAATCCCTAAAAACCATGAAAAACACTAAAAACCATAAAAATCCTAAAAACCCCTAAAAATCCATGAAAATGTAAAAAAAAACCCTACAACCCTTCAAGCGACTGAAGGGTGACCTGAGACAGGTGGGTGATGCCCCTTTCTCTACTAAGGTGGGGGATGAAGCTCCTGATGAAAACGGGTCTGTGGCCTCTAATTTTTCAGGTTGATCCTGTCAGGGATGAAAGTGAGCATCTGAGCCTCATTGGTGAAGGGATGGAGAAGGAGATACTGCCGAACCCTTCAGCTGTTGTTGTGCAAGGAGAAATTCATGGATATGAGTTGGTCTTAACCTCTGATCTCTTTACGAGCTTGGACCCTATGGAATCTGTGGAAAATGAGGGGGGGTCTTGTGATTCAGGATTTGCAGGTTATGGCGGCTAAGGATGACTCTGATGACCTTTAGGAGACGGCTCTACATCCCTTTTTTGAAGGAATGAGGAAAATGGGAGTGGAGCATAATCCCTTAACTTCTAAGAAAATTTCAGAGCAGGTGTTGGCTGATGCTGTTGTTCTTGGGGATAGTCCGATTGATGCCCCTCATCCTAGGAAGCAATCTGATAACCTTCTTGTTGTTAGGAGGAATGTGGAGCAACCTGACCTGAGCTCTACTCTTATGTTGTTTGAGACTATACCTCCATGTGTTGGGTTGTCTGAAAAAATAATGTTGGACTGTTCGGAAATCTCCTTTGAGAAGCATCAAAAAGAGATCCTGCAGAAGCCAGACCTACAAACGGTGCTCTTCCTTGGGGATGAAAATGATGAACATATAAGGTTGGGGGAAATTTTTGGGGATCGAGATGACATTATGTATACTAACTTGGCTAGGATTAGAAGGGATCAGGCTTCGATGGGTCTCCCTGATTCTTCTGGCTTGGCCTCATGCCTCAAGAGGAAGTCGTAGTCTATTCTTGGATCTGGTAGTTAGGGAAATGTGGTTGAGCCTGCTGCTACCTCTCATAGAAAGCATGGCAATATCAAGCCCAGGGCGCTGATTGCTGACGATTTGCTGCAAAGCAAGAAGGCGGGGCTTGGCACACCCCAGTGAAGCGAAGAACAAGGAGGTATTATTCCTCCCTTCCTAGGCCAATTACTACTAGAGCTTCCTCTAAGGCAAGTAAAGAGGGAGATGCCCATGGAGGGAAGGCCGAGCAGAGAAGGTGCAGTCGAATGTGGACCTCAGGTAGTATTTTTCACCCTTCCTCAAGCAATATGAATCTTCTGAATTGAAGTTGGTGGAGTCGGATGCTTCCTCTGGTTATGGTGCTGATGGGGGTCCTTATGGGGATGGAGAAGTTGATTTGTAGCTCCTGTTTCTTTCTTTTTGTCTATTGGGTCTTTTGGACTTTGGTTTGTGGGGTTCTGGGGTTTTGGTGTGGGTCGTTTGACCCCACCCACCCTTGTCTACTTTTATTTTCTTTTATAAATTTTGGGGGCTCAGGAATAGCTTGGCATCACACCTTCCTTGCCCTAAAAAGGTTTAAAAACTCAAAAAACCTTAAAACCCCTAAAAACTCAAAAAACCATAAAACACCAATAATACCCTAAAAACACAAAAAAAACCCTCAAAAATCCTAAAATCCCTTGAAAACCCCTAAAACCCCGCAAAATCCCTCAAACCCATAAAACCCCTAAGAACCATAAAAATCCTAAAAACCTCTTAAAAATCAATGAAAACATAAAAAACCCCAAAAACCCTGGAAAACCCTTGAAACCCATAAAAACCCCTAAGAACCTTAAAAAATAGTAAAAACCAAAAAAACCCTAAAAAACCACTTAAAACTCAAAAAACCCTAAAAACCCATAAAACCATAAAAAAATCTACAAGACATCAAATACCGAAAAAAAACTCAAAAAATCCTAAAAACCCAAAATACCCTAAAAACCCTAAAACCCCCTAAAAACCCTAGAAAACCCATGAAAACCACTAAAACCCTAAAAATTCCTAAAAAACCTTAAAATTATTAAAAATCCTAAAACCCACCTAAAAATCCATGAAAATGTAAAAAATACTAAAAACCCTCGAAAATACCCTAAAAACCATAGAACCCCCTAAAACCTTAAAAATCCAAAAACCGTAAAAACCCTAAAACCCACTTAAAAGTCTAAAAACCCTTAAAACCCCTAAAAACGTTAAAAACTCTAAAAAAACTTCAAAATCCAAGAACACATAAAAACCCCTAGAAACCCTAAAAGACCCTAAAACCCAAAACCCCAAACCCCTAAAAACTATAAATACCCCAAAAAAACCCTAAACCCCACAAAATCGCTAAAACCCTAAAAATCCCTAAAAACCATAAAAATCTAAAAAAACCCCTAAAAATCCATTAAACCATAATAAACCCTAAACCTCAAGAAACCCCTGAAAACCATGAAACCCCCTAAAAGCCTTAAAAACCCAAACAAAATCCATAAAAACCCTAAAAATCCACTAAAAACTCTAAAAACCCATAAAACCCCTAAAATGCTAAAAAACATTAAAAACACTAAAAAATCTAAAAAACTCAAAAAATACCATAAAAACCCAAAAAGACCCTAAAAACCCTGAAAAACCGTAAAACCCTAAAAACAACTGAAAAATCCTAAAACCCTCAAAATCACTTAAAAACCTAAAAAACCATAAACCCATAAAAATTCTAAAAAACCCATAAAATCCATGAAAATGTAAAAAACCATAATAACCAAGAAAAAAGCCCAAAAACCATAAAAATACCTAAGAACATTAAAAAACATAAAACCCATAAAAACTCTAAAAACCCTCTAAAAACTCTAAAAATCCTTAAAACCCATAAAATAGTTAAAAACTATAAAAATCTATAAAAACCATAAAATATTAAAAAAATCCTAGAATCCAAAAAGACCCTAAAGACTTTAAAAAACACTGAAAATCCTTAAAAACTAAAAAAACAATCAAAATCCCTAAAAAATAGTAAAACCAATAAAAACCCTAAAAAACCCCTAAAAATCCATGAAAACATAAAAAACCTTAAAAACCTTGAAAAACGCCTAAATACCATTAAAACCCATAAAACCCTTAAATATCTTAAAATCCCATAAAAACCCTAAAAACCACTAAAAACTCTAAAAACCCTTAAAATCCCTTAAAAACCATAAAATTTTAAAAATATCTTAAAAACCTTAAAACCCCTAAGAAAATAAAAAAACCATAAAACCCCAAAAATACCATAAGAACCTTGAAAATCATTAAAACCCCTAAAAACTTTTAAAATACTTCAAAATCCCTAAAAACCCTAAAAACCATTAAAATCATAAAAACCCTTTAAAAACCCATGAAGACCTAAAAAACCTAAAAACTATGAAAAAAACATCAAAACCTAAACTCCTAAATATTTTAAAATACTCAAAAAACCCAAAAAACCCCTAAAAAACTCAAGAAAACCCGTAAAAATCGAAAAAGAACCTGAAAAACACATGAAAACCCCCAAAAAACCTAAAAAGCATAAAAATCCTAAAAAACTCCTTAAAATCCATGAAAAAATAAAAACCCCTAAAACCCTAAAAACCATTAAAAACAATAAAAAATTCTAAATCTCGTAAAAACTGTAAAACTCCATAAAAACCATAAAACCCACTAAAAAAATTCTAAAAATCCTCAAAACCCCTAAAAACATTAAGAAACTCTAAAAAACCTTAGGAACCAAAAAAATAAGAAAAACCCTAAAAATCCAAAAGACCAAAAAACCCTTGAAAACCCCTAAAAACCCTAAAACCCCCTAAAAACCTTAAGACCCCTCGAAATCTCAAAAATCCCTAAAAATCCCTGAAAATCATCAAAATCCTAACAAACCCCTAAAATCCATGAAAACATAAAAACCCTGAAAAACTCATGAAAACACTAAAATTCCACTATTTTTTTTGAAAACCTTTAAAACCACTAAAAATGCTAAAAATTCTAAAGAACCTTAAAATCCAAAAAAACCCAAAAAAACCCCTAAAAACCCTAGAAACCTCTGAAAACACCTAAAACCCAAAAAATCCCTAAAAACCATAAAAGACCCCAAAACCCCTAAATATCCATGAAAATGTAAAAAACACTAAAAACCCTTGAGAAACCCCTCAAAACAAAAAAAACCCCTAAAACCTTAAAAACCCTAAAATTCCATAAAACTCTTAAAATCCACTAAAAACTCTAAAACCCCTTAAAATACATAAAAATGTTAAAAAAATCTAAAACCCCTAAAAAACTCAAAAAAACCCTAAAACCCACAAAATCCCTAAAACCCCTAGAAACCCTAAAAATAATAAAAATCCTTAAAAATTCTTAAAAATCCAAGAAAATGTAAAAACCATAAAAAACCTTAAAACCCCTTGAAATCCATAAAAATCCATAAGAACATTAAAAACCCAAAAAACCACTAAAAACTCTAAAACCCTTTATAAATATAATTTTTTAAAAAAACTCTAAAAAATTTGAGGCACTGCTTACTACAGGTATGATTTTGATTGTGGATGTTAGGAGGTGATATGAGGAGATAGTTGTGGGGATAGTGCGTTGTACTACATGGAGGGAAAGTTTTTATTTTTTTGGATTGGAAGTGTTGGTGGGGATAGTGTTTGGATGTGATTATGGGTGCTGGTTTTGGGAGCTAGAGGTGCTATATTGCTGGAGCTGGATGATGGATGCTGGAGGTGGTGTGGTTTTGGATTATGGTGCCTAAGGTTGTTGGAGTTGCTCTGGGAGTTGGGTGGTGTTGTTTTGTTGTTGGTGTTAATCATTGTTGTTGGGTTGGATATGGGATCTGGGCTACTGGGTGCTGGTGTGCTATGAGTTGGGAGCTGAGGGTGAGGCATTGGAAGATGGTGCTTGAGGTGATATGGAGTTGTTTTCTGCATGTTGGGGGTTGGTTCTTCAATCACTGGGAGCTGGGGCTGAGTGATTTTGTGAGGATCCTGGATAGGATTTGCGTTGTTGGTTGTTGTTTGAGTTGGGTTGTGTTTTATAGGAGTTGTTATGGGAGTTGCGTTGGAGTTGTTGGGTGATGTTGTTGAGGGGTGATGGGAGCTACTGGGAGGTATCAGGAGAGGACTGGTTATTATTGGTTGGGTACAGGGGATGCCGGTTTTCCTGGTGTTGGCTGGGATGTGTTGAAGATCGTGTTACTATGGACTTGGTGGTGCTAGAGCATGTGATGTCGGATGGGTTGTCGGAGTGGAGCGGGCTGTTGCTTGGTGGGTTGTACTCCTAGTGTGGAGTGGGATGGAGTGGGTTGTTGTGATGTTCTCTAGTTGCTTTCGAATTTCCAGTCGGTGGTTCTATCTATTTGGTGGCGGGGAGTGATGTTGGACTTTGTCTTCTGTTATTCTTGCTAGTGGACAAAGGCGGTGGAGTGTGGAATACTGGCTTGGTCCTGAGTTTTGCTTCTTTTTTTCTACCATTGTTGGCCTTCAGGCAAGGTATTTCACCCTTTGGGTGACCCTCTTGTACTTTAATTCCCTCTCCTTTAATATATTTGTTATACTTTCCCAGTAGAAAAGAAACACTAAAAACTCTAAAATCCCTTAAAACCCCTAAAATTGTTAAAATCTCTAAAAAACATTAAAAACCCTAAAACTCAAAAAAACCCTAAAATCCCAGAAGACCCTAAAAACCCTGAATACCCCTAAAACCCCTAAAAAACGTTGAAATCCCCTAAAAACCCCCCCAAACCCTAAAAAACCATTAAATCCCCTAAAAACCCAAAAAGACCATAAAAACCCAGAAAACCGCTAAAACCCCTAAAAACTCTAAAACCCCAAAAAATACTAAAAACCCTCAAAATCCCAAAAAATCCGAAAAACCCTAAAAACCATAAAAATGCAAATGCAACCCTAAAAATCCATAAAAATGTAAAACACCCTAAAAACCCTAAAAACTCCAGAAAACCATAAAACCCCCTAAAACATTAAAAACCCTAAAAACCCAAAAACCCACTAAAAATTATAAAACACTTGAAACCCCAAAAAACCTTAAAAAGAACTAAAAACCTTAAAAACAATAAAAAATCAAAAAACCCTAAAACACCCAAAAAACCATAAACATCCTAAATAACCCCTAAAATCCATGAAAATATAAAAACCCTATAAACCCATGAAAACCATAAAACACCAAAAAATCTTTAAAACCCTAAAACCCATAAAACCCACTAAAAATTTGAAAAACACTTGAAACAATAAAAATGTTAAAAACATCTAAAAAACCTTTAAACCCCTAAAAAACTCAAGAAAAACCCTGAAAATACAAAAAAACTAAAAACAATAAAAAAACATAAAAACCTATTAAAACCCCAAAAAACCCTCAAAATCCCTAAAAACACAAAAATCACTAAAAACCATAAAAATACTAAAACCCCCTTAAAATTCCCTAACAAAATAAAAACGCAAAAAACCATGAAATTCCCTAGAAAATCATAAAACATCCCAACAACCTTAAAAACATTAAAAAATCCAAAAAACCCATAAAAACCCTAAAACCACCTAAAACTATAAAAACCCTTAAAACGCTAAAAATGTTAAAAAAACTCTAAAATCCTTAAAACCCCTAAAAAACTCGAAAAAAAACACTAAAAACCAAGAAAAACTCCAAAATCCCTGAAAACCCCTAAAACCCCTAAAAACCCCTAAAAACCCTAAAACCCCTCAAAATCCTAGAAAATCCTAAAAACCATAGAAATCCTAAAAACCACAAAAAAAATCAATGAAAACATAAAAAACACTAAAAAGCCCTATAAAACCATAAAAACCCCTAAAAACCTTACAAAACCCTAAAAACCCATATAACCCTAAAAACCCATTAAACTAAAACTCTATACACCCTTTAAACCCCAAAAAACATTAAAAAAACCTAAAAATCCAAAAAATCCCTAAAACCCTAAAACCCCTAAAAACCCCTATAACCCCTCAAAATCCCAAAAACCCCAAAAACCCAAAAAACCATAAAAATACTAAAAAACCACTAAAAGACCATGAAAACGTAAAAACCCTAAAAACCCTGAAAAACTCATGAAAACCATAAATCCCCTAAAACCCTTAAAAACCCTAAAACCACTTTAAAACCCTAAAAACCCACTAAAAACACTAAAAACCCTTATAAACCCTAAAATGTTAAAAAACTATAAAAACGCTTAAAACCCTAAAAAATCAAAAAAATCCTAAAAAAGAAAAAAGACCCTAAAAACCCCTGACAAAACGCTAAAACCATAAAAAACCATTAAAATCCTAAAAAAGCCCTAATAGTCCATGAAAATGTAAAAAACCATAAAACCCCCCTGAGAACCGTAAAAACCCCTAAAAGCCTTAAAAATCATAAACATCCATAAAAACCCTGAAAAATTACTAAAAACTATAAAAACCCTTAAAACCAATAAAAACATTAAAAAACTCAAAAAAACCTTAAAACCCTAAAAAACCCTAAAAACCCAAAAGACCTAAAAAAACCGTGAAATACCCTAAAATCCCTAAAACAAAAAAAAATCCTTTGAAAAAACCTAAAAACCCTCAAAATCCCTAAAAACCCTAAAAATCCCTAAAATCCATAAAAATCATAAAACACCCCAAAAATCCAAGAAAACATAAAAATCCCTAAAAATGCCTGAAAACTATAACCCCCCCCAAAAAAAAATCTTAAAAACACCAAAAAACCGTCTAAAAACTCTAAAAACCCTTAAAACCCCAAAAAACGTTAAAAACACAGATTCACCTTAAAAACCTAAAAAAATAAAAAACCCTAAAACCCTAAAAACTCCCTAAAAACCGTAAAAACCATAAAACCCCTGAAAATCCTAAAAACACAAAAAAATCCAAAAAACCATAAAAATATTATAAAACCCCTAAAAATATATGAAAACATAAAAACCCTAAAAACCACTGAAAACTATAAAATCCCCAAAAAAAACTTTAAAAACCCTAAAAACCCACTAAAACACTAAAAACCCTTAAAACCCCCAAAAAACATTAAAATCTCTAAAAAACATTTAATACCCTAAAAATCTTGAAAAAAATATAAAAACCATGAAAAACAATAAAAACCCCTAAAAACCTTTAAAACCCTCAAAATAAAAAAAACCTTAAAAACCCTAAAAACTATAAAAATCCTAAAAAGCCACTAAAATTCCATGAAAATGTAAAAAAACCCCTAAAAACCCTAAAAAACACCAAAAAAACAAAAAAAATAACTAAAAAATTTTAAAATCCCTAAAACCCCATAAAAACCCTAAAAACTACTAAAAACTATAAAAAACTTAAAACCCATAAAAATGTTAAAAGACTATAAAACCCCTAAAAATCAAAAAACCCTAAAACCAAAAAAGACCCTTGAAAAAACCCTAAAAACACTAAAAACCTTTGAAAACCCCAAAAAAAACCTCAAAATCCTTTAGAACCCTCAAAAATAATAATAAAATATAAAACCCATAAAAATCCTAAATAACCCCTAAAAATCCTTGAAAATTTAAAAAAACTAAAACCCCTGAAAACTCCTAAAAACCATAAAAATCCCCTAAAACCCTTAAAATCCCTAAAACCACATAAAAACCCTAGAAACCACTAAATACACCAAAAACCCTTAAAACCCTTAAAATACAAAAAAATCCTAAATACCTAAAATGACCCTAAATACCACGAAAACCATAAAAACCCTAAAAACACTGGAAAAACCCCAAAAACCCACAAAAGCCCTAAAAACCCTAAAATCCCAAGAAACCCCAAGAAACCCCTAAAAAACCACATAAAATACCTAAAACCCCTAAAACCCCTAAAAATCATAAAAACCCTCAAAAAAATAAAAACCCTCAAAACCCATAAAACCCTAAAAAACACTAAAAACTCTAAAAACCCTTAAAAACCTCAAAAATGATAAAAACTTTTAAAAACCCTAAAAAACTCAAAAAACCCCTAAAACCCCAAAATACCCTAAAACCCCTTAAAATCAATGAAAACCCCTAAAACCCATAACAATACAAAAAAACACTAAAAATACATGAAAAAATAAAAATTCGTAAAACCCCCTAAAAGCCACAAAATCCCTAAAACCTAAAAACCCTTAAAAACCCATAAAAACCCTAAAACCACCAAAAACTATAAAAAACCTTAAAACACCTAATTTTTTTAATAAAATATATAAAAACCTTAAAACCCCTAAAAAACTCAAAAAAACCCTAAATACCCTAAAAGACCCTAAAAACACTAAAAAACCCTAAATCCCCCTAAAACCCCTCAAAATCCCTAAAAACCTAAAAACCCTCTAAAACCCATAATAATCATAAAAGCCCCTAATATCCATGAAAATGTAAAAAACCCAAAAAAACTGTGAAAAACTCCTAAAAACTATAAATCCTCTAAAATCCTTAAGAAACCATAAAAAACCATAAAAACTTAAAAACCCACTAAAAACTCAAAAAATCATTAAAAACCATAAAATCATTAAAAAACTCGAAAAACCTTAAAACCTTAAAAACCCTAAAAACAAAAAAAATCCTAAAAGCCTGAAAACCCTAAAGTCCTAGAAAACCCTCAAAATCCCAACAAACCCTAAAAAATCCTAAATACCATTAAAATATTTAAGAACCCCAAAAAGTCCATGAAATGTAAAAAAACCCTAAAACCCTAAAAACCCCTTAAGAATCATAAAAACCAAAAAATATTAAAAAAACCCCCTAAAACCCCATAAAAACCCTAAAAAGCTAAAAAATCTAAAACAATTAAAACCCCAAAAACTATAAAAAACTCTAAAAAACCAGAAAACCCCAAAAACACAAAAGAACCCTAAAAACCCAAAAAGTCCTCAAAAATCCTGAAAAGCACTAAAACCTCTAAAAATCATCAAAATCCATAAAAACCCTAAAAACCATAAAAATCATAAAAATCCTAAAAAACCACTAAAATCCATGAAAATGTAAAAAACCTAGAAAAACCCCTCAAAACCATAAAAACACATAAAACCCTTAAGATAAAGAAGAAAAAAAGAGAGATGGAGCTTCGCTCGCTTTGCTCCCACGATGGAACTCCTGCCGCTACACAGATAGCTTGAAGACGATGGAATGGTGGTGCCCTGGCCTCCCCCCTCTGTAGGGGAGGGGCCACTTTCACCCCCTTCTAAGGAAATATTCTCTCCTTTCTCAGATCCTAAATTGCTTCCTGCTTTCCAGCAGATTGATCTCTACCCTAAAGTTTCGGGCTTACATAAAGGGCTACCAAAACTTCCTCTGTCGATTGCGGAATTCAAAAAGGCCTCCCCACTTCATAGTCTGGCCCTTGTGGCCAAGTTCTTGTGTTGGAGTCACCCGGTTGATGTTTTTGACAGGTTTGTGTTCGAGCATTGGGATCTCAGGGATCGTACTACTGTGGGTATGTTTAATTCCAGTCATATTTTGATTCGTTTCTTGTCAGAGGAGGAAATTATCTAGGACTGGTCCCCGTAGATGTGATGCTGCTCACTTCTCCCTTTTCTGGTGGAATTCTGAATTTCATTTGAATCGTGACTCCCCTCTAATGGCGATTTGGGTAAGGTTCTATGAGTTCCCTCTTCCCTTCTAAAATTTATCTATTCTTTCCATGCTGGGGAATTTGGTGGGGCGGTTCTTATGTGTGGATAGCCGCACCAAGGCCCTTTGTCACCCGGTTGCTCCGAGGTTTTGTGTTGAAGTTGATGTCTTGAAGGAACCAATGTATTTCGTCTAGATTGAGATTGGAAAAGAGCTTCATTGGAAGCAGCCGGTGGTTTTCGAGTCGTGGGTAAATTACTTCACCTATTGCTATTCTCTTGGTCATTTGAAAAGGGATTTTGGTCGAAAGGATGGCTTGGTGGCTAGGTTTGGAAAGGAGTCCATCCCCTCGATGGTTAGATCCACAAGAGACATAGAGGTAAGGAATGTTGTTCCCAGGGATCCTCTGCTGGATGTTCAGGGATTTGACAAGATGGAGGATGAGGACTTATCTCCTTGAGTTTCTGTGGGAGAGACTGTTTTCTTCAAGAGCATCTTTTCACGAGTGAAGCGCGACTTGGGCCTGGGGATAGATGCCTCTTCAGAAATGGGAGATGTCATTCCTGTTGGAACTGGGGATGTTACCCCACAGCCTAATACTGGTAGGGGTATAGGCTTGGCCTCAAATCCATCCTATCTTGGAATAGAGGGAGTTCCTTTTGCAGGCCCTTCAGTCGATGTTGGATGTGGTCATGAGTTGACTCTTCTCCTGAATCGTTCCTTTGATATGAATCATCTGATCTCCATGGGTACTAAAGAAAGGGTCCATGGTGGGCTAGTGCTACAGGAGATGGAAGCTGATGATATCCTTAAGGATGCAGACCTGCCTTCCCCTATTGTTGGTTCTTGGGCTTTGGATGTGGAAGGTCCCCTTCCCATTGCATCCCCTCAGGAGAATGTGCCGCTGGACCTTACTGTGCCTGGGATCGAGCCCTTACAATCCCTTGGTGGCCCTTGCCGTAATGGATGGAGCACTGAGCAGCCTGAAAAGAGCACAAATCTTGTTCTGTTTGAGAAGTTTCCGCCCTGTGTTGAAATGTCTAACCCGATTATGCTGTATTGTTCAAAGATACAGCTTGAGCAGCATATTTATGATATCTTCCACAAGCCAAAGCTGCAGTTGTGATCTTCCTCGAAGGAGATGAGAACGATGAGCACATAAGACTTGGAAAAATCCTTGGGGACCGTGATGATCTCATGTATGCCAGCTTGAACAGAATAAAGAAGATTAAGGAGATGACGAGTCTTTCTGATTCATCTGGTTGTAAGCCGAAGAGAAGGCCACGGTCTGAACCTGAATGTAGCAAGCAGGAAGACATGGTTGCACCTGCCGCCTCAGCTAAAAGGAAGATCAAGATGCAGAGTGACCCTCTGGTAAAATGGAGGGCTAGGAGGGACTATTCTTCCCTGTCTAGGCCTATGGCTACTAGGTCTTCTTCCAAGTCCACTAGAGGCAAAGACAACACTCATGGCAGGGGAGATCGAGCTACCAATGTGAAACTGGTTGTGGAACTTAGGAAATATTGTGCAGCCTTCCTCAAACAGTATGAATCCTATGAATGGGAGTTGGTGGACTCAGATGCTTCCTCGGGTTATGGCACTGATGGTGATTCCTATGGTGATGATGATTTTGTTCCTTAGTTGTTTTGCTTTTTGGGCTCCTGGACCTTTTTGTGTGGGTTGTCAGGGCTTTGGGTGTGGGTTGTTTTTGCCTTGTCCCTCTCTTGTTTGTTACACTTTTTCTCATCTTTTTATTAATGAGGGGTCAGGGATCGCCTGGCCTCGCACCTTCCTTGCCCCTAAAACCTTTAAAACCCCTAAAACCCATAAAAACACAATAAAAACTCAAAAAAAAAACCTTTAGCCCCTAAAAACGTTAAAAAACTCTAAAAACCTTAAAAACACTAAAAAACTCAAAATAAACCTAAAAACCCAAAAGACCCTAAAAACGATGAAATCATTAAAACCCGAAAAATCCTGAAAAACCCTAAAAACCCTCAAAATCTCTAAAAACCTTAAAAAATATAAAAACCATAAAAATCCTAAAAAACCCCTTAAAATTGATGAAAATGTAAAAAAAACTAAAAAATCTAAAAATCCCTGATAACCATAAAACCCCAAAAACCTTAGAAAACCATAAAAACACATAAAACATAAAAACCCACTAAAACTCTAAAAACCCTAAAAACTAAAAAAAACCAAAAAAAACCCTAAAATCCCTAGAAAAGCCTAAAAATCCTAAAAACCCCTGAAAAAACCTTTAAACCCCTCAAAATCTCAAAAAAAACCCTTAAAACCCTAAAAACCCATAAAAACCCATAAAAACCCTAAAAACCCACAAAAATCTTTAAAACCCCTTAAAACCCCATAAAAACCCAAAAACATAAAAAACCCTAAAAACCCAAAAAGACCCCAAAAACCATGAAAACCCACAAAAACTGCTGAAAACTCATAAAAACCCTCAAAATCTCTAAAAAACCTAAAAACCCTAAAAACCCTAAAAACCATAAAAATCCTAAAAACCCCTAAAAATCCATGAAAACGTAAAAACCCCTAAAAACCCTAAACCCCCTAAAAACCATAAAAAAACCCTAAAACATAAAAAATCCTAAATCCTCACCAAAACCCAAAAAACCCACCAAAATCTCTAAAAACCTTTAAAATACCTAAAACCATTAAAAACACTAAAAAACCATAAAACCTTAACAAACTCAAAAAAAATTTAAAACCTAAAACAAACCTAAAAACCCTGAAAACCCCTAAAAACCCTAAAAACCCTAAAAATTCACAAAATCCCTAAAAACCCAAAACACCATAAAAACCATAAAAATTGTAAAAAACCCTTAAAATCCATAAAAACATAAAAAACCCTAAAAACCCAGAAAACCCCATAAAAACCATAAGGACCCCTAAAATCCTTTTAAACCCCTAAAAACCCATAAAGACCCTAAAAACCCATTAAAAACTCTAAAAACCCTCAAAACCCCTAAAAATGTTAAAGAACTCTAGAAAACCTTAAAACCCCTAAAAAATCAAAAAACCCTAAAAACATTAAAATCCCTTAAAAACTCAAAAAAGGTTAAAGATATCTAGAAAATCCTAAAAACCCTAAAAACTGAAAAAAAAACTTAAACCCCAATAAGACCTTAAAAACTCTAAAACCCATAAAACTACATAAAACCCCTAAAACACTCAAAATCCCTAAAAACCATAAAAACTATAAAAATACTAAAAACCCATAAAATTCCATGAAAACATAAAAACCCCAAAAAACCATGAAAACTCCCCTTAAACCATAAAAACCCATAAAATCATTAAAAAGCCCAAAAAACCACTAAAAGCTCTAAAACACTTAAACACCTTTGAAACGTTGAAAAACTATAGAAAATCTAAAAAACCCTAAAAACTCAAAAAAAAATCTAAAAACCCAAAAGACCCTAAGAACCATGAAAAAACCTAAAAAACCTCACAATCGCTAAAAACCCCAAAAAAACTAAAAACCATAAAATTCCTTAAAAACCCTAAAAATCCAAGAAAATGTAAAAAACATTAATACATAGAAAACCCATAAGAAACCCCTGAAAACCATAAAAAACACTAAAAACCTTAAATAACCCATGAAACCTATAATAACCTTAAAACCCACTAAAAACTCTAAAAACCTTTAAAACCCTAAAAAATCAAAAAAAATCCCAAAAACCCCAAAAGGACCTAAAACCCCCAAACCCCTCAAAGTTCCTAAAAACCATAAACACCCTAAAATCCATAAAAATCCAAAAATAACATAAAAATACATGATAACGTAAAAAACACTAAAAACCCTCAAAGACCCCTAAAATCCATAAAAACCACTAAAAGCATTAAAAACCCTAAAAAACCCTAAAAACCCTAAAAACACTAAAAACTATTAAAACCCTTAAAACCATTAAAAACATTAAAAAACTCTAAAAAATCATAAAAACACTAAAAAACTCGAAAAAACCTAGAAAACCCAAAAAGACCCTAAGACCATAAAAACCCCTAAAAACCCTAAATTCCACTTAAAACCCCTAAAACCATCAAAACCCTAAAAACCCTAAAAACATAAAAAACATAAAAAACAACTAAAATTTTTAAGAACCCTTAAAAACCCTAAAAATGTTAAAAAATCTAAAAAAACATAAAAACCCTAAAAAACTCAAAAAACAATAAAAACCCAAAAAACCCAAAAAAAACCTGAAAGCCCCTAAAAACCCGGGAAAAACAATAAAACCCTCAAAATCTCTCAAAATCACTAAAAGGCCTTAAAATCCATAAAAATACTAAAACCCCCTAAAAATCCATGAAAACACTAAAAACCCTAAAACCCCCTAAAAACCATAAAAATCCCTAAAAACAATAAAAAAACCCTAAATACCCATAAAACCCACTAAATGATCTAAAAAATCCTAAAACCCCTAAAAATGTTAAAAAATCATAAAAAATATTAAAAACACTAAACAACTTGGAAAACCCTAAAACCCCAAAGAACCATAAAAATCCTAGAAGCACAAAAAAAACCTAAAACCCAAAAAGACCCTAAAACCTAAAAAAACTTAAAAATCCTAAAAACCCCCTAAAATCCATGAAAATGTAAAAAACCCTAAAAACCCTTAAAAACCCATGAAAACCATAAAACCCCTAAAAACCGTAAAACCCCCTAAAAACCTTTAAAAACTCTTAAAAAACTTAAAATCAATAAAAACTCTAAAAACACTTAGAATCCCTAAAAATGTTAAAAACCACTAAAACCATAAAACACTAAAAAAGCAAAAAAAACCCCTAAAACCCTAAAAAGGCCCAAAAAAATCCCAAAAAAATAAAAAAACCTATAATCCCTCAAAATCCATGAAAAAATTAAAACCCTAAAAACCTTAAAAAACTCACGAATAGCATAAAAACCTCTAAAAACCTTAAAAAATGCTAAAACCCATAAAATCCCTAAAAACCACTAAAATATCTAAAAACCCTTTAAACCCTTAAAAATGTTAAAAAACTCTAAAACACTTAAAAACTAAAGAAAATGCTAAAAACCCCAAAAGACCCTTAAAACCCTTAATAACCCTAAAAACACTAAAAACCCTAGAAAGCCCAAAAATCCCTGAAAACCCCTAAAAACTCTTAAAAACCATAAAATACCTAAAACAAAAAAATAAAAAAACTCCAAAAAATCCATGAAAAAATAAAAAACCATAAAAACCCTGAAAATCCCCTAAAAACCACAACACCCCTAAAAAAATTTATAAACTCTAAGAGCCCATTAAAACCCTAAAAACCCACTAAAAACTCTAAAAAACCTTTAAACACCTAAAACGTTAAAAACTATAAAAACCTAAAAATTCCTAAAAATTCAAAAAATACCCTAAACCCCCAAAAGGACCCTAAATCTTTGAAAAATAATAAAAACCCTAAAACCCCCTAAAAACCATAAAATCCAGAAAAATCCATAAAAACCGTAAAAACCCATAAAAATCAATAACAATACTAAAACCCACCCTAAAAGTCCATGAAAACATAAAAATCCCTGAAAGACCCCTAAAACCAAAAAAAACCCTAAAACATTAGATAACCCTAAATACTCATAAATTCCCTAACACCCCACTAAAATCACTAAAAACCCTTAATAGCCCCAAAACATTCAAAAAAATCTAAAACCCCTAAAAACTCAAAAAAAAAACTAAAATCTCACCCAAAAAACTCTAAAAACCCTTGAAAATCCTAAAAATCCTTAAAACCCTATAAAACCTAAAACCCATAAAAATCCTAAAAACACCTAAAAATTCATGAAAATGTAAAAAACCCTAAAAACCATGAAAAACCCCTAAAACCCTTTAAAACCCTAAATACCCATAAAACAATAAAACTATGATAGCCCTTAACACCCCTAAAATGTTAAAAAACTATAAAAATCTGAAAAGAAATATAAAACCCTAAAAACACAAAATGACCCTAAACCCCCTAAAAACAATAAAAACACTTGAAAACCCATAAAACCATAAAAATCCATAAAATCCATTGAAATCCTAAAAAAACTCCTTAGAATCCATGAAATTGCAAAAAACTATAAGAACCCTAAACAACCCCTGAAGACTATAAGACCCCTAAAACCTTAAAACCCCTAAAAACCCATAAAAACCTCTAAAACCCACAAAAAACACCAAAACCCCTCTAAAAATCTAAAAACGTTAAAAACTCTAAAAAACATGAAAACCCCAAAAAAACTCAGAAAAATCACCAAAAAAACCAAAAGACACAAAAAACCCTGAAAACCAATAAAAACCCCAGAAAAACACTAAAAAACATCAAGTACCTAACCAACCTAAAATACCAAAAAATACAAAAAACTCCTTAATAATCCATGAAAACGTAAAAAAACCCAAAAAACCCCTGAAAACCATTAAACCCCCTAAAAACCTTAAAAACCATAAAACCCATAAAAACTCTAAAAACCTACTAAAACTCTAAAAACGCTTATAATTCACTAAAAATGTTAAAAAACTCTAAAAAACCATAATACCACAAAAAAATGTAAAAAACCTTAATACCAAAAAAACTCAGAAAAACTCAAAAAAAACCCTAAAACCCCAAAAGACCTTAAACCCCTAAAAACCCTTGAAAACCATAAAAACCCACAAAATTCCTAAAAACCCTAAAACACACCTAAAAATCCATGAGAATATGAAAAACCCTAAAAACCTTGAAAAACCCCTAAATCCCATAAAAATCCCTAAAAACCATAAAACCCCTAAAAACCCATAAAAACCCTAAAAACACACTAGAACCCTTAAAACCCCATAAAACCCCTAAAAATGTTAAAAAATCTAAGAAAACCTTAAAACCCCTTAAAACTAATAGAATCCAAAAAGACCTTAAAACCCTGAAAAACCCAAACCCCTAAAAACTCCTTAAAACCCATAAAATCCTCAAAATCCCTAAAAACCTTAAAAATCCTAAAAACCATTAAAATCCAAAAATAAACCTAAAAATCCATGTAAATGTAAAAATCCTAATAAACCTAATAAACCCGTAATAGCCATACCCCCCCAAACCATAAAAAAACTCTAAAACCCATAAAATCCTTAAAACCCCTCTAAAAACCCTTAAAACCCTTAAACCCTCTAAAAACGTTAAAAAATCTAAATATCCTTAAAAATCCTAAACACTCAAAAAAATCCTAAAAACCCCAAAAGACCCTAAAATCCCTGAAAACCCTAAAAATCCTTGAAAATTTTGAAACCCCCTCAAAATCAATAAAACCCCTAAAAGACCATAAAAACCATAAAAACCCCTAAAAATCAATGAAAACATAAAAAACCTTAAAACCCTTCAAAACCCCATAAAAACGATAAAAAAAACCAAAGACCTTGAAAACCCTAAAAGCCCATAAAAACCTAAAAACCAACTAAAAACTCTAAATACCCTTAAAAACATTTAAAACATTAAAAATTACAAAGAACCTTAAAAACACTAAAAACTATAAAATCCCTAAAAACTGAAAAGACCCTAAAACCCTTAAGACCCCTAAAAACTAAAAAAACCCATAAAAACCCTAAAACCCCTCAAAATCCCTAAAAGCCCTAAAAATAATAAAAAACCTCAAAAAACCTAAAAATTCATGAATAAAACCCCTAAAAACCCTGAAAACCATTTGAAAACCATAACCCCCCAAAAAAACTTTAAAAACCCATAAAAACCATAAACCACTAAAAATTATAAAAATCCTTAAAACCACTAAAAATATAGAAAAACTATAAAACCCCTTTAAAATGCTAAAAAACTTTAAAAATCCCAAATAACCCAAAATTTCTCTAAAACCCTGAAAAACCCTAAAAAAACCCCAGAAAACCCTAAAAACCTTCTAAATACCTAAAATTCTAAAAACCATATAAACCCTAAAACCCCCCTAAAATCAATGAAAACATAAAAAAACCCAAAAACCCCTTAAAGAACCCTAAAAACCTTAAAAATCCCTAAAATCCCATAAAACCCTCAAAAGCCACTAAAAACTCAAAAAACCCTTAAAACCCCTAAATATGTTAAAAAACTCTAAAAACCCTTTAAACCCCTAAGAATCCACAAATACCCAAAAAACTTAAAAAAACCATAAAAACCCAAAAGACCCTAAAAACCCTTGAAACCCCCTAAAATCCATCGAAATCCAAAAAAACCCCTAAAAACACTAAAAACCATAAAAAATCTTTAAAAATCTCAAAATATCCATGAAAATGTAAAAAACCCTAAATAACCAATGGGAACGAAAAAAACCTATAAACCTTAAAAATCCATAAAAATAATAAAAACCACTAAAACTCTAAAAATCCTTAAAAATCCTAAAAACATCAAAAACTCTATAAAACCTAAAAATAACTTAAAACCCTGAAAACCCCTAAAACCCCTTAAAACCCACAAAATCCCTACAACCATAAAAAACATAAAAATCCTAAAAAAAGCCTAAAAATCCATGAAAACGTAAAGGACTCAAAAAACCATAAAAATGCCAAAAAACCAAAAAAACCCCTAAAACCCTTTTAAATCCCTGAAACCCCAAAAAACCCAAAAAACACTTAAAATCTCTTAAACACATAAAAACCCCTAAAAATATTATAAAACTCTAAAAACCTTAAAACCCTAAAAAAATCGAAAAAATCTCTCTAAAACCCCAAAAGGACCCTAAAAAACATAAAAACCCTAAAACCCCCTGAAAAACCCCCAAAATCCCTAACAAAACCCAAAACTTTACGTGAAAATGTAAAAAACCCCTTAAAACCATAAAAACTTCCAAAACGCTTAAAAAATCTAAAACCCCATAAAAACCATAAAAATCACTAAAAACCTTGAAAACCATCAAAACCCCCCAAAACCTTAAAAACCTTAAAAACATTAAAAACTATTAAAACTCTAAAAACCCTTTGAACCACTAAAAACATTAAAAACTTTAAAAAACCCTAAAAGCTCAAAAAAAACCAATAATACCAAAAGACCCTAAAAACCTAAAAACCGTAAAACCCCCAAAAAAATCCTAAAACCCCTCAAATTCCCTAAAAAACATAAAAATGTTTAAAAAATCTTAAAACCCTTAAAAACCAAAAAAAAAAGTAAAAAAAATATTAAACCCCCCCAAAGACCCTAAAACTCTAAAAACCCATAAAAACCAATGAAAACCCTTAAAATACCCTCAAATTTCCTAAAAACCCAAAAAACCCTAAAAAACATAAAAATCAAAAAACCCCCAAAAAATCCATGAACATGTAAAAAACACTAAAAAGCCTCAGAAACCCCTTAAAATCATAAATTACCTTAAAATGCATAAACACCTGTAAAAAACCTATAAAAATCATAAAACCAATAAAAATGTTAACAAATCTAAAAACCTATTAAATCAAAAAAAACTCAAGAAAACTCTAAAAACCCAAAAGATCCTAAAACCCTAAAAACCCTACAAAATCATAAAAACCCTCAAAATTCGTAAAAATCCTAAAAAACCTAAAATTGATAAAAATCCTAAAAACTGCTAAAAATTCATGAAAACATAAAAAACACTAAAAAAATTGAAAACCCCCTTAAAACCATAGAAAACCTTTAAACCCTTAAATACCATTAAAACCCCTTAAAACCCCAAAAAAGACTAAAAACTCTGAAAACCCTTAAAATCCCTAAAATTATTAAAAAAATCTAAAAAACCTTAAAACCATAAAAAACTCAAAAAAACCCCTAAAACCCCAAAAAGATCCTAAAACCTGAAATAAACTAAAAAACTCTTAAAAACCCAAAAAACCCAAAACCCCCAAAAAACCCTAAAAACCCATCAAAATCCTAAAAAACTGCTAAGAATCCTTAAAAACATAGAAAACTCTAAACCCCCCCCCAAAAAAAAAAACACTTGAAAACCATAAAACCCCTAAAAATCTAAAAACCCCTAAAACCACATAAAAACTCTAAAAATCACTAAAAACTCTAAAAACCATTAACACTCCAAAAAATGTTAAAAAGACTCTAAAAACCTTACAAACCCTAGAAAACTAGAGAAAAAAAATAATCAAAAATACCTAAAACCCCTAAAAACCCTAAAAACCCAAAAACCCCTGACAACACCTAAAAACCCTGAAAATCCCAAAAACCCTAAAAACTATAAAAATCCTGAAAAACCCCTAAAAATACATGAAAACATAAAAAACCCTAAAAACCCTGAAAACCCCCTGAAAACCATAAAACCTATAAAAACCTTAAATACCCTAAAAACCCAAAAAACACTAAAAACCCACTAAAACCGTAAAAACTCTTAAGACCCATAAAAATGATAAAAACTCTAAAAAACCTTTAAAACCCGAAAAAAAACTAAAAACCAAAAAAGACCCTAAAAACCCTAAAAACCCTAAAAAACATTAAAATCCCTTTAAAAACCTTTAAACCTCTCAAAATCACTAAAACCCCTAAAAACACTAAAAACCTTAAAAATAAAAAACCCTCAAAATCCATGAAAACATTAAAAAAACCCCAAAAGATCGTAAAACTCCTCAAAACCCCTAGAAACTCCTTAAAAACCATAAAAACCATCAAAATCCCTAAAAACCTTAAAACACCCAAAAAACCATAAAAATCCTAAAAATCCCTAAAAATGAAAAAATGAAAAAAAACCCTAAAAACACAAAAAACTATAAATACCATTTAAACCCCTAAAAACATTAAAAAAATCTAAATAACCTTAAAAACTCTAAAAAAAACAACCCCCCCCCCCCAAAAAGGCCCTTAAATCCCTGGAATCCCCTAAAAACCCTAAAACCAAAGAAAAATCCTCAAACCCCTCAAAAACCAAAATAACTTTAAAACCCCATAAAAATCATAAAAAATCACTAAAAATCCCTAAAAACATAAAACCCCCCAAAAAACCCTAGAAACCCAAAAAAACACCTAAAAACCATAAAAACCTATAAAAAAAATAAAAAACACTAAAAATATAAAAACCATTAAAACCATTAAGAATGTTAAAAATCTCTAAAAAACCTTAAAAACACCAAAAACCTCAAAAAAACTCTAAAAATCCAAAAAGGCCCTAAAAACTCTGAAAACCACTAAAAACCCAAAAAAAACCTTTAAACCCCCTTAAAACCCAAAAATTCACTAAAAACTACAAAAATCCTAAAAAATCCCTAAAACCCATGGAAACCAAAAAAACACTTAAAACCCTGAAAAATGCTGAAAAACCCTGGAAAACCATAAATACCCCTAAAACCCATAAAAACCCTAAACCCCCATAAAACCCTAAAAACTACTAAAATCTATAAAAACCCTTAAAACCAATAAAAATGTAAAAAAACTCTAAAAAACCATAAAACCCAAAAAACTCAAAAAACCCCTAAAAATCCAAAACACCCTGAAAAACATTAAAAACCCTAAAACCCCATAAAAAGTCTCAAAATACATAAAAACTCTAAAATAACCTAAAAATCCATGAAAACCATCCCCTCCCTTATCTGTTGTGTCTCTTTTTTCTTTGAAATAAATTTGGGGGGTTGGGAATAGCCTGACCCTCGCATCTTCTTTGCCTCAGAAACGTTAAAAACGTTAAAAAACCTTAAAACCCATAAAAACTCAAAAAACACTAAAAAGACAAAAATACACTAAAAACCCTTGAAAGCCCTAAAAACCAGCAAAATCACTGAAAACCCTGAAAATCATAAAAACACCTAAAAACAGTAAAAAACCCTGAAACCCCTAAAAACCCTTAAAATCACTAAAAAATAATAAAACCCCTAAAAATCTCTAAAAACTGTAAAACCCATAAAAATCCATGAAAATGTAAAAAACCCTAAAAACCCTAAAAACCCCTAAAAACCATAAAACCCTAAAAACCTTAAAAACCCCTAAAACTCCAAAAAGTTCCTAAAAACCAAAAAAGTACCTAAAAATAAAAAACACCCTTAAAACTTTTGAAAAACCCTCAAAATCTCTAAAAACCTTAAAAACCCTAAAACCATAAAAATCCTAAAAATCCCCAAAAAATCTATGAAAATGTAAAAAACCCTAAAAACCCTGAAAACCCATGAAAACCATAAATTACCCTAAAACATTAAAATCCCTAAAACCCCATAAAAACCACTAAAAACCCTTAAAACCCCAAAAAATATTAAAAAATATAAAAACCCGTAAAAACCCCGAAAAACTAAAAAAACCTAAAATTACAAAAATATCCTAAAAGCCCTAAAAATCCATGAAAACCCTAAAAACTAATGTAAACCCTAAAAACCTTCAAAATCCCTAAAAACTCTAAAAACCCTAAAAACCTCAAAAACCCCTAAAAAACTTGCCTTGCAAAAAAACCCTAAAAACCTAAAAATAAATAAAATCTCTAAAAACCCTTAAATCCCTAAAAAAGTTAAAAAAACACTAAAAAACATTAAAACCCCTAAAATACTCAAAAATACCCTAAAAACTGAAAAAGGGCCTGAAAACCCTAAATACCCAAACAAATTTTTGATGGAGACTTCGGTGGCTTGGCTCCCTCTTGATGGCGGCTTCCCCTCCCTCCCAGGTTGAAGACGATGGTGGCCCAAGCGCCTCCCCCCTCTCTGCGGGGAAGGGTCCTCCCTCTGAGGACCGCGCTTTCTCTCCTTTCTCTTCCCCTGATTTACTACCCTCCTTTCCGTGAACGATGCTTTGTCCGAAGGCCCCGGAGCTCTTTGACGGTCGACCACAGCTTCCCCTTTCACTTCAGGAGTTCAAAGAAGATTCGGATCTGCACCGCTTGATTTTGGATGCAAGGTTCCGGAAGTGGTGCCCCCCGGTGGAAAATTTTGACAGGTTTGTCTCTGAACATTGGAATCTAAAGGATCGTGCGACGGTGGGTCTGGTTGAGGGCTCCCATGTCATGATTTGCTTCGTGTCTGAGGAAGACCTGATCCTTGCCTGGTCTGCAGCACCCCAAAGCTGTAATGGCGCTTGCTTCTCCCTATTTCGGTGGAGTTTCGACTTTCACCTGAAGCGTAACTCCCCAATGGTTGCGACTTGGGTTAGATTTACTGAACTCCTCCTTCCCTTCCAAAATTTATCTATTATTTATATGCTTGGGAATCTGGTGGGGAGGTTCCTCTGTGTGGATAGTAGGACTCGGGCCCTCTATCACCCTATTTCCCCAAGGGCCTTCATTGAGGTTGATGCTTCAAAGGATCTGGTGGATGCTGTCTCGATTACTGTTTGGGAGGAGCTCCATTGGAAAAAACCAGTAATTTTTTAATCATGACCGATTTTCTGTTCTAGATGTTGGAGCTTCGGGAATAATGCTCAGTCTGGAGGATGTGTTGACCCTGGTAGGAGTGGTTTAAACCTGGTTCAGTTGAGCTCTGGTGAGAACAACTGTGCTCTGGTGGAGGCGAAGGGGGTCAAGGGGGTGACCGAGCCTTTTCCCTCCCAACCATTGGTTGTTGTAGTTCTTGTTCCTCTCATGACAGACCAGATGTCTGTGAGTAATCTTGAAGTAGCATTGATTGAATCAGGTGGTTTCAGTTTAAGTTTGGCTGGGAATGTATGCGAATCAGGAGAGGCAGTCACTGAAGCAGTGCTTAAGGCTGAATGGTGAACTCGGTATTGTGCTGATGTGGTTTGTGGACATGGTAATGTTTCAGGGATACAGTTGGAAAAGGGGAAGGTTGTTGTGCAAGAAACATGGCATGGGAATGAGCATCTGGAGGCTCCCATGATGCTATCCCTGGAAGGGGATGCTATAGACAACAAGAAGAGTAGTGGGGGTGCTAGTAATATCATATTGTCGGACGCGAATGTTGTGACTCTGAAAAACAGGTTTAAGGACTTATCCTCGGCTGAGCCGGTTGATACTGATGTGATGGTGGGTGATCTCATGCAGGGGATGTGGCTGAGATGTGTATGAGGGATGGGGATGAGTGGAAACTTTCCTCGGCTGGGAAGGAGATGATCATGGCAGAGGAGCAGACCTGGAGTCCTAGGGTGCGATGCCCCAGTTGGCGAACTACCCCCGTGATGCTTACTAGGCATGGCGATGCAGAGATACCTGACATGGGGGGCTAGGATAGGTCCTATTTCTTAAGAGAATAACACTATAAATGTGGAGGGTTTTCCTGGTACTCATGTTGAGGATCCAGTTGGGATCCCTCCACTGGGCCCCAATATTGATGAAGGTGAGCTGGCCCCGAACCTATAGAGGGCCATGGTTGTTTATGGTGTTCCATCTATTGAAGACCATTGTGTGCTGCTGCATGACATGATGATGGTTGAATAGGAAAGTTTTCCCCTTGAGGATTAGGCTAGGAGACTTGGGGAGAGGTTTACTGAGGATGACCACAGGATAAACGCTACTTTGGCCAAGTGTAAGGAAGAAAATAAAAAGCTCCAAAAAAGGGGTTGCTCAACTCCTGGGACAGGAAGAAAGAATGGGAACAAAGTGTCCTCAAGCGCCATCTCCAGGGAGGTCAACCTAAATCTCAAAGTCAATAAACAGGAGCGGCCTCCACGAAATTCTGAGCAAGAGAGGGCCAAAGAGAAACTTTTGTCTATGCTCAGAATGTAGGAGGACTACGAGTCGGGTTAGGACTCGATGGATAGGAGCTGAATCAGACTTCTGCTTTACTGATGTGGGCATTGGTCTGGGTGAAAGCTTTGGATCCCGAGGTGTGGACCTAGATGACTGGTGGTGACATTGACTGACTTTCTCTTTTTGTCTTTTGTGTGTCTTTTATTTTGGACTTTTGGGGTGTGAGACTTTTGCGTCTTTTTCTTTCTTTGTTTTACTTTTGGGGATTGTTTTTTGGGTATGGGTCGATTGACACTACCCCTCCCCGGTCTGCAGTGTCCTCGTTTTCTTAATAAAGTTTGGGGGGAAAGGCTAGCCTAGTCCTGCATCTCTTCTACCCTAAAAACATTGAAAGCCTCCCAAAACCCAAAAAACCCCAAAACCCCCTAAAAACTTTAAAAACCCTTAAAAACCCTACTTATGTTAAAATTTTCTAAAAAAACTTAAAACTTTAATTTTTTTAAAAAACCCCTAAAAACCCAAAAAACCCGAAAAACTATAAAAATTCTAAAAACCCCTAAAAATCAATGAAAAATTAAAACCCCTAAAAATAATGAAAACCCCCTGAAAACCATAAAAACCCCAAAAACATTAAAAAACCATGAAAACCCAGAAAAACTCTAAAAACATTAAAACCCTATAAAAGCCCTAAAATCCCAAAAAGACCCTAAAAACCTTGAAACACCCTAAAAACCCTCAAAAGCATTAAAACCCAAAAAAACACTAAAATAAATAAAATCCTAAAAACCCCTAAAAATCCATGAAAATGTAAAAACCCTAAAACCAAAAACCATTCTAAAAACCATTAAAAACTCTAAATTCCCTTTAAACCCCTTAAAGTGTTAAAAATTATAAAAAACCTTAAAACACTAAAAACTTAAAAAAAACCTAAAACCCCAAAAGACCCTAAAAACCATTGAAAACCCTAAAACCCTCTGAAAAACCCTAAAACCTCTCAAAATCCCCAAAAACCCTAAAAACCCTAAAAAACCATAATGATCCATGAAAACATAGAAAACCTTAAAACCCCGAAAACCCATGAAAGCCATAAAAGCCCCTAAAAACCTTAAAAAACCCTCAAACCCATAAAAACCCTAAAAATCACTAAAAACTCTAAAAACCCTTAAAAATCCTAAAAACGTTAAAATACTCTAAAAACCATAAAAGTACTAAAAACTCAAAAAAACCATAAAACCCAAAAAAACCCTAAAACCCAAAAAAACCCTAAAAATCCAAACCCCCTACAAAAACCTACACACCCAGAAAATCCCTAAAAACTCTAAAAAAACCTAAAATCCATTAAAATCCTAACCCCCCCCCCCCCCCGCTAAAAATCTATGAAAATGTAAAATACCCTAAAACCTTGAAAAACTCATAAAAACATAAAACCCCAAAAAACATAAAAAACCCTAAATACACATAAAACCCCTAAAAATCAGTGAACTTTAAAACTCTTAAAACTCTATAAAACATTAAAAAACTCTAAAAAATCATAAAAACTTTAAAAAAACACTAAAAACCCAAAAATACCCTAGAAACCCTAAAGACCCTTAAAAACCCTGAAAACCCCTAGAAACCCCTAAAAACCAAGAAAACTATAAAAATCCTAAAAATCCCCTAAAAATCCATGAAAACATAAAAAACCCAAAATACCCAAAAAAACCCCGAAAAACATAAAAACCTCTAAGAACCTTAAAAAATACTAAAAATAAAACCCTAAAAAACCTATAAAACTCTAAAACCCTTAAAACCCTAGAAAACGTTAAAAATTATAAAAAAACTAAAAAACCCCAAAAAACATAAAAAATCCTAAAAACCCTGAAAACCCTTAAAAGCCCCTGAAAACCCTAAAAAACATTAAAATTCATAAAAACCCTAAAACCCTAAATAGAATAAAATTGCTAAACCCCCCTAAAATTCCATCAAAATGTAAAAAACCCTAAAAACCCTTAAAAACCCCTAAAAACCCTAAAACCCCCTAAAACCTTAAAAACCATAAAAAACCACTAAGAACTCTAAAAAACCTTAAAACCTATAAAAATGTTAAAAAAAATATAAAAAAACTTTAAAAACCCTAAAATTCTCAAAAAAATCCTAAAAACCCAAAAGGGACCCTGAAAACCCTAAAACCCGTAGAACCTTTAAAAACGCCTAAAAACCTTCAAAATCCCTAAAAACCACAAAATACCCTAAAAACCATGACAATCCAAAAAACCTAAAAAACCATGAAAACATAAAAAACCCTAAAACCCCAAATAACCCCTTAAAAACACAAAACCCCTAAAAATCTTAAAAAACAATAAAAACCCATAAAGACCCTAAAAACAACTAAAATATCTAAAAACTCTTAAAACCCCAAAAAATGTTAAAATGCTATAAAACCCTAAAAAACTTAAAAAAAAATCCAAAATCCCCCAAAACACCCTAAAACCCTCAAAACCCATGAAAACCCTAAAAATCGTTGAAAACCTTCAGAATCCCTAAAAACCCTAAGAAACTCTAAAACCATTAAAATCCTATAAACCCCTAAAAATAAATGAAAAGGTCAAAAAACCTAAAAACCCTAAAAACCCAATAAAAACAAAAAAAAACCCTAAAAACCATAAAATCACATAAATACTCTAAAAACCAATAAAAACTCTAAAAACCCTTAAAACCCATAAAAACAATAGAAAACTCTAAAAAACCTTTAAAACTCAAAAAAAACAATTAAAACCCAAAAAGACCCTAAAAACTCTGTAAAACCATTAAACCCCTAAAACCCCCTTAAAACCCTAAGAACCCTCAAAATCTATAAAAACCATAAAAATACTAATAAACCCCTAAAAATTCATGAAACATAAAAAACCATAAAAGCCCTAAAAACATTAAAAAAACCCCAAAACCCCAAAACCCCAAAAAACCACTAAAAACTATAACACTACTAGAAATTAGGTTATTTGTGATGGGGGAATTTATGATGGGGCCCTGTCACAAAAGGTTATTTCGGATGGGGTCCTGTTGGAGAAAATAGTGTTGTAAATAGAATTTTTTGGGATGGGAAATTCACCCATCGCAAATAGTTTCTTCGAGTTTTTAAAAAAACCCTATCACGATAGTTTGTCAGAAATAGGTTCTCTAAGTTTTTAAAAAAAACCATGTCGTGACGGGCCCATCGCAAATTCTATTTATGACGGGTAGGTTTTCCCATCACAAATAACAAATAAAATTATTATTCATAAAATTTAATAAATAATATTAATAATAATAAAATAATGTTAAAAAAATAATAAAAAAATAATATTAATAAGAAATATTAATAAAATAATTATAATATAAACGATATTAATATAATAATTATTATAAATAAATAATAATAATAATAAATAAATAAATAAATAAATAATATTGATAATATAATAAATAATATAATAAATAATATTATTAATATTAATAAATAATATTAATTAAATTAATAATAACAATAATTTAATAATAAAAAATTAAAAAATAATAAAAACCTCAATAATCACAAAAACATAAAAAAATAATAATAATAACAATAAAATAATAATAATTAATAATAATTGTTTCGCGCGGAATCCGGGGATGACCTCCCGGACGGGAGATTCAAACGTTCTGATCGGTTTCTAACGGGTTTGTTCGTAGAACCGGAAACATCCAATGATTCCACATCCGTTTGGACCTACTTTCCAAAGGCAGGCGCTCATTAGCTTGTGGGCTAATGAGGCTTAGGAATTTGCATTGGTCGAGAGGATGGGAGGTCGGACTCATCACACCTTTTTGAGGGGAATTATTGTCTACTCCGGGACTCTCTTTATAGATTTAAGTTAAGTTCGTGAATCCTTATTACATTACCAAGTATAAAATGAGCTTTCCTTTAGTTTTAACAATCAATGATTAAATATGCAAGAAATTTAGAGAATCTTTTATATGTATTCGAGGTTCTTCATCAATATGGAATCATCTATATTTTTTTAGAGATTCTTGGTCAATGGTATCCTTCAAAACATTTATATAAAAGTCTCTTGGTCATTTTGATGACCAGGCTGGTTTTAAAGCCACTCAGTGGGGTACTTGAAGTTTATCGTCATTCAGAAGGACAGAGATTATCTCAATGTTGGGATCGAACCCATAAATGGGCTACCTACGTATCCTTTGTTTTGAAAAAGGAATCAGAACCCACGTAGTTCGAGGTATGGTATATGATGTTTATGATTGATGGCTCAAAGATGAATGTCATAATTACTTTTACACTCTAAGCTCACGTGAGTCATGCTCGGTGTGAGAAACAAGAGGTATTGGTAAAATTTAGACAATTGTGCCATAAAAGACGCAATCATAAGAATTTGTTTGGGGCTTATGTATGGATGACTGCCCAGATAGACGAAGGTTTAGGATTTACTTTTAGGGAGAAAATCCAAGAACAGGGTCCACAAAGTTATATGTACTTCATGGAGATTTGAATACTCTAATCTTGGGGCTTACTCCTAAGGAGGATGCCCAAGTTAGGAGGGGACTTATGATTGGGTTTTATTCCTGAAAAGGAAACCCAAATCAAAGGTAATTTATGACTGGTTAAGAGAAATTTTAAGAGACTTGGGGCTTACTCCTAAGAAGGATGCCCAAGATTTATGACTAGGACTTATTCCTGAGAAGGAAGCCTAGGTTAGGGGACTTGGGGCTTACTCCTGAAAAGGAAGCCCAAGGTTATGACTGAGTCTTATTCCTGAAAAGGAGACCCAGGTTAAGGATTAAGGTTTGGGGCTTACTCCTGAAGAGGATGCCCATATTTGAGATTGAGGCTTATTCTTAAGAAAGATGCTCAAGATTAGAGGACTTGATTGGGGCTTACTCCTGAGGAAGATGCCCAAGTTAAAGGTTTTATAACTGGGGATTATTCCTGAAAAGGAGACCCAGGTTAGGATTCTCTCATCTTAAAGGATGATGTTGAATGAATGAACTCTCAATCTTTGGTGACATAAATATGTTTAAATCACTAGGTTTTGAGAGATATTTCACAGAATTCCTTTCAGATAAGGATGTCAAATCAAGAAATCATGCCATAAATGGCTTTGAAGAGTATCTTGAAGACTGAATCTTGAATAGGAAGGGTGAAATGTCTTAAGAGGGGTAAAAAATGGGCAAGATGGGCACCCAAAAAGATAGGGGCGCGCAAGTCTTGAAAGGCGCGCAAGTCCTTCGGTGGCGCGCAAGTATTGGTCGCGCAAGTATACTTGCGCGACATTAGGGGTACTTGCGCGATTTTCAACCAGTATTGAAATGCTTGAGCGACTCTTTATTAAACCCTTTACCGTCCTCTTGAGGTTCTTCCAGAAGAGGGACGCGCAAGTTATATTGAAGGAATTAAGTCGGCGCGCAAGTGTTTGATAAGTTTCAACACCTAGGCCTTCCTTCTTCTCTTTAGATCTTCCATTCTAGGTAAGAAATTACCTTAGAAGTGTTCTGGAAGCTTTGAGAAGAGACTTGGGCGTCGGGAGCTTCGATCCGAGTTTCTGGAAAAAGATCTTCTTGAATGGGGGGCCCACAGGGTCTATTTATAGGCAAAAGAAGACCCCGGGCGGTTACTGGGCGGTTACCAGGCGGTTACCACATATGTCGCGCAAGTCCCTTGCACGAACATGAGGAGTCGCGCAAGTATTGAGGCGGCGCGCAAGTGTACTTGCGCGACCAAGAGGGAACTTGCGCGATACATGGGAAATGTTCTCCTTTTTTATCCCTTTGTCGATTTTTGATGTTTCTTCAAAGGATTAATCACTTTGAGCTCAGATATTCCCTTTTCCGAACTTTAGATTCTGTGACGAAAGGAGCGTCAACAAAAGTCCCCCCTCAGAGTTGGATCCGGAGAGAAATGAGGATTTGACTCTGAGGAAATCGAATCTTTCCAAAGGAAAAGGGAGGCGCGCAAGTTTTTAGTACGCAAAAGGCGGCGCGCAAGTTTGCGTCGCGCAGGCCTTAAGTGCTCTGGGTACGGCGCGCAGGTAGGCTTCCGAGCCTATAAATACACGGCCTCACCTCCGTACAGGTATCCGGATTTCCAGACATCATCCCTTCTCGAGCTCTCGCCGCGCAGGTCACCTTGACCGCGCAGGTTGCTCTGTTTTCTAGGGTTTCCTCGATGTCGCGCCACTGTAAAGGTATTTGTACTTGCGCGGTTTATACTTGCGCGTCAAAAACTAGCGCGACACACGAATACTTGCACGCCATGTTTAGACTTGCGCGACTTAAATGCCTTAGCCATTCTTCCAAATTTCATTACAAATTTTATGAAAATAAACCCATTTAAGAGTTAGTTTATTCATCTTTTGTGCAGATTCAGTGGTTCCCAAGGGAATTGAAACATCTGATGAACTGGCTAGCAAGCAGATTGATGACATGATGAACATTATTGGCCATGATTACTATGATATCTGCGACAGCACTTTCCCAGATTTGGATAAGTATTTGAAGAAATATCATCTTAATTTCCCACAGAGCATCTACCTGTCTCTGTGTGTTCATGGTCATCTGCAAGGAGTCAATGTTCCAAATGAAAACAATTATACACCTGAGATGCAGCTGCACTGCTACTTCTCTATTTCGGTTATGCTGTGCATTAAGAGTAACAACAATGGTGTGAACTTTCAAATTCTTCCTCCATGTCATTCCTTTGCAGATATGAAAATGGAAAACCCATGGGCTGAAATGTTTTCCACTGCCGGTTGGTGGAGAGAAGACAAACATGGTATTAGAGCAATATCTGAAAAGAGTACTCTCTCCAAATGGCTCTTTACTTCCAATGCTCCATTCTCAAATCCACGTATCCATCTTCCAAGTCTCTTGGACAGAAACAGAGTCACTGTTTGATCAGCAGAAAATTTTCTCAAACCGCACTCAAGAACATCCTTTTACAATTGTTCCAATAAGAGCTGGTATCACTGCATCTCTTATTGTATCCAGTTGAATGAATGAATTCTAGGTGGTTTCTAATGAAGATCGGGATGCCGTAAATCAAATGAAGTGTTATGTTGAAAGCCTCTTGTAATTCTTGAAAGAAGAGAAGAGACTTCAGTCTGTGGATGTCCCTCTAACTCTTGTGTATCAATGAAAAACACTTTTGTCTTCAATCATTTGTACCTGCATTCTTCCATTACCTGCTTCAAATTTACTTAATCCAATGGGCTTAGTAAGCATAGTTTGATTTTTACTAGGATTATTACAAATAACCCTACAAACTTTGAACCTTTTAATTGCTCAATATTACCTAAATCATACAAAAAATGTATATTTAGTGAGCTGGAACTTGACTTTTATTCAGAGTTCCTTTGTCTTTTGTGTGGGCAGTTTAAAGTCATGCAAGCCGGACATAAAGGGGCTAATGTTTAAGGTCGAAATAGCTTTGACCGGAAATGGATTAAAAAGAAAAAATGGATTCAATTCCTTGACAATTTATCTGAAAACATATTACCATACTCAAGTATGAGGGAAAAAATGTAAACTATGGCTTAAGAATATTTGAATCTGAGGAATGATATGAAAAAGAGCTAAAAGGCATTAGAAGAAGTAGTTTCCAAGAATGAAGTTACTATTATTTAACAAAACCCGTTAGGGGGTTGAAATATGCAGGGCCACCTATGGGCATTGGCTGCATAGTCAAATAAAATAGCATCTTTTGGCTGACAAGTCTGTTATGTGGACTGTTTATGCAAGGCCACCTATGGGCACGTGATGCATAGTCAGGCAAAAGAACTCCCAGAAATTTACTTTCCTAGTGCTAAAAGCTAGTGAAAGTTTATGGAGATTCAAATTTTCTAAAGCATAGAGTTTGTTGTATGGAAAGAGGTACTTGAATATAGAGAAGATATTTCCAAACAAGAATATCGAAGAACTGGATGAATATCACTCCTACGAAGGTCTGACCCAAACGTAGGGAAGAAGAATAAACCATAGACTTGAATACTTTCAGATCATGAAAAAGGATATGGGACAAATACGTTAAGGATGGCTATTTTTGCGGATCCCTACATACTGTCGTTTAAGACAAATAAGGACAAAAGAGGCATTCTTCCCAAGAATGAAGTTACTATTATTTAACAAACCCGTTAGGGGGTTGAAAACATGCAGGGCCACCTATGGGCATTGGCTGCATGGTCAAATAAATAGCATCTCTTGGCTGACAAGTCTTTTATGTGGACTGTTTATGCAAGGCCACCTATGGGCACGTGCTGCATAGTCAGGCAAAAGAATTCTCAGAAGTTTGACATTTTTGTGACTAGAAGTCATGAAAAGGGTTATGAAGATCTGAAAATATTTAAGGTTAGGATTATAATACATAAAGATGGGTATTTTCCAATGTATATAGAGATACATAGGTCAATGAAAACCATAATCATGTTGTGGCTGGGTCCTGAATTGAAACTTGGACTTCACTACGTATCTCATAAGAATGAGAATCAAGCCATACGTATTTCAGGAAATGTAGTTTAACGTCGTGCAGGACGAAAGTATGAGTAATCTTAGTTTAGGGTCATAGAATTCGGACCATAATAATGAATACACAGTGTGTGTTTTCATGAAGACTTTTCAGCCAAGGGACTGAAAGTGAAATTTGGGGTTAGGCCCAAAAGACTTGGGACTGGATTCGAGGGACACTCGAATGTTCCTACGTATCCCATAAGGATGGGAATCAAGTCCACGTAGTTCTAGAACTACCCTTTGTACAAATTTGGTTCGTACATGTGAAGGGTGAAAAGGGGACTTTAGTGCAATGATGGTTTTAACCTAAAATAAAAAGTTTAGGCATTACCATGTATGTATGTAGTCTTTTGAAAATGAAAACCATGATTGAAAAAGAATCAATGTTAATAATGGTTCTTTCTCAAATGAGGAAATCAAAGAATATTGTAGTTTATTGTCGTACCGGACAAAAGTGTTGTATAGTTTAACGTCATATAACAAGGACGAAAGTGAATCAATGTAAAGATATTGATTCCAGGGGTGGTTTCACAAATCATCATCATATGAGATGGTGGTGAACCAATGTGAAGAGATTGTTTTTTGGGCTTGAACCTTTGGGAGGTTGCCTACATACCCAGCCTGGAGGGCAAGGATCAAAGTCTGTGTAGTTCAATTAAAGAATGAATTAATGATCAAGTTGTTCTTGTGGACAATGATCTAAAAAAAATGTTGTTGGGACTTACACATGGTTAGTGGCCCAAAGGGAGTGTTATGGTTGATGTTCTCTCTAAGCTCACGTGAGTCATACTCGGTGTGAGAAACAAGAGGTAATAACAACCTTAACGATGTACAGTTTAATGTCATGTAGGACATAAAAAAGGGACTTTCTGTACAGTTTAGCATCATGTAGTTAAGACGATGGGGACAATATAGTTTAACGTCATATTGGACGGAAAGGGGGACTGTGCAGTTTTAATGTCATGCTGGACTTTTGATGATTATACAGTTTAACGTCTTTCCGGACGTGAGGGACTTTTTACAGTTTATCGTCATGCTGGACGTTGGAAGTGCCACACAGTTTAATGTCATGTTGCTAGGACACAATATAGTTTAATGTCATCTCGGACATATACAGTTTAGTGTCATGTAGGACATATTAGTAACCAATGTGACAGTTTAACGTCATGTTGGACGATAAGGGAACTGACACAGTTTAACGTCATGTTGGACGATGAAAGTGCCACACAGTTTAATGTCATGTTGCTAGGACACAATATAGTTTAATGTCATCTCGGACAAAATATAGGAACTTCTATACAGTTTATTGTCATGTAGGACAAAATCAGGGACTATGCAGTTTAAAGTCTTGCAGTTAGGACTATTGGTGCTGCACAGTTTAGTGTCATGTTGCAGGGACATAAGTGCGAATAGTTTAAGGTCATATGCATGGACCGTACAGTTTATCGTCATGATGGACGTATTATAGTTTAATGTCATCTCGGACAGAAGTGTGACACAGTTTAATGTCATGTTGGACGAAGTTGTAGTTTAAGGTCGTACTGGACCATTGCTGTATGAACCAAATGTAAGAGTCTTGGTTCTGGGAACAATATTTTGTGTTTATACAAAATACTTCTTCAGAAATCTGGCATTAGTTGGAGTCGTGATGTGTTCTCCATCCATTGAAATCAGAGAATACGCTCCATTGGAGTAGACATTATGTATTGAATAAGGTCCTTCCCATTTTGGTTCAAGCTTGGGAGGCTTCTTTCCTGGTATCATTGGTGTTCTGAGAACCAATACCAATTCTCCCTGAATGAATGAACGAAGACGAACTTTTTTGTTAAAAGCTCGTGCTATTCGATTCTGATAGATTTCCAAGTGGTGCAAAGTGCACAATCTTTTCTCATCTAACTGTTCCAATTCATTCAACCGCTTTTGGGATTGCTCATCTATTGATAACTGATCACAAATGGCTATTCTGAGTGAGGGCAATTGAACTTCAATTGGCAAGACTGCTTCTGTTCCATATACCAATGAATATGGAGTAGACCGCGTTGCATTGCGAGTGGTAGTCCGATAAGCCCATAAAGCATGATAGAGTTTATCAGGCCATGACCTCTTATCTTTATCCACCATCTTTTGCAGTATATTTGAAAGAGTCTTGTTGAAGGCCTCTATCTGGCCATTAGCCGCTGCATGATATCGAGATGAATGGTTGGACTTAATGTTGTATTCTTGATACAATTTCTTTACCTCAGAAGAACAGAAGTTAGTGCCGTTGTCCGTCAATATGGTATGAGGGACACCAAATCTAGTAATGATGTTAGACTTGATGAAGCTAACAATGCATTTAGAACTGACTTCTTTGAGAGGTACTGCCTCTGCCCATTTGGAAAAGAAATCAGTAGCAGTAAGAATGTACTTAAACTGCTTGGCCGTAGCTGAAGGGTAAGGTCCCACCACATCCATTCCCCATGTGGAAAATGGCCATGAGTATTTAGCTGTATGAAGCAACTCTGGAGGTTGATGAATGAAGTTGGAATATACTTGGCATGAATGACACTTCTTTGTGAAATTAACACAATCTTGTATCATTGAAGGCCAGAAGTATCCAAGCCTTCGAACTTGATCAGACAATCTATGTCCAGACTGGTGGGCACCACAGACTCCTGCATGCACTTCTTTTATGACAGCCATTGTCTCTTCACCATCAATACATCTGAAGAGAACTCCATCAAAACCACGTTTGTAGAGAATTTTCTCGAGGTGGTTTGGACCATCATAAAGAGTAAAATTGACCACACGTCGCCGAATTTGTTCTTTCTCGGCTCTATCAGGTGGTAGTGTTCCATTTTGAAGGTACTCCCTGATAGGTGACATCTATCCTGTAGTATGACCATATGGTTCAGGAATGGGACTAATTTCATTAATTTCCTCTGTTCTGACTTGAACATAAGGTGAAATTGCACGACGGTGGGCAATACAGATGGTTGTCTCGTCCCGATTTGGATCTGCTAAAGCTGTGGCTATATTAGCCAGTGCGTCAGCTTGAGCATTTTGTGATCTTGGGACATAAGAAAATGTCGGTTCTGTAGGGAATTCCGACATTAACTCTCTGACGTAATCATACAAAGGGATTAATTATTCTTTTCTGATGGAATAATCCCCATTGACTTGTTTGATTACCAGGTCTGAATCACCTTTCACCTTTAAGTGATTCACTTGTGCTTGAAGTGCTAACTCCAAGCCTGCAATGAGAGCTTGGTATTCAGCTTCATTATTGGTACCACCTTCCCACAACAAAAAGGAATAAGGTAACACTGCCTTATCTGGAGAAATGAGCACAATTCCTAAACCAACTTTGTTGAATTTAGGATTTTCCATTTTCTTCCCTGTTGGACTTCTAGAAGCACCATCAAAATACATTTCCCATGTTTGAGGACTCTCTTGAATAGAAAAAACTTCTTCATCAGGGAGTTCGATATCTGAATACGTGTCTTCCACTGAAGGGTGTTCAGCCAGGAAATCAGCCAGAGCTTGGCCCTTAATTGCCTTTTGAGACACATACTGGATGTCGAACTGCTGTAAAATAACTGCCCACCTTTCCAGACGTCCTGTAAGCATTGGACGACTAAGGATGAATTTGAGTGGATTATTACGAGATACCAATTGGACCTCGTGATGTTGTAGGTAGTGTCTCAGTTTCTGAACTGCAAAGATTAATGCTAGGCAGCATTTTTCAATACTCGAATACCGGGTTTCTGCTTCAAGCATAGTTCTACTAAGATAGTAGAGACTATTTTCATTCCCAGCATCATTCTTTTGAGCGAGAAAGGCACCCAATGATCGCTCTAAAGCTGTCACATAGAGGATAAGAGGCCTACCCTCAACAGGTGGCATGAGTACTGGTGGACTTAAGAGGTATTTCTTGAGAACATCAAATGCTTCTTGACATTCTTTAGTCCACTGGTAAGTGACTCCTTTCTTCAATAATTTGGTAAAAGGTAAACTTTTGCCTGCCAAATTGGCGATGAAACGCCGAATATAGGCTAAGTGTCCTTGAAGTCCTCTTAATTCTTTCAAATTCTGAGGAGGTGACATACCAAGGATTGATTTGGTCTTCTCAGGATCGACTTCAATACCACGATGGCGTACAACAAAGCCGAGGAATTTTCCTGAGGTTACCCCAAAAGCACATTTTAAGGGGTTCATCTTCAAATTATGTTGTCGAAGCTTGTGGAATATGACTTCCAAATCAGCTAAGTGATCAAAACGTTGTTTGGATTTAACCACCAGATCATCTACATAGCATTCAACAAATTTCCCTAGAAAAGGTTTGAAGATACGATGCATGGCGCGTTGATATGTTGCACCTGCATTCTTTAAACCAAAGGGCATCACCCAGTAACAAAACACACCTTGAGGAGCTCTGAAGGCTGTATATTCCTCATCTTCTGGGGCCATTCGGATCTGATTATATCCAGAATATCCATCCATGAAAGAAAGTACTTCATAGCCAGCCGTCGCATCAATTAAGAGTTCTGTAATCGGAACTGGAAAATCATCTTTGGGACAATACCGATTAAGATCTCTGAAATCGATGCAAACCCTAATTTGTCCGTTCTTTTTCTTTACTGGGACAATATTAGCCAACCACTTGGGATATTGAACTTCTCTGACGAAGTTAGCTTTGATAAGCTTATCCACTTCAGCCTCGATTTTGGAAGCATAGGTTGGGTGTGTTCTTCTCGCGGCTTGCTTGAATCCTCGATGTTCTTTTGGCAAACCCAAATGATGGGTGGAAACATCAGGATCAAGGCCAGGCATCTCTGTATAATTCCAAGCAAAAATATCTTTATTTTGCTTTAAAAAAGAAATATACATCTCTTGTTCTTCAAGGGTCATGGCCGCACTAATCAAAGTGGGGCGTGGATCTTTCTCTGTACCCAGATTTACTTCTCTGAGTTCATCCACAGTGGTAGAGATACCCTCTTCAAATGCTGGAGGAGCATCTCTAAGATCTTCCTCTTCCTCTTCATCATGTGTTATTTCTTCCGTTTCTACTTGCAAAGTAGATGAAAAAACGAAATTCTCATGATCATAAGAGATGTCAAAATTTTCACATTTTGAAGAAGAAGCTTCCATTTCCGACCCTATTGATGATAAAGGGTCTTCTTTGGGAATCAAAGAGGAGATGATGGATTGAGAATCGACATCAATATTCACCTCTGGTGTTGCTATAACTTCTTCTGGTCTGATTAGCGAAGTATAGACTTGTTGGATTTCAGCAGACGAAATGAAAACGTCACCACTTATGCTTTCATCACTGCTTGGTAAGTTACCAATTTCTCCCATGTTGTCTGGCTCGATTGCCGTAATTGACATTATGGATCTTTCCATAAGAGTATTTTGATTTGGGCCTATTTTGTCAATTTGACTGATAGGTAACACATAATCTGTACTCACATGTGAAAATGGATTTATTGGAATTTTTTCCAAACCATATGGAGCATTAACTTTGGTAATTTCCTTCATTGTAGATTTTTCTCTTCCCTTCATGTGATAAAATTCCGCCTCAATGTATTGAGACTCACATGTCTTGAACGGGGCCTTATCACCATACAATGTTCCAACTTGACCATCGAAACAGTATTTGAGACATTGATGGTATGATGACGGAATAGCTGCATGCTGATGTAGCCAGGGTCTTCCAAGCAAGATATTGAAAGCTGAGTCTTGATCAACAATCATGAAATCCGAATTGGAAACAAGATCTCCAAACTGAGTTCTGAGCGTAACTTCTCCCAGTGGTTCTTGTTCATTTTTATCATATCCTTGCAACATCATGGTAGAAGGAGATAAATCAGATTCTGTGAGGCCCAATCGACGAAGTGTGCGAATGGGCATGAGGTTGACTCCTGAACCATTGTCAATAAAAGCTCTTCGAACATCTATACCATTGACTTTGCCAGATAAGTACAAAGGTTTTATGTGCCCATGCACAACATCATCTTCATCTTTATCAGTAAAAGATATCACTGCATGACATTCTGCAGGATTATTCTCTATGTGATAAATTTCAGCTGCAGCAATTTCAGCTTCAAACTCCTGAGGACTTGACAAAGCTTCGATGAGTGCTTCCCGAAGATCTTTTGATAGATTCAAAGCATCCAAAATTGATAATTTGGCTGGTACTTGGGCCAAGTGTTTCAATATATCATACTTTTGATCTAGAGGCCTACGTTTCCCAATGGGAATATGCGGTTTAGCAGGTACCTTGGAAGCAGATGCTTTGGAAGCTGATGCATCTTGTATTGAAGTTGGCAACATCTTTGGTTTTGGAAAATTAGACTGATTAGATCCATTTACTTGCTGAGATAAAGAAGATGGAACATTTAATCGGTCTTCCAAAATAACTGTGCCGAAGCTGAGTTGGCCATTGGAAGAAGAACTTGCTTGTTCATTTTGAGCTCGCTGAAGGTCTCTACCACGAGTTTCTGCTGCATATACAGTGCTAGCAGGGGTAGAATTAGAGTAGTGGCTTCGGAAAGATCCACGTCTTCCTCTATATCCTGAACCTCTAAAACTTCCTTGGGTTCCTTTATTTGATACAGGGAATTCAGGCTCATCAAGACTGGAATATGAATCTGTTAATTGAATCATATTAACAGAACCAAAGATTAACTCTTCGTCTGATAAAGACTCTGCCTGGTTAGCCTGTTTAGGCTGTGCCGTTTGGTGGGACGGTGCCCGTGGCTTTGAAGTAGATGGCATGAAATCTGCCAGAGTCAAAGACAATTTAGGCTTTGATACATACTCATCTTCTCCTGATTCCTCTTTCTTCTTTGAATTGTGCTGCCCTTTTGAGGATTTGTCCTTTGATGGAGGCTTTACTGCAGCTTTTGTAGGAGACACAATTGGCTTCTTCAATTGTGTTCGCAAAATGGAATGGGTCCGATTGATTGTCTTTCTGACCATCCAATCATCATATTTTTTCGCAGTTTTGCTTTTGACTTCCTGCCACTCGCCTCCTTCTTCTGGATCTGTAGCGGTAATACACGCTACATGAGCTGAAGAACCCTTCAATTTGACTTGTCCCAAGTCGACCATCTTTTGTAGGAGGTCTTTAAAGACAAAACACTCCCGGATGGGATGTCCCAACATTTGATGAAAGGGACAATAATTGGGACGGTCTTCATCTCCTTCCTTGTTTGGTCTCTTCGGCACTGGTAATTGAACCAAATTATTTTCCAGAGCTGAAATGAAGTAACCAGGAACTTGCTCACTTCGGAAAGAGTATGTTTTACTCTTCATATCCTCAAATTGTTTTCGTCGTTGATCTTTTTGATCATTTGGACGAAACAGCCTTTGTTGTTGGCGTTCAGGAGGTGGAGCTCTTCGAGAAGATGAAGGTTTTGAAGTAGAAATAGGTACAGGTGCCTGTTTAAGCATAACTGTAGCAGTTTCTGCTTTACCCATTCTTCTTCCTGGAGCTGATGGAATTACACGAGATTTAACCTTAGCCTGCATAAGGGAATCTTCAATCTGTTGAGCGATTGAAGTAAGGTCTCGAAACCCTCCTGTGTATTTCACAGGGATCAATGGCGTGCGTAATTCGTCACGCAAATTTTCCACACAGATTGGCAACAATTCCTCCTGAGGGAGTGATAAACTCAAGGAATACGTTAATCCCTTCCAACGAGCAATGAAATCAGAGACTCTTTCATTCTCCCTTTGCTTGCAGTTTGTAAGATCGAAAACTGTCGTTTTTGGCAAAGTTGAGCTGAACTGAAGAAGGAATTTTTGACGAAGATCCTCCCATCCGATGACTGACCGGGATTGCAAGCTTGTATACCAGACAAAAGCTGGTCCTTGCAAGGTTCACACGAAGCATCTGAGTTTCACTGCTTCTTGTTGCTCTGGATTTCCCATCATAGGATCACAACAAGACACGTAATGCGTCAAATGTTGTTCAGGGTCGCCTGATCCATTGAAAGTAGGGAAAACAGGGTTTCCAAAACTGGATGGAGGAGAAATTGAATCTACCCATTCAGGGTAAACCTTCTTTTCAGGTTGAACTTGCGCCCGTTTCCCTTCCATAGTTTCTAACTGAGCTGTTAATGACTCAATAGTAGTTATTAACTTTTGAGAAACGTCAGGTTGAACTTGGTTTTGGGTAGGTGCAATGAATGGAGCTTGGACAGACGTGGTGGTTGGTGCTGCAACTGATGGTACTGCTGCCAACCGTTGTTGCGTTTGACCTATAGGATTAGACCTCTGTGGGTGTACTGACAAAGGAGGATATTCTTGATCCATCTCAGTAGTTACAACAAATTCCTTCGGCTGTCGGACTTCAGCATTCTTAAGAAGAAGACTACTCTGAAGTAGTTCTGCATTCAACCTTCTTAATTCTTTCATTTCTTCCTCCTGTTGTGCAAATCTTTTCTCTAATGAGAGCGATTGACCTCCTTCAGAGGAAGGGTGAGAAGTAACCTGATTCTTTCCTTTCCCCTTATTGGATCCTTTTCGGAGAGGGGGAAGTAGGTTACTTGAAGGAATACCCAGATTTTGGGTAAGCCTTTGATTACGTGTGTGCACACCTTCTTCATTTAGGTCTGTGTGCGCAACTTCTTGAGCAGGAACCTCTTCGTCTGATCCCTCTGATTGAGCCTCATCTGGTGAATCAGCAGCAACGGCAGTGATGACATTAATGGATGCATATTGCATGGAATCCTTTCTATCAGCATTTCTGTGATATTGTCTCCTTCTATGTCCATGATGAGACATGGCATTCCGTTGACTTGATCCCTCAGGAATTTCTTGGAGAACTGTCACTTGGAGAGAATCTCCTGACATCTTGGCTCTTCGTTCCTCTTGAGGCTTATTCCCTAATCGAGAGAATACTGACTTTCTCTGAGGGAGGGATTGAAGATTTGAAAAAGTCCCCAGTCCGGTGGACTGGGGGTGTTCCTGTTGCTTCCGCTCAACTCCTCGAATCCCATTCGTTGATTCTGAGGGTTGGGTTAGAGAAGTCCCCAGTCTGGCAAGCTGGGGTGTCTCTTGACATGCTATGTCTGAGATCTTTTTAAAATCTCTCTTGATCTTGCGAATCTTAGTTCGGAAATTAGCTGGATGCATTAACCTGTATCCACTTTTATCACCTGGTTCAACAGATCGTTGGATGATTTCCGAAACTTCTGTCATTTGATGACGTGTTTGCTCCAGACGAGAGGCTTGTGCAATATTCTCGCCTGCTTGATGTAGGAGCAATTCAACAAATTGTTCTCTATATACTTGACTTTGAGAGGAACTAGTTGAAGCTTGATCTCGAGCAAGCTTTTGATTATGAACAAAGCCCATTGACTGTGGCCGGCCATGGGCAATAACATTGCATGAGACCATTTTCGGCGGGCTCTGTTGACCGGAAAGCACTGTGAAATGTAGTGCTCCGTGAACACCCCATCCTCTGATATGAACATTAGATGGAGCATTGGAAATTAACTGACGCAATCTTCTTAGTGCGCCAAGGCATGAACGTTGAAGGGTTCTCTGTTGCTTTTCAGCCTTCGGATACCGAGAGACTGATAGAGATGCCAAATCAATCTGGCGTTGTAACCCTTCTATTATCTTAAGATTATTTTCATATTCATCGTAAGATAATACCTTCTTTTTTAATTGACAAAGAGTTTTCCATATGTTGAGACGAATATCATGGATTCCATCATCCGTCAACATCTTTGGAATGTCATACTGGGAGTCAGCCAAAGGCCAAAATATGACTGGTACTTCACCTTTTGCCAGTTTTTTCCTCATGTTCAGCATTTCCTCTTTATCATTAAATGAAGATTCTTCTACCTGTTTGGACCAGAGTTGGTGTTTCCTTGTTGCTTCATCGGATTCAACAAGATTGGTAGAGGAATCACTATTCATGCTGGAAGATGAATGACCCAGGGAAGGTTCGGAGAATAACCTGAACCCCAGGCTATCTTCTGATGGAGAAAGAGTTTCAACTACCGATAGTAAAGCATCAGACATGACTGGTTTTACGTTTGCAAGTGCCTCGAGATAGGAGGGCTTTCTCGTCACTACATTGCCTTCTGAAGAATTTTCGAGACAACGTGAATCACTACTGCGGAGAGGACTTTCGCAGCGAAGTTCATCACCATGAGGAGGACCATTATGATGGGTTACAGCAAAAGATGAAATCTCTTGCTCCTTGGTCTTCTGACCACACAGAGGGTTCCTGTGGCTCTCATCTGAAGAAGAAACTTCAAGATTGACCGAATTTTTATGAAGCAAGTCTTCATGAGGAAGTGTCTGTTGAAGACCTTCGGGATTAATGTTCCTGTTATTGGGAACTGAGGGAGTAGAATCTTGAATTTCGACAGATAAATGTCTGAGGGCTTCAAGAACTCCAGCATCGAGTAAGGCCTTGTTGCAGATTGGCCTTTGATCTCCTGACTGTGCTGGGCGGATCTTTTTCTTAGATGCCTTCTTACTCGCTTTAGAAACCACTTGATGACGAAAGTGATTGCTCTGAGCAGGTGTATGTGCCTGATCAGGAAAGATGGTCAGGTTAGGCTGACAATCATCGCTCAAATCAGGTGTATGTGCCTGACTTGGTTGTCCGTATGATATGGGGGAGTATGCCCCATAACCCTCTTAGACTGGAACAGATGTGTGTGTCTGTTCCGGAGTGAATTGTTGATGTGTCACTCCACTGCTAGGGATAGATTTATGTGTCTTTCCCTGAGATGATGCTGAAGCTGTTATGATATCCTGGCAAGCATCCAGAATATGAGCAGGAATTTGCTTCTGCTCTTTCACCATTGACAAAATATGTTTGGTGACTTCAGCCGCCGGAACAGGGATATACGTCCATTCTGGGCTTGGAGTAGGTGTATGTGCCTGCTCCTGTCCTCCTTTTCCTGTCAGTGAATTCTGACAGTACTCAAGTGTGGAGGCAGAGATTTTAGTCTGCCTCCTGTTTGTTGTCGGGACTTTCCGACTGACTTCTCCGTGCGCTACCAAGCGAGACTGTTGGTAGGCTTGATTAGTATTAGCAGGTGTATGTGCCTGCTGATTACACTTCGCCAAACGCGGTTGACGAGATCCATCATATGTAGTCAGACGAGCCTGCTGACTAACTGCTGGTGTATAAGCAGGTGTATGTTCCTGCCTATGGTACTCCGCTGGAATTGCCTGGCGGGATCGGCTTGATGCTGCCAGACGAGTCTGCTGGACAGCTGAATTAAAACGGGCAGGTGTGTGTGCCTGTTCGTTGTTTGCCACCAAGTTAGGTTGGTGGACTTCTCCGGAGATGGCAGGGATGACAACCTGCCTATTGTTAACCGGATTCCGTCTCTGGCGGTTCATCTTGCCTGCTCGGGTTCGAGGTACCTGAGCTGAATGCTTGGAGTCGGTACCCTCATCATGTTGAGGGCGCACTACCGCACGAGTCTGGCGGCGATTGTTGATGGGAGCCCTTGAGAAGGACTCCTGTCTTTTTGAATTAAGGTCCTGCGGGACCTGCTCATTCACTTCCTCGGAATAAGGGAGTGAATGGAAATTGCGTTCCGGGGATAACGACCCGAAACGGTTGGAGACGGTAGTCAGCACCGCCTGCTTCTTGATTGCTGGTCGCCGTTGTCCGGACGACCAGGTAGAATTGTTAACTTGGAGGGCTTGACGAGCGGCCTCCAGAGTTGGGATAGTACCGTTACGACGGTACTCCTTAACCAGTGCATTAAAAACACAGCGTTGAAGACGCTGAGTTGGTGATGTCATCCTCAGAGCGGATGACGTTCCAGCAGGAGTAGCAGCATTGGTTTTCACAGCAGCAGACCTCACAGTAGAGGTGTTTCCAGCAGCAGTATTCACAGGGGTGAACTTAAGGAAAGCCATTTTTGTAGAAGATCTTGAAAAAAGAGTGCCTTTTCCATGTAACAGACATAATCAAGATGAATTCGGCTGCTGCATCTTTTGGATGATCATATGTCAATGATTGCCTTGTTGGCCCAAAGGGCCTAACAGATAAGAAGAACATCATTTTTACTTGGTTAAGGATTCACGTCGGGTTCACCATTTTTTGTTTCGCGCGGAATCCGGGGATGACCTCCCGGACGGGAGATTCAAACGTTCCAATCGGTTTCTAACGGGTTTGTTCGTAGAACCGGAAACATCCAATGATTCCACATCCGTTTGGACCTACTTTCCAAAGGCAGGCGCTCATTAGCTTGTGGGATAATGAGGCTTAGGAATTTGCATTGGTCGAGAGGATGGGAGGTCGGACTCATCACACCTTTTTGAGGGGAATTATTGTCTACTTCGGGACTCTCTTTATAGATTTAAGTTAAGTTCGTGAATCCTTATTACATTACCAAGTATAAAATGAGCTTTCCTTTAGTTTTAACAATCAATGATTAAATATGCAAGAAATTTAGAGAATCTTTTATATGTATTCGAGGTTCTTCATCAATATGGAATCATCTATATTTGTTTAGAGATTCTTGGTCAATGGTATCCTTCAAAACATTTATATAAAAGTCTCTTGGTCATTTTGATGACCAGGCTGGTTTTAAAGCCACTCAGTGGGGCACTTGAAGTTTATCGTCATTCAGAAGGACAGAGATTATCTCAATGTTGGGATCGAACCCATAAATGGGCTACCTACGTATCCTTTGTTTTGAAAAAGGAATCAGAACCCACGTAGTTCGAGGTATGGGATATGATGTTTATGATTGATGGCTCAAAGATGAATGTCATAATTACTTTTACACTCTAAGCTCACGTGAGTCATGCTCGGTGTGAGAAACAAGAGGTATTGGTAAAATTTAGACAATTGTGCCATAAAAGATGCAATCATAAGAATTTGTTTGGGGCTTATGTATGGATGACTGCCCAAATAGACGAAGGTTTAGGATTTACTTTTAGGGAGAAAATCCAAGAACAGGGTCCACAAAGTTATATGTACTTCATGGAGATTTGAATACTCTAATCTTGGGGCTTACTCCTAAGGAGGATGCCCAAGTTAAGAGGGGACTTATGATTGGGTTTTATTCCTTAAAAGGAAACCCAAATCAAAGGTAATTTATGACTGGTTAAGAGAAATTTTAAGAGACTTGGGGCTTACTCCTAAGAAGGATGCCCAAGATTTATGACTAGGACTTATTCCTGAGAAGGAAGCCTAGGTTAGGGGACTTGGGGCTTACTCCTGAAAAGGAAGCCCAAGGTTATGACTGAGTCTTATTCCTGAAAAGGAGACCCAGGTTAAGGATTAAGGTTTGGGGCTTACTCCTGAAGAGGATGCCCATATTTGAGATTGAGGCTTATTCTTAAGAAAGATGCTCAAGATTAGAGGACTTGATTGGGGCTTACTCCTGAGGAAGATGCCCAAGTTAAAGGTTTTATAACTGGGGATTATTCCTGAAAAGGAGACCCAGGTTAGGATTCTCTCATCTTAAAGGATGATGTTGAATGAATGAACTCTCAATCTTTGGTGACATAAAGATGTTTAAATCACTAGGTTTTGAGAGATATTTCACAGAATTCCTTTCAGATAAGGATGTCAAATCAAGAAATCATGCCATAAATGGCTTTGAAGAGTATCTTGAAGACTGAATCTTGAATAGGAAGGGTGAAATGGCTTAAGAGGGGTAAAAAATGGGCAAGATGGGCACCCAAAAAGATAGGGGCGCGCAAGTCTTGAAAGGCGCGCAAGTCCTTCGGCGGCGCGCAAGTATTGGTCGCGCAAGTATACTTGCGCGACATTAGGGGTACTTGCGCGATTTTCAACCAGTATTGAAATGCTTGAGCGACTCTTTATTAAACCCTTTACCATCCTCTTTAGGTTCTTCCAGAAGAGGGACGCGCAAGTTATATTGAAGGAATTAAGTCGGCGCGCAAGTGTTTGATAAGTTTCAACACTTAGGCCTTCCTTATTCTCTTTAGATCTTCCATTCTAGGTAAGAAATTACCTTAGAAGTGTTCTGGAAGCTTTGAGAAGAGACTTGGGCGTCGGGAGCTTCGATCCGAGTTTCTGGAAAAAGATCTTCTTGAATGGGGGGACCACAGGGTCTATTTATAGGAAAAAGAAGACCCCGGGCGGTTACTGGGCAGTTACCAGGCGGTTACCACATATGTCGCGCAAGTCCCTTGCACGAACATGAGGAGTCGCGCAAGTATTGAGGCGGCGCGCAAGTGTACTTGCGCGACCAAGAGGGAACTTGCGCGATACATGGGCAATGTTCTCCTTTTTTATCCCTTTGTCGATTTTTGATGTTTCTTCAAAGGATTAATCACTTTGAGCTCAGATATTCCCTTTTCCGAACTTTAGATTCTGTGACGAAAGGAGCATCAACAATAATTAATAAAATAATAACAAAATAAAAAAAATAATAATAAAGTAATAAAATATTAAATAAAAATAATTAATTAAATAAAAACACAATATTCACAATAATATAAAAAATGAACAATATATAAATGTAAATATATATATTACAAAAAAAATTACATTTAAATTTTTTATCATAAAAAGTTAATACATCACTGAGGGGTATTTTGGCGGAGCTGGAGGAGATGGTGGAGAAAACTCCATCCCTAAACTATGAGTCAGAGATCACATGTACTTCATCATCTGCTAGTTTTGGTGCTCCAATAATCGACATATCTTCTCCCTGCTACTGTTGCTACTACCATCGATGCGTTACAATATGTATGCCCCGGTTTTGGAGACCTAATGATAAAATTTGACATGGCTGACACAAATTTGTAATTTATAATCACCTTAAGATTGAAAATTCAATGATTTACGAAAAAGGTATAACTCATAGATTTAACATTCATCAGATGATGAAACCAATTTATGCCAACCATATCCAAATTTGTTATTACGCCAATTTATGCCAACCATATCCAAATTTTTTTTGCGCCAATTTATGCCAATCATGTCCAGTCATCAAGGAATCTTCTCCTCCTACTACTACTATTATTGTCATCAACACATCACATCCTGCCTACCCTAGTATATACCTGTCTCACTGTGTGTCGGATTGAGGTGTGGTTGATTCTTACACATCCCAAAGTCTTAAAATAATCCTAACTGCCAATGTAACCATGTTTCCATTATCTTTCTATGTCGAACTCCCAACACTACATATTGACTCGATGTTCTTAGTCGGAATTTTTTTCTCGTTATTGAAAGTTAGAAGAGAACAATAAGCTCATGAGCCCATTATATCATGAGAAGTCACCACAACGGGCACATGATCTCCCTTTACTCTCCTTTCTTTCAACAATGGGAAAGGTTTTTTGGCTAACAACATCAAATCAATATGTAGTATTGGCATTTCAACAAATAAAGACAATGAATATGGAAAACATGGTTAGATTGGCAAAAAGAATCATTTTATCTCTTTTGTGGCTTGTTATAGATAGTTGAAAACTAAACATGATTTCCCAAAAGATCTGAGAAAAAAACTAAATATGTATTATATAAAAATGATAAGGAAATTAATAATTATTTATTGATATTTATCACTATTTACCACTATTTATCAATATTTACCACTATTTATCGCTATTTACTGCTATTTAAATCTATTTACCACTAATTACCGCTATTTACTGCTAATTACCACAATTTATTACTAATTATTACTAATTAGTATTATTTTTTAAAATTTACCGCTATTTATTACTATTACCACTATTTATAAATACTTACTGCTATTTATTACTATTTACGACTATTTATTACTATTTACATCTATTTAATACTATTTACCGCTATTTATTACTATTTACCACTAATTATTACTATTTAGCTCTAATTATTACTAATTACCACTAATTATAACTAATTACTGCTAATTACTGCTAATTACCATTAATTACTGTTAATTACTACTAATTACCTCTAATTACTTCTAATTATCGCTAATTTCAGCTAATTAGCGCTAATTGCCGATAATTGTCACTAATTATATCTAATTATCTCTAATTATCTCTATTTATCTCTAATTATCTCTAATTATCTCTAATTATCTCTAATTATCTCTAATTATCTCTAATTATTAATATTTATTACTAATTATTAATATTTATTACTAATCATTAATATTTATTACTAGTTATTACTATTTATTAATAATTATTACTATTTATTACTAATCATTACTAATTATTACCAATTACCACTAATTATTACCAATTACCTCTAATTATTACCAATTACTACTAATTATTACTAATTAACGCTAATTATTACTAATTACCACTAATTATTACTAATTATGGCTAATTATTATTAATTACTGCTAATAATTACTATTTATTACTAATTATTACTAGTTATTGCTATTTATTACTATTTATTATTACTAATTATAGCTAATTATTACAATTTATTAATTATTATTATTATTTATTAATATTTATTACTAATTATAACTATTTATAACAATTTATTACTCATTATTACTAATTACTGCTAATAATTACTAATTACCGCTAATTTTTATTAATTACCACTAATTATTACTAATTACCGCTAATTATTATTATTTATTACTATTTATTACTATTTATTATTCTTTATTACTAATTATTACTAATAATTACTTATTATTGCTAATTATTAATAACTATTACTAATTACCGCTATTTATTACTAATTGTTTTTATTTAATACTAATTATTAATATTTATTACTAATTATTACTAATTATTATTATTTATTATTAATTACCACTAATTATTACTAATTGTTACTATTTATTACTAATTACCGCTAATCATTACTAATTAGCGCTAACTGTTACTAATTACCGCTAATTCTTACCAATTACCGCTAATTATTACTAATTTTCGCTAATTATAACTAATTACCACTAAATATTACTAATTACCACTAATTATTACTAATTACCGCTAATTATTACTAATTACCTCTAATTATAACTAATTGTCTTTAATTATTACCAATAACCACTAATTATTACTATTTACCACTAATTATTATAATTTCTTGCTATATATTAATATTTATTACTATTTATTACTATTAATTAATATTTATTACTATTAATTAATATTTATTACTATTTATTAATATTTATTACTATTTATTAATATTTATTAATATTTATTACTAATTATTACTAATTATTAATAATTATTACTAATTATTACTAATTTTTACTAATTATTACCATTTATTACCAATTTTTTCAAACTATCGCTAATTATGACTATTTATCGCTAATTTTAACTATTTATTACTAATTATTACTATTTATCGCTAATTATTACTATTTATCACTAATTATTACTATTTACCACTAATTATTACTATTTACCATTAATTATTACTAATTATTAATAATTATTAATATTCATTACTATTTATTAATATTTATAAATCTTTATTAATATTTATTACTAATTATTACTAATTAGCTCTAATTATTACTATTTACAGCTAATTATTACTATCTACTGCTAATTATTATTAATTATTACTATTTACTTCTATTTATTACTATTTATTACTAATTATGACAATTTATTACTATGTATTATTATTTATTACTATTTATTACTATTTATTACTATTTATTATTATTTATTCCTATTTATTACTAATTGCAGGTATTTATTACTAATTACAACTAATTATTACTAATTACTGGTAGTTATTACAAATTATCGCTAATTATTACAAATTACCCCCAATTATTATAAATTACCACTAATTACTGCATTTTATTACTATTTATTACTAATTAAAAATAATTAATACTAATTACTACTAATTAATAATAATAAATACTAATTACTACTAATTAATAATAATTAAAACTAATTACTACTAATTAATAATAATTAATACTAATTACACGTAATTTTTATTAATTAATGATAGTTGAACCAGTTCTTACAAATTAATACTATTTACTTTTAAATAAAAAAAATTAAATCTTAATGAAACAACATATTTGTAAAAATAAATAATGAAAAATAAAACTATCTAATTCTAATTTAATTTAATTTTCACTAATTAAAAGTAATTATAACTAATATAAAATAAATTAAATTAACTAAAAAATAAAAGCAATGGATAAATACATTAAAACAGAATCTTTCGTACGATGGAAGGCCTTGAAAATTAATATGATGTAAAATTTTAAACCTTGAAAAAATTGAAAAGAAAAATATGAGAGTAGAGAGGGAAAAAGGAGTTGAGAAAGTTGTGAAATGAGAAAAAAACGGATGGGGGTATATATAGGTTAGATTATTTACGGTGGGAATATTTGCAATGGGATTCCCGTCACAAATGCTAAACCCTCCTATTAATTAGGGATGGTGATTAAAAAGATATTTATGATGGGTCCCGTCGAAAATACCTACCTGCCGACATAGCATTTACGATGAGATCCGTCACGAATGCTAACCGATGAAAAAGGTAATTACGACTGGACATGTTGCAAATACCAAGCATTTGCGACGGGTGTAACCACCCATCCCAATAAACAATTTTTTTATAGTGTAAAAACACTTAAAACCCCTAAAACATTAAAAAAAACTCTAAAAAACATTAAAACCCCGAAAAAAAATCAAAAAAAAACTAAAAGCCAAAAAGACCCTAAAAACCCTGAAAAACCATAAAAACTATAAAACACCTGAAAGCCTCTAAAACCACTCAAAATCATAGAAACCCATAAAACCCTATAACCAATAAAAATCCTAAACCCCCCTAAAATCCATGAAAACATAAAAAACCCTAAAAACCCATAAAACCCCCTAAAAACCATAAAAACACCTAAAAACCTTAAAAACCCAAAAAACCATAAGAACCCTAAAAACCACTAAAAACTCAAAAAAACCCTTAAAACTTCTAAAAACATTAAGAAACTCTAAAAATCCATAAAACCCCAAAAAATTTACAAAAAATCATAAAAACCAAAAAATACCCTAAAAACCTTGAAAATCCTTAAAAACCCATGAAAATCCATAAAAACCCTAAAAATCCATAAAACCATATAAAACCTTAAAAACCACAAAAATTCTAAAAACCCTAAAAATCCCTGAAAATGTAAAAAAATCCTAAAACCCCTAAAAACTATAAAAACCCCTGAAAACCACAAAAAACCTAAAAACCCATAAAAAACCTAAAAACCACAAAAAATTCAAAAAACCCTTCAACCACTAAAAACATTAAAATACTCTAGAAGACCTTAAAATCCCTAAAAAACTCAAAAAAAACCCATAAAACCAAAAATTCCCTAAAACCCTAAAAAACACAAAACCCCCCCCCCCCCCAAAAGTCTAAAACCCCCCCAAATCCCTAAAAACCTAGGATGGTTGCGTTCTCTCCTATAGTTTCTCTCCCGTCACGACGATCTCCATGGTTCGTTGACCTCGATTCGGTGCTCCTCTCCAATTTTCACAGTGTGGTTGGAGATCCGTTCGTCCGGTCCTCCTCTGTGGTGGGGGGATCGTGGAGGTTGATGCTTCTTTTCGGTAGAGAAGGGATCAGACGGGGTTGGGAATCAGTGTTCTTGTGGTGGTATCTCTCTCGTGGTTTCAGCGATGGACGACGCTGGGTGTCGTCAAAGGGATGCAGCGAGGCGGTCAGATCTAGGTTACTCAGATCCCTATGGCTTGCGATTCACGATGTGGCAAGGTTCCGAGGCGGCTTGCGCTAGATCCAGCTCTTCTTCTACCCTGATCTGTGATAGTTTAAGGTGGATGTGGAAGGCTTGATGCAGCTTGGTGGCGTTTTCTCAACAGATCTGGTAGGGGTGGTGCGGTCTGGAAGTCTGACATGGTGGGGATTCCTTCGGCTTCTAGTGCAGATACAGGTTTTTTTCGTGTTCTGTGATGATTTCATTGGCCTTACGATGGAGTAGCGTGGATGCGGTGATGCGGTGATGCTGTCTTAGTGGTGGCGTGCTCCTCCTTGCTTTGGAGGACTCCAGATCTGGTCTTCATCGGTCTGCATTGTTGGTGCAGTGATAGTTTCTCGTTTTATTTTGATTCTGGTTGTTTTGTGTCTGCTTGATTGCGGGTGTATTGGTTGTGGTTTTTTGTATGTGAGTTGCTGAAGGTGCTGGTTGTTGGATTGGTGGTGAGGGGATGCTTGGTTTTGGGTCTGAACAATGAGTTATGGGTGCTGAGGTATGGTTTGAGGTGTGGAAGCTGGTGGTCCTGGGTTGCTGTTGTTAGGCATGATATTCTGGAAGCTGCCTAGCTTGGAGGTGCTGGTTGTTGGAAGTTGAGGAGATGAGTGCTGGTTACTTCTTGGACGTGAACTGTTGAGGGGGTGTTGGCTGTGCGGTTTATGAGTTCGGTATTGTTGGTAATATTTTGATGGCTCTTGATCTATTTGAGTAGTCCTGTGGATGTTGGTGGTCTAATGTTGTTGGTTGCGCCGTTGGGTGTAATAAGATGGGTGAAGTGCTGCTTGTTGTCTGACCGGTTGGATGTGTGCGGGCTTTTGGAAGTTGTGATGCTGGATGACTGTTGGGATGGATTGTGAGGTTACTGAAGTACATGCTTGGTTAGATAACGTTGGTTGCTGGAATATGGGTAGTGGCATGCTGGGAGATGTCTGTTTAGGTGGTACTGGATGCTGGACTTTGAGCTATTGGATGTTGTCTACTGCTCGGCTGGGAGGAATACCCTGGCCCTGGAAAGTGTTGAAGGAGATGCTGATGCTGAAGGTGATGGAGGATGGAATATGTGTTGTGAGATGCTAGTTGCTTACTGGATGGGAGGTGCTGATGGTGATGATTCTGGATGTCTGCTTTGGTTGGATTTTGTGTGTTTTTTTGGGTTTTGGGTTTTTTGGGTTTGGGGTTGTTCAGGGTTTTTGGGTGTGGGTCATTTGACCCCTCCCCTCCCTTATCTGCTACGTCTTTTTTCTAATAAATTTGGGGGGGGGGGGTCGGGAATAGCCTGACCCCCGTATCTTCCTTGCCCTAAAACCCTAAAAACTATAAAAATCCTAAAAAACACTAAAAAACCATGAAAACGTAAAAACCCCTAACCACCCCAAAAATCTCCTCGAGACTATAAAACCCCCTAAAAACCTTAAAGAAATCCTAAAACCCCATAAACCCACTAAAAACTCTAAAAACCCTATAAACCCCTAAAAACATTAAAAACACTAAAACACCTTAAAAACCTTAAAAACTAAAAAACCTTAAGACCCCCAAAAGCCCATAAAAACCTTGAAAACCCCTAAAAACCATAAAGACCACTGAAAAACCCTAAAACCTTATAAAACCCTAATAACCATAAAAATCCTAAAAAACCCATAAAAATCAATGAAAACGTAAAAACCCTAAAAACTCTAAAAAATCCCTAAAAACCATAAAAACCCTTAAAAAACCTAAAACCCAAAAGATCCCAAAAAAACACTAAAAACACTAAAACAATTAAAATCCCTAAAAACATTAAAAAAATCTATAAAACTATAAAACAACTAAAAATTCAAAAAAAAAAACCAAAATGACCCTAAAAACCATAAAACCCCTAAAACCCCTAAAAATACTAAAAACACTCAAGATCACTAAAAATCCTAAAAACCATAAAAATCCCAAAAAACATATCAAAATCAATGAAACAAAAAAAAAACCATAAAAACCATGAAAACCCATAAAAACCCATAAAAACCCTAAAAACCCACAAAACCCACTAAAAACTCTAACAACCATTTAAACCCATAAAAATGTCAGAAACCCTAGTAAATATTAAAAATCATAAAAACTCAATAAAAACACTAAAAACCCAAAAAAACACCCTAAAATCCTTGAAAACCCCTAAACTCCCTGAAAAACCCAAAAAACCCTCAAAATCCCTAAAACCTGAAAAACATGAAAACCCCTAAAAATAATAAAAACCCCTAAAACCCTTAAAAACACTAAAATCCATAAAAACCTAAAAACCCTCTAAAAATTTAAAAACCCTTAAACCCCAAAAAACGTTAGAAAATGCCAAAAAACCAAAAAAATCCTAAAAACTCAAAAAACCCTAAAACCCCAAAAAGATCCTAAAACCCCTAAAAACCGTAAAAATCATTAGAAATCCCTAAAAATCCATGAAAACATAAAATACCATAATAAACCTGAAAACCCCAAAAAAAACAATAAAACCCCTAAAACTACAAAAACCCCTAAAAACCCAAAATCCCCCAAAATCCCTAAAACCCCAGAAAAAACCCAAAAACCCCTAAAAATCCCTAAAAACACTAAAACCCCCTAAAACCCATAAAAATCCTAAAAAACCCCAAAATATCCATGGAAGTGTAAAAACCCTGGAAAACCCCATGAAAACCACAAAACCCCTAAAAACGTTAAAAACCCATAAAAACCATAAAAACTACTAAAACACTAAAAACCATTCAAACCCCTAAAAAGTTAAAAAACTCTAAAAAACATTTAAAACCCTACAAACTATAAAAACCCTAAAAACACCTAAAAAACCCCCAAACCCCTCAAATTCTCTAAAGATCCAAAAAAACTATAAAAACCATAAAAATCCAAAACCCCCCTAAAAATCCCTTAAAATGTAAAAAACCCTAAAAAACCCTGAAAACCATAAAACCCCCTAAAACCCTTTAAAAACTATAAAAACCCATAAAAACCCTAAAAACCACAAAAAACCCTTTAAACCCCTAAATATGTTAAAAATTCTTAAAAACCTTAAAATTTCTAAAATACTAAAGAAAACCCCCTAAAACCCCAAAAGACCTTAAAAACCCTAAAAACCATGAAAACCCCTAAAACACTAAAAATCACTAAAAACCCTAAAAATCCTAAAAATCCCCTAAAATCCATGAAAACGTAAAAACCCAAAAAAAACCAAAAAACCATAAAGACCCCCAAAACCTAAAAAAATCCTAAAACTCATAAAAACCCTAAAACAATTAAAAAAACTAAAAACCATTAAAACCCCTAAAAACATGATTTTTTTTAAAAACCATAATGACCCTAAAAATATGGAAAAAAAATTCTTAAAACCCATAAAGACTCTAAAAACCCTGACAACCCCTAAAAATGTAAAACCCCTAAAAACCCCTAAAAACCCTCAAAATCCCTAAAACCCCTAGAAAACCGTAAAAACCCAAAAAAAATCAATGAAAATGAAAACACCCTAAAAATCTTGAAAAACCCCTGAAAACCATAAAAACTCGTAAAAATCATAAAAAACCCTAAAACCCCATAAAAACCCAAAACCCACTAAAAGTCTAAAAAACATTATAGCACCTAAAAATAGTAAAAAACACTGAAAAACATTTAAAACCCTAAAAAACATAAGGAAAATCCAAAATACCCTAAAAACATCTAAAACCCCCTAAACCCCCTCAAAATCCATAAAACCTTAAAAAAATGAAAATCCATAAAAATCCTAAATAACCTCTAAAAATCCATAAAAATGTAAAAAACCCTAAATACAATAAAACCCCTAAAACCATAACAAACCCTAAATGCCTATAAAAATCATAAAACAAAAAAAAATTAAAAACACTTTAAAACCCTAAAAACGTTAAAAAACTCTAAAAACATAAAAACCCCTATAAAACTCAAAAAAACCCCTAAAACCCAAAAGTCCCTAAAAACTCTATAAAACCCCTAAAAACCCTTAAAAACCCATAAAAACACTCAAAATCCATAAAAACCCTAAAAAACCTTAAAACCATAAAAATCCTAACCCCCCCCAAAAAAAAAATCCATGAAAACATAAAAAGTCCTAAAACCCCTGAAAACCCACTAAAAACATTAAAGAACTATAAAAACCTTATAAACCCTAAAAAACACAAAATATCCCTAAAAATTCCAAAAGACCCTGAAAACCTTAAAAATCCCTAAAACCCCCAAAAACCCCTAAAAAGCACCAAAAAACCTTAAAATACCTAAATACCCTAAAACCATAAAACCATAAAAATGCTAACCCCCCTAAAAATCGACGAAAACATAAAAAACCTTAAAAACCCTGAAAGACCCCTAAAAACCGTAAAACCTATAAAAACATTAAAAAACCCCCAAAAATCCATAAAAACCCCAAATACCCAGTAAAATTCTAAAACCCCATTAAACCCCTAAAAACATTAAAAAAACTAAAAAACCTTATAAACCCAAAAAAACTCAAAATAAAACCCTCAAAACCTAAAAAGATCCTAAAAACGTTGAAAACCCTAAAATCCCTCAAAATCACTAAAATTTCTAAAACCCTAGAAATCCCTAAAAATCACTAAAAATTCTAAGAACTCTAAAAATAATAAAAATCTTGAAATCCCTAAAAATCCAAGAAAACATAAAAAACGACAAAAACCATTAAAACAAAAAAAACCTTACAAAACCAAAAAACCAATAAAAACCCTAAAACCCCACTAAAAACCCCTTAAAACTCCTAAACGTTAAAAAACTATAAAAACCATAAAACAATAAAAAACTAAAAAACCTTAAAACCCCTAAAAGACCCTAAAACCCAGAAAACCCCTAAAACCCCTAAAAACCCTAAAAAACATAAAAATCCTAAAAAACCCTAAAAATCCATGAAAACATAAAAAACCTAAGAAGGTGGTTAATTTCATAGAAGTTAAGATCATGTGATTTCTTTGGAAGGGGCATTCCCTTGCTATTTCCAATGTGGAGGCGGCTTGGGATTTGGTGGATAAGCCCAAAGAGGAAAGGGCTTGGGTATTAAAAGGATTTATGATTAGAATAAAGCATCCATAACTAGACATTTTTGTGACTTATGTACCCCTTCCTCTTCTTTTGTCTAGGTGGACTAGGCTTGTAAATGTTTTCTTGGGCGTTTACAATTTTGGGTGGCTAAAGTCCCTTGGAATTGTTCGTGGACTTGGAAGAAGTTTTTGGGGATTCAAGATTTTCTTAAGGACTATATATTCTTTTATATTGGGAATGGTACTAGAATATCACTATGGTTTTTCTATTGGATCCTGAGTGGTCTTATCTATATCTCCATTGAGGATCGTATTCTATGACTCGGGTCTTTCCAGATATGAGATGGTTTCTAACCTTATCCCTGATGGGAATTGGGATCCTTCAATAGTTATATCGGCTAATTTGTGAGACATCAGGCTGCAGATTCTTCTGCCTCCTCAGCTTAGTGGTGCTTTTGATGGTATTTGTTGGAATAAGAAGTCAGGGTTTTCTACTCATAAGGTTTCAGAGGATCACATACAAAGATTTTCCATTATACCTTGGAGTTCCTTGGTTTGGAAAAAGGTTTCTCCATCCAGGTTTTCCATTGTCTTATGGTTGGTTATTTTGAATCGATTGCCTACACAAGATTGTCTATAATGAAGGGGTTTATCCTTTCCCAGTTGATGCTATCTCTGTGAGGTTGATATTGAGGATATAAATCATTTGTTTTTTAACTATGTGATGACTCACCGACTTTGGTCCTCCTTTTTGTGCCTCATGGAGATTGATTGCGAGGCTAGTTCCTTTCCTGCTATAATTGATTGGTGTTTACACTCCTTTTCTGGGAAATCCTTAAAGAGTGTTTTGGGGAATCTTGGGTTTGATACTTTAGTTTATTTTATATGGAAGGAGTGGAAATCTCAATTACATGGATCTCCCCCTCATAGTGGTAGTGTACTTTGGCTGAAGGCTGAGCTTACTATTAGATCTCAACTCACTTCATGCAGGCAATTCCCTAGAAGTATCGTAATCAGAGGTTGATTAGAAGCTAGAAATTTCTGAATTATTTTCTTCATGATGAGCTATGCTGATGTGTTGGTTGGTTCATTAGTTGATTATTGAGTTGTTGTTTGGGGTCGATCTGGGTTTATTATTGGGTTCTAGAGAGTTTGGGTCTTAAGGGGACTATGTTACTGTGTCTAGGTCTGTTTGAGGCTTCTGTCCTGGTGGGACTGGATGTTGTGGTGGTGGGGGTGTTGGGATCACTACTAAAAAATTGGTATTTAATAGTGTTGGTATTTATCAGTGCTAGAAAAAATCACTAATTAATGGAATCTTTATCAGCGCTAAAGAAGGCATTGATAAATTTAGCCATTTATCTGCACTTTATTTTTAACGCTGATAAAGGGTTCCCTTTACTAGCACTTTATTTTTAGCATTGATAAAGGATATCCTTTATCAGTGCTTTATTTTTAGTGCTAATAAAGAGTACCCTTTATGATCGCTATATTTTTATCACTCATAAAGTTCCGAATAAATAAAATAAAATAATTAAATAAATAAAAAATAAAAAATGAGTTTATTAAAAAAAAATTTGCAAATTTTATTAATTAAATAATTGTTGATAAAAATGAACAAATTGATTATACTATATATAAATTATAAATACTAATAAATAGTATGTATTAAATATATAGATATGAAAAATGAAAACTAAACAAATTAAAAATAAAAATAAGTATATTGAGAAAAATATTAAACATTTTATTAATTAGACGATTATTGATAATGTTATTAAATAAAATATATTAAATATATATATATATATATTAATGTATATAAATATGATTTATATATTAAAAAATATTTATGCACTTTATATTAAATAGTCATATATTTAGTGAAGAATGATTTATAATTAAAAATTAATATGAATTAAAAATACTGTCTAATTTCATAGAGTAATGGACATATAATTGAATGTCGTTTGATTTTTCAATTTAACATAGATCAAATGTGTGTTATATTGATTTCAAATATACATAATTAATTCATTTTTATATATAAGCACACAAAAAAAACTTATCCATTTTTTCAATATTATTAAAATTTACTTTTTTTTAATTTATTCAATTTCACTCATTTTTAACATGCATGCACTTAAAATTATATATTCATTAATAATGTTACAAAAATATTTGTAAAAAATGTTTATAAAAAAATATATTCATAAATAAATATATTTAAAAATGTACATACTATATTTATAAAATTATATATTTATAATTATAAATAAATGAATATTTTTTAAAACGTATTTATATAATTATAAATAAATATTTATATATATTTAAATAATTATTAAATTTATAATAAATTTACATAAATAATGAGTATATTTACAATATTTATATATATATTATATATATTATATATATATATAATGATATAAATATTACTTTTTAAAAATATTTATATAATTATAAATAATTAATTATATATTTAAATAATTATAAAATTATAATTAATATATTTAAATAAGAAATATATTTACTATATTTATATTTTTATATATATTAAGTGTATATATATATATTTACAAACAAAAAATTATTTATAATTATAATTATAAATCCTCTATGAGCGGTTAAGTAATAAGCGCTGATAAAAGAAATATTTATCAGCTCTTTCTTTAGCACTGATAAAGATAGGGATTTATCAGTGCTAAAAAAGTGCCGATAAAAGTCATATTTATCAGCACTAAAACTTTAGTGCTGATAAATATGTATTTTTCCCATGTTTTTTAGCACCGATAAAGACCCACCTTTATCAGCATTAAAAAAACATTGATAAATATTCCTTTTATCAGCACTTTTAAAAAAATGCTGATAAAAGTGTCATGATATAATTAAAAAACCTAACCTTTTGCAAACATGTTGTGATATTAGAAGATTTACGTGGAAGCCACCCTTTAATGGTGCTTCTCTGCGGTGAATCAAAGCTCGAATCACACAAATCCACTCGAATCACACAAACCCACTACCTCCAATTACTTGAACATCATTTGATATCCTGTGTTCGGTTACATTTAAGGTTTCCAAAGAAAGCCTCGAGATATGGATCCAAGGGTCTCATATTTTCTTCAAACTATTGATGTAGGTCTGTTTTTTCCTTTGTAGGTTCTGATTTTCTTTTTGTATTTGTCGTTTCGAGATCTAGATCCAAGGGTTTTCGATTTTCCTTTGTAGGTTTCGATTTTTTTTCTTTATTTTTTCTCCAATTGTTTTATTCTACTTTTCTTTTATTTATGATCCATTTTTTACTTGGATAATATTTTGGATATCCTGTTTTGGTCTTTTTAAATTTTTGTTTTGAATCAATTTGCTTCGCTATCTACATCTATACCCCAGCTTTCTTCACTATTTTGAATCAATTTCCATTGTAGGTTCTGAGAAAATTGATTTAGCAAACCAATTCTTAGTCTGATGATGGTGCGGAGCAGCAACAAAATCTGATTTTATGCAATTCATGTAAGGGAATTTATTTATTTAAATTCTGTTTTAATATTCTGATGTAATATTTTTTCCATAAAATCTTTTTGCTTAGAATTGTGTAGTTTTATTTTAAGATAAATATTAGTAAGGGTGATACCATACTTATTTATTTTCAATTGCTCTCTGTTTTCAAAATTAGTATGGTGTTTTATTTATTTTACTATGTTGTGATATTCCGTTGTAAGGGTTATATATTTTTTTTTATCAATTTAAGATTATTTTATAAAGATATATATATATATATATATTTCTATCTATTTATATGTGTTTTCAGAACTTATAATGTAAGGGTGATTTTATAATTATTTATTTACAAATTATGGTTCTCAACTTCCAAATTAGGAAGATATTATATTTATTTTCATTAAAAAATATGTTTAAATGTGATTTTTTTGAAATTAGGTGTATTATAAACTCCATTATATATATATATGTGTGTGTGTGTGTGTGTGTGTGCGTGTGTGTGTTTAAATATGTATGGGATAGATGTTGCAAGGGTTGATGTGTTTTTCTCTATTGTTTTTGATATATCTTGTTGATGTGTATTATTTCTTTATGTCAACTTCTTTATGGACCTCCCTAGAATATCAAGGATGGGTTAATTCGTATTATATGGCCTCCCTATAATCCTTGGGTTTCTATATCATTTGTTCCAAAAAAAATAGAATGGAAGTTATCAAATTCTATATATTAGAAATTATTTTTAGGTATTCATCATTTTAGGTCTATATATACATTTTAGGTTCTTCGTCTACTGAGCTGCTTCTTTTCTTGGTGCTCCTTAGCTTCTTGGAGTTCTGGGTTTTTCCTTTCTCTGTTGTAGCTTGACCTTTACCTTGTGTTTTGGGTCTACTTGGTTTCACCTCTTTGGTGATTATTTGTCTATAATTCATCTTACTCTTATATTTATACACTTCTATTTACCTTTCAAAAAACCATAAATATCCCAAACCCCCCTAAAAATCCATGAAAATGTAAAAAACCCAAAAAAACCTAAAAAAAACCCTTGAAAACCATAAAACCCATAAAAACCTAAAGAACCACTAAAAACTCTAAAAATTATAAAAATATCTGAAAACCCTTAAAACCCTAAAAAACCAAAAAAGAATAAAAATCCTAAAAAAACCCCTAAAAATCCATCAAAACGTAAAAACCTTAAAAACCCTAAAAACCCCTGAAAACCATAAGAACCCCTAAAAACCTTAAAACACAATAAAATCCCATAAAAACCAAAAAAACCACTAAAAAAATTAAAACCCCTAAAACATTAACAAACTCTCAAAACCTTAAAAACCCTATTAACTCAAAAAAAACCCCTAAAAACCCAAAAAGACCATAAAACCCCTAAAAATACCTAAAAACCCTTAAAACCCCTAAAAATCCTTGGGAATCCCTAAAACCCCTCAAAATCCCTAAAATCCCTAAAAAACATAGAAACTATAAAAATCCTAAGAAACCCCTAAAAATCCATCAAAATGTAAAAAACCTTTAAAACCCTGAAAACCACTTAAAACATAAAACCCCCTAAAAACTATAAAAAACCCTAAAAAAAATAAAAACACTTAAAAACTACTGAAAACTATAAAAACCCTTAAAACCCCAAAAAACGTTAAAAACTCTAAACACCCTTAAAACACTTAAAAATCAAAAAAAAACCATAAAAATAGAAAAGGACCTTAAATTCTCTAAAAAAACGCCATAAAAACCCTAAAAACCACTAAATACTCTAAAAACCCTTAAAAATCCTAAATATGTTAAAAAACTTTAGAAAACTATTTTTTTTAAACTCAAAAAAATGCTAAAGACCCAAAATGACCCTTAAGACCCTAAAAACCCCCAAAACGATAAAAACCCCAAAAAACCCTAAAAACACTAAAAAATCCCTAAAAATCCCTAAAAACCCTAGAAACCATAAAAATCCCAAACCCCCCCTAAAATTTCATGAAAACGTAAAAAACCCTAAAAACCATAAAAATTCTAAACCCCCTAAACATCCATGAAAACGTAAAAAACCCTGAAAAACCCCTGAAAACCAGAAAAATCCCTAATTTTTTTAAAAAACCCTAAAAACCCATAAGAAAAATAAAAAACCAATAAAAACTCTTAAAACACTTAAAGCCCATAAAAAGTTAAAAAACTCTAAAAAACCTTTGAAAACCTAAAAAAATTAAAAAAACCCTAAAAATCTCCCTTGAAAACCCAAAACACCCTCAAAAACCAAAAAATACTAAAAAATCCCAAAAAATCCATGAAAACGTAAAAAACAATAAATTCCCTGAAAACCTCCTGAAATCCATGAAACCCATAAAACCGTAAAAACCCATAAAAAACCTTAAAAACCCACTAAAAACTCTAAAAACCTTAAACACCCTAAAAAACTAAAAAAACCCTAAAAACTAAAAAGACCCTAAAAACCCATGAAAACCCCTAAAACCCCCTAAAACCCCCTAAAAACCCTCAAAATCCCTAAAAAACCTAAAAACCACTAAAAAACAAAAAAACTCAAAAAACCCGTAAAAATTAATGAAAATTTAAAAATCCCTAAAAACCATAAAACCCCTAAAAACCATAAAAACCTAAAAAACCCCCTTCAAACCCCTAAAACCCAGTAAAAACTATGAAAACCCAAAAAACCCCTAAAAACCCATAAAAACATTAAAAACACAAAAAACCATAAAACCCTAAAAAATTCAAAAACCCCCTAAAAGACCAAAATGAAAACCCTAAAAACCCAAAAAAACCTAAAAACCTTCTGAAAAGCCGTAAAATCCCTCAAAATCCCTAAAACCAAAAAAAACTATAAAAACCATAAAAATCCTATAAAACCCCATAAAATACATGAAAATGTAAAAAACCCAAAAAACCTAACCCCCCCTGAAATCCATAAAAACCCCCCAAAAACCAAAAAACCCAAAAAAATCCAAAAAACCCATAAAAACACTAAAAATCCACTAAAAATCTAAACACCCTTTAAACACCTAAAATTTTTAAAATCTCTAAAAACCTAAAATACCCTAAATAACTAAAAAAATCGTAGAAACCCAAAAGACCTTGAAAACCCCTAAAAGCCCTAAAAACCCTAAAACCCCTCAAAATAACAGAAAACCCTAAAAAACTCAAAAAACCATAAAAATCCTATAAAACCATTAAAAACACATGAAATGTAAAAAACACTAAAAACTCTAAAAACCCCTGAAAACCATAAAACCCCTAAAAACCATAAAAACCCTGAAAACCCATAAAACCCATAAAAACACTAAAAATAAAAGAACAATTTAAACCACTAAAAATGTTAAAAACATAAAAAAAACCTTAAAAACCCAAAACAAACTAAAAAAAAACCCTAAAACCCAAAAAGACTGTAAAACCCCTGAAAACCCTAAAACCCACTAAAAACCCACTAAAAACCCTCAAAATACCTAAATCCCCCCAAATCCCTAAGAACCGTAAAAATCTAAAAAACCCATAAAAATCCATGAAAATGTAACAAACTCTAAACACCCTAAAAAATTCATGGAAACCATAAAATCCTCTAAAAACCTTAAAAAACCTGAAAACCCCATAAAAACACTAAAAACACACTAAAAACTCTAAAGTGACTTAAAACGCCTAAAAATGTTAGGAAACTCTAATAACCTCAAAAGCTCTAAAAACTCAAAAAAAAGCTAAAATGCCAAAAAATTACTAAGAACCCGAAAAACCCCTAAAAATCCAAAAACCCCCTAAAACAATAAAAAACTCATAAAACTTACAAAAATGATAAAAACTCTAAAACCCTTAAAAACCCTTAAACGTTAAAAAATTCTAAAAACCTTAAAAATCGTAAAAAAATAAAAACCCTCAAAATCCCTAAAAACCCTAAAAAACCTTAAAATCCATAAAAATCCAAAAACCCCCTAAAAACCTATAAGAACATAAAACCATAAAAAACCTTAAAAACCTTAAAAACCCTAAAAACCATAAACCCCTAAAAACTCATAAAAACCCAAAAAACCCACTAAAAACTCTAAAACCCCTTTAAACCCCTAAAATAGTAAAAAACTGTAAAACCCTTAAAACCCTAAAAAACTCAGAAAAACCCCTAAAAACCCAAAAAGACCCTAAAACCCAAAAATCGTATGAAAAACACTAAAACCCCTTAGAATCCATAAAATCCCTAAAAATACTAAAAACCATAAAAATACAAAAAACCCTAAGAAATCCATGCAAACGTAAACCCCCCCCCCCAAAAAAAACTTGAAAACCCCCTGAAAACAATAATAACCTATAAAAACATTGAAAAACTCTGAAGACCCATCAAACCCCTAAAACCCACTAAAAATCTAAGAACCCTTAAGCACCCTAAAAATATCAAAAATCTATAAAAACCCATAACACTCCAAAAAACTCAAAAAACCTAAAACCCCCAAAGACCCGAAAAACCCTAAAAGCACCTAAAACCCTACAGATCCCTAAAAACCCTATAAAAATCTAAAAACCATAAAAATCTTTAAAGAACCGTAAAAATCCATGAAAACATAAAAAACCCTAAAACCCTCAAAACCCTAAAAGCCCCCTAAAAACCTTAAAAAATCATAAAAAACCATAAAACCCCTAAAAACTGCTAAAAACTCTAAAACCCCCTAAAACCTTAAATTTTTTAAAAAAACTCTAAAAGACCTTAAAAACACTAAAAAATCCAAAAAATACCATAAAAACCTTAAAAACCCCAAATAGAATTATAAACCAAGGGAAACCCATAAAATCCATCAAAATCCCTAAAAACCCTAAAAACTATAAAAATCCGAAGAAACCCCAAAAATCCATGAAAATGAAAAAGAACCAAAAAAACCTGAAAAACCTTGAAAACCATAAAATCTCCCAAACCCCCTAAAAACCCTAAAACCCATGAAAACCCTAAAAACCCAATAAAAACTCTAAAAAACCCTTAAACCCTTTAAACCCTAAGAAATGTTAAAAACATTAAAAACCGAAATAAAAACTCAAAAAACCCCTTAAAACACAAAAAAAAGACCCTAAAACACTAAAAACCCTTAAAACCTCTAAAAAAATCCTAAAACCCTCAAAATCCATAAAAACCGTAAAAAACCCTAAAAACCATAAAAATCCTTAAAATCCCCTAAAAATCCATGTTTATGTAAAAAAACCCTAAAAAACATGAAAACCCCATAAAAACCTTTAAAAACCCTAAAAACCCATAAAACCTTAAAAACAACTAAAAACTATGAAAAATATTAAAAACCCCATGAAATGTTAAAAAAATCTAAAAATCCTTAAAACCCTAAAAAACTTAAAAAAACCCTAGAACCCAAAAAAGAACCTAAAAACCATGAAAAAAAATTAAAACCATTGAAAAACCCCAAAACCCTCAAAATCCCTATAAACACTAAAATCCCCAAAAACCATAAGATTCTAAAAAAATCCTAAAAATCCATGACAAAGTAAAAAACCCTAAAAAAACTTGAAAATGATAAAAACCCATAAAAACCTTAAAACCCCTAAAAACCATCCTAATAACAACTAAAAACTAGAAAAACCCTTAAACCCCAAAAAAACGTTAAAAACTCTGAAAAACCTTTAAAACCCTAAAATATATAAAAAAACCCTAAAACCCCAAAACTTCAAAAAAAAACCTTGAAAACCCATAAAAAACCCTGAAAACCACTAATAACCTTAAAAATCCATAAAATCCTAAAAAAACATAAAATCTAGAAAAGTCCTAAAGAATTCCAAAAAATCCAAGAAAACATAAAAACCCTAGAACATCTTTAAAACCCATGAAAACTTAAAAAATCCTAGAAGCCTTAAAATTCCCTAAAAACCCATAAAACATTAAAAACCCACTAAAAACTCGAAAAACCCTTTGAACAGATAAAAAAATTAAAAAAATCTAAAAATATTTAAACCCCTTAGAGAACTACAGAAAACCCTAGAAACCCAAAACGACCCTAAAAACCGTAAAAACTGTAAAAACCCTAAAAACCCAGGAAAAACCCTAAAAACCCTCAAAGTCCCTAAAAATCCAAAACACCATAAAAATACTAAAAACCCCTAAAAATCCATGAAAATTTTAAAACCTTAAAAGCCATGAAAAACCCATGAAAACCATAAAAACCACTAAGAACCTTAAAAACCCCAAAAACCATAAAAACCCTAAAACCCACTAAAAATACTAAAAACCATCGAAACCCCTAAAAAAATTAAGAAGCTCGAAAATCCTTAAAAACCCTAAAAAACCAAAAATTACCCTAAAAACCCAAAACAACCCTAAAAACCAACAAAATCCCAAAAAAACCCTAAAACCCCTAAAAACCATAAAAATCCTAAAAATTCCTAAAAATGAATGAAAATGTAGAAAACCCTAAAAACCCTAAAACCCCTAAAAACCAAAAAGACCCCTAAAAATATTAAAAACACTAAAAGATAATAAAACCATAAAAAGTCACTAAAAACTATAAAAACCCTAACAACTCCTAAAAACATTCAAAACTATAAATAATATAAAAAACAAGAAAGAAACCTAAAAAATCCAAAAGACCATAAAAACCCTGAGATACCCATAAAACCCCTAAACCACTCAAAATCCCTAAAAACCCTAAAAACCCCTAAAAACCATAAAAAATTTATACCCCACCTAAAAATCCGTGAAAATGTAAAAAACCTTAAAAACCTTGAAGAAACCTAAAAACCAAAAAATCCCTAAAAATCCCCAAGAAATCCATGAAAATGAAGAAAACCCTAAAAATCATAAAAACCATAAAACCCATAATAACCTTAAAAGCCCTAAAAACCCTAAAAATCACTAAAAAATCAAATACCCTTAAAACAACTAAAAATGTTACAAAAATCTAAAAACCTTAAAAATAATAAAAATTAAAAAAACCCTAAAAACACAAAATGACATTAAAAACCCTAAAAATCATAAAATTCTAAAAAATCCACTAAAAATCCATGAAAATATACAAAACCATTAAAACCATGAAAACCATAAAACCACTAAAAACATTAAAAAACCATAAAAACCATAAAATCCCAAAATCCTACTAAAAATCTAAAAAACCTTAAAACTCCTAAAAATGTTAAAAAAATCTAAAACCCTAAAACACCCTAAAAAATTCAAAAAAAATCCTAAAAACCCAAAAAGACACTAGAAACCCTTAAGGACCCAAAAAACCTCTAAAAACCAGAGACCCTCAATAACCCTAAAGAAACTAAAAAACCCAAAAAACCATAAAAATATTAAAAAACCCCTAAAAATCCCTGAAAATGTAAAAATCCCTAAAAATCCTGAAAACCCCCTCAAAACCATAAAAACACCTAAAAACCTTTAAAACCATAAAACCCCATAATAACCCTAAAAACCCTTTAAACCCCTAAAACATTAAAAAACCATAAAAACCCTAAAAATCCAATAAAAACCCTAAATCCCCCAAAACCCTGAAAGACCCAAAAAATACTAAAAATCCCAAAAATCCCAACAAAACCCTAAAAACCATAAAAAACATAAAAATCCCCAAAAATCCATGAAAATGTAAAGAATCCTTAAAACTATGAAAAACCCCTGAAAACCACAAAAACCCCAAAAAACCTTAAAACCCCATAAAACACAAAAAATCCACTAAAACCTCTAAAAACCCTTAAAACCACTAAAAATGTTAAAAAACTCTAAAAATCTTAAAACCACTAAACACTCAAAAAAACCCTAAAAACCCCAAAAGACCCCAAAACTTCGGAAAACCCTAAAACCTATGAAACCCCTAAAACCCCTGGAAATCCCTAAAAACCCTAAAAAAATCCTAGAAACCATAAAAATCATAAAAACCTTCCAAAAATCTGTGAAAATTTAAAATACCCTAAAAAACCTAAAAAACCCTTGAAAACCATAAAACCCCTACAAACCATAAAAACCATAAAAACCCTACTTTTGGAAAAGTGACACACAACTTTCCAACTATAGCCAACCAGATTTGACTTTGTGTGCATAGCCCACCGGATTTGACTTTGGTGTCCAAAGATGCCATTTCTATAATCCTCCATGTGGGCCAGGCTTCCAAATTCGTGCAACCATATGGGCCAAGATTTAAGAATCATGTTTGGGCTTGATTAAGTGAGATAATAGGCCCATTTTCTCTATCCATGCAAGGAAAGATCCATTGGGCCTTTAATGAAGCGAGATGGGCGCCCATTGTTGTATTCAAACTCTTTAATCTTTCACACGTCATTGGGCCTTGAAAATATAACTCCTCCAATCGGGTAATCGAATCGATGCCTTCAACATGGTTCGCATTAGATTCAGTGGTTGAATTGTCCTAATTAGCCTCAATGACCTAATTTGCCTAATTGGCCTTAATTTCCGAATTGTCCTAATTGGCCTCAATGACCTAATTGTCCTCAATGGTCTAATTGGCTTAATTGGACTCAATTCCCTAATTGTATCCCTGAATTAATTGTCCTAATTGGAATCAATTGGCCTAATTGGCGGAATTTTCCTAATTTTCCTTAGTGGCCTAATTAGCATCATTGGCCTAATTGGGATTAATTAGCATAATTGGCCTAATTGGAATCAGTTGGCCTAATTAGGCTAAGAGGACTAATTGACCTCAATTGGCCTAATTGGCCTTACTGGCATAATTAGACTCAAGTGACCTAATTTTCCTCAATTGAGATAGTTGGAATCAATTGGACAAATTGGAATAATTGGCCTAATTGGACAAATTGGACTAACTGGCATAATTTTCCTCAATGACCTAATTAGTCTCAATTGGCCTCAGTGGCCTAATTTTCCTCAATGGCATAGTTGGCCTCAATTGGTCTAATTGGCCTCAATTGACTTAATTGGCCTCAATTGACTTAGTTGGCCTCATTGGCCTAATTGGCCACAATGACCAAATTGGATTTACTAGCTTAGTTGGCCTCATTGGCCTAATTGGCCTAATTGGTATGAATGGCCTAATTTTTCAAATTGATTTATTGGCTTCATTAGCCTAATTGGTATAAATGGCCTAATTTTAAAAATTTTCTTATTGGCCTCAATGACCTAATTGGCCTTAGTGGCCTAATTGGACTAATTGGTCTAATAATCCTAATTGACTTCAATTGACTAATCAGCCTAATTGGCCTAATTTGCCTCAATGGCCTAATTTCCCTAATTTTCCACAATGGTTTAATTGTATTAATTGGCCTCAATGTCCTAATTGGACTAATTTTCCTAATTTGCCTATTTTTTTATTGGCCTCAATGGGATAATTGGCTTAATTGGCCTCAATGGACTAGTCAGCCCAATTGGATTCAATTAGCCTCAATTGGCCTAATTGGCCTCAATGACCTAATTTTCCTCAATTGGCTTAATTTTTCTTATTGGACTCCATATAAAAATTAGCTTCAATGACCTAATTGGTCTCAATTGGCCTAATTGGACTCAATTGGCCTAATTGGCCTCAATTGGCCTAATTTTCCTAATTGGTACCAATGGCATAATTGGACTTAAGGGTTTAATTTCCCTCAATGGACTAATGGAACTAATGGGACTAATTAGACTAATTGGCCCAATTGGCCTACTTCACCTAAATGGACTAATGGGATCAATGGTGTAGTTGGCCTAATTGGCCAAAATGGACCAATTGTCCCCATTGGCCTAATTGGTTTAATTGGCCTCAATTACCTAATCAGACTATTTAGCCCAATTGGCATAGTTTTCCTAACTAGACTTAATGGCCTAATTGTCCTAATTTTCTTAATTCCACTCAATGACCCAATAAGCCTAAATGGCCTAATTGGAATAATTGGCCTCAATGTCCTAATTTTCCTAATTGGCCTCAAATACCTAATCCGATAAATGGACAAATTGGTCTAATTGGACGAATTTTCATAATTGGCCTAATTTTCATAGTTGGCATAATTGGCCTAACTGGCCTCAATGACCTAATTGGCTTAATTGACATAATTTACCTAGTTGGCCTAATGTGCATAATTGTCCTAATTGGCCTCAAAGGGCTAATTGACCTAATTGGCCTAATTGGCCTAATTAGCCTAATTCACCATAATGAACTAATTGATCTAAATGTCCTAGTTGGCCTAATTGGACTAATTGGATTTAATGGCCTAATTATCCTAATTTCCCTAATTGACCTCAATGGCCTAATTGGTCTAATTGGACTAATTGGCCTAATTGGCCTCAATTACCTAATTGAACTAGTTGACCTAATTTACCAATTTGGATTAATTCGCCTAATTTGACTAATTGGCCTAATTGGCTTAATTTGCCTCAATGGCATAATTGGTCGAATTAGAGTAATTGGCTAAATTGGCATAATTGGCCTCAATTACCAAATTGGACTAATTTGCCTAATTTTCCTAATTGGCCCAAGTAGCCTAATTCCCCTCAATGGCCTAATTGGACTTAATGGCATAATTAGCCAAATTGGCTTAATTGGCCTAATGAACTAGTTGGACTATTTGACCTAATTGTCTTAATTGGCCTCAATGGCCTAATTGGCCTAATTGGACAAATTGGCATAATTGGAATAATTGGCCTCAATGGTCTAAATGGACAAAATGACATAATTATCCTAATTGGACTAATTGGCCTCAATTTCCTAATTAGTCTAATTGGTCCAATTGGCCTAATTGGCCTAATTTGACTAATTTTCCAAATTAGCCTGATTGGATTAATTGGACTCAATGGTCTAATTGGCCTAATTGGACTAATTAGCATAATTGACCTAATTGGCCTTAATGGCCTAATTGGCCTTAATGGCCTAATTGGCCTCAGTGGACTAATTGGATTAATTGGCCTCAATTTCCAAATTTTTTTAATTGGCCTAATTGCCTCAATGTCCTAGTTGGCCTCAATGGCTTAATTGGACTAATGGCCTAATTGGACTAATTGGTCTAATAGGAAAAATTGGCTAAATTAGCCTCAATGGTCTAATTGGACCAGCTCGTATAATTGGCCTAATTGGCCACAATGGCCTAATTGGCCTCAATTTCTCAATTGGCCTTGATGGCCTAATTGGCCTAATAGGTCCAAATGGTCTCAATACTATAATTGGACTCAATGGACTAGTTGGTCTAATTGATATAATTGGAATACTTAGTATAATTGGCCTAATTGGCCTCAATAGCCAAATTGGCGTTAGTGGGAAAATTAAAATAACTGGTATAATTAGTCTAATTGGCCTCAATGGCCTAATTGGACTAATTGGCCTAATTGGCCTTAATTTCCTAATTCGTGTAATTGGTCTCAATGGACTAATTGGCCCCAATTTCTTAATTGGCCTAATTGGCCTAATTGGTATAATTTGCCTAATTGGCCTCAATGGCCTAGTTGGCCTCAATGGTCTAATTGTCCTAATTTTCTTAATTGGTCTTAATTGGGATAATTTATCTTCATTGTCCTAATTGACCTCAATGGACTAATTATCCTCAATGGACCAATTATCTTAATTTTCATAATTTTCCTAATTGGTCTCAACGGCTTAGTTGGGATCAATGGCCTAAATGATCTAAATGGAAAAATTGTAATAATTGGCCTCAATTGCCTAATTTTCCACAATGGCCAAATTATGTGAATCATTTTGAAGGCACCGAGTTGATTACCCAAGTGGAGGAGTTGGATTTTCAAGGCCTGATGGTGCGTGGGAGATTAAAGAGGTTGAATGCAACAATGGGCACCCATCTCACTTCATTAAAGGCCCAATGGATCTTTCCTTTCATAGTTGGAGCAAATGGGGCAATTATATCACTTATTCAAGCCCAAAAATAATGCTTAATTATTGGCCCACATGGTTTCACAAATTTGGAAGCCTTTACCACATGGAGGATTCTAGAAATGGAATCTTTGGACACCAAAGTCAAATATGGTGGGCTATGCACTCAATGTCAAATCCGGTGGGCTATAGTTGGAAAGTTTTGTGCTACTTTTCCAAAAGTCTTTGTTAGAATTTATCTTTTTTACTTTTAATTGGATAAGATATGTTTAGCCTTTATGACTTTAGGGTATTAGACCCTTGACTATTGTATCACCCCTTGGCTATAAATAGCCACCCCATGGAATTGTATTTTCATTCAAGACTTAATTGAGAGATTTTGATTTTTTTTTCTCTCCATTGTGTGAGTATTTTCTCGGTTTTTCTCCTAGCTCTTTTGCATTTTTTCCTTGTCAATATACAAGTTAGATTGGTGATCCAAGATCACAAATCCCCCAACTTCGTGCCTCAACCCAACTGTGTTGTTGTGTGGATTGGAAATCACATCCCTCCCTTGAGTGTGTTGTCTAAGTTGTAGTTCGTGATCCTTATAGCATTGATTGAATACTTGCATCCACCCATCATCCACCACATAGCCCCGAACCTCATCCTTCAACCACCACCCCACACCGTGAAGATCGGGCCACCCCATACGTCTCACTACAGTTGGTATCAGAGCTCTAGTTGACATGGTAGGCATCTATCCCTTCATTTATATTTATCTTATCCATTACCCTTATCATTGTTCCCTATTATCCTCCCATTAAAAAACATTTTTCTTTGAAAACCTTCAGAATTGGCCTTTGTTGTGCAAGATTGAAATATTTTTACATTGAGCCAATTATTCATCCATCTTCGTTTTGTCTTTAATTCTCTATATGTGATTTGTATCTGAAAAATACTCAAAACCCTCAAAATTCATAAAAACCATAAAAAATGAAAAAAACCATAAAAATACTAAAACCCCCCTAAAATTCCATGAACACGTAAAAACCCTAAAAACTGCTAAAAACTATAAAACCCCTAAAAATCATAAAAAAATCATAAAAAATCATAAAAACCCATAAACCCCCTAAAATTTACTAAAAACTTTAAAAACCCTTATAACCCCTTAAAAAAGTTATAATACTCTAAAAAACCATTTAAACCCTAAAAACTTTAAAAACCCTAATAACCCAAAAAGACCTTAAAACACCAAAGAGACTCTAAAAATACTAGAAATCCATAAAAAATCTAAAAAACCTAAAACCCCTTAAAATAACTAAAGAATAACCCTAAAAACCCTAAGAGATGGCGTGATTCTCCCCCAGCGGCTCTCTCTCTCCCGACTCGCGGTGTCCTCCTCCTACGGTGGTGTGGGCTCTCCATTGCAGAGGATCGTTCGGTTTCATCTGCTGTAGCGAGGGGCCTCTCTCGGCACACTGCTTTCTGTGGTGCTTTCGGATTTGTGGTGGTGAGCTTAGTGTTTGGAGTGAGTTTTCAAGATTGAGGGCAGCTTGGGCTCTGTTGTATTTTCATGTCCGTGCGGCGGTGGCTTCTGGACTTCCGGCTCCAGATCTCTTCTCGGCAGGGCCGGCAGAGGTGGAGGTTCCCTCCCTGGGGGTTGAAGATTGCTCTTTTCTAAGGGTTCTACCATATCTGGTCCCCGTTGACTGGATCTGGTCGGCTTTGACCCTTTGTGAGGTTGCATCATCCCTGGACTTTCTGCGGTGTCTTCGGTGTTGCGATGTCGCGCTTGGGTGGTGCTTCGGCGTTGCAGCTCTCCTGCTCCGGCTCTTTGTGTCCCGGCGTCGATTCGGGCTGGCTCAGGGCACGATGATGCTAACCCTATCTCCAGATGGCGAGGTATCTTCCCTAGGTTCGTCCTTGCCCTACGATGTTATTGCAGGTGCTGATCTGGTGCGAGGGCCCTTGGTTCTGGAGTTCCGATGGGTTCCACGGTGGTCGGCGAACTGCGCTCTTCTGAGTTGGATGATGGTGGCTATCCAAGAGTTTGTGTTTTTGCCTTGGATGAAACTATAGAGGTTTTTGGTGGATTTTGTGAATGCTGGTGGTCTTATTCTTGTGGTAGTGCTACTCGATGTACAATCCTTGAAGCTGTGTGGGGAGTCGTTGCCTTGGTTTGGCTTTGGCTGTCAGGCGATGGTGATGATTTCTCAGTTTGGATATCAGCGCGGAGGCAGGTTCATTTCTGGGTTTCTTTTTTGTTGTATGATCTTGTTGCTGGTCTTGATAAGTGCTACGTTCTAGGTTCTTTGTTGATCTATGGTGGTCGTTTCACAGATTGTGGCCATATTGGAATGGTGCTTGTTTATAGTTCTGTTTTGAGGTATTGGATGTTTTCTGCACTTGGGGTGTGACTTCTGGGTGGATGGAGGTCCTGTAATGCTGGTGGTGCTTCTGGATTTGGTTCTATTTTCTGGTTGCTAGATGTTTTTTGTTTTGGAAGTAATGGTTGTTGGCTGCTGAGCTGCTGGTTACTGGCTGCTGCTTTCCTTGAGACTTAGAGGTGGTGGGTGATGGAATACTCCTATGGCTGTGTTGATTGGTTTTGGTGCTACTGCTGTGTTGCTGTGATGATTGGATGTGGTGCTGCTGGATGCTGGAATGTGCTGGATGATGGAAATTGTGATGCTGGATCATGGCTGCTGTTGAGCTAGGAGTTTCTCTGAAGCTGTGGTTTATGATCGTGCTGCTGCTATATGTTGATTACTGGCTGAGTTTGATTGCTGGTTGTTGGTTAGCTGTGAGTAGCTGGATGCTGGTTGATGATGGATGATAGTGGTTGTTGCTTGGCTTTGTGTTTTTTTTCTTTTTTCGCTTTAGTTTTTTCTTTTTTCTTTTGGGGTCATTGGAGTCTTGGGTTGTAAGGGGTTTTTTGGGTGTGGGTCATTTGACCCCTCCCCTCCCTTGTCTGTTGTGTCTCTTTTTTCTTTCTAATAAATTTGGGGGGGGGGGGGGGGCAGGAATAGCCCGACCCTCGCATCTTCCTTACCCCTTAAAATAACTAAAAACCCAAAAGACCCTAAAACCATAAAATCCTAAAAAATCCAAAAAAAATCAATGAAAATGTAAAAACACCAAAAAACCAAGAAAACCCCATAAAAAGTCCCATCATTCCAAGGGAAAAGTGATCTGGAAGCCTACTTGGAGTGGGAGATATGGATCGAGCAGGTCTTTTCATGCCATGCATATTCTGAGGAGAAAGAGGTCAAACATTCTTCCATTGAATTTTATGATTATGATTTAATTTGGTGGGATCAAGTTCAAAAGGATAGAGCCCGATATGGAGGACATCCCATCAACACTTGGGAAGACATGAAGTTCTCCATGTAGAAGCGGTTTTTCCCACACATTACCATAGAGATATCCATAACAAACTTCAACACCTCGCCCAAGGGAGTAAGAGTTTAGAAGACTACTACAAGGAGATGAAAATTTCCATGATTTGGGAAAACATTGAGGAGGATCTGGCGGCAACCATGGTGCTGTTTTTATATGGGATCAATCAGGATATTTCTGATCAATTGAAGATATACCACCAGGTATAAATACATGATATGATCCATCAATCCACCAAGATCGAGTAAAAAATAAAAAGGAGGAGAAACATGAGGAAACCCACTACCCCTTTCACTCCATTGAGAAATTCAAGGAAGGAGATTGGAGAACCATCAAAGGAAAAAAGAGGTGGTTGATCGCAAAAGTGACAAGGTAATTCTTCCACCTAAGAAACCTACTTTTGAGGCTAACCAAAATAGGAATCAGGATATGCGATGTTTCAAATGTCAAGGAAGGGGTCACATTGCTAGTGAGTGCCCAAACTGGAACACCATGACCATCAACAAGTATGGATAATGGGAGACCAATGGAGAGATCTCGGAAGAGGAGGAGGAAGAATCTCCAGAAATTGATAGTGGAGAGCTTCCAGAAGATGGTGAGATTCTTGTCACTAGGAGAGTTTTAAGCACACAAATGACTATGGGAGGGAAGGAGAAGTGGGAGAACCTTTTCCATACATGGTGCAATATCCATGGGAAGATATGTAGTTTTATTATTGATGGAGGAAGCTATATTAATGTTGCGAACACCGAGTTAGTAGAGAAGTTCAGACTTCCTAATTTGAAGCATCAACATCCATATCAGCTTTAGTGGTTGATTGATTGCGGGGAGCTGAAGGTCACCAAGAAAGTAAAGGTAATGTTCACCATCGGGAAGTACAAAGATGAGGTCTTGTGCGATGTTGTTCTTATGAAGGCTTGTCATTTATTGTTGGGACGATCGTGTCAGTATGATCGACATGTTACCCATGATGGTTTCTTGAATCATCACTCTTTTGTACTCTGAGGGGAACCTATAACCCTTAATACCATGTCCCCAAAACAAATTCTAGAAGATCACATTTTGATAGAAAAGAAAAAAAAAGAGTGATGTGGAAAAAAAGTGTGAAAATGAAAAAGGAGAGAATGAGAGAAAGAGATAAAATGAGAGAAGAAAAGAAATGGATAGAAAAGAAAAATCAAGTGGGAAAAATAATTTGAGGGAAGAGAAAAGTGTGATGTTGGAAAAAAATGAGGCTAAGGAAGCTTTGTTTTCACAGAAAACCCTCCTAGTACTCATATACAATGAGGTGTTTCTAAATACTAATGACTTACCCCATTTTCCAAATGTTGTTGAGTCCTTGTTACAGAAGTATGATGATGTCTTTCCTAATGAGGTGCCACTGGGTTTTCCACACATTAGAGGTATTGAGCATCAAATTGACCACATACCTGGAGCATCACTCCCGAACCTCCCTGCATATCACACCAACTTGGAAGAGACAAAAGAAATTCAAAGGCAAGTTCAAGAGCTGTTGGATGTGGGGTATGTCAGAGAGAGCCTAGTCCTTGTGTCGTACTGGTGATTCTAGTACCAAAGAATCATGGAACATGAAGAATGTGCATTGACTGGAGAGCCATCAACAACGTCATGGTTAGGTATCATCATCCTATCCCTATGTTAGATGATATTATAAATAAATTAAATTGTTCAACTATTTTCTCAAAAATTGATTTATGAAGTGGCTACCATAAAATTAGGATGAAATAAGGAGATGAGTGGAAAACTGCATTTAAGACAAAACATGGACTTTATGAATGGTTATTCATTCCCTTTGGTCTCAAAAATGCACCTATCACATTTATGAGGTTAATGAATCATGTATAACATGCATATATTGGAAAATTTGTGGTAGTTTACTTTGATGAAATTTTGGTTTATAGTAGGACCTTGCTTGAACATGTAGATCAATTAAGAAAAGTCTTAGAGGTGTTAAGGAAGGAAAACCAGTTTGGAAACATAAATAAGTGTGAATTTTGTCTCGATAAGATTGTTTTCCTTGGATTTTTTGTGAGCGGCAATGGAGCCGAAGTGGACACCGAGAAGATCAAAGCAATACAAGAATGGACAACTCCAACCTCCATTGGACAGGTAAAAAGTTTTCATGAGATTTCTAGTTTTTATAGGAGATTTGTGAAGAACTTCAGCACACTAGCAACACCGTTAAACAACTTGACAAAGAAGAATGTTCCTTTCAAATGGGGATAACTCAAGAGAAGGCCTTCCATGAACTTAAGGAGAGACTCACCCACTCCCCTCTACTTGCACTTCTGGACTTCGGTAAGACCTTTTAAATTTAATGTGATGCAAGAAGAATTAGAATAGGAGGAGTAATCATGCAAGAAGTTAAGCCTATTGCTTTCTTTAGTGAGAAGTTAAATGGACCAACTATAAACTATGCTACATATGATAAAGAGTTGTATGCATTGTTTAGAGTACTAGAGATATGGAAACACTATCTTTGGCCTAAAGAATTTGTGATCCATTTTGATCACGAGGCTATAAAATACCTTAGGATTCAACATAAACTAAATAGGAGACATTCTAGATGGTTGGAATTCATTGAATCATTTCCATATGTCATCAAGCATAAAAAGGGTAAAGAAAATATTGTGGATGATGAACTTTCACATATATATTCTCTTTTATCCTTGTTGGATTCAAAACTCCTTGGTTTTGAATACATTAAGGATTTATATGCCACAAATAGTGTTTTTAGAGAACCTTATGAACATTGTATACCTAGAGTTAGTTGGGAAAAGTTCTATTTACATGATGGATTCTTATTCAAGATTGATAAGCTTTGAATTCCCAATTTCTCTATCCATTTACTTTTACTAAAGGAGTAACATTAGTGTGGGTTAATGGGGCATTTTGGTGTTGCAAAAACTCTAACTGTTCTTAGTGAGCATTTTTATTGGCCTAGGATTTCTAGAGATGTTGAGAAATTTGTGGGAAAGTGAATTGTCTACCATAAATCCAAATCAAAACTAAACCCACACAGACTATATCTTCCTCTCCTAATCCCCAACACCTCTTGGGAGGACATATCAATGGAATTTATTGTGGGGTTACCACTGACCAAGAGGGGGAGAGATTCCATTTTTGTTGTGGTGGATCAGTTTTAAAAAATAGAACATTTTATTCCTTGTCACAAAACTGATGATGCCACTAACATTGCAACACTTTTCTTTCAGGAAGTAGTCAAAATTCATGGAATTCCAAGGACGGTTGTGTCGGATTGAGACACAAAATTCCTTAGATACTTTTTGAAGACATTAGGGAGAAAACTAGGAATGAAATTACTATTTTCCACTACTTTTCATCTGCAAACCGATGGAAAAATCAAGGTGGTGAATCGAACACTATCATCCCTTCTACAAACCATTGTGAATAAGAACATAAAAAATTGGGAGGAGTGTCTACCACATATGGAATTCGCATATAACAGGTCCAAGCATTCCACTACTCAATATTCTCCATTTTAAATTGTTTACGGCTTTAACCCCCTTGCCCCTATTGATCTAGTTCCTTTGCCTTTGTAGGATGTGAAAGGGCGTGTAGAATTCATCAAGAAAATCCATGAAAAGGAAAGGATAAATATCGAGCAGATGACCCAGAAATACATTGATCGTGCAAACAAGGGTCACAAGAAAATGTTGTTCAAGCCCGATGACCTCATCTGGGTTCATATGCAGAAGGAAATATTTCTTGACAATAGGAAATCAAAACTCAAGCCACGTGGCGATGGACCTTTCTGAGTGCTTGAGAAGATTAAAAACAATGCTTACAAGATTGCTTTGCCAAGTGAGTATGGTGTAAGTGTCACTTTCAATGTCTCTAATCTTTCTTCTTTTTTGGGTGTAGAGTATGAAGAGTCAAGGACAACTCATTTTCAAGAGGGGGAGGATGATGCGAACCATGTTGAAGGCACTGAGTCAATTACCCGAGTGGAGGAGTTGGATTTTCAAGGCCCGATGACACATGGGAGATTAAAGAGGTTGATTGCAACAATGGACGCCCATCTCGCTTCATTAAAGGCCCAATGGATCTTTACTTGCATAGATGGAGAAAATGGGCCTATTATCTCACTTATTCAAGACCAAACATGATGCTTAAAGCTTGTCCCACATGGTTGCACGAATTTGGAAGCCTTTCCCACATGGAGGATTCTAGAAATGGCATCTTTGGACGCCAAAGTCAAATACTATAGGCTATGCACTCAAAGTCAAATCTGGTGGGCTATAGTTGGAAAGTTGTGTGCAACTTTTCCAAAAGTCTTTTTTAGACTTTATCTTTTTGACTTTTAAGGGGACAAGGTAGGTTTAGCCTTTATGACTTTAGGGTATTAAACCCTTGACTATTGTATCACCCCTTGGCTATAAATAGCCACCCCATGGCATTGTGTTTTAATTCAAGACTTAATTGAGAGCTTATGCTTTGTTTATCTCCATTGTGTGAGTATTGTCCCGGTTTTTCTCCTAGATCTTGTGCATTCTTACCTTGTCAATCAACAAGTTAGATTGGTGATCCAAGATCACAAAGCTCCCAACTTCGTGCCTCAACCCAAGTGCGTTGTTGTGTGGATTGTTTATCACATCCCTCCCTTGAGTGTGTTGTCTAAGTAGTAGGTACCACCCCTTATAGCATTGATTAACTACTTGCATCCACTATCCATACCCATCATCCATCACTTAGCCCTGAAATGATTCCTTCAACTGCTGCCCTATGCCATAAGATCAGGCCACCACATGCGTCTCACATCACCTAATTGGCATAATTATCTTAATTAGCGTAATTGTTCTCAATATCCTAATTGACCTAATTTTAGGAATGGACTAATTTGATTAATTGGCCCTAATGGCCTAATTGGAATAATTTTCCTAATTGGAAACAATTGCTGAATTGTCCTAATTTTCCTCAATTTCCAAATTGGCCTAACTAACCTCAATGGCCAAATTGGCCTAAGTGACCTGAGTGGCCAAATTGGCCTAACTGACCTCAATGTCCAAATTGGCCTAATTGGACTTAATTGCCTAATTGTATCGGTGGAATAATTGGCCTAATTGGACTCAATAGCCTAATTGGACACAATGGCCTAATTGGAATCAATTAGCCAAATTGGCCTCAATTGTCCTAATTTGCCTCAGTGGCCTAATTAGCATCATTGGTTTAACTGGCCTCAATTATCCTAATTGGATTAATTGGCCTCAATTGGACTAATTAGGCTCATAAGACTAATTGGACTCAATTTGACCTTATTATCCTTAGTGCCCCAATTGGCCTCAATGGTCTAATTGGCCTCAATTGATCTAGTTGGCCACAATTGGCCTAATTGAAAAAATTAGCCTAATTAGCCTCAATGGACAAATTGGACAAATTGGACTAACTAGACTAATTGTTCTCAATTGGCCTTAGTGACATAATTGTCCTCAATGGAATAATTGGCTTCAATTGGTCTAATTGACCTCAATTGACTTAATTGGAATAATTGGCCTAATTGGCCACAATGACCACATTGGCTTTAGTAGCCTAATTTGCCTCATTGGCCTAATGGGCCTAATTAGCCTAAATGGATTAATTTTCCAAATTTACTCATTAGCCTCATTGTCCTCAATGAACCAATTGGCCTCAATGGGATAATTGGGCTAATTGGTCTAATTTTCCTAATTGGTTTAATTGGCCTAATTGGCCTAATTGGCCTAATTGTTCTCAATTGGCCTAATTGGACTCAATTGGCCTAATTGGATTCAATGGCCAATTTTGCCTAATTGGCCTCATTGGCCTCATTTACCTCAATGACCTCATTTTCCTAATTGACCTCAATGGCTAATTGGAATCAACAACATAATTTTCTGAATTGGCCTCAGTGACATTGTTTTCCAAATTCACCCCACTGCCCAAACTGGTCTCAATGGCCAATTGGACTCAATGGCCTAATTGACCTAATTGGCCTAAATGGCCCGATTGGCCTCAATGACCTAATTTTCCTCATTGGCCTCAATGGACTAACTTGCCTCAATTTCCTAATTGTCCTAATTAGACTAATTGGACTCAATTCTCTAATTAGCCTAATTGGCTCTAATTGACTTAATTGGACTCAATTCACCTAATTGGACTTAATTAGCCTAATTGGCCTCAATGGATTAATTTTCCTAATTTTCAAAATTTGACTAATTGACCTAATTGACCTCAACGGACTAATTAGACTAAATGGAATAATTGGCCTAGTCGGTCTCAATGGCCTAATTGGCCTGAAAGGCATAATTGATCTAATTGGCCTAATTGTCCAAAATGGACTAATTAGCTTAATTGGACTCAATTGCCTAATTGGACTAATTTTTATAACTGGCATAATTTTCATAATTAGCCTCAATGTGATAATTGGTCAAATTGGACTCAATGGACTAGTCAACCCAATTGGATCTAATTGGCCTCAATTAACATAATTGGTCTCAATGGCCTAATTTGCCTTAGTTGAATTAATTGGTCTTATTGGACTTAGTGGATAAATTAACCTCAATGGCCTAATTGGACTCAAGTCACCTAATTGGCCTCAATTGACCTAATTAGCCTCATTTTCCCTAATTGCCCTAATTTGTATCAATGGAATAATTGGCCTAATTGGAATAATTGGCCTCAATGGATTAATTTTCCTCAATGGACTAATGAGACTAATTGGACTAATTGTCCTAATTCACCTTAATCGCCTAATTGGCCACAATAGTGTAATTATCCTAATTGGACAAACTAGATCAATTGTCCTCATTAGCCTAATTGGTTTGATTGGCCTCAATGGCTTAATCGGACTATTTGGTCTAATTAGAAAAATTGGCCTAATTAGCCTCAATGGCCTAATTGGTATAATTGGCCTAATTGGCTTAATTCCCCTCAATGACCCAATAAGCCTCAATAGCCTAATTGGAACAATTGGCCTCAATGACCTAATTGGACTAATTGGACTCATAGTCCTAATTAGCCTCAATGGACTAATTGTTCTAATTGACATAATTGGCCTAATTTTCATAGTTAGCATAATTGGATTAATTGGCCTCAATGGCCTTATTGGCCTAATTGTCCTTATTTGCCTAATTGCCTAATTTTTTTAGTTATCCTAATTGTCCTCAAATGGATTATTGGCTTAATTTAACTAATTGGCCTAATTAGCCTAATTCACCTCAATGAAATAATTGATCTCAATGGCCTAGTTGGCCTAATTGGCCTAACTTCTCTAATTGTCGCAATGGCCTAATTGGGCTAATTGGACTAATTGGCCTAATTGGCCTCAATGGCCTAATTGGACTAATTGGCATAATTTTCCAAATTTGACTAATTGGCCTAATTGGCCCAATTGGCTAAGTTGGCCTCAATGGCTTAATTGGTGTAATTGGACTAATTGGAAAAATTGGCCTAATTTGCCTAATTTGCCTAATTGGCCTAACTGGCCTAATTCCCCTCAATGGACCAATTGGAATTAGTTAACTAATTATCCTAATTGGCTTAATTGGCCTAATAACCTAATTGGACAAATTGACTTAATTGTCTTAATTGACCTTAATGACCTAATTGGTCAAATTGGCATAATTGGCATAATTGGCCACAATGGCATAATTGTCCTAATTGGCCTCAATGTAATAATTTGTATAATTGGACTAATTGGCCTTATTGGATTAATTGAACTAATTTGACTAATTGGCTAAATTGGCCAAATTGGCTTAATTGGCTTCAATGACCTAATTGGCCTAATTGGCCTAATTTGACTAATTGGAATAATTTTCCTAGTTGGCCTCAATGGCCTAAGTGGCTTCAATGGACTAATTTTCCTAATTGGCCTAATTGAACTAATTGGCCTCAATTGCCTACTTGGTCTAATTGGCCGAATTTCCTCAATGGCCTAGTTAGCCTCAATGGCCTAATTGGACTAATGACCTAATTGGACTAATTGGTCTAATTGACTAAATTGGCTAAATTGGCCTTAATGGCTTAATTGGCCTAATGGGAATAATTTGCCTAATTGGTCTGATTATCCTAATTGTCTTGATTGGCCTCATTGGCCTTATTGTCCTGATTGGCATCATTGGCATCATTGGACTCATTAGCCTCAATGGCTTAATTGGACTAATTGGCCTCAAGGACCACATTGGCCAAATTGGCCGAATTGTCCTAAGTAACCTAATCGGCATAATTTTCCTAATTGGCCTTAATAGCTGCATTTTCTCATTGGCCTAATTGGCCTAATTGGACTTATGGCCCTAATTAACATAATTGGCCAAATGAGCCTTATTTCCCCCATTATCCTAATTGGCTTAATTGGCATAATTCACCTAATTGGCCTAATTGGACTAATTGGACTAATTATCCTAATCAGTCTCATGGGCCTCATTGGCCTCACTGACCTAATTGGTATAATTCACCTGATTGGCCTAATTTTTCTCATTGTCTTTATTGGCCTAATTGGACTAATTGGCCTCATTAGCCTCATTGGTCTCAATGGCCTAAATGGCATAATTGGCCTAATTGGCATTAATGGATAAATTACCATAATTGGCCTAATTGGCCTCAATGACCACAATTATCCTAACATCAATAGCCTAATTGGCCTAATTGGACTAATCGGCCAAATTGGACTAATTGGCCTAATTGGTATCATTGGAATCATTGGTCTAATTGGCTTAATTGTTCTAATTGGAAAAATTTGCCTAATTGGCCTAATTGGACTCAATGGACACAATTAGCCTAACCTCAATAGTCTAATTGTCCTCAATAACATAATAAGCCTCAATAAACTAATTGACCTTGAAAAAATTGGCCTCATTTGCCTAATTGGCATAACTAGCCAAATTGGCCTAGTTGGCCTCAATTGCCTAATTGACCTCAATGACCTAATTTCCATAATTAGACTAATTGGCCAAATTAGACAAATTATCTAAACTAGCCAAATTGACCTAGTTGGTCACAATGGTATAATTTTCCTAATTGGCCTCAATGGTCTCAATTGGCCTAACCTCAATGCCTTAATTGTCCTCAATGGATCAATTGGCCTAATTGGACTCAATAGCCTAATTGGCCTAATTGGCTTCAATTGGCCTAATTGGACTCAATGGCCAAATTGGTCTAATTAGATTCAATTGTTCTAATCAGCCTAATTGGTCGCAGTAGCCTCAATTGACTTAATAGGTCTAATTGGCATCAATGGCCTAATTGGTCTTAATGGATTCAATTGTCCAATTGGCCTAAATGGACCAACTGTCCTAATTGACTTAACTGGTCTAATTTTCCTAATTGGCATAATTGGCTTAAATTGGCCTAATTATCCTAATTGGCCTAATTGAACCCTATGGCCTTAATTGGCATCATTGGACTAATATGCCTAATTGGACTCAGTGGCCTAATTACCTTCAGTGACCTAATTGGACCAATTGACCTTAATTTCCCAATTATTCTAAATGGCCTTAGTTTTCCTCATCGGTTTAATTGTCCTAATTGGCCTCAATTACCTAATTAGCCTCAATGACATAATTTTCCTAATTCGCATCATCTTCCTAAATGGCCTAAATGGCCTAAATGGTCTAATTGGATTAATTTGCCTCAATTGGCCTAATTGACCTAATTTCCATCAATGGCCTCAATGGACTAATTAGGATCAATAACATAATTGGAATAAATGGCCTAATTGGCCTCATTGGTAAAATTGGACTAATTGGTTTAATTAGCCTAATTCGTGTAATTCGCATAATTGACCTAATTGACTATAATTAACTAATTGGTCTAATTTTCCAAATTTTCTTAATGGGACTCAATTGTCCTAATTGGTCTCAGTGACCAAATTGGACTCAGCATCCTAATTGGCCTCAATTAGCCTCATTATCCTCAAAGTCCAAATTAGCATCAAAAGCCTAATTGGCCTCACTGGCCTAATTGGGATAATTGGGCTCAATGTCCTAACTTTCATCAATGAAATAACAGGCCTAATTGGCCTCAATGAAATAATTGGAATCAATGGCCTAATTGGACTAATTGACCTCAATGACCACAATGTCCTAATTGGCCTCAATGGCCTAATTATCCTAATTGGCCTAATTGGGATAATTTGGCTAAATTGGGCTAATTGGCGTAATTGGCCTAATTAGTTATAATGGCTTAATTGGTCTAACTGGTTACAATGGCCTAATTGGTCATAATGAGCTAATTGGTCTAATTATCCAAATTTTCTTAATTGTCCTAATTTGGCCTCAGTGGACTAATTGGCCTCAGTGGCCCAATTGGACTCAATTGGCCTGATTGGCCTCAAAGTCTTAATTCGCCTCAAAGTCCTCATTGGTCTCACTGGCCTAATTGGTCTAATTTTCCTCAATACCCTAATTGGAATCAATGACCTAGTTGGCTTAATTGTTCAAATTGGCCTCAATGACTTAATTGGACTAATTGGCCTAATCAGACTCAATGGCCTAATTGACATCAACGGCCTAATTGGCATAATTGGTCTAAATGGCCTAAATGGCCTCAATGGATTAATTGGGAAAATTGAAACCAAATGGATGAATTGGTCTAATTGGCATAATGGCATCAATGTTCTAATTAGCCAAATTGGCCTAGTTTGACTAATTTGCCTCAATGGTCTTAATGGCCTAATTCGCCTAATTGGCCTAATTGGCCTCAATGACCTAATTGGACTAATTGGCCTAATTGAAGTCAAGGGACTAATTAGGCTCAGTGACCTCAATGGCGTCAATTTCCTCAATGACCATAATGACCTAATTGACCAAATTGGAATAATTGGCCTAATTCACTGAATTGTCCTAATTGGCCTCAATGGCCTAATTGGCCTAATTAGCCTGAATGGCCTAATTGGCCTCAATGGCCTAATTGGACTAATTGGAATCAATGGCCTAATTGGATTAATTTACCTAATTGTCCTAATTAGCCTCAATGGCCTAATTGGCCTAATTGACCTAATTGGCCTAATTGGCCTAATTGTCCGTAAGGGCCTAATTTGCCTGATTGGGAAAATTGGCCTCAATGGCCTAGTTGTAATAATTGACATCAATACCCTAATTTCACTAATTGACCAAATTGGCCAAATTTTCCTCAATTGGACCAATTGGCCTAATTGACCTCAATGACCTCAATTGGCCTAATTGGCCTAATTGCCACAACAGTCTAGTTGGTCTAATTGGCATCGATGTCCAAATTGTACTAATTGACCAAATTGGCCTCAATGGATCAATTGGTCTAATTTTCCTAATTGACCTCAATGGTCTCAATTGGCCTAATTGGCCTCAATTGGACCATTGACCTAATTGGCCTAATTAGGCTCAATGACCTAATTGTCCAAATTGGGATCAATGGACTCAACTAGCCAAATAGGCCTAGATTGTCTCAATTATCCTAATTAGCCTAATTGGACTAATTTCCCTCATTGGCCTTAATGGCATAATTGTCATAATTGGCCAAATTGGCCTCAATGAGCTAATTAGATTAATTAGAAATAATGGAATAATTTCCCTAATTGGATTAATTGGCTTCAATATACTAATTGGAATAATTGGCCTCAATGGCCTCAATTGGCGTAATTGACCTAATCGACAAAATTGGCAAAATTGGCCTCAATGACGAAATTCACCAAATTGATGTAATTGAACTAATTGGTATCAATGGATTAATTGGCCTAATTTTCATCAATTCCCTAATTGGACTCAATGCACTCAATTGGCATAATTGACCTAATTGGCCAAATTGGCCTAATTTGCTGCAAAGACCAAGTTTACCAAATTGGCCTCAATGGCCGAATTGGTCTAATTGGTCTAATTGGCCTAATTTGTCTCAATGGTTTAATTGGATTAATTGGACTTATTGGACTAATTGGCTACGTTGAAATAATTGTCCTAATTGGACTTAATGTCATAATTGGACTAATTAGCCTCATTGACCTAATTGGCATAATTGGCCTAATTTGCCTCAATGGCCTAATTGGCCTTAATGACCTAATTGGAATCAATGAACTAATGGACCTAATTGGACTCAATGACATAACTAACATTAATGTTCCAATTTTCCTAATTGGTCTCAGTGGCCTAATTGGCCTAATTGGCCTAATTTCCCTCAATGACATAATTGGCCTAATTGGCCTAATTGGACTATTTGGACTAATTAGCATCAATGTCCAAATTGAAACTAATGGCCTAATTGACTTAAATGGACTAATTGGCCTCATTATCCTAATTGTACTCAATGGCCTAATTAGCATCAATGAACTTATTAGCCTCAATGACCAAATTGGCATCAATGGTTATTGGCCTCAATGACCTCATTGGCCTCATTGTCCTAATTGGCCCAATTGGCCTAATTTGTGTCTAATTGGCCTCAAAGGCCTAATTGACTTCCAAAGACTCAATGGCCTAATTGGCCACAATGGCCAATTGGCCTAATTGCCTCAAGGAACTAATTGGCCTCAATGGTCTAATTATCCTAATTGGCCTAATTGTCCTAATTGACCTAATGGACTAATTGGCATAATTTCTCTTAATAGCCTCAATGGCCTAATTGGTTTCAATGGACTAACTTTCCTTATTGGACTCAATGACCTAATTAGTCTAATTAACCTAATTATCCAAAATGGAATCAATGGCGTAATTGGCCTCAATGGCCTAATTCTCCCAATTCGCCTCAATGGCCAAATTGGCCTAGTTGGACAAATTATCCTAATTCCCCAAAATTGACCTCAATGGCCTAATTGGACATAATGGACTAATTGACCTAATTGGAATTAATGTCCTAATTGTCCTAATTAGCCTCAATGGCCTAATTAGCCTGAATGACATAATTTTCCTAATTAATCTAATTGACCTAATTGACCTCAATGGCCTAATAGGCATAATTGGCCTAATTAACCTAATCAGTTTCAATGACCTATTTGGTCTAATTGGAAAAATAGAGGCATAATTGGCCTCAATGGCCTTAATGGAATAACTGACCTAATTGAGGTCTAATTGGATTCAATGGCCTTAATGGCCTAATTGACCTAATTGGACTAATTTTATTTAATGGCCTAATTATCCTAATGGTCCTAATTTGACTCAATAGCCAAGTTTTCCTATTTGACCTTATTGGCCAAATTGGCCTCAATGGATTATTTGGCCTCAGTTTCCTAATTGGTCTAATTGGACTCAATGTCCTAATTGGCCTAATTGGGATCATTGGAATCAGTGGCCTAATTGGCCTGAATGGCCAATTTTCCCTTAATGGCATAGTTGGATCAATTAGCCCAATTTTCCTAATCAGACTTAATGGACTAATTGGCCTAATTGTCCTAATTGGCCTAATTAGACTCAATGGTGTAATTGTCCTCAATGCCCTAATTCTCTTCAATTAGCAATTTGGCCTCAATGTTCCAATGGGCCAAATTAGACTAATTGGAATTAATTTCCTAATTGTCCTCAAAGACCAAATTTTCTTAATTAACTTAATTTTCATAATTTATCTGATTGGCCTCAATGACCTAATTGTCCTAATTAACCTAATTCGCCTAATTGACCTCAAGGCCTAATTGGTCTCATAGCTGAATTAGCCTAATTGACCTAATTGGCCTCAATTACCTAATTGTTCTAATTGGCATAACAGACATCAATGGCCTAATTGGCCTCAATGGCCTAATTGGCCTAATTAGACTAATTTCCCTAATTTCCATAATTGGCCTAATTGGTCTCAATGGCCTAATTGGCATAATTGGTCTCAATGGCTTAATAGGCCGAATTGGCCTTAGTGGCCTAATTGACCTAATTGGCCTCAATGTCCAATTCAATGTTAATGGCCTAATCGGCCTTAATGTCCTAATTGGCCTCAATGACCTAATTGACCTAATTGGGTTCAATGGCCTAATTGGCTAAATTTCCCTAATCGGACTCAATGGCCTAATTGGACTCAATGGAAAAATTAGGTGCCTAATTGGCATAATTGGCCTAATTCACCTAATTGCACTCAATGGAAAAATTAGGCCAAATTGGGCTCAATAAACGAGTTGGCCTAATTTGTATCAATGGCCTAATTGACCAAATTGGCCTAGTTAACCTAATTCGCCTAATTGGCATAATTGGACTAATTTGCCTCAATTTCCTAATTGGCCTCAATGAGATAATTGGAATACTTGACATAATTGGATTAATTGGATTAATTGACCTAATTAGTCTAATTCGTTTAATTGGCCAAATTGGTCTTAATAGCCTAATTGACCTAATTGACATAATTGGCATAATTGGCCTAGGTGGTAGAAATGGTCTAATTGGAATAATTGGCCCTAATGGCCTAATTGGAATAATTTCCCTAATTGGCTTCAATTGATGAATTTTCCTCATTAGCCTTAATTGCCTAATTGGTCTAATTGGCTTTAATTGGAGAATTGTCCTAATTGGCCTCAATGGCCTAATTGGACTAATTGGCCTTAATTCCCTAATTGTATCAATGAACTAATTGGCCTAATTGGCCTAAATAGCCTAATTGGAAATAATGGTCTAATTGGCCACAATGGCCTAATTGGAATCAATTGGGCTAATTGGCATAATTTTCCTTATTTGCCTTAGTGGCCTAATTAGCATCAGTGGCATAATTGGGCTCAATTAGCCTAACTGGCCTAATTGGAATCAATTGGTCTAATTAGGTAAAGAGGACTAATTGGAATAATTGACCTCAATTTACCTAATTAGAATTACTATCCTAATTTGACTCAAGTGACCTAATTGGCCTCAATTGAGCTAGTTGGCCTCAATTGGCCTAATTGGAATAATTGGCCTAATTGGCCTCAATGGCCAAATTGGTCAAATTTGACCAACTGAAATAATTGGAATCAATGAACTAATTGGTCTCAATTGGCCTTTGTGGAATAATTGTCCTCAATGGAATAATTGACCTCAATTGACCTAATTGGCCTCAATTAACTTAATTGGCATAATTGACCTAATTGGTCACAATGGCCAAAATGGATTTAGTGGCTTAATTGGTCTCATTGGCCTCATTGGACTAATTAGTATGAATGAACTAATTTTCCAAATTGCCTTATTGGCCTCATTGGCCTCAATGACCTAATTGGCCACAATGTCCTAATTGGACTAATTGGTTTAATTGGCCTAATTGGCTTCAATGGATTAATCGGCCTAATTGGACTAATTGGCCTCAATGGCCTAATTGAACTAATTGGACTAATTTTCCACAATGGTCTAATTGGATTAATTGGACTCAATGTCCAAATTGGACTAATTTTTCTTAATTTGTCTATTTTTTTATTGGCCTCAATGGGATAATTAGCCTAATTGGCCTCAGTGGACTAGTCAGCCCAATTGGCTTCAATTGGCCTCAATTGGCCTAACTGGGATCAATGGCCTAATTTTCCTCAATTTTCTTAATTTTTCTTATTGGGCTCAGTATAAAAATTAGCCTGAGTGGCCTGATTGGTCTCAATTGGCCTAATTTTCCTAATTGGTATCAATGGCCTAATTGGCCTAATTGGACTTGATGGCTTAATTTGCCTCAATGGACTAATGGAACTAATGGGACTAATTGGCCTAATTGGCCTAATTGGTCTCAATAGTATAATTGGCCTAATTGGCCAAACTTTTCCAATATTCCCCATTGGCCTAATTGGTTTAATTGGCCTTAATTGCCTAATCAGACTATTTGGCCTAATTAGCATAATTGTCCTAATTAGCCTCAATGACCTAATAGGCCTAATTTGCTTAATTCCCCTAAATGACCCAACAAGCCTCAATGGCCTAATTGGAATTATTGGCCTCAAAGACCAAATCGGATCAATGGACTAATTGATCTAATTGGACTAATTTCCATAATTGGCCTAATTTGCATAGTTGGCATAATTGGCGTAACTTGCCTCAATGACCTAATTGTCCTAATTGACCTAATTTACATAGTTGGAATAATTTGAATAATTGTCCTAATTCACCTTAAAGGGATAATTGACATAATTTCCCTAATTTCCCTAATTGGCCTAATTCACTATAATAAACTAATTGATCTCAATGGTCTAGTTGTCTTAATTGTCCTAATTGGCCTCAATGGCCTAATTGGACTAGTTGACCTAATTGACCAAATTTGATTAATTTTCCTAATTTAACTAGTTTTCCTAATTGGTACAATTAGATTAATTAGCCTTAATGGTCTAATTGGTATAATTAGACTAATTGGATAAATTGGAAATATTGGCATTAATTACCTAATTGGAAAAATTGGCCTAATTCCCCTCAATGGACCAATTGGACTTAGTGGCATAATTATCCAAATTGGATTAATTGAACTAATGACCTAATTGGACTAATTGACCTAATTGTCTTATTTGACCTCAATAGCCTAATTAGCCAGATTGGCATAATTGGACTAATTAACCTCAATGGTCTAATTGGCCAAAATGACATAATTGTCCTAATTGTCCTAATTGGGCTCAATTTCCTAATCAGTCTAATTGGACCAATTGGCCTAATTAGCATAATTGGCCTAATTTGACTAATTTTCCTAATTAGACTAATTGGCCTAATTGGCTTAATTGGCCTCAATTGTTTAATTGGCCGAATTGGACTAATTGGCATAATTGGACTAATTGGCCTCAATGGCCTAATTGATCTCAATGAACTAATTGGCCTAATTTTCCTCAATTGCCAAATTTTTCTAATTGTCCTAATTGCCTCAATGGTCTAGTTGGACTCAATGTATTAATTGGAATAATGGACTAATTTGACTAATTGGCCTAATATTCATAATTGGCTAAATTAGCCTCAATGGACTAATTGGTATAATTCATATAATTGGCCACAAGGGCCTAATTTTCCTCAACTTCCCAATTGGAATTGATGGCATAATTCGCCTAATAGGTCAAAATGGTCTCAATGGTATAATTGGATTCAATGGACTAGTTGGTCTAATTGCCAGAATTGAAATAATTAGTATAATTGACCTAATTGATCTCAATGGCCTAATTGACCTCAATGGGAAAATTGGAAAAGCCTGTATAATTGGTCTAATTGGGCTCAATGGCCTAATTGGCCTAATTGGCCTTAATATCCTAATTGGAGTAATTGGTCTCAATGGCCTAATTGATCTCAATTTCTTAATTGGCCTAATTGGCCTTAATTGCCTAATTGGCCTAATTTTCCTAATTGGAATAATCTACCTAATTTTCCTCAATGGCCTAGTTGGCCTCAATGGTCTAATTGTCCTAATTTTTCTAATTGTCTTAATATGTCTCAATAGGGCTAATTGATCTCCATTGGCCTTAATGGACTGATTGGCCTCAATGGCCTAATTAACTTAATTGGTTTAATTGGCCTAATTGGTCTCAATAGACTAGTTGGGATCAATGGACTAAATGGTCTAATTAGAATAATTGTAATAATTGGCCTCAATTGCCTAATTTGCCTCAATGGCCTAATTTTCCTAATTGGCTTAATTAGCCTAATTGGTCTCAATGGCCTAATTGTCCTAATTGATATAATTGGCCTAATTGGCAGCAATGGTCTAATTGGATTAATTGGTCATAATGGACTAATTGGAATAATTTTTTTTAATAGGACACAATTGTTGAATTGTCTTAATTCACCTCAATGGCCAAATTGGCCTCGATTGCCTAAGTGTATCAGTGGCCTAATTAGACTAATTGGAATCAGTAGCCTAATTGTCCACAATGACCTAATTGGAATCAATTTTCCTAATTGGCCTCAATTGGCCTAATTTGCCTTAGTGGCCTAATTAGAATCATTGATTTAACTAGCCTCAATTATCCTAATTATGTTAATTGGCCTCAATTGGCCTAATTAGGATTAAAGGACTAATTGGACTCAAGGGACTAATTGGCCTCTATTGACCTAATTGGACTTAGTTCCTCGATTGGACTCAAAGGACTAATTGGCCTCAATTGAGCTAGTTGGCCACAATTGGCCTAATTGGAATAATTAGCCTAATTAGCCTCAATGGCCAAATTGGCCAAATTTGACTAACTAGACTGGTTGGTATCAATTGGACTTAGTGGTTTAATTTTTCTCAATTACATAATTGGCCTCAATTGACATAATTGGGCTCAATTGACTTAATTAGCATAATTGGCCAAATTAGCCACAATCGCCAAATTTGCTTGAGTGGCCTAATGGACCTAATTGGCCTAAATGGTCTAATTTTCCAAATTTTCTTATTGGCCTCATTGTCCCTAATGACTCAATTGGCCTCAATGGACTAATTTAACTAATTGGTCTAATTTTCTTACTTGGTTTAATTTGCCTAATTAGCCTCAATGGACTAATTGGGGCAATTGGACTAATTGGAAGCAATGGCCTAATTTTCCTAACTGGCCTTAATGGCTTAATTGACCTAGTTGTTATCAATTGACCTAATTGGACTCAATAGGCCTAATTGGTCTCAATGGCCTAATTTGCCTAATTGACCTCATTTGCCTCAATGGACTTATTTTCCAAATTGAACTCAATGTCTAATTGGAATCAATGACATAATTGGCCTAATTGGCCTCAATGGCATTGTTTTCCATATTCACCCCACTACCCAAATTGGTCTCAAGGGCCAATTGGACTCAATGGCCCAATTGACCAAATTGGCCTAACTGACCTAATTGGCTAAATGGCCTAATTTTCCTTATAGACCTTAATGGACTAACTTACCTCAATTTCTTAATTGGCATAATTAGGCTAATTGTTCTCGATAGTCTAATTATCCTAATTGGCTCCAATTGACCAAATTGGACTTAGTTGACCTAGTTTAACTTAATTTTCCTAATTGGCCTCAATGAATTAATTTTCCTAATTGGCCAAATTGTACTAATTGACCTAATTGGCCTAAATGGTAAAATTTTCCTAGTCTGCCTCAATGGCCTAATTGGACTCAATGGCTAATTGACCTAATTTTCCTAATTATCCATAATGGCCTAATTAGCTTAATTGGTCTCAATTTCCTAATTGGACTAATTTTACTAATCGCCCTAATTTTCATGATTGGCCTCAATGGGATAATTGGCCTAATTGGCCCCAATGGACTGGTCAACCCAATTGGATTCAATTGGCCTCAACTAACCTAATTGGTCTCAATGGCCTAATTTTCCTCAATTGGATTAATTGGTCTTATTTTCCTCAGTGGACGAATTATCCTCAATGGCCTAATTAGACTCAATTGGCCTAATTGGCCTCAATTAGCATAATTAGCCTCATTTGGCCTAATTGTCCAAATTGGTATCAACAGCCTAACTTGCCTAATTGGTCTCAATGACTTAATTTTCCTCAATGGACTAATGGGACTATTTGGCCTAATTGTACTAATTAGCCTAATTCACCTCAATGGCCTAATTAGCCTCAATGGTGTAATTGGCCTAATTGGCCTTAATGGCCTAATCAAACTATTTGGATTAATTAGCATAATTGGCTTGATTAGCCTCAATGGCCTAATTTGTATAATTGGCCTAATTGGCTTAATTCCCCTCAATGACCCAACAATCCTCAATAGCCTAATTGGCATAATTGGAATCAATGACCTAATTGGCCTAATTGGACTCATAGTCCTAATCGGCCTCAATAGACTAATTGTTCTAATTGGACTAATTGTCATAATTTGCCTAATTTTCATAGTTGGTATAATTGGCATAATTGGCCTCAATGTCCTTACTGGCCTAATTGACCTATTTTTCCTAATTTGCCTAATTTTAACAATTGTCTTAATTGTCCTCAAAGGGGTAATTGGCTTAATTGTCCTAATTGACCGAATTAGGATAATTCACCTCAATGAAATAATTGATATCAATGGCCTAGTTGTACTAATTAGACTAAATTCCCTAATTGCCTCAATGGCCTGATTGGACTAATTGGATTAATTGGCCTAATTGGCCTCAATTGCCTCAATGACCTAATTGGACTAATTGGACCAATTTTCCAAATTTTCCAAATTTGACTAATTGGCCTAATTGTCCCAATTGGATAAGTTGGCCTCAATGGCCTAGTTGGTCTAATTGGAATAATTGGCTAAATTGTCCTAATTGGCCCCAATGGCCTAATTGGTTTAACTGGCCTAATTTTCCTAATTGGCATAACGGGCCAATTCCCCTCAATGGACCAATTGGACTTAATGGCATAATTATCCTAATTGGATTAATTGTCCTAATGACCTAATTGGACTAATTGACCTAATTGTCTTAATTGGCCTCAATGTCCTAATTGGCCAAATTGGAATAATTGGCCTCAATGGCCAAATTAGCCACAATGGAATAATTGAACTAATTGAACTTATTGGCTTAATTTACCTAATTGGTCTAATTGGACTAATTGGATTAATTGGCCTCAATGGCCTAATTGTCCTAATTGGAATAATTGGAATAATTGGCCTAATCAGCATCAATGGCCTAAGTGGCCTCAATGGACTAATTGGCCTAATTAGCCTCAATTGCCTAATTGGTCTAATTGGCCGAATTGCCTCAATGGCCTAGTTGGCCTCAATGGCCTAATTGTACTAATTGGCCTAATAGGCGTAATTGGCTAAATTGGTCTCAATAACCTAATTGGACTAATTGGTACAATTGGCCTAATTGGCCTCAATGACCTAATTGGCCTAATCAGCCTCAATTTTCTAATTGTCCTTAACGAACTAATTGAATTAATTGACCAAAATGGTCTCAATGGTATAATTTTCCTCAATGGACTAGTTGTCCTAATTGACATAATTAGAATAATTTTTATAATTGGCCTAATTTTTCTTAATGACCTAATTAGCCTCAATCGACTAATTGGAATAACTGGCATAATTAGTCTAATTGGCCTCAATGACCTAATTAGCATAATTGGACTTAATGGCCAAATTGGCCAAATTGGCATAATTGGAATAATTGGACTAATTAACCTGAATGGCCTAGTCGGCCTCAATGGTCTAATTGGCCTAATTGTCCTAATTAGTCTCAATTGGCCTAATTGATCTCAGTTGGCCTAATTGGTCTCAATGGACTTATTGGACTCAATGGACTAATTAGCTCATGGCGTAATTAGCTTAATTGGATTAATTGGCCTAATTGGTCTCAATGGTATAGTTGGGATCACTATCCTAAATGATATAATTGGAATAATTAGAATAATTTTCCTAATCGGCATCAATTTCCTAATCTGCCTCAATGTCCTAATTAGCCTAATTGGCATAATTGGGATCAATGGCCTAATTGAGATCAATGTGTAACTGGCATCAATGATCATAGATCTACTAGAAAAAAATCAATGGATACTCGAAATAAGATCAACAATATCATAGAAAGGGAGAAACCTGAAAAAGTAGAACCCCTTTTCATTGCACAATGTATTCATGAGATCCTTCCCCCACATATCATGAGAGATTCTAGACACCAGCACAAACGAAAATTTATTTTCTAGAAAATGCCCCACATGGGTGTCATAGATTCTTTTTCTAGGAGACACTCTCTTATCACTTATATGCATGCTAAAATACTTGGTTTTAAAATGTTTAAAAGCATGTATAGGAATGATACCTAATTGGACTCAATATCCTAATTGGCATAATTAGTCTTAATGGCCTAATTGGACTACTTGACCTCAACTAGACTAATTGGCCTCAATGGCCAAATTGGCCTAATTTTCCCAATTGGACCAATTGGTTTAATTAGCCCAATTGGCCTAATTGGCCTAATTGGCCTCAATAGCTTAATTGTCCTTAATGACTTAATTGGCCTAATTTGCCAAATTGGCCTCAATGGATTAATTGGATGAATTGGAATCAATGGCCTAATTGGTCTCAATGGATTAATGTGTGTAATTTGGCCTAATTAGGTTAGTAGGCATAATTGGGCCTCAATGAACTAGTTGGCCTCAATGACTTAATTGGCCAAATTTACCTCAATGGTCTAATTGATCTCAATAGTCAAATTGACCTCAATGTCCTAATTGGCCCAATTGGCCTCAATGGTCTAGTTGACCTCAATGGCCTAATTCACCACAATGTCCTTATTATACTAATTGGCCAAATTGACCTAATTAGGCCAATTAGGTTAATTTGGCCATTGAGTCCAGTTATTCTAATTAGTCCATTGAGGACAATTAGGCCAATTAATCCATTTAGGCCAATTAGACCATTGAGGTCAATTAGGCCAATGATTCCAATTTGGCCAATTAGGAAAATTATGAAAATTAGGCCAATTAGGCCAATTAGGTCAATTAGGCCAATTGGGACTATTATGTAAATTATGCCAATTAGGCCATAGAGACGGATTGGGCCAATGAGGCCAATTAGGCTAGTGAGGATAATTAGGCCAATGAAGCCAATTAGGCCAATTTGGAAAATTAAGTCAATTGGCCAATTAAATCAATTAGTTCAATTAGATCAATTAGGCCAATTAGATCAATTAGGCCAATTTGGACAATTAAGTCAATTATTCCAATTGGGCCATAGAGACCAATTGGGGAAATGAGGCCAATTAGGCTAGTGAGGATAATTAGGCCAATGAATCCAATTAGGCAAATGGGGATAATTTGATCAATTATGCCAATTATGCCCATTATACCAATTGTGTCCTTGAAGCCAATTAGGCCACTGATTCCGATTAGGTCATTAAGGCCGATTAGTCCATTGAGGCCAATTCGTCCAATTAGTCTAATTAGGTCAATTTGGCCAATTAGGCCAATTTGGGTAGTTACACTACCAGAAAAACAGCTATTTGCGACGGGGCATTTGCGACGGGATCCCGTCGCAAATGGATATTTGCGACAGGGGCCCGTCGCAAATAGCCCGTTGCTGAAAACGGCGTTGCAACAACACTTATTTGCGACGGGCCCGTCGCTAAAGACTTTTTTTGTGACGGTCATTCTTCCCGTCGCAAATAGTACTCCGTATATTTGTAAAAAACTTTTAAAATAGTTTTTGCGACGGGTCCCGTCGCAAAACCTATTTTTTTAAAAAAATAAAAACTATCAAAAGTATTTGCGACGGGCATAGTATCCCGTCGCAAATACTATAAAAAAATAAAAAAAATAAATTATTAATAAATTATTTTAATTAATATAATAATAGAATTATAATTTACAAATGAAAATAATAAATTATTTTAATTACTATAATAATAGTAGGATTATACTTCAAAAATAAAAAATAATAGAATATTAATAAATGATTTAATTAATATAATAATATTACAATTATAATTCATAAATAAAAAAAATATTAATAAGTTATTTTAATTAATATAAAAATAATAGAATTATTTTACATTCAAATATTAAAATAATTCAAGTATTACAAAAAATATAATTAAATTATAATATTATAAAATTTTAATATATATATAAAATTTAATATTATAAAATATAAATAATATTATTATTCATATTAATATTGTTATTTAAAAATATAATATTATTAATATTTTATAATGAGACAGAAACTACGAATAGAAAACAAAATAATATTTTGATTTCACAAATTTTATAACAGAAATACAAACTCTAATCTGAAGGAGGGGGGGAGGTGGGGGATCTGCAGATGGTGGTGGAGGAAACTCCATCCCTAAAGCATGAGTGAGTCGGCGCATGTACTCCATCTGCTCCTGATGCTGCTGCTTCCACCGACTCGCCTGCTCCTCGTATAGCTGCTACTGGCGTCGACGCTCCTCCTCATGCTGCTGACGCATCTGCTCCTGCTCCTGTCGGAGACTCTCTATCTGTGCAGTCTGAGATCGCAACTGATCCTCATACTGTGTAGAAGAAGATGCACGAGCTCCTCTCGAGCTGGACACCAACATCGCAGCACTGCCATAATAATCTTCGGGAGTCAGTCGAGAGCCGATACCAACTACCCGACCCTTCTCGAAGGCATACTGGGTGGCCTGCATCCATGCCGCCTCATCAAACTGACGGGCAGTGGTCTGATTTGATGACTCGGCCTGACTCTCAGGCCGGGCCTGTGACGCTGCGGCCTCATATGACTCTTATAGTTGCCATTTAAAATTAAAATTGTGAATATATTATATGCAGTTAATTTTTAAACTTGAAAACAAATAATACTGACCACGATGTGATGCTGACGATCACCTCTGAGCTCCCCAGTAGCAGGATCACTATACATCCTCTGATATACGTCGTACTCTGTAATATCGGGGTGCTCGACAGCCTATAAGAATAAAAAATAAACTGTTAATATTTATAGTTATATAAAATATTTATAAATAATGTACGTACCAGATGCTGTCTATGAGTACTGAAAGAATGACTCCCAGCTCGATGAGTCACCTCCTGTCTCCCCCGATTCTGCCTCCCCACCGATGATCTCCTCTGAAAGGCACCACTCAACCAGTGCACACATAATCCATCCCATACATGGGATGAAATATACTCTGGTCGGTGTGCTCTACATGACTCCTCAAAATCTGACACTCCTGCTTTCTTCATTGCAGCTTTTCTTAAATTGTGCAAAAACTGATGAAGGCGATCACGTATGGCCACCTCCCATGCCTCGTGGATGGCGTCACGCATGGTATCCTCGATCGGATACCATAAACCCTACAAATAAATCAAAATATCAAGTTAGAAATGAAATAATTTTCAAAATAAAAATTATTTATTTACGTACGTACCAACCAATGGCCGAACATGGCCTGCTGCACATCAATGGGAATCTGCTCCCATGTGGTCCACGGCTGAGAGAAATAGTTGCGCAAAATAGCGCTTCCCTGTCCGACTGCTATATGCGGAAAACTGAAAAAATAATAAACATTTATTATGTGAATAGATTAATGAAATCTTAGTCAAATCCATAGGTTATCACACAGGTTATCACACCTCCGTGTGCGTGGATCAAACCCAAGACGTGGACGTCGCTCGGGGACGGGGTCAGGAATCATCAATCGTGCAAGACCGCGCCCCCTCCGCATACTCCCTGGAGCGCCTGCAGGCTGAGGGTCATCTGTCAGCAACTCATCCGCATCAAAAGTCAGGTCAGCATCCGCCAACTCACGAAATGTGGCGTCGTCCATCTGAAACAGAAAATGTTAATGTTAGCAAATAATTGATAATTACTATTATATATACATATATACATATTATGATTGTATATAAATACCATGGAATTCTATCAGTGTTCATCTTCATCGTCATCTTCATATATGTCAATGTCATCTTCATATTCCTCCTCAACATCATCGATATCCATTCGAGTTACAGTTTCTTCATCTCTTACCATTTCAAATTCATATGTGGCATCATTAACATCATCGTCATCACCGACTCTTAAATGTGAGGTGTCGTCATCGATACTCATGTCTTTTTGTAAAAAAGATTGATTTTGAGTACTCTCTTGAAAAACTTCAATTCTTTGCACATCAGTGAAAGCACATTCACTTTGACTAAAATGATTGTCTCGAATTTTGATTTTTATTACACTCCACCAATCAGTCAAGTCTCTTGATGTTGCACAGTACTTTTCATAATAAACTTGATATGCCTGTTGAGCCAATAAGAATGGTTCATTTACTGCGAGAACACTTTTACATTTAATATCGATGATTCCATGCGTCGGATGAACACGCACGCCTCTCTCTGTATCCAACCACCGACATTTGAACATGGTTATGTAATGTTGTCCAAGATAACAGAGTTCAATGATTTCATCAAGTATGCCATAAAAGTCAACTTCATTTTCTCGATGATGAGATCCTCTCAAGCTAACTCCACTATTCATTGTTTTTTCGATTCCCCATATGCATGTGTGTGGAATCGAAATCCATTCACCACATATGCATTATAAGTTTTAACAAGTTTGGAAGGTGGGTTACTCAATACACACAGCCGTTTGTCAATTTTATCAGCATGTCGAGACACCTGAAAATTTGTGAAATAATTATCAATATAGTAAACTATACATTGAATGAGTTGCTAAAAGATAAAGAATTTATGTTAACAGTTTTTGAAACCACTGAGAGAAATTTTTCAGTCAACGTTCTTCGAGAGTAGCTGCTGTAATTTGTGGAATTTTTTTCTTGATATGATTATCATACAACCTATAAAAACCAAAGTTATTTACTGTAACATAAATGATAGAATAAGTGATATAAACACTTACAGTACAACTGATGTCATCTCTTCACAGTTGAGCAGAACATACGTATGAGCTCTCTGATGTTCATCATCTGAAAGCCAGCGTTCATAAACTCCACCAAAACCAAGCTCTGACTAGTTGAAAATAGATAATTGATTGTCAATTTCATCAATATTCCTCTCATTCCGTCCCATTCGGTTGTGTTTTGAAGGATACTCAGATTCAAAATAATGGGAGCAGAAAAAAGATATTTCCTCTAGTAAATAAGCTTCTGCAATAGATCCTTCAACAGATGCTTTTTTATGTACTTTTCTTTTCAATTTTTGCATGCATCTTTCAAATGGGTACATCCATCGAAACTGTACCGGACCTCCACATTTGGCTTCATATGGCAAATGTAACATCAAATGTTCCATTGAGTCGAAGAAAGACGGCAGAAATATTTTTTCCAGTTTACATATAATTACAACAACATCTTTTTCAAGTTTTCCTAGAGCATCATAATCTGCCGTAGCCGCACAAATTTCCCGAAAAAATGAGACATGTCTGTTATGGAATCCCAAATCACAGAATTCAACAGACCTCTTAATCCAATGGGTAGAAGTCTCTCCATTATAACATGACAATCATGACTTTTTAATCCAGTAATATGACCATTCTTTACACATCTACCCAAATTGGAAGCACAACCATCTGGAAGTCTCAAATCTGCAATCCACTGACAAAATAATAAACAGTTTTCTTTAGACAGTGTATAAGCTACTTTTGGTTTCAGTAACCTTTCTGTCCTGACATTCTCAAATAGTTCCAATTCTGGACGCCTGCAAATTTGGGCAAGATCTAAACGTGCATTTACATTGTCTTTTCTCTTTCTTGGCGTATCCAAAACTATATGAAACAAATTATCAAAACAGTTCTTCTCAATATGCATGACATCTAACATGTGTCGGACCAACAGATCAGACCAATATGGAAAATCCCAAAATATGCTACGTTTAATCCAATTGTGTTCTTTCCCAAAACCAGAAATTTTCTGTTGGTTTATTGTGGGACCAAAAGTGATGGGAGGTAATGAAAATACAACTGATTTTAACTCCGAACCTGATAGCATTTTTAGAGGTCCATTCCTTTCAACTGTTCCTTTTTTGAAATGAGATCTGTTTCTGCGAAAAGGATGATCAGCTGGAAGAAATCTGCGATGACAGTCAAAATAACAAGGTTTCTTTCCATGAATGAGCATAAATTCTTTGTTCCCTCCCATACAGTAAGGACATGATTTCTAACCATGTGTACTTCAGCCAGATAACATCCCATAAGCCGGGAAGTCACTTATTGTCCACATCAATGCTGCTCTCAGTATGAAATTCTGTTTCGTTGCAACATCTTATGTACTGACACCATTACTCCACAATAAATTTAATTCATCAATCAATGGCTTCAAATAAACATCAATATTTTTCTTCGGATGTCCTGGAATTAGTAAAGTCAAAAAGATATATGGATCCTTCATCAACATCCATGGAGGTAAATTGTACGGAGTTAAAAAAACAGGCCAACATGAATATTGACTACCATAAGATCCAAACGGACAGAAACCATCAGTGTAAAGGCCCAGTCAAACATTTCTAGCTTCTAAAGCAAAGGATGGATGCACTCTATCAAAATGTTTCCATGAATCACCATCGGCTGGATGATTCAAGCTTTTATCGGTTGAAATATTCTCTTTATGCCATGACATCATTGTCGCTGTATTCTTAGACATGAATAAACGCTGAAGTCTGGATGTAAGCGGAAAATATCTCAACTGTTTTACAGGAATCAAACCAGACTTTCCGTGTTGTCCTTCTTTATATCTCAGTTGCCCACATGTGGGACAACTATCCAACGACTCATTTTCCCCAGAATATAAAATGCAGACATTTGAACATGCATGAATCTTCTGACAAGTAAGTCCCAAATTTCGAACCAGCCTCTTACTCTCATAGTAATTTGCAGGTAAAACATTTCCTTCGGGTAACAGTGTTTTCAGCAAAGAAAATATCTGGTCAAAACAGGTGTTTGACATTCCGTTATCTGATTTGATAGCCATAAATTTTGCAACTGCTTCTAATTTGCTCATCTTGCAGCCAGGATATAATGCATCCTCAGCAGACTTCAACAACTCATAAAATTCAGACGGTGCCAGCTCAGGATTTGAAGCTATATCAGCCGGAGTTTCTGTATGTTGAACAGATGAACCTGCAACATCATGTACTAAATCTTGAAACCGAGATGGATCCAGAATCAAGTTGGTATCACCTCCTCTAGAACTGCGTTCACCGTGTTGATACCAAAAAACATAATCTGGTTGAAAACCAAAACGCAAGAGATGTTCTCCCACTTTTTCAAACGTTTCAAACGTTCTCAATGCACATTTTCTGCAAGGGCATTTTATTTTTCCTTCTGAAACAAATTCTGAATTTGATGCCGCAAATGATAAAAAAGTATCCACACCCTCTACATATACTGGATTTAAACCAGAACCGTTTGGATTTCTACGTTGATTTATATGCGGTCACCTAATAATGATTGTTGACGACCTCGTTGTTCCATATTTCTCTATAAAATATAAAATCATTATTGGTTTTGAATAATTTGTTAGAAAAAACACTGAAGCTAGGATAATTATAGAGTTTAGATCATACACGACTGACGCAAACTTTTTATTGAGATAGACCTAAAAATTGACCCTTTAAGAATTAAATATGTTGAGAATAAAGCAAAACATGTTACAAATATTGATAATTTTAATATTATATAAATTTTTTATTATTTTTATAGTACTAATATTATTGGGAATTATTACTAATTATTGGTAATTATTGGTAATTATTGGTAATTATTACTAAGTATTGTTAATTATTACTAATTATTGTTAATTATTACGAATTATTGGTAATTATTCCTAATTATCGGTAATTATTACTAATTATCGGTAATTATTGATAATTATTAGTAATTATTACTAATTATTGGTAATTATTACTAATTATTGGTAATTATCGGTAATTATTCCTAATTATTGGTAATTATTCCTAATTATTGGTAATTATCGGTAATTATTGGTTATTATAGGTAATTATTGGTAATTATTACTAATTATTACTAATTATTGGTAATTAATCCTAATTATTACTAATTATTCCTACTTATTACTAATTATTGGTAATTAATACTAATTATTACTAATTATTGGTAATTATTGTTAATTATTACTAATTATTGGTAATTATTACTAATTATTACTAATTATTGATAATTATTATGAATTATTACTAATTATTGGTAATTATTACTAATTATTACTAATTATTACTAATTATTGTTAATTATTATTAATTATTACCAATTATTTGTAATTATTGGTAATTATTACTAATTATTGCTAATTATTACTATTTATTCCTAATTATTACTAATTATTGGTAATTATTAGTAATTATTACCAATTATTGGTAATTATTGGTAATTATTACTAATTATTGGTAATTATTACTAATTATTGGTAATTATTACTAATTATTGGCAATTATTGGTAATTATTGGTATGTATTGTTAATTATTACTAATTATTGGTAATTATTGGTAAGTATTGTTAATTATTACTAATTATTGGTAATTATTGATAATTATTACTAATTATTGGTAATTATTACTAATTGTTACTAATTATTGGTAATTATTACTAATTATTGATAATTATTACTAATTATTGGTAATTATTACTAATTATTGGTAATTATTACTAATTATTGGTAATTATTACTAATTATTGGTAATTAATACTAATTATTGGTAATTAATACTAATTATAGGTAATTATTACTAATTATTGGTAATTAATACTAATTATTGGTAATTAATACTAATTATTACTAATTATTACTAATTATTGGTAATTATTCCTAATTTTTCCTAATTATTACTAATTATTACTAATTATTGGTATTTATTCCTAATTATTAGTAATTATTACTATTTATTACTAATTATTGGTAATTATGGGTAATTATTCCTAATTATTCCTAATTATTCCTAATTATTCCTAATTATTCCTAATTATTCCTAATTATTCCTAATTATTCCTAATTATTCCTAATTAATAGTAATTATTACTATTTATTACTAATTATTGGTAATTATTGGTAATTTACCATAATTATTCCTAATTATTCCTAATTATTCCTAATTATTCCTAATTATTACTAATTATTACTAATTATTGGTAATTATTACTAATTATTACTAATTATTGGTAATTATTACTAATTATTGGTAATTATTACTAATTATTGGTAATTATTCCTAATTATTGGTAATTATTACTAATTATTCCTAATTATTACTAATTATTACTAATTATTACTAATTATTGGTAATTAATCCTAATTATTACTAATTATTCCAAATTATTACTAATTATTGGTAATTAATACTAATTATTACTAATTATTGGTAATTAATACTAATTATTGGTAATTAATACTTATTATTACTAATTATTACTAATTATTACTAATTATTACAAATTATTGTTAATTATTGTTAATTATTACTAATTATTAGTAATTATTACTAATTATTACTAATAATTGATTATTATTGGTAATTATTACTAATTATTGGTAATTATTCCTAATTATTGGTAATTATTACTAATTATTCCTAATTATTACTAATTATTCCTAATTATTGGTAATTATTACTAATTATTCCTAATTATTACTAATTATTACTAATTATTACTAATTATTACTAATTATTACTAATTATTACTAATTATTGGTAATTAATCCTAATTATTACTAATTATTCCTACTTATTACTAATTATTGGTAATTAATACTAATTATTACTAATTATTACTAATTATTGGTAATTATTGTTAATTATTTCTAATTATTGGTAATTATTAATAATTATTGATAATTATTATGAATTATTACTAATTTTTGGTAATTATTACTAATTATTACTAATTATTACTAATTATTGTTAATTATTATTAATTATTATCAATTATTTGTAATTATTGGTAATTATTACTATTTATTCCTAATTATTACTATTTATTCCTAATTATTACTAATTATTACCAATTATTGGTAATTATTGGAAATTATTACTAATTATTGGTAATTATTACTAATTATTGGTAATTATTACTAATTATTGGTAATTATTACTAATTATTGGCAATTATTGGTAATTATTGGTAAGTATTGTTAATTATTACTAATTATTGGTAATTATTGGTAATTATTGTTAATTATTACTAATTATTGGTAATTATTGATAATTATTACTAATTATTGGTAATTATTACTAATTGTTACTAATTATTACTAATTGTTACTAATTATTGGTAATTATTACTAATTATTGGAAATTATTACTAATTATTGGTAATTAATATTAATTATTGGTAATTAATACTAATTATTGGTAATTAATACTAATTATTGGTAATTAATACTAATTATAGGTAATTATTACTAATTATTGGTAATTAATACTAATTATTGGTAATTAATACTAATTATTACTAATTATTACTAATTATTACTAATTATTGGTAATTATTCCTAATTTTTCCTAATTATTACTAATTATTACTAATTATTTGTAATTATTCCTAATTATTGTTAATTATTACTAATTATTCCTAATTATTGGTAATTATTCCTAATTATTGGTAATTATTACTAATTATTACTAATTATTACTAATTATTACTAATTATTACTAATTATTACTAATTATTACTAATTATTCCTAATTATTACTAATTATTCCTAATTATTTCTAATTATTACTAATTATTACTAATTATTACTAATTATTACTAATTATTACTAATTATTCCTAATTATTCCTAATTATTGGTATTTATTACTAATTATTCCTAATTATTACTAATTATTACTAATTATTGGTAATTATTGGTAATTATTGGTAATTATTACTAATTATTGGTAATTATTATTAATTATTGTTAATTATTACTAATTATTCTTAATTATTGATAATTATTGATAATTGTTCCTAATTATTAGTAATTAAATGAATAATTACCAATAATTAGGAATAATTACCAATAATTACAAATACTAACATTATTAGTATATTTTATTATTAATATTAAAATAATATAATTTTCTAATTTATATACAATTCTCCTTTCATCTGTGTGTTTTCTGTCTCCACATACAAATAATATATGTGAAGACAGCAAACACACAGATGAAAAGAGAATTGTATATATATAAAAAATTATATTATTTTAATATTAATAATAAAATATACTAATAATATAATAATGTTATTATTCCTAATTATTGGTATTTATTACTAATTATTAATATTTATTCTTAATTATTCAAAATTATTACTAATTATTTCTAATTACCATTAACTATGAACAATACTAATAATTTAAATTTATTAAGTAATAAAACAATGTAAACATAATTAAATTACAACTAATTAAGAATAATTGAAACTAATAAAAAATTAAAAATAAATATTAAATTAAAATGAACATAAATACCTTGAAAATTGATCTGCTCTGATCGTTCTTCAAAACTTTAATATCAGCTCCGGAGAAAAAAATTAAACTGGAGAAAAACTGAACTCTAGAAATATAATTTTGAGAGAAGGAAAAGATAGAGAATGAGAATGAAATGAAAAAAACAGATGGGGGTATTTATAGGTTAGATTATTTGCGACGGGCCCATTTGCGACGGGTATCCCGTTGCAAATAGTATTATTTGCGACGGTACCCGTCGCAAATACCTTAGCCAACATTTATTACGGTCAACGGGTAAATAGTTATTTGCGACGGGTCCCGTCGCAAATAACCACCTGCCGACATACTATTTGCGACGGGGGAATATTCCCGTCGCAAATACCTTTTACCGCCGTCGGGTATTTGCGACGGGAATATTCCCCCGTCGCAAATAAGTTTCCCGCGATTTGGCGTGCAAACCGCGCCAGTCCTTTTGCGACGGGGAAAGCTGTCCCGTCGCAAAAGGTTACTTATTTGCGACGGGCAAATAACCCCGTTGCAAATAAGTTTTTAACAGGACTGTTTGCGACGGGATTTATTCTCGTCGCAAATAACCCGTCGCAAATGCCCATTTTTCCCGTAGTGTTAGACCATCAAGGACAATAAGGTCAACGAGGAAAATTAGTCCAGTGAGGCAAATAAGGTCAATTAGGTCAATTAGGACAATTAAGGAAATTATGCCAATTAGTCAATTGAAGCCAGTTAGGCGATTGAGCCAAATTAAGAAATTGAGGCCAATTAGGCCATTGAGGCGAATTCGATCAATTAGGCCAATTATGCCAATTATGCTATTGAGGTAAATTAGGTCCTTGAGGCTAATTAGGTCATGAGACCAATTAGGCCAATGAGAAAAATTTGGCCAATTATGCCAATTATGTCAATTATACCTATTAGGCCATTGAAGCCAATTAGTCTATTGAGGCCAATTTTGCCAATTGGGCCAATTTGGCCAACTATGCCAATTTGGCCACTGAGACCAATTAGTCCATTGAGGCCAACTAGGTCAGTGACGCCAATTAGGAAAATTAATACAATTAGGAAGATTCGGCCAATTGAGGAAAATTATGCCAATTAATCAATTGAGGGAAATTATACCAATTATGCAAATAAGGAAAATTGAGGCCAATTAGGCCAACTAGTCCATTGAGGCCAATTAGGCCAATTGGGCTAATTAGTCCATTGATGAAAATTAGGCCAATTAGGCCAATGAGGCCAATTAGACCATTGAGGCCAATTAGGCCATTCAGACCAATTAAGCTAATTTGGCCAATTAGACCATTGAGGCCAATTAGGTTATTAAATCTAATTAGATTAGTTAGGCCATTGAGGCCAATTAGGTCAATTATTCCAATTAGTCCAAATTTACTTTAATTGGCCTCAGTTTTCCTATTTTCCCTTAATTGGAAGAATTAGCCTAATTGGACTAATTGTCCTAATGGGCCTAATTTTATGAATTGAGGTCAATTGTGGCCAATTAGACTAATTGAATATAATTAAAGCCAATGTCAATTGAGTCCAATTGATGCCAATCAAGACCAATTAGGTAAATTGAGGCCAATTGATGTCAATCAAGACCAATTAGGCAAATTGAGGAAAATTGAGGCTGATTAGGCCAATTCAAGCCAATTAATGTCAATTGAGACCAATTAAGTCCAATTGAGGCCAATTGATGACAATTAAGTCCAATAGAGGGCAATTGAAACCAATTGAGTCCAGTTGAGCCCAATTGGGCCAATTGAGCCCAATTGAGCTTAAGTGAGGCCAATTGATGCCAATTAGTCCAATTCAGGCCAATTGAGGTCAATTGAGGCTAATTAGGCCAATTATCCCAATTGAGGCCAACTGAGGCCAATTGATGCCGATTTGACCAATTGAGGCCAATTTGGCCAATTTTGATAATTGAGCCCAATTGAGTCCAATTATGGACAACTGATGTCAATTAGGCCAATTGAGGCCAACAGAGGCCAAATGAGGCCAATTGAGGCAAATTATGCTAATTAGGACAATTGAGGCTAATTGGGGCTAATTCAGCCAATTAGTCCAAGTGAGGCCATTTGAGGACAACTACACAAATTCGGTCAATAGAAGTCAATTGAGGCCAATTGAAGCCAATAAAGGCCAATTAATGCCAATTCGCCCAATTCATCCAATTGAGGTCAATTGTGGCCAATTCGGCAAATTGTGACCAATTGAGGTCAATTAGGAAAATTAGGCCAATTAATGCCAATTGGGAAAATTGAGGCCAATTGTGGCGAATTGTGGCCAATTGAGGCCAATTGAGGCTAATTGAAGCCAATTAAGGCCAATTGGGTCCCATTAGGCCAATTAAGTGAATGAAAGCAACTAGAGGCCAACTGAGGACAATTAGGCCAATGCCAATTAAAGCCAATCGACGCTAATTGAGGTCAATTAGGCCAATTATGGTGAATTGAGGCCAATTTTTGACAATTAGGAAAATTGAGGCCAATTGAGTTCTTTTGAGACCAATTAGAGCAATTATCCAATTGAGGCTAATTGTGGCCAATTGAGGCCAATTGATGCTACTTGAGGCCAATTATGAAAAATTAGGCCAACTGTGGCTAATTGAGGACAATTAGGAGAATTATACTAATTATTCTAATTGATTCCAATTATCCCAATTAGGCCAATTGAGGCCAATTTAGATCAATTGAATCTAATTAGGCCCATTGAGGCCAATGGCAGCCAACTGAGGCTAATTGAGGCCAATTGAGGCCAATTAGTCCAAATGTGTCCAATTGAATCCAATTGAAGCCATTTGAGGTAATTTTAGCCTAAATGAGGCCAATTAAGGTGAATTATGTCAATTAGGAGAATTGGGGCCAATTGAGACCAATTGAGTCCATTTGTGGCCAATTCAGCTAATTAGGCCAATTCTGAAAAATTGAGGCAAATTGAGGCCAATTATGCCAATTAGGTAAATTGAGGCAAATTGAGGCCAACTGAGCCCAATTAGGCCATTGAGGAAAATTATTCCATTGATTCCAATTAGAAAAATTAGGCCAATTAGGTCATTGATACCAATTAGGATGACAATGGAAATTAGGTCACGGAGGCCAATTAGGTCAATTAGGCCATTGAGTCCAATTAGACCACTGATTCCAATTATGAAAATTAGTCCAATTGGGTCATTGAGATCAATTAGACCAATTAGGACAATTAGGGTAATTCGTCCAATTAGGCCATTGAGGCCAATTTGGAAAATTAGGGAAATTATGCCACTGAGTCCTATTAGGCCAAATTGTCCAATTAGGCCGTTGAGTCCATTATGCCCAATTAGGCCAATTTTGAGGACAATTTTTCCAATTTGGCCAATTTGGACTAATTGGGACATTGATGCCAATTTCGCCTAATTGGGTCTTTGAGTTCAATTAGGCCATTGAGGATAATCAGAAAAATTTGGAAAATTCATCCAATTAGATCAATTTATCCTAATTAGGTCATTAATGCCAATTCGGCCATTGAGGCCCATTTTGGAAATTAGGAAAATTAGGAAAATTAGGCAAATTAGGCCAATTAGGCCATGAAGACCAATTAATCCATTTAGGCCATTAAGTCCAATTAGGCCAATTAATCCATTGAGTACAATTATGCCATGGTGGATAATTAGGCCATCGATTCCAATTAGGCCAATTAGGCAATGGCAGTGAATTAGGCCATTGAGGCCAATTAGACCAATTAGGATAATTAGGCTAGTTAGGCCATTGATACCAATTAGGTCATCGATTCTAATTATGCTAATTAGACCATTTAGGTCATGAAGGTTAATTAGGCCATGGAGGCTAATTAGGCGAATTAGGCCATCGAGGTCAATTAGCCCAATTAGGCCGTAGAGGCCAATTGGGCCAATTGGGCTGTCGAGGTCAATTAGGTCAATTAGACCTTCGAGGCCAATTTGGTTATCAAGGTAAATTAGGCCAATTAGGAAATTTAATCCATGGAGGTAAATTAGGCAATTGAGTCCAATTAGGGAATTGAGACCAATTTGCCCATTAAGGCCAATAAGGTCATTGAGGCTAATTAGGCCAATTAGGCCATTGATGCTAATTAGGCCAATTAGGTCATTGAGGCCAATTAGTTCAATTTGGTCATTGAGGCCAATTAATCCATTGAATCCAATTATGCCATCAGGGCCAATTAGGCCATTGAGGTCAATTAGTCCAATAAGGTCAATTAGGCAAATTAGGCCATTGAGGCCAATTGGTCCATTTAGACCAATTAATCCAATTATGCCAATTATATAAATTATGTCAATGAGTCCAATTAAGGCCAATTAGGGCATTTATGCCAATTAGGCAATTGAGTCTAATTATTCCAATTATGCCAATTAGTTCATTGACTCCAATTAGGCCAACTGTGGCCATTTTAGCCAATTAGGTCAATTAAGCGAAATAGAAAATTGATTATAATTATTCCAATTAAGCGAATTAGTTCATTGATGCCAATTAGGCCAATTGAGTCCAATTTGGCCAATTAGGTCAATTAGGCAAATTAGGCCATTAAGGCCAATTAGGCCAATTGAGGCCAATTTGACCAATTAAGCCATTCAATATAATTAGTTCATTTAGAAAAATTAGGCCAAATAGGATATTGTTGCCAATTTGACCAATTGAGGCTGATTATGCCAATTAGGTCAATTAGACAAATTAGGCCATTGAGGCCAATTTTGCTATTGACGCCAATTAAGCCAATTGAGGCTAATGAGTCCAATTATGTTAATTAAGCCAATTTGGCTACTGAGGCCAATTAGGTCAATTGAAGATAATTAGGTCATTGAACCCAATTTTCCAATTAGGTCATTGAGGTAAATTGGGCCATTAAGGCCAATTTTTCCATTGAGACCAATTAGGCCAAAGAATAAAATTTGGAAAATTTTTCCAATTTTTCCAATTACATCAACAATACCAATTAGGCCATTGAAGGCAATTAGGCCATTGATCCCAATTAGGTCAACGAGGCCAATTTATCCAATGAGGTAAATTCAGAAAATTCACCCAATTAGGACACTGAGATAAACTAGGCTATTAAGGCTAATTAGGTCTATGATGGCAATTAGGACAATTAGCCAATTTCAGAAAATTAGCCAAATTAGGAAAATTAGACCAATTAGGCCAATTAGGCCAATTAGGTCAATTAGGCCAATTAGGAAAATTGAGGGCCTCAATTGGATGAATTTCCCAAATTGACATAATTCGCCTCAATTGTCCTAATTGGCAAATTGACATCAATTGGACTCAATTGGACAAATTGGCCTAATTGTCCACAATTGGCGTCAATTCACCTAATTGGCCTCAATTGACCTTAATTGGACTCAATGTTCCAAATTGGACTCAACTAGCCTCAATTTGCCTCAAAAGGCCTCAATTACCCTTCATTGACCTCAATTGGCCAAATTAGCCTAACTGGCCACCATTGGACTCAATTGGCCTCAATTAGCCAAATTGGGCTCAATTGGTCTCAATTGGCGGATTGGCCTCAATTGGTTTCAATTTACCTAATTGGCCTCAATTTGCCCGATTATCCTAAGTGGGCCTCAATTTGCCTTGTTGGCCTCAATTTTCCTCAATTGACCTCAATTTTCCGAATTGGCTGAATTTGCCTAATTGGCCTCAATTGGCCTAATTGGCCTCAATTAAGGCCAATTAGGCCAATCAGGATAATTAGGACAGTTATTCCAATTAGGTCAAATAGTCATATTAGGAAATTGAGGCCAATTAAACCAATTAGGCCAATTAGGACAATTGGTTTAGTTTGTCCAACTAGGCCAATTGCACCATTGAGGCCAATTAGTCCATTGATATTAAATAGGCCAATTGAGATAATTAGTACAATTTTTCCAATTAGTCCCATTACTCCCATTAGTCTATTGAGGCAAATTAATCCATTGAGGCCAATTAGGCTATTGATACCAATTAGGAAAATTAGGCCGATTAAGACTATTTAGTCCAATTGAGACCAATTAGACCAATTAAGGTCAATTAGGCCAATTGAGACCAATTAGGCCACTAAAGATAATTTGTATACTGAGGACAAAAAGACCAATTAATCCAATTGAGGAAAATTAGGCCATTGAGGTTAATTAGTCCAATTGAGGCCAATTTAAGCCAATTGGACTGACTAGTCCATTGAGGCCAATTAAGCCAATTATCCCATTGAGGCCAATAAAAAATTTAGGAAAATTAGGAAAATTAGTTCAATTAGGACATTGAGTCCAATTAAGCCAATTAGTCCATTGTGTACAATTAGAACAATTATTTCCATTAGGCCATTGAGGCCAATTAGGCCATTAAGCCAATTGGACTGACTATTCCATTGAGGCCAATTCGGTCATTGTGGCTAATTAGGGCAATTAGTCCAATTTATCCAATTATGCAAATTAAGCCTTGATGCAAATTAGGCCAATTGAGTCTAATTAGGTCAATTGAAGCAAATTAGGCAAATTATACTATTGAGTCCAGTTCGTCTAATTTGGGAAATTAGGCAATTTAGGAAAATTAGGTCATTAAGGCCAATAAGAAAAAATAGGCCATTGAGTTCAATCAGACCATTTAGGACAATTAATCCAATTAGGCCATTGAGACCAATTTGGGTAGTGGGGGAAATTAGGAAAACAATGCCATTGAGGCCAATTAGGCAAATTATGTCGTTGATTCCAATTGGCCAATGAGGTCAATTAGGAAAATTATGCCATTGAGTTAAATGAGGCCAATGAGGCCAATTAGGAAAATTAGGCCATTAAGGCCAATTAGTCCAATTGAGTCCAATTAGGTCAATTGAGGCCAATTAGACCAATTAGGCAATTGAGGTCAATTATCCAATTGATTCCAACTAGGTCATTGAGGCTAATTAGTCTACTGAGGCCAATAAGGACAATTAGGCCAATTATGCCATTGAGGCCAATTTCTCCATTGAGGCCAATTAGAAAAATTAGTCCCTTAAGGCCTATTAGGTCATTAAGACCAATTAGGCCGATTAGTCCATTGAAGCCAATTAGGAAAATTAGACAAATTAGTCCAATTAGGTCATTGAGGCCAATTAGGTCGCTGAGGCCAATTAGGTCATTGAGGTCAATGAGACAAAAAAGGAAATTTGGAAAATTAGGTCATTCATTCCAATTAGGCCCATTAGTCCAATGAGGCCACTTAAGCCACTAAATCCAATTTGGTCACTATTCCCAATTAGGCCAATTACACCAATTGAGTCAATTGAGGCCAAATAGACCAATTGATGCCAATTATGCCATTGAGGACAATTAGGCCAGAGACCAATTTGGTCATTGGGGGAAATTATTCCAGTTAGTCCAATTTTTCCAATTTGGCCATTGAGTCCAATTAAGAAAATTATTCCAAATAGGCTAATTGAGGCCAACTAGCTCAATTGAGGCCAATTAGGTTAGTAAGGCCAATTTGGTCAATTGAGGCCAATTAGTCAAATTATTAAAATGAGTCCAATTATTCCTCTTATCCTAATTAGGCTAATTGATTCCAATTAGGCTAATTGAGCCCAATTAGGCCAATGATGATTATTAGGTCACTAAGGCAAATTAGAAAAATTACGCCAATTAGGCTATTAAAACCAATTAGGCCAATTAAGTCATTGATACAATTAAGTAATTGAGACCAATTAGGATAATTAGACCATTGATGCCAATTAGGTCAATTAGGCCATTGAGACCAATTAGGAAAATCTGACAATTGAGTCCAATTAGGACAATTAGGCCATTGAGGCTAATTAGGAAAATTCAGCGATTGAATCCAATTAGAGAAATTATACCAATTAGGCTATTTGGACCAATTATTCCAATTATACCATTGCTACCACATAGTCCAATTAGACCAATTATTCTAATTAGGTCAATTAGGATATTGAGGCCAATTAGGATAATTAAACCAATTAGACCAATTAGGAAAGTTAATCCAATTGATCCAATTATTCTAAATATTCCAATTAGCTCATTGAGGCCAATTATGATGAGAGCCATGTTAAAGGCCCCAAGTAGATTGCGCAGGAGGAAGATTTGGATTTGTAAGGCCCAATAACACGAGGGAGATTAAAGAGGCTTCATGCTACAATGGGCACACATCTTGCTTCATTAAAGGCCCAATGGATCATACCTTGCTTGGATGGAGAAAATGGGACTATAATATCACTTATTCAAGACCAAAATTTATGTTTAAATCTTGTCCCACATGGTTTCACGAATTTGGATGCATTTACCACCCAGAGGATTCTAGAAATGGCATCTTTGGGCACCAAAGTCAAATCCTGTGGGCTATAGTTGGAAATTTGTGTACTAATTTTCCAAAAGTCTTTGTTAGACTTTATCTTTTTTAATTTTAAGGGGAAAAGGTAGGTTTATAATGTATGAATTTAGGCTATTGATACGTGATGCAAGACCCACTAGAAAGTGTCCTAGGAACCTTGTATAATGTTCGCACATTGAGCACCCTGATCGCCGCAAGAAAACAAGTAATTGATGGTGTATGGATAGTGAAAATGAGAAGGAAGGGGGAAATGGTCAAGGTAGAACCCAAATATAACTTGTCTCTAAGAACTCTCGCCACAAGATGCCACAAAGGATGACCAATCCTTTGATAAGTCAAGAATTAAGCAATAACATAAAGGTTGAAAGCAAAACTCACCATAATAACATTACCTTCATTCATGATGTTTCAAGAGTACAAGGGGGTGGCTATTTATAGCCAAAGAGAGAAAGAAATTAGAATCACACCATGGGGTGGCTTTTACATTAGTCTAACACCTAGTTTCCACAATTCAAAAATCCTAAATGATGACTTTGACAACTTTGGCACTTGCCCATGACTTTAGGAGACAAGTAGCACACCCTTTTGGAAAAGTAAAGACAAGTATCCCACCACCTTTTTAATTTGAAGATTCCATGGTGGGGTGGGCTTGAAAATTCGTAGCACCACTTGGGTTGGATTTTTAAAAGCATTTTTAGGCCTTAATTAATGTAATTATAGGCCCGGATGCTTCCCCAAGAAAGGGTGTTGGGCCTCCTCTTGGAATTCCATGATTAGTCCATTTAAGGCCTCCTTCATTCTCTTGGTCCGCTCCCTTTTCATTGGGCCTCCGATTCCACGCAATGGGTCGTGTCCACTTGTGTTAATTCTGCCCTCCTCATCATGTCCAACTCCAACCCCATGATGCCCATGTGTGCCAAGATTCTCATCAGGTATTAGAACCTTGACTATTGTATCACCCCTTGGCTATAAATAGCCACCCCATGGCATTGTACTTTCATTCAAGATTTAATTGATAGATTATGCTTTTTTTCTCCCTATTTTGTGATAATTGTTCCCAATTTCCCCCTTGCTCTTGTACATTCTTGCCTTGTCAGTCTACAAGTTAGATTGGTGATCCAATATCACAAATCCCCCAATTTTGTGCCTCAACCCAAGTGCGTTGTTGTGTGGATTGGCTATCACATCCCTCCCTTGAGTGTGTTGTCTAAGTAGTAGGTCGCGCTCCTTATAGTGTTGATTGACTACTTGCATCCGTAATCCATACCCATCATCTGCCACTTATCCCTCAACCACATCCTACATCTGTCGCCCTATGCCATGAAGATCGGGGCACCCCATGTGTCTCAAATCAGTTGGTATCATAGCTATGGTTGACACGATAGGCATCTATCCCTTAACGTACTTTACTCTTGTCTTTACCTAGTTGTCGTGATTGTCTGGATTGGCCTAATTGGCAAAATCATCTTGATTGGCATAATAGGCCTCGTTGGCCTGATTAGCCTCATTGGCCTGATTTTTCGGATTGGACAGATTTGCATCATTAGGCTCATTAGGCTCATTGGTCTCAATGGACTAATTGCACTAATTGGCCTAATGGATTAATTAGATTAATTGGAATAATTGGCATAATTTTCATAATTTCCCTGATTGGCCTAATTGGATTGATTGGCCTCATTGGACTAATTGGAAACATTGGCCTCATTTGACTCATTATCCTCAATGACTTAATTGGCCTAATTGGCCTCAATGAACAAATTGGCCAAATTGGAAAAATTGGACTAAGTAGCCTAATCGGCATAATTTTCCTAATTGGCCATAATGGCCTCATTGTCTCCTTGGCCTAATTGGCCTAATTGGACCAATGACCCTAATTAACATAATTGTCCTAATGAGCCTCATTGCCCTCACTAGCCTAGTTGGCCTAATTGACCTAATTGGCCTAATTGGACTAATTGGCCTAATCAGTCTCATGGGTCTCATTGGCCTCATTGAACTAATTATTCTAATTAGAATAATTGGACTAATTGGTCTAATTGGCTTGATTGGCCTCATTTTTTTCACTATCCTCATTGGCCAAATTGGACTAATTGGCCTTATTGACCTCATTAGCCTCATTGGTCTCAATGGACAAAATGGCATAATTGGCCTAATTGGCCTCAATGTTTGAATTGCCATAATAGGAATAATTGGCCTCAATGGCCTCAATTAGCCTAACGTCAAAGGCCTAATTGGCCTAATTGGCCTAATTGGACTAATTTACCTAATTTGACTAATTGGCCTAATTGGACTCGTTGGACTCATTGGTCTAATTGGCCTATTATTCTAATTAGATAAATTAACCTAATTGACCTAATTGTCCTCAATGCACACAATCCGCCTACCCTCAATGGCCTAATTGGCCTCAATGGCCTAATTTTCCTCAATGAACTAACTGGCCTAAGTGGAAAAATTGGTCTAATTGGCCTAATTGGCCTAACTGGCAAAATTTTCCTAGTTGGCCTCAATAGTCTAATTGACCTCAATGACCTAATTTCCCTAATTGGCCTAATTGGCCAAATTAGACAAATTGTCCTAATTGGCCAAATTGGGCAAATTAGCCAAATTGACCTAGTTGGCCACAATGACCTAATTTGCCTAATTGTCCTCGACGGTCTTAATTGGCCTAGCCTCAATTCCCTAATTGTCCTTAATGTACTAATTAGCCTAATTGGCCTCGATGACCTAATTGGACTGATTGGCCTCAATTGGCCTCAATCACCTAATTGGCCTCAATGGCCTAACTGGCCTCAATGGACTAATTGACCTAGTTTTCCTAATTGGCCTAATTGGCCTCAATTGGCCTAATCGGCCTAATTGGTATTAGTGGTATCAATTGGCTTAACAGGTCTAATTGTCTCTAATGGCCTAATTAGCCTTAATGGCTTCAATTATCAAATTGGCCTCAATGACCAAATTGGCCTAATTGGCCTAATTTGCCTAATTGGCTTAATTGGACTAATTTCCATAATTGGAATAATTGGCCTCAATTGGCCTAATTATCCGAATTGTCCTAATCAGAACCTATGGCCTTAATTGGAATCATTGGTCTAATTGTCCTAATTGGATTAAATGGCCTAATTTGATGCGAATCATGGTGCACTCATGCAACGAGGAGTTGAGGGTGATCATGGAATTTATTGTGGAAGGAGAATTAATGGAAAAGACCCATTGGATGGGATTGGTATCCCAATGACAAGAGGAATAATGAAGAGGATTAAAGAGGCTTTACATGGCCTCATTTTGAAATTACAAGAGGAGTCCCAACATGCATGCATGGGAGGAGAAAATGGGCCCTTAATCACACTTATTAAAGCCCAAAAGTGAACCTAAAAGGCCCACCCAAATGCTTCCACGAAATTTAATCCACTTGCATGAAGGAAATCTCCAAAGTCAAAAGTGGTGGGCCCCTTGTCTCCAAATTTATGGTGGGAATCTTCAAAGTCTTTGGGGGTAGTTCCAAAAAGTCTTCTTTGGAGATATCTTGTCCCCTAAAGCCATGGACATGTGTAAACAAAGTAAAATTCGTGGGATAGGCTTTAGACTTTTGTGGGTTAGGTAGTTTGACATGTATTCCTCTCATTTTTCTATAAATATCCACCTCTTGTACCCCTTGAAGGATAATTTAGAATTTGAGTGTTTTCTAGCATTATTAGGCTTGCGTTTCTTGTGTTATTAGGTGAATGCAAGTAAGGCTTATCAAAGGAGTGATAAAACTTTGTAACACTTTATAATTAGAGTTTTAAGGGGCAAGTCTCCTTGGGTTCCTAATTGATCACCCCCCTTCCCATTTATTTTCCTTGAATTTCGTTTAATTTCATTTTCCTCTTCTTCTTTCACTTGTGTTTCCGCATTTTTCACCAACGAATACCGCACTCGCATATGGTACCATATCATAATTTCCCTTAGTGGACTAATTGGCCTAATTGACCTTAATGTACCAATTGGCCTAAATGGCCTTAATTGGCCTCATCTACTTAATTGGCCTAATTGGTCTAATTGGCTTAATTTGTCTCAATTGGCCTCATTGTCCTAATTGGCCTAATTTCCCTCAATGGACTCAATGGCCTAATTGGGATCAAAAATCTAATTGGAATAAATTTCCTAATTGGCCTAATTGGGAAAATTAGACTAATTGGTCTAATAATCCTAATTACCGTAATTTTCATAATTGTCCCAATTGACTATAATGGAATAATTGGTCTAATTTTCATAATTTTCATAATGGGACTCAATTGGCCTTATTGGTCTCAGTGGAAAAATTGGACTCAGCATCCTAATTGGCCTCAATTAGCCTAATTTTCCTAAACAACCTAATTTTCCTCAAAAACCTAATTGGCCTTACTGGCCTAATTGGGATAATTGGGCTCAATGGACTAATTTTCATCAATGAAATAATAGGTCTAATTGGTGTCAATGGCCTAAATGGAATTAATGGAATAATTGGACTAATTGGCCTAGTTGGCCTAATTGGCATCAATGGCCTAATTGGCCTAATTGGGATAATTTAGAAAATTGGCCTAATTGGTTACAATGGCTTAATTGGCCTAATTGTTTGCAATGGCCTAATTATCCAAAATGACCGAATTGTTATAATTATCCTAATTTTATTAATTGTCCTAAATTGGCCTTAGTGGCCTAATTGGCCTCAGCGGCCCAATTGGACTCAATTGGCCTAATTGGCCTCAAAGGCCTAATATGCCTCAAAGTCCTAATTGGTCTCACTGGCCTAATTTGTCTAATTGTCTCAATGGCCTAATTGGCATCGATGACCTAGTTGGATTAATTGGCTAAATTGGCCTCAATGTCTCAATTGAACTAATTGGCCTAATCAGCCTCAATGGCCTAATTTCAATTCTCACCAAAAAGTGTTGTGCTTGGAGTTTTAAAGCACAACATGATTGAACAGAGAGTAAGGAATTTTTTTTGAAATATCTCGAATAAAGGATTTTCTTAATTTTGAAAAGCACAAAATGATGAGTTGAGAGAATTTTATTTTATTTTTTCCAGATACAAATCACATATAGAGAATTAACCGCAGAAAGAAGATGAATGAAAATTTGGCGCATTTTATAATAATCCAAGCTTGCACAAACTAGGCCAATTCGGGAGGCTTTCAAGAAAATGGATTTTTTTTGTTGAATGGGTTAATAATATGGAAGGATAAGTAGGGCAATGGACAGAATTAAAGTAAATTATGGGATAAATGCCTACCATGTCAACCAGAGCTCTGATACCAACTGATTTGAGACACATGAGGTGACACGATCTTCATGGTGTAGGTCGACGGATGAAGGATGTGGTTTGGGGCTAAGTGGTGGATGATGGGTTTAGATAGAAGATTCAAGTAGTCAATCAACATTATAAGGAGTGTGACCTACTACTTAGACAACACACTTAATGGAGGGATGTGATAGCCAATCCACAAAACAATGCACTTGGGTTGAGGCATAGAATTGGGGGCTTTGTGATCTTGGATCACCAATATAACTTGTAGATTAACAAGTCAAGAATGCACAAGAGTAAGGGGAAAACCCAGGGTAATCCTCACACAAAGGAGAGAAACAAAGAATAAGCTCTTAAATAATTCTTGAATGAAAATACAATGCCATAGGGTGGCTATTTATAGACAAGGGGTAATACAATAGTCAAGGGTCTAATACCCTAAAGTCATAAGGGCTAAATCTACCTTTTCCCCTTAAAGTAAAAAAGATAAAGTCTAACAAATACTTTTGGTAAAAGTATCACATGCCTTTCCATCCCTAGCCCACCGGATTCGACTTCGAATACCTAGCCCACCGGATTTGACTTTGGTGTCCAAAGATGCCATTATAAGCACATCATTTCCTTTGAGATATTTCAAAAAAAAATTGTCTTACTCTCCATTCATCATCTTGCAATTTAAAACTCCAAGAACAACACTTTTTGGGGAGATTTGAAAAAAAAGCAGATACAATTACTTCATCATCGTGATTTACATTATTAGCACCATCCATTTCCATACATCACTTTCTCCATAATTTTTCTTCATCCCCATATTATATTTGGCTCATATTGTTTTTAATTTTTTTTATCTTTCACAATTAGGCAAAACCCAAATACCACCTTTCTTTCCCCTTTTCCACCCACCCTTTATCCATTTTCTACCCTCTTTTCACCATTTACCCTTTACTGCTCAAGTGGGTTGTGTTAAACCATCCCCCAACACAATCTTGATTGGGGAAGGATTGGTGACAAGTGATGACTCAAAAAAAGGTATTATATTTCATAAGAGCTTAGAATCTGAATTGAGTGTTGAGAGTGGAGAGAAATAAGCAAAAAATATATCTTCTGTGTGTGAGTGTGTGCATCTTGTTGTGTGCGCATGTGTGTGTACATCTTGTGTGTGTGAGTGTGTATATCTTGTGTGTGTGTGTGTGTATCCTTGTGTGTGTGAGTGTGTACATATTGTGTGTGTGTGTGTACATCTCGCGTGAGTGAGTGAGTGTGTATCATTGTGTGTGTCCCACCCGGTGTGTGTTTTTTTTGTGTAATATATTATGGCTTAAGATCGTGGGAAGAAATTTTTTTGTGCTAGTGATGAAGGAAGCTGAAGTAGGTCTCTCAAACCGGAAGCTTCACCACTACAAATTCAATCATTGGTGAGCCATTTCGAGAAGCTTCTTGATCGAAAGTTGGAGGTGCTACATGAGAGGATTGACAACCTAAAGAAACAACCAAGCCCAAGGATGATCCATGATAACCCATGGCGATCTCCGGCACCCTTTCACCCCCATATCATGGAGGAGGAGATGGAAAACCTTGATGGTGATTTTGAGGATGTCCCACAAAGGAGGAGGTTGTACCGACAACCTAGAGGAGGACCAAGGAGACAACATGATGATGACCTACTTGGTGGGATCAAGGTGAAGGTACCTTCTTTTCAAGGGAAAATCGATCCATAAGTATACTTGGAGTGGTAGATGCGGATCGAGCAGGTGTTTTCATGTCATACCTATTCCGAGGAGAAAAAGGTAAAACTTGCAGCCCTATAATTCATTGATTATGTGTTAATATGGTGGTATTAAGTTCAAAAGGAGAGGGATAGATATGGTGGACATCCCATCAACACTTGAGAAGACATGAAGTTTTCCATGTAGAACCAGTTTGTTCCCACAAATTACCATAGAGATATCCACAAAAAACTTCAATGCCTCACCCAAGGGAGTAAGAGTGTAGAAGACTACTACAAGGAGATGAAAATTTCCATGATTCAGGAAAAAGTTGAGGAGGATCCAGAGGCAACCATGGCACGATTTCTACATGAGATCAATTAGAAGATTTCTGATCTAGTGGGGATGTATCACCATGTGGAAATAAAAGATACGATCCATCAAGACACCAAGATCGAACAACAAATCAAAAGGATAATAAACATGAGGAAACCTGCTATCCCTTTCATGCCATGGGGAAATATGTGGAAGGATATTGGAGAACCATCAAAGGAAAAAAGAGGTGGTTGATCTTAAAAGTGAGAGGGTAATTATTCCACATAAGAAACCTACTTTTGAGGCCAACCAAACCAGGAATCGGGATATGCGGTGTTTCAAATGTCAAGGAAGAGGTCACATTGCTAGTGAGTTCCCAAACCAATGCACCATGACCATCAACAAGTATGGATAATGGGAGACCAATGGAGAGAGCTCGGAAGGGGAGGAGGAAGAATCTCCAGAAATTGATAGTGGAGAGTTTGCAGAAGATGGTGAGATTCTTGTCCCTAGGAGAGTTTTAAGTGCACAAATGACCGTGGGAGAGAAGGAGTAGTGGTAGAAACTTTTCCATACATGGTGAAAGATCCATGGGAAGGTATGTAGTGTTATTATTGATGGTGGAAGCTATAGTAATGTTGCGAGCATAGAGTTAGTAGAGAAGTTGGGACTTCCTACTTTAAATCATCAACATCCATATCGACTTCAGTGGTTGAATGATTGTGGAGAGTTGAAGGTTACCAAATAGGTGAAGGTATTTTTCCCCATTAGAAACTACAAGGATGAGTTATTGTGCGACATTGTCCCTATGAAGGCATGCCACTTGTTGTTGGGTCGACCGTGGCAGTACGATCGGTGTGTTACTCATGATGGTTTCTTGAACCATCACACTTTTGAACTACGACGGGAACCTATAACCCTCAACCCCATGACCCCAAAACAAATTCTGGGAGATCACATTTTGAGAGAAAAGAAAAAAATGAGTGATGCGGAAAAAAAGAGAGAAAATGAAAAATGAGATAATGACGAAACAATAGATGATGAGAGAAGAAAGGGGATGGAGAGCAAAGAAAAATCAAGAGGGAAAAAATATTTGAGAGGAGAGAAAATTGTGATGTTGGAAAAAGAGAGTGAGGTTAAGGAAGCTTTGATTTCTCGACAAAATCTCTTAGTACTTATGTACAAAGAGGTGATGTTGGACACTAACGACTTAACATCTCCTTTGCTGCATTTTGTTGAGTCTTTGTTGTAGGAATTTGAAGATGTGTTTCCCGAAGTGGTGCCACCTAGTTTACCACCCATTAGAGGTATTGAGCATCAAATTGACCTCATTCCTAGAGCATCACTACCAAACCACCCTGCATATCGCACCAACTCAAAAGAGGAAAAAGATATTCAAAGGAAAGTTCAAAAGCTATTGGATGTGGGATATATTATAGAGAGCCTTAGTCCTTGTGCGGTACTGGTGCTTCTAGTACCAAAGAAGGATGGAACATGGAGAATGTGCATTGACTGCAGAGCCATAAATAACATCACAGTCAGGTATTGTCATTCTATCCCTAGTTTAGATGATATGCTAGATGAATTAAATGGTTAAACTATTTTCTCAAAAATTGATTTAAGAAGTGGCTACCATCAAATTTGGATGAAAGAAGGAGATGAGTGGAAAACTACATTTAAGACAAAACATAGACTTTATGTATGGTTAGTCATGCCCTTTGGTCTCACCAATGCACCTAGCACATTTATGAGGTTAATGAATCATGTCTTACATGCATATATTGGAAAATTTGTGGTATTTTACTTTGATGATATTCTAGTGTATATTAGGAATTTTCATGAACATGTAGATCACTTAAGAAAAGTCCTAGAGGTGTTAAGGAAAGAAAACTTGTTTGGAAACATTAATAAGTGTGATTTTTTCCTCGAAAAGATTGTTTTCCTTAGATTTGTTTTGAGTAGGAATGGAGTTGAACTTGATACCGAGAAGATAAAAGCAATACAACAATGGAAAACTCAAACCTCCATTGGGCAATTAAGAAGTTTTCATAGACTTGCTAGTTTTTACTGAATATTTGTAAAGGAATTTAGCACACTAGCAGCTCCGTTGAATGAATTGACAAAGAAGAATGTTCCTTTCAAATGGGGGACAACTCAAGAGAAAGCATTCCATGAACTTAAGGAGAGACTCACCCACACCCCTATACTTGCACTTACGTACTTCGGTAAGAGCTTTTAAGTTGAATGTGATGCAAGCGGAATTGGAATAAGAGGATTACTCATGCAAGAAGGTAAGTTTATTGCTTTATTTTTTGAGAAGTTAAATGGGCCAACCCTAAACTATGCTACATATGATAAAGAGTTGTATGCATTGTTTAGAGTTCTAGAAACATGGAAACATTATCTTTGGACCTGAATAATTTGTGATCCATTCTGATCATGAGGATCTTAAGTACCTTATGAGCCAAAATAAACTAAATCGGAGACATGCTAGATGGTTGGAATTCATTGAATCATTTCCATATGTCATCAAGCATAAAAAGGGTAAAGAAATTACTATGGTAGATGCACTTTCACGTAGATATTATCTTTTATCCTTTTTGGATTCAAAACTCCTTGGTTTTGAATGCATTAAGGAATTATATGCTACAAATAGCGATTTTAGTGAACCATATGGACATTGTAAACCTTGATTTAGTTGGGAAAAGTTTTATTTACATGATGGATTCTTATTCCAGATTGATAAGCTTTGTATTTCCAATTACTCTATCCATTTACTTTTACTGAAGGAGTCACATTCTTGTGGGTTAATGGGGAATTTTGGTGTTGCAAAAACTTTAAGTGTTCTTAGTGAGCATTTCTATTGGCCTAGGATATCTAAATATGTTCAAAAATTTGTGGGAAAGTGCATTGTTTTCCGTAAAGAAAAATTGAAACTGAACCCACATGGATTATATCTTCATCTCCCAATCCCCAAAAACCCTTGGGAGGACATATCAATGGACTTCATTGTTGGGTTACCAAGGAACAAGAGGGGGAGAGATTCCTTTTTTGTTGTGGTGGATCAGTTTTCTAAAATGGAACATTTTATTCCTTGTCACAAAATAGATGATGCCACTAACATTGCAACAATCTTCCTTTAGGAAGTAGTCAAACTCCATGGAATTACAAGGACAATTGTGTTGGATCGAGACACAAAATTCCTTAGTTAATTTTGGAAGACCTTGTGGAGAAAACTACGTACAAAGTTACTATTTTCCACTACTTTTCATCCGCAAACTGATGGGAAAATAGAGGTGGTGAATCGGACACAATCATCCCTTATGTGAACAATTGTCAAGAAGAATCTCAAGAATTGGGAGGAGTGTCTGCCACATGTGGAATTTGCATATAACAGGGCCAAGCACTCCACCAGTCAATATTCTCCATTCAAAATTGTTTACGGTTTTAACCCACTTTCCCATATTGATCTAGTTCCTTTGCCTTTGTAGGAAGCAACTAATATGGATACGAAAGGGCGTGCTGAATTCATTAAATAACTCCATGAAAAGGCAAGTAAAAATATCGAGCGGATGAACTAGAAATATGTTAATTGTGCAAACAAGGGTCCTAAACAAGTGTTGTTTGAGCCCAGAGACTTGGTCTGGATTCATATGTGAAAGGAGAGATTTCTTGACAAATGGAAATCAAAACTCATTCCACGAGGAGATGAACCTTTTTGAGTGCTCGATAAGATTAACAATAACTCTTACAAGATAGATTTACCAGGTGAGTATGGTGTAAGTTCCACTTTCAATGTTTTTGATCTTTCTCCTTTTTTGGGTGTAGAGGATGAAGAGTCGTGGATGACTCCTTTACAAGAGGGGGAGGATGATGAGAACCATGTTAAAGGCACCAAGTCGATTTCATGGGAGGAGGAGTTGGATTTGAAAGGCCTAATGATGCGAGGGATATTAAAGAGGCTCAATGATACAATGGGTGCCCATCTTTCTTCATTAAAGGCCCAATGGATCTTTCCTTGCATGGTTGAAGCAAATGGGACTATTATCTCACTTATTCAAGCCCGAACATGATTCTTAAAGCTTGTCCCACATGGTTGCACAAATTTGGAAGCCTTTCCCCCATGGAGGATTCTAGAAATGGCATCTTTAAACACCAAAATCAAATCTGGTGGGCTATGCAATCAAAGTCAAATCCGGTGGGATATAGTTGGAAAGTTGTGTACCACTTTTCCAAAAGTCTTTGGTAGACTTTATCTTTTTGAATTTATGGGAACAAAGTAGTTTATCCTTTATGACTTTAGGGTACTAAACCCTTGACTATTGTACCACCCACTTGGCTATTAATAGTCACCCCCATGGAACTTTTATGGCATTCAAAATTTAATTGAGAGCTTATTCTTTTTTCAAGGAAAATAGAACATTTATATAGAAATAAAGATGTATTACAAGAAAATCAACCAAGGGGTGAACTAGCCAACCCAAAAGGTCAACAGGTGACAAAAGAAAAGGATCCAACCCCATGGAGAGCACGAGGCAAGACCACCAAACATCCAAAAAGAAAAAGAATTCCAAGGCTGTCAGAGGCCAAGCAACCAGGGAACCGGTACCACCGCAGCAAGAGCACACGAACCTGCAACAATCGTGCATTCCCAATAAGAATACAAGCCAAGAAACTAGCAGCAACAATGACTGCAATAGCAGCACGCAAGCCATAGGTCCAAAGGAAGGAGACGCCGCAATAGTTCATCCAACCAGCCACCAACAGCACTATTGTGTCATCATTGCAGCTGCTAGGTACAAGGCTCCAGGAATGAAATTCTGCAACACCATAAAGACCCGGAGCTGAAACTACACCTAGAAATGCCAACAAGAGCACCCCAGCACACACACACATACAAACACCTACATACATACACACACACACACACGCAACCAAACACACACACACACATAGCAAGCCACACACACACACACACACAGACCAACCCCTCAACCGCTGCAACAACACTGCCCATCTGCTACAAAAGGCTTCTCCATCACCATGTGCAAGCCACAACCATGATGAACCCCCACCACTGACAAAAAGCCCACCACCCTTGTAACCACCTAGACGCAATCCCATAGCACCACCCCAGCCATCCAAAAACCTACACTAACACCGCCTGCCCAAAAGATGACCCCCTACCACCTGCACAAGATGTCAGCACCCACCTCCCCTGTAACCCAATAAGCTAAAGGCCCATAACACCACCCCAGCCTATGCATGTTGCACCCTACCCAAAGGAAGTCAGCCCACACTAGCCACCAAGACCCCATCCCCTACACACCATTTACACACACCATCTACAACAACCCTTGGACATCACAACCGCACCTCCTAGGCCTCAGCCCACCACCACTCCAGCCCCAAGTCGAACTCCACACCTACCTACCATCCAGCACCCTCCAGACCAAACAGCCCAGAACCAAAGCCTCAAACAGCAACCTCTGCCTGAAAAGAAAATCAGCTCCCATAAGCCACACTAGCAACAACACTGCCGCCTGGGCACGGCCCGGCTAGCAAAGAAACAGTAGCTCTAGCAAGTCCCCAACAGCCCACAGAGCAGCCACCCAGCCAACCCAACCCCAGCTCAAAGAAGCCTAACCAAACCTGCACCTGAGAAGCCCAGAACAACAAGCCACAACCAAGAAAAACAAGAATAACCAGCCACCAGCAATGTCCAAAGGAAAGTAGGTCCTCCAGCTGAAGTAGAAGAAGCAGTAATCGAGGAGAAGAAGTATCCAAACTTCCCAGCCCAAGGCCCATACCACTAGAAAACTGCACACCCACAAACCACATCCCAAACAGAATCAGAAGCAGAAGAATCCACCCTCCAAAATCATCCTCTATTCAAAATAAGAGAGCCAGGAAAATTCCAACGTCAAACTAAAACCTGATTCGCCCCGCAGTTGGAGAAATTCTTACAAGTAGAATGTCGGGAGAAAATGGTAAGATCGAACATAATCCAGTAAAAGGAATTACAGTGACTAGGAAAGCCATGAAGCCGATAATTCCTTTCCTTCCAAATAAGTTACACCAAGGTGGCAACCCCCAATTTTCCCAAGACACTCCTCAAAGAATCATTAGTAAAAAAAACCAGAGCACCAGTCAACAATGGCAGAAAAAGAACCGGCATTGGATATCATATCCCACCCTTGAGTGTGTTGTCTAAGTAGTAGGTTGCACTCCTTATAGCATTAATTGACTACTTGCATCCATTATCCATACCCATTATCCGCCACTTTTCCCCAAACCACATCCTTCATCTGTCACCCTACGTCGTGAATATCAGGCCACCCTGAGCGTCTCACATCAATTGGCCTCAATTGGACGAATTAGCCTCAATTAGCATAATTTTCCTAATTGGTATTAATGGAACAATTGGATTAATTGGCATTAATGGCTTAATTTTACTCAATGGACTAATGGGACTAATGGGACTAATTGGCCTAATTGGACTAATTGGCCTAATTGGCATACTTCCCCTCAATGGACTAATTGTCCTCAAAGGTGTAATTAACCTAATTGGCCAAACTGGACCAATTGTCCTCATTGTCTTAATTGGTTTAATTGGCCTCAATTTCCTAATTGGACTATTTGGATTAATTTTCCTAATTAGCCTCAATGACCTAATTGGCCTAATTGGATTAATTCCCCTCAATAACCCAATAAGACTCAATGATTTAATTGGAATAATTGGCCTCAATGTCCTAATTGGACTAATTGGCCTCAAAGACCTAATCGAATCAATGGAATAATTGTTCTAATTGGACTAATTTCCATAATTGGCCTAATTTGCAAAGTTGGAATAATTGGCATAACTGAACTCAATGGCCTAATTGGCCTAATTGACCTAATTTTCCAAGTTGGCCTAATTTTCATAATTGTCCTAATTGGCCTCAAACGACTAATTAACCTAATTGTCTTAATTGGCATAATTAACCTAATTCAACACAATGAACTAATTGATCTCAATGGCCTAGTTGGCATAATTGGCCTAATTGGCTTCAGTGGCCTAATTGGCCTAATTTCTCTAATTGACATGAATGGCGTAAATTATATAATTGGAGTAATTGGTCTAATTAGCCTCAATGGACTAATTGGACTAATTGACCTAATTTTCCAAATTTGATTAATTTTCCAAATTTGACTAATTGGACTAATTGTCCCAATTGGATTAATTTTCGTTAATGGCCTAATTGGTCTAATTGGACTAATTGGTGAAATTGGCCTAATTGGTTTCAATGACCTAATTGGACTAATTGAAATAATTGGCCTAATTTTCCTAATTGGCCTAAGTGGGCTAATTCCCCTCAATGGCCCAATTGGACCTAATGGCATAATTAGCCAAATTGGATTAATTGACCTAATGACCAAATTGGACTAATTGACCTAATTGTCTTAATTGACCTCAATGGCATAATTGGCCAAATTGGCCAAATTGGCATAATTGGCCTAATTGGCTTAATTGTCCTAAATGGCCTAATTGGCCTAATTGTCCTATTTGGTCTTAATGGCCTAATTGGCCTCAATGGTCTAATTGACCTAATTGGCCTAATTTGTATAATTTGCCTAATTGGCCACAATGTCCTAATTGGCCTCAATTGCCCAATTGGCCTTGATGGCCTAATTGGCCTGAATCGTCTCAATGATATAATTGGACTTTATGGAATAGTTGTACTAATTGACATAATTGGAATAATTAGTATAATTGGCCTAATTGGTCTCAATGACCTAAATGGCCTTAATGGGAAAGTTGGAATAACTGGCATAACTGGTCTAATTGGCCTCAATGGACTAATTGGACAAATTGGACTAATTGGCCTCAATGGCCTAATTAGAGTAATTGGTCTCAATGGCCTAATTGGCCTCAATTGCTTAATTGGCCAAATTGTCCCCAATGGCCTAATTGGAATAATTGGCATAATTTACCTAATTGGCCTCAATGGCCTAGTTAGCCTCAATGGTCTAATTGTCCTAATTGTCCTAATTGTCTTAATTGGACTTAATTGGCCTAATTAATCTCCATTTTCCTAATTGGACTTAATGGACTAATTGTCCTCAATGGCCTAATTAGCTTAATTGGCATAATTGGCATAATTGGTCTCAATGTCCTAGTTGGGATCAATGGCCTAAATGGTCTAATTAGAATAATTGTAATAATTGGCCTTAATTACTTAATTTTCCTCAATAGCCTAATTGGCCTAATTGGATTAATTAGCATAATTGGTCTCAATGGCCAAAATGACCTAATTGGTATAATTGGCCTAATTGGAAGCAATGGTCTAATTGGAATAATTGGCCCTAATGGCCTAATTGGAATAATTTACCTAATTAGACACAATTTTTGAAGTGTCTTAATTCGCCTCAATGGCCAAATTGGCCTAATTTACCTCAATGGCCAAATTGGCCTTAATTGCCTAATTGTATCGATAGCCTAATTAGCCTAATTGGACTCAACAGATTAATTGGTCACAATGGACTAATTGGAATCAATTGTCCTAATTAGCCTAATTGGACTCAATTGGCCAAATTTGCCTTAGTGGATTAATTAACATCATTGGTCTAACTGGCCTCAATTATCCTAATTGTCTTAATTGCCCTCAATTGGCCTAATTAGGCTCAGAGTACTAATTGGACTCAATGGACTAATTGGACTAATTGGCCTCAATTGACCTAATTGGCCTCAATTGACCTAATTGGACTTAGTGTCCCAATTGACCTCAATGGCCTCATTGGCCTCAATTGAGCTAGTTGGCCACAGTTGGCCTAATTGGAATAATTAGCCTAATTGGCCCCAATGGACAAATTGGCCAAATTTGACTAACTAGTCTAATTGGTCTCAATTCTTCTTAGTGGCCTAATTGTCATCAATGGAATAATTGGAATCAATTGGTCTAATTGGACTCAATTGACTTAATTGTCCTCAATTGGTCTAATTGGCCTCAATTGACTTAATTTTCCTAACTGGCCTCAATGGCCTAATTGGCCTAATTGGACAAATTGTTCTTAATTGACCTAATTGGACTCAATTGGCCTAATTGTCCTCAATGACATAATTTTCCTAATTAGCCTCATTGGCCTCATTTTCCTCAATGGACTCATTTTCCTAATTGACCTAAATGGATAATTTGAATCAATGACATAATTGGCCTAATTATCCTCAATGGAATTGTTTTCTGATATGATATTATATGCGGGTGCAGTATCCGTTGGTGAAAAATGTGGAAACACAAGTGAAATAAGAAGGGAAGAATTAAATTAAAAGAAATGAAAGGAAAATAAATGGGTAGGGGGTGATCAATTAGGACCCCAAGGAGAATTTCCCCTTGAAACTCTAATTATAAACCGCCACAATGGTTGATAACTCCTTTGATAAGCCTTACTTGCATTCACCTAAGAACACAAGAAACACAAGCATAATAATGCTAGAAAACACTCAAATTCTAAATTAACCTTCAAGGGGTAAAAGAGGTGGATATTTATAGCCAAATGAAAGGAATACATGTCAAAATACCTATCCCACAAAATTCTAAAGCCTATCCCAAGAATTTGACTTTGTTTACACATTTCCATGGCTTTAGGGTACAAGATATCTCCAAATAAGACTTTTTGGAACCACCCCAAAAGACTTTTAAGACTCCCACCATGAATTTGGAGATTTACTTCATGAAAGTGGATGAAATTTAGTGGAAACATTTGGGAGGGCCTTTTAGGTTCACTTTTGGGCATTAATAAGTGTGATTAAAGGCCCATTTGCTCCTCCCATGCATGCATGTTGGGCCTCCTATTGTAATTTCAAAATGAGGCCATGTAAAGCCTATTTCATACTCCTCATTTTCCCTCTTATCATTAGGCCACCAATCCCATGCAATGGATCTTTTCCATTAATGATCCTTCCACCATCAATGCCATGATCACCCTCAACTCCTCGTTGCATGTTTGCACCATGATTCGCATCATCCCCTCCCTCTTCAAAAGGTTTTGTCCTCAAATATTCATATTCAAAAGGAGAGATATTAGAAATATTAAAGGTATCACTTACATTTACATACCTGTTGGGCAAGTCAATATTGTAGGCATTATCATTGATTATTTATAAAACATGAAAGGGATCATCTCCCTATGGTTGAAGTTTTGATTTTCTTTACTCTAGGAACCTTTCCCTCCTCAAATGCACCCACACCCAATCTCCAGGTCCTAGTATAACCTTATGAACCCTTGTTTTCTTACTTCTCATATTGTTCATTTCTTCTTTCAATGTTGTGTTTCACCATGGGCATAGAGTTCCATGAGCTCGGTGTTAAAGGCGAATTGGGTTCGAAACCAGCTGTTCGCAACAACCTACCGTATATGTGGGGTTCCGGGGCCAGGTGTCCGAGTGGGTCCTAGCTGCAGCGATGGGTTGGGAGATTGGTGTTGCAGTGGGGTTGTGGGGCCGTATTGGTGGGGTTCCTAGGCCAGGTGTCCTAGTGGGTCCCACTGGGTGCCACATCAAACAACCTCATTAGTGGGTAATGAAAGAATATCTAATGGATTCATTGGGTTAAATCCATATACAATCTCAAAAGGTGAGAAGTTAGTAGTGGAATGCACTACTCGGTTATATGCAAACACTATGTGTGGCAAACATTTTTCCCAATTATTTAGATTTTTTTGAATTATTGCACTCAAGAGGATAGAAATATTCCTATTCACCAATTCAGTTTGCCCATCAGTTTGAGGATGTACAACAGTTGAGAACAATAATTTAGTTCCCAATTTATTCCAAAAATTCCTCCAAAAGTGGCTAAGGAATTTCACATCCCTCTCACTTAAAATGGTTTTGGGAAGTCCATGTAATCTCACAATTTCTTTGAAAAACAAATCTTCTATATGTATAACATCATTAGTTTTTGATCATGCAATGAAATGGACTATTTTGATGAATCAATCCACAACAACAAAAATTCTTTCTTTTCCTGATTGGGATTGAGGCAATCCCAACACGAAATCCATAGAGATGTTGGTCCAAGGATGGTATGGAACGAGCAAGGGGGAATACAATTCATTAGGTTGAACGTTGGACTTTTCATGCTTACAAGTGACACACATAGCAAAAATTGCGACAACATCTTTTCTCATGCCTGGACAATAAAAATGTTCATGCAAAGTAGCTAGTGTTTTATCAACCCCAAAATTCCCCATCAAACCACCCCCATGAGTTTCTTTTACAATAAATTCTTGAGTTGAACAATTTGGAATGCACAATTTATCCCTTTCATTCGAATTTGGTGGTATCCACTTTAAAGATCAATTTTAGAATACAAAGTGGCCCCATGTAATTCATCAAGAATGTCATCAAGCCGAGGGATGGGGATACTTAACTGTTATTTTGTTGATGGCACGACAATCCACAAAACTTCGCCATGTTCCATCTTTCTTGGGTACTAGGATCACTAGAACGACGCATGGATCATGCTTTCCCTTACTAATCCTTTCTTCCTGAGATCTTAAACTTGACATTGGATCTCTCTAGTCTCTTTTAGATTAGCTCTATATGCTGGCCTTTTGGGAATTGCAGCACCGAGTATGATGTCAATCTTATGCTCAATGTATCTCAAAGGGGGTAATCCATCAGATGTTTCTTCAGGAAACAAATCACCAAATTCCTGAAATAAAGACACAACACAAGAAGGAAAATAATTGTGAAGTTCATTATTTTCAAGGTAAGCATCCTTACTAATGAGTAAGAACACCTTTCCTCTCAATAAATCACCTTTCACCTCAATTTTTCTAGAAAATAAGATCACCTTTCGCTCATCACTCTTGTTTTCAACTCTTTGATTTCCCTAATTTATTTTTATGTCACTCGACTCTCCCTTTTCACTCTTAATTTTCCACTCTTTTTAGTTTTTTCTCTCATTTACTTTTTCGTCAACTCATCACTCTTTTTTTTATCAGTCAAAATTTTATTTTTCCTACTTTATTTTTCACTCATTTCTTTTTTATTTTTGTATTCTTTCTCTATCCTCACTTGATATTCATATGATTGTTTGGGACTTAGAGGAGTCAAAACAATCTTTCTACCACTAAAATGAAAAGATAATCACTTAGCATAGCCATCAAACATCACCCTTCTATCAAATTGCCCTGGTATCCCTAGTAGAAAATGTCCAGCTTACATTGGAGCGACATCACACAACACCTCATCATGATATTTTCCAATGGAAAAAAGAAACTATGGATTGTTTTGTGACCCTGACTTCACCACTATCATTCAACCACTGCAATCTATAAGGTCCAGTATGCTTTAGATTAGGCAAACTCAACTTCTCCACCAACAAGGTTCTAGCCACATTAGTACAACTTCCACTATCAATGATCATACAACATACCTTCTCCTTGATGTGGCATCTCGTTTGAAAAATATGCTCATTATACTCCTCATCATAATCATATTTGGGTTGAATGTTTAAAACTCTTCTTGCCACCAATTCATCTTCATGTACGGGTTATTCAACTTCTATATCCAAACTCTCCTCTAAATATGTAATCTCATCATCGCTAGAGTGCTCACTAAGGATGTATCTATTATCCAAAATAATCATGGCCCTTTTGTTTGGTCATTGAGATGCAATATGACCATGTCATTGAAACTTAAAACACTTTATATAATGAGATTTAGAAGGGAAATTTGTGTCTATTTTTCCTTTTGAATCATTGGGGAAGAACTTCTTTTTGGCCTCTTCTCTTTGTTTTGGAACAAATTTGGAATCTCTTGGTTTTGTTTCATTCCACTAAGAAGTTGATTTTGGATCTTTCCAGTTATCCTTCCAAAAATTATGAGAACTTACATGACTCCTTCGAGAATGTAGTTGTTTTTCAACCTTCACCACCTTATGTAGCAACTCCTCCATGTCAATATAGGTATGTAGTTCCACCACATCTCTAATTGCCGGATTCAAGCCATTGATGAACCTTTCCATGGTAGCTTTGTGATCCTCCTCTAAATTGGCTCAAATCATTGATATATCCATTTCCTTGTAGTATTCCTCCACACACATGGAACCTTGCCCAAGTTTTTGTAACTTCAAATGAAAATCTTGAATGTAATGAATAAAAATATACCTTTTGTGCATTACTATCTTCATTTCTTCCCAATTTTGAATTTTCCTTTCTCCATTTCGTTGTCGACTTACTTGTAATTGGTCCTAACAAATACATGCACAGTCATTGAACTCAAGCACTGCCAATTTTACCTTCTTCTTCTCCGAGTAGTTGTGAAGTCCAAATGAGTAGCTTCTTTTTTTTATTGATTTTTTTTATTTTTTTATTTTGATTGTATTTTATTTTTTTGATTTTTTTTCTACTCAATAAACAATAATTGAGATACAAAGAGTGCACTTTTTGTACTCAAAGTACAACAAATGAACAATGTACTAATCTGATTTCAATTAAGTAAATGCTTGAGATAACATGAACTTCAAACTCATATGGAAATATGCCTGGGAGATTGTTAGATTTCACAAGGGTAAAACTGTAGCATGAATTGATTCGGGTATGTCTCCAAATATAGGTGTCATATTTTAATGTTTCCAAATCAATAAGAAAGATGAGATTCTGAATTATTAAAATGACATATTATACATCCACAAACTCAAAGAAAAAGTTGAAGAAAATGCGGAAGAAAGTTGCGTCCATAATTGGTGATGGAAGAAAATAGAAGAACAGGGAAAAAAGATAGGAGAAAAGGAAATATGAAAGAACCTGGATTCTATTTCCTACCTCTGATACCAAATTATATGATACTATATTCAAGTGCGGTATTTGTTGGTGAAAAAATCAGAAACACAAGTGAAGGAAGAAGAGGAAAATGAAATTAAAATAAATGAAAGGAAAATAAATGGGAAGGGGGTGATCAATTAGGACCTGAAGGAGACATTCCCCTTGAAACTCTAATTATAAAACACCACAGAGGTTGATCACTCCTTTGATAAGACTTACTTTCATTCACCTAAGAACACAAGAAACACAAGAATAATAATTCTAGAAAACACTCAAATTCGAAATTATCCTTCAAGGGGTAAAAGAGGTGGCTATTTATAGCCAAATGAAAGGAATACATGTCAAAATACGTATCCCACAAAAGTCTAAAGACTATCCCAAGAATTTGACTTTTTTTACACCTATACATAGCTTTATGGGACAAGATATCTCCAAACAATAATTTTTGGAACCACCCCCAAAGACTTTGAAGATTCCCACCATGACTTTGGAGACAAATGGCCCACCACTTTTGACTTTGGAGATTTACTTCATGAAAGTGGATGAAATTTCGTGGAAACATTTGGGTGGGCCTTTTAGGATCACTTTTGGGATTTAATAAGTGTGATTAAAGGCCCATTTTCTCCTCCCAAGCATGCATGTTGGGCCTCCTCTTGTAATTTCAAAATGAGGCCATGTAAAGCCTCTTTCATCCTCCTCATTCTTCCTCTTGTCATTGGGCCACCAATCCCAAGAAATGGGTCTTGTCCATTAATTCTCCTTCCACCATCAATGATGAGGATCATGGCACACAAGGGCATCACGGGGTTGGAGGTGGATTTGATGAGGAAGGAGTAATGCACACAAGTAGAGAAGACCCATTGCGTGGAATCGGAGGCCCAATGACAAGGGAGCGGAACAAGAGAATGAAAGAGGCCTTAAATGGATTAATCATGGAATTCCAAGAGGATGCCCAACACCCTTTCTTGGTGGAAGCATCCGGTCCTATAATTACATTAATTAAGGCCCAAACATGCTTTGAAAAATCCAACCCAAGTGGTGCTACGAATTTTGAAGCCCACCCCACCATGTAATCTTCAAAGTCAAAAGGTGGTGGGATACTTGTCTTTGCTTTTCCAAAAGTTTGTGCTACATGTCTCCTAAATTCTTGGGAAAGTGAAAAAGTTGTCAAAGTCATCATTTAGGATTTTTGACATGTTTGAAACTAGGTGTTAGACTAATGTAAAAGCCACCCCATGGTGTGATTCAAATTTCTTTGTCTCTTTGTCTATAAGTAGCCACCCCCTTGTACTCTTGAATGATCATGAATGAAGGTAATGTTATTATGGTGAGTTTTGCTTGCAACCTTTGTGTTCTTACTTAATTATTGACTTATCAAAGGATTGTTCATCCTTTGTGGTATCTTGTGGCTAGAATTATTATCGACAATTTCTCCTTGGGTTCTACCTTGACCATTCCCCCCTTCCCTCTCATTTTCACTATCCGCACTCCACATTCACTTGTTTTCTTTCTGTGATCCAGGTGATCAATGAGAAAACATTATACAAGGTTCCTAGGACACTTCCCAGTGGTTCTTTCATCCAGTGTCATTTGGTATCAGATCCCACTTGCAAGAAATCAAGTTATTTTTTTCTTATCCTTTCTTCCATTTTCATTTCTCTTCAAATCGGGCCGACATCAATTATGGTCCATTTTTTTCTTCACTTACAGACACTATTTCTTCATCCTTTAAGATGTACAGTATATCATTTGTGTATTTGATAATCTCATCTTTCTTATCCATTTGAAATCATCAAAATCAGAGCCATACATAGCGAGATACAGTGGGTTCAAATTTTGTGACAAATTCTGCAATTTTAAAACCACAAAAATCTCACGTTGATTCCATTTGATGTTACAAATTATTGCTTCTCCTGCATTTAAATATTGAAAAATTCATCTTGTTTCTTCTGTATTTATTAAAAATAAAAAGAGCCTAAATATAAAAAAAACAAAAAAAATATTAAAGGCTCAAAAAAATCGCAACATTTTGAATTCTACGTCCCATTTTCATTCTTCTTCATCCATTTTCTCCCCCTTCACACATTTTTTAATCTTGAGCCCATTTTTAATTTTATATTTTAATTCTAGTTTGGGATTGCCACATTTCAATGGTACTTTTGATTTGTTGAAATTGGGTAAGAATGTTATAGGAAGCAAGTTGAGTGGTAAAAGGAAAGAGTGTTGCATTTTGATAAAAGCCAAAAATTGAGTGTAAACACATGAGGGAGTGTGTGAGGTCCATTTTACTTTATTTTCAATTTTTCTTACAAGTTTCCTAAATGGAATAGTCGAGTAACACCAATGAACCGGACATTAAGTTATTCATGAGGGTTGTACAAGAACAATTCCAAAGGTTGAATGCGTGGATGGATGAACTCCAATCCCCTTCCAATTCTAGAGAACCACTAATGAGGCGGGTTGTTGAAGAAGAGGAGGAGTTGTCCGATTTTCACGAGTCACCAATTCGGAGAAATCAACCACCATGGAGGCAATTCAATGATCTTAGAGGAGTAAAGTTGAGGATCCCTTCATTTAAAGGTAATAATGATCCTAAAACTTACTTGGAATGGAAAAGAAAGGTTGAACAAGTTTTTGGTTTTCACACTTATTTGGAGGAAAACAAAGTGAAGTTGGCGGCTATGGAATTCACCGACTATGCTAGTATTTGGTGGGACCAACTACAAGTGAGTCGACGGAGAAGTGGAGAAAGACCCATCTGCACTTGGGAGGAGATGAAAGTTGTAATGCGTGAGAGGTTCATCTCTAGACACTATTATCATGATTTGTTCTTCAAGTTGCAGGGTTTGAAACAATGTTCCATGAGTGTTGAGGAGTATCACAAAGAGATAGAGATCATCATGATTCAAGCGAATATTGATGAGGATAGAGAGGCCACCATTGCAAGGTTTGTGAACGGCCTCAACCGTGACATTCGGGACATAGTAGACATGAACCACTACTTGGACAAGGAGGACCTACTTCACATGGCTACCAAAGCGGAGAGGCAAGTAAAGGCAAGAAGGATGCACCCTACATCTTATGGTAAGGATTCTAGACCTTCATTTAATTTTAAAGATTCCAAACCACATGAGCATGTAAGGGAATACAAAACCAATTCAAAGGAGTTGCCCAAACCAAAACCATTCTTCCCGGAATCCAAAGGTAAAATAGAGGGTAAGGTTGTTTCCAAATCACGAGATATAAAATGTTTTAAATGTCAAGTATTTTGACATATTGCCTCACAATTCCCAAAAAAGAGTACAATGATTATTTTGGATGATGGAGATGTTCTTAGTGCTACCACAAGCGAAGATGAAATTCCATCACTTGAGGATGATTTGGATGTGGATGTAGAAATCGCCGTACATGGATAAATACTTGTGGAAAGGTATGCTTTGAGTGCTCAACCCGAAGGAGAACATGATCAAGAGCAAAGGGAGCACATTTTTCATACTAGATGCCTCATCAAAGATAAGGTATGTAGTATGATTATTTATGGGGGTAGTTGTACAAATGTGGCAAGTGGTTTTATGGTTAATGAATTGGGTTTAGCTTCGAATAGACATCCTAGGCCTTATAGAATTTAGTGGTTAAATAATAGTGGGGATGTCAAAGTGACTAAGCAAGCACAAGTTCCATTTTCTATTGGGAAGTATGAAGACAAGGTGATGTGTGATGTTGTTCTAATGCATGCTAGTCACATTTTGTTGCGAAGACCTTGGCAATTTGATAGGAGGGTCACACATGATGGATAAACCAACCTCTAATCTTTTGAGTACAATGGGAGGACTGTTATTCTTACACCATTGAGTCCTTTGCAAGCTTATGAAGTCCAAGTGAGGATTGAGAGAGATTTTGAGAAGCGAGAAAAAGAAAAGAGAGAAAAAAAATAGAGAGAATGAGAAGAGTGGAAAAATCAAGAGTGAAAAAGGATTGTTGAGTTAAAGCAAAAAAATGAGGGAAATAAAAGAGTTGAAAACAAGAGTGAAAATAAGAGTGAAAACAAGAGTTTTGAGGGAAAAGTGATCTTATTTTCCAGAAAAAGAGAGATAGAGAGAGATTTAGAGGGGGAGGAAACTCTCATGCTTCTATAAAAGGGAGAATGTTTTACCACTAACTTTCCTAACCCTTCAATTCCTTCTAGTGTTATGTCCCTTTTGCAGGAATTTGGTGATGTGTTTCCGGAGGAAATTTCTGATGGCTTACCTCCCTTGTGGGGTATCGAGCACCACATAGACTTCCTCCCCAGAGCAATGCTTCCCAATCATCCAGATTATCGTGCTAACCCGGAAGATACTCAATAAATCCAACAACAAGTGGAAGAATTGCTAAGGAATGGATTTGTTTGAGAGAGCTTGAGTCCATGTGCGGTACCAGTAATTCTTGTCCCAAAAAAATATGATAAGTGGATAATGTGTGATGATTGTCGAGCTATCAACAAAATCACGGTAAATTATCACTATCCCATACCTCTTTTGGATGATATTCTTGATGAACTCCATGGTTCTTTCTTTTTTACTAAAATTGACCTAAGGAGTGGATACCATCAAATTATAATGAAAGAGGAAGATGAATGGAAAACCGCATTTAAAACTATGTTTGGATTTTATGAATGGATAGTTATTCCTTTTGGACTAACTAACACCCCCAATACATTCATGAAATTAATGAATAATGTTTTCCATCCATTCATTGGGAAATTTGTGTTTGTGTATTTTTATGACATCCTTGTTTATTCTATGAGCCTTGATGAACATCATGAACATTTGAAACATGTTTTTGAGACTCTTAGGAAAAATAGGTTGTTTTCAAACTTGAAAAAATGTACATTTTGTTTAAATTCAGTTTTTTTACTTGGTTTTGTGTTAGGAGATGACGGAATGAGGGTTGATGAAGAGAAGGTAAAGGCAATTCGGGATTTTCCAACATTAAAGAATGCCAACGAGGTGAGGAGCTTCTATGGACTTGTGAGTTTTTACCGAAGGTTCATGAGGGACTTTTCAACCATCGTGGCACCATTAAATGAGTTAGTCAAGAAAGGGGTGAGCTTCAAGTCAGGAAAATCTCAAGAAGATACCTTCTCCACACTCAAAGGTGAAAAGAAGGAAAAGTTTGTGCAGGAGCTCCATGCAATGGTAAAGGCCAACATTGAGAGGAAGAATGAACAAGTATCGAAGCACGCCAACAAAGGTTGGAGGAAAATGGTGCTTCAATCTAGAGATTGGGTGTGGGTACACTTGAGGAAGGATAGGTTCTCTGATCAATGAAAATAAAAACTTCATCCATGAGGAGATGGTCCTTTCCAAGTCTTAAAGAAGATCAATGATAATGCCTAAAAGATTGAGTAACCTGACAGGTATGGAAATGTTAGTGCCAACTTTAATGTTGCTGATTATTCTCCCATTGAATTTTCAGATTCGAGGATGAATCCTTTTGATGAAGGAGGAGATGATGAGGATCATGGAACACAAGGGAATCATGGGGTTGGAGGTGGATTTGATGAGGAAGGAAGAATGTACACAAGTGGACAAGACCCATTGCATGGAATCAGAGGCCCAATGACAAGGGAGCAGACCAAGAGAATGAAAGAGGCCTTAAATGGATTAATAATGGAATTCCAAGAGGTGGCCCAACACCCTTGCTTGGGGGAAGCATCCAGGCCTATAATTACATTAATAAAGTCTCAAACATGCATTTAAAAATCCAACCCAAGTGGTGCTACGAATTTTCAAGCCCACCCCACCATGGAATCTTCAAAGTCAAAAGGTGGTGGGCTACTTGTGTTTGCTTTTCCAAAAGGGTGTGCTACTTGTATCTTAAAGTCATGGGCAAGTGCCAAAGTTGTCAAAGTTAGCATTTAGGCTTTTTGACTTGTGGAAACTAGGTGTTAGACTAATGTAAAATCCACCCCATGGTGTGATTCTATTTTCTTTGTCTCCATGGCTATAAATAGCCACCCCCCTTGTACTCTTGAATGATCATGAATGAAGGTAATGTTATTATGGTGAGTTTTTCTTGCAACCTTTGTGTTCTTACTTAATTATTGACTTATCAAAGGATTGGTAATCCTTTTTGGTGTCTTGTAGCTAGATTTCTTAGAGAAAAGTTCTCTTTGGGTTCTACCTTGACCATTTCCCCCCTTCCCTCTCATTTTCACTATCCGCACTCCACATTCACTTGTTTTCTTTCAGCGATCCGGGTGCTTAACGCGCGAACATTATACAAGGTTCCTAGGACACTTCCCAGTGGGTCTTGCATCACGTATCAATCAATACAATGATCACCATCAACTCATCGCTGCATGTGTGCACCATGATTCACATCATTTTCCTAATTCTCCCCACGACCCAAATTGGTCTAAATTTCCAATTGGACTCAATGGCCTAATTGGCATAATTGGCCTAAATGGCCTAATTTTCCTCAATGACATAATTTTACTTATTGGTTTTGATGGAATAATTTGCCTCAACTGCCTAATTGGCCTAATTAGACTAATTGGTCTCAATGGCCTAATTTCCTAAATGGCCTAATTGGCCTCAATGACCTAATTGGCCTCAATGGGCTAGTTGACATATTTGTCATAATTGTCCAGAATGGCCTAATTAGCTTAATTATACTCAATTGCCTAATTGGACTAATTTTCCTAATTGGCATAATTTTCATGATTGAACTCAATGAGATAATTGGCCTAATTGGCCTCAATGGACTAGTCAACATAATTTCTTTTAATTGGCCTCAATTGACCTAATTGTCCTCAATGGTATAATTTGCCTCAATTGGCTTAGTTGGTCTTATTGGCCTTAGTGGATGAATTAGATTTAGTGGTCTAATTGGACTCAATTGGCCTAATTGGCCTAATTGACCTAATTGGCCTCAATTTCTTAATTTGCCTCAATGGACAAATGAGACTAATTGGCCGAATTGGACAAATTTTCCTAATTCACCTTAATGGACTAGTTGGCCTCATTGGTGTAATTGGACTTAGCCTAATTGGCTTAATTGGCCTAATTTCCTTAATTGGCTTAATTTGAATAATTAGAATAATTGGCCTAATCATTCTCATGGGCCTCATTGGCCTCGTTGACCTAATTGATCTAATTGGAATAATTGGCCTAATTAGTCTAACTGGCCTCATTTTTCTTACTGTCCTCATTGGACTAATTGGTGTAATTGGTCTTATTGGTCTCATTAGCCTCATTGGTCTCATTGGCCTAAATGGAATAATTGGCCCAATTGGACTCAATGGTTGAATTTCCATAATTGGCCTAATTGGCCTAATTGGCCTAATGTGACTAATTGACCTAATTGGACTAATTGGCCTAATTGGGCTCATTGGACTCATTGGTCTAATTGGCCTAACTGTTCTAATTGGATAAATTGAACTAATTGGCCTTAATGGACACAATCAGTCTAACCTCAATGGCCTAATTTTCCTCAATGAACTAATTGGCCTAACTGGAAAAATTGGCCTCATTGGCCTAATTGTCCTGATTGGACAAATTGGTATAGTTGGACTAAATAGCCTAATTGACCTCAATGACTGAATTTCCCTAATTGTATTTAATGTCCTCATTTCCTCATTGTCCTAATTGGACTAATTGGACTAATGGCCCTAATTAACAAAATTGGCCTAATGAGGCTCATTTCCCTCATTAGCCCAATTGGCTTAATTGGCCTAATTGACTTAATTGGATTAATTGACATGATTGGCCTAATCATTCTCATGGGACTCATTGGCTTCATTGACCTAATTGGTATAATTGGAATAATTGGCCTAATTGGTCTAATTGGCCTCATTTTTTTCACTCTCCTCATTGGACTAATTGGTCTAATGGCCTTATTAACCTCGTTGGCCTAAATGGCATAATTGGATCAATTGACCACAATGGTTGAATTGCCAAAATTGGCCTAATTGGCCCCAACAACACCAATTAGCCAACCATCAATGGCCTAATTGTCCTAATTGGCCTAATTGGACTAATTGGACTAATTGGCTTAATTGGCCTAATTGGAGTCATTGGACTCATTTGTCTAATTTTTCTAATTGGATAAATTGACCTAATTGGCTTAATTGGCCTCAATAGAGACAATCAGTGAAACCTCAATGGCCTAATTGGCCTCAATGACCTAATTTTCCTCAATGAACTAATTGGCCTAATTGGAAAAATTGTCCTCATTGGCCTAATTGGCCTAACTGGCCAAATTGCTCTAGTTGGCCTAAATAGACCAATTGACCTCAATGGCCTAATTTCCCTAATTGGATGAATTGTGCAAATTAGACAAATTGGCCTAATTGAACAAATTGGAAAAATTATCCAAATTGGCCAAATTAGCCAAATTGACCTCATTGGCCACAATGGCCTAATGGGCCTAATTGGCCTCAATGGTCTCAATTGGCCTAGCCTCAATGACCTAATTGTCCTCAGTGGACTAATTGGTCTAATTGGCCTAATTTTCCATAATGGCCTACTTGGACTTATTGGCCTCATGATGTGAGACGCATGGGGTGGCCTGATTTTCATGGCATAGGACGGCGGATGTAGGATGCAGTTTGGGGCTAAGTGGTGGATGATGGGTCTGGATAGTGGATGCAAGTAGTCAATCAACGTTATAAGGAGCGTGACCTACAACTTAGACAATACACTCAAGGGAGGGATATGATAGCCAATCCACATAACAACACACTTGGGTTGAGGCATGGAATTGGGGGCTTTGGGATCTTGGATCACTGATGTGAGATGCATGGGGTGACCCGATCTTCACGGAATAGGGTGGTGGATGTCGGATGCGGTTGGGGGCTAAGTGGTGGATGACGAGTATGGATAGCAGATAAAAGTAGTCAATCAACGCTATAAGGAGCGTGACCTACTACTTAGACAACACACTCAAGGGAGGGATGTGATAGACAATCCACACAACAATGCACTTGGGTTGAGGCATAGAATTGGGGGCTTTGTGATCTTGGATCCCCAATCTAACTTATAGATTGAAAATGTATGAATACGCAAGAGCAAGGGGGAAATTAGGAAAAATTATCACATAATGGAGAGAAACAAAGCATAAGCTCTCAATTAAATCTTGAATGTAATACAAGTGCCATGGGGGTGGCTATTTATAGCCAAGGGGGTGGTACAATAGTCAAGGGTCTAATACCCTAAAGTCATAAAAGGCTAAACTGCTATGTTCCCTTAAATTCAAAAAGCTAAATTCTACCAAAGAATTTTGGAAAAGTGGCACACAACTTTCCAACTATAGCCCACCAGATTTGACTTTGAGTGTATAGCCCATCGGATTTGACTTTGGTGTCCAAAGATGCCATTTCTAGAATCCTCCGTGTGGGAAAGGCATCCAAATTCGTGAAACAATATGGGCCAAGATTTAAACATCAATTTTGGGCTTGAATAAGTGATATTATAGGCCCATTTTCTTCATTCATGCAAGGCAAGATCCATTGTGCCTCTAATGAAGCAAGATGCATGCCCATTGTAGCATTAATCCTCTTTAATCTCCCCCATGTCATTGGGCCTTGAAAATCCAAATCTTCCTCATGTGCATTCGACTTGGTGCCTTTAACATGGTTCTAATCATCCTCCCCTTCTTGAAAAGGATTCATCTTCGACTCTTCATCCTCTACACCAAAAAACGGAGAAAGATCAGAAACATTGAAAGTGGCACTTACACCATACTCACCTGGAAAATCTATCTTGTAAGCATTGTTGTTAATCTTATCAAGCACTTGAAAAGTTTCGTCTCCTTGTGGCATCATTTTTGATTTCCACTTGTCGGGAAATCTCTCCTTTTGCATATGAATCCAAACCAAGTCCCTAGGCTCGAACAACACTTGTTTGTGACCCTTGTTTGCACGATCAACATACTTTTGGGTCATCCGTTCAATATTTTTCCTTTCCTTTTCATGGAGTTGTTTGATGAATTATGCGTTCCCTTTTGCATCCATATTAGTTACTTCCTGCAAAGGCAAAGGAACTAGACCAATAGGGGTAAGAAGGTTAAAACAATAAACAATTTCGAATGCAAAATATTGAGTAGTGGAGTGCTTGGCCCTGTTATATGCGAATTCCACATGTGGCAGACACTCCTCCCAATTCTTGATATTCTTCTTGACAATTGTTCGTATAAGGGATGATAGTTTTCGATTCACCACCTCCATTTTACCATCAGTTTTCGGATGAAAAGTAGTGCAAAATAGTAACTTTGTACCCAGTTTTCTCCACAATGTCTTCCAAAAGCAACTAAGAAATTTTGTGTCTTGATCTGACACAATTTTCCTTGTCATTCCATGGAGTTTGACTACTTCCTGAAAGAAAAGTGTTGCAATGTTAGTGGCATCATCTGTTTTGTGATAAGGAATAAAATGTTCCATTTTTGAAAACTGATCCACCACAAAAGAAATGGAATATCTCCCCCTCTTAGTCCGTGGTAACCCCACAATAAATTCCATTGATATATCCTCTCAAGGGGTGTTGGGGATTGGGAGAGGAATATATAGTCCATATGGGCTCAGTTTCGATTTGGATTTATGGCAGACAATGCACTTTCCCACAAATTTATCAATATCTCTATATATACTAGGCCAATAAAAATGATCACTAAGAACACTTATAGTTTTTTCAACACCAAAATGCCCCATTAACCCACCCGAATGTGACTCCTTTAGTAAAAGTAAACAGATAGAGCAGTTGGGAATGAAAATCTTATCAATCCGGAATAAGAATCCATCATGTAAATAAAAATTTTCCCAACTAACTCCAGGTTTACAATGTTTATAAGGTTCTATAAAATCACTATCAGTGGCATATAAATCCTTAATGCATTCAAAACCAAGGAGTTTTGAATCCAACAAGGATAAAAGAGAATATCTATGTGAAAGTTCATCGGACACAATATTTTCTTTACCCTTTTTATGCTTGATGACATATGGAAATGACTCAATAAATTCCATACATCTAGAATGTTTTCTATTTAGTTTATGTTGGATCCTAAGGTATTTAAGAGCCTCGTGGTCAGAATGGATCATAAATTATTTAGGCCAAAGATAGTGGTTCCATGTCTCTATTACTCTAAAAAATGCATACAAATCTTTATCATATGTAGAATAGTTTAGAGTTGGGCCATTTAACTTCTCACTAAAGAAAGAAATAGGCTTACCTTCTTGCATGAGTACTCCTCATATGCCAATTCTTCTTGCATCATATTCAATTTCAAAGGTCTTACCAAAGTCCAGAAGTGCAAGTAGAGGGGCGTGGGTGAGTCTCTCCTTAAGTTCATGGAAGGCCTTCTCTTGATTTATCCCCTATTTGAAAGGAACATTCTTCTTTGTCAACTCATTAAACGGTGCTGTTAATGTGCTGAAGTCCTTCACAAATCTTCTGTAAAAACTAGCAAGCCCATGAAAACTTCTTACCTATCCAACAGAGATTGGAGTTGGCCATTCTTGTATTGCTTTGATCGTTTCAGTGTTAACTTCAACTCCATTTCCACTCATAACAATTCTAAGGAAAAAAATCTTATTGAGGAAAAATTCACACTTATTGATGTTTCCAAACAAGTTTTCTTTCCTTAACACCTCTAGGACTTTTATTAAGTGATCTACATGTTCATGCAAATTCCTACTATAATCCAATATGTCATCAAAGTAAACTACCAAAATTTTTCCAATATATGCACGTAAGACACGATTAATTAACCTCATAAATATTCTAGGTTCATTGGTGAGACCAAAGGGAATGACTAACCATTCATTAAGTCCATGTTTTTTCTTAAATGCAGTTTTACACGCATCTCTTTCTTTAATCCTAATTTGATGGTAGCCACTTCTTAAATCAATTTTTGAGAAAATAGTTGAACCATTTAATTCATCTAACATGTCATATAACCTAGGGATTGTATGACGATACCTGTCCGTGATGTTGTTGATGGCTCTACAGTAAATGCATGTTCTCCATGTTCCATCCTTCTTTGGTACTAGAATCATCGGTATGGCATAAGGACTAAGGCTCTCTCTGACATATCCCACATCCAACAGCTCTTGAACTTTCCTTTGAATTTATTTTATCTCTTCTAGGTTGGTGCGATATGTAGGGTGGTTCAGTAGTGATGCTCCAGGTATGATGCCAATTTGATGCTCAATACCTCTAATGGGTGGCAAACTTGGTGGCACCTCTTCAGGAAAGACATCATCATACTCCTGCAACAAGGACTCAACAACATTTTCCAAATAGGGTAAGTCGTTAGTATTTAGCAACACCTCTTTGTACATGAGTACTAAGAGGGTTTGTTGTGAAAACAAAGCTTCCTTAACCTCACTCTTTTTTGAAAACATCACACTTTTCTCTTCTCTCAAATTCTTTTTCCCACTTGATTTTTCTTTGCTCTCCATTGATTTTCTTCTCTGATTTTCTCTCTTCCCCTCATTCTACCCTCTTTCATTTTCACTCTTTTTTTCCTCATCGCTCACTTTTTTATTTTCTCTCAAAATGTGATCTTCCAAAATTTGTTTGGGGGACATGGGGTTGAGGGTTTTATGATCCCCTTGGAGTAAAAAAGAATGACTATTAAAGAAACTGTCATGGGTAACACGCCGATCATACTAGCACGATTTTCCCAACAACAAATGACAAGCCTTCATAGGAACAACATCGCACAAGACCTCATCTTTATACTTCCCGATGGTGAATTGTACCTTCACTTGCTTGGTGACCTTTATCTCCACGCAATCATTCAACCGCTGAAGCCGATATGGATGTTGATGCTTCAAAGTAGGAAGTCTTAACTTCTCTACTAACTCGGTGCTCGCAACATTACTACAGCTTATGACATCAATAATAACACTAGATACCTTCCCAATGATCTTGCAGCATGTATGGAAAAGGTTCTCCCGCTGCTCCTTCTCTCCCACAGTCATTTGTGTGCCTAGAACTCTCCTAGTGACAAGAATCTCACCATCTTATGCAAACTCTCCACTATCAATTTCTGGAGATTCTTCCTCCTCCCCTTTTGATCTCTATCCATCGGTCTACCATTCTACATACTTGTTGATGGTCATGGTGCACCGGTTTGGGAAATCACTAGCAATGTGACCCCTTCCTTGACATTTGAAACATCAAATATCCCGATTCCTGGTTTGGTTAGCCTCAAAATTAGGTTTCTTAGGTGGAAGAATTACCTTATAACTTTTGAGATCAACCACCTCTTTTTTCCTTTGATGGTTCTCAAATCTCCTTCCTTGGATTTATCCATGGTGTGAAAGGGGTAGCAGGTTTCCTCATGTTGCTCCTCCTTTTGATTTGTTGCTCGATCTTGGTGGCTTGATGGATCATATCTTGTATTTCCACATGGTGGTACATCTCTACTTGATCAGTAATCTCCCGATTGATCCCATGTAAAAATCGTTCCATAGTTGCCTCTGGATCCTCCTCAACATTTTCCCGAATCATGGAAATTTTCATCTACTTGTAGTAGTATTCTAAACTCTTACTCCCTTGGGTGAGGCGTTGAAGTTTGTTGTGGAGATCTCTATAGTAATGTGTGGGAACAAACCGCTTCCACGTGGCGAACTTCATGTCTTCCCAAGTGTTGATGGGACATCCACCATATCTAGACCTCTCCTTTTGAACATGATCCCACCATATTAATGTATAATCAAAAAATTCAAGGGAAGAAAGTTTGAACTTTTTCTCCTCAGAATACACATGGCATGAAGATACTTTACCAATCTACATCTCCCACTCTATGTATGCTTCTGAGTCGATTTTCCCTTGAAAAGAGGGCATGTTCACCTTGATCCCGCCAAGTAGGTCATCATCATGTTGTCTCCTTTTTCATCCTATAGGTTGTTGTTACAACCTCATCCTTTGTGGGACATCATCAATATCATCATCAAAGTTCATCATCTCCTCCTCCATGATGTGGGGACGACGTGGTGCAGGATCTCATCGTGGGTTATCATGGAATATCCTTGGGCTTGGTTTATTCTCCAATTCATCTATCCTCTCATGTAGAACTTCCAACTTCCTATCAAGAAGCTTCTAGAAGTGGCTCACCAAAGCTTGCATTTGGAGTTGTGTAGGTTCGGGTGTGGGAGATCTACTTTGACTTCCTTCATCGCTTACATGAGCAATTTTCTTCCCATGATCTTCTGCCATGATAAGTTACGCAAATACAAACACAAAATGGGCGGGGGGACACACACAATGATACACACTCACTCACACAGGCAAGATGTACACATACACACACACACACACACAATATGTACACGCTCACACACACAAGGATACACACTCACATGCGCAAGATATACACACTCACACACACAAGATGTACACACACACACACAGGCACACAATAAGATGCACACACTCACACACACAAGATTTTTGTTTCTTATTTTTCTCCACTCCCAAAACTGAATTTAAATTCCAAACTCTTATGAAATATAATACCTTGTTTCGGGTGATCACTTTCCACCAATCCTTCCCCAATAAAGATTGTGTCAAGGAATGGTTTACCACAACCCACTTGAGTGGTAAAGGGTAAAGGGTGAAAAGAGGGTAGAAAAATGGATAAAGGGTGGGTGAAAAGGGGATAGAAAGGTGGTATTTGGGGTTTTTATGATTGTGCAAGATAAGAAAAATTAATAACAATATGAGCCAAATATAAAATGGGGATGAAGTAAAATGATGGAGAAAGAGATGTACGGAAATGGAAAGTGCTAATAATTTAAAGAAAAAAGGAGTAATTGTATCCGCTTTTTGTTGCTTTTTTTGGGTCAATTATCCCCAAAAAATTTTTGTGCTTGGAGTTTTAAAGAACATGATAATTGAAAGGAGATTTAGAATTTTTTTTCAAAATCTCTCAAATAAAGGATGTGATTAATTTTGAAAAGCACAAAATGATGAGTTGAGAAAATTTGATTTTTTTGATTTTTTTCCTGATACAAATCAAATATAGAGAATTAAATGCGGAAAGAATTTGAAAGAAAATTTTGCTCAATTTATTAAAATCTACGCTTGCACAAATTAGGCCAATTCGGGAGGCTTTCAAGAAAAGGGATTTTTTTGTTGAATGGGTGAATAATATGGAAGGGTAAGGAGGGTAATAGAATAAGTAAAGTAAATGAAGGGATATATGCCTACCGTGTCAACTGGAGAACTAATACCAACTGATGTGAGATGCACGGGGTGGACCGAGGAGGATCGTGAAGCTACCATGGAAAGGTTCATCAATGGCTTCAATCCAGCAATTAAATATGTGGTGGAACTTCAAACCTACATTGACATAGAGGAGTTTATACATAAGGCGGTGAAGGTCTAAAAGCAACTACATTATCAAAGGAGTCAAGTAAGTTCCCACAATTTTTGGAAGGATAACCGGAAAGATCCAAAATAAACTTCTAAGTGGGATGAAACAAAACCAAGGTATTCCAAATTTGTTCCAAAACGAATAGAAGAGGCCAAAAATAAGTTCTTCCCCTCTGATTCAAAATAAAAAATGGACACAAATCTCCCTTCTAAATCTCATGATATAAAGTGTTTTAAGTGTCAAGGACATGGTCATATTACATCTCAATGCCCAAATAAAAGGGCCATGATTGTTTTGGAAAATGGAGACATCCTTAGTGAGCATTATAGTGATGATGAGATTCCATCTTTGTAGGAGAGTTTGAATGTAGAAGTTGAAGAACCCGTACATAGAGATGATTTTGTGGCAAGAAGAGCTTTAAATATTCAACCAAAATATGACCATGATGAGGATCAACGACATCATATTTTTCATACAATATTCCACATCAAGGAGAAGGTATGTAGTATGATTATTGATAGTGGAAGTTGTACTAATGTGGCTAGTACCTTGTTGCTGGAGAAGTTGAGTTTTCCAACTCTAAGGCATACTAGACCCTATAGATTGCAGTGGTTGAATGATAGTGGAGAAGTGAGGGTCACAAAACAAGCCATAGTTTCTTTTTCCAATGGAAAATATCATGATGAGGTGTTGTGTGATGTTGCTCCGATGCAAGATGGTCATTTTCTACTAGGGAGACCATGAAAATTTGATATGAGGGTGATGTATGATGGCTATGCTAACCGCTTATCTTTTAATTTAAGCAGTTGAAAGATTTTTTTGACTCCTCTAAGTCCCATACAATCATATGAAGATCAAGTGAGGATAGATAAAGAATACAAAAATAAAAAAGAAATGATTGAAAAAGAAAGTGGGAAAAATAAAATTTTGAGTGATAAAAAAGAGAGTGATGAGTTGAGGAAAAAAAACTAGAGAAAAAAATGAAAAGAGTGAAAAAATTAATAGTGAAAAAGGATAGGTGAGCGACATAAAAAGAAATGAGGGAAATCAAAGAGATTAAAACAAGAGTTTGAGAGAAAGGTGAGTTTATTTTCGGGAAAAAGTGAGGTGAAAGGTGATTTATTGAACGAGAAAGTGTTCTTACTCATTAGTAAGGATTATTACCTTGAAACTAATGATCTTTACCATTCTTTTCCTTCTTGTGTTGTATATTTACTATAGGAATTTGGTGATTTGTTTCCCGAAGAAACACCCGAGAAAGATGGAACATGGAGGATGTGTCAGGATTGTCACACCATCAACAAAATAACAGGCAAGTACTGTTATCCCATACCTTGACTTGATGACATGCTTGATGAATTACATGGGGCCTCTTTGTTTTCAAAAACTGATCTTAAAAGTGGATACCACAAAATTTGAATGAAAGAAGGAGATGAGTGGAAAACCGCTTTTAAAACTAAGTTCAGTTTGTATGAGTGGTTAGTTATGCCATTTGGTTTAACTAATGCACCAAGTACATTCATGAGCTTAATAAACCATGCCCTTCATTCATTCATTGGAAAATTTGTGGTTGTCTATTTTGATGATATCTTAGTGTATAACAAATCTCTATAAAACCATGTTGAACACTTGCATTTGGTGTACGAGAACCTTAAAGAAAACCAACTTTACACCAATCTTAAAAAATGTTAATTTTTCATGGATTCTATTGTGTTTCTTGGATTTTTTGTAGGGGTGGAAGGGATTAGTGTGGATGATGAAAAGATCAAAGCAATTCTGGAGTGGCCCACACCAAAGAGTGAAATCGAGGTTAGGAGTTTTCATGGATTGGAAAGCTTCTATAGGAGTTTTGTAAAGGATTTTTCATCCATCACTGCACCTCTTAATAAAATTGTAAAAAAAACATGTGGTCTTTAAATGGGGTGAAAAAAAAGAAAAAGACCTTAACACACTCAAAGAAAAATTGGTCAATGCTCCCCTTTTAAGGCTACCAGATTTCACCAAAGTCTTTAAAATTGAGTGTGACACATCAGGAGTTGGTATTAGTGCTGTTTTGAATCATGAGTCTCGTCTAATTGCTTACTTTAGTGATAAATTTAATGGGGCATCATTAAATTATTCAACTTAGGATAATGAACATTAATCTTTGAAATGAACCCTGAAAAAATGGCAACATTACTTATGCCCTAAAGAGTTCATTATTCATTCTGACCATGAAATTCTTAAATATTTTAAGTCTCAAGGTAATTTGAATCGGTGACATGAATCTTGGTTGGAATTCATTGAGACTTTCCCCTATGTGATCAAGCACAAAAAAGGTAAGGAAAATGTTGTTGCTGATGCTCTTTCATGAAGGTATGCACTTCCTAATTCTCTTCATTCTAGATTACTTGGACTTGAGTTACTAAAGTGAATTTATGAAAATGATGGATATGTTTCTCAAATTTTGACATCTTGTGAAAAAACATGGATTTAAATACTATTACAAAAATGATGGGTTTCTTTTCAAGAGGGATAAATTGTGCATTCCAAATTGTTCAACTCGAGAATTGCTTGTAAAAGAAACTCATGGGGGTGGTTTGATGGGGAATTTTGGGGTTGATAAAACACCAGCTACTTTGCATGAACATTTTTATTGGCCAAGCATGAGAAAAGATGTTATTTCAATTTGTGCTAAGTGTGTCACTTGTAAGCATGAAAAGTCCAAGGTTTAACCTAATGGATTTTATTCCCCCTTTCTCGTTCCATCCCATCCTTGAACCGACATCTCTATGGATTTTGTGTTTGGATTGCCTCAATCCCAATGAGGAAGAGATAGTATTTTTTTGTTGTAGATCGATTCAGCAAAATGGCCCATTTCATTGCATACTCAAAAAATAATGATTTTATACATATAGCAGATTTGTTTTTCAAAGAAATTGTGAGATTACATGGACTGCCCACAACCATTGTAAGTGATAGGGATGTGAAATTCCTTAGCCACTTTTGGAGGACTTTGTGGAATAAATTGGGAACTAAATTATTGTTCTCAACTGTTGCACATCCTCAAACTGATGGGAAAATTGAAGTGGTTAATAAGACACTTTCTACCCTCTTGCATCCAGAAATTCAAAAAAATATGAAGAATTGGGAAAAATGTTTTCCACACATAGAGTTTTCATATACTCGAGTAGTGCATTCCAATACTAACTTCTAACCTTTTGATATTGTATATGGATTAAACCCAATGACTCTACTAGATATTCTTTCATTGCCTACTAATAAGGTTGTTGATCTTGCAGGTGATGAGAAGGAAAAATTTGTTCAGGATTTACATTCCAAGGTGAAAGACAACATTGAAAGAAGAAATTAACAATATGCGAAGCAATAAAACAAGGGTAGGCATAAGGTTGTACTAGAACTAAGAGATTGGGTGTGGGTGCATTTGAGGAAGGAAAGGATCCCAGAGTAAAGAAAATCAAAACTTCAACAACGGGGAGATGGTCCATTTCAATTTTTAGAAAGAATCAATTATAACACCTACAAGATTGACTTTCCCAGTATGTATGGAAATGTGAGTTCTACCTTTAATATTTCAGATCTCTCTCCTTTTCAATATGCATATTCGAGGACGAATCCTTTTGTAGAGGGAGGGGTTGATGTGAATCATGGTGCACACATGCAGCGAGGAGTTGAGGGAGATCATGGAATTGATCGTGGAAATAACATTAATGGAAAAGACCCATTGCATGGGATTGGTGGCCTAATTACAAAAGGAAGAATGAGGAGGATGAAATAAGCTTTACATGGTCTCATTTTGAAATTACAAGAGGAGGCCCAACATGCATGCATGGGAGGAGAAAATGGGCCTTTAATAACACTTATTAAAGCCCAAAAGTAAACCTAAAAGGCCCACACATATGCTTTCGTGAAATTTAATCCACTTTCATGAAGGAAATCTCCAAAGTCAAAATTGGTGGGGACCTTGTCTCCAAATTCATGGTGGGAATATTCAAAGTCTTTAGGGTGGTTCCAAAAAGTCTTCTTTAGAGATATCTTGTCCCATAAAGCCATAGACATGTGCAAACAAAGTCAAATTTGTGGGATAGGCTTTAGGATTTTGTGTGATAGGTAGTTCGACATGTATTTCTCTTATTTGGCTAGATATAGCCACCCCTTGTACCCCTTGAAGGTTAATTTCGAATTTCAGTGTTTTCTAGCAATATTATGCTTGTGTTTCTTATGTTCTTAGGTGAGTGTAAGTAAGGCTCATCAAATGAGGAATCAACCTTTATGGCGCTTTAAATTAGAGTTTAAAGGGTAAACTCTCCTTGGGGTCCTAATTGATCACCCCCTTCCTATTTTATTTCTCCCGCACTTCATTTAATTTTCATTTCTCTCACTTCCCGCACTTGTGTTTCTGCATTTTTGCCAATGGATACAGGACACCCATAAGGTACCATATTAATTAGTCCAATTTAGCAAATTAGGCAAATTAAGACTTGATCCCTATTAGGACAATTGAGTTCAATTAGGTTATTTTGAGATAATTCTTCTAATTAGACTATTGAGTCCAATTAGTCTAATTTGGGCAATTACACAATTCAGGAAAATTAGTCCATTAAGGCCAATAAGAAAAATTAGGCCATTGAAGCCAATTAGGACATTTAGGCCAATTATTCTAATTAGGACATTAATTCCAATTAGGAAAACAATGCCATTGAGGCCAACTAGGCCAATTATGTCATTGATTCCAATTCTCCAATGAGTCCAATTAAGAAAATTAGGCCATTGAGGCAAATGAGACCAACGAGGCCAATTAGGCCAATTGAGTCTAATTAGGACTATTGAGTCCAATTAGGTCATTGAGGCTAATTAGTCTATTAAGTCCAATTAGGCCAATTATTCTAATTAGTCCCATTATTCTATTGAGGAAAATTATACCATTGAGGCCAATTCTTCCACTAAGGCTAATTTGTATACTAAGGCCAATAAGACCAATTAAGCCAATTGAGGAAAATTAGGCCATTAAGGACAATTAGGCCAATTGAATCCAATTGGTATGACTAATCCATTAAGGCCAATTAGGCTAATTATCCCTCAAGGCCAATAAAAAAATAGGAAAATTAGTCCAATTAGGACATTGAGGCCAATTAAGCCAATTAGGCCATTGTGGACAATTAGGACAATTATTTCAATTAGGCCATTGAATCCAATTAGGCCATTGAAGCCAATTAGATCAATTAGGGCATTTAGGCCAATTAGGCCATTGATGCAAATTAGGTCAATTAGTCCAATTTAGCCAATTAGGAAAATTAAGCCAAGAGGCCAATTAGGCCAATTAGGTTAATTGAGTCCAATTAGGTCAATTGGAGAAAATTAGGCCATTTAGACTATTGAGTCCAATTAGTCTAATTTGGGAAATTAGGCAATTCAGGAAAATTATGCCATTAAGGCCAATAAGAAAAATTAGGCCATTGAACTAATTTGGCCATTTAGGCCAATTAAGCTAATTCAGCCATTGAGTCCAATTGGCCATTGAGACAAATTTGGGTAGTGGGGCCAATTAGGAAAACAATGTCATTGAGGAAAATTAGGCTGATTATGTCATTGATTTCAATTGGAAAATGAGGTCAATTAGGCAAATTAGGCCATTGAGGAAAATGAGGCCAATTAGGCCAATTAGGCCATTGAGGTCAATTAGGCCAATTGAATCCAATTATGTCAATTGAGGTCAATTTGGCCAATTTATCCAATTAGGACAATTGAGTCCAATTAGGGCATTGAGGATAATTATTCTGTTGAGTCCAATTAGGCCATTGAGGCTAATTACTCCATTGAGACCAATTAGGCCAATTAGACTAATTAGACCAATTAAGACAATTAGTCACTTCAAGCCTATTAGGTCATTAAGACTAATTAGGACAATTAGTTCAATTAGTCCATTGAGGAAAATTAGTCTAATTAGACCAATTAGTACAATTAGTTCATTGAGCCCAATTAGGTCATTGAGGCCAATGAGGCCAATAAGGCAATTTGGAAAATTAGGTCATTCAGTCCAATTAGGCCCATAAGGACAATGAGGCTAATTAAGCCACTAAATCCAATTTGGCCATTGTGGCCAATTAGACCAATTATTCCAATTTAGTCAATTGAGGCCAATTTAGTCAATTGAGGCTAATTAGACCAATTGAGGCCAATTCTGACATGGAGGACAATTATACCACTTAGGCCAATTAAGACCAATTAGGTAATTGAGTCCAATTATGCCAGCAAATTGGCCAATTTGGCCATTGAATCCAATTATTCCAATTATTCCAATTAGGCCAATTGAGGCCAACTAGCTCAATTGAGGCCAATTAGGTCAATTGAGGCCAATTAGGTCACTAAGTCCAATTAGGTCAATTTAGGCCAATTAGTCCAATTATTCCATTGATTACAATTAGTCCTCTTATCCTTATTAGGCTAACTGATTCCAATGAGGACAATCAGGATAATAAAGGCCAATTATTCCAATGATGCTAATTAGGACCCTAAGGAAAATTAGGCAAATTATACCAATTAGGCCAATTGATTCAAATTTGGCCATTATGGACAATTAGGCTATTGAGGCCAATTAGGCCAATTAGGTCATTGATAAAATTTGAAAATTGAGGCCAATTAGGCCAATTAGCCTAATGATGCTAATTAGGGCCCTAAGGAAAATTAGGCAACTTATGCCAATTAGGCCAATTGATTCCAATTTGGCCATTATGGACAATTAGGATATTGAGGCCAATTAGGCCAATTAGGTCATTGATAAAATTTGAAAATTGAGGCCAATTAGGCCAATTAGACTATTGAGTCTAATTATGACAATTAGGCCAGTGAGGCCGATTAGGACAAGTCAACAATTGAGGTCAATTCGGCCAATTAGGCTATTGAAGCCAATTAGGACAATTCAACTATTGTATCCAATTAGGGAAATTATTCCAATTTGGCCATTAGGGCCAATTATTACAATTAGACCATTTCTAACACTTTGGTTAATTAGGCCAATTAGGTCAATTAGCCTATTGAGACCAATTTGGCTATTTAAACCAATTAGACCAACTAGTCCAATTAATCCAATTAATCCAATTATTCCAATTATGCCAATTATGCCAATTAGCTCGTTCATGCCAATTAGGCCAATTAGGTCGTTGAAGCCAATTAGGCCAATAATGCAATTGAGGAAAATTAATCCAATTATTCAATTTGGCCTAATTAGGTCATTGAGTACAATTAGGTGAATTAGGCCAATTATGCCAATTTGGAAAATTTGGCAAATTTGGAAAATTTGGCCTAATTGGTCCATTGATTCCAACTTGTACATTGAGTCCAAATAGGGAAATTTAGCAAATTGGTCCAATTAGGACATTGAACCCAATTAGTTCAATTAGGCCAATGAGGCTAATTAATCCATTGAGGTCAATTAGGCCGTTGAGTCCAATTAAGCCATTGAGGCCAATTATGTCAATTAGGCCACTAAGACCAATTAGGCCTATCAAGCCATTAAACCTAATTATTCCAATTAGGTCATTAAGGGAAATTAGGCCATTGGGGCCAATTAAGCCAATTAGGCCATTGAGTCCTTTGAGTCCAATTAGACAATTGAGGTGTATTAGGCCAATTAGGTTAATTAGGCCTTTGAGGCTAATTGGATCATTATGGCTAATTAGACCAATTATTTCAATTAGGAAAATTAGTTCAATTGAGCCCAATTAGTCCATTGAGGCCAATTAGGTCAGTTACACTATTGGGGCCAATTAGGCCATTAATTTCAAGTATACCATTGGGGCCAATTATGCTAATTATTCCATTTAGGCCTATTAGGAAATTGAGACCAGTTAGGTCATTGAGGCCAATTAGGCCAATTAGGTCAATTAGGCCAATTAGTCCATTGAGGCCAATTAGGACGTTGATGCCAATTAGGCCAATTAGGTAAATTAAGAAGGATAATGAGGTTATTGATTCCAATTAAGCCGTTGAGAATAGTTAGTCCATTGACGCCATTGAGGCCAATTAGGCCAACTAGGCCCTTTAAGCCATTGAGACCAATTTGGCCATTGAGGCCAATTAGGTTAATAAGGCCGATTATTATAATTAGGCCAATTATTCCATTGATGCTAATTAGGCCAATTAGGTCAATTAGACCAACTAGGTCAATTAGGCCAATTAGGCCATTGAGGCCAATTAGGCCATTTAGGTCAATTAGTCCATTGAGGTCAATTATGCCATTGAGGCCAATGAGTCCATTAAGGCCAATTAGGATGATTATGGAAATTATGTCAATTAGGAAAATTAGGCCAATTAGGCCATTGAGGCCAATTAGGCCAATTTGGCCATTGAATCCAATTAGGCCAATTAGACCAATTAGGCCACTGATGCCAATTAGGCCAATTAGGATAATTAGGCTATGAGACCAGTTAGGCCTTGAGGTCAATTAGGCGAATTATCTTAATCAGGACAATTAGGTCATTGAGGCCAATCAGGCTAATTAGGACAATTAGGACAATTAGGCCAATTAGGAAAATTAGGCCATTGAGGACAATTAGGCAATTAATTCCAATTAGTCCAATTTGGCCCATTAGGCCATTGTGGCCAAATAGGTAATTGAGGAGAATTAGGTCATTGAGGGCAATTACGCCATTAAGGTTAATTAGACCAGTTAGGTCAATTAGGGCAATTAGTCCATTAAGCCCAATTAGGAAAATTGGGCTAATGGATCCAAATAGGCCATTAAGGACAAATAGGTCACTGAGGCCAATTAGACCAATTAGGCCATTTTTGCTAAAGAGGCCAATTAGTCTAGTTAGGACATTGAGGCGAATTGGGCCAATTAAGACAATTAGGCAATTGAGGGCAACTACGCTATTGAGGCCAATTTGGCCAATACGGTCAAATAGGACAACTAGGCAATTGAGTCCAATTAGGACCATTTGGCTAATTAGGACATTGATGAAAATTAGGTCATTGAGGTCAATTAGGACAATTAGGACATTGAGGCCAATTATGCATCTATTAGCCCATTTAGGCCAAATAGCCCATTGAAACTAATTAAGTCAATTAGGCCAATTAGACCAATTAGGCCATTGAGGGCAATTAGGTCAGTTAGGCCATTAAGGAAAATTGGGAAAATTAGGTTAATTAGGAAAATTAGGACATTTAGGGCAATTAGGCCATTGAGGCTAATTCAGCTAATTTGGCCATTAAGGTCAATTAGGTCAACTAGGACATTATTTCCAATTAGGCCATTGAGGCTAATTATGGGAATTAGGATAATTTGGTCAACTATGCCAATTTGGCCATTGGGGTGAATTAGGTGAAGTAGGCCATTGAGCCCAATTATGCCATTGATTCTATTTTGGATAATTAGGTTAATTAGGCCAATTTGGTCATTGAGTCTAATAAGGACAGTTAGGCCATTGAGGCCAATTGGGCCATTGAGGCTATTGAGGGAAATTAGGACAATTAGGACAATTTGGCCATTAGGTCAATTAGGACAATTATGCCAATTAGGATAATTAGACCATTGAGACCAATTAGTTCCTTGCATTAAGCCAATTGGACATTGTGTCCAATTAGTCCATTGAGTCTATGAAATTCAATTAGGCCATTGAGGCCAATTAGGCCAATTAGGCCAATTAGGCCAATTAGGTCATTGAGGCCAATAAGCCATTGATGCCAATTAGGTCATTGAGGCGAATAAGGCCATTGAGGCCAATTAGGCCATTAGTTTCAAATAGGAAATTGATGCCAATTAGTCCAATTATCCCAATTATGCCATTTTGGCCAATTATGTCAATGAGGAAAATTAGACCAATTAGGCCAATTAGGTCACTGAGGCCAATTAGTCCTATTGGCACATTAAGGCCAATTATGTCATTGAGGCCAATTTGGCCCATTAGTTAATTGATTACAATTAGGCCAATGAAGCCAATTAGTCCAGTTAGAGAATTGAGTTTAATTAGGTCGTTGAATCCACTTAGGCCATTGAGGCCAATTAGGCTAATTAGGCCAACTAGGCCAATGAGGCCAATTAGGCCAATTATGTCATTTAGGCCAATTAGGTCATTAAGTCTAATTAAGTCATTGATTCCAATTATGAAATTGAGTCCAATTAGGACAATTAGTTAAATGAGGCCAATTAGGAAAATAAGGCTAATTAAGCCAATTTGGCTATTGAGACCAATTAGACCAATTCGTCCATTAAGGCCAACTTGGTCAATTTGGTCATTACGTCCAATTAGGTCAATTTGGCCAATTAGGTCAATTTGGACAATTAGGTCAATTATGTAAATTGAGGTTAATTAGGGCATTGATGAAAATTAGGCCAATTAGTCCATTGAGACCAATTAATTCAATTAGATCATTTTGGCCAATTTGGTCATTAAGGCCAATTTGGCCAATTATGCCGATTTTGTTAATTATGCCAATTGAGGCCAATTAGGCCAATTAGGATATTGAGACCAATTATGTAAATTAGGGAAATTAGTCCATTTTTTCTAATTAATCCAATTAGGTTATTGGGGTCAATTAGGCCAAATATGCCAATTAGGCCATTAAGGCCAATGATGGCAATTAGTCCAATTAGGCTATTTAGGCCAATTGAGACAATCAAGACCAATTTGGTCAATTGAGGCTATTGAACCCAACTAGTCCAATTAGGTCATTGAGCTCAATTAGTACAATTAGTTCAATGGTCCAATTGAGGTCAATTAGGCCAATTAGGCTAATTGAGGCCATTGAGGTCAATTAGGAAAATTAGTCAAATTGATCCATTGAGGCCAATTAGGCCAATTTGGTCTATTATTTCAATTATTCCACTGATGAAAATTAGTAAAACTAGGTCATTGTGGCCAATTAGGACAATGAGGCCCTTACATCCAATTAGGCCCTTACAGCCAATTAGGCCAATTAGGCCAATTGAGGCCAATTGAGGCCATTGAGGTCAATTGGGCCAATTGGGAAAATTGAGTCATTAAGGAAAATTTGGTCAATTTGGTCAATTAGTGCAATTATTTCATTGATGTTAATTAGGACAACTAGGCCGTTGAGGCCAATTTGGCCAATTAGGTAAATTAGGCCCTTGCGGCCAATTAGGCCAATTTGGCCAATTAGGTCAATTAGGTCAATTAGGTTATTGAGGCTAATTAGGTCAATTAGGTCCATTAGTGAAATTAGTCCATTGATTGAAATTAGTCTAATTAGGTCATTACGACCAATTAGGCCTATTTGGTGAATTAGGCCAATTGTTCCAATTTGGTGAATTAAGCCAGTTGATGTCATTAAGGCCAATTAGGCCAATTAAGACATTTATGCTGACTAGGACAATTAGGCCTATTACATGAATTAAGCTATTCAGTCCAATTATGAAAATTATTCCATTTAGTACATTGAGTCCAATTAGGAAAATTAGGCCATTGAGGCCAACAAGAACCTAAGGAATTGGTAGGAGTGTCTGTCACATGTGGAATTCCCATATAACAGGGCCAAGAATTACACTACACAATATTATATATTTGAAATTGTTTAAAAATTTAACCCCCTTTCCCCTATTGATCTAGTTATTTTTTACATTGTAGGAAAAAACTAACTTGATGCAAAAGGTCATGCAGAATTCATCAAGAAACTCCATGAAAAAGCAAGGGAAAATATTAAGTAAATGACCTAGAAATATGTTGATCGTACAAACAAGGGTCGCAAGAAAGTATTGTTTGAGCCTGATGAACAAGTCTAGATTAATTAATGAAAGGAAATATTTCCTGAACAATGGAAATAAAAAATCATGCCACGAGGAGATGGACCATTACGATTGCTTGAGAAGATTAACAAAAATTGTTACAAGATAGCTCTGCTAGGTGAGTATGGTGTAAGTGCCACTTTCAATGTTTCTTATATTTCTCCTTTTTTAGGTGTATAGCATGAAGAATCAAGGATGACTCCTTTTCGAGAGGGGGTGGGGGGGATGATGAGAACCATGTTGAAGGCACCGAGTTGATTTCATGGGTGGATGAGTTGGATTTTCAAGGGCCAATGACGTGGTGGAATAAAAAGGTTGAATGCTACAATGGGCATCCATCTCACTTAATTAAAGGTCCAATGGATATTTCCTTTCATGTATGGATAAAATGGGACAATTATCTCATGTATTCAATCCCAAACATGATTTTTAAGCCAAATGAGTCTAGTTAGGCCAACCGAGGCCAATTAGGCCAATTGAGTTCAATTAGGCCACTGAGGCTAATTCTTCCACTGAGGTCAATAAGACCAATTAAACCATTTGAGGAAAATTAGTCCATTGAGACCAATTAGTTAAATTGAGGCCAATTGAATCCAATTGGGTTGACTAGTCCATTGAGCCCAATTAGGCCAATTATCCCATTGAGTCCAATCATGAAAATTAGGGCAATTAGGAAAATTAGTCCAATTAGGCCATTGAGGCCAATTAAGCTAATTAGGCCATTGTGAATAGTTAGGCCAATTAGGTCAATTAGGCCATTGATGCCAACTAGGCCATTTAGGCCAATTAAACCATTAAGGCCAGTTAGGTCAATTAGTCCAATTTTCCCAATTAGTAAAATTAATCCATTGAGGCCAATTAATCCCAATAAGGTCAATTGAGCCCAATTATGTCAATTGGATCCAATTAGGATAATTAGACTGTTGAGGTCAATTAGTCTAATTATACCAATTAGGTAATTGAGGGAAATTTTTCCATTAAGTCCAATAAGGAAAATTAGGCCATTGATGCCATTTAGTCCAATTAGGCCAATTAGTCCAATTAGGCCATTTAGTATAATTGGCCATTGATACCAATTTGGGCAGTGGGGTGAATTAGGAAATCAATTCCTTTAAGGCCAATTAGTCCAATTATGTTATTGATTCCAATTAACCATTGAGGTCAATTAGACCAATGATTCCATTGAGGCAAATGAGTCCAACTAGACAAATTAGGCCATTGAGTCCAATTAGGTCAATTGAGTACAATTAGGTCAATTGAAAAAAATTAGACCGATTACGCCAATTGGGCCATTGAGGCCAGTTAGGAAAATTAGGTCATTACTTCCAATTATTCCAATTATCCCAATTGAGTCCAATTAGGTCATTAAGTCCAATTAATCCATTAAGTCCAATAAGGACAATAAGGCCAATTTGGTCATTGAGGCCAACTAGTCCATTGATCCCAATTAGGCCAATTAGGACAATTAGGACAATTAGGACAATTAGTCCATAAAGGCCAATTAGGACAATTAGTCCATTAAGGCAAATTGGGTCATGGAGACCAATTAGGCCAATTAGGCCAATTAGTCCGTTGAGTCCAATTAGTCCAATTAAACAAATTAGGCCAATTAGACCAATTAGTCCAAGCTATTAAGGCCAATTAGTCCATTGAGGCCAATTAGGCCAATTAAACGAATTAGGCCAATTAGACCAATTAGTCCAAGCCATTGAGGACAATTAGGTCACTGAGGACAATGAGGCCAATAAGGAAATTTGGAAAATTATGTCATTCAGGCTAATTAGGAACATTAATCCAATGAGGTCAATTCAGCCACTAAATCCAATTTGGCCTTTGTGGCCAATTAAGACAATTATTCCAATTAAGTCAATTGAGTCCAATTAAGTCAATTGAGGCTAATTAAACCAATTGAGGTCAATTATTCCAATGAGGACAATTAGGCCACTAAGGCCAATTAATACCAATTAGGCCATTTAGTCCAATTTGTCCAATTTGGAAATTAAGGCCAATTAGGATAATTATTCCAATTAGACCAATTGAGCCTCACTAGCTCAATTGAGACTAATTAGGCCATTAAGGACAATTGGGACACTAAGGCCAATTAGGTTAATTGAGGCCAATTAGATCAATTGTGTCCAATTAGTACAATTAGTATTATGAGCCTAATTAGGCCAATTGAGCCCAATTAATCCAATTAGGATAATTGAGGCCAGTTAGACCAATGATTCTAATTAGGCCACTGAGGAAAATTGGGCCAATTAGTCCAATTGATTCCAATTAGTCCATTGTGGACAATTAGGAAAATTAGGTCAATTAGGAAAATTAGGTCAATTGGGCCAATTAGGTCATTGAGGCCAGTTACGCCAACTATGAAAATTAGTCCAATTATGCCAATTAGTCCAATTAGAACAATTAATCCATTGAGGCCGATTAGGTCTATGAGGCCAATTAGGCCAATTAGGTCATTGAGGCCAATTATTCCAATTTGGCTATTGAGGCTTATTAGGTCATTGAAGAGAATTAAGACAATTTGGCCAATTATACCAATTAGCCCATTGAGGTTAATTAGGCTAATTATTCTAATTAGTCCAAATAGTCTGATTAGGGCATTGCGGCCAATTAAACCAATTAGGCCAATGAGTCCAATTGGTCTACTTTGGCTAATTAGACCAATTACACCAATGAGTCCAATTAGGATAATTACTCTAATTATGCCAATTAGTTTCAGTAGTCCAATGAGGAAAATTAATCCATTGAGTCCAATTAGGCCAATTATACCATTGATACCAATAAGGACAATTAGGCCAAATGAGGCTAATTAGGCCAATTGAAGCCAATTAGGCTAATTGAGTCCAATTATTCCACTGAGGCTAATTTTTCCACTGAGGCCAATAAGACCAATTAAGACAATTGAGTAAAATTAGGCCATTGAGGCCAATTAGGTCAATTGAGGCCAATTGAAGCCAATTGGGTTGACTAGTCCATTGAGTCCAATTATGCAATTTATCTCATTGAGGCCAATCATGAAAATTAGGCCAATTATAAAAATTAGTCCAATTAGTCCATTGAGGACAATGTATCTAGTTAGGCCATTGTGGAAACTTAGGACAATTAGGCCAATAAGGCCATTGAGGCCAATTAGGCCAATTAGTCCAAATTGGCCAATTAGTCAAATTAATCCATTGAGGTCAATTAGGCCAATTAAGTCCAATTAGGTCAATTGAGTCAAATTAGGTCAATTGGTACCAATTAGGCTAATTAGACTATTGAGGCTAATTAGTCTAATTATGCCAATTAGGAAATTGAGCCAAATTAGTCCATTAAGGCCAATAAGGAAAATTAGGCCATTGAGGCCAATTAGGCCAATTAGGTCATTAAGTCCAATTGGTCATTTAAACCAATTTGGGCAGTGGGGTGAATTAGGAAAACAATGCCATTGAGGCTAATTAGGCCAATTATTTCGTTGATTCCAAATAGCCATTGATGTCAATTAGGCAAATCAGGCCCTTGAGGAAAATGAGGCAAATGAGTCCAATTAGGACAATTGTGTCCAATTAGATCAATTGGGGATAATTAGCCAATTTGGCCAATTATTCCATTGATTCCAGTTAGTAAAATTAGGCCATTGCAACCAATTAGTCCAATTAGTCCAATTGAGTCCAATTAGGTCCTTGAATCCAATTAGTCCACTGAGCCCTATAAGGCCAATAAGGCCAATTAGGCCATTGAGTTCCACTAGTCCATTGAGGCCAATTATGCCAATTAGGCCAATTAGTCCATTAAGTCCAATTAGGTCATTGAGACCAATTAGGCCAATTAGGTCAATCAATCCATTGAGGCCAATTAGGCCAATTAAACCAATTAGGCAAATTTGACCAATTAGCCCAATTAGGCCACTGAGGATAATTAGGTCATTGAGTACAATGAGGCCAATAAGGAAATTTGTAAAATTAGGTTATTTAGGCCAATTAGGCCCATTAGGCCAATGAGGTCAATTAGTCCACTGAAACTAATTTGGCTATTGTGGCCAATTAGGCCAATTATAACAATGAAGTCAATTTAGGCTAATTAAGTCAATTGAGGCCAATTAGACTAATTGACGCCAATTATGCCATTGAGGAAAATTAGGCCACTAAGGTAAATTGAGACCAATTAGTACAGTTAGTCCAATTTGGCCAATTTTCCTGTTGAGGCCAATTAGGCTAATTATTCCAATTAGGCCAACTGTGGCCAACTAGCTCAATTAAGGCCAATTAGACCATTGATGACAATTGGACCACTAAGGAAAATTAAATAAATTGAGTCCAATTAGTCAAATTAGTATATTGAGCCTAATTATTCCTCTAATCCTAATTAGGCCAATTGAGTCCAATTATTCCAATTAGGATAATTGAGTCCAGTTAGACCAATGATGTTAATTAGGCCAATGAGGAAAATTGGGCCAATTGAGACCAATTAGGCTAATTGATTCCAATTTTTCCATTGTGACCAATTAGGATATTGAGTCCAATTAGGCCAATTAGGCCATCAATGCAATTATGAAATTGAGACCAATTAGGCCATTTGGGTCAATTAGGCCAATTTGGCCATTGAGGCGAATTAGGAAAATTCAGAAATTGTGTCCAATTAGGGAAATAATTCAAATTAGTCCATTATGGCCTATTATTCCAAATAGACCATTACTAAAAATTAGGTAAATTATACCAATTAGTTCAATTAGTTCATTGAGACCATTAGGCTAATTAAACCAATTAGGCCAATTAGGTCATTGAGGCAAATTAGGCAACTGAGGCCAATTATTACAATTATTCTAATTAGACCATTTAGGTCATTGATCCCAACTAGGACATTGAAACAAATTAGGCCAATTATTCTAATTAATATAATTAATCCATTGATACAAATTAGTCCATTGAGGCCAATTAGGAAAATGGAGATCAATTAGGTCTATTGAGACCAACTAAGACAATTAGGACAATTAGGTTAATTAGACCATTGAGGCCAACTAGGCCATTGAGGCCAATTAGGTGGATTATTCCAATTAGGCCAATTAGGACAATTAGTCCATTGAGGCCAATTAGTCCAATTAAACAATTGAGGCAAATTAATCTATTGAGACCAATTACTCCATTAGGGCATTGAGGACAATTAGACCGATTATTCTAGTTATTCCAATTTTCACATTGATGCCAATTAGGTCATTGAAACCAATTAGGACAATTATACTAATTATTCCAATTATGTCAATTAGGAGAACTAGTACATTGAGGAAAATTCTACCATTGAGACCATTTAGACCTTTTAGGACAATTAGGCCATTAGTCCAATTAAGCCATTGAGGCCTAATAGGCCTATGAGGCAGTTAAGCCAATTAGACAAATTAGGAAATTGAGGCCAATTAGGCCAATTAGTAAATTATGAAAATTAGGCCAATTAAACCAATTAGAAAATTGAGGCCAATTAGGCCAATTATGGAAATAAATCCTTTTGGCCAAATGTGCCAATTTAGCCAATTTGGCCAATTTGGCCATTGAGGTCAATTTAGACAATTAGGTAAATTATTCCAATTAGGTCATTATACCAATTAAGCCAATTTGGATAATTATTCTATTAAGTCCAATTGGGCCATTAAGGGGAATTAGGCCACTTAGTACAATTAGGAAAATTATGCCAATTAGTCCAATTAGGTCATTGAGGGAAATTATGCCAATTTAGCCAATTAGTCCAATTAATCCATTGAGGAAAATTAATCCAATTGGGAAATTATACCAATTTGTAAAATTAGGAAAATTAATCCAATTTGGTAAATTAGGTCAATTTATCCAATTAGACCATTGAGACCAATTAGTCCAATTAAACCAATTAGGCCATTGAGGTCAATTAAGGAAATTAGGCCAAGTACGCCATTGAAGAAAATTAGGCCAATTAGGCCATTGAGATAAATTATTTCATTGTGGTGTATTAGGATAATTGATATGTGATGCAAGACCCACTAGGAAGTGTCCTAGGTACCTTGTATAATGTTCGCACCTGGATTGTCGTAAGAAAACAAGTGAATGTGGTACCTTACATTAGTCAAACACCTAGTTTCCACAAGTCAAAAAGCCTAATTGATGACTTTGACAACTTTGGAGACAACTAGCACACCCTTTTGGAAAATTAAATACAAGTAGCCCACCACCTTTTGTCTTTGAAGATTCCATTTTGGGGTGGGCTTGAAATTTGTAACACACCATGGGTAGGGTTTTTAAAAGCAATTTTGGCCCTTAATTAATGTAATTATAGGCCCGGATGCTTCCTCCAAGAAAGGTTGTTGGGAATCCTCTTGGAATTCCATGATTAACCCATTTAAGGCCTCCTTCATTCTCTTGGTTCACTCCCTTGTCATTGGGCCACCAATTCCACTCAATGGGTCTTTTCCACTTGTGTGAATTCTTCCCTCCTCATCAAGTCTGCATCCAGCCCCATGATTCCCATGATCCTAATCATATCCTCCCTCCTAAAAGGATTCATCCTAGAATCTGAAAATTCAAAGGGAGAAAGATCACCACCATTAAAGCTGGCACTAATATTCCCATACCATTCGGGTAACTCAATATTGTAGGCATTATCATTGATCTTCTCTATGACTTGGAAGGGACCATATCCTCATGGATGAAGTTTTTATTTTCGTTGCTCTGGGAACCTCTCCTTCCTCAAGTGTACCCACACCCATTCTCCTGGTTGAAACACCATTTTCCTCCAACCTTTGTTGGCGTGTTTCACCACTTGTTCATTCTTCCACTCAATATTGGCCTTTACCTTTGCATGAAACTCCTGTACAAACTTTTCCTTTTTTACCTTCAATATTAGAAAATTGATTAGTAGGAAAAGGTAAAATATCAAGGTGATTTAATGGGTTAAAACCATACACAACTTCAAACGGTGAAGCATTAGTAGTGGAGTGAACCACTCGATTATAATCAAATTCAATGTGAGGAAAGCATCATTACTAATGTCTCAAATTCTTTCTAAGGATGGCACGTAACAATGTGGAAAGGGTTCTATTGGCCACCTTAGTTTGGCCATCTGTTTATTGGTGTGTAGTGGTGGATAACAAAAGTTTGGTTCCAAGTTTGTTCCATAATGTCCTCCAGAAGTGAATAAGGAATTTTACATCCCTATCACTCACAATGCTCTTGGGTAATCCATTCAACCTAACAATTTCCCTGAAAAACAAATCAGCGATATGAGTTGCATCATTGGTTTTAAAAAAATTAATAAAATGATCCATTTTACTAAACCTATCCACCACCAAAAAGATGCTACCCTTGCCTGATTGTGATATTGGAAAGCATAGTACAAAATCCATTGAAATGTCAACCCAAGGATGAGAAGTAATAGGAAAAGGGGTGTACAAGACATGTGGAATCACTTTCAACTTTTCATGTTTACACACATTACAATTTCCACAAACACGTACCACATCCCTACCCATGTGAGGCCAATAAAAATGTTCACTCAATAAGGACAATGTTTTCTCAACCCCAAAATTCCCCATTAATAAACCCCAATGAGTTTCTCTAACAAAAAATTCACGCATGGAACAATATAGAACACATAATTTATTTTTCCAAAAAATAAACCCACAATGTTTGTAAAAATAAATATTCCCATGTTTTTCAAACAACTTCCAAATTTCATAAAAATCCACATCATTCTCATACATGCTTTTCAACATTTCATAACCAAGTATTTTAGCATGCATAGAAGTGATAATAGAGTATCTCCTAGATAAATCATCAGTGACAACATTTTCTTTTCCTTGTTTATTCTTAGTGATATAAGGAAATGTTTCAATGAATTCAAGCCATATTGCATGTTGCCTATTCAACTTTCCTTGTGATTTAAGAAAATGTAGACTTTCATGATCTGAATGAATCACAAATTCCCTTGGCCATAAGTACTGTTTCCAATTTTCTAAAGTTATTTTGAGGGAATACAATTCCTTGTCATAGGTAGAGTATTTCAATGCATCCCCATTAATTTTCTCACTAAATTAAGCAATAGGCTTAGAGTATTTCATTAAAACATCCCCAATTCCTATTCCATAGGCATCACACTCAACATCAAAAACTTTAGAAAAGTTGGGAAGAATTAAGAGAGTTGAATTTGTCAACTTACCTTTGAGTGTGGAGAATGCATCTTCTTGAGATTTTCCCCACTTGAAGCTCACCCCTTTCTTGACCAACTCATTCAATGGTGCCAAAATGGTCGAAAAGTCCCCCACGAACCTTCGGTAAAAACTCACAAGTCCATGGAAGCTCCTCACCTCATTGACATTCTTTGGTGTTGGCCAGTCCCGGATTGCCTTCACCATCTCTTCATCAACCCTCATGCCATCAGCTCCTACCACAAAACCAAGTAAAACAACATAATTTAAAAAAAAAATGTACATTTTTTCAAGTTTTCAAACAACCTTCTTTTCCTAAGAGTCTCAAAAACATGTTTCAAATGATCATGATGTTCATCAAGGATCTTAGAATAAACAAGGATGTCATCAAAATACACAATCACAAATTTCCCAATGAATGTATAGAAAATATGATTCATTAAGTTCATGAATGTACTAGGGGTGTTAGTTTGTCCAAATGGAATAACTATCCATTCATACAATCCAAACTTAGTTTTAAATGCGTTTTTCAATTCATCTCCCTCTTTAATTCTAATTTGATGGTATCCACTCCTTAGGTAAATTTTAGTAAACAGGAATGCACCATGGAGTTCATCAAGCATATCATCCAAATGAGGCATGTCATAGCAATAATTTACCATGATTTTGTTCATAACTCGACAATAAACACACATCCTACACTTACCATATTTTTTGCGACAAGAGTTACCGGTACCACACACGGACTCAATCTCTCTCGAACAAATCCCTTAGCAATTATTCTACTTGTCATTGGATTTCTAGAGTCTCCTCCGGGTTGGCCCAATAATCTGATTGATTGGGAATCATTTCCCTGGGGAGAAAGTTGATGTGGTGCTCGATACCCTGCAAGGGAGGTAACCCATCAGAAATTTCCTCCAGAAACACATCACCAAATTCCTGCAAAAGGGACATAACACTATAAGGTATTTTAGGGTTAGGAGAGTTAGTGGTAAAAAATTCTCCCTTGCATAGAAGCAAGAGAGTTTCCTCCCCATATAAATATCTCTCTATCTCTCTTTTTCCTGAGAATAAGCTCACTTTTCCCTCAACACTCTTGTTTTCACTCTTGTTTTCAACTCTTTTATTTCCCTCATTTTTTTGGTTTCACTCAACACTCCTTTTTCACTCTTCTCATTCTCTCTATTTTTTTCTCTCTTTTATTTTTCTCTCTTCTCATAATCTCTCTCAATCCTCACTTGGTCTTCATAATATTTCAAAGGCCTCAATGGTGTAAGAATAACCATCCTCCCATTGTACTCAAAAGAATAGCGGTTAGTGTATCTATCATGTGCGACCCTCTAATAAAATTTCCAAGGTATTCCCAAAAAAATATGACTAGCATGCATTGGAACAACATCACAAATTACCTTGTATTCATACTTCTAAATAGAAAATGGAACTTGTGCTTGCTTAGTCACTTTGACATCCCCACTATTATTTAACCACTGAAGTCTATAAGGCCTAGGATGTCTAGTCATAGCTAATCCCAATTTATCAACCATAAAACCACTTGCTAAATTTGTATAACTACCCCCATAAATAATCATACTACGTACTTTATCTTTGATGAGGCATCTAGTATGAAAAATTTTCTCCCTTTGCTCTTGATCATGTTCTCCTTCGGGTTGAGCACTCAAATCACGCCTTGCCACAAGAATTTCTTCATGTATGAGGCTTTCAACTTCCACATATGAATCATCCTCAAGTGATGGAATTTCATCTTAGCTTGAGCGAGCACCAAGAACATCTCTATCATCCAAAATAATCATTGTCCTCTTGTTTGGGAATTGTGAGGCAATATATCCAAATCCTTGGCATTTAAAACATTTGATATCTAATGATATGGAAACAACCTTACCCTAAATTTTACCTTTGGGTTCTAGAAATAATGGTTTTGGTTTGGTCACCTCTTTTGAATCTGTTTTGTGTTCCCTTACATTCTCTTGTGGTTTGGAATCCTTGAACTTGAAAGAAGATTTTGAATCCTTGCCATAGGATGTAGGGCGCATCCTCCTTTCCTTTACTTTCCTCTCCGCTTTGGTAGCCATGTGCAGTTGATCCTCCATGTCCAAGTAGTGGTGCATGTCCACTATGTCCTGAATGTCATAGTTGAGGACGTTCAAAAACCTTTCCATGGTGCCCTCTCGATCCTCATCAATATTCACCCAAATCATGACTATCTCCATCTATTTGGGATACTCCTCAACACTCATGGCCCCTTGTTTCAAACCCTACAACTTGGGGAACAAGTCAAGATAATAGTGGCTAGAAATGAACCTCTTACACATTACCACTTTCATCTCCTCCCAAGTGTGGATGGGTCTTTCTCCAATTTGTCATTGACTCACTTGTAGTTGGTCCCACCAAATACTAGCATAGTCGGTGAATTCCACGGCTACCAACTTTGCTTTGTTTTCCTTCTAATAGTTGTGACAACAAAAAACATTTTCTACCTTTCTTTCTCATTCCAAGTAAGTTTCGGGATAATTATTACCTTGGAATGAAGGGATCCTCAACTTTACTCCTCCAAGATCGTTGGCTTGCCTCCATGTTGGTTGATTTTTCCGAATTGGTGACTCATGAAAATCGGATAACTCCTCCTCTTCTTCAACCCACCTCCTTGGTGGTGCTCTAGAATTGGAAGGGGATTGAAGTTCATCCATCCTCGCATTCAACCTTTGGAATTATTCTTGTACAACCCTGATGAACATCTTAATTTCTGCTTCATTGGTGTTACTCGACTCCGCCATTTAGGAATCCTATAAAAAAATGAAGAGAAATGAAAATGGGCCTCACACACTCCCTCATGTGTTTACAATCAAAAATAATATGTTCACTCGTGTTTCACTCAATTTTATTTTTTATCAAAATGTAACACTCTTCCCTTTTACCACTCAACTTGCTTCCTATGGCGTTCTTACCCAATTTCAACAAATCGAAAGGATCGTTGAAATTTGGCAATCCTGAACTAGAATTCAAAGATAAAATTCAAAATGGATTCAACATAAAAAAAAGCGGAAAGTGGAAGAAAATGGATAAAGAATAATGAAAATGGAATGTAGAATTCAAAATGTTGCATTTTTTGAGCCTTTAATTTTTTTGTTTTGATTTTTTTGTTTTATTTTTTTGGGATCTTTTTTATTTTTAAATGAAGAAACAAAAAGATTAATTTTTCAATATTTAAATACAGGAGAAGCAATAATTTGTAACATCATATGGAATCAACGTGCGATTGGTGTGGTTTTAAAATTGCAGAATTTGTTGCAAAATTTGAACCTGTTGTATCTCTCAATTTATAGATTGGATTTCGATGATTCAAATGGAGAAGAAATATAAGCTTCTCAAATACAATAATGATATACTTTATGTCCGAAAAGATAAAGGACATTCGTAGGTGAAGAATAAAATGGACCGGAATTGATGTCAGCCCGATTCGAAGAGAAAGGAAAATGGAAGAAAGAATAAAAAAGAAGGAACCTGATTTCTTGAAAATTCGCTCTGATACTAAATGATACATGATGCAAGACCCACTATGAAGTGTCCTGGGAACCTTTTATAATGCTTTCATGTTGATCACCTGAATCACCGCAAGAAAACAAGTGAATGTGGTGTTCAGATAATGAAAATGAGAAGGAAGGGGGGAATGGTCAAGGTAGAACCCAAAGAGAAATTGTTTCTAATAACTCTAGACACAAGATGCCACAATGGATGACCAATCCTTTGATAAGTCAAGAATTAAGCAAGAACACAAAGGTTTCAAGAAAAACTCACCATAATAACATTAACTTCATTCTTGATGTTTCAAGAGTACAAGGTGGTGTCTATTTATAGTCAAAGAGAGAAAGAAATTTGAATCACACAATGGGGTGGCTTTTACATTAGTCAAACACCTAGTTTCAATAAGTAAAAAAGCCTAAATGATGACTTTGAAAACTTTGGCACCTTCCCATGACTTTAGGAGACAAGTAGCACACCCTTTTGGAAAACTAAATACAAGTACACCACCACCTTTTGACTTTGAAGATTCCATGGTGGGGGGGCTTGAAATTCATAGCACACCATGGGTTGTGTTTTTAAAAGAAATTTTGGCCCTTAATTAATGTAATTATAGGCCCGGACACTTCCTCCAAGAAAGGGTGTTGGGCATCCTCTTGGAATTCCATGATTAACCCATTTAAGGCCTCTATCATTCTCTTGGTCCGCTCCCTTGTCATTAGGCCACTGATTCCATGCAATGGATCATGTCCACTTGTGTGCATTCTACCCTCTACATCTATTCAGCATCCAACCCCGCGATGCCCTTGTGTTCCATGATCCTCATCACTAATGAGGCCAATTAGGCCAATTAGGTCAATTAGCCTTTTGAGGCCAATTAGGAAAATTATGAAAATTAGGCCAACTAAGAAAATTAGGTCAATTATGCCAATTAGGCCATTGATTCCTGCTATTCCAATTATGCCAACTATGCAAATTAGGCCAATTATGGAAATTAGACCAATTATACAAATTAGTCCATTGAGCCGATTAGGTCCTTGAGGCCAATTATGCCAATTAGTACATTGAGGCCAATTATTAAAATTAGGCCATTAAGGATTGTTGGTTCATTGAGGTGAATTATTCCAATTAGTCCATTGAGTCCAATTAGGACAACCATGCCAATTAGGACAAATGGTCCGATTAGGAAATTGAGGCCAATTAAACCAATTATGCCAATGAGGACAATTGGTCCAGTTTGGCCAACTAGGCCAATTACACCATTGAGGCCAATTAGTCCATTGAGGTGAAGTAGGTTAATTGGGTCAATTTGTCCAATTTTTACAATTAGTATCATTAGTCCCATTAGTCCATTGAGGAAAATTAAGCTGTTGAGGCCAATTAGGCCAATTAGGCTATTGATACCAATTAGAAAATTAGGCCAATTGAGGCTAATTAGGCCAATTGAGGCCAATTAGACTAATTGAGGTCAATTAGGCTGATTGAGACTAATTAGGCCACTGAGGATAATTTGTATACTGACGCCAAAAAGACCAATTAAGTCAATTGAGGAAAATTAGGCCATTGAGGCCAATTAGGCCAATTGAGGCCAATTGAAGCCAATTGGGATGACTAGTCCATTGAGGCCAATTATGCCAATTATCCCATGGAGGATAATAAAAAAAATTAGGCAAATTAGGAAAATTAGTCCAATTAGGACATTGAGGCCAATTAATCAAATTAGGCCATTGTGGAAAATTAGGCCAATTTGTTCAATTAGGCCGTTGAGGCCAATTAGGACATTGAAGCCAATTAGACCAATTAGGCCATTAAGGTCAATTAGACCATTGAGTCTAATTAGGTCAATTAGTCCAATTTAGCCAATTAGGAAAATTAATCCTTGGGGCCAATTAATCCAATTAAGTCCAATTAGGTCAATTGGAGAAAATTAGGCCAACTAGACTATTGAGTACAATTCGTCTAATTTGGACAATTAGGCAATTTAGGAAAATTAGGCCATTAAGGCCAATGAGAAAAAATAGTTTATTGAGGCCAATTAGGCCATTTAGGCCAATTATGCCAATTAGGTCATTGAGTCCAATTGGCCATTGAGACCAATTTGGGTAGAGGGGGCAATTAGGAAAATAATGTCATTGAGGCCAATTAGGCCAATTATGTTGTTAATTACAATTGTAAAATGAGTTCAATAAGGAAAATTAGGCCATTGAGGCAAATGAGTCCAATGATACCAATAAGGAAATTAGGAAATTGAGGACAATTAGGCCAATTGGGTCTAATTGGTCCAAGTAGACCATTGAGCCCAATTAGGCCAATTGAGTCCAATTAGGTCATTGAGGCTAATTAGACTACTGAGGCCAATTAGGTTAATTAGTCTAATAAGGCCATTGATTCCAATTTCTCCATTGAAGCCAATTAGGACAATTAGTCCCTTGAGGCCTGTTAGGTTGTTAAGACCAATTAGGTCGATTAGTCCATTGATGTCAATTAGGCTAATTAGACAAATTAGTCCAATTAGGTCATTCAGGCCAATGAAACCAATAAGGAAATTTGGAAAATTAGGTCATTCATGCCAATTAAACCCATTAGGCCAATGAGGCCAATTAAGCCACTAAATCCAATTTTTCCATTGTGGCCAATTAGACCAATTATTCCAATTAAGTCAATTGAAGCTAATTAATTCAATTGAGGACAAATATACCAATTGAGGCCAATTATTCCATTGAGGAAAATTAGGCCACTAAGTCCAATTGAAACCAATTAGGCCATTGAGGCCAATTACGCCAGTTAGTCCAATTTGGCCAATTTGACATTGAGCCCAATTAGGATAATTATTCCAATTAGGCCAATTGAGGCCAACTAGTTCAATTGAGGCCAATTAGATCACTTGAGTCCAATTAGGCCAGTAAGGCCAACTAGTTCAATTGAGGCCAATTAGATCACTTGAGTCCAATTAGGCTAGTAAGGTCAATTCAGTCAATTAGTCCAATTAGTCCGTTGAGTCCAATTAGTCCTCTTAGCCTAATTAGGATAATTGATTCCCATTAGTCCAATTAGGCTAATAGATCCCAACTAGGCCAATGATGTTAATTAGGCCACTAAGGAAAATTAGGCAAATTACGCCAATTAAGCCAATTGATTCCAATTAGTCCATTGTGACCAATTAGGCCAATTAGTTCAGTAATACAATTAGGGAATTGAGGGGAATTAGGAAAATTAAACCATTGAGGTCAATTAGACCAATTAGGTCAATGAGACCAATTAGTAAAATTCAGAAATTGAGGTCAATTAGGCCTATTAGGCCACTGATGCTAATTAGGACAATTTAGCAATTGAAGCCAATTAAGGAAATTATGCCAATTAGGCTATTAGGGCCAATTATTCTAATTAGACCATTGCTATCACTTAGGAAAATTAGGCCTATTAGGTCAATTTGGCTATTGAGACCAATTAGGATAATTAAACCAATTATAACAATTAGTCCAATTAAGCCAAGTAATCCAATTATGCTAATTATGCCAATTAGCTGGTTGAGGCCAATTAGGCTGCTGAGGCCAATTCGGCCAATTAGGCAATTAAGGCAAATTAGTCAAATTATGCCAATTAGGCCAATTAGGACAACTAGGACAATTTGGTCAATTAGGCCATTGACACCAATTAGGACAACTCAGTCATTGAGGCCAATTTGGCATAATAGGGCCATTGAGTACAATTAGGAAAATTCGGACAATTATGCCAACTAGGCTAATTTGGAAAATTTGACCTAATTGGTGCATTGAGTCCAACTAGGCCATTGAGTATAATTAGTGAAATTTATCCAATTAGGCCAATTAGGCCATTGAACCTAATTACGTCAATTAGGCCATTGAGACCAATTAGTCCATTAAGGCCAATTAGCCCATTGAGGCCAATTAGGCCATTGACACTGACTAGGTCATTGAGGCCAATTAGATCAATTATGTCACTGAGGCCAATTAGGCCTATTAAACCATTGAGCCCAATTATTCCAATTAGGCCATTGAGGCCAATTGTGCCAATTAGACCATTGAGGTTAATTAGGCCAATTAGTCCATTGATTCCAATTGGGACAATTGGGCTAATTGATCCAACTAGTCCATTGAGGGTAAATAGGTCATTGAGGACAATTAGGCCATTGATGCCAATGAGGCCAATTAATCCAATTTGGCCATTGAGCCCAATTAGGCCATTGGGGCGAATTAGGCCAATTAGGCAACTGAGGAAAATTACTCCATTAAGGAAAATTTGGCCAAAAAGGTCAAATAGGAAAACTAGGCTATTAAGCCCAATTAGGACCAATAGGCTAATTAGGCCATTGAGGCAAATTAGGTCATTGAGGTGAATTAGGCCAATTAGTCCATTGAGGCCAATTATGCCTCTATTAGGCCAATTAGACCAAATAGACTATGCAAACTAATTAGATCAATTATGCTAATTCATCAAATTAGGCCATTTAGTTCAATTAGGTCTATTGGGACATTAAGGAAAATTGGGAAAATTAGGTTAATAAGGAAAATTAGGCCATTCAGGCCAATTAGGTCATTGAGGCTAATTCAAACAATTAGGCGGTTGAGGCCAATTAGGGGAATTAGGCTAATTCGTCCAAATAGGCAAATTTGGCCATTGAGACGAATTAGGCGAATTAGTCCATTGAGTTCAATTACGCCATTGATTCTATTTTGAATAATAAGTTTAATTAGGCCAATTGGGTAATTGAGGTCAATAAGGACAGTTAGTCCATTGAGGCCAATTAGGCCATTGAGGTTATTGAGTTCAATTAGGACAATTAGGCCAATTAGGACATTAGGTCAATTAGGAAAATTAGGCCAATTAGAAAATTAGACCATTAATGCCAATTAGTTCCTTGAGGTCAATTTGGCCAATTGGCCATTGTGGCCAATTAGGAATTGAGTCCATGGAAGTCAATTAGGCCATTGAGGAAAATTAGAATATCTTAGGACAATTAGGCCAATGAGGCCAATTAGGTTTTTGAGGCCAATAAGCCATTGATTCCAATTAGGTCATTGAGGCTAATAAGCCCACTGATGCCAATTAGAGCATTGTGGGCAATTAGGCCAATGAAGTAAATTAGGCCATCTATGTCAATCAATCCATTAGTTTCATTTAGTAAATTTATGCCAATTTGTCCAATTTGTCCAATTAGGCCAATTAGGACAATTATTCCATTGAGGTAAATTAGACCAACTAAGCCAATTAGGCCAATTGGCACATTAAGACCAATTCCGTCATTGAGGCCAATTAAGCCAATTAGTTCATTGATGTCAATTAGGTCAATTAGGCCAATTAGGGAATTGAGTTTAATTAGTTCATTGAGTTTAATTTGGCCATTGAGGCCAGTTAGGACAATAGGTCAATAAGGAAAATTAGGTCAATTATGCCAATTTGGTCAATGAGGCAAATTAATCCAATTATGGAAATTATGTCAATTAGGTTATTAAGGCCAATTAAGTCATTGAGGCCAATTAGTTCAACGAGTCTAATTAGTCCAATAAGGCCAATTATGCCAATTCGACCATTGAGACCAATTAGGCTAATTAGACAAATTAGACCAATTCGGCCAATCTGGCCATTGAGGCCATTTTGGCTAATTTGGTCATTGTGGCCAATTTGGCCAATTTGGCCAATTAGGTCAATTATTCCAATTGAGTCCATTGAGGATAATTAGGTCATTGATGAAAATTAGGCCAATTAGACAATTGAGACCAATTAGTTTTATTAGATTAATTTGGCCAATTTGGTCATTGAGGCCAGTTAGGCCAATTTTACCAATTGTACTGATTAGGTCAATTATTCCAATTGAGAACATTGAGCCCAATTAGTCCAATAAGGATATTGAGGTCAATTAATCTAATTAGGGCAGTTAATCCATTGTTTCTAATTAATCCAATTAGGTCATTGAGGCCAATTAGTCCAATTTGGCTAATTAGGCCAATTGAGGGAATCGAGGCCAATTAGTCCAATTGAGCCCATTGAGCCCAATTATTCCAATTAGGTCAATGGTCCAATTGAGTCCAATTATCCCAATTGAGGAAATTGAGGTCAATTAGGAAAATTAGGCCAATTGATCCATTGAGGCCAATTTGGCCAATTTGGTCAATTAGTGCAATTAGGCCATTGATGCTAATTAGGCCAACTAGGCCGTTGTGTCTAATTAGGTCAATTAGTCCAATTAGTCCAATTGAGGCCATTGAGGTCAATTAGGCCAATTGGTCCAATTGATCCATTGAGGACAATTTGGCCAATTTGGTCAATTAGTGCGATTGGGCCATTGATGCCAATTAGGCCAACTTGGACATTGATGCCAATTTTTCCAATTAGGCAAATTAGGCGCTTGCGTCCAATTAGGTCAATTAGGCCATTGAGGCCAATTTGGCCATTGAGGCCAATTAGGCCATGTGGTCAATTTGGCCAATTTGGTGAATTAGGCCAATTATTCCAATTTGGTCAATTAGGCCAGTTGATGTCATTGAGGCCAATTAGGCCATTGATGCCGACTAGGACATTGATACCGACTAGGCCAATTAGGCCAATTACACGAATTAAGCTATTCATGCCAATTATGAAAATTAGGCCATTTAGGACATTGAGGACAATTAGGAAAATTTGGTCATTGATTCCAGTTAGGTCAATGAAACAAATTAGTCCAATTAGGCCATTAATACTAATTATGTTAATTAGGTCATTGTGGCCATTGAGGACATTGATTCCATTGAGGCCAATTTGGCCCTTGACTTCAATTAGACCAATTAGCCTAATTAGGCCAATTAGCTCATTGAGGCCAATTAGGCCAATCAGGTGAATTAGGCCATTAAGGCCATGGAGACAAATTAGGCAAAATAGGCCAATTTGGCCAATTTTTCCATTGATGCCAATTAGGCCATTGATTCCAATTAGTCCAATTAGAACAATTCATCCATTGGTGTCAATTCACCCAATTAGGCCATTGAGGCCATTTAGGCCATTTAGACCAATTAGGCCATTGATGCTAATTTGTCCATTGAGGCTGGTTAGGACAATTAGTCTAATTAAGGTATTAAGGACAATTTGTCCAATTAAGCCAACTAGGTCATTGATGCCAATTAGGCCATTGTTGCCAATTAAACAAATTAGGCCGGTGATACCAATTAGGACTTTGAGGATAATTAGGCCTTTGAGCCTAATTATGCCAATTGAGCCCAATTAGACCATTGAAGCCAATTAGGCCATTGATACTAATTAGGCCAACTTGGCCAATTAGGCCATTGATTCCAATTAGGACATTGAGTCCAATTAGAACTATTATTTAATTGATGAAAATTAGGCCATTGATCCCTATTAACCTAATTAGGCCAGTGAGGCCAATTAAGATTTTGAGGAAAATTCGGCCTTTGAGGCTAATTAGGCAAATTGATGCCAATTAGGATACTGAGTCCAATTTGGACACTGAGACCAATTAGTCCAATTGAGTCCCATTAAAAAATTAGGAAAATTAGACCAATTAGTCCATTATATTCAATTAAGTCAATTATGAAAATTACGCTAATTAGGCAAATAATACTAATTAGTCCAATTTTCCCAATGAGGCCAATTAGGCCATTTATGCCAATTAGGTTATTGATCCCAATTATGTCATTGAGGCCATGGAGGGAAATTAGGCCAATGAGGCCAACTAAGAAAAATTTATCCAATTAGACCATTTAGGCCAATTAGACCATTTAGGCCAATGAGACGAATTAGGAAAATTAGGCCATTGAGACTAATTAGGTAATTGAGACCAATTAGTCTAATTAGGTCGATGAGGCCAATTAAGGCCATTTAGGTAATATCAAGAAAGAAAAAGTCAAATGATATGATTTTTGTGGGGTTTTCCATATAACCCTAGAAAAAAATCAAACTATGCTTACTAGGCCTAAAGGATTAGGTAAAACAAAAGCATCTAGTGAGAATGAAAACAAAAATGATTGAAGACAAAATGTTTTTGATTTATGAAAACTTGTCACAGAGGAGAATAAAAAAATTGTAGTCTCTCTCCTATCATAAATCACAAAAGGTTTTCTATATAACTCCTCATTTGATTGATAGCCGCTTGAGCCCCATAAGCTGCCCTTTGAAGCTCTTTTAGTTGAACAGCTCCGCTCTCTTCAACATGATGAAGTTCTTCTTTAGCATCTATAATGGATTTTTCACCATATTTCTAAGCTTATCCTAATGATCTATGAAGTTGTTCAAGCTCCACTATGATAACATCTAATTCCTATTGGAGACGTAGCTGCTGAACAGTCTTTTCTTTAATCATCTGCTCCAGTTCTTTCAAATTTAAAGTGTGATCAACCTCATCCTGGGACAACGCTTCTTGGAATTCTTCAGTGTTGCTCAACAGCTTATATTTTATCAAGCCTTTCCAAATATTTTTCTCTTGTTCCATTCTTTAGATAATCTCTTTCACTATAGTGTGGATTTCATAGTATTCAAAACCGCAAAATCCCAATGTGATAAACAGAGATGAACATGGTGGAATTCTTGAAGGCAGTTCCTCAAGAGGAATTTCAGAAATTATCTTCCAAATATTTTTCCATGCCTTATGATGTGTGATATGAAGGGACTTTTGTAGTTCTGGGTCTGGTTCGAAGTCACTAGCATAAGGAGGAATGTACTCTAGGATTAATTCACTTAATGAAGTTCCCTATTCTGCTCCTTCCAGAACGATGGCTGCTTCGCCTTCCAATACTGTTTGAGTATATGCAGAGGCTTCACCTCCAGACCTAGCCATTGAAGTTGATATCCCTATATTCTAAATCAATAATTATGGTTATGGTTTGTTTCAAGTGATAACAAAAGTGAATACAATCACAATATCAGTATCTCTTACCTAATAGTATGGCAGTAGGCTAAAAAGACTCCTCATAAATATTCTCAGTTTCAGCAATTTTATTTGATGTATCTGGGTGAGGAGCACTATCTTTAATTGGCTCAGGATCCTCAGAATGAATCTTAGGAATATTTACTATCTCAAGATTCACCTAATCTAATGTCTCTGTAATGATAGGATTGATATTAATGTCAATACTTACTTCATTTATTGTCACAGAAACAATTTCTTTATATGGAACTGCATTTTTCAACCAAATATGGTTAGAAATTTAATCACAAGAAGATTAATACGATGAATAATGAAAACTCTCATCCAGTTTATTCTATACAAGGAACTTGAAATTCTTATAAAACATTTGGTATATTAACATGTCCTAATACTTCTTCAAAAGACATGACAAGTTTCATCATATCATCCAATGATATCTCATATCTCAGGTTAGTCTCACCCATGGGAGAACATGGCGTGTTTGCTTTTCAACCATCCTATGAAAACCTTTGACCCTGAATAGATTCCTCAGCAAAAAATTTGGGGTCAACATCGGTTGTTTATAGATGTTTTGGTGCATGTGATGAACCTAAAGTATCACAAGATGAAAGTCAATTCTTGTTACATTTGATGTCTTATAAAGCATTGTTGATTTACCAGAAGCCTCCTTTATTCTGATAGTAGGAACATGAGTAGTTCTGGGAACATACATTGGTTCCTTTGGCCTCAATGATTTTTCAAGAACAACCAGATTAGTAAAAATTTGTTCCTGTTCAACAGCACCCTCAATGGTTCCTTGAAGTTTATCAGTAGTTTCTTTCAAAGAAGAAACAAAAGAAGCCCCTGTAATTCCAAGAAGTTAAAACACTTATTCATGAATAAAGACTAAAATTCATTATTATCAGGAAGGATTACCACTACTAAGAAAGCATTTGACCATGGATTTATTTCTTCGATGCTTTTTTTATACGCCTTTTTAAGAGGACTTGCATAATCATCTCCAAAGACATGTATTGGAGAATGAAATACGCTTTCTATTTCATTGTCCATGGCCTGTTGGCCTGGAGATATTTCTCCCAGTTCACGAGGTGACCCAGTAACTCCAAGATTAGTGCCTCTAGGGATATAATGGGGTGATGGAACTTCAGTTTTTTTTCCTTTAACCAGCTGCAATTTAAGATTATATTTCCCCTGGGTAAAATGCTTTGACTAAATTAAAATTTCAAAGAAGAAGAGAATGCGAGAAAAAGGAAACATACATCTTAATGATCCACAAATTCATGCCATTATTCATCTAATGAAGGACTAATACCTTCAGTGGTACCATGATCTATCATTTCCTTCACCTGATTCGTGGTGTGAATTGATCCATCGACTGCATATATGAGAATTTCCATCTCTCTAATGTAAGCCCTCACCTCATTGGGATTGTCCTTAAAAAGAATGTCAGAGGAGGCATGTAGATCCACTACTCCTAGAATATGTAGCTCTTCACACAGATTCATCCACATGGATTTATCATCATATTATAGACTCTTCCATGTTTGAACTGCCTCTAGTCATATATATTCAGAGTGTACGTTAGAAGTTTGTGAAGAGGATCACGAATCCTTGGATTTAATTTTTTTTCCAACACCCGCAGTCATGGATGAGGGATGAGAAAATGGGACTCGTCGCTCTTCAGAATGATGGAGACTAGGTCTCCTCGGCACAAACTCAGTAGGGATCGATGGGGTGGCTCTCTTAACTCTAGAAGGGGGATTATATCTGGCATGAGGTCTCTTCAATGAATTTTAAGCCTCGTCACCTCCACCCTATTACTCTCATGAGTCAGCCCCTGATGATGAAGAGTTACCTTCCAAACAAAGTGGATCCCTCCTCTTACTTCTCTTTACCCCCAGTTGAGGGAAAACATGATTTAATACCCCTTCAGGGTAAGATGCGACCAATTTTTCGGCATACCAGATAGTCAATCTACTTACTGTATTAGTGGCAGGTAAATTAAATACTACACAAGTATTCTCCACAGATGTCAGTAACCATAGTTGTAGGGAAACCGTCGGATGTTGCTCTAATCTTACATGCACATGGGGGATACAAAATTTTGTTGCAAACACTTGAATTTACATACAAATCTATAAGGATCCTAGGCCTCACATATGATTTCACCGTAAATCCTTGTGGCTATTACACCATCTCTACAAGCTATCACATGCACCCTTAACACTAAATTGTCTATCCAATCAACAACGAATCACCCTGTAGGCGAGTTCCCATAAGGAAAGAGATGAAAATCCTTATGCATGCTCAATTTGGCCTTGATGTCATAAGTGTTCAGATATAAAGGTGAAATACCAGAAAAAGCCTAAACAGATGGTCGGAAAGGACTTCCAAAAACCTGTACCCCACTTTGTACAACATAAGTTCTGATGTGAGTAGAGATCCATCCCCACAACACCTAGAATGGTCCTTCTATTCTAAAGGGAGACTCCCCTCTGTAAATATACAGAAATCTCCTATGAATCTTGGCCAAAATAAGAGTGGCCAACCATACCATCCTTTTCTCATCCATCTTGGCCACAATAACAAAGGTTTATAGCATCACACCTCCTTTGGAATCTAGTACTGGGAACAAATATACGCTGATCCACATGGAAAAGAAACCTACCAGAAAAGTCTTTTCACGATTTTTTGGGTTGAATTCATATCCCCATTTGTCAAACTCTCCTTTCTCTAATGTTTTCCAAAAGGTGTCAGGAGTACCTCTCTTCTCTGCGCTTGGATAGCTGGTTAGACAGGTTTGGGTAGGACCCTTTTCCTTCTACATTACCAAGAATATTTCCATACATTCCTCTAGAAGAATATCCCTTCTTGTGGGAGAATTTTTGTTGGTCGCGTTCTTGGGTTTGTTAAATATTTTCATCGAATCACGAACCAAATCTGGTGTCTTCTTTGAGTCATTCCATGTCACTTTGGGAGCAATACACTCATTATACATATATCCAAGGATTGGAGCTCAGGAAAACTTATAGACATCCCACAAACTGATGTTTACCTCTCCATGTGTTAAATGGAAATAATTAGTTTATGGTCTCCATCAGATTAATAATTGTGGCACAAAATCTTCATTCTTGTACACATAGGTTTTCCCAACCCAGAAAAACTCATAAATCCTGACGCCTTTTAATTCATCTGTAAATTCTGCATAGGTCTTTCAAACCCAGTAATCCCACATCCATACAGGTTTTACACCACCTCCTAGGTAGAAATCCCAACTTTTCTTCCAAATCTTGGATTGATCCATCTGGGAATCTCAAAAGATGGATGAATAACAGTGTAGTTGTAGCTCATGTGTGTTTTCTTTCAAATCTGGAGCACACGGTCTATGATGTATGATATGATCATTCTCTTCTATCCCAGCATTAACAAATGAGCCTGCAATGGAAACTTTGGTAGATGAGAATTTCATATAATCCTGAAACCAAGAATGTGGGACATATTTATTTATGTCTGTAATATTAACATCCTACAGATGGATATAGCTATAAAAGGGAAGATTAGTGATTCAGGGAAAGTTGAAATGATACTTCTTCAGATATTTTGTTAAGTTTGGAAGGGTAGTGTCACAAACGTCGAAGTAGTCAGGACTGAAGACCTTCATCATGTCATAAATCCTCTTATTGGCTTGTTCATCAGCAGTTCCAATTCATTTGGGAGCCATTGAGCTAGAAAAAAGATATAAAATCATCTTTTAAGTAAGTTCATTTTTGATATTTGATAAAAGAATTGAAAAAAATTGGCAAAGGAATTAAGGCACACAAGTATAAAAGATGGCGCGCAAGTCTAAACTGGCGTGCAAGTGTGGTTCTCCAGTTATAGAACGTAACTAAAACCATACAGAAGAAGCACGGAAAAACCATGAGTGTCTGAGTGAAAGAAAACTTGTGCACCGAGAGCTAAAATTCTAGAAGTCATGAGAATTTTCATGGAAGTGAATCCGTTATATATAAGTGATGCAAGTCACCCTGTGAGCCTAAATCCTGTGCGTGACCATCTTTCACAGCTAGTTTCTCTATGTGAAAAAAACTTGCACACCCCCATACTATTTTATTTCTCCTTCATTACTTTACCTTAGTACAGGATCCTCTTTTCATTCCGGATCCAATTCTGAGGGGGGGATTTTGTTGACATTCCATTTTTTTATAGAGTCTAAAAAAATGATAAAGGGAAATACCTTAGAAAGAATAGGGGAAAACAAATGAAGAAAATCAATATTTACAAAAGCGTGAAATTTGGGTCACCCTAGTTAGACCAAGGGGCCCTCAGCACGCAGCCTACTTGCGCGCCCAATTTCAGTTCACCCAAGGTCCTGTTTTTGCCTATAAATAGACCCTCGGGGTCTTCATTTGTATGTAAGAATTTCCCAAAATCCAAATTTCTGCTCTGGTCTCCCTAATACTTCAACCCAGTCTTCCGAAAGATTCAAGGTATTTCTTGAACACCTAGAGTGGAGGATTTGAGGGAGGATCATTGGACTTAAGTCCTAGTATTTTAAAACCATAACACTTGCGTGCTTAAAGCGTCCAACTTCCCTAATTCATAAATACATGCATTCCATTTATTCTTTCTATAGAAACCTGAGCACCCCACTTCTGGGATCACCTGTGAAAGTTATTAAAGGCTTGAGTAAGGCCTCTCCCAAGCATTAAACGTCCAGGTTGTTCATCACTTGGTGGATTATAGGTCACCCTAGTCTACTTGAGCTCCCATACTTGAGAACCAGTATCTACTTGGGCTCCCCTCTTTGGTTCACCTAATCTCTTCATTCTACAATCCATCAAGCCCTCCTCAAAGCCATTTATCAAAATTCTTCTTCTTTGGCTCCCTTATCTAAAAGGGATTCTGTTGAGACCCCCATTAAAACCTCATGACTCATAAAAACTTTGGGAAAGGCACATCAGTGTGTCTCCTATTTGGGTTTTTATATCTGCAGTCAGTGGTTTCCCACATTTTTTTCACAATGGGGTTTGGATTCATGGAGTATCTATGGGTTTGTATATCTGTAGTCACATGGAAATTTCTCCCAGAAATAGTGTTGGGAAGTTCTCGATTTGAAAGATTAGGGTTTGGGTCCTGACCTCTCCCTTCTTAAAGACCTGAAACCATAGGTCTCTGGTATGGAAGGTATGGTTCATAATTTCCTAAGAAGTCTCCCTCCTCTACCGGGATCCACTTGGCCAACCATCCAAGTATAAGCCCCCTATCTTTTCTTACTGGAGGTAGCATCATTGATCCTCCTCTCCTTTTCATTGCCAAAGACCATGGGGGAGATGGGAAAAAGGACCTTCATTACCCTATCCCTCTCCCTCTAAGATATGTCAGCATGGGGACGCCATCCTGGTGTAAGCCCTTGACCTTCAACCCTTATTCCTTCCATTGGACCCTTGTCCAGTATAAATTGAGGAGAGGGAAGGCTCGTAGGTGCTCCCTCTTCCACGGTCACCTCGGCCTCATCCACTATCACCCCCATAGGCTCGGCCTCCTCCACCTGCGAAGGAGGAAAAGTGTGCATGTAATTGTTGAATATTCCACATCCTCTTGTTTATCACATCGATCATGACTCACATGGGCTTAGAGATTCGTGATGATTACAATATTTTCACAAACACTCACGGTGAATGAACTATGAGAACTCTGATTCCCACCATAATTGGGATACGTAGGAATCCTTCTCAGGGACCGAGCTCACGGGATATCCTCTTCAAGAATCCAACTATAATTCCCTTAATCTGGGCATCCTACTTAGGAATAACCCCCAAATTAAACCCCCAAATCATCAAGGCATCCTTTTCAGAATGTTAGCTCAAACTCATTTCTCTCAAAGGACTATACTCTCCTATGATACCCCAATCAGACTACGTGGGTTTGATTCCTATCCATATAGGATACGTAGGAAGCATCCTTGAGGTTCAAACCCAACACTTCAAATCAACCCTATTTTCCTTGGGCCATATTCCCAAAAGGTTCTAATCTTAATTGGAAACCCATATTATTTCCATGTTCTTTGGGCAGTTTAGGTATAATTCCCACACCCAAACTTTGACTAAGCACCATTCGCTTAGATGTCTTTACCACATGACATTAAACTATACGGTAGGGTCCTCATCACATGACCTTAGAAGGTATGATGTTTTCCATTAAGTGGTACAGAACTATGAGGGTTCTAATTCCTTTCACAAGGATACGTAGGTAACCCATTTCATGGGTACGATCACAAAATCAAAACAAAACTTCATCTCCCTAGGCGACAATAAATCCCAGAGTGCCCCACTGAGTGGATTAAAAACTAGTATCATCATAACGATGAATAAAATAATCTCTAAGTACTATATAAGAGGATACCATTGTTGGAGAACCTCGAATACATACGAATGATTCTAAGTTCAAACATGTTAATAAGCTATTACAAATTCCAAGGTAAACTTAGGTCATACTTGGTGAATTAATAAGGATTAATGAAAATATATTTATAAAGAGAGTCCTGGGGTAGACAATAATTTCCCCCAAAAGGGTGTGATGAGTCCGACCTCCCATCCTCTTGACCAATTAATTTTCATAAGTATTGTAAAGTTTGAACTTAACGAATGCCTACCTTTAGAAAGAAGGTCCCTTTCAGATAATGAACTGTTGGATGTTTCTGATTCCATGAATAAATCCAATGAAAACCACCTAGGAGTATTGATTCATAAATTGGAACACATGTTTCAAGGACCTACGAAAAAATGTTGGACAAAGACTAGTTGAAATCCTCTATCTTCCTGTTGGTCGCTGCTTGATAGTGGGATGAATGGTTGGATTTGATTCCATACTCCTAGTATAACTTATCCAACTTAGCAAAGAAGAATTTGGTGCCATTTTCCATTAGTATTGTATGAGGGACACCAAATCTGGTAATGATGTGGCTTTCACAAAGCTAATAATTCTTCTTACCCCAACCTCTTTAAGGGGTATGGATTCAGCCCATTTGGATAAGAAGTCGATTTTTGTGATAATGAACTTGAATTTTATGGTTGTGGCAGGAGAATATGGTCCCACGACATCCATCCCCCATATAGAAAATTTCCAGGAGTACTTAGATATGTGAAGTAGTTATGGGGGTTGGTGAATGAAATTGGCATGAACTTGTCAGGGATGGAACTTCTTGGAGAATGTGGAACAATCTTGTATCATAGTGGGCCAATAATATCCAAGTATTTGAATTTGATAGGAGAGATTCGATGCTAATTAGTGTGCTCCACAGGTTCTGGCATGCACTTATTTCATGATAGCATTAGTCTCCTATCCATCAATTAACCTAAGAAGGAATCCATCAAGGCATTTTTTATAGAGAACCTTCTCTTGGTTTGCGCCATCGTACAAAAAAAATGATTTCCCACCTCCAGATTTGTTCTCTTCTAGCCCGATCTGGTGGGAGTTACCCCCTCCAGAGGTAATTTGAAATGAGAGTCATCCATCTTGTGGTGTGACTACAAGGCTCAGGAATGGTTCTAATCTTGTAGATTTCTTCCATATTTTTTCGAATGAATAATAAGACCGTACAATGGTGAGCAATGCTGATAATTGTTTCATCCCAGTGCGGATCAACCAGGGTTGTTGCTACATTTTCTAATTCATCAGCTTGAGCATTTTGTGACTAGGGGACATAAGTCAGCGTTGTTTTTTATGGGAATTATGCCATCAGATATTGGACATGGTTCATCAATGGAACCAATACTTATTTCTTAATGTAATAGTAACCATTTACCTGCTTGATGGAAGGCTTTGAATCACCTTTTATCTTCAGGTGTTCGGCTCATGCATAAAGGGCCAGCTCCAGGCCTGGAATGAGGGCCTGGTATTCTGCTTCATTATTTTTTCACCCCTATAAAAGCATGAATGAGTAAGTCAAGACAACCTTTTCAGTATATATGAGTATAACTCCCAACCCGACTTTGTTGAGCTTGGGATCCTCCATCCTTTCCCATATCAGGCTTCTGTAGGCACTATCAAAGTACATTTCCCATTCCTAGGGACCTTCTTAGGTGGAGAACACTTCTTCATCAGGAATTTCAGTATCCAATGGTTTTATTTCTTCTAAGGGGTGATCTTCTAGGAAATGTACTAATGCCTGGCCTTTGATGGCTTTCTCAGGGTCGTACCGTATGTCAAACTACTATAGGATGACTTCCCACCGTGATAGGCATCAAATTAGTATAGGACAGCTGATGATATACTTGAGTGGATTGAAATGGGATACCAGATGGACCTCATGGTGCTATAGGTAATTCATGACTTTCTAAATATAATAGATCAGGTCTAGGTAGTTCTTTTCGATTCTTGAATATCAAGTCTCAGCAACGATCATTTTTTAGATGAGGTAATAGAGACTCTTCTCATTGCCGGCATCATTCTTCTGTGTGAGGAAAGAACCTAGTGACCATTCCAAGGTGGTCACATGATTGGTCTTCCCTCAAATGGTGGCATTAGCACTGGTGGGCTTAGGAGATACCTTTTAAGATTTTTTAATGCTTATTAACAATCATTATCCCACTGGTATGCGCCCCCCTTCTTCGTCAACCTAGTGAAAGGCATACACTTACCTACAAGGTTGGGTATGAAGTGTTGAATTTAGACTAGGTGCCCCTAGAGACCCCTCAACTCATTGAAGTTGTGTGGAGGAGTCATTACAAGGATGTATTTTGTCTTCTCAGGGTTGACTTCGATGTCACGATGGTATACGATGAAGCTGAGGAATTTCCCAAAGGTAATGCCGAATGCACACTTTAGGGGATTCATCTTTAGACTCTATTGTCATAGTTTATTGATGATAATTTCAAGATATTTCAGGTTGTTTGAGTGATTTCATGATTTAACCACCAAGTCATCAACATAGCACTAGATGAATTTTACCAAGAAGGGCTTGAAAATGCGATGCATGGCGCACTGATATGTAACGTTGGAATTTTTCAGACCAAAGTGAATCACCATATAGAAGAATACTACCTGTGGGGACCTAAAAGAAGTGGATTCTTCATCTTATTGGACTATTTGGATCTCTTTGTATCTAGAATAGCCATCCATGGAAGATAGGGCCTCATATCTGATGGTCGCATCTATCAACAATTCCATGATCAGGACCGTGTAATCATCTTTCGGTAAATGCTGATTCAGGTCCCTGAAGTCAATGTAGACTCGGATATGTCCATTATTATTATTGACAAGGACTTTTTTTTCCATCTACATTAGATATTGGACTTACCAAATGAATATATCTTTTATTATTTTGTCAATTTCAGCCTCTATTTTGGCAGCATGTGTCAGGTGGGTCCTTTTGGAAGCTTTCTAGTAACCAAGATGATCTTTCGGTAGACCCAGGTGATGAGTGGTGGCCTCAGGATCGAGGTCTAGAATTTCTATGTAGTTATAGGAAAAAAAAACTTTATTATTCATTATGAAGGAGGTATATGCCTCCTTCTAAATAGGATGGAATGAAGGTGGAGGAGTTTACTAGATTTCTTTTAGTGACAGGATATCGCCTTATCCCTTAGTGATTAAGGTAGGAACTATCTGGGGGCCTGAGGATAGGTTGGGATCATTTTTGTTTGATCCCTCACCACTGTCATGGGGTTTTGCACACTTTTCAGCATCCTTGGACTTGGCGGCCATAACAGAAATCATGCAGACAACTGAGTCCATATCTGATCTTGAACTTCTATACTAAACCAACTTTATAGGTAATACATACTCTTCCCCAAGTTATTTAAAGGTATCAATATGAGCTATTTCCAATCCATTTGGGGCAGTGATCCAATCAACATAATCTTCCAAATACTATTTCAATTTCAATTTATAGAACCCTATATCGATGTAATGATATTCACTGGATTCAAATGGGGATTTATCGGCATGCAATGTACTATTTTTTCCATTAGCACAATATTTAATGCATTGATGGTATGATAAGGGAATCACAGTGTACTGATGTAGCCAGGGCCTCCCCAATAGGATGTTGAAGGCCTTACTTTGCCACACTACCAGAAATGTGGAATCAGACATGAGGTCGCCAAAAAAAGTTTCAATCTTGATTTTTTCCAAAGGCTTCTTCTCACTTTTGTCATATCCCAATAGATTTGTGGTTCAGGGTGTCATTCTATCCTCATCATAGCCCAACCGATGAAGGGTTCACAATAGGAGGTGATTAACTCCAAAGACATTGTCAATGAAAATTCTCTGCAAATCAATTCCATTTATCTTTCCAGACACATATAAGGGTTTGATGTGTCCTTGAATGATTGTGTCTTCATCCTGATATTAGAAGTAGATGATAGAACAGAATTCATCAGGATTGGTCTCTATCCGATAGACTTCGCGAGCTGCTACATCAGGCTCGAATTCCTAAGTACTTAGTAAGGCTTCGATGAGAGCCTTACTAAGGTTTTCTAATAGACTCAAGGTATCTTGGATCGGTAGCTTTGCTGGTACTATGACTATATGCTTCAGAATATCATAGTTATTCTCTAAAGGTTGATGATTCATAGTTTGGGTATGTTATTTCATGAGAGATTTAGGGGCTTGAGCTTTGGACGTAGATGGTCCGACCATTATAAAAAGAGCTAATGGTGCTACTGTGCTTTTTGAGTTTGGATGAACTGGTCTGCTTGTACGCTCTGGGTGATTAGAAATCTACTCTTCCTCCAAAAGATACTCCAAGATGATTGGGATTATATTTCTCCTGATAGGGGCAGATAAATACTCCATTTCATATTGTGTCTTCTATAGGGTTCTTCAATGAGTTCCACAACACTAACAGTTTGATTTAAGGTGTGGCCAGGAATTTGACTCCTATCATGGTCACGCCTTCCTGGAAACCCTTATCCTCTATAGCCTCTTCCTCAGGATGTCTGGTTGGATGCGGGGAAATCAGGTTCGTGGTTGTAGTCCCCATCAGAGAAGGGGTATGTCAATTTAATGACATTAATATATCCGAAGATCAGTTCTTGATCTGAAAATAATTTGGTCTTCATGTCTTGTTTTGATGGTCCCATTTAGTGGGGCAGTGTCTATGCTTTCAAGTCTTCTGGAATGAAGTATAAAAGTGTCAATACTAGTTTCAACATTGGTTAAGTCTCATCTTCTTGCTCCTTCATTCTACCTTTTCAGCCCTTAGAGGATTTTGGGACTGAGGATGATGGTTGTGTTGCATCAGGAGCTATTGAGGGCATGGTTGGTTTATTCAATTGTGTCTGGAGGATACCATGATCTCGGTTAACTATTTTCCAAGTCATCCAATTTTCATACTTTTGTTCCTTTTTGTTGGTAACTATTTTCCACTCCTCTTCCTCTATTGGGTCTAAGATGGAGACATACCCACTTGTGCTGGCGGCAGACCTAACTTAACTTGTCCAAAATCCACCATTTTTTGCAGGATATCCTTGAAGAAGAATCACTCCTAGATGGCATTCCCTAGTATCCAATGGTAGGGAGAATAATTTGGATGTTCATAGATACCCACTTTATCAGATCTCTTTGGCTCTGGAAGTTAGAGAAAGTAGCAATTCATGGAAGATACGATGTATCCATGGACTTGGTCATCTCGGAATGAGTATAATTTATTTCTTCATTCCTCAAACTGATTTATTCTGGAACCCCTTCACTCATCTTGATGAGGTGGGTTGGTTATTGGCGTCCAGGGGGTCCTGCATGGTTTGGTGGAGGCCTATAAAGTAGAGTTGATGTCAGGGTGGCTTAAGAATGATAGAAGTCACTTTATCTTTTACCATTATTTTTCTCGGGGACAATGGGGCCACTCAGGACTTGAGAGTGGTCCGATACAAGTAGTCTTCTATCCTCTAGGAAATGGAGGAGAAATCCCAAAATACACTCGTGTACTTCACTGGGATGAGTGGTTTTTACAATTCATCATGGATATTATTGATGTACATAGTGATCATTTCATCATGGGGGGTGACCGGTTCAGGGAGTAAGTCAGGCCTTTCCATCTGGAAATGAGGTCTAAAACTCTTTCATTATCTTTATTCTTGTAGTTCATGAGACCAATAACCATTGTATTAGGAAATTTCAAACTGAACTATAAGAGAACCTTTCACTAGAGGTTCTCTCATCTAGTGATTGAGTTGGATGGTAAACTGGTATACCACACGAAGGCTAAACCCTGCAGAGTTCTCATGAAGCACCTAAGTCTCACACCTTCTTATTTCTCTAGGGTTCCCATCATTCTTTCACAGTAAGATTCATAGTGCATTAGATGTTGTTCCAAGTCTAATGAACCATTGAACATTAGGAATACGGGGTTCCTGAAGTTTGGAAGTGGTGGAATGTTGCTCACCCAATCGGGGTAAGGTTTTCATTTTGGTTATATCAAAATGCGCTGTCCTTATATGGAATCCAGTTGGGCTATCAATTTCATAGAGGTATTCTAGAACCCTTGATGAATATCCTGATAGAATTGAGCTTGGGTGGGTGTAGTAGGGGGGAAAATGGACGTGTCGGCCCTGCTGCTATTTGGGGAGGATACCTAGTCAGGGGTATCCTTTGTTGGTTCACCTAATGTATTTTGGCTACTTTCCCAGTGGAAGGAATTCCTAATGTCCTCTTGGGGCTGGATTCAAGTAGACTGGTGGTCCCAGTACTAGATTGGATGGGAATCTGAGCTAGTTTCATTTACTGGGATGAGTGCATGTGCAAGAGGCACCTCTTCTGGGAATTCTTATTGACGTTTCTCTCGAGGAACATGTATGGAAAGATAGAATCCTCGACGCAGCTCATCATTGATTCACATGAGCTCTTTTATTTATTCCTCCTACTTGGTGAATCTTTCCTCAAACATGAGGGACACATTCTCAAGGGGAGTAGTAGGGGGTCATAGATGACCTAAGATTTATTCTTCTCCTTGTTTTGGATAATTAGGGAGTTAGTAATGGGTTTGTTGAGGGGGCGCCCAAATTTAGGGTAGCTCTCTCATTCTGAGTATGCACACCATCAGGCTCGGTGTGGACTACCTCTGGGAGGGAACCATATTCTCTTGAATATTATCTATTTTTATCATTTCCTATGAGATCCATGTGACTTATTTTTACCATGTTCACTAATTCATAACAAATTAGTGGTGGTGTACCCTGTGCTGAATGATGAGAGATATTTTTTCATACTTTATTGAACTTTCTCCTTCCATTATGTGGTATTATTCATATTTCTTGGTGAAAATAGACTTGAAGGGAGCCCTGATCTAACCTCACAATATGCCTTCATCCTGAGGGGTATGTACCATAAGATGGTACTGAACGAGTAACCTCTCTTCTCATCATTCTTCCTAGATGGGAGAAGACAAACTTCTACTATGTAGTAATTTGAGGTAAAAATTCCCTAGCCCTGAGGAATGGGGTTTCTACCATTCTTCCATTTATGCACTATAGACCAAATTCATTGGTCTTACAGGGGAATTTTGAGTTAAAAATTCCCACAGCCTTGTGGGTTGGGGCTATTCCTATATTGCGGCATTAGCTGCTGCTAGTGCCACCTTCTTGATTTCACGCACTCCTACGCGGGTGTGAGCTAGGTATGGCACTAGGTTTTCACATGATTTATTTTATTTTGAGGACATGAGAACTACTTGTTGGTTGGATTCCCTTTGGTAGGAAGCCTACTATATATTCCTGGTTTCCTAGATTAGAAGCTTCTTGATGGATTGATCTCATTGGACATAACGCTTTTGATATGTGAATAACGCGGGGGTGGCTCAGAAGATGAGCATGGACCTGGACCATCATCTGGTTGAGAAAGGATATAACTCATGATAGACAGAGTGTATGACATGTCTACCTCCATCTTTCTAAGCACCTCGGCATAGGAGGGCTTCATCACATTTGTCCTGACAAGGGGAGGACCTTCTTTCCAGTGTGAATTTTGACTACGGGGAGGACCTTCTCAATCAGTGCTACAATGGAGAAGACTACCATTTCAACTTGATGCCTGACCACAAGGAGTGTCCCTACAATGTATACCCTAGGGAGGAACTTCAGGGTGGGTTGAAGCAAGGTGAGTATCTTCTTACTGCTTGATGTCACTGAGGGGAGGACTTTCTCGATTACTGTTATGATGACAAGGACTACTATCACAACTTGATATCTGGCTTTAGGGAGAATTTTTGTAGTGTACATTCTGGGGAGGGCCTTTAGGATGTACTGCAACGAGGGTATGAAATTCTCGTTGCTCAATGTTTTTGAGGGAAGGGAATTCACAGCAACTTCCATTGCGGGGAGGTCCTTCTCTATGGCATCATGGAAAGGACTACCATCATAACTTGACATACGAATACAAATAGAAGAATATCTGTAGCTTATACCCTGGGGAGGACCATCGGGATGGATGAAAACAAGGGAAGGACCTTATTACTATCTAATCTTCTAGTCAAGGGGAGGGTTACCCTGACACGCATCAAGAGATGGGATCTTGTGATCGATCATTATTGGCCCACCGAGTAAGCCCCCATGGGTGCTATAGGGAGGACCTTCAGAGCTGTTGGTATCAACATTATGGGGAGGGCCTTCACAACTGCTATTACCACTTCCATAATTTGGTAATGGGATGAAAGAGTATTGATCCTTTATTGATGTAATCTCAAGGGCATCAAGAACTCCAGATTCCAACAGAGCAGAATCATGTATATTCTCTTCATTTTCAGTTTTCCTTTGGCACATTTCATTTTTGGGTGCTCTCTTGTGGGTAACCGGGGTCGTATACTATTGGTAACGACCTTCATATATGGGTCCCTATTTTTTTTGCTTCCCATGATGCTGTTGGGATATGCGAATGGACATCATGAGTTTTGGTAGGGATATATGCCTTCCCTAGAGTAGACACCACATTGGACCGACGTCCCCTAGTTGGAATGAGTATTTTTTCCCAATATGGTAATTTTTTTATCGTGAGATATTATCGTCGACGCTACTAGACTGGATCAAGGATGCATAACTACTCTGGAGTGACCAACCCATTTTGCAGGTAAGTCATTCCACTCAATGAAACTAGGCCGTGGGCTTGCTTCCTCATCTTTTCCGTTGATGAAATTATATCTTGACATGTCTGGAGGATATAGTCAGAAATTGATGTTTGATCTTCTATCATTTCTAGGATGTGTTGAGATAAATTTTTTATTAAAACGAGTATGAAGTCCCATTTTGATGTCGGAACAAGAGTTTGTGCCTACTCCTGTCCTCCATAGGTTGTCAGTGGATACTGGAAGTTCTCCTGTGCTAGGATAGAGGAACGAGTCAGCCGCTGGTTGTCTTCTTTGGATGCCACCATATTTGACCGGTGGGCTTTATATTTACAAGATGGAATTTATATCTTCTCTCTTGACTCTATTTTTGTGTCACAGTCTTTGTATGCATCTATAGAAATTTGATTATGTTCATATTTGTTTGTCACCCTATTTGGATAGAGGGATTGAAGAGAATCAGTAGGTATTTGTGCCTGCCTATAGCTGGTTATTGTCCTATTCGGATGATATGCTTCTTGTGTATCACTAGATATTTTCATATGCCTATAATTTTCTACTCTGTCTGCATGGTGGGATTGACGAGTACAGGTAAGAATGTGCATGTGCTCGTATTGTGCCACCCTATTTCTGCAGTGGTCTTGAGTGGAGGCGGAAAAGTTGTATTTCTCCCATTTAATACCACTGTGTTTGTACAATAGAGTTCCTCCTCAGGAATCAGGGTGATTACCTTATCCTAGTTACATGTTTTCCACCCTTGGTGGGCGGCCTGAGGGGCCTGTGTCCTTTGGACTTCAGCAAGTGCCCTCAGCATGAGATCCTCTTCAGGGCAAGGGTACTTGGTCACCCGGTATTGAAGATGACGCTCTCCTATAGGCAATCATTATTAATACCCCTGTGCATTTGGGATGAAGTCATCAGTATTGAATTCATATGCCTCCCTGAGATAAGAGAGGTACTTGTTTTCACTTTCCGGGCAAAGGCTTCCAAAATGGTTCAAGAAGACCACTGGGATGCCTTGTGCTAGGGTGCTGGCCATGGCTAAGGAGGCGGCTGGAGAGCTTTTGCAGATTGGAGGGCTTGTCTTGTGGGATCCACTATGGGGAGAGTACCATTTTTTTGGTACTCTCTAATCAATATGTTGGATACCCAGTGTTGCAGATGATTGGTTGGCGAGGGGGTCCTACTCTTCATCAGGGCCCCAACTGCCTGGGATCACCATTTCTATTTGAGTCATGCTTAGTGTGAGAAACAAGAGGAGGTGGTGGATTTGAAGATCAAATGTCCTTCATCATCTACTTGTAGATGGTAAAAGATATGGGAGAGATGGAGGGGCTTTGAACAAGAAGCACTCACCCATGTTGATACCTATGATAGTCAAATATTTGTGATCTACCCGGATACCACTCAAGTTTAGGTGAAGAGGGTGAAGTGTGACACCTCCCGAAAAAGGAAAGGGTCTTACCTCATGATGAGTGACATTTTTTGGGTTCTGGGAAAGGGGAGGTTCATCATCCCTAGTCAAAGGGGAAGGAAAAAATTACCTCTTTTCATATCACGAACACTAATTGAAGGTAAAGTCCAGTGGTTAACCCAAAACCTGTGAATGGGGAGGTTCAGATTAGCATCCCAAATTTGGTCCTTAGGTCAACTTGGTAATGTAGACATAGAGACATTATGGAGGTCAAAACCTTTGTAGGGACAGCCTTCGTCACTCCGCTTACCTTAGGTATATAGATTTATAAAGGCACACTGGTGATCCCAATGATCTGATCATATGGGTTCGGTGGAGATGGAGGAGTCCTTGCCCTGATACCAATGGACTGGTTTGCAGAGGAGCTATGGAGGGTTGGATGATGATGGAGGGGCATAATTGGAGACAGAGGAAAGGAAACCTGGAGAAACCTCACTTTGCATACTATTTTCTTATTTGGGATGGAGGCAGACCCACATAGAATAACACTATATGGGTAAAGAGGTCATATATGTATCGAAGCAGTACATGGATGTGGGTATGAACCACCACATACCAAAGTGGTATGTGGTCCTAGATGTCGTTCGCCATGCCGCTCCAAGTTCCATCCACATACTGATGCAATACGCAGCGCAGGGTTCAATCTGCATAGTGATGTACTATACGAAGCGCTAAATTAAAGAAGGGTCCTGGAGCCTGTGGTTTGTAGGGAATTCATCCATAAGGGATTTGTGGTTTGCGATGGAACCAATTCGGTTTTAGGTTCACCAATTATTATTAGGTTCCTTCTTTTTATGGTTCGCAGCTGGTTATATATATAGAAAAGTGATTCGCGGTTCGTACTTCATCGGTGATTTGAAACCGAAGTCAAAATCTTCTCTATATCTGAATTCTCCCTTCCAGTCTCTAGAGTCTCCTTCATGCTCTCTTCCACCCATATCCTTCGCTTTCATCCCTTCTTCTCATGCCACTTGTGCTCCTTTTATAGAGCATTGGGGGAATCACATCTGTGGGAATGATAAATAATTTGTGGAAGCCCATGAAGATATATCTCAACCCACGTAAGACTCGGTCAACCAAGGTTTGTGGAGGTTACGGTTTACGAGACATGGTTCGCAGAACCCTACCAGCTTGCTTCATTAAAGAACTACTAAGTTTTCAGAATGGTATGTGAAGGTAATTTCTCTACTTGATTTTTCTAATCGATGCAGTTCACGACGTCCATGTTTTTTTGCCATCACCCCATGAGCTAGCACCTCACGGGTCCTTCTGCATACCGATGGTTCACAGTTTATGCGCCCCACAAACCTTTCCTAGTGATGGTACATAATCAGCCTAAAATCCTTTTCAAAATTTGATTTCATCAAGTTTCTTCTCAATTATTCAATCCAATTTGCATCCATTTTCCTTGCTGGACTTGTAGGAATGTTTACTTCTATTTTCCAAATTCTTGTGGGAGTATTTACTTTTCTTTGTGATGTTTTTAGGACCCTATAGGGGTGTTAATGGTTTTTAGAGTTTTTATGGTTTTTTATGGTTTTTAGGAGTTTTATGGTTTTATGAGGTTTTCAATATTTTTAGGGGTTTTTATGTTTTCTTTGATTTCTATGATTTTTTATAGATATTGAGGGTTTTTTAGAGTTTGTGGGTTTTTTTGGATTTTCAGGGTTTTTATGGTATTTTTTGTGTTTTAGGGTTTTTTTGCATTTTTTAGGGTTTTTATGGGTTTTTAGAGTTTTTTTAACATTTTTAGGGGTTTTAAGTGTTTTTAGAGTTTTTAGTGATTTTATGGTTTTTTGGGGTTTATAAAGGTTTTTAGGGATTTTTATGATTTCTAGGGGTTTTAGGGTTTTTAGGGTTTTTTACGCTTTCAGGGATTTTTAGGGGTTTTTTAGGAATTTTATGTTTTTGAGGGTTTTTTTGGGTTTTTTTTGGAATTTTAGGGGTTTTTGGGTTTTTTGGGTTTTTTGGGTTTTTAAGATTTTTAGTTTCTTTTTGGGTTTTAGGGTTTTTTGTGTTTTTTAGGGTTTTTAAGGTTTTTAAGGTTTTCAATAGTTTTTTAATGTTTTTAGGGGTTTCACAGGGTTTTATCATTTTTAGTAGGTTTCTAGAGTTTTTATGGATTTTAGGATTTTTTAAGGTTTTTAGGGGCTTTTATGGTCTTAAGGGGGTTTTCAGGGTTTTTAGGGAGGTTTACATTTTCATGTATTTTTAGTGGTATTTTAGTTTTTTTATTATTTTTTGTGTTTTTTAGGTTTTTTGGGGATTTTGGGGGTTTTATGGGTTTCAGGGGGTTTTAGGGGGTTTTAGGATTTTTAGTGCCTTTTGGGTTTTATGGGTTTTTTTTTGAGTTTTTAGGGGTTTTTTGTTTTTTAGAGTTTTTAATGCTTTTAGGGGTTTTAAGGGATTTTAGAGTTTTTAGTGGGTTTGAGGGTGGTTATGGGTTCTAAGGATTTTTAAGGTTTTTATGGGTTTTTATGGTTTTCGTGGGTTTTCACGGTTTTTTAGTTTTTTGACATTTTCATGGATTTTTTGTGGTATTTATCATTTTTTATTATTTTTAGTGTTTTTAGGGGTTTTTAGGGTTTTTAGGTTTTTTATGGGGTTTTAGGGTTTTTATGGTTTTTTGAGTTTTTAAGATTTTTAGGGGTTTAAAGGGTTTTGAGTGTTTTTAGTTGGTTTTTAGGGGTTTCATGGGTTGTTTGGGTTTTTAAGGTTTTTAGGGGTCTTTATGGTTTTCAAGGGGTTCTCTAGGGTTTTAGGGTTTTTTTTATATTTTCATTGATTTTTAGAGTTTTTCATGGAATTTTAGGGTCTTTTTCAGTTTTTAGGGTATTTTGATTTTTTACTATTTTTAAGAGTTTTTAACATTTTTTAGAGGTTTTAATGGGTTTTAGAGTTTTTTGTGGGTTTTTAGGGTTTTTATGCGTTTTAGGGTTTTATGGTTTTCAGTGGTTTTTCATTGTTTTTTGTGTTTTTTACGCTTTCATGGATTTTTAGGATTTTTATGGTATTTGGGTTTTTAGGTTTTTTAGAGATTTTTTTGGGTTTTAAAGGATTTTTAGGGGTTTTAGGGGTTTTTAGGGGTTTTAGGTTATTTTTTGTGTTTTTATGCCTTTTTTGATTTTCATAGGGGTTTTAAGGTTTTTTACAGTTTTTTAACATTTTTAGTGGTTTGAAGGGTTTTTTGAGTTTTAGTGGGTTTTTATAGTTTTTATGTGTTTTTAGGGGTTTTTAAGGTTTTTAAGGGTTTTTATGGATTTTAGGGGTTTTCAGGGTTTTTAGGGGGGGTTTACCTTTTCATGGATTTTTTGTGGTTTTTAGGATTTAAATGTTTTTTAGGGTTTTGGGGAGTTTTTAGGGTTTTTCAAGGGGTTTAGGGGTTTTCAGGGTTTGTAGGGCATTTTTGGGGTTTTAGGGATTTTTTATTTTTTATGGGTTTTAAGGTTTTTAGATTTATTTCAATGTTTTTAGGGGTTTTAAGGGTTTTTAGAGTTTTCAGTTGTTTTAGGGTTTTTACAGGTTTCTAGGGTTTCCTAAGTATTTTAATGGTTTTTATGGTTTTAGGGATTTTTCAGGGTTTTTAGTGTTTTTTAAGTTTTCATGGAATCTTGGGGATTTTTTTGGATTTGTATGGTTTTAAGGGGTTTTTTAGGGTTTTATAGATTTTTATCGTTTTTAGGGATTTTTATGGGGTTTTAGGGTTTCTAGGGGTTTTCAGGGTTTTTTGGGTCTTTAGCTTTTTAGGGTTTTTTGAGTTTTTTAAGTTTTTTAGAGTTTTTAGAGTTTTTTAGTGTTTTTAGGGGTTTAAGGGTTTTTACAGTTTTTAGTGGATTTTTGGATTTTTATGGGTTTTAGGATATTTAAGGATTTTAGGGGGTTTTATGGTTTTTAGGGGTTTTCTAGGGATTTTAGGGTTTTCTATTTTCATGGACTTTTTAGGGGTTTTTTTGTGGGTTTTTTTTGGGTTTTTAGGGTTTTTTTATGGTTTTTAGGAGTTTTTTATTTTTATGGGATTTTCAGGGTTTTTTACGTTTTATTGGATTTTTAGTTTTTTTACGTTTATTTAGGGTTTTAGGATTTATTAGGGATTTTTGAGATTTTTGGGTTTTTTAGGATTTTTTAGGGGTTTTTATGATTTTTATGGTTTTTTAAACTTTTTTAACATTTTTAGTGGATTTTAAGGGGTTTTTTGGTTTTTAGGGGTTTTTATGGTTTGGAGGGTTCTTATATTTTTTTACTTTTTCATGGATTTTTAGGGGTTTTTTTAAGATTTTTTGGTTTTTAGGGTTTTTTAGGGTTTTAGGGATTTTGTGGGTTTTTTTGGGGATTTCAAGGGTTGTAGGGCTTTTATGATTTCTCATAGTTTTTTGGGTATATTGCGGTTTTTTAGTTTTTTTGGGGGTTTTTAAGGTTTTTTCAAGTTTTTTAAAAATAATTAGGGGTTTTAAGGGTTTTTAGAGTTTTTTTTGTTTTTAATGTTTTTTTATGTCTTTAGGGTTTTATGGTTTTTAGAGGTTTTTATATTTTTCAAGGAGTTTTGAGGGTTTTTCAAGTTTTTTAGGGTTTTTACATTTTCATGGATTTTAGGGGGGTTTTATGATTTTCATGGTTTTTAGTGTTTTGGAGATTCTTATATTTTTATGGGTTTTCCAGGAGTTTTAAGGGTTTCTATGGTTTTTCAATGTTTTTAGAGTTTTTTTGGGTTTTTTGGGTTTTTTGAGTTATTTAGGGTTTTTAAGGTTTTTAATATTTTTAGGGGTTTTAAGGTATTTAGTTTTCTTAGTGGGTTTTTATGGGTTTTAGTGCATTCTAATACTTTTAGGGGTTTTATGGTTTGTAGGGGGCTTTTAGGGTCCTTAGGGGTTTTTATGTTTTCATAATTTTTTAGGGTTTTTTTAGGATTTTTTTTGTTTTTAGTGATTTTTAGGGTTTTTTTTTGAGTTTTGATGGTTTCTAGGGGTTTTCATGGGTTTTTAGGGGTTTTAAGGTATTTAGGAGTCTTATGTTCTTTTAGGGTTTTTAGGGAATTTTTGGGTTTTTAGGTTTTTTTTTGAGTTTTTAGGGATTTTAAGGTTTTTTAGATTTTTAAGGTTTTTAGGGAAAGAAAGGATCAGGGCCCAGATATTCCTAGCCCCCCAAAATTTATTAGAAGAAAAAATGTAGACAAGGGTGGGGCGGGGTCAAATGACCCACACCAGAAAACCCTGGATCCCCCAAGACACCAAAACCCCTTAACCCCCCCGAAAAACCCTGGACCCCCCAAAAAGCCGACCTACAGCAACCGCCAGGTGGTCGCTGGCCTATTTCTCAACCGAGCAAGAGCGACCGCCAGTGGCGGTTGCTATCTTGATCCCTAGACGAACTACTGTTATCGCTACTAGAGGTCACAGTTTTGATGCTCGGACGAGCTATAGGCACCGCCAATGGCGGTCGCTATCCTAGAGAATTTTTAAAAAAACAAAATTCACGTTTCCCAATCAACAAAAACAATGTAAAAATCATAAAAAAGGGAAAACAATTCCAAACAGCATAAACATCAAGATATTCATAAACAATAAATGACAGATGTGCTTCAACAATCCAAATAGGTCCAATCCATTTCAATCTTCTGCTTCAATAAACCTACAATAAGATACAAAAAAACAACTAAACAAAACAAACGTAAATTAGACATATTTATTCAGTTAGTATATATATATAATAAAATTTAATCAAACATCAAATTATGGGTGCTATAATAATTTAAAACACCCAATTTAAGAAATTTTATCATTTTTGGATTTTTTTTATTGTTTTGGAGTCTTTGGTTTAGCTTTTGGAAGTGTTTTGTGGTCTAAAAAGGAATGCTCTCTGCGCACACCACGTGAAACTGTTAAAAAAAATATTAGGTCGTACCGCACACACCGAACGTCTGATTGAAGTTTCATCTGCTCCTACATGTCATAAATAATATTCCTATTGTTTTCATGTGATTTCAAGTCATTCTGAGGACGTTTGCTGTGAATTCAACCGTTACACGTCATTTTGGTGTTTTATGACTCTGGAAATTCATTTCTGGTCACCGTGGTCAAATGACACCTCCGATTGACATGTCGTCTACTTGACCATTTCACAATTCACACCATGGTTGTTTTCATATGATTTCATGGCATTTAGAGGTTGTTCAGCTGGTTTTGACCACCCAATGTGCCCTTTTAGAGCGTGTTGAACTGTTAACAAACATATTCAGTCGTAACGCGCACACCGCACGTCTGATTGATGTTTCTTCTCCTCCAACATTCCATGAATAATATTCCTATTTTTTTCTTGTGATTTCAAGTCATTCTGAGCACATTTTATCTAAATTCGACCGTTACATGTCGTTTTGGTGTTTTATGACTCCAAAAATTCATTTCTGGTCACAGCAGTTAGATGACACCTCCGAATGATGTGTTGTCTGTCTGGCCATTTTACAATTCACACCACGGTTGTTGTCATATGATTTTGTGGTATTCTGAGGTCGTTCGGATGGTTTTGACCACCCAACGCGCCCTTTTAGACCACGCTGAACTGTTAAAAACAACATATTCGATCTTACCGTGCACACCGCACGTCCGATTGATGTTCCATCTCCTCTTAAATATCACAAATAGTATTCCTATAGTTTTCATGTGATTTCAAGTAATTATGAGCACCTTTACTCTGAATTCTACCGTTACACGTCGTTTTGGCATTTTATGACTCCAGAAATGCATTTCTAGTCCCCACGGACAAAATACACCTCCGATTGATGTGGTGTCTGCACGACCATTTCACAATATACACCACGGTTGTTGTCGTATGATTTCATGGTATTATGAGGTCAGTCGGCTGGTTTTGACCACCCAACGAGCCCTTTCAGAGCACGCCGAACTTTTTAAAACAAAATATTTGGTCTTACCACGCACACCACACATCTGATTAACATGTCGTCTTCTCCTAAATGTCACAAATAGTATTCCTATTGTTTTCGTGTGATTTCAAGTCATTCTGAGCACGTTTTCTCTAAATTCGACCGTTACACGTCATTTTGGCATTTTATGACTCCGGAAATGTGTTCCTAATCACCGCTGTCAAACAACACCTCCAATTGACGTGCCTTATGCTCGGCCATTTCACAATTCACACCACGGTTTTTTTCATATGATTTCATGGCATTCCAAGGTCGTTCGGCTGGTTTTGACCACCCAACACACCTTTTTAGAGCGCACCGAAGTGTTTAAAACAACATATTCAGTCGTACCGTGCACACCGCATGTCTGATTGATGTGTCCTGTCCTCCTACATGTCACGAATAATATTCCTATTTTTTCGTGTGATTTAAAGTTATTCTGATCATGTTTGCTATGAATTTGACCGTTACACATCTTTTTGGCATTTTATGACTCTAGAAATGCGTTTTCAGTCACCGCGATCAAATGAAACCTCTGATTGACATGTCGTCTACCCAACCATTTCACAATTCACACCACGGTTTTTGTCGTATGATTTCATGGAATTATGAGGTCTTCGACTGGTTTTGACCACCCAACGCGCCCTTTTAGAGCACGCTAAACTGTTCAAAACAACATATTCGGTCGTACCGTGCACACCGCTCATCCGATTGATGTGTCGTCTCCTCCTACAAGTCACAAATAGTATTCTTATTGTTTTTGTGTGATTTTAAGTCATTATAAGAATGTTTGCTTTGAATTTGACTGTTACACATCGTTTTGGCATTTTATGACTCCAGAAATGTGTTTTCGGTCGCCGAGGTCAAAGGACACCTCCTATTGAAGTTCCATCTATCCGACCATTTCAAAATTCACACCATGGTTGTTGTCGTATGATTTAAGGGCATTCTGAGGTCATTCGGCTGGTTTTGACCACCCACGAGCCCTTTTAGAGCACGCCGAACTGTTCAAAACAACATAATCGGTCGTACCACGCACACCGCACATCTGATTGACATGAATTCTCCTCCTACATGTCACGAATAATATTCCTATTGTTTTCGTGTGATTTCAAGTCATTCTTAGCATATTTTCTCTGAATTCGACTCTTACACATCGTTTTGGCGTTTTATGACTCTGGAAATGCGTTTCCAGTCACCACGATCAAACGATATCTCCGATTGATGTGTCTTTTTCCATACTATTTCACAATTTAGACCACAGTTGTTATCGTATGATTTCATGGCATTCTGAGGTCATTTGACTGGTTTTGACCACCCAACGAGCCCTTTTAGAGTGCACTGAACTGTTCAAAACTACATATTCGATCATACCACCCACACCACATGTTCAATTGACATTTTTTATCCTCCTACATGTCATGAATTGTATTCCTATTGTTTTAGTGTGATTTCAAGTCATTCTGAGAAAGTTTTCTCTGAATTAGACCGTTACACGTTGTTTTGGTGTTTTATGACTCCGAAAATGTGTTCTCAGTCACCGCGGTAAAAAACACCTCCGATTGACATGTCATCTACCCGAAAATTTCACAATCCACACCATGGTTTTTTTCTTATGATTTCATGGCATTCTGAGGTCATTCGGCTGGTTTTGACCACCCAACATGCCCCTTTAGAGCGGGTTGAACTATTAAAAACAACATATTCATTCGTATCGCACACACTGCTTGTCTGATTGATGTGTCGTCTCCTCATACATGTCATGAATAATATTCCTATTGTTTTCATGTGATTTAAAGTCATTATGATCACGTTTTCTCTAAATTAGACCGTTATACGTCGTTTTGGTGTTTTATGACTCTGAAAATGTGTTTCTGGTCACCGCGGTCAAATGACACCTCTGATTGATGTGTCGTCTGCCTGACCATTTCAAAATTCACACCACGGTTTTTTTCGTATGATTTCATGGAATTCTGAGGTCGTTCGGCTGGTTTTGACCACCCAACGAGCCCTTTTAGAGCGTGTCGAACTGTTCAAAACAACATATTTGGTCGTACCGCACACACCGCATGTCCGATTGACATGTCGTCTCTTCATACATGTCAAAAATAATATTCCTATTTTTTCGTGTGATTTCAAGTCATTCTGATCACGTTTTCTATGAATTTGACCATTACACGTCGTTTTGGCATTTTATGACTCTGGAAATGCGTTTCCAGTCAACGCAGTCAAACGAAACCTCCGATTGATGTGTCGTCTACCTAACTATTTCAAAATTTAAACCATGGTTGTTTTCATATGATTTCATGGCATTCCGAGGTCATTCGACTGGTTTTGACCACCCAACTCACCCTTTTAGAGCGCGATGAACTGCTCAAAACAACTTATTCAGTCGTACCTTACACACCACACGTCCGATTGAAGTGTCGTCTCCTCCTACATGTCACCAATAATATTCCTATTGTTTTTGTGTGATTTCAAGTCATTATGAGCACATTTTCTCTAAATTCGACTGTTACACGTCGTTTTGGTGTTTTATGACTCCGGAAATGTGTTTCTGTTCACCACAGTCAAACAAAACCTCTGATTGACATGACATCTGCCTGACCATTTCACAATTCACACCGTGTTTTTTTCGTATGATTTCATGGCATTCTGAGGTCGTTCGGCTAGTTTTTGACCAGCCAACGCACCCTTTTAGAGTGCATCGAACTATTAAAAACAACATATTCGGTCATACCGTGCACACCGCATGTTCGATTGATGTGTCGTCTCCTCCTACATGTCACAAATAATATTCCTATTTTTTTGTGTGATTTCAAGTCATTCTAAGCACGTATTCTATAAATTATACCGTTACACATCGTTTTGGCGTTTTATGACTCCAGAAATGCGTTTCCGGTCACCTCGGAAAAACGACACCTCCTATTGACGTGTCGTATACCCAACCATTTCACAATTCACACCATGGTTGTTTGTCGTATGATTTCATGGCATTCCAAGGTCGTTCGGCTGGTTTTGACCACCCAACGCGCCCTTTTAAAGCGCGTCGAACTGTTAAAAACAATATATTTGGTCGTACCACGCACACCACAAGTCCGATTGGCGTGTCGTCTTCTCCTACATGTCATGAATAATATTCATATTTTTTCATGTGATTTTAAGTCATTCTAAGCATGTTTCCTCTGAATTAGACCGTTACACGTTGTTTTGGCATTTTAGGACTCCATAAATGCGTTTCCGATCACAGCGGTCAAATGAAACCTTTGATTGATGTGGCGTCTACCCGAACATTTCACAATTCACACCACAGTTGTTTTCGTATGATTTCATGAAATTATGAGGTCGTTCAGATGGTTTTGACCACCCAACGATCCCTTTTAGAGTGCACCGAACTATTCAAAATAACATATTCGGTCGTACCGTGCACACCACATGTCCGATTGATGTGTCGTCTCCTCATACATGTCATGAATAATATTCATAATTTTTCGTGTGATTTAAAGTCATTCTGAGTAAGTTTTCTTGGAATTAGATCATCACACCTCGTTTTGGTGTTTTATGACTCCGAAAATGCGTTTCTGGTCACCGTGGTCAAAGGAAACCTCTAATTGATGTGATTTCTGCCCATCCATTTCACAATTCACACCACAGTTGTTGTTGTTTGATTTCATGGAATTCCAAGGTTGTTCAGCTGGTTTTGACCACCCAACGAGCCCTTTTAGAGCACGTCGAACTGTTCAAAATAACATATTCGGTCGTACCGCACACACCGCATGTCTGATTGACATGTCGTCTCCTCCTACATGTCATGAATAATTTTCCTATTTTTTTCGTGTGATTTTGAGTCATTCTGAGCACATTTTCTTTGAATTAAACCGTTACACGTTGTTTTGGTGCGTTTGAAAAGTGTGTGTGGGGTTATCAAAACCGGCCAAACGACCTCGAAATTCCAGGAATTTGACCATTACACATCATTTTGATGCATCTGAAAAGCGTGCGTGGGGTGATCAAAACTGGTCGAACAATCTCGAAACGCCATGAAATCGGACGACAACAAATTGTGGGTGAATTGTAAAATGGTCGGGCATACGACACATCAATTAGAGGTGTCGTGTGACTGCGGTGATTAAAAGCGCACGCTGCGTGTCGTAAAAGGCCAAAACATGCATTTAAAGGTCAAATGCATACCGAACGACATCGACATGACTTTAAAACATAGAAAAACACCCTAATTATTATTCATCAGGTGTAAAAGGAGACGACACGTCATTCGGCTACATGGTTTGCACGACGCTGTTCAATATCCATTTTTAGGTGTTTTCCACGCTTGAAATAATGACATAATGGCCTAATGGACATTTGGACTACATCCAATTGGACAATTGGCCAACTGGCCAATTTCCCTAATGGCCTAACAGCCTAATAAACAATTTCACTAATGAACTAATGGTCAATTGTCCTAATGAATTCTGGGGTGCAGGGGGGGCTTTTCGAGGTGCTGAGGGGGTGTCTGGGGTGTAGGGGGGCCATCTGGGGGTGGGGGGATGTCTGGGGTGCCGGGGGGGGGGGCTTTCTGGGGTGCTGGGGGGGGGGTGTCTGGGGTGCGAGGGGGGCTGTCTGGGGTGCGAGGGGGGGCTGTCCGGGGGAGGCTGTCCGGGGTGCGGGGGGGGGGGGGTGTCCGGGGTGGGCCAGGGGCCTAAAAATAGTGAACCTGAGCTCAGTCACAAAAAACAAGTTCCATGGTTTCTATTATGAATCACATGGTTTTTTCAAAACTATTCACATAACATGAAATTGAAAACATTAAATAATAAAATGAACTAAAAATATCCAAATCATTGATCAGTTTCACGGTTACTTCTCAATTTGGTCACAGAAATATTGCATTAGGCAAAAACACACATGATATCCCCAAATCTCCAAAAATCTCACTATGAACCCAACATAATCATCTATAACAACCCCACCAATAAAAAAAGAAACACACCTCGTGAATATGATGCGTCATGCGTAGTCATGACTACTACCTCCATCCGGTGGACCATGGCCTACAACAAATAAAAATTATGAAGATTTTCATAACAAAAATAATAGAAATTAATTAAATAAATACAGTATAAACCTGCATCGTATGATCCCTTGCACCATCACCTTGACACACATATTCCCGTAGTGCTCTAACCTCAGCGACCAATTGCGTATTTACCTCCTCAGAAGCACGCAGTCGTGCCTTGAAATCTGGAAACTGCTGTGTCATCTGAGCAACAGCAGGACTGAAAATAGCAACGTGTGATACTAAAGAATGAGGAATCCTTGTTCCATAGGTCAAACTATATACATACCTGTCCCGACCAATAATGCGATGGATGATCTCATCCCTTCGTATGGGAAGCTGTCGCTAGTCCTCTAAAAGCTGTTCTAACTCAACTTCAAATTGACCCTGTAAAATATTTATATATATATACATATATATGTTAATATATAGATTTATGTAAGTATTGGTAATGAGTACAAGCACTTACTATCTATGCTATAGCCTCTAGATCATTTCGATCATGATTCCTCATCCAGACATTTTATCAGTCGGTGCACCTTGCTCCCATAACTGTATATGAATAGAATACAATCACAAAACCATATTATTTAATAAATTAAAAAATGAATAATAAATACCTCATGTCGTATCTGAGACACGTGATGAGTCCCGAGCCTATGTGGTGGTCCCTACAACGCTTGATTCTCAGAATAGTGTGCTGACACCTCCTATATTCAATTAATTCAAATTTCAAACAAATAACACATTCTTGAAAATATATATACCAAAATAAATATACAAAATGCAACACCCTCAGTAGACAAATATTCAACTAAGTCACGCCACTGAGCTAGGAGGACACCTCTCGAGACTTTTTCAAGAATGTCTGGGGCACCCACATTTGGTAACCAGTGGTCCCTCTTAAGTTTTCCTTTATAATCCTTCCACATCTTACGAATATTCTCAAACACACGGGCCGAAACTCATCAAGGAATACTTTCAAATTTTTCTATTAATGAAAAAATGACATATGTTAGTATTTTGTATACATAGGGAAGAAATTAAAATGGTCTTCTTACGTGAAACTCCATCCAAAGACGATCTAATGTGTCTTGAGGGATAGAATCCCAGTCACGTGTGGTCAATGGAAATCGATGTGGTTCACGTATGATATGACCCATCTGATGAATAAATTCAGGGGCATTCAATCCCACAGGATGAAATATATCGTCAAATGAAACATCAAACGTCGTGTCAGAATTCCCTGATAAAATGCCACGACCAGGGCCTCTCTTACGAGAGGAAGAAGCATTCGAGTTTGATCCTGATGAATACAATTTTATATATAATTTTATAGATGTTATAAATATATATATATATATATGTGTGTGTGTGTGTGTGTCTTTATTAATTACAAAAAAATAGACACAATGACATTCAAGCATACCTCGACCCTAAGGCGTAGATGGCTCAGATGGATGATCTGGATCTATTGCCTCTTCACCTGACATGCCTGGAGTCATAGAAAACATTAGTAAGGGGACTATTAAAAGTTTCCAAAATATAAATTGTATTGTTTTTAAAAAAATCCAACTTGTATAGTTTTTAATCAAACAAAAAGGTATTGAATAATTAATTGTGAATGGATTTTAAAAAATCATAAAGTTAACAAAACAGATATAAAAATTATGTACAAAACCAATCAATGCATAACCAAATTTCATATTGAATTAATAAAAATTCAAGAAGTACATGAACCAAATGAAGAATACCTCAATGGGAAGATACAACAACAATAACATGAAGATACCAAAAGAGAAATCACCCTAAATATTTATAAATTAATAAATGTCCCAAAGTGAGGATTAAATCTTACAAGGATTTATAAAATGGTTAGATAATTTATGATATCCTAGGACATTCAATACTGAATAGCGGGAAAACAATTATACTGTTCATTAAGCATTCAAATCGACCGTTTCTCCTTCAACGGCCACTCTGACCCAATAAATATCGTCTTCATGTTGAACTACGATATGTTGATCAAGCTGTTGGGAAAAAAACGGAACAGTATCGGGTTTATCTTGTTCAAATACAAACACTCCTCACCGGAACATTTTCACAACAACTTTCCAACTTGGATTCGAAGGCAAAGTAACGAAGAAAACTTGTCCCTCTTGTGATATCAAAATGAAAGGTTCATTATCAACTTGTTCATTTCTGTATAACATATAGTTAAAATTTACCAATGAAAACTGATATTGATCGACTTTACATCCACACACTAGATCAACCCAATTACACTTTAACAATATGTACTTCAACCTGTGTGCATATAAAACTTCAATGATGTCTATCAATTGACCATAGTAATAACTAGAATCGACAAATTGACAACAGATGCCACTGTTTTGTGTTGATTGTTTTTCATCAACATCTTTAATGCGAAATCGAAAACCATTAGCATCTATAGCTTTATAATGATGAGACGTTATAGATGGACCCTCAACCAGATGGATAAATTCTTCAATTAGCGCGGGGTCCCCTAACTCCCTGAGCTTATGAACATACATAATTCATAGAATTCAATAATGATTTATACAGAAATAAATTATTATAATACTTCACTCATAATGAAAATCAATTTATACGTACATAATCCTTGAACCAATCATGAAATGATGCATAATGAGATTATTGATTTTGATACTCAGTCGCACGATACATCTCTTCTTTCATCTCATTAATGTGTTTCTTGAAAATGATAACGCGATGTTTAAATGATAAACTTATGCAAACAAAACATGTAAAAGTTAAACAATAAAAGTGATAAGACACTTACTACATTAATGGTGCAACAGTTGGAGTATTGAACAAGATATATTGATGTGCTTGTATCCACTCGATGTGGTCCATATCAAATATGGTTCCTTCTTGAAATGGACCATCATGAATCCAAGAGGGATTATCTAATTTTGTTTCAACATCCGTAAGATATTCTGAACAAAAAGTAGTACACTCATCCATCAAATAACCATTGGCTATTGATGCCTCCAGAAGAGATCTGTTGCATACAAATCGTTTCAATGTACTCAAATACCCCTCAATATGATATATCCACCTAAATTGCACTGGACCAGTAGCCATTACTTCATCAGTTAGGTGCACTGTCAAGTGTACCATAACATCAAAAAATTAGGGGGGAAATAGTTTATCAAAGTGACAAAGCGTAAGTACAATTATGTCCTAAAAACTTTTTAAATCAACCATTTATTGATTTCTTAAAAAAATCTTTCTAAAAAAAGTGATCATCTCAATCAACGGATGAAAAACATTGGGGGATAAACAATCACAAATTGTGATTGGAATCAACTACTAAATTAGTATGTGATTGTCATGACTTTTCACCCTTGAAATGTACTGCTCATCAGATTCACACACTTTGAAATATTAAAAGAGTAACCATCAGGCACCTTAAGAATCCTCAAAATGGAAAGAAATGTCTCTTTCTCCTTTGTAGTCATCGTATACTATGTAGCAAAAATATATTCCTTGTTTCCCCCAGCTAACTGTAAATGCAACTGTTTCCTTAAACCCATTTCTTCCAAATCATGACATTCATTAACATGGTCCTTTGATTTTCCACTAACACCTAAAATGGTCCACAATATTTTATCACAAAAAAATTTTCAATGTGCATGACATACAAATTTTTCCTTAGTATGTTAGTTTTCCAATACATAAGACTATAACAAATACTTTTCTTTTTCCAATTGTGACTGCACTGCCTACCCATGACATGAATATTAAATAATGGATGAGCCACCAAATCTTGAATTTCATATACCATGAAGATGTTTTCTTCTTCAATCAGCGATAACATTTGGACACCTGTCATGATCTTTGGTGTTGGGTTGAACTCTCTAGAACCATCAACTTCCACTCTGTCCTTTCTGAACCTGTGCTGAGGGGGGAGAAAACATATGTGACCCATGTATTCCCATTTTTGGAATGTTTAAGCCATACAAATTTTTTAATATTATTGCATCATGGGCAAGAAAATTCCCCTTTCGTACTCCAGCCTGATAAATTTGCATATGTCAAGAAGTCAATGATTGTCCACAATAAAGCATCATGTAGTTTGACCATTTCATTCATTTCAAAGTCATAAGTCATCACACCATCACCCCAAAATTCATTCAACTTATCAATCAAAGGCTAAAGGTAAACATCAATCTTATCCCTCTGACTTCTAGGTCCATCAATAAGAGTGGGAAGTAATATAAATTATTGATTCATACAAATCCATGGAGGAATATTATACGGAACCAACACCATGGGCCATGTGCTATGAGTTGCACCAACCATAGAATTGAATGGATTGAAACCATATGGTTCCAACCCCAATCGGACATTACGAACATCTTTAGCAATGTCGGAATGTCTCTTATCAAAATCCTTCCATGCATGAGAGTCTGTCGGGTGGGTTAACATATCACTTTCATGAATTATTTCTACACTCCATCTCATTAAATTAGAAACTTTAAATGACATAAAAAATCTTTTCAACCTCATTTTAAGGGGAATGTAACGAATTTTCTTTATAGCAATCAGTTTCCCCTGTATCGCAATCTGACTCTGATGAGTCTGATTTCCCCTGATCTCTTTCCACCTGGAAGTGCCACAAACCATACAAATATCCAAATGGTCAGTTTTCTTTCTAAACAACATACAGTTGTTTTCACATGCATCTATGGTATCATATATTAAACCTAAGTTCCCTGTAAACTTACGAGCATGGTAATACGACTTGGGAATCTTAGTGTTGACAGGAATAACCTTTTTCAATAACACCAACAGCATGTTTAATGATGTGTCTAACCAATGATTCAATGCCTTCAAATGCAACAACTCCATGATAAATGACAATTTATTGTAAGAAGTAAATCCGGGATATAATTATGTTTTTGCATCATCAAGTGCTTCATAAAACCTACTTGAATCACGATCGGCACCAGAGTGAAGATTTATCTCATCGGTCTAAAGATTCTGGATGTCAATTCCTTCAGGATCCAACCCACGTACCATTTTAGTAAGCATTTCATGCATTGGATCATTCATCCTTGCATCAACATCCATCTTAACTGCATCCGTATTTTGACAACGAACATATTATTCTTCATGACGAGTCCAACTCTTATAATTTTTTAGAAATATGTTAAATAATAGGTGCTCCCTCACTGTATCTCATTTTAATTGATATCTGTTAGCACATTATCTACATGGAAAACTAATATAGTCACTTTAAAATCCTCTGTTGAAGTCAATAAACTACATAATTCCATTGAAATATTCTCAAGACATTCGATTTGGAAGATCAATCCAAATCTTATCTATAATAATATATGTATAACAAACATTTACACAATACTTATTACATGTATTTTTCATATCAAATATATTAAAAATAAATACTAACCAATTGCTTGTAGACCATTGATAAAATAATCAAATTATATATCTGAATAATAAACAAGATAATAGATAATGGAATGTAAGTGAAATCCCATGTCATACCTGATTACGCTACAAACATGGAACAGAGGTGAGACGAAGGCGGTGGTTCGGGGGAGAGGAAAGGCAGTGGAGGTGAGATGGAGTCGGAGACGGTGCGGTGAGGGAGGGGACGGGCGGTGACAGTGGCGGTGAGTTGGAGGAGAGGGGGTAGTGAGGTGGCGACGGTGCAGTGAGGGTGGGACGACAAGGGAGGGGACATAGGACAGCGGGGAGCCGGACTGGACGGGTGGCAGTGGTCGTGTGGGGAGGGATGGGACCGGGCGACAACGGTGCCACATGGGAGGGGATGGTGAGGGAGGGGATGGGCAATGACGGTGCGGCTAGGGAGAGGGATGAAGAGGGAGGGGATGGGGGATGGCAGAGAGCTGGAGCAGAGGGCGGCGTGGGGACGGGGGATGGGCAATGAGGGTGTAGAGGGCAGAGGGCTGAGGGCTGATGGATGAGGGCCGAGGGCCAAGGGCCGAGGGTGAAGAGGGCTGAGGGGTAGAGGTAGGAGGCCAGAGGGTGGAGGCCAGAGGCCGGAGGGCAGAGGGGGCGGAGGCTGGAGGGGGTGGAGAGCGGAGGGTGGAGGGAAAAGGCTGGAGGGCGGAGGCCGGAGGGCGGAGGACAGAGGTTGGAGGCCGAGGGATGAGGGGGCATAGGCCAGAGGGGGAGAAGGGTGGAGGGAAGAGGGCATAGGGTGAAGGGAAGCGAGGGGATGAATGTCGAGGGGTGGAGGGCGGCAAGGGCGGAGGGTGGAGGGAGACGAGGGACAGGCGGTGGCGATCGAGGGGAGGGGACGTAGGGTAGGGTTTCGCAAGGGAACAGGGTTGATCAAGCTTTTTTTTAAAGCCCAACGACCACCAAAGGCGGTTGTCCGTGTCAAGGGGCTTCAAAGAACATTTCTGTAGTAGTGAAATCAGCATCTCCATCCCCATAAGGATCCCCATAAGCACTATAACTAGAGTAAGAGTCCGACTCCACCAAATCCCATTCATAGGATTCATATTTCTTGAGGAATGAAGTGTAATACTCTTTGAGATTTTTCTGCTCCACATTCAGCTGCACCTTGACAAACCGACCTCCCCTACTAGAGACATCTGTGCAAGTGGCCTTGGAGGAGGCTCTGGTAGCAATTGACCTAGGAAGAGTAGAGTAGTCCCTCCTTGACTGCATATTCACGCCATCATCACTCACTGCCCACTAAACCCTACCTCTCTATCCAGGTCTAGGCATGAGTGCATTGACAAACCACAGCTTCCTCTTCCGAGGGCATGAATCCAGGATGGTAGGACCAGGGTCACCCATCAAAGCCTTCTCCCTCCTTATCCGAGTCATATTAGCATTGATGATGGAGTCTTGATCTGTAAAAATGTCCCTTAGTCTTCCAGCTTCATCGTCATCATCCCAAAAAAAATCACATCCTACTTCAGGTCTGGTTTCTGCAGGATATCCTTTTGACGCTGCTCAAAAGTTTTTATAGGTTTTATGGGTTTTAGAGATTTTAAGGTTTTAGGGGTTTTGATGGTTTTTAGGGATTTTTTAGTTTTTGTAGTGTTTTTTACATTTTAATGTAATTTATCGGTGTTTTTTATGATTTTTATGGATTTTAGAGTTTTTTTAATTTTTAGGGATTTTGAGGGTTTTTAGGTTTTTTAGGAGTATTAAGGTTTTATGATTTTTAGGGTTCTTTGGGTTTTTTTGTTTTAAGTTTTTCTTAGTATTTAGGTTTTTTAAGGTTTTTTAGAGTTTTGTACCTTTTTTTGGATTTTAAAGATTTTTAGTGTTTTTAGTGTTTTTAGGGTTCTAATGGGTTTTTAGGGTTTTTAAGGTTTTTATGGATTTTTATGGGTTTTAGGGTGTTTTTAGTTTTTTTATGGTTTTTTATATTTTCATGGATTTTAGGGGTTTTTTATGATTTTTTGGTTTTTTAGGGTCTTTTAGGGTTTTTAGGGAATTTGAGGGGTTTTAGGGTTTTTAGGGTTTGTTGGTTTTATTTCAATATTTTTACAGTCTTTTGGGGTTTTTATAAAAAAATTATATTTTTTTAATGTTTTTATGGGTTTTAAGGGTTTTTTATAGTTTTTAGTGAGTTTTAGGGGTTTTTATTTTTTTAGATGTTTTTATGGTTTTCAGGGTTTTTTCAAGGTTTTTAGGGTTCCTTACATTTTCATGGATTTTTAGGGGTTTTTTAGGATTTTTTTGGTTTATGGGTTTTTAGGGTTTTTATGGATTTTTAGGATTTTTAGGGTTTTCAACGGTTTTTAGGGTTTTCAGAGTTTTTCAAGCATTTAGGGTCTTTTGGGGTTTTTAGGGGTTTTTTTGAGTTTTTCAGGGTTTTTCAGGCATTCAGATCTTCGTAGTCTTTCTTACAGTTTCTGGTGACAGAGTTGCTAATATCTGAGAGATCTTTTGCCTGACTATGCAGTACGTGCCCTTAGTTGGCCTTGAATAAGTTCCAACATAACGAGCCTATCAGTTGGCAGATGCCACTATTTAGTTATGCAGCATATGCCTTAGTTGACCCTACATAATACAACCACCATAACAAGTTTTTCAAATGATAGTAATTTCATTCTTGGTTAAAATGTATTTTTGTCCCCTTCAAACTTTGATGATGATATACAAGAATCTGTATTTTAAAATAGTCTTTCATTTATATTTGTCCCATTACCTTTCTCTCAATATGAAAGTCTTTAAGACCATGGTTTACACATTTCTCTCTCCATGTGTTCAAAGAAATAATAAATAACCTTGAATTACATGACCATATATCATATACTATTTTCATTTTTGGTCCTAGACATATGACCAAAAGCTACAGACACCATACTTCCTACGTTTGGGTTAGACCTTTGTAGAAATCCTATTCCTCCAATTATTTGGAAATCATGGTTGGAAATACTCTCTCCATATTCAGATACCTTTATCCATAAATCAAACTCTGTTCTTCGGAAAATATAAATCTCCATAAACTTTCTTCATCTTTTAGAAATATAATGTCAAACTTCTGAGAGTTCTTTCTCTTGACTATGTAGTACGTACCCTTAGGTGGGATTACATAAAATTTTCTTATATAATAGGCCTGTTAGTCAAAAGATACCACTATTTGGCTATGCAACATAAGCCCAAGTTGGCCCTGCATAATACAGCCCCCATAACGGGTTTTTCAAATAATGGTAACGTCATTCTTGGAAAATATTTACTCTAATTCTTTTATCCCTTTTCCCATATAATTCTTCAGATCTAGAAATTCCTAAATCACAGTTTACAATTTTCCCTTCCATACCTGAATATGGTAGTTTGTTTGCAAACAAATTATCAAGAAATTGGGAGAGTCTCATACCTTTGGTCAGAGCTAAAGAACTTAAATTAAAGCCACAAAATGTCTGCACTGTATTACTTAAAACTGCGCAGTACAATGTCCTCACTACATGACTTAAAACTGCACAATACAATATCCTTAATACATGACTTAAAACAGCACAACATAATGTCCTTACTGCATGACTCAAAACTGCACAGTGCAATGTCCTCATCACATGGCTTAATACTGCACAATATGATATCATAAATTCATCTTTCTGATAAATTTTGACCATTCCTCGTACACCAAACTTGTATAGAAATGGTTTTCCTATTCATGACATATGTCGGCATAAATAACCCTTTATTCTTAAAATTCATTTCCTTGAAAAAACCACCCACTATGGTCTCGGGTCACCCAAATATTATTTTCTCTTATCTATCAATAGTTAAATGTTAAATTCTTAAGAGACTTTAACCTGACAATGCGGTACATGCCCTCAGGTGTCCTTTCATAAAATTTTCCTGCATAACGGGCCTATTAGTCAAAAGATGCCACTATTTGGATATGCAGCATATGCCCTAGTTCGCCATGCATAACACAAACCCCCACAACAGGTTTTTCAAATAATGGTAAATTCATTCTTGGAAGATACTTCCTTTATGTTGATACAAGTTTTAAATTTGGTGACCATAAAAATCATGGCTCAAGATTCCCCTTGGAAATATTTAAAGAATATTAAAGCAAGTCTTAGCCACCGATTCTTGTTTGGGATATAATTTTAAAATTTATGGTCAAAGCTATTCGACCTTAAACACTAGACCTTTATAGTTCAACATGCATGACTCTAAACTACCAACAACAAGAAAAGTGGTACTCACTAGATTGAGAACCCACAAAGGACACTCTAAACAAAAGTCAAGTCCCAACTCACTAAACATACATTTTTTATGATTTAGGTAATATCGAGAAATAAAATGTCAAAAGATATGATTTTTGTGGGGTTTTCCATATAACCCTAGAAAAAAATCAAACTATGCTTACTAGGCCTAATGGATTAGGTAAAACAAAAGCAACTAGTGAGAATGAAAACACAAATGATTGAAGACAAAATGTTTTTCATTTACGAAAACTTTTCACAGATAAGCATACAAAAATTGGAGTCTCTCTCCTATCATAAATCACAAAAGGTTTTCTATATAACTCCTCATTTGATTGATAGTCTCTTGAGCCCCATAAGCTATCCTTTGAAGCTAGTTTAGTTGAAACAGCTCCGCTCTCTTCAGCATGATGAAGTGCTTATTTAACATTTACAATGGATTTTTCACCATCTTTCTAAGCTTCTCCTAATGAGCTATGAAGTTGTTAAAGCTCCCTTATGATAACATCTAATTCCTATTGGAGACATAGCCAGTGAACAGTCTTTTCATTAATCATCTGCTTTAGTTCCTTCAACTTTACAGTATGATCAGCCTCAGCCTGGGACATCGCTTCTTGGAATTCTTCAGTGTTGATCAACATCTTAGCTTTTATCAAGTCTTGCCGAAGCTTTTTCTCTTGTTCCCTTCTTCAGATAATCTCTTTCACCGTAGTGTGGATTTCACAGTATTCAAAACCACCAAATCCCAATGTGATAAATAGAGATGAATGTGGTGGAATTCTTGAAGGCAGTTCCTCAAGAGGAATTTCTGATATTATCTTCCAAATATTTTTCCATGCCTTACGATGTGCGAGATGAAGGGAATTTTGTAGTTCTGGGTCTGGTTCGAAGTCACTATCATAAGGAGGAATGTGCTCTAGGATAAATTCACTTAAAGAAGTTCCCTATTCTGCTCTTTCTTGAACAATGGCTTCTTCACCTTCCAATACTGTTTGAGCATATGCAGAGGATTCACCTCCAGACCTAGCCGTTGAAGTTGATATCCCTATATGGTAAATCAAGAATTATGGTTATGGTTATTTTTAAGGGATAACAGAAGTGAATACAATAACAATATCAGTATCTCTTACCTAACAGTAGGTCAGTATCCTAAGAAGACTCCTCCTCAATATTCTCAGTTTCAGCAATTTTGTTTTATGTCTCTATGTGAGGAGTGCTATCTTTAATTAGCTCAGGATCCTCATAATGAATCTTAGGAATATCTATTATCTCATTATTCACCTAAGACAATGTCTCTGTAATGATAGGATTGAAATTAATGTCAATAATTCCTTCAAGTATTGTCGCAGAAACAATTTCTTAGATGGAACTACATTTTTCAACCAAATATGGTTATAAATTTAATCATAAGAATATTAATAGGATGAATAATGAAAACTCTCATCCAGTTGATTCTATACAAGTAACTTCAAAATCTTCTAAAAAATTTGGTATATTAACATGTCCTAATACTTCTTCAAAAGAGATTCCAAGGTTCCTCATATCATCCAATGATATCTCATATCCCAGGTTAGTCTCACCCATGGGAGAACTTGTCATGTTTGCTTCACAACCATCCTCCGACAACCTTTGACCCTGAATAGATTCCTCAGCAATAATTGTGGGGTCAACATCAGTTGTTTCCAGATGTTTTGGTGCATGTGATGAACCTAAAGTATCACAAGATGGAAGTCAGTTGTTGTTACATTTGATGTCTTATAAATCATTGTTGATTTAACAGAATCCTACTTTCTTCTGATAGTAGGAACAAGAGAAGTGCGGGGAACAAAAATTAGTTCCTTTGGCCTAAATGATTCCTCAAGAACCACTGGATTAGTAGAAATTTGTTCCTATTCAGCAGCACCCTCCATGGTTCATTGAAGTTTATCAGTAGTTTCTTTAAAAGAAGAAACAAAAGAAGCCCCTGTAATTACAAGAAGTTTAAACACTTTTTCATGAATAAAGACTAAAATTCATGATTATCAGGAAGGCTTACCACTACTAAGAAAGAATTTAACCATGGATTTATTTCTTCGATGCTTTTGTTTCTTCGCCTTTTTATGAGTATTTGAATCATCATCTCCAAAGATAGGTATTGGAGAATACAATACGCTTTCTATTTCATTGTCCATGGCCTGTTGGCCTGGAGATATTTCTCCCAGTTCACGAGGTGACCCAATAAATCCAAGATCAGTTCCTCCTAGGATATAATGTGGTGATGGAACATCAGTTGTTTTTCCTTTAACCAGCTACAATTTAAGATGATATTTCCCCTGAGTAATAATTCTTTGACTAAATTAAAATTTCAAAGCAGAAAAGAATACAAGAAAAAGGAAACTTACATCTTCAAGATCCACAAAGTCATGCCATTATTCATCTAATGAAGGACTAATACCTTTAGTGGTACCATGATATATCATTTCCTTCACCCGCTTCATGGTGGTAATTGATCCATCGGTTGCATATATGAGCATTTCCATCTCTCGAATGTAAGCCCTCACCTCATTGGGATTGTCCTTAAAAAGAATTTCAGAGGAGGCATGTAGATCCACTACTCCTAGAATATAAATCTATTCACACAGATTCATCCACATGGTTTTAGCATCACAGTATAGACTCTTCCATGTTTGAACTGCCTCTAGTCATATATATTCAGAGTGTACATCAGAAGGTTGGAAAAGATGATCCTGAATCCTTGGATTTAATTTTCTTTCCAAATCCCACATTCATTGATGAGGGATAAGAAAATGAGACTCTTCACTCTTCAGAATGATGGTGACTAGGTCTCCTCGACACAACCTCAATAGGGGTAATGGGGTGGCTCTCTTAACTCTAGAAAGGGGATTATATCTGGCATGAGGTCACTTTGGTGAATTTGGATCCTCGTCACCTCCACCCTCTGACTCTCATGTGTCAACCCCTGATGATGAAGAGTTGCCTTCCAAACAAAGTGGGTCCCTCCTACTACTTCTCTTTACCCCCACTTGAGGGAAAACATGATTTAATAACCCTTCAGGGTAAGATGCAACACAGTTTTCAGCATTCCAGATGGTCAATCTACTTACTACATCAGTGGAAGGTAGATTAAATACTACCCGAGTATTATCCACAGATGTCAGTAACCATAGTTGTCAGGAAACCATCAGATGTTTCTCTAATCTAACATGCACAGGGGGGATACAACATTTTATTACAGACACTTGAATTGAAAATACAAATCTTTAAGGATCATAGGGCTCACATATGATTTCACCGTAAATCCTTGTGGCTAGTACAACATCTATGCAAGCTAGCATGTATGCCCTTAACTCTAAATTGGTTATCCAATCATCAATGAATCACCCCGTAGGTGAGTTCCCATAAGGAAAGAGATTAAAATCCTTATGCATGCTCAATTTGGCCTTGGTGTCATTAGTGTTCAGAGATAAAGGTGAAATACTAGAAAAAGCCTGAACAGATGGTCGGAAATGACTTCCAAAAACCTGTACCCCACTTTGTACAACATAAGTTCTGATTTGGGTAGCGATCCATCCCCACAACACCTAGAATGGTCCCGCTATTCTAAAGGTATACTCCCCTCTATAAATGTACAGAAAGATCCTATGAATCTTGGCCAAAATAAGAGTGGCCAACCATACCATCCTTTTCTCATCCATCTTGTCCACAATAACAAAGGTTTCTAGCCTCACGCCTCCTTTGGAATCGCAGACTGGAAACAAATATATGCTGATCCACAAGGCCAAGAAACCTACCAAACAAGTCTTTTCAAGAATTTTTTGGTTGAATTCATATCCCCATTTGTCAAACTCTCCTTTCTCTAATGTTGGCCAAAAGGTGTCAAGAGTACCTCTCTTCTCTGCCCTTGGATAGCTGGTCGGACGGGTGAAGGTAGGAACCTTTTCCTTCTACTTTACCAAGAATATTTCCATCCATTTCTCTAGATGAATATCCCTTCTAGTGGGAGACTTTGTGTTGGTCGCGTTCTTGAGTTTGTTAAATATTTTCATCAAATCACGAACCAAATTTTGTGTCTTATTTGATTCATTCTATGTCACTTTGGGAGGAATAAACTCATTATACATATCTCCAAGGATTGGATCTCAGGAAAACTTATAGACATCCTAGAAACTGATGTCTACCTCTCCATGTGTTAAATGGAAAGAATTAGTTTCTGGTCTCCATCGGCTTAATAATTCTGGCACAAAATCATCATTCATGTACACATAGGTTTTCCCAACCCAGACAACCTCATAAATCCTGACGCCTTTCAATTCATCTGTAAATTCTGCATAGGTCTTTTGAACCCAGTATGCCCACATCCATACAAGTTTTACACCTCCTCCTGGGCATAAATCCCAACTTTTCTTCCAACTCTTGGATTGATCCATCTTGGAATCTCAAAAGATGGATGAATAACAGTGTATTTGTAGATCATGTGTGCGTGCTTTCATATCTGGAGCACACGGTCTATGATGCATGATATGATCATTCTCTACTATCCCAGCATTTACAAATGAGCATGCAATGGAAACGTTGGAAGATGATAAGTTCATATAATCCTGAAACCAAGAATGTGGGAAATAGTTCTTTGGGTCTATAATATTAACATCCTACAGATGGACATATCTATAAAAAAGCAGATAAGTGATTTGGGGAAAGTTGAAATGATACTTCTTCAGATATTTTGTTATGTTTGGAAGGGTATTGTCACAAACATCAAAGTAGTCATGATTGACGACATTCATCATGTCATCAATCCTCTTACTGGATAGTTCATCAGTAGTTCCAATTATCTTGGGAGCCATTGAGCCAACAAAAAGATAGAAAATCATCTTTTAAGTATGTTCATTTTTGATGTTTGATAAAATAATTGAAAAAAATCTGCAAAGGCATTAAGGCGCACAAGTATAAAATGTGGCGCTCAAGTGTAAAATGGAATGCAAGTGTGTTGCTCCAGTTACAACATGAAACTAAAACCATACAGAAGAAGCATAGAAAAACCATGAGCTTATGAGTGAAAGAAAACTTGCGCACCGAGAGCTGAAATTCTAGAAGTCGGGAGAATTTTCGCGAAATTGAAGTCGTTATATATCAGCAATGAAAGTCACCCTATGCGCCTGAATCCTGTGTGCGACCATCTTCCACAGCTAGTTTCTCTACGTGCATAAAACTTGCAGACCCCCATACTCTTTTCTTTCTCCTTCATTACTTTACCTCAGTATAGGATCCTCTTTTCATTCCAAATCCAATCCTGAGGGGGAAATTTTGTTGACATTCCATTTTGTCACAGAGTCTAAAAAATGATAAAGGGAAATACCTTATAAAGAATAGGGGAAAACACATGAAGAAAATCATTATTTATAAAAGCGTGAACTTTGGGTCACCCTAGTCAGACCAAGGGGCCCTCAGCGCGCAGCTTACTTGCGTGCCCAATTTCAGTTCACCCAAGGTCCTGTTTTTGCCTATAAATAGACCCTTGGGGTCTTCATTTGTATGGATGAATTTCCCAAAATCTGAATTCCTGCTCTGGTCTCCCTAATACTTCACCCCAGTCTTCCGAAACTTTCAAGGTATTTCTTGAACACCAAGAGTGGAGGATTTGAGGGAGGATCATTGGACTTAAGTCCTTTTAGTTTTTGAAAACCATAACACTTGTGTGCTTAAAGAGTCCAACTTCCCTAAATCATAAGTACTTTCATTCCACCTATTCCTTCTATAGGAACTTGAGCGCCCCACTTCTGGGATCACCTGTGAAAGTTCTTGAAGGCTTGAGCAAGGCCTCACACAAGTATTAAACATCCAGGTTGTTCTTAACTTGGTGGATTTCAGGTCGCCCTAGTCTACTTGAGCTCCCATACTTGAGCACCAGTATCTACTTGGGCTCCCCTCTTTGGTTCACCTACTCTCTTTAGTCTACAAGCCATCAATCCCTCCTCAAATCCATTTATGGAAAGTCTTATTATTTGGATCCCTTATCTAAAAGGGATTCTGTTGAGACCCCCATTAAAACCTCATGACTCATCAAACCTTTGGGAAAGGCACATCAGCGTGTCTCCTATTTGGGTTTGTATATCTGCAGTCAAAGGTTTCCCACATTTGTTTCAGAATGGGGTTAGAATTCATGGATTGTATGTGGGTTTGTATATCTGTAGTCACATGGACCTTTCTCCTATAAATAGTGTTGGGAAGTTCCCGATTTGGAAGATTAGGGTTTCGGTCCCGACCTCTCCCTTATTAAAGACCTAAAACCATAGGTATCTGGTTTGGAAGGTATGGATCACAATTTCCTGAGAAGTCTCCTTCCCCTACAGGGATCCACTTGGTGAACCATCCTGGTATAATCCCCCCTATCTTTTCTTAAAGGAGGTAGCATCATTGCTCCTCCTCTCCTTTTCAAGGCCAAAGACCATGGGGGAGATGGGCACAGGGACATTGATTACCCTATCCCTCTCCCTCTAGTATATGTCACCCTGGGGAAGCCATCCTGGTGTAATCCCTTGAACTTCATCCCTTCTTCCTTCCATTTGACCCTTGTCCAATATAAATTGAGGAGAGGGAAGGATCGTAGGTGCGCCCTCTTCCATGATCACCACACCCTCATCCACCATCGCCCCCATAGGCTCGACCTCCTCCACCAGCGAAGGAGGAAAAGTGTGCATGTCATTGTTGAATATTTTACATCCTCTTGTTTCTCATACCTATCATGACCCACGTGGGTTTAGAGATACGTGATGATTACAATATTTTCACAAACACTAACGGTGAATGAACTACGAGAACTCTGATTCCCACCATAATTGGGATACGTAGGAATCCTTCTCAGGGCCTGAGCTCACAGGATATCCTCTTCAGGAATCCAACTATAATTCCCTTAATCAGGGCATCCTCCTTAGGAATAACCCCCAAATTAAACCCCTAAATCATCAAGGCATCCTTTTAAGGAATTAAGCCCAAAATCATTTCTCTCAAAGGAATATACTCTACTATGAGACCCCAATTAAACTACGTGGGCTTTGATTCCTATCCATATGGGATACATAGGAAGCCTCCTTGAGGTTCAAACCCAACACTTCAAATCAACCCTATTCTCCTTGGGCCATATTCCCAATAGGGTCTAATCTTACTTGGAAACCCATATTCTTTCCAAGTTCCTTGGTTGTTTAGGTATAATTCCAACACCCAAACTTTGACTAAGCACCATTCGCTTTGATATCTTTACCACATGACATTAAACTATACGGTAGGGTCCTCATCATATGACCTTAAAAGGTATGATGTTTCCCATTAAGAGGTACTGAACTATGAGGGTTCTAATTCATTTCACAAGGATACGTAGGTAACCCATTTCATGGGTATGATCCTAAAATCAAAACAAACCTTCATCTCCCTAGGTGACAATAAATCCCAGAGTGCCCCACTGAGTGGATTAAAAACTAGTATCATTATAACAATGATTAAAAGAATCTATAATTAGTATATAAGAGGATACTATTGATGGAGAACCTCTAATACATACGAATGATTCTAAATTTCAAACATGTTAATAAGTTATTACAAATTCCAAGGGAAACATAGGTCATACTTGGTGAATTAATAAGGATTAATGAAAATATTTTTATAAAGAGAGTCCCAGAGTAGACAATAATTCCCCGAAAAAGGGTGTGATGAGTCTGACCTCCCATCCTCTCGACCAATGTATGTTCTTAAGTATTGTAAAGTTCGAACTTAACGAATTCCTGCCATTGGAAAGTAGGTACCTTTTGGATAATGAATTGTTGGGTGTTTCTGATTCCATGAATAAATCTAATGGAAAATGCCTAGGAGTAGTGATTCTTAAATTGGAACACATGTTTCAAGGACCTACAAAACAATGTTGGACAGAGACTTTTTGAAATCCTCTATCTTCCTATTGGCCGCTACATGATAGTCGGATGAATGGTTGGATTTGATTCCATACTCCTGGTATAACTTTTCCAACTTAACAAAGTAGAAGTTGGTGCCATTTTCCATTAGAATTGTATGAAAGACACCAAATCTGGTAATGATGTTGTCTTTCACAAAGCTAACAATTCTTCTTACCCCAACCTCTTTAAGGGGTATGGATTCATCCCATTTGGATAAGAAGTCGATTTTTGTGAGAATGAATTTGAATTTTCTGGTTTTGGCAGGAGGATATCATCCCACGACATCATCCCCCATATAGAAAATTTCCAGGAGTACTTAGCTATGTGAAGTAGTTCTGGGGGTTGGTGAATGAAATTGGCATGAACTTGGAAGGGATGGAACTTCTTGGTGAATGTGGCACAATCATATATCATAGTGGGCCAATAATATCAAAGACATTGAATTTTATAGGAGATCTTGGATGTTGATTGGTGTGCTCCACAGGTTCTGGCGTGTACTTATTTCATGACAGCAGTAGTCTCCTCTCCATCGATGCACCTAAGAAGGACTCCATCAAGGCCTCATTTATAGAGAACATTCTCTTGGTTTGCTCCATCGTACAAAACAAAATTGACTTCCCACCTTCAGATTTGTTCTCTTCTAGCCCTACATGGTAGGAGTTACCCCCTCCAGAGGTAATTTGAAATGGGATTCATCCATCTTGTGGTGTGACTATAAGGCTCAGTAATGGGGATAATATTTTCGATTTTTCCATATTGTTTCAAATGAATGGTAAGACCATACGACAGTGGGAAATTCTGATAATTTTTTCATCCCAGTCTGGATCAGCCAGGGTTGTGGCTACATTTTCTAATTCATCGGCTTGAGAATTTTTTGACTAGGGGACATAAGTCAGTGTTGGTTGTGATGGTAATTATGCCATCAGATCTTAGACATGGTTCATCAAAGGAACCAATAATTCTTTCTTAATGGAATAGTCACCATTTACCTACTTGATGACTAGCTTTGAATCACCTTTTATCTTCAGGTGTTTGGCTTATGCATAAAGGGCCAGCTCCAGGCCTACAATGAGGGTCTGGTATTCTACTTCATTATTTTTGAACACCTATAAAACCAAGAATTAGTAAGGAAAGATAGAATATTCAGTAGATATGAGTATAAATCCCAACCCTACTTTTTTGAGCTTGGGATCCTCAATCCTTTCCCCTATCAGGCTTCTGGAGGCACTGTCAAAGTACATTTCGCATTTATAGGGACCTTCTTGGGTAGAGAACACTTCTTCGTAAGGAAGTTCAGTATCCAATGGGTTCGTTTCTTATGATGGGTGATCTTCTAGGAAATGTGCTAATTCCTGTCCTTTGATGGCTTTCTCGGGGACGTATCGTATGTCAAACTGGTGTAGGATGAATTCCCACCGTGATAGGCATCAGATTAGTATAGGACAGCTAAGGATATACTTGAGTGGATTGAAATGGGATACTAACCTCATGGTTCTATAGGTAATTCATGACTTTCTAAACTTCAAAGGTCAGGTCTAGGTAGTACTTTTCGATTCTTGAATATCATGTATCAGCATTGATCATTGTTCGGATGAGGTAATAGAGACTGTTCTCTTTACCGGTATCATTCTTCTATGCGAGGAAAGCACCTAGTGACCATTCCAAGCTGGTCACATAAAAAATGAGTGGTCTTCCCTCAACTAGTGTCATTAGCACTGGTGGGCTTAGGAGATACCTTTTAAGATTTTTGAATGCTTATTGACAATCATTATCCCACTAGTATGCGCCCCCCTTCTTCATCAACCTAGTGAAAGGAAAACACTTACCTACAAGGTTGGCTATGAAGTGCTAAATGTAGACCAGGTTCCCCTAGAGATACCTCAACTCAGTGAATTTGTGAGGTGGAGAAATTCCACGGATGTATTTTGTCTTCTCAAGGATGACTTCGATGTCCCGATGGTATACGATGATGTCGAGGAATTTCCCAAAGGTAACGCCGAAAGAACACTTTATGGGATTTATCTTTAGACTCCATTTTCATAGTTTATTGAAGATAATTTCAGGATATTTTAGGTTGTTTGAGTTATTTCATGATTTAACCACAAAGTCATCAGCATAGCACTTGATTAATTTACCCAACAAGGGCTTGAAAATGCGATTCATGGCGTGCTGATATGTAGCGCTGGAATTTTTCAGACCAAAGGGCTTCACCTTATAGAAGAATACTCCCTGAGGGACCCTAAAAGTAGTGGATTATTCATATACTTGGGATATTCGGATCTTTTTGTATCTATAATAGCCATCCATGAAAGATAGGGCCTCATATCCGGGGGTTTCATCGATCAACAATTCCATGATCGATACCATGTAATCAACTTTTGGGAAATGCTGATTGAGGTCCCTGAAGTCAATGTAGACTCGGATATGTCCATTATTCTTATTGACAAGGACTTTTTTCCATCCACATTAGATATTGGACTTACCAAATGAATATATCTTTGATTATTTTTTCAATTTCAGCCTCTATTTTGGTAGCATGTGTTAGGTGGGTCCTTCTGGCAGCTTTCTAGTAACCACGATGATCTTTCGGTAGACCCAGGTGATGAGTGGGGACCTCAGGATTGAGGCCTAGAATTTATATGTTGTTCTAGGAAAAAACACCTTGATTATTCTTTAGGAAGGATGTATATACCTCCTTATCCTCAAATTGCATAGCCAAACTATTCAGAGTAGGTCGTGGGTTGTTTTCGTTTCCTAGGTTTATCTCCCCAAGTCCATCAATCATGGTGGAGACACATTCTTCGAATGCGGGAGGGATATATATGAGGTCTTATTATTCTTCTTATTATTCATATTCTTTATCATCTTCTTTATCTTCTAATGGGTAGAGTATTCTCGAGATTAACTCTCCAACATTGTGATAGGAATCTCAACTCTAATTTATAGGAATTGAAACAGCTCCTTTTTCCCCGACTAACTGCAGGGAATCTTCTAAAGAGGATGGAATGGGGGTGGAGGAGTTTCCTTGCTTTATTTTAGTGACAGGACATCACCTTCTCCCTTAGTGAGTAAGGTAGGAACTATCTAGGGCCCCGAGGATCGGTTGGGATCATTTTTGTTTGAGCCATCACCACCATCATGGTGGTTAGCGCACGTTTTATCATCCTTGGACTTGGAAGCCATAACAGAAATCATGCAGACAACTGAGTCCATATCTAAGCTTGAACATATGCACTAAACCTAGTTTATGGGTAATACATACTCTTCCCCAAGTTATTTAAAGGTATCAACAGAATCCATTTCTAATCCATTTGGGGTGGTGATCCAATCAACATCATCATCCAAATTCTATTTCTCTTTCAATTCATAGAACCCTGCATCGATGTAATGATATTCACTGAATTCAAATGGGGATTTATCAGCATGCAATGTCCCATTTTTCCCATTAGCACAATATTTGATGCATTGATGGTATGATGAGGTAATCACAGTGTTCTGATGTAGCCAGGGCCTCCCCAACAGGATGTTGAAGGCCCTACTTTTCCACACTACTAGAAACGTGGAATCAGACATGAGGTCACCAAAACAAGTTTAAATCTTGATTTGACCCAAAGGATTCTGCTCACTTTTTTTATATCCCAATAGAGTTGTGGTTTAGGGTGTCATACTATCCTCATCATAGCCCAACCTATGAAGGGTTCGCAATGGGAGGAGATTAACTCCAAATCCATTTTCAATGAAAATTCTCTGGAAATCAATTCTATTTATCTTTCCAGACAAATATAAGGGTTTGATGTGTCCTTGAATGATGGTGTCTTCATCCTAATCTTTGAAGGAGATGATAGTATGGAATTTTTCGGGATTGGTCTCTATCTGATAGACATTGGTAGCTACTACTTTGGCCTAGAATTCCTGAGTACTTAGTAAGGCTTTGATTAGAGCCTTACTAAGGTTTTCTAACAGACTCAAGGAATCTAGGATCGGTATCTTTCCTGGTACTACAACTAGCTGCTTCGAAATATCATATTTATTCTATAAAGGTCGATGCTTCATGGATTGGGGATTCTCTTTCATGATAGATTTAGGGGCTTGAGCTTTGGATGTAGATGGTCCGACCTTTATGTCAAGAGCAGATGGTGCTACTATGCTTTTTGAGTTTGGCCGAACTGGTCTTCCTGTACGCTTTGGGCGATTAGAAATCTTCTCTTCCTCCAACAGATACTCCAAGATGATTAGGCTCATATTTCTTCTGACAGGGGAAGAGAAATACTCCAGTTCCTATTGTGTCTTCTAGAGGGTCCTTCTTATGGGTTCCACAACACTAACGGTTTGAGTTTCTAGGAATTTGACTCCAACCACGGTCACGCCTTCCTGGAAACCCTTAGCCTCTGCGGCCTCTTCCTCTGGATCTCTGGTTGGATGCGGGGAATCCTGGTTCATGGTTGTAGTCCCCATTAGAGAAGGGTTATATCAAGTGAATGACATTAATATATCCAAATATCAGTTCTTGATCCGAAAATAATTTGGTCTTCCTGTCTTGTTTTGATGGTCCCATTTAGTGGGGCAGTGTCCATAATTTCAAGTCTGCTGGCATGAAGTCTAAAAGTGTCAATACTAGTTTCAACTTTGGTTAAGTCTCATCTCCTTGCTCCTTCCTTCTACCTTTTAATCCCTTAGAGGATTGTGGGACTGAGGATGATGGTTGTGTTGCATCAGGAGCCATTGAGTGCAGGGTTGGTTTCTTCAATTGTGCCTAGAGGATACCATAATCTCGGTTGACTATTTTCCAAGTCATCTAATTTTCAAACTTTTATTACTTTTTTTGGTGACTATTTCCCACTCCTCTTCCTCTATTGGGTCTAATATGGAGACATATCCCACTTGTGCTGGTGGCAGACCTAACTTGACTTGTCCAAAATCCAACATTTTTTGTAGGATATCCTTGAAGATGAATCCCTCCTAGATGGCATACCCCAGTATCCAGTGGTAGGGACCATAATTTGGATGTTCATAGAGACCCACTTCATCAGCTCTCTTTGGCTTTGACAGCTAGAGAAAGTGGCAATTCATGGCAGATATGAAGTATCCATGGACTTGGTCATCTCAGAATGAGTAGAATTTATTTCTTCATTCCTCAAACTGATTTATTTTTGACCCCCTTCACTCATCTTGCTGAGGTGGGGTGGATATTGGCGTCCAGGGGGTCCTTCATGGTTTGGTGGAGACCTAGAAACTATAGCTGGTGTCAGGGTTCCTTAATCATGATAGAAGTGACTTTATCTTTTCCCATTCTTTTTCTCGGTGCCACTCAGGACTTTAGAGTGGTCCGATACAAGTAGTATTCTATCCTATGGGAAATGGAGGATAAATCCCAAAATACACTTGTGTACTTCACTGGGATGAGTGGTTTTTTCAATTCATCATGGATATTATTGATTCACATAGCGAGCAATTCATCCTGACGGGGGGGGGTGACTGGTTCAGGGAGTAATTCAGGCCTTTCCATCTGGAAATAAAGTCTAAAACTCTTTCATTCTCTTTCTCCTTGTAGTTCATGAGATCAATAACCATTGTATTAGGCAATGTCAAACTGAACTGGAAGAGAAAATTTCACCGGAGGTTCTCTCAGCCTGTGATTGAGTTGGATGGAAAACTAGTATACCACACTAAGGCTGAACCCTAAAGAGTTCTCATGAAGCACCTAAGTTTCATAGCTTCTTATTGCTCCAGGGTTCCCATAATGCTGTCACAGTAAGATTTATAGTGCATTAGATATTTTTCCATGTCTATTGAACCATTGAACATTAGGAATATGGGGTTCCTGAAGTTTGGAAGTGGTGTAATGTTGCTCACCCAATCAGGTTTAGGTTTTCATTTTGGTTCTATCAAAACACGATGCCCTTCCACGGCTTCCAGTTGGGCTATCAATTGCTCGAAGGTATTCAAGAGACCTTGATGCATATCCTGATAGAATTGAGCTTGGGTGGGTGCAGTAGGGGGAAAAATGTGTGTGTCGGCATTGCTGCTATTTGGGGTGGATACCTAGACAGGGGTATCCTTTGTGGGTTCTCCTAATGTATTTTGGCTACTTTCCCAGTGGAAGGAATTCCTGATGTCCTTTTGGGGATGGATTCAAGTAGACTTATGGTCCCAGTACTGGATTAGACAGGCATCTGAGCTAGTTTCATTTACCAGTATGAGTGCCTGTGGAAGAGGCACCTCTTCTGGGAATTAATATTGACGTTTCTCTTGTGGAACACATCTGGAAAGATAGCTTCCTTGACGCAGCTCATCATTGATTCAATAGAGCTCTTTTATTTCTTCCTCCTACTTGGTGAATCTTTCCTCATGCACGAGGGACACATTCTTAGGGGGAGGAGGTGGTGGTTCATAGACTACCTAAGATTTATTCTTCTCCTTGTTGTGAATAATGAGGGAGTTAGTAATGGGTTTGTTGAGGTGGCGCCCAAATTTAGGGTAGCTCTCTCATTCCGAGTATGCACACCATCGGGCTCGGTGTGGGATACCTCTAGGAGGGAACCATCTTCTCTTGAATATTCTCTATTTGTATCATTTCCTATGAGATCCATGGGGCCAATTTTCACCATGTTCACTAATTCATACCAAATTAGGGGCGTTGTACCCGGTGCCGAATGGTAAGAGAGATTTTTGCATCCTTTATTGAACTTTCTCCTTCCTTTATGTGGTATTATTTAGATTTATTTGTGAAAATAGACCTAAAGGGAGCCCTGATTTGACCTCACAATATGCCTTCATCCTGAGGGGTATGAACCACAAGATGGTACTGAACGGGTAACCTATCTTCTCATCATTCTTCCTAGATGGGAGAAGAAAAACTTCTACTATGTAGCAATTTGAGGTAAAAATTCCCCAACCCTGTGGGCTAGGGTTTCTCTTATTCTTCCATTGATGCACTATAGACCAAATTCATTGGTCTTACGGGGAAATTTTGAGTTAAAAATTCCCCCAAACTTGTGGGTTGAGGCTATTCCTGTATTGTGATCGTAGCTGCCGTTATTGCCACCTTCTTGATTTCACGCACTCCTGCACAGGTGTGAGCTAGGTATGGCGCTGGGTTTTCACATGATTTATTTTATTTTATGGACATGAGAACTGCTTGTTGGTTGGATTACCTTGGGTAGGAAGCCTTATATATGTTCTTGTTTTCCTGGATTAGAAGATTCTTGATGGATTGATCTCATTGGGCATAATTCTTTTGATATGTGAATAGCGTGGGGGTGGCTCAAAAGATGAGCATGGCCCTGGACCGTCCTCTGGTTGAGAAAGGATATATTTCATCATAGGAAGAGTGTCTGACATGTCTAACTCAATCTTTATGAGCACCTCGGCCTGGGAGGGCTTCATCACATTTTTTCCCGACAAGGGGAGGACCTTCTTGCCAGTGTGAATTTTGCCTACGGGGAGGACCTTCGCAATGAGTGCTACAATGGCGAGGGATACTATTGCAACATTATGCCCGACCGAAAGGAGTTTCCATACAACTTATACCCTAGGTAGGACCATCAGGGTGGGTTGCAGCAAGGGGAGTATCTTCTTGCTGCTTGATGTCACTGAGGGGAGGACCTTCTCGATTACTGTTATGATGGCGAGGACTACTATCATAGCTTGATATCTGGATGTAGGGAGAATTTTTGTAGTGTACATTCTAGGGAGGTACTTTAGGATGTACTGCAACAAGGGGAAGACATTCTCATTGCTTGATGTTGTTGAGGGGAGGGCCTTCGTATGGCTGTCATCATGGAAAGGACTACCATCACAACTTGAAATCCGACTACAAGGAGAAGAATATCTGCAGCGTATACCCTGGGGAGGACCATCGGGATGGATGAAAACAAGGGATGGACCTTCTTACTATCTAAACTTCTATTTAAGGTGAGGGTTACCCTGACACGCATTAGGAGATGGGATATCGTGATTGATCATTATTGGCCCACCAAGTAATCCCCCATGGGTACTTTAGGGAGGACCTTCAGAGCTGTTGGTATCAACATTATGGGGAGGTCTTTCAAAACTTCTATTTCCACTTCCATAATTTAGTAATGGGATGAAAGGGTCTGGAGCCTTTATTGATATAATCTCGAGGGCATCAAGAACTCTAGCTTCCAATAGAGCAGAATCATGTATATTCTCTTCATTTTATAGTTTCCTTTGGCACATTTCATTTTTGGGTGATCACTTGTGGGTAACTAGGGCTGTATACTATTGGTAATGACCTTCATATATGGGTCCCTATTTTGTTGCTTCCCATGATGCTGTTGGGATATGCCAATGGACATCTTGAGTTTTGGTAGGGATATATGTCTGCCATAGAGTGGACACCACATTAGAAAGATGTCCCCAAGTTGGAATGAGTATTTGTTCCCAATTTGGTTATTTGTGTATCACGGGATATTATCATCGACCCTACTAGACTGGAGCAGGGATGCATAACTACTTCTGAGTGACCAACCAATTTTGCAGGTAAGTCATTCCATTCAAGGAAACTAGGTTGTGGGCTTGGTTCCTCATATTTTCTGTTGATGCAATTATATCTTGACATGTTTGGAGGATATGGTCTGAAATTGATGTTTGATCTTCTATCATTTCTAGGATGTGCTGAGATACATTTTTGACTGGAATGAGTATGAAGGCCCATTATGATTTTGGAATAGGAGTTTTTGCCTACTCCGGTCCTTCAGAGGTTGTCAGTGGATACTGGAAGTTCTCCTGTGCTAAGACAGAGGAACGTGTCTAACTCTAGTTGTCTTCTATGGATGCCACCATATTTGACTGGTGGGCTTCATATTTACCGGAAGGAATTTGTATCTGATCTCTTTCCACTATTTTTGTGTCACAGTCTTTGTATGCATCTACAGGAATTTGACTATGTTCATATTTTTTTGTCGCCCTATTTTGATAGAGGTCTTGAAGGGAATCAGTAGGCATTTTTTCATGCCTATAGCTAGTTTCCATCCTATTCGGATGACGTGCTTCTTGCGTATCAGTAGATATTTTCATATTCCTATAATTTTCTACTATGTCTGCATGGTGGGATAGATGAGTACAAGTAGGAATGTGCATGTGCTCGTATTGTGCCGCCTTATTTCTGCGGTGACCTTGAGTGGAGGCAGAAAAGTTGTATATTTTCCCATTTAATACCACTATGTTTGTACAATAGAGTTCCTCCTTAGGAATCAGGGTGATTACCTGATCCTAGTTATATGTTTTCCACCCTCGGTGGGCGGCCTGAGGGGCATGTGTCCTTTGGACTTCAGCAAGTTCCCTCATCCTGAGATCCTCTTCAACGCAAGGGTACTTGGTCGCCCAACATTGAAGATGATGTTCTCCTACAGGGGGTCATGATTAAGACCCATGTGCAGCTGGGATGAAGTCATCAGTATCGACTTCATCTGCCTCCCTGAGATAACGGAGGTACTTGTTTTCACGTTTCGGGGAAAGGCTTCCAAAATGGTTCAAGACGACCACCGTGCCGCCATGTGTTGGGGTGCTGGCCATGGATAACGAGGCAGCTAGCGAGCTTTTTCAGATTAGAGGGATTGTCTTGTGGGATCCACTATGGGGATAGTACCATTTTGTGGTACTCTCTAATCAGTATGTTGGATACCCAGTGTTGCAGATGATGGGTTGGTGAGGGGGTCCTGCTCTTCATCAGGGCCCCAACTGCCTGGGGGATCGTTGAGGTACGTGTCTACATTGGTTTTTAGGATTCCATTTGGATCAAAGGTTTCTCTTTAAAAACCTACAATATATATATATATATATATGACATACATAGACAAAAACCCCCTTCAAAGTAGCATCTCTTGATCATATGCATATTTGATGATTCTGATTTTCCCTCTTCCTTTATATGAGGAAAAGGGGCATGAGTGGGGTAAAAATGCCTCCTTGTTTGAGGATTCACTTCGGGTTCACCATTTATGTTTCAACCTAAGGTGACATGTTTGTTTTGGGAAACAAGATGGTTTGACAAGAATCATCACTCATCTATTATTGTAGATAGTTTCACATCACCATTTTTGTTTCAACCTAAGGTGGCACATTGTTATCCTTTAGGGGGAATTGGATTGTCCCCATGGGGACTAGTTAGTTTATCCCTTTTACATTATGAAGGAGGTTCCACAGTCAAATGCTCTTATTGTTTGATTATAGAGGGTTAAGTATTTGTGGAATCGGTCCTCATAGGATATGATTTCCTCATATGGTCTCCAATAGGTTCATTCGTGGAGCTAGAAACACCCAACAACCCTGGTATCCATGCTTTATAGACCTTCTTTCCAAATGCAGATGCTATTAGGATGACGATTTTCCCAACAACACTTAAGGACTCAATTGGTCGAGAGGATTGGAGGTCGGGCTCATCACACCCTTTGTGGGGGAATTATTTCCTATTCTAGGACTCCCTTATAGATTTAATCCATGTTTATATGTTTGTGAATCCTCATTTCATTTCCGAAGAGTGTATCCATGAGCTACCATTGGGTTGCAAGATCATCATGAATATAAATGGATTTGATGCTACAAAGGCAATGATGACTTAAGCTATGAAATGCGGCACTCTAGAGTTTATCGTCATCCAGGAGAGATTAAAGGTGGTTTGATGTTGGGGTAAGACCCATAATATGGTATTTTGACGTATCCTAGAGAGAGGAATCAAATTCCACATAGTTCATTTATCGAGACATACACCTAGGATGAAGCCCTTTTGAATTTGGGGGAACATTTTATCAAGAATGACTTCTGAGGTGAAAGTCCTTTGAGCTTGGGCCTTGGAAAGGCATCCTACATATCCCAATTATGGTGGAAATCAAAGTTCTCATAGTTATTTTAGCTTGGGGCTTACACTTGGGAGGAGGCCCATTTTTTGGGGGCATAATTGGGTGAACCTTTTGGAAGGGAAATACTTTGATATTGGGCCTTCAAGAAGGAATCCTATGTATCCTAGTTAAAACAAGAATTATAGTTCTCATAGTTCATTTGGGGTGGGGATTATGCATGAAGGCTTCCCACTTGAAGGGGACATGATCTTTATTTTCATGGATGAGATGATATGGATCTCAATCCTAGAAAAACTGTTCCTACATATCCTAGTTGTGTTGTGAATCAAAGTTCTCATTGTTCATTTAGCTTAGGGATTACACCTAGGAGGAGGCCCATTTTTTGGGACTATGAAGATGTCATGATCACCACCAACCCCTAAGACTATCTGAGTCATGCTTAGTGTGAGAAACAAGAGGAGGTGGTGGATCTTAAGATCACATGTCCTTCATCATCTACTAGTAGATGGTAAAAGAGATGGGAGAGATGGAGGGGCTTTAAACATGAAGCCCTCACCCATGTTGATACCTAGGATAGTAAAATCTTAGTGATCCACATGGATTCAACTTGAGTTGAGGTGAAGAGGGTGAAGTGTGACACCTCCTGTAAAAGAAAATGGGCTTACCTCAGGATGAGGGAAATTTTTTAGGTTTTGGGAAAGGGGAGGAGAATCATCCCTAGTCAAAGGGGAAGGAAAAAAGTTACCTCTTTTCTTATCACTAGCACTCATTGAAGGGAAAGGCCAGTGGTTACCCCAAATCCTATGAATGGGGAGGTTCACATTACCATCCCAAAGTCGGTCCTCAGCTCACCTTGGGAATATAGACATAGAGACATTATGGAGGTCAAAACCTTTGTAGGGATAGCCTTTGTCACTCCGCTTACCTTAGGTATGTAGATTTATAATTGCACGATGGTATGCCCGATGATCTGATCATATGGGTTCGGTGGATTTGGAGGAGGCTTTGGCAACCAATGGACTGGTTTGTAGTGGAGCTATGGAGGGTTGGATGATGATGGAGGGGCATGATTGGAGCTAGAGGAAAGGACACCTGGAGACACCTCATCTTGCGTACTATTTTCTTACGTGGGATGGAGGCAGGCCAACACAGCATAACACTATATGGGTAGAGGGGTCATCTACGTATCGAAGCAGCACACAGATGTGGGTATGAACCCCCACATACCAAAGTGATATGCGGTCCTAGATTTCATTCGCCACACCGCTCCGAGTTCCATCTGCATACTGATGCAGTACATGGTGTAGGGTTCAATATACATAGCGATGCACTATACGGAGCGCTAAATTGAAGAAGGGTCCTGGAGCCTGTGATTCGCGGTTCGTACTTCATCGGCGATTTGAAACCGAAGTCGAAATGTTCTCTATATCTTAATTCTCCCTTCTAGCCTCTAGAGTCTCCTTTGTGCTCTCTTCCACCCATCTCCTTTTCTTTCATCCCTTCTCCTCATGCATATTGTGCTCCTTTTATACAGCGCTTGGGGAATCACATCTGTGGGCATGCGACATCATTTGCGGAAGCCCATGAAGATATATCTCAACCCATGTAAGACTCGGTCAACCAAGGATTGTGGAGGTTGTGGTTTATGAGAAATGGTTCACAGAACCCTACCAGCATGCTTCATTCGAGAACTACTAAGTTTGCAGAATGGTATGTGGCGGGAATTTCTCTGCATGATTTCGTTAATCGATGCAATTCACAACGTCCTTGGTTTGTTGGCCATTTCCCCACGATCCAACACCTCATGGGTCCTTCTGCATACCAATGATTCACGGTTTATGCGCCCCACGAACCTTTCCTAGTGATAGTACATGATCAGCCTAAAATCCTTTTCAAAATTTGATTTCATCAATTTTATTCTCAATTTTTCCATCCAATTTGTGTCCATTTTCCTTGCTGGACTTGTAGGAATGTTTACATACCTTTTCCAAATTCTAGTGGGAGTATTTACTTTCCATTGTGATGTTTTCAGGACCCTATAGGGGTGTTAATGGGTTTTAGAGTTTTTATGGTTTCTTATGGTTTTTTATGGTTTTTAGGGGTTTTATGGTTTTCTAAGGTTTTCAATATTTTTAGTTTTTTTTATGTTTTCTTTGATTTCTAGGTTTTTATGGATATTGATGGTTTTTAGGGGTTTGAGGGTTTTTTTGGATTTCCAGGGTTTTTAGGGTCTTTTTTTGTTTTAGGGTTTTTTGTGTTTTTAGGGTTTTTATGTGTTTTTAGAGATTTTTAACATTTTTAGGGGTTTTAAGTGTTTTTAGAGTTTTTAGTGATTTTATGGTTTTTGGGGGTTTAAAAGGTTTTTAGTGGCTTTTATGATTTCTAGGGGTTTTCAGGGTTTTTAGGTTTTTATACACTTTCAGGGATTTTTATGGGTTTTTTAGGATTTTTATGTTTTTAGGTGTTTTTTGGGTTTTTTGGGAATTTGAGGGGGTTTTGGGTTTTGGGGGGTTTTCGGTTTTTAAGGTTTTTAGTTTCTTTTTGGGTTTTAGGGTTTTTTGTGTTTTTAGGGTTTTTATGGTTTTTAATAGTTTTTTAATGTTTTTAGGGGTTCAAGGGGTTTTATCATTTTTAGTAGGTTTTTCGAATTTTTATGGATTTTAGGATTTTTTAAGGTTTTTAGGGGATTTTATGGCCTTAAGGGGGTTTTCAGGGTTTTTAGGGGGTTTACATTTTCATGGATTTTTAGTGATATTTTAGGTTTTTTATTATTTTTTGGGTTTTTTAGTTTTTTTGGGGATTTTGGGGGTTTTATGGGTTTCAGGGGTTTTTAGGGGGTTTTAGGATTTTTAGTGCCTTTTGGGTTTTATGGTTTTTTTTGAGTTTTTAGGGGTTTTATGTTTTTTAGAGTTTTTAATGTTTTTAGGGGTTTTAATGGATTTTATAGTTTTTAGTGGGTTTTAAGGGTTTCTATGGGTTCTAAGGATTTTTTAAGGTTTTTAGGGGTTTTTATGGTTTTCATGGGTTTTCAAGGTTTTTTAGTTTTTTGACATTTTCATTGATTTTTTGGGGGGTTTTAGCATTTTTATTATCTTTAGGGTTTTTAGGGATTTTGAGGGGTTTTATGCTTTTTAGGGGGTTTTAGGGTTTTTATGGTTTTTTGAGTTTTTAAGATTTCTAGGGGTTTAAAGGGTTTTGAGTGTTTTGAGTGGGTTTTTAGGGTTTTCATTGGTTGTTAGGGTTTTTATGGTTTTTTGGGGTCTTTATGGTTTTCAAGGGGTTTTCTAGGTATTTAGGGTTTTTTTATATTTTCATTGCTTTTTAGAGTTTTTTTGGGAATTTTAGGGTATTTTTCAGTTTTTGGGGTATTTTTATTTTCTACTATTTTTAAGATTTTTTAACATTTTTTAGAGGTTTTAATGGGTTTTAGAGTTTTTTGTGGGGTTTTAGTGTTTTTATGTGTTTTTAGGATTTTATGGTTTTCAGTGGGTTTTCATGGTTTTTTGTGTTTTTTACACTTTCATGGAATTTTAGGGTTTTTATGGCATTTGGGTTTTTAGGGTTTTTAGAGATTTTGTGGGTTTTAAAGGCTTTTCAAGGGTTTTAGGGTTTTTCAGGGTTTTTAGGTTATTTTTTTGTTTTTATGTCTTTTTTGAGTTTTTTAGGGGTTTTAAGGTTTTTTACAGTTTTTTAGCATTTTTAGTGGTTTGAAGGGTTTTTTGAGTTTTAGTGGGTTTTTATAGTTTTTATGTGTTTTTTGGGGTTTTTAAGGTTTTTAAGGGTTTTTATGGATTCTAGGGGTTTTCAGGGTTTTTAGGGGGGGTTTACCTTTTCATGTATTTTTAGTGGTTTTTAGGATTTAAATTTTTTAGGGTTTTGAGGAGTTTTTAGGGTTTTTCAAGGGGTTTAGTTTTCAGGGTTTGTAGGGTCTTTTTGGGTTTTTAGGGATTTTTTATTTTTTATGGGTTTTAAGGTTTTTAGATTTTTTTCAATGCTTTTAGGGGTCTTAAGGGGTTTTAGAGTTTTTGGTGGTTTTTAGGGTTTTTATGGGTTTTTAGGGTTTCCTAAGTATTTTAAGGGTTTTTATGGTTTTAGGTATTTTTTAGGGTTTTAGGGTTTTTTAAGTTTTAATGGAATCTTAGGGATTTTTTTGGATTTTTATGGTTTTAAGGGGTTTTTTAGGGTTTTACAGATTTTGATAATTTTTGGGGATTTTTATGGGGTTTTAGGGTTTCTAGGGGTTTTAAGGGTTTTTTGTGTCTTTAGTTTTTTAGGGTTTTTTGAGTTTTTAAAGGTTTTTAGAGTTTTTAGAGTTTTTTAATGTTTTTATGGGTTTAAGGGTTTTTTATATTTTTTAGTGGCTTTTTGGATTTTTATGGGTTTTAGGATTTTTAAGGATTTTAGGGGTTTTATGGTTTTTAGGGGTTTTCTAGGGTTTTTAGGGTTTTTTTATTTTCATGGATTTTTAGTGGTTTTTTGGAATTTTATGTTTGTTAGGATTTTTTACTATTTTTTGGGATTTTGGGGGTTTTGTGGGTTTTTAGGGGTATTAGTGTTTTTAGGGATTTTCCAGGTTTCTAAGGCCTTTTTGGGTTTTTCATATTTTTTATCTTTTTTTTGGGGTTTTGAGTTTTTTTAGAGATTTTTAACGTTTTTAGTGGTTCTTTGGGGTTTTAATGTTTTTTGTGGAATTTTTGGGTTTTTTTGTTTTTAGGGGTTTTTATGGTTTTTAGGAGTTTTTAGGTTTTTATGGGATTTTTGGGGTTTTTAGTGTTTTTTACATATTCTTGTATTTTTAGTTTTTTTTATGTTTTTTATGGTTTTAGGATTTTTTAGGGATTTTATGTATTTTGGGGGGTTTTAGGAATTTTTAGAGGTTTTTAGGGGTTTTTATGGTTTTGAGGGTTCTTATATTTTTTTACGTTTTCAGGGATTTTAAGGGTTTTTTTAGTATTTTATGGTTTTTAGGGTTTTTAGGGTATTTAGGTATTTTTGGGGTTTTTGGGGATTTCAAGGGTTGTAGGGCTTTTATGTTTTTTCACAGTTTTTAGGGTATTTTTATGGTTTTTTAGTTTTTTTTGGGTTTTTAAGCTTTTTTAAGTTTTTTTTAAAAAATTAGGGTTTTTAAGGCTTTTTAGAGTTTTTTTTTTTGTTTTTAATGTCTTTTTATGTTTTCAGGGTTTTATGGTTTTTAGAGGTTTTTATGGTTTTCAAGGAGTTTTGAGGGTTTTTCATGGTTTTTAGGGTTTTTACGTTTTCATGGATTTTAGGGGGTTTTATGATTTTTATGGTTTTTAGTGTTTTGGAGATTATTATATTTTCTAGGGGTTTTCAGTAGTTTTAATGGTTTCTATGGTTTTTCAAAAAATTTAGGGTCTTTTTGGGTTTTTTGGGTTTTTTTATTTTTTAGGGTTTTTAAGGTTTTTAACATTTTTAGGGATTTTGAGGGATTTTGCTTTCTTAGTGGGTTTTTATGGGTTTTAGGGCATACTAATACTTTTAGGGGTTTTATGGTTTTTAGGGGCCTTTTAGGGTCCTTAGGGTTTTTTATGTTTTCATAGATATTTAGGGGTTTTTAAGGATTTTTTTGCATTTTAGTGGTTTTTAGGATTTATTTATAGATTTTGATGGTTTCTAGGGGTTTTCATGTGTTTTTAGAGGTTTTAAGGTTTTTAAGAGTTTTTTAGGGTTTTTAGGGACTTTTTGGGTTTTTAAGTTTTTTTGAGTTTTTTAGGGATTTTAAGGTTTTTTGGATTTTTAAGGTTTTTAGGGCAAGCAAGGCCCAGGGCCAGGATATTCCTGGCCCCCCAAAATTTATTAGAAGAAAAAAAGTATACAAGGGTGGGGCGGGGTCAAATGACCCACACCGAAAAACACTGGACCCCCCCCCCCCCCCGAAAAACCCTGGACCCCCTGAAAATCTGGCCTATAGCGATCGCCAGGAGGTCGCTGACCTATTGCTCGGCCGAGCAAGAGTGACCGCCAGTGGCGATCGCTGTCCTGATCCTCGGCCGACCTACTGCGACCGGCACTAGCAGTTGCAGTTTTGGTGGTCTCTATCCTAGAGATTTTTTTAAAAAAAAAAATCACGTTTCCCAATCAACAAAAAAAGTTTAAAAATCATAAAAAATGAAAACAATTCCAAACAACACAAACATCAAGATCATCATAAACAATAAATGACAGACGTGCTTCAACGTTCCAAATAGGTCCAATCCATTTCAATCTTCTTCTTTAATAAACCTACAATAAGATACAAAAAAAACAACTAAACAAAACAAACGTAAATTAGACATATTTATTCAGTTAGTATATATATATATAATAAAATTTAATCTGACATCAAATTATGGGTGCTATAATAATTTTAAACCCCCAATTTAAGAAATGTTATCATTTTAGGATTTCTTTTCTTGTTTTGGAGTCTTTGATTTAGCTTGTGGAAGTGTTTTGTGGTCTAAAAAGGAATGCTCTCCGCGCACACCACGTGAAACTGTTAAAAAAATATTCGATCGTACCGCACACACCAAATGTCTAATTGAAGTTTTGTCTGCTAATATATGTGACAAATAATATTCCTACTGTTTTCATGTGATTTCAAGTCATTCTGAGGATGTTTGCTGTGAATTCGACCGTTATACGTCATTTTGGTGTTTTATGACTCTAGAAATGTGTTTCCAGTAACTGTGGTCAAACGACACCTCCGATTGAAATTTCGTCTCCCTGAACATTTCAAAATTCACACCATGGTTATTGTCATATGATTTCATGGCATTTCGAGGTCGTTCGAATAGTTTTGACCACCCAATGCGCCCTTTTAGAGCACGCCGAACTGTTAAAAAAAATATTCGGTCGTAACGCGTACACCACATGTCCGATTGACATGTCATCTCCTAAAACATGTAATGAATAATATTCCTACTGTTTTCATGTGATTTCAAGTCATTCTGATCACTTTTTCTCTGAATTTGACCATTACATGTCATTTTGGTATTTTATGGCTCCAGAATTGCATTTCTAGTCACTACGGTCTGACGACACCTCCGAATGATGTGTCGTCTGCCTAGCCATTTTAAAATTCATACCGCGGTTGTTTTAATATGATTTCATGGCATTATAAGGTCGTTCAACTAGTTTTGACCACCCAACACGCCCTTTTAGAGCGTGTCAAACTATTAAAAACAACATATTCGGTCGTACTGCACACACCGCACGTCTGATTGATGTTTCATCTCCTCTTACATGTCACGAATAGTATTCCTGTTGTTTTCATGTGATTTCAAGTCATTCTGAGCATGTTTACTCTAAATTCAACTGTTACACGTTGTTTTGACGTTTTATGACTCTGAAAATGCATTTCTGGTCACCACGGACGAACTACACCTCCGATTGATGTGACGTCTACCCGACCATTTCATAATTCACACCATGGTTGTTTTCATATGATTTCATGGTATTCTGAGGTCGTTCGATAGGTTTTGACCACCCAACGAGCCCTTTTAGAGCATGCCAAACTGTTCAAAACAACATATTTGGTCTTACCACGCACACCACACGTCCGATTGATGTTCCGTCTTCTCCTACATGTCACAAATATTATTCCTATTTTTTTAGTGTGATTTCAAGTCTTTCTGAGCATGTTTGCATTGAATTCGACTGTTACATGTCGTTTTGGCGTTTTATGACTCTAGAAATGCATTTCTAGTCACCACGGTCAAATGAAACCTCCAATTGACATTCTGTATGCTCGACCATTTCAAAATTCACACCATGGTTTTTGTCGTATGATTTCATGGCATTCCGAGGTTGTTACACTGGTTTTGACCACCCAACGCGCCTTTTTAGAGTGCGCCGAACTGTTCAAAACAACATATTCAGTCGTACCATGCACAACCCATGTCTGATTGATGTGTCGTATCCTCCTACATGTCACAAATAATATTCCTATTGTTTTCCTACGATTTCAAGTCATTCTGAACACTTTTTCTATGAATTTGACCGTTACACATCATTTTGGCATTTTATGACACCAGAAATGCATTTCTGGTCACCACGGTTAAACGAAACCTCCGATTGATGTTCTTTCTGCCCACCCATTTCAAAATTCACACCACGATTGTTTTCGTATGATTTCATGGAATTATGAGGTCGTTCGGCTGGTTTTGACCACCCAACGCGCCCTTTTAGAGCGCGCCAAACTATTCAAAAAGACATATTCGGTCATACTGCACACACCGCTCATTCGATTGATGTGCCATCATCTAATACAAGTCATGACTAGTATTCCTATTGTTTTTGTGTGATTTTAAGTCATTATAAGCATGTTTTCTTTGAATTCTACCGTTACACATCATTTTGGCGTTTTATGACTCTGGAAATGTGTTTCCAATCACTGCGGTCAAATGACACCTCTGATTGACATGGCATCTACCCGAACATTTCAAAATTCACACAATCGTTGTTTTCATATGATTTCAGGGCATTCTGAGGTTGTTCGGCTAGTTTTGACCACCCAAAGATCCCTTTTAGAGCGAGCCGAAATGTTCAAAACAACATAATCGGTCGTACCGCGCCCACAACACATCTTATTGACGTGACGTATCCTCTTACATGTCACAAATAATATTCCTATTGTTTTCATGTGATTTCAAGTCATTCTGAGCACGTTTCCTCTGAATAAGACCGTTACACATCATTTTGGCATTTTATGACTCCGAAAATGCGTTTCCGATCACCGTGGTCAAAGGACACCTCCGATTGACGTGTTGTCTACCCGAACATTTCAAAATTTACACCACAGTTGTTATTGTATGATTTCATGGCATTCAAAGGTCATTCGACTAGTTTTGACCACCCAACGAGGCCTTTTAGAGCGCGCCAAACTGTTCAAAACAACATATTTGATCGTACCGCACACACCGCATGTCTGATTGATGTGTCGTATCCACCTACATGTCACGAATAGTATTCCTATTGTTTAAGTGTGATTTCAAGTCATTATGAGCACATTTTCTCTGAATTCTACTGTTACACGTCATTTTGGTGTTTTATGACTCTGAAAATACGTTTCTGGTCACCGTGGTCAAAAAACACCTCTGATTTATGTTCCCTATACCCAAAAATTTCACAATTCACACCATGGTTATTTTCGTATGATTTCATGGAATTCTGAGGTCGTTTGGCTGGTTTTGACCACCCAACGTGCCGTTTTAGAGCGCATCGAACTATTAAAAACAACATATTCGGTCATACCGCACACACCGCAAATATTATTGACATGTTGCCTCCTCCTACATGTCACGAATAATATTCCTATTGTTTTCATGTGATTTCAAGTCATTATGAGCACGTTTTATCTGAATTAGACCGTTATATGTCGTTTTGGTGTTTTATGACTCCGGAAATGCCTTTCTGGTCACCGCGGTCAAATGAAACCTCTGATTGACGTGTCGTCTGCCCGACCATTTTAAAATTCGCACCACGGTTGTTTTTGTATGATTTCATGGCATTCTGAGGTCATTTGGCTGGTTTTGTCCACCCAACGAGCCCTTTTAGAGTGCGCTAAACTATTCAAAACAATATATTTGGTCATACCGAGCACACCGCATGTCCGATTGACATGTTGTCTCCTCCTACATGTCAGGAATAATATTCCTATTGTTTTAGTGTGATTTCAAGTCATTCTGATCATGTTTTCTCTGAATTCGACCATTACACATTATTTTGGTGTTTTATGAATCTGGAAATGTGTTTCCAGTCACCATGGTCAAACAACACCTTTCATTGACATGTCGTCTGCCTGGACATTTCATAATTCAAACCACGGTTGTTGTCGTATGATTTAATGGCATTCCGAGGTCATTTGGCTGGTTTTGACCACCCAACTCGCTCTTTTAGAGCGCGTCGAACTGTTCAAAAAAACATATTCAGTCGTACCTTACACACCGCATGTCTGATTGAAGTGTCATCTCCTCCTACATGTCACCAATAATATTCCTATTTTTTGTGTTATTTCAAGTCATTATGAGAAAGTTTGCTCAGAATTCAACTGTTACACGTCGTTTTGGTGTTTTATGACTCTGGAAATGTGTTTTTGGTCACCACAGTCAAACGAAACCTCTGATTGACATGAAATCTACCCGAATATTTTACAATTCACACCATGGTTGTTTTCATATGATTTCATGGCATTCTGAGGTCGTTCGGCTGGTTTTGACCACCCAATGCACCCTTTTATAGTGTGTCGAACTATTAAAAACATCATATTCGGTCGTACCGTGAACACCGCATGTTCGATTGACATCCTATCTCCTTATAAATGTCACAAATAATATTCCTATTGTTTTCGTGTGATTTCAAGTCATTCTGATCACATTTTCTTTGAATTAGACCGTTACACATCGTTTTGGCTTTTTATGACTCCGAAAATGCGTTTCTGGTCACCACGGTAAAACAAAACCTCTGATTGACATGTCGTCTACCCAACCATTTCAAAATTCACACCATGGTTGTTTTTGTATGATTTCATGGCATTCTGAGGTCGTTCGGCTGGTTTTGACCACCCAACGTGCCCTTTTAGAGCGCACCGAACTGTTTAAAACAACATATTCAGTTGTACCACACACACCACAAGTATGATTGAAGTGTCATATTCTCCTACATTTCATGAAAAATATTCCAATTTTTTCAGGCTATTTCAAGTCATTCTGAGAACGTTTTCACCAAATTAGACTGTTACACATCGTTTTGGCGTTTTATAACTCCAGAAATGCATTTCTGGTCATAGTGGTCAAACGAAACCTCTGATTGGCGTGCCGTCTACCCAAAAATTTTACAATTCACACCATAGTTGTTGTCGTATAATTTCATGTCATTCGGCTGGTTTTGACCACCCAACGGGCCCTTTTAGAGTGCGTTGAACTGTTCAAAACAACATATTCGTTCGAACCACGTACACCACACGTCCGATTGACGTGTTGTCTCCTCCTACATGTCATGAATAATATTCATATTTTTTTCATGTGATTTTAAGTCATTCTGAGTACTTTTGATCTGAATTCGACCGTTACATGTCGTTTTGGCATTTTATGACTCTAGAAATGTGTTTCTGGTCACCGCAGTCAAACGACACCTCTGATTGATGTGTCGTCTGCCCGTACATTTCACAATTCACACCGTGGTTGTTGTCGTATGATTTCAAGGCATTACAAGGTTGTTTGGCTGGTTTTGACCACCCAACGAGCCCTTTTAGAGCGCTCTGAACTGTTCAAATCAACATATTCGGTCGTACCGCGCACACCGCACATCTTATTGAGGTGTTGTCTCATCCTACAGTCATGAATAATATTCCTATTGTTTTTGTGTGATTTAAAGTCATTTTGAGCACGTTTCCTTTGAATTCAACCGTTACACATTGTTTTGGCGCGCTTGAAAAAGCGTGTGTGGGGTTATCAAAACCGGCCGAATGACCATGGAATTCCATGAATTTGACCATTACATGTCATTTTGGTGCATTTTAAAAGCGTGTGTGGGGTGATCAAAACTGGCCGAACGACCACGGAATTCCAGGAAATCAGACGACAACAAAGGGTGAATGAATTGTAAAATGTTCGGGCATACGACACATCAATCGGAGGTGTTGTGTGACCGTGGTGAACGAAAGTGCACGCCGCGTGTCGTAAATGGACCAAACCTGAATTTAAAGGTCAAATGCATACCGAACGACATCGACATGACTTTAAAACATAGAAAACACCCTAATTATTATTCATCGGGCGTACAAGGAGATGGCATGTCATTTGGCCGCGTAGTTTGCACGGAACGACTAAATATGAATTTTTAAGTGTTTGTCACGCTTGAAATAATGGAATAATGGCCTAAGGACCATTTGGCCTACATCGAATTGGACAATTGGACAACTAGCCAATTTCCCTAATGTCCTAACAGACTAATGAACAATTTCCATAATTAACTAATGGTCAATTGTCCTAATGAATTCTGGGGTGCGGGGGGGGGGGGTGTCCGGGGGTGGGGGGATGTTCGGGGTGCAGAGGGGGGGGGGGCTATCTGGGGTGCGGGGGGGGGGGGGGGTCCGGTGGTGCGGGGGGGGGGGGGGGGCTGTCTACGGTGCGGGGAGGATATCCAGGGTGTGAGGGGGGGCTGTCTGGGGGGGGTTGTCCGAGGTGGGGGGGGGGCTGTCTGGGGTGCGGGGGGGGGGGGGGGTTGTCCGGGGTGGGCCAGGGGCCTACCAATAGTGAAACTCAGCTCAGTCACCAAAAACAAGTTCCATGGTTTCTATTATGAATCACATGGTTTTTTCAAAACTATTCACAGAACATGCAATTGAATACATTAAAGAATAAAATGAACTAAAATATCCAAATCCTTAATCAGTTTCATGGTTATTTCTCAATTCGGTCACACAAACATTGCATAAGGCCAAAACACACATGATACCACCAAATTTCAAAAAATATCACTAGGAACCCAACCTAAACATCAATAACAACTCCACCAATAAAAAAAGAAACACCCTCGTGAATATGATGCGTCATGCGTGGTCATGACTACTTCCTCCATCCGGTGGGCCAGAGACTGCAACAAATAAAAATTATGAAGATTTTCATAACAAAAATAATAGAAATTAAATAAATAAATATAGTATAAACTTTCATCGTATGATCCCCTACACCATCACCTGGATGCACATATTCTCGTAGCACTCCAACCTCAGCGATCAATTGTGCATTCACCTCCTCGGAAGCGCGCAACTGTGCCTCAAAATATAGAAACTACTGGGTCATCTGAGCAATAGTAGGACTGACAACCGCATCACATGATACTACAGAACTAGAAATCTCAGTTCCATAGGTCAAAATATATCCATACCCTTCCCGACCAGTAATGCGATGAAAGATATCATCCCTTCTCATGGGAAGTTTTCGCTGGTCCTCTCGCAGCTGTTCTAACTCAGCTTCAAATTGAGCCTGTAAAATATTTAAATATATATACATATATATGTTAATATACAGATTTATGTAAGTATTGGTAATGATTACAAGAACATACTATCATTGCTACAGCCTCTGGATCATTTCGATCACGAGTCCTCATCCACACCGACATTTTATCAGTCGGTGCACCTTGCTCCTGTAACTGTATATGAATATAATACATTCAAAAAACCATATTATTTAATAAATTAAAAAATGAATAATAAATACCTAATGTCGGATCTGAGACATGTGACTTGTCCCAATCCTATGAGGTTCTCCCTACAACGCTTGATTCTCAGAATAGCGTGTTGACACCTCCTACATTTAATTAATTCAAATTTCAAAAAAATCACACATTCTTGAAAATATATATACCAAAATAAATATACAAACTGCAACACCCTCAGTAGAACAATATGAAACTAAGTCATGCCACTAAGCTGGGTGGACACCTCTCGAGACTTTTTCCAGAATGTCTAAGGCACCCACATTTGGTACCCAGTGGTCCCTCTTGACTTTTCCTTTATAATCTTTCCACATATTACGACATTTTCTCATACACACGGGCTGAAACTCATCGATACATACTTTCAAATTTATCTATTAATGAAAAAAATCACATATGTTAGTATTGTTTATACATAGGGAAGAAAGTAAAATGGTCTTTTTACCTGAACCTCCCTCTAAAGGCGATCTAATGTGTCCTGAGTGATAGAAGCACAGTCACGTGTGGTCAATGGAAATCGATGTGGGTCACGTATGATATGAACCAGCTGATGAATAAATGCAGGGGAATTCAATCCCAATGGATGAAATATCTCATCAAAGGAAACATCAAACATCGTGTCGGAATTCTCTGATAAAATGCCACGACCAGGGCCTCTCTTGCAAGAGGAAGAAGCAGTTGAGTTTTATCCTACTAAAAACAATATTATATATAATTTTACAGATGTTATAAATATATATATGTGTGTGTGTGTGTTTATTAATTACATAAAAAATAGACACTATGTCATTCAAACATACCTTGACCCTGAGATGTAGATGGCTCAGATGGATGATGTGGATCTGTTGCCTCTTCCCCTAACATGCCTGCAGTCATAGAAAACATTAGTAAGGGGACTATCCAAAGTTTCCAAAAGATAAATTATATTGTTTTAATAAAAACAAACTTGTAAAATTTTTAATCAAACAAAAAGGGATTGAATAATTAGTTGTGAATAGATTTTAAAAAATCATAAAGTTAAACAAACATATATACAAATTATGTACAAAACCAATCAATGCATAGCCAAATTTCAGATTGAATTAATAAAAATTCAAGAAGCACATGAACCAAATGAAGAATACCTCAATGGGAAGATACACTGACAATAACATGAAGATACCAAAAGAGAAATCACCCTAAATATTTATAAATTAATAAACGTCCAAAAGTGAGGATTAAAACTTACAAGGATTTATAAAATGGTTAGATAATTTATGATATCCTAGGAAATTCAATAATGAATAGTGAGAAAACAATTATACCTTTCATTAAGCATTCAAATCGACCGTTTCTTCTTCAACGACCACTCTAACCCAATAAATATCTTCTTCATGTTGAACTATGGTATGTTCATCAAGCTGTTGGGAAACAAACGGAATAGTCTCAGGTTCATCATGTTCATTATCAACTCATTCATTTCTGTATAACATATAGTTAAAATTCACCAATGAAAACTGATATTGATCGACTTTACATCCACGCATTGGATCAAACCAATTACACTTTAACAATATGTACATCAACCTGTGTGCATATACAACTTCAATGATGTCTATCAATTGACCATAATAATAACTAGAATTGACAAATTGTCAACCAATGCCATTTTTTGTGTTGATAGTTTTTCATCAACATCTTTAATACGAAATTGAAAACCATTAGCATATATAGCTTTATAACGACGAGCTATTATAGATGGACCCTCATCCAATTGGATAAATTCTTCAGTTTCCGTGGGGTCCCCTAACTCCCTCAGCTTATGAACCTACATAATTCATAGAATTCAATAATGATTTATGCAGAAAGAAATTAGTATAATACTTCACTTATAATGAAAATAAATTTATACGTACATAATCCTTGAACCAATCATGAAATGATGCATAGTGAGATTATTGAATTTGATACTCAGTCACACAATACATATCTTCTTTCATCTCATTAATGTGTTTCTTGCAAATTATAACATGATGTTTAAATGATCAACTTATGCAAACAAAACATGTAAAAGTTAAACAATAAAAGTTATAAGACACTTACTACAATAATGGTGCTACTGAGGGAGTATTGAGCAAGATATATCGATGTGCTTGTATCCACTAGATGTTGTCCATATCAAATATGGTTCCTTCTCCAACTGGACCATCATGAATCCAAGAGGGATTGTCTAATTTTGTTTCAAAATCCATAAGATATTCTACACAAAATAATTACACTCATCCATCAAATAACCATTGGATATTGATGCCTCTGGATGAGCTATATTGTGTACAAATTGTTTCAATGTAATCAAATACTGCTCAAAAGGATACATCCACCTGAATTACACTAGACCAGCAGCCATTACTTCATCAGTTGGGTGAACAGTAAAGTGGATCATAACATTGAAAAATGAGGGGGGAAATAGTTTATCAAAGTGACAAAGCATAAGTACAATTCAGTCCTGTAAACTTTTTAAATCACTCATTCATTGATTTCTTAAACAAAGCTGTCTAAAAAAATTGATCATCTCAATAAACAGCTGAACAAAATTGGAGGATAAACAATCACAAATTGCGATTGGAATCAACTGTTGACGTAGTATGTGATTGTCCTGACTTTTCACCCTTGCAATGTCCTTCTCGTCAGATTCACACACTTTAAAATATTAGAAGAGTAACAATCAGGCACCTTAAGCATCTTCAAAATGAAAAGAAATGTCTCTTTCTCCTTTGTAGCCATCGTATACTGTGCAGCAGGCATATATGGATTCTTTACCTCAGCTAACTATAAATGCTACTATTTACTTAAACCAATTTCTTCCAAATCATGACGTGCATTAACATGGTCCTTCGATTTTCCACTAACACCTAAAATGGTCCACAATATGTTATCACGAACATTTTTTCAATGTACATGACATCCAAATTATTCCTTAGCATGTTAGTTTTCCAATATGGAAAACTATAAAAAATACTTTTCTTTTTTCCAATTGTGACTGCACTGGCTACCGCGACACGAATATTATGTAATGGATGAGCCACCAAATCCTGAATTTCATATACCGTGAAGAGGTTTTTTCCTTAATCTATGATAACATTTCGACTCCTGTCATGATCTTTGGTGTTGGGATGAACTCTCTAGAACCATCAAATGCCACTTTGTGCTTTCTGAACCTGTGATGAGGGGGGATAAAACGTATGTGACCCATGTATGCCCATTTTTTGGAATGTTTAAACCACATATATTTTTTACTTTTATTGAAACATGGGCATGAAAATTCCTCTTTGGTACTCCAGCCTGATAAATTTGCATAAGTTGGGAAGTCAGTGATTTTCCACAATAAAGAAGCCTGTAGTTTGAACATTTCATTCGTTTCACAATCATAATTCATCACACCATCGCCCCAAAATTCATTCAACTCATCAATCGATGGATGAAGGTAAACATCAATCTTATCCCCTGAACTTCTAGGTCCATCAATAAGAGTGGAAAGTAATATAAATTATTTCTTCATACAAAGCCATGGAGGAAGATTATAAGGAACTAACACCACGGGCCATGTGTTATGAGTTTCACCAACCATAGACTTGAATGGATTGAAACCATTTGCTGCCAACCCCAATCGGGCATTATGAACATCTTTAGCAAAGTCGGGATGTCTCTTATCAAAATCCTTCCATGCATGAGAGTCTGTCGGGTGGGTTAACATATCACTTTCATGAATTATTTCTGCATTCCATCTCATTAAATTAGAAAATTTATATGACATAAAAAATCTTTTCAACCTCGATTTAAGGGGAAAGTAACACATTTTCTTTACAGAAATCAGTTTCCCATGTATCACAATCTGAATTTGATGAGTCTAATTTCCCCTATTCTCTTTCCACCTAGAAGCGCCACAAACCATACAAATATCCAAATGGTCGGTTTTCTTTCTAAACAACATACAGTTGTTTGCACATGCATACATGGTCTCATATGTAAAACCTAAGTTCTTTTTCAACTTACGAGCATGGTAATACTAGTCGGGAATCTTAGCATCGACAGGAAGAACCTTTTTCAATAACACCAACAGCATGTCGAATGATATGTCTTACCATAGATTCAAAGTCTTCAAATGAAACAACTCCACAATAAACAAAAATTTATTGTAAGAAGTACATCCAGGATATAATTCTGTTTTTGCATTATGAAGTTCTTCAAAAAACCTACTCTAATCATGATCGGCACTAGATAGAAGATTTATCTCACCGGTCTCAAGATTATGGGTGTCAATTCCTCCAGGATCCAACCCACATACCATTTCAGTAATAATTTCATGCATTTTATCATTCATCCTTGCATAAACATCCATCTGAACTACATTCGTATTTTGACAAGGAACATATTATTCTCCATTATGAGTCCAACTCTTATAATTTTTCAGAAATCTGTTAAATAATATGTTCTCCTTCACAGTATCTCGTTTTAATTGATATTTGTTAGCACATTTTCTACATGGAAAACTAATATAGTCACTTTCAAATGCTCTGGTGAAGTCTATACACTGCATAATTCCATTGAAATATTATCTATACATTTGATTTGGAAGATCAATCCAACTCTTATACATAATAATATCTGTATAAAAAACATTTACACAATACTTATTACATGAATTTTTCTTATCAAATATATTTAAAATAAATACTAAAAAATTGCTTATAGACCATTGATAAAATAATCAAATTATATCTCTGAATAATAAAAAAGATAATAGATAATGGAATGTGAGTGAAATCCCATGTCATACTTGATTGCGCTACAAACCTGGAAGGGAGGGGAGCTGAAGGCGGTGCTATGGGGGAGAGGAGAGAGAGTAGAGGTGATCCAGAGCCAGAGATGGTGCGGTGAGGGAGGGGATGGGTGGCGGAAGCATCGGTGAGCCGGAGGAGAGAAGGCGGTGAGGTGGAGATGGTGCGGTGAGGGTGGGACGATGAGGGAGGGGACAAAGGATAGTGGGGAGCTGGAGTGGATGGGCGGCAGCGGCCGTGCAGGGAGGGAGGGGACCAGGCGACGGTGGTGCCGCATGGGAGGGGATGGTGAGGGAGGGGACGGGCGAAAACGGTGTGGTGAGGGAGGGCGATGAAGAGGGAGGGGACGAGGGATGGCAGAGAGCCAGAGCGGAGGGCAGAAGGGGGATGGGGGATGGGCAGCGAGGGGGTAGAGGGAGGAGGACAAAGGTCGGAGGGCCGAGGGCTGAGGGCCGAGGGGGCAGAGGGCCGAGGGGGTAGAGGGGGGAGGCCAGAGGGAGGAGGGAGGAGGGCCGAGGCCAGAGGGTAGAGGGGGTGGAGGCCATAGGGGTCAGAGGGCGGAGGGAGAAGGTCGGAGGGCGGAGGGGGCAGAGGCCGGAGGGGGGAGGGGGCAGAGGCCGGAGGGGGAAAAGGGTGGAGGGCGGAGGGTAGAGGGCGAAGGGTAGTGAGGGGACAGGCGTTGAGGAATAGAGGGAGGCAAGGGCAGAGGGTGACGGGGGATAGGCAGTGGCGATCGAGGGGAGGGGATGTAGGGTAGAGTTTCGCGAGGGAAGGGGATAGGGGGAGGGGCGCCGAAGATTTTTTTTAAAGCCCAGTGACTGCCAAAGGCGGTCGCCCATGTTAGGGAGCTTCAAAGACCATTTCTCTTGTAGTGAAATCAATGCCTCAATCCCCATAAGGATACCCATCAGCACCATAACCAGAGGAAGCGTCCGACTCCACCGACTCTTGTTCATAGGATTCATATTTCATGAGGAAGGAAGTGTAATACTCTTTGAAATTTTTCTGCTCTACATTCAGCTGTGCCTTGATAGGCTGACCTCCCCTGCCAGAGACATCTTTGAATGTATCCTTAGAGGAGGCTCTGGTAGAAATTGGCATGGGAAGAGTTGAGTAGTCCCTCCTTGACCGCCTATTCATGCCATCATCACTCACTGCCCGCTTAACCCTACCTCTTTGTCTAGGTCTAGGAGTGAGTGCATTGACAGACCACAGCTTCCTCTTCCGAGGGAATGAATCTAGGCAGGTAGGACCAAGGTCACCCATCAAAGCCTTCTCCCTCTTTATCCAAGCCATATTAGCATTGATGATTGAGTCTTGATCTGAAAAAATGTCCCCTAGTCTTCCACCTTCATCATCATCATCCCAAACAAAAAGGACATCATGCTTCAGGTCTGGTTTCTACAGGATGTCCTTTAGACGTTGCTCAAATGTTTTTATAGGTTTTATGGGTTTTTAGATATTTTAAGGTTTTTAGGGGTTTTGATGATTTTTAGGGATTTTTTAGGGTTTGTAGGGTTTTTTACATTTTGATGTATTTTATCTGTGTTTTTTAGGATTTTTATGGATTTTAGATTTTTTTTTAGTTTTTTAAGGATTTTTAGGGTTTTTAGGTTTTTTAGGAGTATTAAGGTTTTATGATTTTTAGGGTTCTTTGGGTTTTTTATGTTTTTAGTTTTTCTTAGTTTTTAGGGTTTTTAATGTTTTTTAGAGATTTGTACCTTTTTTGGGATTTTTAGGTTTTTTAGTTTTTTAGTGTTTTTAGGGATTTAATGGGTTTTTAGGGTTTCTAAGGTTTTTAGGGATTTTTATGGGTTTTAGGGTGTTTTCAGGGTTTTTATGTTTTCATGGATTTTATGGTTTTTTTATCATTTTTTTTGGTTTTTAGGGTATTTTGGGGTTTTTATAAAAAAAAATTATATTTTTTTAATTTTTTTAGGGGTTTTAAGGGTTTTTATAGTTTTTAGTGAGTTTTAGGGGTTTTTATGGTTTTTATAAGTTTTTATGGTTTTCATGGTTTTTTCATGGTTTTTAGGGTTCTTTACATTTTCATGGATTTTTACGGGTTTTTTAGGATTTTTTTGGTTTATGGGTTTTTAGGGTTTTTTATGGATTTTTAGGATTTTTAGGGTTTTTTATGGGGTTTCAGGGTTTTCAGGGTTTTTCAGGAATTTAGGGTCTTTTTGGGTTTTTAGGGGGGTTTTTTGAGTTTTTTAGAGTTTTTATGGTTTTTAACATTTCTAGGGGTTTTAATGATTTTGGGATTTTTAAGGTTTTTAGGGGTTTTTATGGTTTTCAGTGGTTTTTCAGGGTTTTAGGGTTCTTTAAGTTTTCATGGATTTTAGGGATTTTTTATAATTTTTATGGTTTTTAGGGATTTTTGGGCTTTTAGGTATTTTGAGGGTTTTTTGGGTTTTTCTGGGATTTTTAGGTGTTTAGGATTTTTCTATGTTTTTAGGGCCCTTTCGGTTTTTTTGGTTTTTTTTTAATTTTTTAGGGTTTTCAGGTTTTTTATAGTTTTTAAAATTTTTTAGTAGTTTATGTGTTTTTAGAGTTTTTAGTGTTTTTTAGGGATTTTATGGGTTTTAGGCTTTTTAAGGTAATCAGGGGGTTTATGGTTTTCAATATTTTTTTGGGTTTTTTGGGTTTTTACGTTATCATGGATTTTTAGTGGGTTTTTAGGATTTTTATGGACTTTAGGTTTTTTTATGTTTTTTAGGGATTTTGTAGGTTTTAGGGTTCTTTAGGGGGTTTAGGGTTTTTCCATGTTCTTAGGGTCTTTTTGAGTTTTTAGGGTTTTTTTAGTTTTTTTAGGTTTTTAAGGTTTTTAGAGTTTTTAGTTTGTTTTTAGGGTTTTATGGGTTTTAGGGTTTTAAAGGTTTTTAGGGTTTTGTGGTTTTCATGGGTTTTTAGGATTTTTAGGGTTTTTTACATTTTCATGGATTTTAGGGGTTTTTCTTATGATTTTTATAGTTTTTATGTATTTTTAGGGTTTTGAGGGATTTCGAGGGTTTTGGGGGGTTTTAGGGCAAGGAAGATTCAAGGGTCGGGCTATTCCTGGCCCCCCCAAATTTATTAGTAAAGAAAAGGAAGATTCATAGTTTTCAGGTCTTTTTTGGTTTTTAGGGTTTTTTCTTGGGTTTTTTTCTTTTTCTAGTTTTTTAGAGTTTTTAACATTTTTAGGGGTTTAAAATGTTTTTAGAGTTTTTATTGGTTTTAAGGGGTTTTAGGGTTTTCTAAGGTTTTTACTGGGTTTTATGGTTTTTAGGTATTTTGAGGGATTTTTGGGGTTTTGAAGCATTTTTAGGGTTTTTAGGGTTTTAAATGGGTTTTTATGTTTTCTAGAGTTTTTAGGGGGTCTAAGGATTTATAGAGTTTTATGGGGATTTTTATGGCTTTTGAGGGATTTTAGAGTTGTTATGGGTTTTTACATTTTCATGGATTTTAGGGGTTTTTTAAGATTTTCTGTTTTTTAGGGGTTTTTAGATTTTTTTTGTTTTTTAGGATTTTAAGTATTTTTAGAGTTTTTCAACATTTTCATGTGCTTTAAGGGTTTTTAGATTTTTTATTGGTTTTAGGGTTTTTATAGTTTTTTAGGGTTTTTAATGTTTTTTGGGGTTTTTATGGTTTTTAAGGGTTTTTCAGTTTTTTATAGATTTTTTTCATTTTAATGTATTTTTAGGGTTTCTAGGAATTTTATGGATTTCTGTGTTTTTTAGAGTTTTTAGAGATTTCGAGGGTTTTAGGGGGTTTCATGGGTTCTTAGGGATTTAAGTGCATTTCAAGGTTTTTAGGTTCTTTTTGGGGTTTTAGGGGGTTTTTTAGTTTTTTTGGGTTTTTAAAATTTTTAGAGTTTTTAAGGTATTATTGGTTTTAAGAGTTTTTATATTTTTAGTGGTATTTTAGGGTTTTTATGGGTTTTTAAGGATTTTTATAGTTTTCAGGGTTTTTTAAATTTTCATGGATTTTTTGGGGTTTTTTAGGATTTTTATGGGTTTTATGGGTTTTTTTTAGTTTTTTAGGGTTTTTAGGGTTTTTATTGTTTTTTAACATTTTTAGGGGGTTTTAAGATTTTTAAATATTTTTGTGGGTTTTAGGGTTTTTATTGATTTTTAGGGTTTTTTAAGGTTTTTAGGGGGGTTTTATGGTTTTCATGATTTTAGTGTTTTTTACATTTGCATTGATTTTTAGGGGTTTTTAAGGATTTTTATGGTTTTATTGGGTTTTAGAGATTTTGAGGGGTTTTATGGATTTTTAAGTGTTTTTAGAGTTTTTTGGGGTTTTTTTGGGTTTTAGGGACTTTTATGGTTTTTAAGGTTTTTTAGAGTTTTTAAGGTTTTTTAGAGTTTTTTAATGTTTTTAGGGGTTTTAAATCTTTTTAGAGATTTTAGTGGATTTTTATGTTTTTATGTGGTTTTACCTTTTTTATAGTTTTAGGGGTTTTTATGGATTTTAGGGGTTTTTAGGGTTTTTAGGGTTTTTTACGTTTTCAAGGATTTATAAGTGTTTTTTAGGTTTTTTATGGTTTTTTGGTTTTTTTAGGGATTTAGGGATTTTGAGGGGTTTAGGGTTTTTGAAGGGTTTTTAGGGTTTTCACTGTTTTCGGGGTTTTTACGGTATTTTTTGGGTTTTTATGAGTTTTTTAGTGTTTTAATGGTTTTTAGATTTTTTTAACGTTTTTAGGGGTTTAAATGGGTTTTATAGTTTTTAGACGTTTTAAGGTTTTTATGGGTTTTTAGGGTTTTTAAGGTTATTACTGTTTTCAATATTTTTTCTAGGTTTTTAGAGTTTTTTACATTTTAATGGATTTTTAGATGTTTTTTAGGTTTTTATGGTTTTTAGGGGTTTTAGGGCTATGATTTTTAGGTTTTTAGGGGTTTTAGGGTTTTTAGGGGTTTCCTGGGTTTTTAGGGTCTTTTTGGTGTTTTAGGGTTTATTTTCATGTTTTAGGGGTTTTAATGTTTCTTAGAGTTTTTTAACATTTTAGGGGTTTAAAGGGTTTTTAGAGTTTTTAGTGTTTTTAGGGTATTTATGGGTTTTAGGGTTTTTTAGTTGTTTATAGATGTTTTTATGATTTTCTAGGGGTTTTTAAGGTTTTTAGGGTTTTTTATGTTTTTAAGGATTTTTAGGGTTTTTTTATTTTCATGGTTTTTAGGGTTTTTAGGGATTTTTAGGGGTTTTAGGATTTTTAAGGAGATTTTATGGTTTTTAGGGTTTTTAGGACCTTTTTGGGTTTTTAGGGGTTTACTTGAGTTTTTTAGGTTTTTTAGTGTTTTTTGCAAGGAAAATAGAACGTAGTATATAAAAGGTAAGAGGAATTGAAGTACAAAAGATCACCCAGAGTGAAACAAGTGGCCCGAGGGAAAAAAATGACAAAAACTAAGAAAATGAGCTAAGGCCACGACCAGTAGTTCGTGCAAAAAAAAAAACCCTAAAACCCCCAAAAAACCAAAAAACCTCAAAATCCCTAAAAACCCTAAAAAATCCTAAAAACTATTAAAATCCTAAAAATCCTCTAAAAATCAATGAAAAGGTAAAAAACCCTGAAAAAAAACCCATGAAACCATAAAACCCCTAAAAACCTTATAAAACCCTAAAAGCACATAAAACCCCTAATAAACCACTAAAACCCTTGAAAATGTTAAAAAACTCCAAAAACCTTAAAAATCCTAAAAACCCAAAAAAGTCCCTAAAACCCCTATAAACCCCTCGAAAACCCAAAAACCCCTCAAAATCGCTAAAAACCCTAAAAACCATAAAATCCTAAAAAACACCTAAAAATCCATGAAAACATAAAACACTAAAAAAACTAAAAAAAACCCTAAAAACCATAAAACCACTAAAACCATTAAAACCCTAAAAAACACTATATACTCCAAAAACCATAAAACCCCTAAAAACGTTAAAAACTATAAAAAACATTAAAACCCTAAAAATCTCAAAAAAATCATAAAACCCCAAAAAAGATCGAAAACCCTGAAAAACTGTAAAATCCCTAAAAACCACTAAAAACCCTAAAATTGCTCAAAATCCCTAAAAACACTAAAAACCCTTAAAAACCATAAAAATCTAGAAAAGCCCCTAAAAATCCACGAAATCAACTAAAACCAAAAAAACCCTGAAAAATCCCTAAAACCCCTAAAACCCTTAAATATCATAAAAACCCACAAAAGCCTAAAAACCTACTAAAAACTCTAAAAACCATTTAAACCCCTAAAAATGCTAAAAACACTAGAAAACATAAAACCCTAAAGAAGTCAAAAAACCCATAAAAATTAAAAAGACCATAAAAATCCCCAAAACCATAAAAACCCATGGAAATCCCTAAAAGCATTAAATTCCTTGAAAACCCAAAAAACCCTAAAAACATAAAAATCATAAAAACCCAAAAAATCCATGAAAAATCTAAAAACCCCAAAGCATTGAAAACCCCCTTAAAACCATAAAAACCCCTAAAAACCTTAAAAAAATATAAAAACCCACAAAAACTCTAAAACAACTAAAAACTATAAGAACCTTTAAAACCCTAAAATGTTAAAAACTCTAAAAACCTTTAAAACACTATATACTAACAAAAACCCAAAACCCCAAAGGACCCTAAAGACCCTGAAAAAACCTAAAAACCACAGATAAACCCTAAACGCACTCAAAATGCCTAAAACCCTAAAAAACCATAAAAACAATAAAATTCCTAAAAAACCCCTAAAAATCCACAAAAATGTAAAGACCCTAAAAACCCTAAAAACCCTTTAAAAACCATAAAAACAACTAAAAACCTTAAAAATCCCTAAAACCCCATAAACTCTTAAAAAACAACTAAAAACTCTAAAAACCCTTTAAACCCCTAAAAATGTTAAAAACTCTGAAAAAAATTCAAAACCCTAAAAAACCCAAAAAACCCTAAAAACCCAAATGACCCTAAAAACACTAAAAACCATAATGACCTAAAAAAAATTGAAAACACTAAAACCACCAAAATCCATAAAAACCCTAAAAACCATAAAATACTAAAAAACCCCTAAAAATTAATGAAAACATAAATAACCCTAAAATCCCTGAAAACCCCCTAAAACCCATAAAAATCCCTAAAAACCATAAAACCCCATAAAAATCCAAAAAACCCCAAAAAAACATTAAAAATTTCTATAAATATTTAAAACCCTAAAAAACTCAAAAAAACCAAAAGACACTAAAAAAATATGAAAACCCCTAAAAACCCTAAAAACCCTAAAACCCCCAAAAAACCCTAAAAATCCCTAAAAACCATAAAAATCATTAAAACGCCTAAAAATATATGAAAACATAAAAAACCCTAATAAACCCCCCAAAACTATAAAAACCACTAAATCTTTAAAAACCTTAAAAACCTTAAAAACCCATAAAAACCCTAAAAGACCACTAAGAACTCTAAAAACCCTTAAAACCCTGAAAAAAATTAAAAATTATAAAAAACATTAAAACCCCTAAAATACTCACCCCCAACCAAAAAAGGCCTAAAAACCCCTAAAAACCCTCAAAATCCCTAAAAACCATAAAAAACTTAAAAACTCAAAAAAATCATAAAATCCATGAAACCGTAAAAAACCCAAAAAACCTAACCCTGAAAACCATAAAAACCCATAACACCCTTAAATACCACTAAAAACTCTAAAAACCATTAAAACCCCAAAAAAGGTTTAAAAAATCTAAAAAATCTAAAAAAACCTATATAACTAAAAAACCTAAAAAACCCAAAAGACCCCAAAAAACCTAAAAACCCATAAAATGCTAAAACCCCAGAAAAAACCCTAAAAATCCCTAAACCCCCTAAAAACTCTCAAAATCCCTAAAAACCATTAAAAACCATAAAACCATAAAAAACCTATAAAGCCCTAAAAATCCATAAAAACATAAAAAACCATAAAACCCCTAAAACCCTATGAAAACCATAAAAACCCTTAAAAACTTTAAAACCCCATAAAAAACCCTAAAAACCAATAACACTATAAAAACCTTAAAAAAATCTAAAAAAACTTAAAACCCCTAATAACTCAAAAAACCCTAAAAACACAAAAAGACCCTAAAAACCCTCCAAAACCTGAAAACCCGTAAAAACCGCAAAAAACAATAAAACCCCTCAAAACCCCTTAAAACTCCAAAAACCCTAAAAACAATAAAAATATTTAAAACCCCTAAAATCCATGAAAATGTAAAAATCCCTAAAAACCCTAAAAACCCCCTGAAATCCATAAATACCCCTAAAAACCATAAAACCCTAAAACCCATAAAAAATAAAAAACCACAAAAAACTATAAAAACTCTTAAAACTCATAAAAAAGTTAAAAAACTCAAAAAAAGCTTGAAGACCCTAAAAAAAATCAAAAAAACCCTAAAAACCCAAAAGGTCTTAAAAATGATAAAAATCCCTAAAAACCCTCAAAATACCTAAAAACTCTAAAACCCTCAAAAAACTAAAAATTCTAAAAAACCCTTAAAAATCCATGAAAACATAAAAGACCCTAAAAACCCTGAAATGCCCTTAAAATCCATAATACCCGTAAAAACCATAAAAAACCCTTCAAACCCATAAAAACATTAAAAACCATAAAAAACTCAAAAAACCTTTAAAATCCTAAAAAACACAAAAAAACCGTAAAAACCCAAAAGATCCTAAAAATCCCTAAAAAACCTAAAAACCCTCAAATTCCATAAAAAACCTAAAAACCCTAACAAAATCCTAAAAAACCCTAAAAATAAATTATAATGTAAAAAGCCTTGAAAACTCAAAAAACCATAAAAACCACTAAAACCCATAAAAAACACTAAAAACCCATAAAACCATAAAGCCCACTAAAAACCACGAAAACACTGAAAACCCCTAAAAACATTAAAATAATAATAAAATCCTTAAAACACTAAAAAAATCAAAAAAACCCCAAAATACTCAAAATCCCTCAAAACCTTGAAAAATATTAAAAACCCATTAAAAACCCTAAAACCCCTCAAAAACCCCACAAACCCTAAAAACCCTAAAAACCATAAAAATCCTAAAACCACATAAAAATCCATGTAAATTTACAAAAACTCTATGATAAACCCTTGAAAACCATGAAAACCCCTAAAGGCTTAAAAACCATAAAAACCAATAAATCCGTTAGAAATCACTAAAAACTCTAATAACCCTTAAAACATCTAAAAACATTAAAAAACTCTAAAAAACATTAGAACCCCTAAAAAACTCAAAAAAACATAAAAACCCTAAAAACTATTGAAAACCCCTCAAAATCCCGAGAAACCCTAAAACCCTAAATACAATAAAAACCATAAAAAACACATAAAAATTCATGAAAACGTAAAAAACCCTAAAAACTCTGAAAACCGCTAAAACCCCATCAAAAATCGTAAAAACACTAAAAACTCATAAAAACCCACTAAAAATATAAAAATACTTAATACCTGAAAAATGTTAAAAAACTCTGCAAAATATTAAAACCCTAAAAACCCAAAAGACCTTAAAAATGCTGAAAAACCATTACAACCTAAAAAAACCCTTGAAAACTCATAAAAACCGAAAAAATATCTAAAAACCCTAAAAACCATAAAAACCATAAAAATCCTAAAAAGCCCCAAAAAATCCATGAAAACATAAGAAACCCAAATAAACACTGAAAAACACCTAAAAACCATAAAACCCCTAGAAACCTTAAAAAACCCGAAAACCTGAAAACCCAAAAAACCCCATAAAAACCCTAAAAATCCACTAAAATTCTAAAAAACCTTAAGACCCCAAAAAATGTTAAAAACATTAAATACCCTAAAAACTCAAAAAAAAATCTAGAAACCTAAAAAGACCCTAAAAACACTAAAAACCCCTAAAACCCATAAAAAACCCATGAAAAACATAAAAACCCACAAAAAACCAAAAAAACCCTAAAAACTCTAAAAATCACAAAAATCCTAAAAAATCCCAAAATATATATGGAACATAAAAAACTAAAAACCATAAAAAAACCAGAAAACACTTAAAAACCGTAAAAACCCATAATACCTTAAAAACCACTAAAAATATAAAAACAATTATAACCCCTAAAAATGTTAAAAATACTAAAAAACCATAAATACCCAAAAAAATCAAAAAAATCCTAAAACCCAAAAAGACCCTAAAATACCTAAAAACCCAAAAACTCCTGCAAAACCCCCAAAAACCCTCAGAATCCCTCAAAACCGCAAAAGTCCCTTAAAACCATAAAAATATTAAAAACTCATAAAATTCCATTAAAATGTAAAAAACTCTAAAAATATTGAAAAACCCATGAAAACCATAAAATCCTCTAAAAACCTTAAAAAATATGAATACCCTGTAAAAACACTAAAAACTCACTAAAAACTCTAAAATCCCTTAAAACCCCTAAAAACTCTAAAAACATTAAAATCCCTAAAAACCGAAGAAGACCCTAGAATTCACCAAAAATCATAAAAACCCCAAAAACCCAAAAACCCGAATAATCCCTAAAAACCCTAAAATCCATAAAAATCCAAAAAATACCCTAAAATAGTTAAAAACATAAAAAACACTAAAAACCCTGAAAAACCACTTAAAACCACAAAACCCCCTAAAACATTAAAAAACCCATCAAACCCTAAAAAACTACTAAAAACTCTAAAACCCTTAAAACCCCTAAAAATGTTTAAAAACTCAAATAACCTTAAAAACACTAAAAACTAAAAAAATGCCATTAAAACCCAAAAAGTTCCCAAAAAACCTTAAAAACCCTAAAATGCTTAAAAAAAATTAAAACCCTCAAAATCCCCAAAAACCATAAAAAATCCAAAAAACCATAAAAAACCTAAAAACCCCTAAAAACCCATGAAAACGTAAAAAAACCTAAAAACCCTTAAAACTCCCCTAAAAACCACAAAAACCCCTAAAAACCTTTAAAATCACTCAAAACCCCTGAAAAAACCCTTAACCCATCAAAATACCTAACCCCCCAAATTCCTAAAAACCATTAAAATCCTAAAAATGCATGAAATCATAAAAAACGTTAAAAACCCTGAAAGCTGTAAAATCCTCTAAAAACATTAAAAACCTATAAAAACACTAAAACCCCACTAAAAACTCTAAAATCCATTAAAACCCCTAAAAACATAATCAAAACTCTAAAAACATTAAAATCCATAAAAACTCAGAAAACCCCTAAAAACCCATGAAAAGATAAAAAATCCAAAAAACCCTGAAAACCCTCTTAAAACCATAAAAACCAATAAAACATTAAAAATCCATAAAACCCTAAAACCCACTAAAAACTACAAAATCCATTTATACCCCAGATATTGATAAAAAAAGTCTTAAATCCTTAAAAGCACTAAAATCTCAAAAAATCCCTAAAACCCAAAAAGTCCCTAAAAAATTTGAAAGCCCTAAAAATAGCTGAAAACCCTAAAAGCCCTCAAAATCCTTAAAAACCATAAAAAACCCTAAAAACCATAATATTCCTAAAAAATGACTAAAAATACATGAAAAATGTAAAAAACCCCTAAAACCCTTAAAAAACACTAAACCCCAATAAAAAACATAAAAACCCACTAAAAATCTAAAAACCCTTTAAACCCCTAAAAATATTAAATATATATAAAAAACCCTAAAACCATAAAAAATTCAAAAAAACCATAAAACCCCAAAAGACCCAAAACCCCTAAAAACCACTAAAAAGCCTCAAGATCCCTAAAAACCCTATAAAACTCTAAAAACCATAAAAATCCTAAATTACCCCTAAAAATCCATTAAAACATAAAAAACCTTGAAATCCAAAAATACCCCTAAAAACCATAAAAACTCCTAAAGACCTCAAAAAACCTAAAATCCCATAAAACCCCTAAAAACCAATAAAAACACTAAAAAACGCATAAAACCCCTAAAAATGATAAAAAAAACTCTAAAAACCTTAAAAACACTAACCCCCCCCCCCCTAAAATCCCAAAAACTCCAATAAAACAATAAAAACCACTAAAAATATTAAACACCCATGAAAAACAATAAAATCCCTCAAAATCCCTAAAACGCCTAAAGAACTCTAAAAACCATAAAAAACTGAAAAAAACCCTAAAAATCCATGAAAACATAAAAAACCCCTAAAAACCATTTGAAAACCATAAAACCCCTAAAAACCTTTAAACCCCTAAACCATAAAAACACTAAAAACCAACTAAAAACAATAGAAACCCGTTAAACCCCTAAAAATCTTAAAACCCCTAAATCATAAATACACTAAAAACCAACTAAAAACTATAAAAACCCTTTAAACCCCCAAAAAAATTTAAAACCATAAAAACACTATAAAACTAAAAAAACTCTTAAAACCCAAAAGACTCTAAAAATCCTAAAACCCCATAAAAACCCTGAAAACCATTGAAAAACCCTAAAACCCTTAAAATCCATAAATACCCTAAAAACAAAAAAAACAAAAAAATCCTAAAAAACCCCTAAAAATCAATGAAAATGTAAAAAACAAAAAAAACCCCCCAAAAAACCCAACCCCCCCTAAAAAACTCTAAAAAACATTAAAAACCCTAAAAACTTATAAAGACCCTAAAAATCCAAAAAAACACAAGAAAATCATAAATCCCTCAAAATACCTAAAAACCCCGAAAACCATAAAATACTAAAAAACTCCAAAAAATATCCATGACAACGTAAAAAACCCTAAAAAACCTAAAATCCTAAAAACCATTAAACCCCTAAAAACCTTAAAAAAATAAAACCCCTCAAAGACCTAAAAACAACTGAAAATTCAAAATATGTTAACCCCAAAAAAAGTAAAAAAACTCTAAAGAATCATAAAACCCTACAAAACTCAAAAAAATCTAGAAACCCCAAAAGACCCTTAAAACCCTAAAAACACTTAAACCCCTAAAAAACCTAATAACCCTCAAAATCCATAAACCATAAAAAACTATAAAAACCATAAAATTCCTAAAAACCCATAAAAATCTAGTAAAACGTAAAAACCCAAAAAACCCCCTTAAAAGCTTCAAATCCTATAAAAAGTATAAAAACCTATTAAAACCTTAAAAAACAGACTAAATACTCTAAAACCCCTTAAAACCCCTAAAGTCATTGAAAACACTACAAAACCTTAAAACCCTTAGAAAACTCAAAAAAACCCCTAAAACTCAAAAAGTCCCTAAAAACCCTAAAAACCCTAGAAAAACCATAAAACCCCTCAAAATCCTTAAAAACCCAAAATAAAACAAAAATCATAAAAATTCATGAAAATACATGAAAATTAATAAAACCCTAAAAACTATGAAAAACACCTGAGAACCATAAAAACCCCTAAGAACATTAAAAACCCAAAAAAACCATAAAAACTATAAAAACCACAAAAAACACTAAAAACCCTTAAAACCATTACACGTTACCAAATTCTAAAAACCTTAAAAATAATAAAAAAACCAAAAAGGACCCAAAAGACCCTAAAATCCCTAAAAATCCAAAAAACCAACAAATTCAAAAAAACACAAAAGACCCTAAAAACCATAAAAAATTCTAAAAAACAATGAAAATATAGAAAACTGTAAAACCGCAAAATCCCAGAAAAACCCCTGAAAACCATAAATACCCCTAAAACCATAAAAAACTAAAAACTAATAAAACTCGAAAAAACAACTAAAAAATCTAAAAACCCTTGTAACCCCTATAAACATTAAAAATTATAAAAAACCATAAAACCCTAAAAACTAAAAAAACCCTAAAAAATAAAGACCATAAAAACCCTAAAAACCTAAAAACCCCCTAAAACCCCCTGAAAAACTCCTGAAAAACCCCAAACCCCTGAAAATCTATAAAACCCTTAAAAGACTCATAAAAACCATAAATTCCTAAAAAACACCTAAAAACCATGAAAATGTAAAAAACCCTAAAAACCCTAAAGAACCCCTAAAAATCATAAAACCTCTAAAAATCCTCTAAAAATCCATGAAAGCATAAAAAATCCTAAAACCACTCAAAACTATAAAAAATACTGAAAACCATAAAAAACCCTAAAAACTAAAAAAAACTAAAAATTCTAAAATCCCTTAAAACCCCTAAAAATGTTAAAAAAACTCTAAAAACCATAAATACCATAAAAATTAAAAAAATCCGGAAATCATAAAATGACAGTAAAAACCCATAAAGACCTTGAAAACCCCTAAAACCCTTGAAAGAACACTAAAAACCCTAAAAATCTCTAAAACCCTAAAAACCATAAAAACCATAAAAATCGTAAAAAAACCCAAAAATCCATGAAAATGGAAAACACCCTAAAAATGTTGAAAAACATAAAATCCCTAAAAATAATAAAACAAATAAAAACCCATAAAAATAAAAAAAACCCACAAAAAAATTTAAAAACATTAAAACCCAAAAAATTAAAAACTCTAAGAAAACCTTAAAATCCCTAAAAACTGGAAAAAAAACCTAATACCCCAAAAGACCATAAAAACCCTAGAAAACCCTAAAAACCCTAAAACCGATGAAAAACCCTAAAAATCCTTTAAATCCCTAAAAACCATAAAAAACCCTAAAAACCAAAAAATTCCTAAAAAAACCCTAAAACCCCATGAAAACATAAAAACCCCCAAAAACCCCTGAAAACCATAAAAATTCCAAAAAAAAAACATAAAAACCCTAAAAATCCATAAAAGTCTTAAAACCCAACTAAAGGCTCTAAAACCCCTAAAAATCCCTAAAAACATTAAAAATATCTAAAAACATTAAAACCCCTAAAAAACTCAAAAACCCCTAAAACTCAAAAAAACCCCCAAAAACCTGAATAACTAAAAGCCCTTGAAAACCGTAAAACCCCCCAAAATACCTAAAACCCCTAAATACCCTAAAAATCATAAAAATCCAAAGAAACCCCTAAAAATCCATGAAAATGTAAGAAACCCAAAAAACCCCCTGAGAACCCTAAAAACCCCTAAAAACCTCAAAAAACTGTAAAACCCCCTTAAAATTCTAAAACCACTAAAAACTCTAAATGCCCTTAAAAACCTTAAAAATGTTAAAAAAATCTAAAAACATTAAAAAACCAATAAAATATCACAAAAATCCTAAAAACCCCAAAAGACCCTAAAACACTGAAAAATCCTAAAACCCATGAAAAACCCTAAAACCCCCCAAGTATCCCTAAAAACCCTAAAAACACTTAAAATCATAAAAAATGTAAAAAACCCTAATATCCATAAAAAAATAAAAAACCCTAAAAAGCTCCTAAAAACCATAAAAACCCCTAAAATTATAAAAACCCCAAAACTGCATAAAACCCTAAAAACCCACTAAAAAATCTAAAACCCTTAAAACACAAAAAATGATAAAAAAACTCTAAAAACCTTTAAACCCCAAAAAACTCAAAAAAACAAAAAAAAAACAAAAAAAAAACAAAAAAACCCTAAAAACCATGAAAACCCCTAAAAACCATAAAACCCCCTAAAACCCATCAAAATCCTTGAAACCCATAAAAACTGTAAAAATCAAAAAAACTCCATAAATATCCATGAAAATGTAAAAAACCCTAAAAACCAACAAAACCCCCTGAAAACCATAAAAACCTTAAAAACATTAAATCCAAATAAAAACCCATAAAACCACTAAAAACTACTAAAATCTCTAAAAACCTTCAAAACACCTAAAAATGTTAAAAAACATTAAATAACCTTATACCCTAAAAAACTAAAAAAACCCGAAAATCCAAAAATGAACCTAAAAACCATGAAAACCACTAAAACCTAAAAAATTCCTGGAAAACCCTAAAAAACCGTAAAAGTCCCCAAAAACCAAGAAAATCCTAAAAACCCCTAAAAATCCATGAAAATAATAAAAACCTTAAAAACCTTGAAAAACCCTTGAAAACCATAAAATCCCCTAAAAACCATAAGGATAGACAATTTTTGATGCGCTCTTGTTGGTGGTATGTGGTTAATTTTTCTATGAGGTGTGGAATGCTGAATGTGGTCTGGTCCGACGGCCTTGATTTCTAGATGCTGAGCTGCAATTCCTTGGGAGACAATGGGTGCGGATGTGCTGGTTGCTAATTTTTGTGTTGAAAGTTGTTTGGAGCTGTTTGGCTTGGAGGTGGTGATGTTTTTGTTGTTGATGCTGGAGTGTTGGTGTTGTTGTTTGTCAGAGGTTGCTGCTGGTTTCTTTGGTGGATGAGTTTGGCTTGGTATTCGGAGTGAGAGTTGCATCGGTGCTGTGGTTTGGCTATTACCTGTAGTCTTCGGTGCTATGGTTGGTTCTGTTGTGTTTTGTTGTTGGCGTTGGTCTTTGGTTATGGATGCTGGTGCATAGTGATGGTTGATGTTCTGCTGCGAGGTGGTGAAGCTGGTTTGGTTGTGGTTCGGTGTGGATGTTGTGTCTTGGTTCTGTTGAGTGGTGCAGCGCTTTGTTCCGCATGTGGGTGCTATGGAGCTGCTGCTTCGTCCCGAAGTGATGAAGGGGAGTTTTATGACTTTGGTGCTGATGGTTCTATGCTGATGGTGGTGGATCTTCTTGGTGAGAAGGTGCTGGATGCTGGGTTTTGTGAGTTTGGACACTGGTCTTTGGTTGGCTGTGAGCTGCTGGTTACTGATGAATGCTGGATGATGGAGTTTCTTATGGCGGAGCTTCTTGGTGAGAAGGTTTTCGATGCTGGAACATGTGAGATTGGATGTTGTTTGCTGCTTGGCTATGAGCTTTGGATGTTGGTTTCTGCTTGGATGGGAAATGATAAAGGGGTGATGGAGCTGCCGACTACTGGAATTGGCTGAGAAAGTGCTAAAGCTGCTGTGAGTTTGGCGTTATGTCTTTTCTTCATTTGATTTTTCTTTTTTTGTGGTCTTTGGGTGTGTGTTTGTTAAGGGGTTTTGGGTGTGGGTTAATCGACCCCGCCCCTCCCATGTCTGCAGTGTCCTTGTGTCTTTTTTCTAATAAACTTTGGGGGTGTCAGGAATAGCTTGGCCTCGAGCCTTCCTTGCCCTAAAAACCATAAGAACCCTAAATACCTTGAAATATATTAAAAACTATAAAAAACCTTTAAAACCCTAAAAAACTCAAAAAATCATTAAAAATCCAAGAGACCCTAAAACCCTGAAAATCCCTCAAACCCCCTGAAAACCCCTAAAAACCCTAAAAACCCTAAAAACTACAAAGAATATGAAAATCCTAAAAAACCACAAAATATCCTTGAAAATGTCAACAACCCTAAAAGCCAATAAAAACCTAAAAACCTTTAAAACCACTATAAACCCTTAAAACCTTGAAAAACATTAAAAACTTCTAAAAACCTCAAAACCATAAAAAATAAAAAAAACCACCATAAAACCCACAAAATGCCTTAAAAACCGCAAAAAACCAAAAAAATCCTAAAACCTGTGAAAAACCCTAAAAACTATCAAAATCCCTAAAACCCAAAAAACCCTAAAAAATATAAAAATCCTAAAAACCCTCTAAAAATTCATGAAATCAAAAAAAAACCAAAAAACCCTAAAAAACCTTGAAAACCATAAAACTGTAAAAAAACACTAAATACTCTAAAAACCATTATAACCCCTATAAATTTTAACAACTATAAAAAAATTAAAACCCTAAAAAACATTAAAAACCCTAAAAACTGAAAAGGCCTTTAAAACCCTAAAACCCCTAAAACCTCTTAAAACCCTTAAAAACCCTCTAAAAACCCTCAAATACCTAAAACCCTAAAAAACACTAAAACCATAAAAATCTTAAAAATCACCAAAAAACTCACGAAAATGTAAAAAACCCTAAAAATCCTAAAAAATACCCTAAAAACCATAAACCCCCTAAAAACCTTAAAAACCCATAAAAACCCATAAAAACCTAAAAATACCCTAAAAATCTAAAAACCCTTAAAACCCCTAAAAATTCTAAAAAAACTCTAAATAATTGTAAAAACTCTAAAATCCCAAAAGGACTAGAAAAACCCTAAAAACACATAAAATATTAAAAATCCTGGAAAATCCATGAAAACCTAAAAAACCCTAAAAATACTAAAAAAACCATGAAAACCATAAAATCCCCTAAAAATTAAAAAAACCCATAAAAACCCTAAAACCATTAAAAACTCTAAAAACCCTTTAAACCCCTAAAAACATTGAAAAACTCTAAAAAACCCTAAAACCCAAAACAACTCCAAAAAACCCCTACAACCCAAAAAGAAATTAAAATCCCTAAAACCCATGGAAAACCCTAAAAATCCTAAAAATCCCTAAAAACCCAAAAAACCCCTAAAAATCCCATAAAAATCAATGAAAATGTAAAAAATCCTAAAAACCCTGAAAAACTCCTAAAAACCATAAAACCCCTGAAAACCTTGAAAACCCTAAATACCCATTAAACCCCTCAAAAACCATGAAAAAAAATCTTAAAATCCCTATAACTATTAAAAATATCTAAAAACCCTTACCTTGTATAAAAAGTCTAAAAACCCTAAAAAAACTCTAAACACTCTAAAACCCCAAAGACCCTAAAAACCCTGAAAAATTCTAAAAACCTTTGAAAAACCAAAAGAACCTTCAAGGGTACCGATTCATCTCTTATAGCTCTCAGGAGCCCCTTTGTCATGGTGATTTCGCTGGTGTGATTTGGAATTAGGATCTCTTTTTGTTTCAAACGGATTCCTTCATTTGAAGGTTTGGTCGATAGGCTTCCTTCTTCTTGGTGTGGTTTCATCTTGGGGTGCTCATGGCTAGTTTGTAGTGCACAGGGTTATTTTTTATTTATCATGACATGATGCTGCCTTATTGTGCTCATTGTCTTTCTAGGACCTATGATTGTTGTCTTCAGGTTTCTTGGTCAGAGGTATTGCTTCTTGATGGCATTCATTCAGAGATGGGGTGCTCGGTTTGCCTCTATTCATCATTGGTGTTGCTCCGACACCTGTGTATTGCAGTGAGTTGGTCATATGACGTCTCTCCTTGGTTTTCAGGTTTCGTTCTAATGGTTTGTTGGTCGAAGACACTCCTTTGATCCTATGCTGTGGAAGAGGCGCTGGTTGGTTCTTGGCCCTCATGTCGTTTTCTAACCTTCATTTCTAGTTTCCATGAGGTTTTTGTGGTAGCTGAATGGTTTTGGTTTCGTTTTCAAGTGACTGATGTGTGTTGCGCATCGTGGGTCCTTGGGTTTCATGTTATCGGTATGTGAATTCATTGAATTGAATTTTATTGCGATGAGCTTGATGTGTTGCATTTTTTTCATGCGGAAGGTGCAGTGATTTGATGAATTTTCTCTCACATGTTTTGATGCTAGCCTCATTCACCGCACCTTCAGGTTTATGGCTTTCTAGTCTGGGATTAGTAAGAGGTCAGCCTTCTTGTCACCCCTTTCATCGTTGGAAGGTTCATTGGTTGTTTCTCTCAGTGTGTTGTCTTCGTCGACTTTGTCGTCGGTGCAATCAGGTTCTATGGTCAGTGGTTTTGTCTTCAGAACTCCCTATTTGTTGGTTTGCAAGATAATGGTTTAGTTTTCGTCTTCACTACCTGATTTTCATGGTTTATCTAGTTCCTTGGGTTTCTTTGGATGAAGGCATGCCATTTATTTGGTAAATGGAGTTTGGTTTTGTAGGCCACCATCGTTCTCTAAAGGGGCTGGTTGATTTCGGCTACATGTCAGGTTCCATTTGGAGATGTGAGGTTTGAATACCTGGGTTTGTCTGCTATTGGAGAAGGTGTTGGGGTTTCAGTATAGGACGCTGATGACTGGTGTTGGGTTCAGTGCTAGGTGTTTCTTGGGCTGTGGTTGTTGGAAGTCAGTGTAGGTCTATGCTGCATGGGGATGTTGCTGGATATTGGTCGTTCTGTTGTGTTGGGCGGGCTAATGCTTGGCTGTGGTGGGTGGTAGTGTTATAGGTATCTTACTATTTATTTTGGGGTTTGGTTGCTACTTGTGGGGTGCCGGTTGCATTGGATGTGGTTGGGTGTAGCAGTGATGAGTTTTTATTGTGGCTGCTTTGGTTCTGGTTCCAGGTGTTGGTGCTAAATTATGCTTTTTGGGCATGTTGGTTTTTTGGTTGGTGTAGGGGCTGGCACTTATGACGTTGGGAGATAGTTTGGTGTTGTGTAATGGGATCTATTTGATGTTGGAGTTGGGTTCGGTGTTGGATGCTAGTGTTGGGGCTAGCTGGTCGGAGGGTCTATCTATGTCATTGTTTTCTACTAATGTCAGGGTGTGACTGATTGGTGTTGTGCTGGGAGATGTTCAGGGTGCTGGACTTGTTGCGGTAGCTGGTGCCGGTGCACTGGGTGTTGTTGTCTAGTGTTGTTGAAGTGGATCTGGCTACTGCTTCGTGGGCAGTGTTGCTAGTGTGAAGCGAGTTTTTGTACCATGCTTTGGTTGCTTTGGGAATTTGGTTGGTGGCACTGCCTTTTTGGTGGTAGGGAGTGATGCTGGCCTTTTTTGTTTCTGTCGCTTGTATGTGGATAGAGGCGGTGGAGAGCAGAATGATGGCTTGGGTCTAGGTTTCGCTTCCTTGTTTACTGTTATTGCTAGCCTTCAGGCAAGCTGTTTCACCCTTTGGGTGGTCTGGTTGTACTTAAATCCCCCCCTTTTTTATTTTTATATTCTCATTCTATTTTCCTTGTAAGAAAAACCCTTAAAAACCTCAAAATCCCTAAAAAACATTAAAAAACTAAACCGATAAAAAAATACCCCCCACCAATCCATGAAAACAAATAAAAACCCTAAAACCACCCTTAAAACCATAAAAACCTTAAAAACCCTAAAAACACATAAAAAACCACTAAAAGTTCTAAAAACCTTTAATATCCCTAAAAATGTTAAAAACTCTATAAAACTTTAAAAACCATAAAAAACTCAAAAAACCCTCAAAACCCAAAAGACCCTAAAAACCCTAAAAACCCCTAAAAACCCTAAAACCCCCCAAAAAACATTAAAACCCCTAAAACCCCAAAAAGAACCCTAAAAACCATAGAAATTAAAAAACCCATAAAAATCCATGAAAATCTAAAAAACCCTAAAAACCTTGAAATACCTCTTAAAACCATAAAACCCTATAAAACCCTTTAAAAACCTAAAACACATAAAAACCACTAAAAACTCTAAAATCCCATAAAACTGCAAAAAATGTTAAAAGCTATGTAAAAATTTTAAAAACATTAAAAAACTCAAAGAAACCTTAAAAACCCTAAAAGACCCTAAAACCCTAAAAGGCCCTAAAACCCCCTAAAACCCCCAAAAGCCCCAAGAAATCCAAAAAAACCCCTAAAATCAATAAAAATTCTAAAAAACACCTTAAAATCCATGAAAATGTAAAAAACCCTGAAAACCCCTTAAAATCATAAAAGCCACTAAAAACCTTAAACCCCCTAAAAACCTATAAAAACCCTAAAACCCATTAAAAACTCTAAAACCCCTTTAAACCCAAAAAAATGTTAAAATACTCTAAAAACCCTTAAAAACATTTAAAAACTCAAAAAAACCTTGGAAACACAAAAAGTCCGTAAACCCTAAAAAACCCTAGGAACCATTAAACCCCTAGAAACCCTAATAATGAATAAAAAAACTAAAAAACCTAAAAACCCTCAAAAACACTAAAAACCCTAAAAATCCTAAAAACACCTAAATATCCATGAAAACATAAAAAATCCTAAAAACCTAGAAAACCCCCTAAAAACCTTAAAAACCCTAAAAACCAATAAAAACCCTAAAACACCACTAAAATCAAAAAAATCCCTTAAAACCCCTATAAAAGATAAAAAACTCTAAAAACCCTTGAAAACCCTAAAAACCCAAAAATACCCTAAAAACCCAAAAGACCCTAAACACCTTAAAAAAAACAAAAAATCCATAATAACCCTAAAACCTCCATAAAAACCTTAAAAAACCCTAAAACCCAATAAAACCCCTAAAACCACTAAAAACTACAAAAATCATTAAAACCCCTAAAAATGATAAAAAAACTCTAAAAACCTTGAAAACCATAAAAAAATAAAAAAACCCTAAAGCCTAAAACACCCTAAAAACATAAAAAACCAAAAAAACAATAGTACCACTAAAAAACTATAAAAATGATTAAATTCCCGAAAACCCCTAAAAACCCTACAGACCACAAAAATCCTAAAAAACGTAATAAACCATAAAACCCTCAAAAACCTCTGAAAATCATAAAAACCCAAAAAAACCTTAAAACCCAAAAAAACTCTAAAAACCCATTAAACCTTTAAAAACATTAAAAATACTAAAAAATCTTAAAACCCTAAAAAAACCTAAAAACCCAAAAGACCCTAAAAACCCTAATAACCCCGAAAAATCCTAAAACCCCCCTGAAACCCCTAAAAATATTAGAATCCCTAAAAATCCTTAAAACCCTTAAAAACCATAAAATTCCTAAAACCCCCTAAAAATCTATGAAACCATTAAAAAACCCTAACACTTTAGAAAACCCCTTAAAATTATAAAACCTCTAAAAACCCATAAAAACCCTAAAAACACTAAAAACTCTAAAATCCCTTTAAACCCCTAAAAACGTTAAAAAACTATAAAAAACATTAAAAACCCAAAGAACTCAAAAAAACCCTAAAAACCGAAAAAGACCCTAAAAATTCAGAAAAACCCAAAAAAAACCTTTCAAAACCCCTAAAAACCAAAAAATCCAAAAAACCCTAAAAACAATAAAAATCCTAAAAAACCCCTAAAAATAAATGAAAATGTAAAAAACCATAGAACCCTAAAAACCCTAAAAACCCCAAAAATCCTTAAAAATCCTAACAACCCATAAAACCCTAAAACCCCACTAAAAATTCAAAAAACATTTTAAACATGAAAAAATGTTAAAAACCTCTAAAACCCCTTAAAAACCCTAAAAGCTCAAAACACCCTGAAAATTCAAAAGAACTGAAAAACCTTGAAAATCCCTAAAAACCATAAAACCCCATGAAAACCCAAAAAACCCCTCTAAATCCCTAAAACCCTAAAAACCCCCAAAAACCATAAAATAATAAAAAACCCTAAAAATCCATGAACACAAAAAAAAACCTTAAAACCCCTTAATACCATAAAAATCCCTAAAACCTTAAAAAACCATAAAATCCCATAGAAACCTAAAAATACCACTAAAAACTCTACGAACCCTTAAAACCTATAAAAACGTTAAAAAACTCTAAAGAAGCTTAAAAAACCCTAAAAAAAATCAAGATACCCTAAAAACCCCAAAAGACCCTAAAAACTTTTTAAACCCATAAACCACTAAAAACCCCTGAAAAAACATAAACACCCAAAAAATCTATAAAACCCCCAAAAAATCATAAAAATCCTAAAATACCCATAAAAATCCATGAAAACATAAAAAACCTAAAAATCCATAAAAACCACTGAAAACATTAAAAACCCTTAAAACCTTGAAAAACCTCGAAAACCCTGAAAACCCCTAAAAACCATTAACAACTCTAAAAACCCTTAAAACCCTTGAAAACTCTAAAAAACAAAAACACCCTAAAAATTAAAAAAATTAAAAACCCAAAAGACCCTAAAAACTTTGAATACCCCTAAAAAACTAAGAACCTATGAAAACCCTAGAAACCCTCAAAAAACCTAAAAACCCTAAAAAACTAAAAACCATAATAATACAAAAAAATCCATGAAAACATAAAAACCCTAAAAACCCTGAAAAACTCGGGACATGGTATTTCTATGCATGTATCTATGGAAAAAGGTCATGAGGTTTGGGAAGAAAGGAAGGTTAATTCCCAGGTACATCTACCCCTTCAAGATTCTTGATCATGTCGGGGTTGTGGCCTATCAACTTTCACTTCCACCTACAACTTCCAAAGTACATGATGTCGTTCATATATCCCTCTAAAAAAAGTACATACCAGACCTTTCACATGTACTCTCTTCAGAGGGGGTACAATTGGAGAATGATATTTCATACGAGGAGTATCCAGTAAAGATCTTGGATCATAGAGATAAAGTTCTACATAGAAAGACTACTCACCTGGTCAAAGTACTGTGGCGAAACCATAAGTATGAAGAGGCAACATGGGAACTGGAGGAGGTAATGAGGGAAAAGTACCCGCACCTATTTATGGCTTAGAATTTAAAATGAAATTTTGAGGGTAAAATCTCAAAAGGGGGAATAATATAATGACCCAATATTTTATCAATGGAAATTCCCTTCTTATAATTATGTCGTATAATCACATGAAATCACAACATAATGAACTACTAAGTACTATGTGACCTTTAAACATAATATTGTCACGGCTGTGATTTGAATTTCAAAAATCTGACATACGCGGTTACGATCAGTAAGATGTTTGGAGTCCTATAAGACAAACTTAATTTTTGGTAAATTGTAACTGACCCTTATGAATAGTAATGTTACCCTTTTGAATAGTAATATGACCCTTATGAATAGAAAGTCATACAAAAGAATATTAATCTCACCCTTGATTATATAAAAAAAATTTAGGCATCTTATAAGTGATAATATTACCATAATAAAAGTATTGGTGTTTCTGTAAGTCATTAATAATTAATAACAATTAATTAATTAATTTAAAAGAAAATTTATTTTCCTAAAAGGTGTTAAAAATTTAAAAAAATTATATCTTTTTTTTTTAAGATAATTTTATAAGACCATGTGTAATTTTTGAAAGCATTATAAAACCAGTTATAGTTTTAAAATCCGTATTTTTTCAAGTAAATTATGATTTTAATTAAAAATTAAATTAATCATATATAGAAAATTATTTTTGAAAAATGGATTTTAATTTTGGATTATACATGTAGAAAAATTGTTAGGGTTAATTTTTGGGATATTTCGGAAATACATGAATTTTTTATGAATAGTGAAATATGATAATTTAAAAAATAAGCTAAATACATTAATTACTGAGTCATGGGTGATGTTCTACTGATGTAAGCATCTTTGGTTCGAACTCACATACACTTATTACTATTTTTGGTCATGTAATCATCACTATTTCTTTTCTTATGGAAAAATAATAAACTAATTATTAAAATATTAAGAAAACCCTCCTCCCCTCCACTATAAAAACCACCCACACTCCCCTCTTCTCTTCACTCCTCTCAAGCCTTGTGACTTCCCTAAATTCTTCCCAAATCTCTCTCCAAGATACTACCTTATTTCTATCATCCCTTGGTCTCCATAAAAGACCAAATCCTATCCCCTTAAGAGACTCTCAAGGAAGACTAAATCAAGAGGTAAATTCCTCTTTCCTTTTCTTTCATTTTCTTGTCATGTTCATTTGTTCTCTTTTCTTTCGTAACCTCTCCTCATCCAAATGGTATGAAAAATACAGTACCATACATATACTGTAATATTGTTATGCTACTGTGATAATTCATTATCATCTCTCCTTTCCCCTCCTTTTATACCAAATAAATGAAAACACCGTCCGAGATGTGTTAATTTATCACATTAAAGGATGATGGGTTATTAATTTTTATTACCATCTTCAATTCTGATAATGAAATCATTTTTATAGTTGAACCAGACTATTAAAAATTTATTTTATCTTATGTGATGTTCTAGAATCCTTTTTACACATGATATAAAATAATATTACAAAAAAGTTAATTATGAGAAAAATCGCCAAATTAATCCAAGCGTTTATCATTAATGTTTTATATAATGATTAACCTTATCTATAAATAACCAAATGAATTTTATAACCATGTAATATTATGGATGTTCAATAATTTCATATAACTTCAATTCTGGACAACCATTCTCATCATACCTATTTATCTATACATGAATATAAGTGAACCGATCATTAAAACCGGGGAAGAAAACTCTCCAAACAATGAAATTGAACCTCTTAATTGATCAAAAAGGACATTATTGAATTTAACAAGGTTGTAATAAATCAATAAAATTAAGTGTAGGTTCTATAATTATTAATTAATGAACCTAATTTTATTATTCCGGTCATTAAGATTAAGCGAAGAACACCATCGGGCTTAAGGTAAGGGATCCTCTCTTTCTCACATTTATTCAAGAATCTCCTCTATGTTACACCCTTTTATGTGTAATTACTAATGATGGAGTATGAATTCACAACTCCCCCATACTACCCTCATGATGTATGAAAGATGGGAAACCTCTTTTTCTCACTTTAAGCCCTCCTAAGTACACTTGATACCATGCCGATATTTCGTAAGGGATGCTACCCGAACTTAATATATTCATTCAGGTTTCTCCATCATTCTTTTTACCCAAAAAAATTTGCCTTTTATTTTCATGTAAAAATTATAAATACTGTTTATATGCTCTAAACTCATGTTTCAAGATCCATACCTCATTCCATTTTAGGGATATACATGTTTTTAAATGATTCCCTCACCAATACATTTAGATAAGCAAACCCATTTTAAGGAAACTTTCTGAATTCTTACCCATTATCATGTACACTATATAATCTATTTTAAGCCACCATTGTTTTTATAAAACCGCAATTTTTATTATGAAAACATTTCTGGTTCATTTATGGTTTTATATAAATGATCATGCCCTTTTAATTCTTAAATGACATTTCATATTTTCCATTAACTTCATGAAAATGATTAAATTCTAAAGTTTCCCAAAAACTATTTTTTCATATTATTAGTTCAAGTTGAAATCACTTGTCATGATTTATTCCAATTTTACCCAATTATAGTCCCTGAATGCTCTAATTATTTTTCTTCATGGACACTTTTATGATACATTCATTTGTTATTCTTTATGTCATGATTATGATAACCAATTGTTTCTCTGGGTAACCCTTATGTTTATGTATGGTTGATTATATATGATTGTTTTTTTAGAAAGAGTATTCATGAACATGTTAAAATGGGTGTCCCAAGATAGTGCTCCAATGAATTGGGTAAAGTTTAGCCTCATGAGACGTTATGTGAAATGGCCTTGGCAGTTAGCCTTGACTCTTGCTACCATGTGTAATGCTCTTGGTTGTTAACATTGACTTCTCATCCTCTATGTGCAACAAGCCTTGAATAATTCTAAATTCCTAATTTTTGTTGCTTCCACATTACTATGAATTCATGTTTATATGATCTCATGTTATTGTGTTATGATTCCATGTGTTCTATGCCTTTTATATTCATTATGCCATGCCTTCTAACCCATGTGTTAAAGATTTATTACTATTCTTTTTCCTTTATTGGGTTTTAGCTCATCCCTTCATTCATGTGATCCTGAGGGTACCCTTTACAGATGTAAGGGATCAAATGAAGTTAGTAAATCTTCATGAAGATTAAATAAATAATTGTTTTTTTAGTCCCACATTTTTAGTTTTATGTACCCAGTCTTTAAGGATACTATAATTCATGATCCTTGGCTTGTATTCTGATGTATAATTATGCTTAAAATCATGTAATGTTATGTAAAAAGGGCTTGGGTATCTATAATTGGTATCATAGTATGGTCTAGTTATTTTTGGAGATTATGAATAGATAACTTTAATAAGAACCTTTAGGACTAAGTATAAGAAAACACCCCTAAATTTTGGTACGTATAAAGTAAGTGGTTTATCCAGAAAATACAACCCTGTCTTTATAGAAACAGGTAGAGGTGGCTCTAGCTCAGATGTATATATGGTTAAAACCTGAAAACACCACTTTGAGCTAGACTTAAATGGGAACTGGTGCACGACAACGGGTCTTGCTGCACTTTTGGTTTGACACTCCTGGGGGATATGATTTGGTAAATTCATAAGCTTGGTACAAACCTTTACTAAGGGAATGAAAAAAATCCCATAAGAATATAAGTTAAGAAATATATCAAGGATAACCTAGATTGAAACATAGGGAATCACAAGTTAGGATATAATTATCCTTTACATGTTTATCCTATTTTGTTCAAAGTTTCATTTTTATTCTCAATAGCTAAGTATTCAATACCTCTAATTTTACGTTCTTTTTTTAGTAAATAGATGGAAATATAAGAACACGTGCCAACAATAAATATGATAGGGAATGTGAAGATTTCCCTAATGATATGCCTGATATGATGGGAATGGGTGCTCAAAACTTCATGAGATTACTTTCTCAGCTGGCTCAAGTTATGAATAATGACTTGAATCATGTGGAACTCCCTCCTCCTCCAAGGAAAGAGCAAGTTTTTTGTTGAATCCGTCATGTGGAAAATGCCTCCCATGTTTAGTGGATCTTCTGATCCCCTCATTGTGGAATAGTGGGTTAACTCTATTGAAAAGATATTCTTTTTACTCTAGTGCTTAGAAGAAGAGAAGGTCTATCATTTTGATGGGGAAGCTGATCAGTGGTGGACACTGATCAAGAATACAAATCCCCAGGAGGAAATTGATCCCATGGATTGGGTGGAATTCAAGAGAATGTTTTTCAATAAATACTTTACCCGAAACCTCCATCTCAAGATGGAAAGATATTTCCTCAGACTCAAGAAGAAGGAAGATGAGTCAATCGGGGTGTATGAAGAAAACTTTACGAGGATTTCAAGGTACGCCTCTGGATTTGTCATGAACACTGAAAGTATGGTGGATCACTTCTTTAGAAGACTAAAGTCGAGTCTAAGAAAAGCGTTCACAATTAAATACTTCAAAATCTACGAGGAGACTGTCTTTGTGCCCTTAAGGTTGAAATGTAGATTATAGACTCTCTGTGGTATCCTGGGCCTGACGATAAAAAGAGGAAAATGGAATCAAATATGGTTAGTTCTATATATAAATTCCATTATGGAGAGAAGACCAATCATCCCATGTGTAAAAATTATGGGAAGAAGCATCATGGGAACTATCTAAAGGGAACCGGGAGTAGCTTCAAATGTGGAAAGTTGGTACATCTGGCTAAAAAATGCCAATAAGATATGAAAAATCCTACTAATTTGGAAGAATAAAGGAAATTTCAGATCAACACTCAACCTGTAGTACAGTGGTACAACTGCAAGGAGCATGGGGCTTATGCGAACAATTTCCCTTAGCTGAGGGTTTTCAGAGGCAATCGACAACAACCTCCAAGGCAACAAGGAAGGACTTACGCTATCACTACTACTGAGGTAGATACATACAACAATGTGGTGACAGGTATGCTATTTATTCATTCAACAATAGTGAACATACTATTTGATTCTAGTTCTACACATTCTTTCATATCATTCAAGTTTAGTAGAACTATTCAAACACCACCACAAAATTTAGAGGATAAGTTATATGTGAGAACAGCGAATGGGGAAATTATTGTGTCCATGGTTTATAACTCCTCACTGGTTAACATTTGTGGACTGAACCTCCCTAAAAATCTCTTTATACATCCTTTAGTGGAGTTAGATGCTATCTTGGGCATGGATTGGATATCTTTATACAAATCCAACATCAACTATTAGGAAATAGAGATCACTCTTCACATCCTGAAGCGTACTCTAATTCTTTACAAGTGTAAGGAGGAAGATGAATCTTCTTTAAAATCATTGTCTCAAGTGTGGATATTAATTCCTTATGAGCAAGCATGTCTAGATTAGATGATTGAGAATGAGAGAATATCACTTGAATATATGCCTATCCTAAGGGATTACATTGATGTATTCTCTGAATAGATTCTTGGACTTCCTTTTGATCGAGAGGTTGAGTTCTCAATTGATCTTATTCCTGGATCTCTACCTATATCAATGACACCTTATAGAATGGCCTTTGTAGAGCTAGAAGAGCTGAAGAAGCAGTTATCAGAGAATCTAGAGAAGTGTTTTAAACACCCGAGTGCCTCACCTTGGGGTTCCCCAGTTCTCTTCATCTAGAAGAAGGATGGATCAAGGCGCTTCTACATTGATTATCATGATCTCAATAAAATCAAAATAAAGAACAAGTATCCCCTTCCATGGATATATGAATTTTTTGATCATCTTCGTGGGGCTAGTTATTTCTCTAAATTTGATCTTCAGTTGGGATATCACAAATTAAATGTGGGGAAAGAAGATATTCCCAAGACTATCTTTTTAATGAGGTATGGACACTATGAGTTCATAGTGAAGCCCTTCTAACTCACTAATGCTCCATCAATTTTCATGGATTTAATGAATAGAGTCTTTAGAGATTACCATGAAAAATTTGTGGTAGTCTTTATCGACGATATTCTGATATACTAGAAGAGAAAGTAGGAACATGAGTATCATTGGAATACCGTGTTAAAGAGTTTTTGAAGGGAGAAGTTGTATAAAATTTACAGTAAATGTGAGTTTTGGATGGAGGAAGTATCATTCTTGGGGAATGTTATCACTAGAAAAGAGATAATTGTAGACCCTTCCAAGACAAATTTGATTGAAGAGTGTCCCATGACAACATATGTAACAAAGATCCATAGCTTACATGGTCTAGCTAGGTATTATCAATGATTTGTGAAGAATTTTTCATTATTGTCAAACCCAATGACCAAGATGACATGAAAGGGAGTAAAGTTTTTTTGGACTCAGTAATGTGAATACTGTTTTAAGGATTTGAAAAAGAGGATAATCACTACGCTAGTACTCACACTCCCAACAAGTAGAGAAATCTTTGTGTTGTACATTGATGCTTAAAAAAGGTATTAGGTTGCGTGCTAATGAAAAATGATAATGTGATAGCCTACTCCTCAAGGTAGCTGAAAATCCATGAGTATAAATATACTACACATGATCTGGAGTTGGAAGCTATGATCTTTGCATTAAGAATCTAGCGGCATTATCTCTATGGGGATAAGTGTGAGATATATACTATTCCCAAGAGTCTCAAACACATATTCACAAAAAATTGCTTAATATGATCCAGTGAAGATGGATAGAGCTCGTCAAGGATTATTATTGCTGAATCCACTACCATCCCGGTAAGGAAAATATGGTGGCAGATGCTCTGAGTAGAAAGGATCATGCATCTTTATCAATGATGATAATTGAAAAGGATTAGATCTTCTTAGATTTGTAGAGGATGGACATGAGAATCATTAAGGGAGGAACATCATCAATCCTTTCCCAAATGATTTCTCAACCATCCCTCATGGATAAAATAAAGGATGCTCAAAGAAAAGATGTAGAAATTTAAAAAAAGGATGGAAGCCCTTAAAATTGGGAAATCCTATGAGTTCATGATTGATGAGGAAGGATTTGTAAGATTTGGGTCAAGATTATGTCTACCATCTGATCCAAAGATAAAGAAGGATATTTTTAATGACACACATAGCCAACCTTCTCTATTCACCCAGGGAGCACAAATATGTATCCAGCTCTTCGAGAGATCTTTTTGTGGGACAATATAAAGAAGGAGATTGATGAGTATACATAAAAGTGCCTGGTATGTCAATAAGTGAAGGCTGAAATACAGAAGTCTAAGGGTATGATGCAACCACTACCCATACCAACATGGAAGTGGGAGAACATCACCATGTCACTGAACTTCCAAGGACATCCAAAGGAAACCATGCTATATGGGTCATTGTAGATCGTCTTAAAAAGAAAGATCACTTTATCACAATTCAAGAGGAATTCTCATTGGATCAAATTTCATGGATATATATCAAATATGTGGTAAAAACACATGGAGTACCACTATCTATTGTATCCGATAGAGATCTGAGATTCACCTCAAAGTTCTGGAAAAGTCTCCAACATGCTCTAAGAACTGAACTGAACATCAGTCTGACCTATCATCCTCAAACTGATGGCCAATCTAAGAAAAATATTCATAAATTGGAAGATATTTTAAGAGCATGTTCTATGGACTTTAAATGAGGATGAGACCAACATCTTCCACTGGTCGAATTCTCCTACAATAATAGTTTCCACTCGAGCATCCAAATGGCGCCATACAAATCCCTTTATGGGAAAAGGTGTAGAACACCGATGTGTTGGGATGAAGTCGGTGAGCGTAAGCTACTAGGACCTAAAATGGTTTAATAAATGGTGGAGAAGGTGAAAACCATTCAATAATACATCAAGGCAGCCCAAATTTGACAAAAGAGTTATGAAGACAATCGTTGACGAGGCGTTGAGTTCAAAGTTGGAGATATGATATTTCTATGCATATCTACATGGAAGAAGGTACTAAGGTTTGTGAAGAAAGTAAAGTTAAGTACCAGGTACATCACCCCCTTAGATATTCTTGATTATGTCGGGGTTGTGACCTATTGGCTAGCACTTCCACCTACCATGTCCAAAGTACACGATGACTTTCATGTATCCCTCTTAAGGAAGTACATACCAGGCCCTTCACATGTACTCTTTTTAGAAGTGGTACATTTGGAGAATGATTTTTCTTATGAGGAGTAGTCAGTGAAGATTTGTGATCATAGAGATAAATTTCTATGTAACAAGACTACTCACTGGGTCAAAGTACTGTGGTGGAACCATAAGTACAAAGATCCAACAAGGGAACTGGGGGAGGCAATGAAGGAAAAGTACCTGTACCTATTTATGGATTAGAGTGTAAAATGAAATTTCAAGGACATAATTTCATAAGGGGAGAATAATGTAATGACCTAATGATTTATAAATACAAATTCCCTTCTTTTAATTATGTCATATAATCACATGAAATCACAAAACAATGAACTACTAAGTACTATGTGACCATTAAACATAATATTTTCACTTTTGTGATTTGAATTTTGAAAATATGATATACATGGTTGCGATCAGTAAGATGTTTGGAGTCTGATAAGAAAAACTTAATTTTTGATGAATAATAACTGACCCTTATGAATAGTAATGTTACCCTTATAAATAGTAATATGACCCTTATCAATAGTGAATCTTCCAAAATAATAGTAACCTCACCCTTGATTGTATAAATAAAATTTGGGCATCTTATAAGTGATAATATGACCATAGTAAAAGTATTGGTATTTCGGTACGTTATAAATAATTAATTACAATTAATTAATTAATTTAAAAGAAAATTTATTTTCCTAAATGGTGTTCATAAATTAACAATTTTATGTCTTTTGGTTTTAAGATAATTTTATAATACCTTATGTAATTTTAAAAATCATTATAATATTAGTTATAGTTTTAAAATCCGTATTTTTTTAAGTAAATTATGATTTTAATTAAAAATTAAATTAATCATATATATAAAATTATTTTTGAAAAATGGATTTCATTTTTGGATTCTACACATCAAAAAATGGTTAGGATGATTTTTTTTGTTTTTTTTGGAATACAAAATTTTTTGGGATTTTTATGAAATACATTAATTTTTGATGAGTAATGAAATACAATAATTTACAAAATAAGATAAATACGTTAATTACTAAGTAATGGGTGATTTTATACTGATTTAAGTACCTTTGGTTCGAACTCATATACAATTATTACTATTTTTTGTCCTGAAATCATCACTATTTCTTTTCTTATGGGAAAATAAGAAATTAATGATTAAAATATTAAGAAAATCCCCCCCCCCTCTACTATAAAAACCACCCACACTACCCTCTTCTATTCACTTCTATCAAGCCGTGTGACTTCCCTAAAATATGACCAAATCTCTCCCCAAGATCCTCCTCCATGTCTTGAATCCCTTGGTCTCCACAAAAGACCAAATCCTCTCCCCTTAAGAGCCTCTCAAAGAAGATTAAATCAAGAGGTAAATTCCTCTTTTCTTTTCTTTCATTTTCTTTTCATGTTACTTTTTTATATTTTCTTTTCTAACCTATCCTCATCCAAATGGTATTAAAAATATAGTACCATAAATGTATTGGAATGTTGTTATGCTACTAGTATAGTTCATTATCATATCTCATTTCCCCTCCTTTTAATCCTAAAGAAATGAAAATACCGTCCAAGATGTGTTAATTTAATACATTCAAGGACGACGAGTTATCAATTTCTATTATCATATTCAATCATGGTCATGAATCCATTTTTAAGGTCGAACCTAACTATTAAATATTTTATTTATATTATGTGATGTTCTGGAATCCTTTTTACACATAATATAAAATAATAATTCAAAACGAGTTAATTATGAGCAAAAAACACCAAATTAATCCAAGCATTTATCATTAATGTTTTATATAATGATTTAACTTCACTATAAATAACCAAATGAATTTTATAAGAATTTATTATTCTCTATGTTCACTAATTTCATATAACTTAGATTTTGGACAACCATTCTCATCATACTTGTTTATCCGAACATGAATATAAGTGAACCGATCATTAAAACCAATGAAGAAAACGCTCCCAAACAATGAAATTGAACCTCTTAACTCGTAAAAAAGGACATACTTGAACTTAATAAGGTTATAATAAATCAAGAACATGTAGTGGATGTTTTTTAATTATTAATTAATGAACCTAATTTGATTATTCAGGTCATTAAGATCAAGCGAAGAACATCATCGTGTTTAAGGTAAGAGATCCTCTCTTTCTCACATTTATTCAAGAATCTTCTCTATGTTACGCCCTTCTATGTGTAATTACTAATGTATTATGACTTCACACCTCCCCCATAATTCCCTCATGATGTATGAAATGTGATAAACCTCTTTCTCCCTCATTAATCCCACCTAATTACACCTGATACCATGCCGATATTCTGTAATGGATGCTACCTAAACCTCCTATATTCCTTTGGGTTGCTCCATTATTCTTTTTACCCAAACGAAGTGGTCTTTTATTTTCATATATAACTTCTAAATACTATTTATATGCTCCAAAATCATGTTTCGAGATCCATCCCTCATTATCTTTTGAGGATATACGTGTTTTTAAATGATTCTCTCCTTAATACTTTTTGATAAGCAAACCCATTTTAATGGAACTTTTAGAATTCTTATCCATCATCATGTACACTATATAATCTGTTTTTATGACACAAATTATTTTATAAAACCACAAATTTATTATTAAAACCTTCCTGGTTCACTTATGGTTTTATATAACTGATCATTCCCTTTTATATTTTAAATGACCTTTGATATTTTCCGTTAACCGCACGAAAATATTTAAATTCTAAAGTTTCCCAAAAACTCTTTTTTATTGTTATTACTTCAAGTTGATTTAACTTGTCATGATTTATGACTATTTTAACCTATGATAGTATATAAAATCTCTAATTCCTTTCCTTCATGGAAACATTTATGATACGTTCATTTTTTATGCTTTATGTCATGATTATGATACCCAATTCTTTCTCTGGGTAACCCTTATGTTTATGTATGGTTGATTATATATGATTATATTTTTGGAAATCATACTCATGAACATGTTAAAATGGGTGTTCCCATATAGAGGTCCCATGCATTAGGTAATGTTTGGTCTCATGAGATGTCATGTGCAACAGTCTTGGCGGTTAGCCTTGACTCGTGCTACCATGTGCAACGGTCTTGGTGGTTAACCTTGACTTGTGCTCCTCTATGTGCAACGAGCCTTGAATCATGAAAAAGTCATGATTTATATTGCTTCCACATTACTATGAATTCATGTTTATATGATCAAATTTTTATGTATTATTATTCCATTGTTCTATGCCTTTTATTTTCATTATTCCATGCCTTCTAACTCATGTGTTAATGTTTTATTACTATGCTTTTTCCCTTACTGGGCTTCTAGCTCATCCCTTTATTCATGTGATCCCCAGGGTACCCTTTGCATATGTAAGGGCTAAAAGGAATTTAGGAGCTCTTTATGAAGATTAAATAATGAAGTGTTTTTCTAGTCCCATGATTTTAGCTTTATGTACCTAGTCTTCAAAGACACTAGACTTCATGATCATTGGCTTGTATTCTGATGTATAATTATGATAAAAATCAAGTAATGTTATGTCAAAAAGGCTTGGGTTTTTATATCCTAGTTGTATTTACATTTTGAAAATGGTGTGTTACTTGTCTCTTAATGTCATGGGAGGTTCCAAAATTGTCAAAAGTGACTTTTAGGCTTTTTGACTTGAGGAAAATTGGGGTTATACTTTTCTATCAATATTTTCCTATAAATATCCACCCCTTGTACTCTTTTCACATAATGAATTAAGGTAATGTTTTTATTGTGAGTTTTTTTAAACCTTTGTGTTATTGATTAATTATTAACTTATTAAAGGATTGGTCATACTTTATGGAATCTTGTGGTATAGTTCTTATAGATAATTTCTCTTTGGGATCTACCTTGACCATCCCCCCAACATCCTTCTCATTTTCACTATTTGAACCAAATTTTCATTTGTTTTTTTACAGTGATCCCGTTTCTCAACACACGAACATTGAAAATCATTCCTAGGACAATTCCTAGCAGGTCCCACCATGGGTGTTGATAGATAGATTCCAATTGCGGTAGTCAGTCCTACATCACCCCCACATCAAAACCCCTCAAAACCATAAAACCACAAAAAACATTAGAAAACACTAAAACCCATAAAAACTCTAAAAAACCACTAAAAATATAAAAACCATTTAAACCCCTAAAATGTTAAAAAAACTCTAAAAACCCTAAAACCCTAAAAACACCTAAAACTAAAAAAGACCCTAAAACCCTAAAACCCACTAAAAACCCTTAAAAATCCTACAAACCCTCAAAATACCTAAAAACCCTAAAAACCATAAAACCCCCTAAAACCACCTAAAAATCCACAAAAATATGAAAAACCCTAAAACCCCTGAAAACCATAAAAACCCATAAAAACATTAAAAACCCTAAAAACCCTAAAAACCCCAAAAACCCCATAAAAACCCAAAAACCCACTAAAAACTTTGAAAACCCTTAAAACCCCTAATAATGATAAAAAAAACTCTAAAAAACATTAAAACCCTAAAAGCACAAAAAACAGTAAAAACAAAAAACTATTAAAACCTATAAAAACATTAAATATCTCTAAAAAACCTTAAAACCACTAAAAACTAAAAAAAAATCTAAAAAACCAAAAGACAGTAAAAACCCCTAAAAACCCTAAAACCCACTGAAACTTGCTAAAAACTCTCAAAATCCCTAAAACCCCTAAAACCATAAAAATCATAAAAAACCCCTAAAGATCCATGAAAATGTAAAAATCCCTAAAAAACATGGGGAAATCCCTTAAAACCTAAAACTCCTTAAAACCTTAAAAAACCCTAAAATTTATAAAACCTTAAAACCCCACTAAAAACTCTAAAATCCCTTAAAACTCCTAATTTTTTTAAAAAAATCTAAAAAACATTAAAAACCCAAAAAAAATCAAAAAAATCATAAAACCCAAAAAGATCCAAAAAACCCTAAAATACAATAAAAACACTAAAAACCTCGGAAAATCCCTAAAACCACTCAAAATCCCAAAAACCCTAAAAACCATAAAAAAAATTTAAAAAATTAAAAAACCCCTAATAATCCATAAAAATGTAAAACCCATAAAAACCCTAAAAACCCCTTAAAACCATAAAAACCCCTAAAAACCTTAAAAAACCGTAAAAACCCCTAAAACCTCTAAAAACCTAGAAAAAATCAAAAAACTCTTTAAACCCCTAAAAACGTTAAGAACTATAAAAACCATTAAAAACCCTAAAAAACTCAAAAAAATCATGAAACCCTAAAAAGTCTCTAAAACCCCTAAAAACCCTAAAACCCCTAAAAAACCATAAAACCCCTATAAATACCTAAAACCCCCAAAACCCTAAAAACCATAAAAATCCTATAAAACACAGAATCCATGAAAATATAAAAAACCCTAAAACCCTGAAAAAATCCTAAAAACCATATAAAACCCTTAAAAACCCTAAAAACTGATAAAAAACCTAGAAAACCACTAAAACTCTAAAAATCCGTAAAACCAATAAAAATGTTAAAAACTATAAACAACGTTAAAAATACAAAAAAAACACAAAAAACCCAAAAAACCCTAAAGACCCAAAAAACCCAAAAAGACCGTAAAAACCCTGAAAAATCCTAAATCCCATCAAAATCCCTAAAACCCCTAAAAACCAAAAAAAATCCTAAAAACCCTAAAAATTCCTGAAAACATAATAACCTTAAAAATCCTAAAAAACCTGGAAACCATAAAAATCCCTTAAACTCATTAAAAAATCTTAAAAACCTTAAAAATGATAACAAACTCTAAAAACCTTAATAATCCTAAAAACTATAAATAACCCCAAAAACCCAAAACCCACAAAGACCCTAAAAATATTAAAATCCCTAAAAACCATAAAAACCCATGAAAACCCCAAAAACCCCTCAAAATCCTTAAAAACCCCAAGAAACACTAAAAACCATAAAAATATTAAAACACCCCAAAAAATCCATTAAAACATAAAAGACTCTAAAAACCCTAAAAACCCCTGAAAACCATAAACGCCCCTAAAAACCTTAAAAGACCCCAAAACCCATAAAAACCCAAAAAACTCTAAAACCATTAAAACAACTAAAAATGTAAAAAACACTAAAAACCTTAAAACCCTAAAAACTTAAAAAAACCCTAAAACCCAAAAAATACCCTAAAAACTGTAGAAACCCTTAAAAACCCAAAAAACCCTCAAAATCCCCAAAAACCCTAAAAAACCCTAAAAACCACAAAAAATCCAAAAAAACCCTAACGAACCATAAAAAAGTAAAAAAACCCTAAAAACCATAAAAACACCTAAAAACCTTAAAAATACCCAAATACCCATAAAACCCCTAAAACCCACAAAAAACTCTAAAAACCTTTTCCTTTTGGTTGGTATACCTTGCCTTGGAGTGCCCATGCATGGTACCTCATGATTGGTGCTTCGATGATCCTTAGATATTAGTGTGCGGGCTCGCCTGGTGCTTCTTGGTACTAGTCTGGTTGGGTTTTGTGAGGATGCTTGGGCCTTCCAGCTATTTTCTCGCCTCTGGTTTCTTGAGCTTGGTTCCTTTTTGTTATGTTTTGTTTTCCTTCAGGTCATGGTTTTCACTCTTGGGTTGATGTATGTACTTTAATTCCTCTAATATTTGTATATTTTTTTGTTCTATTTTCCTTTCAAAAAAAAAACTCTAAAACCCTTAAAACCCCTAAAACGTTAAAAAAAGTAAAAAACCTTGAAAATCCTAAAAAATGAAAAAAACCCCAAAACCCCAAAAAAAGACCCTAAAAACCCTAAAAACCCTAAAAACCCTAAAAACCCTAAAAAACCCTAAAAAACCCTAGAAAACCCTAAAAATTTATAAATACCTTTAAAAACCCTAAAGACCATAAAAATCTTACCCCTCAATCCATAAAATGTAAAAAATCCTAAAAACTATAAAAACCCTTGAAAGCCATAAAAACCACTAAAAGCCTTAGAAAACTCCAAAATCCCATCAAACCCCTAAAACACTAAAAATTATAAAAACCCATTAAGCCCCTACAAATGTTAAAATACTCTAAAAAACCTTAAAATCCCTAAGAAACTCATAAATGCCCAGAAACCCCAAAAAGACCATTTTTTTGAAAACCCCTAAAAACCTTTGAAAGAGCCTAAAACACCTCAAAAACCCTAAAAACCTTAAAAACTCCTAAAAACCATAAAAATCCTAAAAAAACCCCTAAAATTCCATGAAAACCTAAAACCCCCTAAAAACACTTAAAACCACCAAAAACTATAAAAACCCCTAAAACCCATAAAAACTATAAAAACCCACAAAGCTCATTAAAAAATCTAAAAACCTTGGAAACTCTTAAAACCCATAAAAGACCTTGAAATCCCTAAAAACCCATAGAATACCTGAAAACAACTAAAAAACCACAAATCCATAAAACCCTAAAAACTCCATTAATATTACCAGGCCCATTCCATTTGTTGTGGTTTTACTAGATAGTAGATAGAGACATTGGGAATCTCATTAATCCATTCATGTGTGTCATTATTTAGATGATGAGACATTTGGATACCTTAAGAGAGTCACAGTTACTCCCACCATTTAGCAATGCTTGGTTGAATTTATTCACTTTGACATTCAGGGCACTAGGCAGGAATCATATTGCATGAACATTTGCTGGGACCATTGAAATGCTTCCAGCCCGGATCACCCCATAGAGTAAGCATTCATTCTAAAATAAGAGGTGAATAACCCTGCTTCCGATTCACAGAATAAATAAAATAACATTAAAATTAGTGGTATTTCACTTGTTCAATTTAAAGCTCCCATTTATATTACACCTCTAAATTCATTTCACAAAGTCAGACTATAGTCAAGCTCAAAAGATTCTTCTTTCCCTACTGATTCTGCCTAGCCCATTCCCATGGCTGTGGTTTCACTAGATAGTAGACAAGGATAGTGGGAATCTTATTATTCCATTCATCCATGCCACTAATTAGATGACGAGGAATTTGGATACCTTAATAGAGTCATAGTTACTCCCACTTTTACCCTTTCCAAGTTGAATTTCTTCACTTTGACATTCAGTGCACTGGGCATAAATCACATTGCGTGAGCATCCACTGGGACCATTGAAATGATTTGTTTTAATTAAATAGTCAAATTCCCCTTGTCCATACCAGTTCTGAATCGACTATTTAATAGTAGGGAAGGCCTGAGGGGGACATTCCCAATTCATCCCCTAAACAACACGCAATGACCCGCACTCACCATGAGAGTAGCTCGAGTACTCCATTGATAGCCTATGAGTTCGACATTGGGACCCTCGTGCCCAGTCCTTGGAGCCAATAATTTTCCCGAGGTTACAGATCCATTTTATCGAATTCCCTTGCCAACATTATTTTTTTGACTACAGGACGTTCACCTTGGAGACCTGATGCGATTAAAAACCATAAAAATCCTAAAAAATATTGAAAAATCAATGAAAATGTAAAAAACTATATAAAAAAATAAAACCCCTAAAACCACTAAAAACTCTAACCACCGTTAAAACTCCTAAAAAACATAAAAACTCTAAAAAAATATTAATACTCTAAAAAACTCTAAAAATCCCTAAAACCCCCAAAAGACCCTGAAAAACCCTAAAAACCACTAAAAACCTAAAAACCCTAAAAACCATAAAAATACAAGAAAACCCTATAAATACATGAAAAGGCAAAAACCCCTAAAAACACTGAAAAACCCTTGAAAACTATAAAAACATCTAAAAACCATAAAAAACCATAAAACCCTTAAAAACTCTAAAACCACTAAAAACTCTAAAAGCACTTAAAACCACTAAAAACATTAAAAACCTCTAAAAAATAGTAAAAAACCTAAAAAACTCAAAAAATACCTAAAAATCCAAAAAGGACCCTAAAACCCCAAAAAACCCTAAACCTCTTAGAAAAATCATAAAACCTCACAAAATCCCTAAAATCCTAAAAACCCCTAAAAACCATAAAAATATTAAAAATCCCTAAAAATCCATGAAAACATAAAAAACCATAACATTAATAACCCTAAAAACCCACGAAACCACTAAAAATACACTAAAAACTCTAAAACCCTTAAAACACCTTAAAACATTAAAAACTCTAAAAGACCTAAAAACCCTAAAAAAACTCAAAAAAACCTAGAAAACAAAAAAGACCTTAAAACCGCTGAAAACCCATAAAAACCATAAAACCCCTAAAAAACCTAAAAACCCCCAAAATCCCTAAAATACCCTAAAAACCATGAAAACCATAAAAACCCCTACAAACCTTAAAACCCCTAAAAGTCCATAAAAACCCCTAAAAACACAACAAAAAATCTAAAAGCCCATAAAACCCCTAGAGACGTTAAAAAAACTAAAAAACCTTAAAAACCCTAAAAATCTCAAAAAAAACCCCTAAAATCCCCAAAACACCCTCAAAACCCTGAAAACCCCTAAAAACCCTAAAAACCCGTAAAAATCAAAAAAATCCCAAAAATCTCTAAAAACCATAAAAATCCTAAAATCCCCCTAAAAATCAATTAAAACATAAAAAACCCTAAAAATCCTAAATAACCCCTCAAAACCATTAAAACCACTAAAAACCATAAAAAACCCTAAAACCCCATAAAAATCATAAAAACCCATTAAAAACTCTAAAAAACCTTTAACCCCATCAAAACATATAAAATTCTAAACAACTTTAAAAAACCTACAAAACTCAAAAAAAACCCCTAAAAACCCTAAAACTCCCCAAAGACTCTAAAAACCATAGAAATAGTAAAAACCCCTAAAGATCGATGAAAACGTAAAAAACCCTAAAAACCCAAGAACCCCGAAAAATTATAAAACCCCAAAAATATTTAAAAGACCCTAAAACCCCATAAAAACCCTAAAAAGCACTAAAAACTCTAAAAACCCTTAAAACCCCTAAAAACGTTAAGAACTCGAAAAAACATTAAAAACACCAAAAAACTCAAAAAATACCTAAAAACACTAAAAGACCCTAAAACCTCAGAAAATCCCAAAAACCCTAAAAATTATTGAAAAAACCAAAAACACTAAAAATCCCTAAACTCAAAAAAAAACCCTAAAAACCCTAAAAACGACAAAAATCGAAACCCCCCCTTAAAATCCATGAAAACATAAAAAGCCCGAAAAACCCTGAAGAATGCCTGAAAACCATGAAAACCCGTAAAAACCTTAAAAAAACTAAAAAACCATAAAATCCCTAAAAACCAACCAAAAAATCTAAAACCCTAAAAAAGGATAAAAACTAAAAAAAGATTAAAAACTCAAAAAATGTTAAAATCATTAAAAAATCAAAAATACCCCTAAAACCCAAAAAGATCCTAAAAACCTTGAAAACCCCTAAAACCCTAAAATCCCCTAAAAACCCAAAACCCTCAAAATCCCTAAAATCCCTAAAAACCCCTAAAACCCATAAAAATCAGAAAACACCCTAAAAATCCATGAAAATATAAGAAAGCCAAAAAAACCCTGGGAAAACCAGAAATCCATAAAAACCCCTAAAAACCTTAAAAACCCTATAACCCTAAAAAACCCCCCATACCCACAAAAAATCTAAAACCCCTAAAACCCCTAAAAACCCTAAAAACCACCTAAAAATCCTTAAAAACATAAAAAATCATAAAAACTATGAAAAACACATGAAAATAAAAACTCTTAAAAACCTTAAAAACACATAAAAACACATAAAAACCCTAAAATCCTACTAAAAACTCTAAAAACCCTTAAAACCCCTAAAAACATTAAAAAATATAAAAAGGCTTAAAACCCTAAAAAACTCAACAAAACACTAAAAACCCTAAAAGGCCCTAAAAACCCTAAAAACCCATAAGGACCCTCAAAATCCATAAAACCCCCCAAAACACTAAAAACTATAAAAATCCAAAAAAACCCTAAAAATTCATGAAAACGTTAAAAAACCTAAAAACCCTAAAAATTCCCTCAAAAGCATAAAAACCATTAAAAACCATAAAACCCCTAAAAACCCATAAAAACCCGTAAAACAATAAAAACCCACTAAAAAATCTAAATACCATAAAAATGTTAAAAAACTCTAAAAACCATAAAACCCCTATAAAACACATAAAAACCCAAAAAACCTAAAAGACCCTAAAAACCCCGAAAATCCTTAAAACCATGAAATTCCTAAAAAACCCAAAATATAGAAAAAACATAAAAACCGTAAAAATGTTGAAAAAACTCTCAAAACCATAGAATCCCTTAAAACCATTAAAACCCCATAAAACCCCTAAAACCCACTAAAAACTATAAAATCCCTTTAAACCCTTAAAAAATGTTTAAAAAGTCTGGAAAACCGTAAAAACCATAAAAAAACCCCCTAAAACCCCTAAAAATCCCTAAAACCAATTAAAATCTTGAAAAAACCCTAAAAACCATAAAACCACTAAAAACATTAAAAACCCCTAAAAACACATAAAAACCACGAAACAAAAATCTAAAACCCCTAAAAATGTTAGAAAAATATAAAAAACATTAAAAACCTAAAAAAATAAAATAAAACACTAGAAACCCAAAAAGACACTAAAGACCCTTAATAACCCTTGAAAAAACCCTAGAAACACTCAAAATCCCTAAAACCCCTAAAAACATAAAAATCCAAAACCCCCAAAAAATAAACAAGAGTAAAAGACCCTAAAACCCCTGAAAAACCCATGAAAACTATAAAAAACCAAACAAAATGTACAAACCCAAGAAACCCATTAAAACTCTAAGAACCACTAAAACTCTAAAACCACATAAAACCAATAAAATCTTTAAAAAACTCTAAAAACTCTAAAAAAAACTAAAAAGACCAAAAAGACCTTAAAAATCCTAAACAACCCTAAAACCCCTCAAAATTTCTAAAAACCCTAAAAACAATCAAAATTCGAAAAAACCCCTAAATAAGAATGAAAACGTAAAGAACACTAAAAACCTTGAAAGACCCGTGAAAACCATAAAAACCCCTAAAACCCATAAAAACCCCAAAACCAAAAAAAACCAGAAAACTTTAAAAACCCTTTAAACCCCTAAAAACGTTAAAAAAATCTAAAGGGATTAAAAACCTTAAAAAACTAAAAAAATACCCTAAAACCCAAAAGACACTAAAAATCCTAATAAACACTATAACCCCAAAAAACACTAGAAATTTCAAAAAAACTATCAAAAACCCAAATAACCCTAAAAACCATAAAAATAAAAAAACCGCCTGAAAATACAAGAAATCCTAAAAATCCCAAAAACCCCTGAAAACCATAAAAAACCCTAAAAACCTCAAAAACCCTAAAACCCCATAAAAACCCTAAAACCCACGAAAAACTCTAAAAACATTAAAAACACTAAAAAACTCAAAAACCCCCAAAAAACCAAAATGACCATATAATCATTGAAAAATACTAAAATCCTTAACAACAAAGACTACCCTAAAAATCCTAAAAATCCCAAAAAGCCATGAAAACCATAAAAATGCTAAAACCCCCCTAAAATATATGAAAACATAAAAAATCTTAAAAACCCTTAAAACCCCCTAAAAACCATAAACACCACTAAAAACCATATAAAACCCTAAAACCCAATAAAACCCCTAAAAACCGCCAAAACGCTAAAACCCATAAAAATGTTAAAAAAACTTTGAAAAGCCTTAAAAACCTTAAAAACCATAAACATACTTAAAACCCCCTTAAAATCCATGAAAACATAAAAAACTAAAAAACCCTTGAGAAGCCCCTCAAAACCAAAAAAAAACCCTAAAAACTTTAAAAAAAACTAAAAACTCAGAATAACACAAAAAAACTAAAAACTCTTTAAACCATTAAACCCCTAATTTTTTTAAAAATCTCTAAAAACCCTTCAACATCTGAAGAAACTAAAAAAACCCATAAACCAAAAAGGACCTAAAAACCCAGAAAATTCTTAAAACCCCTAAGAAACCCTAAAAACCCTAAAAATCTTTAAAAACCATAAAACCCCCTAAAAATATAAGGTATCGTAAAAAAACCTAAAAACCATGAATATCTCCAAAAAACTATAAAAACCCCTAAAAGCCTAAAAACCTAGAAAACCCCTAAAAACGTCTAAAATCTTAAAAAACCATTAAACCCCCGAAAAACATTAAAAAAATCTAATAAACCTTAAAAACAGTATAAAATAAAAAACAAACTAAAAACCTTGAAAAATCCTATAAAACACTAAAAACCAAAAAAGTCCAAAATGACACCTAAATATCCATGAAAATGTTAAAAACCATGAAAAACTCTAAAGAACATAAAAACCCCTAAAAACATGAAAAACCCTTAAAATCCATAAAACCCCTAAAAATCACTAAAAATTATAAAAACCCTTAAAACACATTAAAATGTTAAAAAACTCTAAAAACCCATAAACCCATAAAAAATTAAAAAAACCCTAAAACCTTGAAAAATCCTAAAACCCCTAAAAACCTTATAAAATCTATAAAAACCCTAAAGAATCCTTAAAAACCCTAAAAACCTAAAAAATCTTGAAAATGCTAAAACCCCTGAAAATGATAAAAACCCCATAAAAACCAAAAAACCCACTAAAAACTCTAAAAACCCATTAAACCCACAAAAAAGTTAAAAACTCTAGAAAACATTAAAAATATTCAAAAAAGCCCCAAAAAACCCTAAAAATTTTAAAAATCCCTGAAAATGTAAAAAACCTTAAAAACCCTGAAAATCGTGAAACCCCTAAAAACATTTAAAAATCATAAAGATCCATAAAAACCATAAAAACCCACTAAAACTCTAAAAACCTTTTGAACCCCTAAAAAGGTTAAAAAAATCTAAAAAACATCAAAAACCCTAAAAACTAAAAAACCCTAAAAATCCCAAATGACCATAAAGACCCTGAAAACCCTAAAAACCCTTAAAAATCCCTAAAACTCCTAAAAATCCCTAAAAACCCTAAAAACCCAAAAAATGTTAAAAATCCTAAAAACCCCTAAAAATCCATGAAACCATAAAATAACCTAAAACCATGAAGACCCCCTTAAAACCATAAGCCCCTAAAAAACCATTAAATCCCAAAAAAAGCCAATAAAACTCTAAAAACACTTAAAATCCTAAAAATATTAAAGACTCTACAAAATGTAAAAATCCATAAAAAAGTTAAAAAACCCTAAAATCTCAAAAAAGACCCAAAACCCTTAAAATCCCCTAAAACCAATGAAAAACCCTAAACCCCTCAAAATCTATAAAAACCTAAAAACCCTAAAAACCATAAAATTCCTAAAAACCCTTAAAAACCAAACCCATAAAAACCCCTAAAATGTTAAAAACTCTAAAAAATATTGAAAACTCAAAAAAGACCTACCCCCCCCCCAAAAGAACCTAAAAACCCTAACCCCCCCCCCCCCAAAAAAACCCCCTAAAACCCTAAAAACACTCAAAATCCGTAAAAACCCATAAAAATATTAAAAAATACTTAAAATTCCATGAAAATGTAAAAAACCCAAAAAAACCCTGAAAAACAACTGAAAACCATAAAACCCCTAGAAACATTAAAAACCCCTAAACCCAATAAAACCCTAAAACCACCAAAAAATCTAAAAACCCTTTAAACCCCTAAAAATTTTAATAACTTCTAAAAAAAACCTTAAAACCCCTAAAAACTCAAAAAAACCATAAAACCATAAAAAACCCTTTAAACCTTGCAAACCGTTTAAAACCCTAAAAATCCATGAAAACGTAAAAAACCCTAATGACTCTAAAAAAACCCTAAAAACAATAAAAACTTCTAAAACCCTAATAAAGAACTAAAAACTCTAAAAACACTTAAGACCCCAAAAACATTAAAAAACCCTAAAAACCCTTAAAAACTAAAAAACCATATAAACCCAAAAAGGCCCTATAATCCTTGAAAAAACTAAAACCTCTAAAAAACCTTAAAAACCCTCAAAATCCCTAAAAAATTAATAAAACCTAAAACCATAAAAATCGTTAACCCCCCCCCCCCCCCCACAAAAAAAAACCATGAAAATGTAAAAAACCATAAAATCCCTGAAAAGCCCCGGAAAACAATACAAACCAATGAAAACCTTAAAAACCCTAAAAAGCCATAAAACCCTAAAACCCCACTAAAAACTATAAAACCCCTTAAAACCCCAATAATATGTTAAAAACTCTAAAAACCCATACAAACTCCAAAATATCAAAAAGCCCCTAAATACCCAAAAAGACCATTAAAACCACAAAAACCCCGAAAACCACTAAAATCATTAAAAGACAATAAAAATCCCCAGAACCCCTAAAAACACTAAAAACCCTCCATATCCTTAAAAACCCTAAAATAATAAAATCCTAAAAACCCTAAAAAATAAATGAAACTGTAAAAACCACTAAAAACCTTGAAAAACACCTGAAAACCATAAAAATCCCTTAAAACCTTAAAAAACCATAAAACCCCTAAAAACCAGTAAAAATCCAAAACCAATTTAAATACCTAAAAACGTTAAAAACTCTAAAAACCTTAAAAACCCTAAAAACTCAAAAAAAAAACAAAAGAGTCCCTAAAAAGCCTGAAAACCCTAAAAACCCTAAAAACCCTAAAACCATAAAAAACCAAAAAACACCCAAAATTACATGAAAACATAAAAAATAAAGTACCCTGAAAAAACCTTAAAACCCATAAAACCCCATAAGAAACCTAAAAACACTAAAAACTATATAAACTCTTAAAACCCCTAGAAACATTAAGGGTTCATTGGCGTTGGTTCCTTGCTTCCTCGGCGATGGTGTTCTCTGGTCACGCTCTTTGGACCCAAGATGGCACTGGTTTTCTATCTTTCACAGTTTCATTTTCCCCGTCTTGTGCTCTGGCTCTCAGCTTCAGAAGGACTTCTTTTCTGGTGTTCTTTGGTTTCATCGGACTTGGAGGTTGTGCAGGCTTCTGTGGTCTTAGATCAGTCTGATCTGGATTACGGTGAAGCAGATGACTCCATGGCGGTCGTAATCCTTTCTGGGATTCAGTCGCAATTCAAGGTTGACTTTGTAGCGGTTTATGTAAAAGATGTAGTTCGGGTCTTGGGATACAGATGGATTCTTGTTCGAACAATCTTCTTCCCTTGCGTTGCACTTGTGGGAGATGAGGTTGATGTCTGTTGGTGATGGCCTCTAGATCGGTCTCATGCGGCTTGTGAGGAATCAAAATGAGGAGGAGTTTTGCATCAACGGCCTGGGGCCGGGTGACTCTCGATGGATCTTCTAGATTTGCGATGAAATAAGGCGTTTCGAACTGGATTCTGATATGGGTGCTTCCAGTTCTTCACCGAGGTTGCAGGAGGTGTAGGTGAAAGTTTGTTTTTCTCATCTTCTGTATTTTATTGCTCTCTTTGGTTGCTTCAATGGCTGTGGATGGTTTGGTTGCTTTTTTTTGCTGGTGCTGCTTATTGGACTTGATGTGATGGGCTACTTGGTTCTCATTTGGAACAAAGAGCTATGGGTACTGCATTTTGGTATTGGGTGTTGGTCTGGGTGGATTTGCGTTGCTGGCAGGTGGAAAAATTATGCTTGGCTGAGACGTGAGGATTTGGATGTCCTTGTTTCTGTTTCTTTGATGTTGTTGGTGGTGAATTCGGTTGCTGATGTTTGGCTGCAAGGAGCGAAAGGAGATGATGGTTGTTAGAATATGTGGTTTCTGGATTTGAAGTGGGGTGCTGGGAGTGGTTTAGTGATTAAGAGTGGTGCTGGTTGTTTGAAATCAAGGTGATGGACCTTGGGTATTGTTTTTCTAGTATGTGATGAAGCTACTATCTGTGATTTTAGTGCTGGTCGTTCTAGGTTGCTGGTGGTGGATATACTTGGCAAGGAGGGGATGGGTGATGAAAATGTGCTACAGGATGCCAGTTGTTGGTTGGCTGGGATATGCTGGTGGAGATGACTTTGTTTTCCTTCTTTTTTTGGTTTTGTGTTTCTTTTGGTTTTTGGGGGTCTTGTGGGTTTTGGGGGAGTGTCCAGGGTTTTTGGGTATTGGTTGATTGACCCATCCCATCCCTTGTTTGTTGTGTCTTTTTTCTCTTAATAAATTTTGGAGGGGTCGAGAATAGCCTGGCCTCGCACCTCTTACGCCCTAGAAACATTAAAAACACCTAAAAATGTTGAAACCACTAAAAACTCAAAAAACCCTAAAAACCCAAAAGGACCATATAAATTTTGAAAAACCCTAAAACCCCTTGAAAAATAATAAAAACCCTCAAAATCCCCAGAAACCTAAAAAACCTTTAAAACCATAAAAATCCTAAAAAACCACTAAAAATCCATTAAAATGTTAAAAACACTAAAATCCCAAAGAAACCCCTAAAAACAATAAAAACACCTAAAAAAATTAAAAAACCCTGAAAACCCCTAAAACCCAATAAAAAATCTAAAATCCATTTAAACCCACAAAACATAAAAAAAACTATAAAACCCTTAAAACCCCTAAAAACTCTAAAAATCCCTAAAAACCCCTAAAAACCCAAAAAACCCAAAAAACCTTCAAAAAACCGAAAACCCTAATAACCCTTGAAATTTTCTAAAAAACCTCAAAATCCCTAAAAACCATAAAAATATTAAAAAACCCCTAAAATTTTATGAAAATGTAAAAACCCCTTAAAAGCCTAAAAACCGCAGAAAAACATAAAAACCCTAAAACCATAAAAAACATTAAATACCCATAAGAACCATAAAAATCCCTAAAACCTATAAAATCCATTAAAACACCTAAAATGTTAAAAAAACACTAAAAACGCTTCAAACCCCTAAAAAACTCAAAAAACCCCTAAAACCCCAAAAGACCCTAAAAACCCTGAAAACCCCTAAAATCCCCTGAAAGATCCAAAACCACCCTCAAAATCCTTGAAAACCCTAAGAAACCCTTAAATCCATAAAAATCCTAAAAACCCGCAAAAAATCCATAAAAATTTAGAAACCCCTAAAGTCCCTAAAAACCCCAAAAATCATAAAACCCCAAAAACCCTAAAAAACCACTAAAACTCTAAAAACTGTTAAAACCCCAAAATATGTTAAAAAACAATAAAAAACTTAAATTTCCAAAAAATTAAAAAAGCCTAAAAACCCAAATTGGCCTAAAAACCATGAAAAACTCAAAAGACCCATGAAAAATCACAAAACCCCTCAAAATCACTAAAAACCATAAAAACCCAAAAAACCATGAAAATCCAAAATATTTCTAAAAATCATGGAAAACATAAAAAACAATAAAATCCCAAAAAAACCCCTGAAAACTATAAGACCCCCTAAAACCTCAATAACCCCAAAAAACCATAAAAACCCTAAAAAACCCTAAAAACTCTAAAAACACTTTAAACCCCTAGAAATGTTAGAAACACTAAAACACCATTAAAATCACAAAAAGTCAAAAAATCCTAAAAACACATAAAACCCATGAAACCCCCCATAAATTTTCTAAATACCCTCAAAATAAAAAAAACCCTAAAAACCTAAAACTATAAAAATCCTAAAAACCGCAAAAATCCATGAAAACTTACAAAAACCCTAAAAACCATGAAAAAACTCTTGAAAATAATAAAAACCCCTAAAAACTATAAAAAAACCTAACAACCCATAAAACCACTAAAAACTATAAAAATCCTTAAAAACCCTAAAAATGATAAAAAGTTCTTGAAAACCTTAAAATCCCTAAAAAACTAAAAAAACACAAAAAACCCAAAAAGACCTTAAAAACCAAGAAAAATAAAAAAACCCTAAAAACCCAAAAAAACCCACAAAAATCCATAAAAAACCTAAAAACCTGAAAATCCCCCATATAAAAAATCCATGAAAACGTAAAGAGACCTAAAGACCATAAAAACCACTAAAAAACATAAAACCCCCTAAAAACCTTTAAAACCCATAAAAAATCTAAAAGACCACTAAAAACATTAATAAACCTTAAAACCCCTAAAAATGATAAAAGACTCTAAAAACATTAATACCCCTAAAAACTCAACAAAACCATGAAACCCAAAATGATTCAAAAGCACCCTGAAAACCCTTAAAAATACTAAAAACCCCTAAAACCCTCAAAATCCCTGAAAACCACAAAGCCCTAAAAAATATAAAAAAATTTAAAATCCCAAAAAATCTATGAAAATGTAAAAAACCCTACAACCCCTAAAAACCATGAAACCCCCTAAAACCTATAAAAACCCTAAAAAACAACCAAAATATTTTCAACCCCTTAAAACCCCTAAAAATGTTAAATACTATAAAAACCAAAAAAATTATAAATTCCAAAAAAACTCCAAAAAAACCCTGAAAATAGAAAACGACCCTAAAATGCTGAAAACCCCTAAAAATCAATGAAAACATAAAAAACCTTAAAACCCCTAAAACCAAAAAAACACTAAAAAACTGAAAAGACCCTAAAAACTATAAGAAAACCAAAAAATACCCAGAAACCCATAAAAACCCTCAAAATCCCTAAAAATCCTAAAAAACACTAAAAACATAAAAATAATAAAAAATCCCTAAAATAGATTAAAATAAAAAAAACCTAAAAAACATGAAAAACCCCTTAAAACCATAAACAAACCAAAAAACCTTTAAAACCCTAAAAACCCTAAAAACCCAAAAAAAACCCTAAAAACCTACTAAAAACTATAAAAACCTTTAAAACCAATAAAACTGTAAAAAACTCTAGAAAGAAATAAAACCACTCAAAAACTCAAAAAAAAACCTAAAAATCCAAAAAGATCCTATAAACCTTGAAAACCCCTGAAAACTTTAAAAACCAGAAATCTGGTAAAAATCTTAAAAATCCTCTAAAATCCATGAAAACGTAAAAAACCATAAAACCACTAGAAAACCCCTAAAAACCATTAAAACCCTAAAAAACATAAAAAGTATAAATAACCATTAAAAAAATCTAAAAACCCAAAAAAACTCTAAAACATTAAAAACACTAAAAAATCATAAAGAACCAAAAAAAATATTAAAATCCCTAAAAACCAGAAAATACCCTAAAACCCCTAAAATACCCAAAAAACCCTCAAAATCCAAAAAAACCCCCAAACCATAAAAACCATATTAATACTTAAACCCTACTAAAAATAAATATTAATGTAAAAATAGAAAAAACCCTAAACCCCACTTAAAATCATAAAACCCCCCAAAACCTAAAAAACCTAAATACCCATAAAAACCCTAAAACAGTAAAAACTATAAAACCCCATAAACACCTAATTTTTTTAAAAAAAACTCTAAAAACCAAAAAATCTCAAATAAACCATAAAAACCCCAAAACATCCTAAAATCCGTAAAACCCCTAAAATCCAATAAAACACTAAAAGACAATAAAAACCAACAAAACCCACTAAAAATCCATGGAAATGTAAAAAACCCCTAAAACCCCTAAAAAACCTCTAAAACCATAAACCCCCAAAAATCTATAGAAATCCTAAAAACCCAAAAAACCCATTGAAAACTCCAAAACCCTTAAAACCCCTAAAAGTGTAAAAAAAAACTCTAAAAACCATAAACCCTTAAAAAATAAAAATAACCTTTAAAAGGGATAAAACCCCTCAAAGTCCCTAAAACCCCTAAAAACCCTAAAAATTCTAAAAAACCAAAACAACCCTAAAAATCAATGAAAAGGTAAAAAACCCAAAAACCATGAAAACCCCCTAAAAAAATAAAAACCACAAAAAACCTTAAAACCATTAAAAACCCATAAAAACCCGAAAAACCCCACAAAAAAATTTGAAAACCTTTTAAACACTTAAGAACATTAAACCCCTAAAAAACTAAAAAAACCACTAAAACCCAAAAAATACACTAAAAATCTTGAAAAACCTAAAAACCCTAAAAACCCTTGAAAAACCATAAAAACCCTCAAAATCCATAAAAACACTAAAAATCTCAAAAAAACCCTAAATATTCATGGAAACATAAAAAATAATACAAACGCTAAAAAACCACTGAAAACCATAAAAACCTCTAAAAGCCATAAAAACCCTAAAAACCTATAAAAACCTTAAAACCCACTCAAAACACTAAATATCCTTAAAACCCCTAAAAATATAAAAAACTCTAAAAAACCTTAAAAACCCATAAAAACTCAAAAACACCCTAAAACCCCAAAAAGACCCTTAAAACCCTAAAGACCCAGAAAACCCCTAAAAATCTAAAATCCCCTGAAAAGCCCAAAAAACCCTCAAAATCACTAAAACCCTAAAAACACTTTAACTATAAAAATAAAAAAACACTAAAAATTCATGAAAAAATAAAAAACCCTAAAAACCTTAAAAAAACCTTGAAAACCATAAAAAACCCCTAAAATCATAAAATCTATAAAAATCTATAAAAGACCTAAAACCCCATTAAGAAATCTAAAAAACATTAAAACCCCTAAAAAGTTAAAAAACTCTAAAAACCATTAAAATCCTAAAAAGCTCAATAAAACCCCAAAAGTACCTTAAAAAACCTTAAAACCCCCAAATCCCTAAAACCCCTAAAAACACAAAAAACCTCGAAAATACCTAAAACCCCTAAACCCCCTAAAAACCATAAAAATACTAAAAAACCCCTAAATTCAATGGAAACATAAAAAACCTTAGTGTCTCTAAAAACTCCCTGAAAAATATAAAAACCTTAAAAAACCCATAAAAATTCTAAAACCACTAAAAATTTTAAATGCCCTAAAACCCCGTAAAAACCCTAAAAAATCTCAATACTCCCTAAAAACCCTAAACAAATCTAGAAATACATGAAAATCCAAAAAACAAAAAAATTAAATGAAGACATAAAAAACACTAAAATCCCTTAAAAACTCGTAAAAAACATAAAAATCTCTAAAAATTATTAAAAACAATGAAAACCCATAAAACCCACTAAAAACTCTAAAAGCCCTTGAAACCCCTAAAAACGTTAAAAAATCTAAAAAACTTAATGACCCAAGAAAACATAAAAAACCCTAAAAACCAAGAAGACCCTAAAAACCCTGAAAACCACAAAAAAGTCCAAAAAACCCCTAAAAACCTAAAGAAGAAAACCCCGTAGAAGTCCTCTCTCGATGATTCCTTGACGGTGTCTTCGGTGATCCTCCCTCTGCCCCCTGTGGGGGAGGGTTTTCCGCTTGATGGTAATCCGGATTTGGTCTTCATCCCTCCCCGCACGTTTGATCTTCTTCCCCCTTTCCCCCAAATTGAGATTTTCTTGAAGGTTCCTAATTTATATGAAGGCTTCCCTCAATTATCTTTATCGGACTCGGAGTTTTATACGGCCTCTGCACTTCATATATTGACCCTGGTTTCTCGGTTCATGAAGCTCCATCCCTCGGTGGAGGCTTTTGATATATTTGTTTTTGGATCTTGGAACCTCCAAGATCGGGCCACGGTAGGGTTGATTGATGGCCAACATTTGATGATACAGTTTTCATCAGAGGAATATTTTATGCGAACTTTGTTCGCGGCCCCTCGAAGCTTCAATAGAGTTAGTTTCTTTCTCTTCAGGTGGATTTTTGACCTATACATGAATCATGATTCGCCGATGGTTGCTTCATTGGTTAGGTTCCTGAAACTCCCCCTTCCGTTCCAGAATCCATCCATTATCTATATTCTTGGGAATCTTGTGGGTCATTACCTGTGTTCGGACAGCCGAACTAAAGTGATTTTCCACCCAGTTTCCCCAAGAGTCTGTGTTGAACTGGATGTTTCAAATCCCCTGACAGAATTTGTGTGGATTACTGTTGGTAAGGAATTTTGCTACAAATAGTCGGTGGTGTTTGAGTCAGTTGTGGTGTTCTGTTCTAGATGTAAGTGTTTGGGACATTCTATTTCTTCTTGAATATGAGGAATTAGCAGCAAAGGAGCAATGGAAAGGGATTATGGGATGGTTGGGTCAGTTGATTGGATAGTGATGGTGGAGTAGTAAAGTAATACAGAGACAGGGAATCCTCTTCCAAGGACAATGCCATGACAATCAGTTATCGATGACCTTGCGGAGGTGTTGGGTGTGCTGACTCAAGAGGTGGCAGTCCAGAAAGAGGATGGTTTTACATCCTTAAAGTTGTGCAGTGAGGAATTACAAGAGCAGGGGAAGGCTGGAAGTCTGGAGAAGGTACAGGCTTCGGGTGATGTTGTGTTGTGCAACGGGTCTGGTTCACTGGAGTCGGCGGGGGAGGTGGTTGCACATGGGCTGGTGACAGAAGCACCTTTAGGTGTCTTGGACCTGGAGGTTCTTTGTGGTAGCGGGCAAGATGGGGCTGGGGTGAGTCTGGTTGTGATAGGGGTCCACAGGTATGCATTAGGTGCTATCAGTTTAGGGAAAGTGGCTGCTCAGTGCCAACCAGATCCCAAGGTGAGTGATGTTTTCAAGCGATTGAGGAGTGACTTGAAACTTTCGGATGCTGGAAGTTCTCTTCGTAAGGAGTTTGATGTTGGTGGGATATCTATTTCCCCTGATAGTAGTTTGAAGCAGAAGCAAGAAGTCATTCAAAATTTTAATCATTTTGATTGGCTGGAGCTTGAGGAAGAGGTGCAAGGGTCTCCATTTTTTGATGTTGGGTGTGTGAGGTCTGCTACACAGAGTGAGGTGAAGGCTGATGCTGCTGGGTGTGATGGAGGAAGTGTGGCCTCGAATGCTAGTGAATACAACTTAAATTTGGACACCACTGGGCAATCAGATGGAGCTGTTGAGCAAGAGGAAAGGAAGACTCCTGCTCTCAATAGTGATGGGATTGTAGTTGAGGGTAAAGTAAGCAAGATGGATGGGAGTGAGAGGTCTGATACACAAGAGAACGAGGTGCAGGATACTGTTGCTGAGGGGGGTGGAGGGAGTGTGGTCCAGAAGGCTAGTGAAGTTGAGCTTCTGTTAGACACCTCTGGGCACTTGAGTGATGTTGATGAGCAGAAGATAAGGGAGTTGCAGGCTCTTGGTCACAATTGTGATGATTTTTATGTGAATAAGGGGAAGGAAAATGGTATTCCTAGGGAGGAGGGGAAAGGGTCTCTGGTTGCTGATGCTGGGAATGTAAGGCCTGCAGTACAGATGCTAAGCGAGGACCAGGTAGTTGCTGCTAGGCGGGGTGGAGGCAGTGTGGTCCCTAATGCTGGCAAAGATAAGTTGACGCTGGACATAATTGGGCCCATGGTTGGTGCTGGGGAGTAGGGGAAAAGGGAAATGAAGGGGCTGGAAAATGCGCTCTCTTTCCAGGGGGATGAGAGCAAGCTGCTAGGGAGGAGGGGCTTTTGCAACTGGCCCTGACTGGTGGGGTGCCCCCTCTTTTTCTAGCTTCTCAGGAACCTGCAGTGGCCCCTGGAATGCTGCAATGTGGGGTTATTGCTATTTGTTCCCTCAATCAGCAAGCCTCCTTCATTCCTGATCAAGATTTTATCCAGGAGGATCGTAGAAGGATGGAGCAGAACATGAATATGGTCATCAATGATAGGGCCCTACTGGAGATGGCCATTCCCTATGGGAAGGAGAAAAATATGCGGGGGTATCTTCAGTTCCCCGTAGGAGGAAACCAAGGAAGGACTATTCAGCTTTGCCAAATATAGTGTCCACGAGAGCCTCTTCCAGAGCCAAGGAGGTTGACTCGGACAGGGGAGGTCGGTCTAGCAAGGCACAACTGAATGTGGAACAACAGTGTCTCAGAGAGAATTACACGGCCTTCTTAAAGGAATATGAATCTTCTGAATGGGAGTCAGTGGAGTTAGATGCTTCCTCTGGATATGGTGCTGATGGGACCCTTATAGGGATGATGTTCACTTGTAGTTCCTTCTTTTTTCTTTCCTACTTTTTGGGTATTTTGGGTTTTTTGTGTCATGGGGGGTCTAGGGTTTTTTGGGTGTGGGCTGTTTGGCCCCACACCACCCTTGTCTTCTTTGCTTTTCCTTTATTAAAATTTGGGGGGGGGGGCAGGAATAGCCTGGCCCCACACCTACCTTGCCCTAAAAACCTAAAAACCTCAAAATCCCTAAAAATCCTAAAAAACCCCCAAAACCCTAAAAATCTAGAAAAACATAAAAAACCTAGAAAAATTCATGAAAACTATAAAACCTCTAAAAACCTAAAAAACCATAAAACCTAATAAAACCCTAAAAACCACTAAAAACTTTGAAAAACCTTAAAACCCATAAAACCATTTAAAACTCTAAAAAACCTCAAAACCCTTAAAAACTAAAAAGAATACCCTAAAAATCAAAAGAGACCCTAATATACATGAAACCCCCTAAAACCCTAATACCCTGGAAAAACCCTTAAAATTCCCAAAATCCATAAAAGCGCTATAAATCATATAAATTCTAAAAAACCCATAAAATTCAATGAAAAGGTAAAAAATCGTAAAACCCGTTCAAAACCCATGAAATCTAGAAAACCCCCTAAAACCCAAAAAACCACAAAACTACTAAAAACTCTAAAAACCCTTAAAATCCCTAAAAATGTAAAAAAACTTTAAAAATATTTAAAACCCTAAAAAACTAAAAAACCCCTAAAAATCCCAAAAGACCCTGAAATCCCTAAAAACTCCTAAAGACCCTAAACACCCATGAAAACTCCTAAAACCCCCCAAATAACCAGGAAACCATAAAAACCCTGATACCCAAAAAAATTTGAAATACACTCCTAAAAATCCATGAAAACCTAAAAAACATAAAAACCCTGAAAAACCATAAAACCCCTAGAAACCTTAAAAAACCCTAAAAATTAAGAAAAAAACCCTAAAACCACTTAACAATTTGTAAATACCTAAACCCTAAAAACCCCTAAAAACCCTAAACACCTTCAAAATTCATTAAAACCATAATAATCCTAAAAACCCCTAAAAATCAATGAAAACATAAAAATCATAAAAACCCTAAAAAAACCCTGGAAATCCATAAAAACCATAAAAACTTTCAAATCCCTAAAATCCCATTAAAACCCTAAAAACCCACTAAAACCCTTTGAACCACTAAAAACATTAAAAAAATTATAAAAACCTTAAAAACCATAAACAAACATAAAAAACCCTAAAAACCCAAAAGACCCTAAAAACCCTAAAATAGCCTAAAAACCCCTGAAATATCCTAAAAACCCTACAAACCCCTGGAAACCCTAAAACCCTCAAAATCCCTAAAAATCCTAAAAATTATAAAGTCTATAAAAATCCAAGAAGACCCTTAAAATCGATAAAAGCACAAAACCCCTGAAAATCCCTCAAAACCGTAAAAACCTCTAAAAAGACTGAAATAACCCTAATGATTAATAAAAACTCAAAAATGCCTTTAAACACCTAAAAACGTAAAAAAAAATATAAAAACTTAACAACCATAAAAAATAAAAAATAAACCCCAAAACCCTAAAATACAATAAAAACCCTAAAAATACTAAAAACCCTTGAAAATCCCTAAAGACCCTAAAATACCTAAAAACCCTAAAACCATAAAAATCCTAAAACCCCCCTAAAAATCCATGAAAATGTAAAAAACCCTAAAAACACTAAAAACCTTGAAAACCCCCTTGAAACCCAAAAAACCCAAAAAACCCATAAAATAACCAATAATCCCATAATAACCTTAAAACCACTAAAAACTCTAAAAATCTTTAAAACCCCTATTTTTTTTAAAAAAACTCTAAAAACCTTAAACCCCTAAAAAAACTCAGTTCGATGTTGCTGGAGTGCTGGGTGGTGGATGATGCTTGGTTGGGATGTGATGAAAGGTGCTAGTGTTTGGTGATGGTTTTTGCTTCACTGCACTGTAGTAAAGGTGAGATTTATGACTATGATGTTGGTGGTGGATATGCCTGGCAAGGAGGCGTTGGTTGATGAAAATGGTGTTGAGAGATGCTGGTTGCTATTTGGCTGGGAGATTCTGCAGAAGATGCTTCTGTTTTTCTGTTTCCTCTGTTTTGTGTGTGTTTTGGGTTTTTTGGGGACTTTTTGGTTTTGTGGGGGTGTCTAGGGTTTTTTGGGTGTGGGTTGATTGACCCTGCCCCTCCCTTGTCTACAGTGTCTTTTTTTCATAATAAATTTTTTGGGGGGGGGGTCGGGAATAGCCTGACCTTACACCTCTTCTGCCCTAAAAAACTCAAAAAAGACCCTAAAATCCAAAAGACACATAAAACCCGGAGAAACCCAAAAACACTAAAAACCCCTAAAAACCATAAAACCCCTCAATTTCCCTAAAACCCAAAAAATCTTCATAACCATAAAAATCCTCAAAAATCCCCTAAAAATCAGTGAAAAAGTAAAAAACTCTAAAACCCCTTAAAAACCCCTAAAAACCATAAAAATATCTAATAGCCTTAAAGAAACCTAAAATCAAATAAAAATGCTAAAAAGTGCAAAAACCTCTAAAAACTCCTAAAATTCATTAAAAACTCTAAAAAACCTTAAAACTAAAAAGAAAACTAACAAAAACCCTAAAGACTCTGAAAAACACTAAAACCCTTGAAAACCCCCCAAATTCCCTAAAAACCCTAAACCCCCTAAAAACCATAAAATTCCAAAAAAACCCCTAAAAATCCATGAAAACGTAAAAACCCCTAAAAACCTAGAAAAACCACAGAAAACCATAAAAACCCCTAAAAACCATAAAACCCCTAAAATCCAATAAAAACCCCTTAAAATCTAAAAACTCTTAAAACCCCTAAATTTTTTAAAAAACTTTAAAAATCCTTAAAAAACCTAAAAAACTCAGAAAACCCTAAAGCCCTAAAAGGCCCTAAAACCCTAAAAAACCATAAAATCCCTAAAACCCATGAAAAACCCTAAATACTCTCAAAATCCAAAAAAAAACATAAAAAACCATAAAAACCATAAAAAACCTAAAAAATCCCTAAAAATCCACAAATATATAAAAAACCCATAAAACCCAAAAAACCCTCAAACACATAAAAACTCTAATACCCCTTTAAACCCCTAAAAACATTAATTTCTCTAAAGACCCTTAAAGCCCTAAACTACTCAAAAAAAAACCCATAAAAACCCTAAAACCCCCAAAAATCCTAAAAGCATCTGAAAATACCCTAAAAACCCTCAAATTACAAGAAACCCTTAAAACCCCTAAAAATCATAAAAATCCAAAAAAATCCTTAAATATTAATAAAAACGTAAAAAACCTTAAAAACTCTGAAAACCCCTAAAAAACATAAAACACTTAAAAACATTAACAACTCTAAAATCCATAAGCCCTAAAAAACTACTAAATTCTCAGAAAAAAACTTAAAGCCCCTAAAACGTTAAAAACACTAAAAAAACCTTTAAAACAGTAAAAAACTAAAAAAAACCTGAAAACCCCAAAGGACCCTAAAAAACCTAAAAAACATTAAAACCCTTAAAACCCATGAAAATCCCTAAAAACCTTCAAAATTCCTAAAAACCCTTAAAACCACAAAAATATAAAAAACCCCATAAAAATCCATAAAAATGTAAAAAACCCTGAAAAAACCCATGAAAACCATAAAACACCTAGAAAACTTAAAAACCCCTAAAACCCATAAAAATCATAAAAAATCAGTAAAAACTCTAAAACCCATTAAAATCCTAGAAACATTAAAAACTCTAAAAACCTTAAAAACTCTAAAAAAACTAAACCCCTCCCCCCCTAAAATTTCCAAAAGTCCCTAAATACATAGAAAAATCCTAAAACCCTAAAAACCCCTGAAAAACCCTGAATACCGTCAAAATCCCAAAAATCCCAACCCCCCACCCCCTAAAAATATATAAAAATATAACAAACCATAAAAACCCTGAAAAACCACTGAAAACCATAAAACCCCTAAAAACCTAAAAACGTTAAAGACCCATAAAACCCCTAAACACCACTAAAAACTCCAAATACCCTTAAAACCCCTAAAAATGTTAAAATACTCTGAAAAACCTTTAAACTCTAAAAAAATCAAAAAAACATTGAAACCCCAAAATACCCTAATCAATTTGAGAAACCATAGAAATTGTAAATACCCTAAAACCCCTAAAAAATCCCTAGAACCCATAAAATCCTAAAAAAACCCCAAAAAATCAAGAAAACATAAAATATAATAAAATCATTGAAACCCCCCAAAAAACCACAAAACCCCTAAAAACCTTATAAACCCACTAAAAACTCTATGATCCCTTTAAACCCATAAACACGTTCAAAAACTCTAAAACCTTTAAAAACCTAAAAAAATCAAAAAACCCTAAAACCAAAGAAGTCCATAAAAATCCTACTAACATTAAAAACCCTAACCCCCCCCCCTCCCCCAAATCCCTAAAAATCCTAAAAAACCTAAAACTCCTAAAAACTATAAAAATCCTAAAACCCCATGAAAATCCATGAAAATGTAAAAATCCCTAAAAAACCACTGATAACCATAAAAACCCCTAAAACCTTAACTAACACAAAAACCCCATAAAAACCCAAAAACCCATAAATACTATAAAAATCCTTAACCCCCCTAAGAATGCTAAAAAATGATAAAAAACATTAAAAACCCAAAAAATTCAAAAAAACCCTATTACCCAAAAGATAACAAAAACCCAGAAAAAACCCTAAAACCCCTCAACATACCAAAAAACGCAAAAATAGTAAAAAATTTAAAAAACCATAAAAATCCAGGAAAAAACCTTAAAAACACTGAAAAACCTTAAAAACCCTAAAAACACTAAAAAATCTAAAAACCTTTATATCCCCAAAAACATTAAAAACTCTAAAAACCCTTAAAACAAAAAAAACTAAAAAAAAACCTTTAAACCCCTGAAAACTCCTAAAACCCCCAAAATACCTAAAAAATCTAAAAATCCCTAAAATCCATTAAAATCCAAAAAATCCTAAAATTTCCATGAAAATGTGAAAAACCCTAAAAACATTGAAAACCACTAGAAAACCATCAAAACCCCTAAAAACCTTTAAAAACCATAAAATCTCTAAAATCCCACTAAAATCTAAAAAACCCCATAAACCCCTATAAATGTCTAAAAACACTAAAAACCTTCAAACCCCTAAAAACTCAAGAAAAACCTAAAACCCAAAAGGCCCTTAAAACCTTGAAAATCGTTAAATCCCCCAACCCCCTCAGAAAAATGCTAAAACCCATCAAAATATCTAAAACCCCTAAAAACCATAAAAATCCTAAAAATATCTAAAAATCCATTAAAATGTAAAAAACCTTTAAAACCCTGTAAAACCCATGAAAACCATAAAAAACCCTAAAAACCTTAAAAACCCTAAAAATCACTAAAAACTCAAAAAACCCCTAGAACCCCTAAAATGTTAAAAACTCTAAAAACCCTTTAAAACACTAACACCATAAAAAACCCCTAAAAACCCTCAAAATCGCTAAAAAACATAAAAATCCCTAAAAAGAATAAAATTCTAAAAACCCAATAAAAATCCATGAAAACATAGAAAACACTTAAAAGCTTGAAAACCCCTGAAAACCAAAAAATCCACTTAAAATCTTAAAAAATCCATAAAAACTCTAAAAACCACTAAATACTCTAAAACCCATTAAAACCCCTAAAATGTCAAAAAAACTCTAAAAAGCCTTGCCTTACAAAAAAACACTAAAAACTTTAAAAATTCTAAAAAAACATAGAAAAACCCAAAAAGACCCTAAAAACTCTGAAAACCCAAAAAAACCTAAAAACCCAAAAAACCCTTAAAACCCTTAAAACCCTAAAACCCCACAAAATTATCTAAAACACGAAAAACTCCTAAAACCATATAAATATTAAAAAAAACCTAAAAACCCATGAAAGCATAAAAACCCCTAAAACCCCTAAAAACAATAAAACCCCTAAAATTATTATAAAACCCTAAAAACCTATAAAAACCATAAAACCCACAAAAATAATAAAACCCCTTTAAACCCCTTAAAATATTAAAAACTCTAAATAACCATAAAACCCAAAAAAACCCTAAAATCCGTAAATCCCTAAAATACCTAGAAAAACCCTAAAAACTCTCAAAATCCATAAAAACCCTAAAAAACTCTAAAACCTGTAAAAATCCTAAAAAAACACAAAATATCGATGAAAACATAAAAACCCCTAAAAACCCTAAAAACCTCTTGAAAACCATACCAAAACCAAAAAACCATAAAAACCCTAAAAACCAAAAAAAACATTAAAAACCCTTTAAACCCATAAAAAGTTAAAAAAAACTCTAAAAAACTTCAAACCCCTAAAAAACTCCAAAGGCCCTAAAATCCCAAAAAGACTCTAAACCCCCAAAAAATCCAAAAAATCCTAAACACCCTTGAAAGAGCCTAAAAACCCTCAGAATCCATAAAACCTATAAAAACCCTAAACACCATAAAAATCCAAAAAAACCCCTAAGAATCCATGAAAACTTAAAGATCCCTAAACACCGTGAACAATCACTGAAAACTATAAAAACCAACAGAAATATTACAAACTCTAAAACCATAAAAACCCAAAAAAACCCACTAAAAACTCTTTAAATCCTTAAAACCCCTAAAAATACTAAAAACTCTAAAAAAATTAAAACCCTAAAACCCCCTAAAAACCCTAAAAACCCAAAAAGATCCTAAAATCTTGAAAAAACCAAAAAACTCTAAAAACCTGTAAAAACCCCTAAAAAACCTCAAAATCCCTAAAAACCCTAAAAACCATAAAAATCATAACCCCCCCCCCCTAAATCCATGAAATTGTAAAAAACCATAACCCCCCCAATTAAAACTATAAAACCCCTAAAATCCTTAAAAATCCTTAAAACCCATAAAAACCCCCAAAACCCTAAAAAATCTAAAAACCCTTAAAACCCAAAAAAATGTTAAATACTCAAAAAAATATTAAAAAACCTAAAAATATTTAAAGATTCTTAAAAACCCAAAAACCCAAAAGACCCCTTAAAACCCCTTAAAATACCTTAAAACCCTAAAAATCACTAAAAACCAAAAAAAACTTATAAAGACCACTAAAAATCTAAGGAAACGTAAAAAAACCATAAAAACCATGAAAACCCCCTGAAAACCATAAAAACCAATAAAAACACTAAAAGACCATTAAAAACTATAAAAACCCTTAAAACCCCTAAAATGTTAAAAACACTAAAAAAACATAAAACCCATAAAAAATAAATAACCCCTAAACACCCAAAAGACCCTAAAAATCTGAACACCCCTAAAGGCCTCTAGAAACGCAAAAAACCTCAAAATCCCTAAAAACCCAAAAAACCCTAAAACCATAAAAATCCAAAAAACTATAAAAATCCTTAAAACTCCTAAAATTCCATGAAAACGTAAAAAACCATAAAAAATCTTAAAACCCCTAAAACCATAAAAACTCATTAAAACCTTTAAACCCCTAAAAACCAATAAAAACCCAAAAAATCCCACTTAAAACGATAAAAACCCTCAAAACCCCTAAAGATGATAAAAAACTCTAAAAACCTTTAAAACCCCTAAAAACTCCCAAACAAACCGTGAAACTCCCAAAATACATTAAATCCCTAAAAAACCCTAAAACCCCTAAAACCCCTAAAAACCCTTAACACACTAAAAATCCCTAAAAACCATAAAAACCCTAAAAAATTAAAAAAAAATCCTTAAAAAACACTAAAAATCCCTAAAAACATAAAAATCCTAAAAACCCAAAAAACTATAAAAACCCCTAAAACCCTCTAAAAACATAAAAAATCCTAAAACCCTAAAACCCAAAAAACACTAAAAACTCTAAAAAACCTTAAAACCCCTATAAAGATTAAAAACTGCAAAAAACCTTAAAAATATTAAAAAACTCAAAAAAATCCTAAAAACCAAAAAAAATCCTTAAAAATCCTAAAATACCCTAAATCCCTAGAAAACCCCTAAAAACCCTCAAAATCCCAAAAAACCCAAAAAAATCCCTAAAAATCCTATTAACCCTAAAACCCATAATAATCCATGAAAACATAAAAAAACCTAAAAACCCTTAAAACCCCTAAAAACTATAAAAACCCCTAATAACAATAAATACCCATAAACACCCCTAAAACCCTAAAAACCTGATGCGAGATGTATGGGGTGGCCTGATAATCATGGCTTAGGGTGGTGGATGAATGATGCGGTTCAGGGCTAAGTGGCGAATGATGGGTATGAATAGTGGATGAAAGTAGTCAATCAACGATATAAGGAGGGTGACCTACTACTTAGACAACATAATCGAGGGAGGGATGTGATAGCTAATCCACACAACAATTCACTTGGGTTGATGCTACAAATTGGGGGATTTGTGATTGTGGATCACCAGTATAAATTATAGATTTTCAAGGTAAGAATACACAAGAGAAAGGGGAAACCAGAACAATCCTCACACAACAGAGAGAAACAAAACATAATCACTCTCTTAGAATCTTGAATCCTATACAAGTGCCATGAGGGTGGCTATTTATAGCCAAGGGGTGATATAATAGTCTATGGTCTAATACCCTAAAGTCATAAAGGCCAAACCTACGTTGTTCCCTTAAATTCAAAAAGATAAAGTATACCAAAGACTTTTTGGAAAAAGAGAGAACCAATTTTCAACTATAGCCCACCATATTTGACTTTGAGTGCATAACCCATTGGTTTTGACTTTGGTGTCTAAAAATGTCATTCTATAATTCTCTATGTGGGAAAGGCTTCCAAAATTCATGCAACCATGTGGGTAAATGTATAAAAAATCACATTTTGGCTTGAATAAGTGAGATTATAGGCCCATTTTCTCCATCCATGTAAAGAAATATCCATTAGGCCTTTAATGAAGTGATATGGGAACCCATTGTAGCATTCAACCTCTTAAATCCCCCTCATGTCATTAAGACCTTGAAAATCCAACTCCTCCACCTAGGAAATTGACTTAGTGCCTTTAGAATGGTTCTCATCATCCTCCCCCTCTTGAAAAGGAGTCGTTATCAACTCTTCAACCTCTACAACCAAAAAAGAAGAAAGATCAGAAACATTGAAAGTTGCACTTACACTGTACTCACCTGGGAGAGCTATCTTGTAAGCATTGTTGTTAATATTCTCGAGCACTCGAAAAGTTCCATCTCCTAATGGCATGTGTTTTGTTTTAAAATTTTCATGAAGTATTTCCTTCAACATATGAACCATGAATAACTCATCGGTCTTAAAAAAAACTTGCTTGTGACCCTTGTTTGCACAATCAATGTATTTCTAGGTCATTTTCTTGATATTTTTTCCTACATTTTCATGGAGATGCTTGATGAATTTTTCACATCCTTTCACATTCATATTAGTTTCTTCATTGAATGGAAGATAAACTAGATCAATAGGGGCAAGGGGCTTAGAGTCATAAACAATTTCAAATGGAGAATAATGAGTAGTTTAATGCTTGGCCCTGTTATATACGAATTCTACATGTAGAGAACACTCCTCCCAATTCTAGAGATTATTCTTGACAACTGTTCACATAAGGGATGATGGTGTCTGATTAACCACCTTTGTTTTCTCATCGGGTTTTGGATGAAAAGTAGTAGAAAATAGTAACTTTGTACTCAGTTTTCTTAAAAAGGTCTTCCAAATGTAACTGAGGATTTTTTTGTCTCGATCTAATACAATCATCATTTTCATTACATGTAGTTTGACTACTTCTCGAAAGAAAATTGTTGCAATGTTAGAATTATGTGACTCCTTTAGTAAAATTAAAAGGATAAAGCTATTAGAAATGAAAATCTTATCAATCTGGAATTAGAATCCATCATGTAAATAGAAATGTTTCCAAATAACTTTAGGTTTAAAGTAACTATAAGGTTCACCAAAATCTCTATCAATGTAATATAAATATTTAATGTATTTAAAACCAAGGAGTTTATAATATACCAAGGATGAAAGAGAATATCTATGTGAAAGTGCATCTGCCACATCATTTTATCTACCCTTTTTGTGCTTGATGATATATGGAAATGATTAAATGAATTCCATCCATATAGAATGTCTCCTATTTAGTTTTTTTTGACTCCTAAGGTAATTAAGATCCACATGATCAGAATTGATAGCAAATTATTTTTTCCAAAGATAATGTTTCCATGTGTCTAGTACTCTAAACAATGCATACAACTCTTTATCATTTGTATCAAAGTCTACAGTTGGTTGATTTAACTTCTCACTATAGAAATTAAAAGTTTTACCTTCTTACATGAGTTCTCCTCCTATTCCAATTATTCTTTCATCACATTAAATTTAAAAGGTCTTACCGAAGTCTGGAAGTGCAAGTATAGGGGAATGGGTGAGTCTCTCCTTAAGAGAATGTAAGGCCTTCTCTTGAGTTTCCCCCCATTTGAAAGGAACACTCTTCTTTTTCAACTCATTAAACAGTGATACTAGTGTGATGAAATCCTTCAAAAATCTCCTATAAAAACTAGCAATCTCATGAAAACTTCTTAACAGTCCAACATAGGTTGGAGTGTTCCATTCTTGCATCACTTGGATCTTATTAGTTTCAAATTCAACTCCATTTCCACTCACAAATATTCCAAGGAATATAATCTTATCGAGGAAAAATTCACATTTATTTATGTTTACAAACAATTTTTCCTTCCTTAACACTTGTATGACCTTTCTTAAGTGATATACATGTTCATGAAAAGTCTTAATGTACATCAAAATGTCATCAAATTAATCTACCCCAAAATTTCAAATATATGTACGTAATACATGATTCATTAACCTCATAAATGTTCTCAGTGTATTAGTGAGACCAAAGGGCATGACTAACCATTCATAAAGTCCATTTTTTTTCTTAAATTAAGTTTTACACTCATCTCCTTATTTCATCCTAATTTGATGGTAGCCACTTCATAAATCAATTTTTAAGAAAATAGTATAACCACTTAATTCATCTAGAATATCATCAAACCTAGGGATAGGATGACGATACCTGACTGTGATGTTATTGATGGCTCTACAGTCAATAAAAATTCTTTATATTCTATCCTCCTTTGGTACTAGAAGCATTGGTACAACACAAGGACTAAGGGTCTCTATGACATATCCCACATCCAACAGCTCTTGAACTTGATGTTGAATTTATTTTTTCTCCTCTGAGTTGGTGTGATATGGAGGTTATTTCAGTAGTGATGTTCTGGGTATGAGGTCAATTTGATGCTCCATACATCTAATGGGTAGAAAACCAGGGGCACCTCTTAGATAAAAACATATTCAAATTCATGCAACAAAGACTCAAAAACATGTGGAAAAGGATATTTTAAGTCATTAGTGTTCAACATCACCTCTTTGTACAAATGAACTAAATGGTTTTTCTAAAAAATAAAAGTTTCCTTAACCTCACACTTCATTTCCAATATCACACTTTTCTCTCATCTCAAATATTTTTTCCCTCTTGATTTTTCTTTGATCTCCATTTATTTTCTTCTCTAATTTTCTATTTTCCCCTCATTCTCTCATTTTTCATTTTCTATCATTTTTTCCTCATCACTCATTTTTTTCTTATCTCTCAAAATTTGATTTTACAGAATTTGTTTAGGGGAAATGGAGTTGAGGGTTATAGGTTCCCCTTGAAGTACAAAATAGTGACGGTTTAAGAACCCATCATGAGTAACATACAGATCTTATTTCCATGTTCGACCCAACAGAAAGTGGCACACCTTCATAGGAACAACATCACACAATAACTCATCCTTGTATTTACCAATGGAGAATAATACCTTCACCGATTTGGTAACCTTCATATCTCTATAATAATTAAACCATTGAAGCCGATATGGATGTTGATGACTCAAACTTGGATGTCCCAACTTCTCCACCAACTCGGTGCTCGCTATGTTACTACAACTTCCTCCATTAATGATAACACTACAAACCTTCCCATGGATTTTTAACCATGTATGGAAAAGGTTATCCTATTTCTCCTCTCCCATGGTCATTTTTGTGCTTAGAACTCTCCTAGTGACAATAATATTAGTATCTTCCAAAAATTCTCCATTATCAATTTTGGGGGATTCTTCATCTTCCTCCTCTGAGCTATCTTCATCAGTGTCCCATTCTCTATGCTTTTTGATGGTCATGGTGCACCGATTTGAAAATTAACTTGAAATGTGACCCCTTCCTTAACATTTGAAACAATGTATATCTCAATTATTTTCTTGGTTAGCCTCAAAAATAGGTTTCTTAGGTAGAATAATTACCTTATCACTTTTACGATCAATCACCTCTTTTGGCTTTGATGATTCTCTAATATCCTTCCTAGAATTTCTCCATAGTGTTAAAGGGGTAGGGGGTTTACTCAGTTTTCTCATCCTTTTGATTTCTTTCTCGATCTTAGTGGATTGGTAGATCATATCTTGTATCTCCACATGGTGGTACATCTCCACTTGATTGGAAATATTCAGACCGAGTCTGTTTAAATATCATTCCATGACTGCCTTTAGATATTCGTCAATGTTTGATCTAATTATGGAAATTTTAATCTTCTTTTAGTGATATTTAACACTCTTACTCCCTTGGGTGTGGTGTTGACGTTTTTTATGGAGATATCTATGGTAATGTGTGGGAACAAACCACTTCTGCATGGAAAACTTCACATCATCCCAAGTGTTAATGGGATGTATACCATATCTACCCTCTCCTTTTTCATTTTATCCCACCAAATTAAAGAGTAATCATAAAATTCAAGGGAAGAAAGTTTGAACTTTTTATTGTCGTAATATGCATGGAATGAAAACACTTTATCAATCCACATCTCCCACTCCAAGTATGCTTTTAGATCACTTTTTCCTTAAAAGAGGGAAAATTCACCTTAATTTCCTATAATTACTTCATCATAATGAGGTATCCATTTTCCTCCTCTAGGTTTTTTGGAACAACCTCCTCATTTTGGGACATCCTCAAAATCATCATCAAAGTTCTCCATCTTCTCCTTTACAATGTAGGTGCGACATGGTACCAGAGAGCATCATGAGTTACCATGGATCATCCTTGAGATTGGTTTATTATCCAAGTTTTAAATCCTCTCATGTAGCTCCTCAAAATTCCTATCAATAATATTTTCAAAATGGATCACTAAAGATTTCATTTGGATTTCTGAAGCTTCCGGTGTAGGAGACCTACTTCGGTTTCCTTCATCACTACCATGAGAAATTTTCTTCACATGATATTCATCCATGATATGTAACACAAATGCAAACACACATTAGGATAAACACAAAAATGATACACACACTCACAAATGCGAAGAAACACACACAACCAGAAAATACACACAAAAACATACACATAATATATACACAAGCACGTGAATGAGATGTACACACTCACACACACAAGTTGTACACACTCAATATTTTTTTATTTCTCTTCACTCTCAACACTCAATTCAAATCCCAATCTCTTATGAAATACAATACCATGTTTAGGGATGTCAAGTTACACCAATCCTAAAAAAGGATCTCATTCTCTTGTTGATGTCTCTCTCTCGCTATGGATATGTCCAGCTTGATCGATCCTTGGGGTTGGGAGAGGACCTTGAGAATGATTGTTCTTCTCCATTCCTACCATGGAGTGGAATTATTCTATTGATTTTCGTTTTGGTATCCTAGATACTATGGGGATGGTTTCACATAGGCATTCTTAGGTGGTGGAGGCTACTGCTTCAGATAAGGTTCTGTCTTTTTCTGGTGTTGATACTGGTTTGGATGAGGGTTAGAAGGTTGATATTCCCTTGGATCATGTTTATATAAGTGTGAAAGTTCCTTTGAAGGAAGATTATGGGGATGATGTGGTTTTTACGAGACTAGATGAGGTTTTAGTCCCTTCTTCACTGGGCTCTGTTTCTTCTGGTGGTTCGGTGAAGTTTTTTTCCCCTTTATCGAGCATGATTGAGTCTGTGGTGGATCTAGTTTTGTCGATTAGGTTTAAAAAGGGGTATTCTCAGGATGGATCTACATCAAGTGAGGAATCTGGTGTTCCTATTATTTATTAATCTAAGAAGGGTTATATACTAAATATTGGGGGTTACAATGTTGTGATTCATTCTTCAAGAGATAATGTTGTGGAAAATCCAGTGGATATACATTCACTGTGCTCTCTTACTGATATAGTAGGGGGTTACCAAGATGATCTAGAAGGTTTTGAGTTCATTGGTGATCCTTCTGTGTTTCCTGGTGTAGAGGTGGAGAAATTGGTTGCTCCTGCTCCATCTATAGATCTAGTTTTCCATCCCCCAATCGATGGGGGGGGGGATCTGAGAGTCTTTTTTCCTCCTTATATTCTTAGAAGAGGCAATTACACATGGTCTAATACTTTGGTGGGGTATTTATTTGAAAATAAACTTCTGTTCATTGTGGTTTCAATAATTTCCTATTATTTTTGGGGGACCGATCTGATTGAGACATTGTGCAATGACGATGGATTCTATTTTTTAGGTTTATTCCTTCCTTTAATCTAGTCAATATTTTATCGTATGGCCGCTGGTTTTTTGCAAGTAGATCAATGGTTCTTAGATCAGGGAATCCAGGAATTTCCCTGAATAATGATTCTTTCTCTATTTTTACTATTAGAGTGAATTGTCTTAATGTTCCAATTGAATCTTGGTTGGAGAAGGGTCTTATTTATATAGAATGTATGGTGGGGAATCCCATGTTTGTAGAAAAATCTATTATTGAGATCAGTAGGATTAATTTCACCCATTTATATGTTAAAATTTCTGTTGAGAAGGATCTCCTAGAGGTAATTAGCGTGGAATTAGGTTCTAGGTCATCCATTCCCATTAGAGTTGAGTGTAGATGGGTTCCTAAGACCTGTAGTTTTTACAAGATCTACAGGAATCATTATAATCATTTCAAGAAGAAACCCATTGATGATTCTCAGTCGAGATGGATTAAAGTTACCCTAAAAAAGAAGGTGTTTAGGAAGAAGGAACCATTCACTGATCCCAGATTGGATTCAAAGGGTAATTTCCCTCTCATTCATAGAAGAAAGTGGTTTCTTCTTGTGCTACTTCTTCTTTTGGGAAGCTTGGTCCTTCAACAGTGGTTGTCTCATTTTCTATGGTTTCACATTTTTTATTGTACTCCTTTTGTGGATGATCCTTCCTCCTTGGATAAATATTATGGGAAGGAAGTATCTATCCCTACTCATATTTCGTTTGGATGTTTATTGGAGGAGGATTCCAAGATTGATGTTGATTCTCATTCAAGCCCTTTTGTTTGTCCTTCTCCAGGAAAGATGGAAGTTTATACTAATTCTAGACTTCCTTCAGGTGGACATATAGTTTTGGATAGTTTTGGGTTGGTTCTAGGATCTGATTCCTCAATTTTAATAGCTTCTTTACAGGTCTCTAGGGGTTCAGGTCTAGTGGGTGTTGAGGATGGTTCAGGTTTGGCCCTTGATGTTCCCCCTACCTCGGTCTAGTCTAAGGGTTCAGATGTAGTGGTTCCTACTACTATGACTGGGATTTCTGGTTTAGGGTTGGGTTGTCCATTTGGTCATAGAGTGTCTAGGTCCCCTTTCTCGAGTCTAAAGTCAACAGATCAAGTTAGCCCAAATTATTCTTCTCTGAGTGATAATCCTCTTAGGAGGAAACTAATTAGAGTGGATGAATTTGAGTCCTAGAGGGTGAAAATTAGGAATAGAACCAGGTTTGGTATCCCTAATTCCCCCCATATACCCAATGTTTAACTTCAAATTGTGGAATATAAGGGGACTAAATAACCCTACTTGGAAAACAGAGGTTCAGGATATTATCCTTTCTCATAAGTTGACATGTTTGGGCCTTGTTGAAACTAAGGTTAAATGTGAGAATCTAGACTCTATTGGGAGGAGTATTATGCCAAGATGGAGTATCCTTGTTAATATTTATTCTTCTATTTACCAAATCTTAGTTATTTGGAATCCTCATTTGTTGATGGTTGATATTTATTTTTATTCTTTTCACCTTCTTGAATGACTTGTTAGGGATTTTAAGGTGGATACGGCTTTTCTGGTTTCTTTTATTTATGGATCCAATTCAGTTTATAATCAGAGGGTTATTTGGGGAGACATTTCTAGTAGGTCTTCGATCTCTTCAAAGAAGCCTCACATTTTACTTCGTGATTTCAATTTGGTGAGATTTCTGGAAGACAGATGTGGGGGATGTCTGGATTGGATTCCCTATATGGAGGAATTAAATTTGGATATTGTGGGTTCCAATTTGGATGATTTGTGCTATACTGGGTTGAGGATTTCTTAGAGGAAGAGAAGCTTTGGGGTTATGAGGAATTTGGATAGTGATTTGGTCAACTCTTCATGGATGTCTAGGTTCTCATTTTTGTTTTATGATTTTCTTCCTTTTGGATTCTCTAATAACACACCTATCATCATCCAAATGGGTGATGATATTTACTCAATTAAGTTTCCTTTCAAAATTTTCAACCACTAGGCTGACTATGATGGTTTTTTACCCATGGTTTCAAATTCATTGGGTATTGGGATTTCATATTGTAAGATGTTTCAAGTCTATAAAAATATTAATAAGGTCAATAAGGGACATCATAGTTTTAATGCTTAGGTTTCTGCACAACAGTTAGCTAAAACATTCCATCTTAAGTTGAAATTATCATACTATCAATTTTATCTTGTTCTTAATGGCCCCTCGAATGACTTGTTCCAGATTAAAAATAGGTGCAAGGAGAGGTTAAAGACACTATCACTAAAGGACTCCCTTTCGACTAGACAAAATAGAAGGGTTTAGTGGATTAAGGATGGTGACCACAACTCAGCCTTTTTCTTCAATTCTATGAAGTCTAGGTTCAATTATTCCAAGTTGGTTCTCCTACACCTTGAATATGGCTCTGATATCACAGACCTGGGAGCTATTATTTGTGAAATGTTCAATTTATTTCAATCTTTGGTTGGCTCTCTACAGGACTCATATTACAGGGGGGAGAGCTTGTATGGAGGGGTTTTTGAGTCCTATTGAGTATAGGTCCACTAAGGTTCTAGATAGTTTGGTTGAGTTGTAGGAGGTTCCACTGACTAAGCCCTATATCTTGATGAAATACTATTTATTAATTAATTTTAAATAATTTAGTGTATATATTGTGATTGTTTCTTTATGGATGCATTAATAAGGCCCAGTCCACTTTCATCATTGGGAGGAGGATTTATGGTAACATTATGATGGCTCAGAAGTTAATGAGAGGGTACCATCTGGATTCTAGGGTTCCTAGATGTGCTTTCATTATTTATTTATTCAAATCTTTTGAAAATGTCATTTGGTATTTTATATGGTATTCTATAGATCTTATCGGCTTTCTGGAATGTTTTCTTCTTGGATTAATATGTGTGTTTCTTTTTCTATTTATTTTGTTAATATTTACTGGAGCATACATGGTTATTTTTCTGGGAAGAGGGGGCTAAGACAGGTTGTTCCCCTTTACCCTTTATTTTTTTGGTTTTCATGGATGTTTTCTCAAGGATCCTGGAATCCCTTATTTCCAAATCCAATGATTTCAAATTTCATTGGTGGTGCGGTAAGACCATCATTTCATATTTGTGCTTTTCAGATGACCTCTTGTTGTTTTCTTTTGGAAATGTGGACCTTGTTTTAGTTTTTAAGGAGGATCTTGATATTTTTTCTTCCTTATCTTGGTTGTCTATCTATCTCTCCAAATCTCTAATGTTCTTGGATAGTTTGTCTTCTGAGGTGAAGGAAAGTATAGGGGTTGTTACGGGTATCAGTGTGGGGTCCTTACCACTATGTTCTCTCAGGGTACATATGATCACCATTAAATTAAGGGTTACATATGGTGTTTTATTGGAGGATAATATTGTGAGGATATTTAAGGTGTGGATGAACAACTTTCCCTCTTTTATGGGTAGGCTTAAAATTGTTCAATTAATTTTATTCAGCATCTACGATTATGGGTGGTCTCATTTTATTCTTCCCAAGATGTTGGTTAAATCTATCGAAGTGAAGCTTAGGTGATTTATTTTGAAGGTAAATTACCTTAATATCTATTATGCAAAGGTGGATTGGGATATAGTAGTTAGGACTAAGGAGGAAGGGGATTGGGAATTAAATAGATTTTTGATGGTAATAGAGCGGCCTTTACTAGACATGCTTGATTCTATTGTACCCCCTCCTTTTCTTCTATTTGGGTGGACTGGGCTTTCATATTTTTCCTTGGGTGCTCTCAATTTTAGGTGGCTAAAGTTCTATGGAATTGTTCATAGACTTTGAGGAAGTTATTGGGACTCTGTGATTTTTTTAAGGATCACATCTCATTTTCTATGGGGAATGGTTCAAGAAATTCCCTATGGTTTGACTCTTGTATTCCAAGTGGACCTATATGCTACTTCATGGATGGTCATATTATCTATGATTTAGGTATTTATAGATTTGCTATGGTTTTGGACATTATCTCTGATGGGAATTGGAATCCACCTCTGGCTCTCTCGGTGAATTTTTGGGATGTCAGGAAGGAGATTCTTATTAACCCTCAACTCATTGGTGGTTGTGATGGTATCCTTTGGAATTTATGGTCAGGTTTATCTATCTGTAAGGTTTGGTAGGATCTTAGATCGAAGTTTTCATTCATTCCATGGAGATCCTTGGTCTTGAATAAGGTTTCACCTACCTGGTTTTCCTTTATCTTCTGGTTAGTTATTTTAAATTTCTTGCCTACCCAAGATCGTCTTCAGTGTAGTGGTTTAATTTTTCCAAATTGGTGTTTTCATTATGAGGCTGATGTTGAGGATGTTGATCATATGTTTTTCAATTGTGCGATGACCCTGAAGATTTGTTCCTCCTTTTTGCGCCTCATAGAGGTTGATTATGAGGCTAGTTCCTTTTCTGATATTACTGAATGGTGTATTCTCTCCATCTATGGGAACTTCTTAAGGAGTGTTTTGGGGAAGCTTGGGTTGGATAATTTTGTTTACCCCATCTGGAAGGAACGGAACTCCTATTTACATGGTTCCCCCCATCTCAGTGGTAGTGCTCTATGGTTAAATGTTGAGGTTGCTATTAACAATAGGCACTTGTCCTGTAAGTTCTTCCCTAATGGTATGGAATAATAAAAATATGAATAGGATCTGGAATATTTTGGATTCTTTTCCTCGTGATGGGTAAATTTTTCTCTTGTTCTACTGACTGGGTTGTTGTTTTTTTCCTGATTTGGTTGGTTATTGGCGTTCAGGATTAGGATTTTTGGTACTGTGGTTTTTTATTCATGGTCTGGTCTTAAGGGTTGGGGGAGGTGAAGGCTCTCTCTAGTTGGGGTTGGTTCTGTTTTTAAGGTTTCAGGTTGTGGGTTCTTTGACTGGGGGGTAGTTCGGAGCCTTCTACAGGCTAGTTATCAGCTGCGGTTTAGGGTGATGGGGCTGTTTGGGAGGCCAGGTTGTAGGTTGAATATTATCTTAATTGGCCGCTACTTAAGTTTCATGTGTAGGATCATGTGTCTTTGGGTGATTTTTTGGATTCGGTTGCTGTTTCAGGGGTTGGTCCTACCTTTAGGACTTTAGGCGGTGCATGTTGGGGCTTGAGGGTGCTACAGAGGGGTGGTTTAGGTCGGTTGTGAATGCTGGTGGTGGGGGATGTGCTGGTGTGGCGACGTCTTGGGGCAATCCAGGTTAGTTTTTAGCTGAGGTTCTTCAGTCTTTTGGTGCTTCCTATTGGTGTTTATATTGTCTATAGGTGGGTTTGCTGTAGAGTCCAATTGTTGTTGTTGGCTATTTGTGGTGCTGGCTGGTTGGAATTGAGTGGATGGTTGGGTGTTGTTCGGTATGGTTTCTATGTTGTGAAGTTCTAGATCTTTCCGATTGGTTATGGATGGATGGATCTTAGTTGGTGGTCATATTCTTGGTGGTATTGTGGGCTCACTTGGGTGTTGTGTTAGTTGATGTGTGCGTGTGTGGGAGGTGGGTCTTTTGTGTGTGTGATTGCAAGTGTGTGTGAATGCATGTTTCTTATTGAAGATTGGTTCTTGGATCTATTGTGGCTCCGTTTTTGGTGGTGATGGATGTTGTTACTATTTTCTTCTCTTGGTAGTGTGCTACATCACTACTGTGATGTAATGTTGGCATATTTGGTGTATTCATCCCTTGGGTCTTGCAGCTTTGGTTATTTGTTGATCTTGGATATGTTTTCCTTAGGTGTTGTTGATGGTTCTACTGAGGTCCTCTGGGTGTGGTGTTCTTTGCTTACGGCTTCTTTGGTTTCAGCATGCTTGAGGTTGGTGGTGAGTTGCTACTAGTTTTCCACTACTTCGAGTTAGTGTTGTGTTGCCGACATGGGGTGGTGGTGTTTCTCTTCTTCTTGTTGATGACTTCTAGGTTTTGTGAAGTTTTGGGCCTCTTTTCCACTTTTCATTTCATCGTTCTGGGGTTCCTTCCTTGGTAATCTTGTGTTTAGTTTGGTCGAGGAGCTTGTTGCTAGAGAAACCATTGTCTTCAGCTTTTGGTGACTGTTATAATTCATATTTCATGTTATATATTCTATTTTCATTGAAAAAAAAGGTGACACCAATCCTTCCCAAACCATGATTGTGTTGGGGCATGGTTTAACTCAATCCGTTTGAGTGGTAATAGGTAAAGGGGGGGAAAGAGGATAGAAAATGGGTAAAAGGTAGAAATGTGGTATTTAGGTTTTTCTTGATTGATAATGATAAGAAAAATTAACAACAATGTGAGCCAAATATGATATGGTGATGAAGTAAAATAAAGGAGAAAGTGATGTATAGAAATGGAAAGTGATAATAATGTAAATCACAAAGAGATGAAGAGGTAATTGTATCCGTTTTTTATTTCAAATCTCCCCAAAAGTGTTCTGCATAGTGTTTTTAAGCACAAGATGATGAACAAAGAGCAAGACAATTTTTTTGAAATCTCTCAAAGAAAGGATGTGCTTAATTTTTAAAGGCACAAAAGGGTGAGTTGAGAGAATTTGTTTTTATTTTGTTTTTTTAGATAAAAATCACATATAAAAAATTAAATGTGGAAAGAAGATGGATGAATAATTGGCTCAATGTAAAAATATTTCAATCTTGCACAACATAGGCCAATTCTAGATGTTTTCAAAGAAAAGGGTTCTTTTTGTGTTTTCTTGAATGGGTGGATAATAAGGAAATATGAGAAGGGAATGGATATATGGGATAGAAAAAGGGTGATAGATGTATACCATGTCAACTGGAGCTCTGATACCAATGGATGCGAGATGCATGGGGTGGCCTGATCTTTATGACATAGGGCGGTAGATACAGGACGCTGTTCGGGGCTAAGTGGCAGATGATGGGTACATATAGAGGATACAAGTATTCAATCAACGCTATTATGAGTGCGACCTACTACTTAGAAAACATACTCAGGGGAGGGATGCGATAGCAAATCCACACAATAACGCACTTGGGTTGAGGCACATAATTGGGGGCTTTGTAATCTTGGATCACTAATATAACTTGTAGATTAACAAGTCAAGAATGCACAAGAGCAAGGGGGAAACTTGAACAATCCCCACAAAATAGAGAGAAACAAATCATAAGCTCTCTATTAGAATCTTGAATCCCACACAAGTGCCATGGGGGATATTTATAGCCCAGGGGTGATACAATAGTCAAGGGTCTAATAGCCTAAAGTCATAAAGGCTAAACCTAATTTGTTCCCTTTAATTAAAAAATATAAAGTCTACCAAAGACTTTTTGGAAAAGTAGCACACAACTTTCCAACTATAGCCCACCTGATTTGATTTTGAGTGCATAGCCCACCAGTTTTTAACTTTGGTGTCCAAATATGCCATTCTAGAATCCTCCATGTGGGTAAAGATTCCAAAATTCGTGAAACCATGTGGTCCAAGATTTAAAGATCATGTTTAGGCTAGAATAATTAATATTATAGGCCCATTGTATCCATCTATGCAATCAAGACTCATTGGTCCTATAATGAAGCGAGATGGGTGCCCATTGTAGCATTAAACCTCTTTAATCTCCCTCGCATCATCGAACCCTCCAAATCTAACCCCTCCACTTGCGTAATCTACTTGATGCCTTCAACATGGTTCTCATCAAAACCAATAAAAATTCTAAAAACCCTTAAAACCCCTAAAAGTTTTAAAAAACTCTATAAAACCTTGTCGTGCCAAAAAACTCTAAAAAACCATAAAAACCCTAAAAAACTAAAAAACCACCCTAAAACCCCAAAAGACCCTAAAAACAATGAATAACCCTAAAATCCCTAAAACACTCATAAAAACCCTAATGCCCCTCAAATCCCTAAAAAACCTAAAAAATGAAAACACCCATAAAAATCCTAAAAAACCCCTAAAAATCCATGAAATGATAAGAACCCTAAATCCCTGAAAACCTCATGAAAACCATAAAACCCTTAAAAACCTTAAAAACCCTAAAAACCCATAAAAACCCTATAAACCACTAAAAATTCTAAAAATCCTTAAAACTCCAAAAAATGTTACAAAACTCTAAAAAACCTTAAAAACCCTAAAAAAACCCAAAAAACCTAAAAAAGACACTAAAAACCCTGAAACCCCCAAAGAACCCTAAAAATCCCAGAAAAAACCATAAAAAACCATAAAAACCATAAAAAACCATAAAAACCCTAAAAAACTAAAAAACCACCCTAAAAACCCAAAAGACCCTAAAAACAATGAATAACCCTAAAAGCCCTAAAACACTCATAAAAACCCTAATTCCCCTCAAATCCCTAAAAAACCTAAAAAATGAAAACACCCATAAAAATCCTAAAAAACCCCTAAAAATCCATGAAAATGTAAAAGAACCCTAAATCCCTGAAAACCTCATGAAAACCATAAAACCCCTAAAAACTGTAAAAACCCTAAAAACCCTAAAAACCACTAAAAATTCTAAAAATCCTTAAAACTCCAAAAAATGTTACAAATCACTAAAAAACCTTAAAAACCCTAAAAAACCCAAAAATCCTAAAAAGACACTAAAAACCATGAAAACCCCAAAGAACCCTAAAAATCCTAGAAAATTTTTTAAAACCCTGAAAATCCCTAAAACCCTAAAACCCTAAAAACCATAAAAATCCTAAAACCCCTATAAATCCATGAACACGTAAAAACCCTAAAAACCATGGAAAACCCCTTAAAACCATGAAAACCCCTAAAAACCATAAAAAACCTAAAAACCCATAAAAACTCTAAAAACCCACAATAAACTCTAAAAACCCTTTAAATCCCCAAAAACCATAAAAAACCTAAAAACCCATAAAAACTCTAAAAACCCACCAAAAACTCTAAAAACCCTTTAAACCCATACATACGTTAATTTTTTTTTAAAACCACAAAAACCCTAGAAAAATAAAAAAGACACTAAAAACCCAAAAAGACACTAAAACGCCTGAAAACCCCTAAAACCCCTTAAGAAACCACAAAACGCCTCAAAATACCAAAAAAACCAAAAAAACTCTTAAAAACCATAAAAATAGTAAAAAAACTTTAAAAATCAATGAAACATAAAAAGACATAAAAACCCTGAAAAAACCCTAAAAACCATAAAAACCCATAAAAACCGTAAAAACCTAAATACCCATAAAATCCTAAAAATCATTAAAAACTCAAAATACCCTTAAAACCACTAAAAATATAAAAACTATAAAATTCCTTAAAACCCCTATAAAACCCAAAAAAATACACTAACCCCCCCCCAAAAGACCCTAAAAACCCTGAAAACCCCTAATAACCGCTGAAAACCCTAAAAAACCCTCAATAGCCCTAAAAAATGTAAAAACAATAAAACCCATAAAAATCCTAAAAATCCCCTAAAAAGCCATGAAAACATAAAAAACCCTAAAAACCCCATGAAAACCATAGAACCCATAAAAACCACAAAACACTAGAATTAAATAAAATCCATAAAACCCCACTAAAATTATAAACCCCCTTTAAGCTCATTAAAACATTAAAAAATTCTAAAAAACCCTAAAAACAAAAAAAACCTAAAAACAAAAAAGACCATAAAAACCCTAAAACTCCCTAAAAACCTTTAAAACCCCCGAAAAACCCAAAAACCCCTTAAAATCCCTAAAAACGTAAAAACCCTAAAAACCTTAAAAATCCTAAAAACCCCAAAAAATCCTGGAAAATATAAAAAAACCCAAAACACTAAAAAACCCCTGAAAACCATAAAACCCCTAAAAATAATAAAAACCCATAAAAACCATAAAAACCCTAAAAACCACTTAAAACTGTAAAAACCCTTTAAACCACAAAAAATGTTAAAAAACTCTAAAAACCCTTAAAACCCCAAAAAAACACAAAAACCCCTGAAAACTCATAAAAACCCTTGAAACCCTAAAAATCCTAAAAAACCCCTTAAAACCCCTCAAAATCCTAAAAAACCCTAAAACCCCCTAAAAACAATAAAAATCCAAAAAAATCCATGATAACGTAAAAACCCCTAAAAACCCTGAAATCCATAAAACCCCTAAAAACCTCAAAAACCTATAAAAACCCTAAAACCCCCAAAAAAACTCAAAAAGCTCTTAAATCCCCTAACAATGTTAAAAAAATCTATAATCCTTAAAACCCATAAAATGGTCAAGAAACCCAAAAAAACCCAAAAGGACCCTAAAAACCCTAAAAACACCTATAAACTTCAAAAAACTCTAAAATACCCTCAAAACCCCTAAAGCCCCTAAAAAATATAAGAATCCTAAAAACCCCTAAAAATCCATGAAAACTTAAAAACCATAAAAACCCATAAAAAACCCTTACAAACCAAAAAAACACTAAAATCGTAAAAAACATAAAACCCATAAAGACTCACTAAAAACCCTAAAATCCCTCAAAACCACTAATAAGGTAAAAAAACTCTAAAAAAACCTAAAACCCCTAAAACACTTGAAAGGACCCTAAAAACCCAAAAGACCTTAAAACCCAAAAAAACCCTAAAAACCATGAAAATAACCTAAAACCCCTCAAAATCCCTAAAAACCCTAAAAATCCCTAAAAACCATAAAAACCCTGAAAACCCTTTAATAACCCCTAAAAACCCTCAATATCCCTAAAAACAGTAAAAACAATAAAACCCATAAAAATACTAAAAATCCCCTAAAAATCCATGAATACATAAAAAACCCAGAAAACCCCATGAAAGCCACAGAACCCATAAAAACCCTAAAACACTAAAATTAAATAAAATCCATCAAACACAACTAAAATTCAAAAACCCCTTTAAACCCATAAAAACTTTAAAAAACTCTAAAAAACCCTAAAAACAAAAGAAAAAACTAAAAACCCAAAAGAACCTAAAAACCCTGAAACCCCCATAAAACCCCTTAAAAACCCAAAACCCCCTCAAAATCCCTAAAAACCCTAAAAAACCTAAAAACCTTAAAAATCCTAAAACCCCAAAAAAATCCATGAAAACATAAAAAACCCTAAAACCCTAAAACCCTAAAAAACCCTAAAAACCATAAAAACCCTAAAAAATTATAAAAAACCCATGAAACCCCATAAAAACCGTAAAAACCACTTAAAAGTACTCTAAAAACCCTTTAAACCGTGAAAAATGTTAAAAAACTCTAAAAACCCTTAAAACCATGAAAATCATAAAAATCCCCTAAATCCCCTAAAAACCCCTCAAAATCCTTAAAAACCCAAAAACCCCCTAAAACGATAAAAATCCTAAAAAATCCATGAAAACGTAAAAGCCCCTAAAAATCCTGAAAAACCCCTGAAAACCATAAAACCCCTAAAAACCTTAAAAACCCATAAAACCCCTAAAAACCCACAAAAAACTCTAAAAACCCTTAAACCCCCTTACAATGTTAAAAAAAATATGTAAACCTTAAAACCCATAAACAGTCAAAAAACCCAAAAAACCTAAAAGGACCCTAAAAACCCTGAAAACACTTATAAACTTCTAAAAACTCCAAAATACCCTCAAACCCCCTAAAGCCGTTAAAAACTATAAAAATCCTAAAACCCCCAAAAAAATCAATAATAACTTAAAAACCATAAAAACCATGAAAAAAACCCTTAAAAACCCAAAAAAACCCTAAAATCACAAAAAACATAAAACCCATAAAAACTCACTAAAAACCATAAAATCCCTTAAAACCCCTAATAAGGTCAAAAAAACTCTAAAAACTTAAATCCCCTAAAAAACTAGAAAAAACCCCTAAAAACAAAAAAAGACCTTAAAACCCGAAAAAAACCCTAAAAATCCCAAAAAAAACCTAAAACCCCCCAAAATCCCCAAAACCCCATAAAAATCTCTAAAAACTATAAAACCCTAAAACCCCCTAATAACCCCTGAAAACCCCTAAAAACCCCAAATATCCCTAAAAACCGTAAAAACAATGGAACCCATAAAATCATAAAAATCCCCTAAAAATCCATGAAAACACAAAAAACCCTAAAAACCCCATGAAAACCATAGAACCCATAAAAACCCTAAAAACACTAAAATTAACTAAAATCCATAAAACACCACTAAAATTATAAAACCCCTTTAAACCCATAAAATTGATAAAAAATTCTAAAAAATCATAAAAACAAAAAAAACCTAAAAACCCCAAAGACCCTAAAAACCCTGAAAAACCCCCAAAAAACCCTAAAACCACTCAAAATCCCTAAAAACTGTAAAAACCCTAAAAAACGTAAAAATCCTAAAAACCCCAAAAAAATCCATGAAAACATAAAAAAACCTTAAAACCCTAAAAAACCCTTGAAAACCATAAACCCCCTAAAAATAATAAAAAACCATAAAAAACCATAAAACCCATAAAAACCACCTAAAAAACTTAAAAACCCTTTAAACAGAGAAAAATGTTAAAAAAATCTAAAAACTCTTAAAACCCCTAAAAAACACAAAAAACCCCTAAAAACTCAAAAAGACCCTTGAAACCTTGAAAATCCTAAAAAACCTCTAAACCCCCTCAAAATCCTAAAAAACATAATAACCCCTAAAAAAATAAAAATCCTAAAAAATCCATGAAAACGTAAAACCCCCTAAAAACCCTGAAATCCCCCTGAAAACCATAAAACCCCCAAAAACAATAAAAACCCTAAAAACCCACAAAAAACTCCAAAAACCCATAAACCCCCTAATAATGTTAAAAAACTCTAAAAACCATAAAAGCTGTAAAGACGTCAAAAAACCCCAAAACCCAAAAGGACCCTAAAAACCCTGAAAACACCTATAAACTCCAAAATACCCTCAAAACCCCTAAATCCACAAAAAACTATAAAAATCCTAAAAACCAATAAAAATACATGAAAACTTAAAAACCATAAAACCCCTGAAAAAACCCTTTAAAACAAAAAAAACCCTAAAACCACAAAAAACATAAAACCCATAAAAACTCCCTAAGAACCCTAAAATCCCTTAAAACCCCTAATAAGGTCAAAAAACTCTAAAAAAACTTAAATCCCCTAAAAACTCTAAAAACCCTAAAAACCCTAAAAGACCTTAAAACCTGAAAAAAAAACCCCTAAAAACCCCAAAAAAAACCTAAAACCCCTCAAAATCCCTAAAAACCCTAAAAATCCAAAAAATCCTTAAAAACCATAAAAACCCTGAACACCCCCTAATAACCCTTGAAATTCCCTAAAAACCCTCAATATCCCTAAAAATTGTAAAAACAATAAAACCCATAAAAATCCTAAAAATCCCCCCAAAACCCAAGAAAACATAAAAAACCCTAAAACCCCAAAAAACCCCATGAAAACCATAGAACCCCTAAAACCCCTAAAAACACTAAAATTAAATAAAATCTATAAAACCCCACTAAAATTATAAAACACATTTAAACCCATAAAAACATTAAAAAAATTCTAAAAACCGTAAAAACAAAAAAAACTTAAAAACCCAAAGGACCCTAAAACCCTGAAAACCCCCCAAAACCTTAAAACCCCTTGAAAATCCCTAAAACCCCACAAAATCCATAAAAACCATAAAAAACCTAAAAACCATAAAAACCATAAAAACCCTAAAAACAATAAAAATCATAAAAACCCCCAAAAAATCAATGAAAACATAAAAAACCCAAAAAACCCCCTAAAAACCATAAAAACCCCTAAAAACAATAAAAACCCCCTAAAAACCATAAAAACCCTAAAAACAACTTAAATCTATAAAAACCTTGAAACCACGAAAAATGTTAAAAAACTCTAAAAACCCTTAAAACCCCTAAAAACTAGAAAAACCCCTAAAAACTCAAAAAGACCATCAAAACCTTGAAAATCATACAAAACCCCTAAAAACCCTTAAATCCCCTCAAAATCCTAAAAAACCCTAAAACCCCCTAAAAACAATAAAAATCCTAAAAAATCCATGAAAATGTAAAAACCCCTAAAAACCGCGAAAAACTCATGAAATCCATAAAACCCCTAAAAACCTTAAAAACCCATAAAAACCCTAAAAACCCACAAAAAACTCTAAAAACCCTTAAACCCCATAATAATGTTAAAAAACTCTATAAACCTTAAAACTTGAAAAAACATCAAAATACCCAAAAAACCCAAAAGGACCCTAAAAACCCTGAAAACATTATAAACTTCTTAAAACTCCAAAAAACCCTCAAAACCCCTAAAGCCCCCAAAACTATAAAAATCCTAACAACATATAAAAATCCATGAAATCTTAAAAACCATAAAAACCCTAAAAAACCCCTTGAAAACCAAAAGGACCTTAAAAATCTTGAAAACACTATAATCTTCTAAAAACTCCAAAATACCCTCAAAACCCCTAAAGCCCCAAAAACTATAAAAATCCTAAAAACCTCTAAAAATCCATGAAAACTTAAAAACCATAAAAACCCTAAAAAAGCATTGAAAACCCAAAAAAAATCCTAAAAAAGCAAAAAACATAAAACCCATAAAACTCACTAAAAATCCTAAAATCCCTTAAAACCCCTAATAAGGTCAAGAAACTATAAAAAACATAAGCCCCAAAAAAAACTCAAAAAAAACCCTAAAAATCCAAAAAGACCTTAAAAACTAGAAAAAACCATAAAAATCCCTAAAAACCATAAAAATCCAAAATATCTCCAAAAAATCCATGAAAATGTAAAAAACCATAAAAATCCTTAAACAATCTGAAAACCATAACACCCCCCACAAACCTTAAAAACCCATAAAAATCCATAAAACCTCTAAAAACCCGCTAAAAATCTAAAAACCCTTTAAACCCCTGATTTTTCTAAATACACTAAAAACCCAAAAATCCCTAAAACCCATGAAAAACACTAAAAACCCCTACAAATCCTAAAAATCCCAAGAAACCTTAAAAAACCGCAAAAATCCTAAAAATCTTTAAAAACTCATAAAAATCCCTGAAAATGTTAAAAACCCTAAAAACCTTGAAAAAATCCCTAAAACCATAAAAAACCCTAAAACCCCTAAAAATCACTGAAAACTCTAAAAAGCATTTAAACCCCTAAAAATGTTAGAAAACTCTTAAAAACTTTAAAAACCCTATAAATCTCAAAGAAACCCTACAAACCCAAAAGATTCTTAAAAGGCTAAAAGCCCTCAAAACCCCAAAAACCCCAAAACACACCCCCAAAAAAAGCTCTAAACCCCCCCCCCAAATTCGTTAAATTTTTTAAAAACCCTAAATCCCCAAAAAATCATAAAAAACCCTAAAAATCAATGAAATGTACAAAACCCTAAAAAACATGAAAAATCCAAAAAAACAATAAAAACCCCTAAAAACCATACAAACTATAAAAACCCAAAAAAAATTTAAAAAACAACTAATAACTCTAAAAACCCTTAAAAAATCTAAAATCTAAAAAAACCTAAAAACCCAAAAGACCCTAAAAACCCTAAAAACCCCTAATGACCCTTAAAAACCCCTAAAATCCCATAAAATTCTTAAAAAACTTGAAAACCCTAAATATCATAAAAACCACTAAAAATCCTTGGAAAAGTAAAAAACCCTAAAAAACCAAAAAAAGCCCTGAAACAATAAAAACCCCTAAAACCATTAAAATCCCTAAAAACCCTAAACAACTAAAAACTATAAAAAACCTTAAAACCCCAAAAAATGTTCAATAACTTTAAAAAAACTTAAAATCCAAAAAAACTAGAACTCCCCCCCCCCGAAAACTCAAAAAGAACTTAAAAAACCCTGGAACCCATGAAAAATCCTAAAAACTCTCAAAATCCCAAAACCCCTAAAAACCACAAATATTCTAAAAAACCCTAAAAATCCATGAAAATGTAAAAAACCCTAAAAACCTTGAAAAATTCATGAAAACCATAAAAACCCCTAAAACACTTAAAACCCCTAAAAACCAAAAAAACAAAAATCTCCAAACACCCTTAAAACCACTAAAAACTCCAAAAAATCCTAAAATCCATAAAAATCCTAAAAAACCAATAAAAATCCATGAAAACATAAAAAAACCCTAAGAACCCTAAAAACCATAAAACCCCTAAAACCCTTAAAAACCATAAAAACAAATAAAAACTTAAAAAACCCTCAAAACCATAAAAATGTTAAAAAACTCTTAAAAACCTTAAAACCCATAAAAAAATCAAAAAACCTTAAAACCCCAAAAGACCCTAAAAACCCTAAAAATCCCTAAAAATCCTAAAAAAGACTAAAAACACTAAAACCCTAAAAATCCATTAAAACCCTAACAAAAATTAATACCATAAACCCCTAAAAATCGATGAAAATATAAAAACCTCAAAAACACTAAAAAATCCTTGAAAACCATAAATCCCTAAAACCGTAAAAAACTCCAAAACCCATAAAAACCCAAAATACAACTAAAAACCCTTTAAACCCTTTAAACCCCTATAACATTAAAAAACATTTAAAAACCTAAAAAATCCTAAAAGACTCAAAAAAATCCCTTAAAACCACAAAAGACCCTAAAAACCTAGAAAAGACCGAAAAATCCTGAAACCCCTTAAAACACTAAAAATACTAAAAATACCAAAAAACCATAAAAACCATAAAAATCCAAAAACCATAAAAATCCAAAAAAAACCCCATAAAAATCCATAAATACATAAAAGACTAAATTCCCTAAAAACCCAGCAAAACCATAAAAATCCCAAAAAACCATAAAAACAAAAAATACCCATAAAAAGCAATAAAAACTCTAAAAAACCTTAAAACCCCTAAAATGTAAAAAAATATAAAAAACATAAAACCCTAAAAACTCAAAAAAACCAAAAAAACCTTGAAAACTCTAAAAACCATAAAAACCATAAAAATCCTAAAAACCCCTAATAATCCATGAAAATGTAAACAACTCTAAAAACCCTGAAAAACCCCTGAATCCATAAAACCCCTAAAAATCATAAAAAACTCCAAAAACCCCATAAAAATCCTTAAAACCCACTAAAAACTCTAAAAATACTTTAAAACACTAAAAATGTTAAAAACATTAAAAAAACCTTTAAACCCTTAAAAACTCAAAAAAAACTCCTTAGAACACAAAAGACCCTAAAACCCCTTAAAACCCCTTAAAACCCCAAAAACCCTCTGAAAACCCCTAAAAACCCTGAAAATCCATAAAAACCTAAAAAACCCTAAAACCCATAAAAATACTAAAAACCCCTAAAAATCCATGAAAACGTAAAGAACCCTAAAACCCTGAAAACACCTAAAAACTATAAAACCCCTAAAACCCTTAAAAACCCTAAAAACCCATAAAACCACTAAAAAACTACTAAAATCTCTAAATACCATTAAAACCCTTAAAATGTTAAAAAATCTAGAAAACCGTAAAAACCATAAAAATTCCAAAAAACCCAAAAAACCCAAAAACAATCTAAAATCCTAAAAACCCCTAAACCCCCATTAAAAACCCTAGAAACCCTTAAAACCCCTAAAAACCCTAAAGACCCTAAAACCCAAAAAAACATAAAAAACCCTTAAAAATCAATGAAAATGTAAAAATCCCTAAAAACCCAGAAAATCCCTTGGAAACCATAAAACCCCCTAAAAATCATAAAAAACCCTAAAGCCCATAAAACTCCTAAAACACATTAAAAATATAAAAACCATTTACTGGTTGGAGGGGTTGCCTGTGATGGATGCTTGATTTGGTTAGTTTTTCAATAGTTCCTAATGGTTGGATGCCTCTGCTATTGTTGGTCTACTGCTCAAGGGGTTTTGGGCCGACGCAATGGTGGCAGTGCTTGCTTGTCTTCAATTGCTTTGTGCAGTTCGATGGTGTTTTCATGGTCTCTTTGTTCTTGATTTGTTGTTGACATACGGGTTGTTTTTGTAGTTTTTGTTGTTGTTTCTACTTCCCTGGGTTCGGTTGTTGGGCTCAGGTTGCTGTTACCGACTTGTGATGTAGGCTTCCTTCTAGTTTGGACTGTGTGCTGCATGCTCATGCTAGCACATGATGTCAGATTCCCATTTGCTAATGTTGGCCTTTTGCTCCTTGGGTATTCTTTGGGGGTGTGGTTTTTGTTTCTCTTTGGTTGGATGACCATTTAGCCTTTTTTTTGTTCACCTTGCTCCACCCTATGTGTGATTATTTGTAATTCATATTTCTTATTTATTCACATTTTATTTTCCATTAAAAAAACTCTAAAAACCCTTTAAACCCCTAAAAACTATAAAAAACCTTAAAAACCTTAAAAACCCAAACAACTCAAACAAACCCTAAAAACAAAAAAAGTCCCTAAAAACCATGGAAACCCAAAAAACCTAAAAAACACCTTAAAACCATAAAAACCCTCAAGAATCCATATAAACCCTAAACGCATAAAAATCATAAAAAACCCCGTAAAATCCTTGAAAAAATAAACTAAAAACCATCAAAACCCTAAAAACCATAAAAACCCTTAAAATGTAAAAGCACCTTAAAATCCATAAAAATTGAAAAAACCACTGAGAACTCTAAAAACCCTTTCAACCCTTAAAAACATTAAAAAACTCTAAAAAACCATAAAAACACAAAGAAAACTCTTAAAAACCCCTAAAACTCAAAAATATCCCCAAACCCCTAAAAACTCCTGAAAACCCCTCAAAATCCCTAAAATCACTAAAAACACTAAAACACATAAAAGTCCTAAGACCCCTAAAACACATGAAAACATAAAATCCCTTAAAAACCCTAAAAACCCACAAAAAAACATCAAAAACTCTTCAAAACCCTAAAATGTATTAAAACTCTAAAAAATCATAAAAACCCTAAAAATATCAAAAAACCCTAAAAACCCCAAAAGACCCTAAAAACCCTAAAACCACCTAAAAAAGAAAAAACACCTAAAAACCCCTAAATACCATCAAAATTTATAAAAACCATAAAAATAATAAAAATCCTAAAACCCCATAAAAATCTAGGAAAAAGTAAAACACCCTAAAAACCATAAAAACACCATGAAAACCACCCATAAACCATAATAAACCCTAAAAATCTAAAAAAACCTAAACAACTAAAAACTATAAAAAACCTTAAAACCCATAAAAATGTTACTTTTTAAAAAAAACCTTTAAACCCTAAATACTAAAAAAACCCTAAAAACCCAAAAGTCCTTAAAACCCAAAAAACCATAATAACCTACAAAATTCCTATAACCCTTAAAAACCCTAAAAAAATTAAAGTCCTAAAAAACCCCTAAAATACAAGAAATCATAAAAGACCCAAAAAACCCCATAAGAATGCTCGAAAATCATAAAAACACCTAAACACTTAAAAACCCACTAAAAACTTTAAAAACCCTTAAATTTGTAAAAAAGTTGAAAAACTCTAAAATACCATAAAAACGCTAAAAAACTTTAAGAAAAACCAAAAAAACCCAAAAAACTATGAAAGCCCCTCAAAATCTCTAAAAACACAAAAAGAAAACCCTAAAACACCTAAATTCCATAAAAACATAAAAATCCCTAAAACCTTGAAAAACCCTGAAAACTATATAGACCACTAAAACCTTGAAAATCTCTAAAAACCCATAAAAATTCTAAAAAATCTAAACACTCGAAAACCCTTAAAAAGATTAAGAAGGATGAGGATGTAGGTTTCGGGCATTCCTCAGCGTTCTCCATGGTGGAACACTTCTGGGGGACGATGCAACTACTCGACGGTGGAGGGATCTGGCGGTGTTGTTCGGATCCCAGGCGGTGGGTGTTTTCATGTTTCTTTAGTGGTTTTGTCTATTTCGAGCGGTGGATTTTCTTGGGTCTTTAGGAATTGGATCGGCAAAACTTGGATTTTGTAGCGGCGTGGTTTAAACTTGGATGTTCTGGAAGCTAATTCATCTCAGTGGCTTTTTCTTCAATAGATCTTCTTTCCAGCATGGAGCTCAGTGGTCTCGGTTTGTCTTGGATCGGGTGACGGCGCATCTCTATCCATTTCTCAGTTTACGGCGAAGCTAGGAGGCGGGTTCGTTTTTCTGGGGGTCCTTCCTTAGTTTTATCTTCATCATGCAAAGAAGATGCAAGTTTGTGTTGTGATATGGTGTCATCGGTTCATGTAGTAGATGCAGGTTCGTGTTCGATTTGGTTCTATGGATTCGTCTTCATTTCACACAGATGATTCAGGTTTTGTCTTGAGATTTTTCATTTTAAGATATGTTGTTTATAGAATCTGTGTCTGGTTGTTTTGGGTTTTCACTTTGAGTACTTTATTGATTGTGGATGGATTGGTTGTGAGTCACTATTGGTGCTGGTTGATGGAATTGATGAGAGGTGTTGGGTGTTGTCTGGGAATGTTGTTTGATGACTGGGTTGTTGGAGGGGTTGTTTGGATTCAGGTTCTGAACAAGGAGTTCTGGGTGCTTCGGAATGGTTCTGGGCGTGGGAGCTGGTGGTCCAATGTTGATGGCTATGCTGTTGGGTGATGATTGGTTAGGAGCTGCTGGATGCTGGAAACTGAGGTGTTGGATGCTAGTTGTTACTTGGCTAGGAAGTGATGAAGGTGTTATATATAGTTTTGGTGATGGTGGTTCTGTGTTTCTGGCTATGGATCTGATTGGCGAGGAGGTGCTAGATGCTGGAAACTGTGCTGCTGGATGCTGGTTGTTGCTTGGTTGGCAGGTGCTAAAGGTGATGTTTTTATGTTACTGTTGTGTCTAGTTATGGTTCTGATGGTGACCCCATGATGTTGCTTCTCTTGGGTGTGGGTTGTTTGACTCTTCCCTCTCTTGTGTGCTTTTTAGGTTTTGGGGGGTTTTTGGTTTTCTTGGGGGTGTTCTGGGTTTTTGGGTGTGGGTCATTTGACTCTTCCCCTCCCTTGTTTGCTTTGTCATTTTTCTAATAAATGGGGGGGTGGGGGGTAGAAATAGTCTAGTTTTATGCCTTCTTTTCCCTAAAAATATTAAAAACCTCTAAAAAAACATAGAAACCGTAAAAAAATAAATAAAACCCTAAAACTCCTAAAACCCCAAAAAATCACTAAAAACACTAAAAACAAAAAATAAATCCTAAAATCACCTAAAAATCCATGAAAATGTAAATCACCATAAAAACCCAAAAACCCCTTAAAAACCAAAAAACCCTAAAAACATAAAATACCCATAAAACCCATAAAACCCTAAAAACCACTAAAAATTCTAAAAACCCTTAAAACCACTAAAAATGTTAAAAACTATAAAAAACTTAAAAACTCGAAAAACCCTAGAAACCCAAAAAGACCATAAAAACCCTAAAACCCCTAAAAACCCTAAAACCCTAAAAATTAATAAAAACACTAAAACCCGTAAAATCCATAAAAAACCTAAAAACCCCCTAAAAACATGAAAACATAAAACCCCCAGAAATCCCCCTAAAAACCCTAAGAACCCTGAAAAACTGAAAAAAACACAAAAAAACCCATAAAGACCCTAAAATAACTAAAAACTCTGAAAACCAATAAACCCCCAAAAAACGTTAAAAATAATAAAAACCATAAAAACACTAAAAAACGCAAAAAAAAACCCAAGAAACCCCAAAAAAGGACATAAAAACCCTAAAACCCCTAAAACGCATTGAAAAACCTTAAAAAACATCAAAATAATTAAAAAACATAAAAACCATAAAACTAAAGAAATCAAAAAAACCCCCTAAAAATCAATGAAAACATAAAAAACGCTAAAAACTCTGAAAACCCTTGAAACCCTTTAAACACACTAAAAACCTTAAAAAACCTCTAAAAACCATAAAACCCTGAAAAAACCTCAAAAAATTATAAAAACCATAAAACCCTGAAAAAAAATCAAAAAACTCAAAAAACCCTTTAAACCCCTAAAAATGTTAAAAACAATAAAAAGGCATAAAAACCCTGAAAAACTCAAAAAAATCCTAAAAACCCAAAGGAACCTAAAAACCTAGAAAAATCCTAAAACCCATAAAACCCCTGAAAACCCAAAAAACCCCTCAAAATCCATAAAAATACTAAAAACCATAAAAATCCTAAAACAAGTCCAAAAAATCCATGATAACATAAAAAACCCATGAAAACCATGAAAACCCCCTAAAACCATAAAAATCCAAAAACCCCGATAAAAATTCAAAAAACCCTTTAAACCCCTAAAAATGATAAAAACACTAAACTACATTAAAAACCCTAAAAAACTAAAAAAACCCAAAAAAACCATAAAACCCTAAAAAAACCTAATAACCTTAAAAAACCCTGAAAACCCCTAAAACTCTCAAAATCCCTAAAAAACCTAAAAACAATAAAAATCATAAATAACCCATAAAAATATATGAATATGTAAAAAACCATAGAAACCCTAAAACCCCCTAAAAACCATAAAACCCATAAAATTTTAAAGTAAAAATAAAAACCATCAAGATCCTAAAAATTAAAAAAAACCTAAAACCCCAAAAATATCCTGAAAAACCCAAAAAAACCCAAAAAAAACCCCTAAAAACCCCCCAAAACCCTCAAAATCCATAAAAATACTAATAAAACATAAAAACCATAAAAATCGTAAAAAACCCCCTAAAATCTATGAAAACATAAAAATCCTTAAAAACCCTAGAAAATGCCTGAAAACCATAGAGACCCATAAAAATATCAAAAAACCCTAAAAACCAATAAAAAACGTAAAAAAAACTAAAAACGTGATAATCCCTTAAAACCACTAAAAATGTTAAAAAACTCTAAAAAACTTTAAAAACCCTAAAAACTCAAAGAACCCAAAAACCCTTAAAAACCCCCCAAGAGCCCTAAACCCCCCCCCCAAAACCCTAAAAAAACTCAAAATCCCAAAAAACCTTAAAAAACCCTAAAAACCCTAAAAAACCTTAAAAAACCAAAAAACCCCTAAAAATCATAAAAACCCTAAAAACGTTAAAAAACTCAAAAAACCATAAAAACCACAAAAATCCCCTAAATCCCTAGAATACCCTAAAAAATATGAAAATCCATAAAAATCATCAAAATCCCCTAAAAACCATAAAAACCATAAAATTCCTAAAAACTGATAAAAATACACGAAAATGCAGAAACCCCTAAAAACCATAAAGAACCACTAAAAAACATAAAAACCCCCAAAAACCTAAAAAACCCCTAAAACCCCATAACAAACTAAAAACCACTTAAAATATAATAGTCTTTAAAACTCCTAAAAATGTTTAAAAACTCTAAAAGCCATAAAACCTCTGAAAACTAAAAAAACCATAAAACCCAAAAGACCCAAAAAAATAAATAAATAAACCTTCAATGTTAGTTATGATTACTTCCTTATCAAATAATGGATGTGTGTTTCTCTATAGCTTCTGATCAGCATGTTAGGGGACTTTGTTGCTCGTTGTGCTATTCATCGACGTTACCACTAAGGCGTCTTCATTGAAGCATCTTGTTTCATCGGGGAGGCCTTCGGTGTGGGCGTCAGTGTCTCAGTCAAACATAACATTACAGTTCATCTTCTAAGGTGGTTCCATGGACTGTTGGACCAACAAAGTGTGAAACGAGGGTTCCTAGTTTGTTTATAGATGGAGGTTTGACTTATGCTCGGTGTTGGTTTTCATTTGGCTAACTTTGTTGTGGTTTCTTCATCCGGTGAGGTTCTTGGTTCAGAGGGTTTTCTTCCTGGTTCGAATTTCTATCTTGCTGGTCTGTAGAGGGAGATGAGGTTGGGTGGGTCAGCGGCTAGGGAGGTTGGTGCGGCTGCAGAGTGTTGTTACTAGGTTTTGGGAGGTTTTTTGGTTGATGGGTGCTACTGGGATCACTTCTAGTCTGGATGGAAGTGAGGGTGATGCTGTTTATATAGAGGGTATAGATATTGCTTTTGAAGTGTTGATTTTTGGTTGTGGCTGGGTGTGGTAGGGAGGTGTTTCACTTGAGGCTACATGGCTTGGGTCCTTTTTGTTGTTAGATGGTGCAGGGGTGCTATAGGCTGGTGCAGAGGTGTTGTTAGCTTGTGCTTTGGCTACGGGTTGTTCTTAGTGGTGTAAGAATTCTAATGGTTCTGCTAGAAGCTGGTTCAGGGGCTTCTTGTAGGGTGTTGGTTGGTCGGGATTTGGATGGGGTGTGGATGTGAGTTGTGTTGGGATCATGGGTGCTATGAGGTGCTGGTTGTGGGCATTTTGGGGACCACTGGAGCTATCACTAATTAATAGTGTATGGGATGCTACTTTCGGCTTTTGGGTGTTGGTTTTGTGAGCTGGGAGTGGGATGTTGGTTGCTGTTGGAGCTGGTTGGAGTTGGGAGCTAGTTGCTACTCGATCTTGTTGGAGCTGGGGGATGGGTGTTGGGGGAAGGACCTGAGCTGTCTGCTGAAATGAGAGGTAGTTGTGCTGGTGTTTGGAGCTGGGTTTGGAAAGGTACTACGTGGTGGTGATGGTTCTGGAATTTTGTTGGGTGCTGGCAGCTTCTGAATGATATTGCGGGTTACTAGGTGCAGATTGGGGTGCTGTGGGGAGATTGGAGCTGCTGCTAGTTTAGTGGGGTGGTGCATTGCTGGGATTTGTAGTTAAGGGCTTCTGGGCTTTTCTTCAGGGAGCATGGAGCTACTTCAGATGCTTGGAGGTGTCTTTGGGAGCTAGGATATGCTGGTATTGCTTGAGATGTGTGATAGGAGTTGGACAGTGGTGCTTATGGATTTTTGGATCTTGATGGTTGTCATTTTGCTACTTGGTCCAATTTGGGAGCAGGTGTTTGTGGGTGATGGGTTCGTTGGGCTTCATGAGGTCTCTCGAGCACGGTTTCCTATGTAGATTAGGTTGGGCTTCATGAGCTTCCTCGGGCTAACTTCCAGGAATGGTTTGGATGGGCTTCATGAGGGCTCTCGGGCCGGTTCCTAGCTTGTTTGTTGGGTCTTGTGTGGTTTCTCGAGCCCGTTTTCTAGGAATTGGTTTGGATGGTCTTCACAAGGATCCTAAGCCTATTCTTTCTAGGGTTTGGTTTGTTTGGTCTTAGTGAGGGTTCTCAAGCTGTTTTCCTTATGTTGTTGTTGTCATCTTTCAGGGCATTGGTTCACCCATGAGTGATTGTATTTTACTACAATTCCTTTTCCTTTTGATATATATTTCATTATATTTTCTTTTCCAAAAAACCCAAAAAACCCAAAAAACCTAAAAAACCAATGAAAAACCCTAAAACCCTTAGAATCCCTAAAAACCCTAAAACCCATAAAAACCATAAAACCATAAAAATCCTAAAACCCCCCTAAAAATCCCTGAAAAATTAAAAACACCTAAAAACCCTGAAAAACTCATGAAAACAATAAAAAACCACTAAAACCTTAAAAACCCTAGAAACCCATAAAACCCTAAAATACACTAAAAATCTAAAAACCCTTTAAACCCATAAAAATGTTAAAAAACTCTAAAAGCCATAAAAACCCTAAAAAACTCAAAGAACCCCTAAAAAACCAAAAGACCCTAAAAACTTTAAAATCCCATAAAACTTCTGAAAAATCATAAAACCCCTCAAAATCCCTAAAAACCCTAAAAACCTTAAAAACCTTAAAAACCCTAAAAAACCTTGAAAACCCAATGAAAACCCTAAAACCCCAAAACCCCTTAAAAACCCAAAATCCCATAAAAGCCCTAAACACCACTAAAAACTCTAAAAACCCAAAAAACCCCAAAAAAACATTAAAAAACTATAAAAACCATTAAAACCCCAAAAAACTAAAAAAACCCCTAATACCCCGAAAGACCGTAAAAACACTAAAAAACCAAAAAAACCCACAAAACACTGAAATTCCCTAAAACCCCTCAAAATCCCAAAAACCCCCAAAAGATGCTAAAAACATAAATTTTTTAAAAACCCTTAAAAATCCATGAAAACAAAAAACCCTAAAAACCATGAAAAACCCATAAAACCATAAAATTCCCTAAAACCTTAAAAAACCTAAAAAGCATAAAAACCCAAAAAACCACTAAATACTCTAAAAACCTAAAAAACCACTAAAAACGTTAAAACCTCTAAAATATCTTGAAATCCCTAAAAACTCAAAATAAACCCTAAAAACCCAAACGACACTAAAAACCACAAAACCCTTGAAAACCCCTCAAAATCCCTAAAAACCATAAAAACCATGATAATCCTAAAAAACCACTAAAAATCCATGAAAACATAAAAAACCTAAAAATCCTCCTAAAACCATAAAATCCCCTAAAACCTTAAAAACACTAAAAACCCATAAAACCCAATAAAAGATTTAAAACCATTAAAACCCCTATAACATTTAAAAACTATAAAAACACTAAAAACCCAAAAGACCCTAAAACCCCTAAAAACACTAAAGACCCCTAAAAAACCTAAAACCCCTCAAAATCCCTAAAAACCCTAAAAACAATAAAATCCCCTATAAACTCCTGAAAATCCTTGAAAACATAAAAATCCCCTAAAAATCCATAAAAACCCATGAAAACCATAAAAACCCCTAAAAACTTTAAAAGACCTAAAAACCGAAAATACCATAAAACCCCACTAAAAACTCTAAATCCCCCCAAAAGCTCTAAAAAAATTAAAAAATCTAAAATCTTAAAAACCCAAAAAAAATCAAAAAACTAAAAAAACCGTATAAAGGAATTATACCCCGTAAAACCCTCAAAATCACTAAAAACCCTAAAACACCAAAAAACCTTAAAAACCCTAAAAACCCAAAATACCCTAAAATCCCAGAAAATCCCTAAAACCCCGAAAACCCTAAAATCCCTCCAAATCCCGAAAAACCCTAAAAAACCTAAAAACCATGAAAATTTTAAAAAACCCATAAAAATCCATGAAGACATAAAAAACCATAAAAACCTTGAAAATCGTAAAAAAAACTAAAAACCTTAAAACACACTAAAAACCTAAGAAACCATAAAAACCCATAAAACCCTAAAAACCTTTAAAAACTCCAAAAACCCTTTAAACCCCCAAAAATGATTAAAAAATCTAAAAAACCTTAAAACCCCTAAAAACTCAAAAAAACCTAAAACCCTGAAAAGACCCTGAAAACCATGAAAAACTCTAAAAACCCCTAAAATCCATAAAACCCTCAAAATCCCTAAAACCCTAAAAACCATTAAAATCCTAAAAACCCTAGAAATCCTTGAAAACGTAAAAATCCCTAAAATACCCTGAAAACACCCCTAAAAACCATAAAATCCCTAAAAACCTTAAAAACCATAAACCCCATAAAACCCCTAAAAACCCACTAAAAACTGTAAAAACCCTTAAAACCCCTCAAAACTTTAAAAACTCTAAAAAATCTTAAATTTTTTTTTTGAAAAACCCCTAAAACCCCCAAACATCCCTAAAACCCTAATAAACATAAAAACCATAAAAACTCTAAAAACCCTAAAACCATAAAATTCCTAAAAATCCCTAAAAATCCTTGAAAACATAAAAAATCCATAAAAACCCTAAAAAACCCTAAAAACATAAAAACCCCATAAAAACTATAATATACCACTTAAAACCCTAAAAACCACTTAAAATGATAAAAAACACTACAAACTGTAAAACCCCTAAAAACTAAAAAAACCTTAAAAACCCTAAAACTACTTAAAACCCCCAAAATTCCTGAAATTCTCTAAAAACCCTAAAAATCCTAAAATTCCCTAAAAACCCTAAAAACCATAAAAAATAAAAACCCCTAAAAATCCTTGAAAATGTAAAAACCCCTGAAACCTTAAAATACCTAAAAACCCATAAAACCCCCTAAAATACGACTAAAAACTCAAAATAACGCTTAAAACACATAAAAACAATAAAAACTATAAAAAAACCCTAAAAATCAAAAAAGCCACTGAAAACCCTAAAAACCCTTGAAAAACCCAAAAAACCCCTCATAAACCCCCAAACATCCTAAAAACTCTTAAAACCATAATAATCCTAAAAAACTCTTAAAAATAAAAGAAAACATTAAAAACCCAAAAAACCCTCTAAAAATAATAAAAACCCTTAAAACCCCAAAATATGTTAAAAATCTATAAAAACCCTTAAAACCCCTAAAAACAAAAAAAAACACCTAAAAATCCAAAAAAGACCATTTGAACCATAAAAACCTTAAAAACCGTAAAATACCTAGAAAAACGTGAAAACCCTCAAAATCCCTACAAACCCAAATAACCCTAGAAACCAAAAAAAACCTAAAAAACTATTAAGAAATCATCAAAACATAAAAAACCGTAAAACCCTTGAAAAACTATTGAAACCATAAAAACCCCTAAAAACCATAAAAACCCTTAAAACCCACTAAAAGTCAAAAAAACTGACAAAACCCCTAAAAACATTAAAAAAACTCTAAAAAATCAAAAAACCCTTTAAAACTCAAAAAAATCCTAAAAACCCAAGAAGACCCTAAAAACCCTAAAAACCCTAAAAAACCTAAACCCCCATAAAAACCCTAAAAACCCTCAAAATCCCAAAAAACCCTAAAAAATATAATTATCGTAAAATTCCTAAAAACCCCTAAAAATCAATGAGAAAATAAAAAACACTAAAAACCCTGAAAAATCCTTAAAAACCCAAAAACCCCTAAAATCTTTTAAAAACCCTAAAAACTAATAAAAATCATAAAAATCCATTAAAAACTATAAAACCCCATAAACCCCTAAAATTTTAAAAAAAAACTCTAAAAAATCGTAAAAGACCTAACACCATAAAAAAAAGCCAAAAAACCTAAAAGACCCTAACAACCTTGAAAACACTAAAAACCCTAAAAATTCCTAAAAACCCAAAAAAACTCTAAAAACCATAAAAATCCTAAAAAACCCCTAAAATCCAATTAAAATGTAAAAAAATATAAAAACCTTAAAAAACCACTAAAAACCAATAAAACCCATAAAAACCTTAAAACCCTTAAAACCCCATAAAACCCCTAAGACCGCACTAAAAACCCTAACTGCCATTAAAACCCATAAAAACCATTCAAAACTCTAAAAACCCATAAAACCCCTAATAAACTCAAAACAAATCCCCAAAAAACCCAAAAATCCCAAAAAACCCAAAAAACCCTAAAACCCAGGAAGACCCCTAAAACCCTCAAAATCCCTAAAAACACATAAAAACCATGATACCCACTAAAAACTCTAAAATCCAAAAAATCATTGATTAAAAACTAAAAAACCCCTAAAAACCCAAAAAGGACCTTAAAACCCCTAAAACACCCTTTAATCCCCTAAAAACCCTAAAATCATAAAAACCCCTAAAAACCATAAAATCATAAAAATCCTTAAAAACCCTAATACCATAAAAATCCTAAAAACCACCTAAAAGTCTAGGAAAACATTAAAAAATCCTAAAAATCCAAAAAACCCTAAAACCCTTGAAAACCCCTAAAGACCCTAAAACTCCCTAAAAATCCCTAAAACCCTCAAAATACCTAAAAAACCCTAGAAAACCCTAAAAATCATAAAAATCATAAAAAATGCCTAAAATCCATGAAATCATAAAAAACCATGAAAAAACCCTGAAAACCATAAAAAACCTCGACAAACCTTAAAGACCCTAAAAAACCATAAAAACCCTAAAAACACTAAGAAACCCAAAAATTTATAAAATACTCTAACAGACCATAAAAACCATAAAAACTCAAAAAACACCCCCAAAACCCCTAAAAAACATGAAAACCCAGAAAAAACCTAAAAAAACTATAAATCCCTAAAAACCCTAAAACCCCCTAAAAACAATAAAAATCCAAAAACCCCTTAAAATTGCATGAAAACGTAAAAAAACCAAAAAACCGGGACCCCCCCCCCCAAAAAAAAACATAAATCACTTAAAAACCTTAAAAAATCTAAAAACCAATAAAAACCATAAAAACCAACTAAAGAATCTAAAACCCCTTTAAACCCCTAAAGACTTTAAAAAACTCTAAAAACCCATAAAACCCCTAAAAACTCAAAAAGAATCCCTAGAAACCCAAAAGACCAAAAAAACCCTGAAAAATCCTAAAACCCCTGAAAAACACTAAAATCCCCCAAAATCACTTAAAACCATAAAAACCTTAAAAACCATAAAAATCCTAAAAAGCCGTAAAAATTCATGAAAATTTATAAACCCAAAATACCCTAAAAAACCCCAGAAAACCATAAAATCCCCATGAACTCTAAAAACCCTTAAAACCATAAAAAATTCAAAAAAACTCTAAAACCCCCAAAATACCCAAAATACCCTGAAACCCCTAAAAACCCCTAAAAACCTCAAAATCTATATAAACCTTAAAAACACTAAAAACCATAGAAATCCTAAAAAACCCAAAAAAATCCATGAAAATGAAAAACCCCTAAAAACCTTGAAAAACACCTAAAAACCATAAAAAACCTAAAACCCCATAAATACCCTAAAAACCCACTAAAACTATAAACCCCTTAAAACCCCTAAAAAAGTTAAAAAGCTGAAAAAAACGTTAAACACAAAAAAACACAAAAAACTCTAAAAACCATAAAAACTCCTAAAAAATCACTAAAAATCCCAGAAAACGTAAAAACCCTAAAACCCCCTGAAAACCATCAAAATTCATAAAACCCATGAAAAAAATAAAACCCCACTAAAAGTCTAAAACCCCCTTAAACCCCTAAAATCATTAAAAAAACTCTAAAAAACCTTAAAACCTCTAAAAACTGCAAAAAAAACCCCAAAAACCCAAAAAAACCCCTAAAAACACTAAAAACTCTTGAAAGCCCATAAAACCCCCCCAAATTCCCTAAAAACCCTAAAACATATAAAATTCCAAAAAAACCCTACAAATCCATGAAAAAGTAAAAGTCCCTAAAAACTCTGAAAACCCATGAAAACTATTAAAACCCCAAAAAACCATAAAAACCCCTAAAATCCATAAAAACCACTAAAACCCCTAAAAACCCTTAGAACCACTAAAAACTTTAAAAAAATATAAAAAACCTTAAAACCCTGAAAATACTAAAAAAAACCCAAAAAACCCAAAAAGAACCTAAAAACCACGAAAACCCCTAAAAACCCATGAAACACCCTAAAAATCTCTAAAACCCATAAAAGTCATAAATAACCCCTAAAAATCCATGAAAATGTAAAAAACCCTAAAAACCCTTAAAACCTATGAAAACCACAAAACCCCCTAAAACCCTTAAAAATATAAAACACCATAAAAACCCTACAAACCATTAAAAACACTAAAAACCCTTAAAATCCATAAAATGTTAAAAAGACTAAAAACCCTTAAAATCCTAAAAAAATCAAAAAAAAAACTCTAAAAAGCCCTAAAAACCATTAAATCATAAAAACCCTATAAAAATCCATGAAAACAAAAAAACCCTAAAGACCCTATAAATTCTAAAAAACTCTAAAAACCCTTAAAACCCCTAAAAACTATAAAAAAAAACTTTATAAACCCTTAAATACCCTAAAAAACTCAATAAACCTTAAAAACACCAAAAGAACCTAAAAACCATGAAAAAACCTAAGAACACTAAAAACCCAAAAAAAACAAAAAAAACCTAAAAACGCCTAAAGATCCATGAACACGTAAAAATCTCTAAAAACTATGAAAAATCACCCAAACCATTAAAACACCTAAAACCCCTAAAAATGTTTAAAAACCCTAAAACCCATATAAACCCTAAAACCACTAAAAACTCTTAAAACCATTAAAAACCCTAAAAATGTTAAAAAAAACTCTAAAAAACCTAAAAAACCCCAAAAGACCCTAAAAATAATGAAAACCCCTAAAAAACACTAAAAATCCTAAAAAACTCAAAAACCCAAAAAAAAACTTAAATAAATATAAAAATAATAAAAATAATAAAAACCCCTAAAACACATTGAAACGTAAAAACAATAAAAACCATGAAAACCCCTAAAAACCCCAAACCCCAAAAAAACCCTAAAAACCATTAAGAACTCAAAAAACTCAAAAAACCCTTAAAACCCCTAAAAACCCAAAAGGCCCCTAAAACCCTCAAAATCATAAAAACCCTAAAACCCCTGAAAAACACTAAAAACCCTCAAAATCCCTAAAAACCCTAAAAAACCCTAAAAACCAAAAAAATCCTAAAAACCCCTTAATATCCAAGAAAATGTAAAAAAACATAAAAACCCTGAAACCCCCTAAAAACCATCAAAATCCCCAAAAACCTTAATTTTCATCTGCATCATGATACCCCGAGTGTGGTTATGTGGATTACCCTTCCTGGTATTGCCCTGCCATTCCAAAATCCAGTCATCATATGCATCATTGGTAACCTCATTGGTAGATTTCTGTGTATGGATGCTCAGAAAACTGTTTCTTGCCACTCGGCTACGCCGAGGATTTGTGTTGAGGTGGATGTGTCCAAAGCTCTGGTTAATACTTTTTGTGTTGAGATCTAAGGTGAGCTAAGGTGGAATCAGGATGTATTCTTTGAATCCTAGGTGCCTTTCTGCTTGTCCTATCAAAGGATGGGTCATTATGCCTCTTCTTGTAGGAGTGATTTCTCTGTCAAGTCTGCTCCATCTGATGGTTCGCTAGTAGCTTTGTCTCCTTGGGGGGAATTTGGATTCAACAATGAGGGTCTCCTCACTAGAATGGTTAATCCGCCTCTGTTAGAGGATCAGGAGGTTTTTGTGGTCGGGGATGTTTTGATGCAGGCTGATCGGCAGTCCCTTTTCAACCCAAGGATTTGTGATGTTTTTGATAGGCTGAAAATGATCTTGGAATAGTGGAAAGTATGGGTGTGGTGAAACCTATGGAAGGAGTCATGGTGCTGCCTGGATCTTCCCCTAGAGATCTGAAAGTGGCTGGGGTCTCTGGTGAACCTTTGTCAGTGAATGAGGGAGATGAGGGTTTTCCCTTGTGTAATATTATTGATGTCTTGGATTCAGAGGAGTTGATTCAGGAGCATCACACTATCCAAGTAAAGTTAGATAGTGATTTTGATGAACAAGATGAGAAGAATACCTGCCATGGGCCTCAAGGAGTTGTTTGTGAGGATATGGGCAAGGGGTTGCAGGTGGTGGCGCCACCCACTGGTAATTTGGAGGCATCTACTAGTGACTATGATGATCAAGATAGGCAGAATACCTACCTTGGGCATCAGGAAGCTTCTTGTGAGGATATGGGCAAGGGGGTTCGGGTGGTGGCGCCTCCCGTTGGTAATGAGAAGGCGTTCGTGGGCTCTGATGTGCAGGTCCTATTTCTCAGCCGTGTCGCTAGTGACAGTGTTGAGCATTCTGGACATGCAGTGGCAGAAGGGGAGGTAGCAGAAAGGGGGGTAGTTGGGGAGGATGGCTCTGAAGGTGTGGCTGGTTACTGGTCCACGAGACTGGTTTCGAATGCATCTGAGGCAGGGGTTGAGAGGGCGGCTAGTGCTAATTCCTGCCATGTGACTGAGCAGGGTGAGGTGGAGTTGCAGGTGCGAGAGAATAAGTTGGAGGAGGTGGCTGGGCTAGGGACAGTGGACAACTTGGAGGGGGCAGCTTCTTAATGGAGCACACCTAAAGTAGGGTTTGGGTGCAGGCTGGGGGAGGGACTTGGGACGGGGGATTTCCTCGAACACAGGGGTGCTGCTGCGCAAAAGGTGGTTCCAAGAGAGGAGGGGCTTTTGCAGCTGGCTGACATGCTTGACTACTCGGCCAGGCATGATGATGAGGGGATGGTCCTGCCTGGGGAGGATGGGAAAAGGCCTCTGGTTGCTGTCGCTGGGAGTGTAGAAATACCTGCCATAGTGGCTCTAAGCTTGCCTCAGGATGAAGTTTTTGTTGAGTGCCCCCTTAATCAGGAACCCTCCTCTATCCCGGATCAAGTGCATGGAATGGAATCAGAGGGGCACTCATTTTAGATTGAGAATGTGAAAGGGATGGATGACGGTACCACCTCAATCTCCTCAAAGAGGAGGAGGAAGCGGGATTACTCCACTCTCCCCAGACCCATGGTTACTCGGGCATCTTCAAAGGTGGTTAAGCTGAAAGTCAAGGTTAATAATCAGGAGCAGCCACATTCCCCAGAACAAAGAAAATGCAGGGAGAAGTTTCTGACGCTCCTCAAGCTCAATGAGGGTTATGAGTCAGGATGGGATGACTCTGACTCTTGATTTGAAGATGCGGCCTTTGGATATGGTGTGGATGGTGACCATTAAGGTGTGGCTTATGTTTCGGATTTTGGTGGTGACGTTGACTGATCTATTTTCTTTTCCTTCTGTGTTTTTCTTTTGTTCTTTCTTTTTTTGGTTCTTTGGGTTGGGGTTGTAAAAGGTTTTTGGGTGTGGGTCGTTTGACCCCTCCCCTCCCTTGTCTGTTGTGTCTTTTCTTTAATAAATTTGGGGGGGGGGGGAATATCCTGACCCTTGAATCTTCCTTGCCCCAAAAACCTTAAAACATTCGAAAAACCCATAAAACCCCTAAAAACCATAAAAACACTAAAAAACTCAAGAAAAACCCTAAAACCCCAAAAAGTCACTAAAACCCCTCAAAATATCTAGAAACACTAAAAAACCATAAAAATCCTAAAAACCGATAAAAATCAATGAGAATATTAAAAACCGTTAAAACCCAAAAAACCCTTGAAAAACAAAAAAACCCATTGAAACCATAAAAACCCATAAAAACCTTAAGACCACTAAAAACTCTAAAATCTTTTTCAACCCCTAAAAACTTTACAAAACTCAAAATCCCTAAGAAAACCCTAAAAACCATAAATATCCTAAACAATCCCTAAAAATCCATGAAAACATAAAAAACCCTAAAAACACTAAAAACCCCATGTAAACCATAAAAACCCATAAAACCCATAAAACTCAAAAAATCCAATGAAATATATAAAAACCATTAAAATCCATAAAAATGTTAAAAAAGTCTAAAAAACATAAAAACCATAAAAAAACAAAAAAGTTGTAAAAACCCAAAAAGACCCTAAAAACCCTAAAAACCTATAAAAACCCATAAAAACAATAAAAATACCTAGAAATCCTAAAAAACCCTAAAAACCATAAATATCCTAAAAATCCCTAAAAATCAATGAAAATATAAAAAACCCTAAAAACCATTAAAACCTTCAATACCATAAAACCCCTAAAAACCATAAACACCCCTAAAACCCCTAAAACCCCTAAAACCCACTAAAAACACTAAAAACATTTTAAACCCCTAGAAATATTAAAAAAATCTAAAACCCTAAAAAATTCAAAAAAACCCCCTAAAAAACAAAAAAACCCTAAAAACCAATAAATACCCTAAAAATACTAAAACCACTCTAGAACCCTAAAAACCCTCAAAATCTCTAAAAACTATAAAAATCATAAATACCCAAAAAATCCAAAAAACCCATAAAAATCCATGAATATGTACGAAATACTAAAAACACCCTAGATACCTTAAAAACCCTAAAATCCCATAAAACTCCCTAAAAACTGCTAAAAACTCTAAAAACCCTTGAAACCCCTAAAAATGTTAAAAATCTCTAAAAAACATTAAAACCCCTAAAAAATTAAAAGGGTTAAAAACCCTAAAAACCCTTAAAATGCCTAAAAACCAAAAAAACAAAAAAAATCCATAAAAATACTAAAAACCCCTAAAAATCCATGAATACATAAAAACCCTGAAAACCATAAAAATACCTAAAACCCCATAAAAATCCAGAAAAACCCCACTAAAAACACAAAAAACCCTAAAACCCCTAAATGTGTTAAAAAAATAAAAACCTTAAAAAACCCAAAAAACTAAAAAAACCCAAAAAACTGCAAAAGACCCTAAAAACCCTAAAAGCCCCATAAAACCCCTAAAATCCCCAAAAAACCATAAATCCCCTAAAAATCTCAAAAAACCATTAAGAAAACTAAAACCATAAAAATCCTAAAACGCACCTAAAAATCCATGAAAACGTAAAAAACCTTAAAACCCTAAAAGGCCCCTGAAAACCATAAAAATCCCTAAAATCTTAAAATCCCATAAAATCGATAAAAAACCATAAAAAACACTAAAAAATCTAAAAACCCTTCAAACCCCTAAAATGTTTTAAAAAAACTAAAAACCCTTAATAACCCTAAAAAACACAAAAAAACCCTAAAAACAGAAAACAACCATAAAAACCCTAAAAAACACTAAAATCCCCTTAAACCCCTAAAAACACTCAAAATCACTAAAAACCTTAAAACCCTAAATACCCTAAATACCCTAAAAGTCCTAATACCCATAAAAATCCATTAAAATGTAAAAATCCCTAAAAGGGCTAAAACCCCCTGAAAATCATAAAAACACCTAAAAACCATAAAAAACAATAAAAAACCTTACAAACCTGAAAAAACCTAAAAACTAAAAACATTTAAAAACCTAAAAACCAAAAAAACCCAAAAAAACCCCAAAAAACCATAAAAACCCTAAAAACCCATGAAAAATATTTAAAACCTCAAAATACTTAAATCCTAAAACTATAAAACTCATAAAACCCCTTTGAAATCCTTGAAAAAAAAACCCTTGAAAATTCATGAAAGCATAAAAACCCTAAAAACCTTGAAAACCCCTTGTGTAACATCCCCTAATTTGGCACTCTCTTATGTAGTTAGAAAGGGTTAGTTACCGAACCTCAAACGTACCTACCCATATTCTAGAGGCTACCAACTAGCAGTTTGGGTGTGGATAGTATAGTGAGGTGATTATACCCCCTTGGTATTAATAGTCATTTTATAAGAACAATTCATAATAAAATATAAGTAATTAGAGTAAAACAATATGGAAGACAAAAATAAAAACCAACTGGATAATCAAATAAATAATAAGGAGTAATGTAATGACATGCTAGAATGAATCTAAATGTCATTCTAGAATAATAAAAGAGAAATACTAGTTGACTGAAATAAAATACTCAAAGTCCTGGATCCTGAGCCCCATGTCGATCCCATCTCCAAACTCCATCCCAAGAGAAAACAAGAAATCAACAACAAGGTCCTTTTCCCTTGTCCAAAATTGCATCCATGAAGTCTTCTCGGGTGACAAACAGTGGCCCAAATAGGTGTAAATACAACTCAGTATGTCGAAACCACCATGTCAAAACAAAACCCGTATGATAAGAAGTGTATGCAATAAAGCGATAAACATGTGTATTAATTAATTCAATAATTAAATAAATGCATCAACTTGATTTGGCTCTATGAAGAAATATATCTAAACATGTCTTATGACCAAGATAACTGCAACCATAGAACCAAGGTAAATAACATTCTTCAGCGCCATGCTGAAATACCTCTGAGTATGTCTTATAACCATGCCAACACCCCCCATATAACCATGGTAAGTCACAACATACAATCTGGTTGAAAGCCTTATAAGAATTAAAACATGCAAATGGGCATGGCCCATTATCTATAAGCATTACAGCATGAACTAGGCTGAGCCTACTCACTATTAGCATTACAACATATATGTGTGCAAGTTTTTAGGCCTAGCTCATTATATAAGAATCACAGCATAGAGCCAATTCCTCTCATACAATATGTGTATCACAATATTAAATCATATATTTCAATGGATTATTATGTGAATTACCATTATTCTTTCATATGCCACTTTTCAAATAGTTTCAAAATTAATTAAAAATTATATCAAAAGCAATTAGCCACAATTTAGGGATTCTAAAACAAGAAATCACCCTAGGTCACATGTCATGCTAAACATACATTAATCCATTAGCTAATTAAAAATCCATTAGAAAATAAAGGAATTCAAGGGATAATCTCATTAAATTATTTAATTAATTTGGGTGCACACTTCGTTGTCATGATCACGATATTGCATAAAATTAATAATAATCAAGCCATAAGGTTGAGATTTAGACCCACTAACTTTATCCAAAGATCCAACAATGCTTCCCATGGTTGATGCCTATGAGGAAGAAGGTGAATATGATTGTGGAGAGGTTTCCTAGATCATAGTTGATCATGATAAAACCCATCAATGAAATAGGGTAAAGCATTTACCACAACGGGTTGGAGAAGAATGAAGATAGGGAAGAAATGTAACCAAAGAAACATACCAGGGATCGATTATGTGAATGAGACATCTAGAAGGGGGTTTGGAACTCCAAAATCTCTTGGAGGATATCCTAGGGTCAAGAGAGAAGGAGAAACAGTGGCTTGGAAAAAAAATCATCCGCATAGAAATTTTAAAATTTTCGGTTGGGCATTTACATAGTGTGTAATCCAGTTACACGTCATGTAAATATTTTTCATGGTATCCGCCAAAAAACCCATCACCTTTGATTTATTTTATTAAAACCCATGAATAATTACACAATTTATAATCCCTTTACATGGCATGTAAATGTTCTATAGTTGAGTTTTTTCATCCCATCTTCCCTTTAAATCTTCTCAACATAATAAGAACCCATTTAACACTATTTCCCTTAGAAAGTGTGTTATGGTTAGGAATCACTATTTTAGAATGGTTTCCAATGGATTTTTTTATGGAACCGAAAGCACCAAACGGTTCTGTATCCAAAGGGGGCCTTCTTTCCAAAGGCAGACACTTGTTATGTATTTTGAACCATGATGCTTAAGAACTCACATTGGTTGAGAGGATGGGATGTTGGGATAATCACACCCTTTTGGGGAGAATTATTGCATACTTTGGGACTCTCTTATAGATTTAAGATATGTTTATGAATCTTTATTACTTTACCAATCATAATTTAGGTTTCCCTAGAAGTTTTCAATCAATTATTATCATGTATGGAAATTAGAATCATTTGTATGTATTTGAGGTTCTTCATCAATGGAGATATCTGTATGAATTATAGGTTCTCCATCAATGGTATCCTCTCATATAATACTTAGAGATTATTTTGTCATTATTATGAAAATTCTTGTTTTCTAATCCACTCAGTGGGGAACTCTGGAATTTAACGTCACTCAGGCAAAAAGAAGTTGTTTTGATATTGGGATCGAACCCATAAATGAGCTTCCTATGTATCCTTGTGAAAGGAATTAAGACCCACATAGTTTGGTTTCGCTTAATAGGACATATCATACCTTTTAAGGTCGCATGATAAGGACCCAACCATAATGTTTAACATCATGTGTAATGGACATCTAGGTGGAAGGTTCCTAGTCAAAGTTTGGTGCAGGACTTATACTGAAGCAGCCCAAGGAACCCTGGAGAGGATATGAGTTTCCAAGTTGGATTAGACCCTACTTGGAAAGTGGTCCAGAGAGAACTTAGTTGATTTGGAGTGTTGGTTTAAACCTCAGGGAGTCTTCCTACATATCATGTTTGGATGGGAATCAAAGCCTACATAGTTCAGTAAGTCTCATAAGGGAGTATGGCCCTTTGAGAGAAATAGGTTGGGGTGTACTTCTAAATAGGATACCCTTGTAATAGGGTCCATGATAGATGTATTAACTCATAGAGATTAAAGGGGGGACTTAATTCAGGGCTTACTTCGATGGAGTATTCCTGGATTAATAGAATTAGGATTAGATTCTTGAAGAGGACATCCAATGAGTTCGAGCCCTAAGTGAAGGCTTCCTACGTATCTCAGTTATGGTGGGAATCAGAGTTCTCATAGTTCAAGATATGATATGGATTGTATGGATGTTGTTATCACCACAAATATCTAATCCCATGTGAGTCATGCTCGGTGTGAGAAATAATAGGGTGTGAAAGATTCAACAAACCACACACTTTCTCTTCCACTAATGGGAGAGGTCGAGCCTACGGTGAAAGAAGCCAGGGTGATGGTGGATGAAAGCACAGAGAAATGAACCCTTCAATGTGAAATGAAGTTGAAGGTCATTAGGCCCAGTCCAAAAGGATAGGGGATTACTCCAGGAGGGATTCCCTTAGAGGTTTGGTTGGTCATTACTCCTAAGGAGGATGCCCATTGAGCTTTGGTTGGGGCTTACTTCTAAGGAGTATTTCCATTGAACTTTTTTTGGGGATTACTCCTAAGGAGGATTCCCATTGAGTTTTGGTTGGGGCTTACTCATAAGGATGATTCCCATTAAGCTTAGGAGGTCTTTAGGCTAGGTCCTTAGGCTTGGTCCTTAGGCTAGGTCCTTAGGCTAGGTCCTTAGTGTAGGTCCTCAGGGAGGGTCCTTAGGGAGGGTCATTAAGCCAGGTCGTTAGGCCAGGTCCTTAGGTTAGGTCCTTTAGTTATAGAATTTTATGGGACTTTGATCTAACTTATACATTTTTAATTCTCTCTCTCTCGTGTTTCAGAGAGTTACTTGAGAGTTTTTTTGAGGACCTGGGTGAAGGGGGGTTGTGCAATGAGAGCTCTAAGGATTATTCTTAATTTTTCAACTGTTAAAATGGGGAGACCAATGGTTTTATTTATAGGCAATGAGGGGACCTTATGGAATAGAGTTAGTCTTCATAGGTCGTTGGCGTAGCTCCATAGCATATCTCTTTCACATAGGGGTGAAAAATGTATACTCTCATGTAGGCCTGTGGTGTAGGTCCTCAGTGAAGGGGGTTACACATTGGGCCACATGGGTGGGACCTACACTGGCCTCTTGATGCATAGGTGTGTTGTGTAGGTCCTTGTGCCTTTATGCTAAAATTTTAGGATCTATACTGGCCTTCTTATGCATAGGTATGTTGCATAGATCCCTTGAACTATATTTAATTACTTCCTTTAAATTTCTTTGATACTTTAAGATATCCAAAGTGCTTATTCATAATCATTTTTCTTGCATTTATTATTATTAGTAAAAGGATTCTCAACAAAATCCACCCCTTAGGATTGGATTCAACTGAAAAGAGGGTACAGTCCCAAGGAAGGATTACGGAGAATTAATTTTTGGCGACACATGACTGCTACGTAGCTATGTCACATAGGTCATCAGCGTAGGCCATAGGTTCCTACAACTACCCCCGTTCCTTTGTCATTTTCTTCCCCCACGTTCTTGGATTTCTACTCTTGTTGTGTAGCTCGTTCATCCAGCTCTATCTCATTGTACTCTCACGTAGGTCCCTTAAAAATTTCTTGAGGTATATTCATTTTGGGTGATAGAGCTACATGAAGTTTCTTTATCAAAGGATTTTTGTATAAGGACTTTTTCAAAGGACCTACTTTGGGTACCTTATCGAAGGACCTAAGCAGGTGACCTCGTCGAAGGAGTTGCATGGAAATTTCCCTTTTCCAAATTCTTGAATTACTCTAAGTTAAAATTTGAACTTTCTTAAGTCAATATTCCAACTTAATAAGGAAAATTTGGTAATTACCTTGCATGAAATGGCTCACTTAATGACTTCAACTGAGGAAGCTAGAGTTTTCCAAACCAAAATGATGAAAACTATTGGACCAGACTATTACGATGTTGTTGAGAGTACCCTTCCTGAGTTGGTTAAAGGCTTGATTCCATTCCAATATGAATATCCTCAAAGCCAATCTCTTCCTCTCTACGGGCATGGGATTTTTCAAGATTCTCACATTCCATATTATAAGAAATATTTTCCAAAGACATGGTTTATTCAACACCTCAACTATCATTGTATGAATATTACTGCGAAGGGTTTTCCTATTCATGAGGGAACATTCCCTATTGGATTCATCCTACATCATAATGGTTGAAATCTTGATATTAAGGATCATGTTTTATATCCAAGGCTATATTTCTATGATTCAACCTTTAATGCTTCAAAAATAGATCAATCTAATGACTGGAAGGAAGACTGGGACCTTCGATCTGTATGAGTCAAGCCTAAATGGATGTGGGAATTTCAGGTACGCCAGACTTGTACATAGTTTAGGAAATATCTAATGGATGTTCATATTTATGAAGTTGTCTAGATAGGAAAAACTTATATTTACAAAAATGACTTCATTCTTAAATTACTGAGCCAATGGAGTCCAAAAAAAATTCTTTCCACTTGACATACAGTGAGGTTGGCATTAGTTTATGGGATATCTACCGAATATCTAGGTATCCCATTCTCGGGGAGATTTATGTGGAATTCATTCCACCAACAATAACATGGGGTGATGTTCCTCCAATTTTTCTATATAATTGAAAAGGTTTTTGTATCCAATAATATATATGTATTCATCCATATTTTCTTTCTGTAATTGTAATATCAAACATCATTTTTGTAACATGGAATCTTTATGTTAGATAATCATAATTACACTGAGAGGGATGGGGGCGCTTTAACTTTTACCGAATCCAAGGGGCCTAGTGAGCATAGTTTGACTTTTACTGGGTTCATATGGAAAACCCTACAAACTTTGTATCTTTTTTGTCATTACCCTAATTTTTTCCTTGGCTTTATATGGATAAGACTTAGAGGGTAAGATTTGGATTTTGCCTAAGTTTTCATTTTTAGGTTTTCAACCTAACACGATTTTTACCTTTTATTTTTTAAAATTGATCAATATTTCCTTGACCATATAGAGTATAGATATAGAGAGATAAGACTCATATTTTTTTATAGAATTCCCTTTTCAGGTTTTCAATCCGATCAGTATCATGTCTCTTTTTAAGGGTAGTTTAAAGTCACACATAACGAACTAATAATGCTAAATTTTAAGGTTGAATAGCTTTGATCGTGATTTTTTTTTGAAATTAGAACCCAAACAAGGCTTAATGGCTAGGGAAGGTCCCAACATTCATTAGATACTTCCAAGGGGAATCTTGAGTCATGATTTTTTATTGTTACCAAATCTAAAAAATGAATTATGAGAATAGAGGAGGTCTCCTATAATAACAATGTTACCGTTATTTGACAAACCCATTATGTGAACTATATTATGTAGGGCCATCTTGGGATGTACTGGATAGCCAAATAGTGGAATCTTTTAGCTGACATTCCCGTTATATGGGCGACTTATGCAAGGCCACCTAGGGGTATGTACTGCATAGTCATGAAAAAGTTCTCCCAAGAATTCTGATATTCTATTACTGATAAAAAAGGGTTTAAAATTTAGATGTCTCAAGACCATAGTGGGTGGATTTTCTAAGTAATGGTATCTATGAATAAAAGGTCCATTTGTGCAGACATATTGCTATGAATGAGAAACCAATCCTACACTATTTTGATGTATGAAGGAAAAGGAAGGTACATTTTTAAAAAAGGGGATTTCTGATATTTTTATATGCAGTTTAAATTCATGAAGTAAATATATTATGTTGTGAATTTTAATTCATGTAGAAAGGATATTGGAGGGGTTTTGTAGTTTCAAGTCATGCATTAAGGAATTTAGATGGATTTATTTTAAGGTATTTATCTTTGACCAAAGGTTTATGAATCTCCAATTTCTTGGTAATTTGTCTAGAAACATACTACCATATTCAGGTATGGAAATAAAGAATTGCAAACTATGATTTGGGAATTTCTGAATTCAAAGAATGACATAATAAAAGGGATAAAGGAATCAGAGGAAGTCTTTTCCAAGAAAAAAGTTACCTCTATTTGATGAACCTATTATGGGGGCTATAATATGCAGGTCTGACTGGGGTATGTGCTGCATAGAAAAACAGTGGAATCTTTTGGCTGACATGCCCATTATGTTGGTGACTTATGCAAGGCCACCAAGGGGCATTTATTTCATATCCAGACAAAATAGCTCTTTGGTATCAAGCATTATATTAATAAAAGCCTAAGAAAGTTTATGGAGATTCATATTTTCTAAATCATAAAGTTTGGTTTATGGAGAAAGTACCTGAACACAGAAAGAGTATTTCTAGTAATGATTTACAAAGAAATAGAGGAATAGAATCTCTACAAAGGTCTGATCTGATTATAGGAAATATGGTTTCTATTGTTTTTAGGTCATATGACTAGGACAAAAATATTATGGAAACAATTGATGAAATGTGGTTAAATGATCCAAGTTTATTTCAGTATGATTTGAACAAGTGAAGGGAAAAAACATAAACCATTATCTTAGAGACTTTCAGGTCAGGAGGAAGGATATGGGGAAAATATGAAATGAACGACTGCTTTAAAATATGGGTTCCTGCATACTGTCGTCAAATAATTAAGGGGATAGAAGAGGATTATCCCAAGAATGAAGTTACCGTTGTTTGAAAACCCCGTTATGGGGGATGTATTATGCAAGGCCAACGGGTCATATGCTATATAGTCAAACAGTGCCATATTTTGGCTAACATGGTAGTTATATGGGTGACTTTTCTACAAGGCCAACTAGGGCACATAATACATAGTCAGGAAAAAGATCTCTTAGGTATCAGATACTCTATCACCAGAAACTGAAGAAGGATTAAGAATATCTGAAAGTATTTCAAGATTAGGAGTATGACATGTGAAAGGGGTATTTTTCCAATACATAAAGTAATTATTTAGACCATTGTTCTCCATGAATTTAGAATCCATTACATAGATCTGATTCATATGTATAAAAGGGGAAATCTCTTGTTTCCTTTATGGGTTCTCTGAGGAGAGAGACCAAAATAAAATATCCTGTATCGATTTTGATCTTATGTAGGAGAGGGGGAATTTTCATTTATCTCATGGCTAGGACTAGGATCTATGGCCTAGTCTTCACTACGTATCTCAATGGAATGAGAATCAAGTCTTGCATAGTTCTCTATGCAACACATAGTTTAAAGTAGTGTGGTAAGGACATTATGTTGCGCAGTTTAGAGTCATGAAGTAGGGACATTAAAGGATTTGATATGAAGAGAAAATTGAATATTGTGTATGGACTAGGGTGTAGGACCCAAGTGTCACTGCGTATCCTATCGAAGCAAGAATCAAGACATACGTAGTTTTGTCAGATATAAGTTCATGTATAAGGTGAAAACATGCACTGGATCTCTTCATGTAGATTTGACTCTAACATGGGAGAAAATATACTTTTTCATATCATGCTGCAATCGGGATTAGGATTTAAAATATGCACATCGCTACGTGTCTCATATAGATGAGAATCAAGGCACACATAATTCTTGTAGGTCCTTGCAGTTTTACATCTTGCGGTATGGACGAAGATGAACCGATGTGAAAAGATGGAAATATTGTGAGTGGGCTAGAGTTAAAACGTAGGGGCCACTATGTATCTTAAGGGGATGAGAATCAAGACATATGTAGTTCTTGAAAACCCCCTAAACCCCCCTTAAAACCCTCAAAATCCCTAAAACCATTAAAAACCCCAAAAAACCCTAAAAATCCTAAGAAACCCTAAAAATCCATGGAAACATAAAAATCCCTAAAAAACCTAAAAACCCCCAGAAAACCATAAAACCCTTAAAAACCATAAAAAACCTAAAAACCATAAAAAACCTAAAAACCCAGTAAAAACTCTAACAACCCTTAAAACCCCTAAAAATGTTAAAAAACACTAAAAACCCTTAAAACCCAAAAAACTCAAAAACAAACCCTAAAAACCTAAAAAGAACCTAAATACCATGAAAACCCAAAAAACACTAAAATACTCTAAAACCCAAAAAAAAAACATGAAAAACCTAAAATCCCTCAAAATCCCAAAAAACCCAAAACCCCATAAACCATAAAAATCCAAAAAAACTCATAAAAATCCATGAAAATGTAAAAAACCCTAAAAACCCTTAAAAACCCCTCAAAACCAACAAAACCCTAAAAACCTTTAAAACCCCTAAAACCCCATGAAACCCCTAAAACCCACTAAAAACTCTAAAACCCTTAAAACTTTATAAAACTCTAAAAAAAACTTAAAAACCATAAAAAACTCAAAAAGGACCAAAAAACCCCAAAAGACACTAAAAACCCCAAAACCCCAAAACCTTAAAAACCCTAAAAAACCCTAAAACCCCTCAAAATCCCTAAAAAACCTAAAAACCATAAAAACCGTAAAAATATTAAAAAACCCCAAAAAAATCTATGAAAACGTTGAAATTCAAGAAAACCCCCTTAAAATCACAAAACCCCCTAAAAACCAAAAAAAAACCATAAAAACCACAAAAAACTCTAAAACCCCTTAAACCCCTAAAGATGTTAAATAACTCTAAAAACCCTTAAAACCCATAAAAAAGTAAAAAAATCTAAAAACCCAAAAGACCCTAAAAACCCTAAAAACCCATAAAAACACTAAAAATCCCTGAAAACCTTGAAAATCCTAAAAATCCCTAAAAACCCAAAAAATACTAAAAATCCTAAAAGACCCCTAAAAATCAATGAAAATATAAAAATCCCTAAAAACCTTGAAACCCCCCAAACCATAAAACCCATAAAAACCATAAGAAACCCTAAAACTAATAAAAACCATAGAAAATCACTAACAACTCTAAAAACCCAAAAAAACCCCTAAAATGATAATAACTCTAAAAACCTTAAAAACCCTAAAAACTCAAAAAACCTCAAAATAACCTAAAACACTCAAAAACCATAGTATCTCCAAAACCCCTGAAAAACCCAAAAACCCCTCAAAATCCCTAATAACATTTAAAACCCCTAAAAACAATATGAATCCTAAAAAAACCCCTAGAGTTCTGTGAAAACATAAAAACCCTAAAAGCCCCAACCCCCCCCCCCCCATAAAAAATCTAAAAATCCATCAAACCCCTAAAAATGATAGAAAACACTAAAGAACCTAACCTAAAAACCCTTAAAACCACTAAAAACCCCTAAAACACTCAAAATATTTAAAACCCCTAAAAATCATAAATATCCTATAAAACCCCTAAAACCCCTTAAAAACCCCTAAAATCCATAAAACCCCTAAAAAAATTAAAAAACCCTAAAACACCATAAAAATAATGAAAACACTAAAAACTATTTAAACCCATAAAAACGTTAAAAACTTTAAAGAACTTAAAAAACACTAAAAACTCAGATAAAACACTAAAACCCAAAAAAGACCCTAAAAACCCTGAAAACACTAAAACCCCTAAAACCCTAAAAACCCCTCAAATTCCCTAAAACCCCCCAAAAATTATAAATCATCCACAAAAATCCTCAAAACCACAAAAAAATCTAGAAAACATAAAAAACCCTAAAAACCCTTATAACCCCTTAAATCCATAAAACCCTCAAAACCTTAAAAACCCTAAAAACGCATAAAAACCCTAAAACCCAGTAAAAACCCTAAAAACCCTAAAACCCCCTAAAAATGATAAAGAAAAATATAAAAACTTTAAAAACCCTAAAAAACTCAAAAAAACCCTAAAACCCCTAAAAAAACCCCCAAACCCCCTAGAACCCTCCAAATCCCTAGAACCCCTAAAAACCCCAAAATATAAAAAATCCGAAAAACCCCTCAAAATCCTTGAAAATGTAAAAGTCCCTAAAAACCTTGAAATCCCCCTGAAAACCATAAAAATATCCAGAAACCTTAAAAACCCAAAAAACCCAAAAAACCCACTGAAAACCCTAAAAACCCTTAAAAACACTAAAAACATTAAAAAAACTCTAAAAAACCATAAAACCCTAAAAACACTTAAAAATCCATAAAACCCCTGAAAACCCCTAATAACCCTCAAAGTCCATAACCACTCTAAAAAACCCCAAAAACCATAAAAATAATAAAAATCCCCTAAAAATCCCTAAAAACTTAAAAAACCCAAAAATCCCTAAAACCCCCATGAAAACCATAAAAACCCCTAAATACCTTAAAAACCCATTAAAACTCATAAAATATCTAAAACCTAATAAAAACTCTAAAACCCTTAAAACCCCTAAAACTCCTAAAAATGTTAAAAACATTAAAAAACCTCAAAACCCCTAAAAAACTCATAAAACCCTAAAAACCCAAAAAAGACCCTAAAAACCTTGAAAATACAAGAAACCCTGAAGACCCATGAAATCCCCTAAAAACATCAAAATCCCTAAAAACTCAAAAAAAACTCCTAAAAAACCCAAAAACATGAAAATACTAAAACACCCCTAAAAATTCATGAAAACATAGAAAAAACTAAAAACCCTAAAAAATCACTAAAAACCAAAAAACTGTAAAAACCATAAAACTCTAAAACCAATAAAAACCCTAAAAACCCCCTAAAAACTGTAAAAACCCTTAAACCCCCTATAGACATTAAAAAACTCTAAAAACCATAAAAAAGTCAAAAAAAACTAAAAACCCTAAAAACCCCTAAAAACTCTAAAAATTTCTAAAAAACCAAAAAACCATATGATTTCTGAAACGCCTAAAAATACACAAAAACAAAAAAACCCTAAAAACCTTGAAAACCCCCTAAAAACCATAAAACCCCTAAAGACATTAAAAACCCCAAAAACCAATTAAAACTACTGAAAACTCTAAAAACCCTCATAACCCCAAAAAACCTTAAAAACTCTTAAAACCTTAAAAATCCTAAAAAAATAAAAAAAACTAAAAACCCAAAATACCCTAAAAACCCTGAAAACCCATAAAAACCCAAAAAACCCCTAAAACCCCTAAAACCCCTGAAAATCCCTAAAACCCTGAAAACCCTACTAAAAACCATAAAAATTCTAAAAACCTCTAAAAATATATGAAAACATAAAAAACACTAAAAACCCTAGAAACCACTTTAAAACAATAAAACCCTGTAAAAACCATGAAACCTTTAAAAACCCAAAAAAACCTTAAAAACCACTAAAAACTCTAAAAACCATTAAAACCCCTACAAACGTTAAAAAACATGAAAAACCATAGAAACCCTAAAAAATTAAAGTACAAAAAAATCATAAAAGGCCTTAAAAACCCTAAAAACACCTAAAACACCAAAAAAGACTAAAAATCTCTAAAAACCCTATAAAACACTAAAAACCATAAAAATCCTAAAAACCATGAAAATGTAAAAACCCCTAAAATCCTAAAAACGTCTAGAAAACCATAAAACTCCTAAAAATATTAAAAACTAGTAAAGACCTATAGAAACCCTAAAAGCCACTACAAACTGAAAATAACCCTAAAAACCATAAAAATATATAAAAACCATAAAAAAACCCATAATGATAATAATCCTAAAAACCCCTAAAAATCCATGAAAACGTAAAAAATCATAAAAGCCCTAAAACTCCTAAAAACCTTAAAACCCCTAATAACCCGTAAATACCCCAAAAACCCTCAAGATCTTTAAATATCCAAAAAACCATGAAAATCATAAAAAATCCCAAAAAATCTATGAAAATGTAAAACATCCTAAAAACCTTGAAAATCCCTAAAAATCATTAAGGCCCCTAAAAACCATAAAAACCCTAAAAACCCTAAAACCCACAAAAATTTATAAAAACCCTTAAAAAACATAAAAATGTTAAAAAAACTCTACAAAACCATAAAATAATAAAAAAACTCAAAAAAACTTAAAACCCCAAAAGACACTAAAAACCCCTAAAAACCAAAAAATCCCTAAAAATCCCTAAAACACTAAATTCCAAAAAAAATCCCATAAAAATCAATGAAAGTGTAAAAAACCCTAAAAATCCTGAAAATCCATGAAAATAATAAAAACCCCTAAAAACCATAAAAACACTAAAAACACATAAAAACCCTAAACCACTAAAAACTATAAAAACCCCTTAAACCCCTAAAAATGTTAAAGAACTCTAAAAAACTAAAAAACACTAAAAAACTAAAAAACTTGTAAAAACATCTGAAAACCCTAAAAGCCTCAAAATCCCAAAAACCCAAAAACCCTCAAAACCATATATATCCTAAAAAATCCCTAAAAATCCATCAAAACATAAAAAAACCTAAAAACCCATAAACACCCCTGAAAACCATAAAACCCCTAAAACCCTTAAAAGACCCGAAAACCCATAAAAACACTAAAAACCAATAAAAACTCTTATAATGGGACAATCCTCTTTGGTCCACTTCTTAGTGAAAATCCAATGTTTGAGGTGTTCTAGAGGTAACAATGACTCATTTTTGGAGTTTTCCAAAATTCTATTTTACCAACAGTAGGTCACTGATGGTGAGTTAGGACCAGTGACTCAAAAGGGTGATTTGAAATGGTGACTCATGACGTTGAATCACTAATGGTGAGTCACTTGTGGTGGGTCACAATGAAGAGTCATGATGGTGACTCACAGAACAATAGCTCATCGAACGAGGACTCACTGAATGGTGACTCACCAACTGTAGCTCCTCATTGGTAGATCACATCGGTGACTCATCCAACAGTGAGTTGCCTAATGGTTCCTCACCCAATGGTGATTCATTTTTAACAGTTTTTCAAAATTTACAGTTTTTTCCAGTTTTTCCGGTTTCACCTCTTTTACAATATTATTTGACTTAAATTGAGTTTAAAACTATACTTAAGTGTTTTTGAATCCATTTAAAAGTATATCAATTATATATTTAAATTCCAAATGCTTAGGAGGATTTTAGAAAGTAAAAATGCGTGGTCTTGATCAAGATATGGCTTTAGTGTCTTTTGAAACTGTTCTTCTGTTGATATAGGATCTATCCCTTCTAAAGCCAAGACCCTTTCTTCCTTGTATTTTTACCATTACTCTTACTACTGATAATCCCCAAAACCTTTCTTCCTCAAGGAACCATGTGTCTATGTTTCACCCTTGTATCATTTTCCATGGAGCCTTGTGCACCCCCTGTTTGGCACAAGGAGGAGGTGTTGATCATCTGTTTCTTGAGGAAGGGAGTCCTTCATCTCTTTTAATTTTTGTATCATGTGGGGTGGGTGTATGAATGTTATATTGTGAAGATAAAATAATTCAAAATAAATAAAGATAATAAAATCTATTTAATATCAATATAAAGGGACTCGGTAAAAGTGATGCATGCTTATGTTTTATTGGTTACTAATATTGTGATATGTATGGGCTATATAACTTCTAAAAATCATGGCCATTGGTGGTCCTTATTTTTGAACCTTTGATGGCTTGTGGATGATTATTTTTGATCCTTGGTGAATAACCATATGAATATGAAATTAGTTAACTATGTATATTTAGTTAAATAAATGGATGCCTCATGATCGAACTTGCTCTGTAATAGCCCTTGAATTATCAACGTGGAATTAAAGAGGGGGTGTTTTCTAAATCTGAATACACCCTACTTTATTTGGTGTGGTTGTGTGCTATGTGTGGTTTTGTTCTATCTTATTCCTTGTGTGGTTGTGTGGTGTTGGGGTTGAGAAAACTATTGTGTGTATGGGGTGGTTTGGGTGGTGTGATGGAATCTCAGGTTGAGAGATTGATTGTGGAATGGATTGGCAGTGTTTGAGTAGCGGGGTTATAGGTTTGGGTTGTGCTATGTTTATATTGTTGGGTGTGATTTTTGTGGTGTTGTTATATAGCGGGGTTGTTAGGTTTAGTTGTAATGATATGTTTTGTGGGTTTTGACCATGTATTGAGGGTTTTCTTGTTCAGAGGATGGATTGGGTATAATGCCTTTGAAAAATGATGATGGAAGTGGTTTGTAGGGTTGGTTAACGGAGTGGAAATATGAATTGAGTTGCCTTACTTTGGTTCTTTTTCCACTTTGTGGTTTATGTTGTGTGTCTTGTTGTGTGCTATGATTAGTAGTTTCTTGGGTAGGGATGGAATAGACAAATGGATTTATTAATAAAGAATGATAATTGGTTAAATGAGTTGGTTGGGGCTTTGTTTGAGTTTTGGATTGTTGTGAAGTGGATTTCGTTTAACAACTTCCAAAGTGATTGTTGCTGGTGTTGTTAAATGCATTTAGAGGAAGTAGTAAAGATGGTTTTGTGGGATGGTTGTTTGTTTGGAAAAAACATAGGTTTGTATGAGTGTTTAATACCTATATATATATATATATACTTTCACTAAATTGTGATTTCTATATGAACCCCACCCTAATTGAGCACTATTTTCCAAACACCCCCATTGTCATGGGTCAGGGTGACTTTTCCCAATATCCCGGTGGGAGGATGGATGGCTGGTTATTGGCTCTTCTCTGCTCCCTCTTCTAGGAATTGGTAGCCCAAGATTCTTCAAGCAGGTTGTGGTGAGGTGTGAGGCCGAGGTTTCTACGGTAAAGATATGCTTTTACAGATGTCTACGAGATGAGATGTGGTATGATTTCGGCACAGGTGTTTGTGGGTAGGATGTGATATCATTGTGACCCAGGCGTGTGCGGGTGGGATGTGGTGAGAATTGTATGCCCAGGTTGTGGGACTAACTCTGAGGCCTAGGTTTGTGCGGGCGGGTTGTGACGTGGGACTTTTGGAAGAGTTTGGAAGCACCATGACATTTTCTATTAGGGTATGAGTAGTTAACCAGTGGGAAGTAGTGTGAGGTACCCAAACATCAATGTTCTTATTATATTACTTTACTTTACTTATGTTATTTGGTGAGCGTGCCTTGGTGAGGTTGGGATGGCTAGTATTCATTGTTAGGTGTTGTTGGTTTCTACTATTTTCTCATAGGGGCATTAATATGCTTCTACCATTTTTTATGAGATACCTTGGTTTTTTTCCTACTGAGTATACTTATATGCTCACCCTATGTATATAAAACTATTTCCAGGTTTCCATGAGGATTACGAAGACCATACTGGACCTTACTAGCTTGGACTTTGGGACACTTTTCATGTCGCTTCTTAGCCTTGTTTTGTAATAGTTATATTTCTGAACATGCATGTGGGATAGATTTTTTGTTTCTTTTATGTATGTATTGGAGTTGTTTTGGGATAAACCATGTTATCTCCCAATATTGTTTTCTTATAAAAAGGGTAATGTCTCTTATTTCGTGAGATTCTATACCCTTGGTGTTGGTCGCCACCCAAGGGCCTACTAGAGGTGGGACTGGGGGTCATTATCTCTCTTCCTTCATTTCCAACTCTGGAGGGGGATCTTTAGAGGGAGAGGGTTGTGACAGAATGGTATTAGAGCTGATGGTTGAGAGATAGGATGGAGTTTGGAGAGAGGCACAATGAGGATTGCATGGGTTGGTAGGGAAATAGTGCTAGGTTACCTTAGTATGTGGCACAGGCCAGGGAAGAACGACTAGGATGTGGGATATTAGGGCCCCCCTTGATCTGATGTAAGGAATATGAGTCTACGGAATGACCAAGTGAGGCTACACTCTTTTCAGGGTAGAGACCCTAGGCAAGGTACATGCAACATAATGAGTTGTTCTCTTATTTGAATTGGGTTTTTTGGGAAATTTGAAATAAATAATGAGTTAAGTGACTTAAAATGAATCTTAAGTAAAATTCCATACTACTTGGGCTTAGAATTTCCTTGTTTTCCTTTCCAGCTATGACACCCAGTCATCGTCCACATGTGGCTCTAACGATTGAGGCTTGGCAAGCCGATCTGGTTGATCGACGGAGGGTTGATCAAGTAGAGGATGATGATCAGTGGTAGAAGATGCTATTTGATTTATAGTGGCATACTCTAGGAAAGTATGAGGACAACGTTTCAGACATAGAGATGGAGAGTTGGCTTGAGGATATTATGATCACCTTTAGTTTTATCTGGGATATAATGGAGTACTAGGTTCCTTTGGAAGTGATCCATATGTGGGGAGTTGTGTGTCAGTGGTGGATTCTATACCTGGGAGAGAGGAAAGCGGTAGATGTTTTGTGGTCTAAATATGAGAAGGAATTCTGGGAAGAATTCCTTTCATCCACCATGAAGGATGAGAAGAGGCAGGGGTTACTCTACCTCCAGTAGGGGAGTATGTTGGTACGAGAGCTGGGGATCAAGTTCAAGGATGTCACAACCCACCTTCTTTAAGATGAGGTAAGGGATAGAAATATGATGGGACCTTCCTTCCATAAGATAAAGTGGAAATAATGACTCCCGAGTCCCACCTCTAATAGGCCCTAAGGTGGCGACTAGCACCAATGGTAGGTAAAAATTCACACAAAATTGGAGGCATTACACTTTTTAATGAAAACAAGATCAGGAGATAAGATGTATCAACCTCAAACAACTGCAAGACACATATATATAACGATACCAAAATCCATCTCACATTCATGTTTAAAGAAAAACTGCTAGAAGTACAAAGAAAACTCTAAGCACCAAAAATAAAACTAAGCAGTGACACAACAACCATCCCCAATGTCCAAGCTAGTAAGGTCTAGCATGGTCAGCATAATCTCTCTTGAAACATGAAAATAGTTTTATATACATAGGATGAGAATACAAGTATACTTGGTAGGAAAATCCAAAGTCACCCATGCATAAGTGGGAGGAACATACTCATTCCCCTTTGAGAAAACAGTAGAAACCAATAGTACCTATCAAGGAATACTCACCACCAAACCTCACCAAGACACACTCACCAAGTAACACAAATCAAGTAATGTAATATAATAAGAACATCGATATTTGGGTACCCTGAAACACTTCCCACTGGTTAACTATTCATCCCTAATGGTGAACTTCCTGACGCTACCATGCTCTTCCACAAGCCCCATTATCACAACCTGCCTGCAATTACCTAAGCCACACACCACATCACATCCTTCCCATAGACACCTAGGCCACAGCCATGACAAATCTCACCCAAAAACACTAGGGACTTATCTCAAAGACACCTGATAAACAAACCACCTCTCACACACATCTGATACAATAAGTATGGTATTAAACCTCAAGACATTACAGCCTGCCCAAATAAGTCATGGGCGATATTATACCTCAAGCCATTACAGCCTGCCCAAATAGTCTTGGGAGAAAAATTCCTAGAAGATGGAGCAGAGAAGAGACAATAACCAACCATCCATCCTCCCACATGGATGTTAGGAAAGGGAACCCTCCCCCATAACAATGGGGGTGTTCAGCACGTAGTGCTCAACACGGGTGGGGTGCATATAGAAATCACAAGGATATATATATATATATACACCAAACACTCATCCCATCCTATGGGGTTCCAAAAATACAACCAGCCCACAAAAAACCACCTATGTTGCTACCTCTACATGAACAAACCACCACGAATAATGGTCACTACAATCCACAACTCAAAACATGCCCCCAACTAGTTCACTTAATCAGTTGTATTTCTACATTATCATTCCATTCATTTATTTATTTCATCCCTACCTGGGAAACTACTAAACACTACAAACATTATAAGGCTAAGAAACCACACCAACCACTGCTAAATCAAAACAAGGAAATATGGACCAAGGTAAAGGAATCCATTTTAACACTCATTCATAAAACAAACAGAGACAACCATCTTGTAGTCCCACTGCAAAACCCCCCTTTCTTAAACACATTAACCATAATTATTGAAAATAATGTTTCCCTATCCTTCATTTCATCTAGAAAATCCCCAACACACCTCATCAAAACCACCCTCTACAGCCCTGATGCATAACAACACCACACCCGACACACCCATAAACAAGGAATCATGACACAGCCCAATCCTGTAGCCCCGCTTCCCAACCACTTCCCAGATGCAATCCCACTACATAACAAGTCCATCAATTCCAAAATCAATCAATCTCTCAGATTGAGATACCATCACACCACCAGTACTGTCCCATACACAAATCCTACAACAACCACCACCGAAGCCACAACCCCGCTGCATAAACATACCATACCAACTCATAGATCCAACACCTCTGTCCACCACTGCACCTACAACTGTGCTTACAACAGTAGCACCATGCAACCCACACAAGTCACAAACCCAATAGAACACAGAACATAGACACACCTATCAAAAAAAGTGTATTTAGATTTGGAAAACACTATTATTTAAATCCACTTTGATAAAAATGGGTGATCACATAAGGGTTTTAATCCTAGGGAATCCATTTATTTAACCAAGTGTACATGATTAATCAGATTGATATTTACAAAAAATTATTCATAAGGAAACAAAAATATTTTTAAAGCATCACCCATGTGCACACAAAGACCACCAATGACCATGATTTTTTGAAGCACATGGCCACAACAGTTAACATCATCAGCAAGGATAAAAAATAAAACAGGTGATCAACATCAATCCACTCACATCCCGTTATCAAGTTTGTATTAGCATTTATCTTTGTTAGAAGTTGGATTCGATAGTTTTCACAAAAGAATATTACTACACACAACTCAGATGATACACAATTAAAAGAGAGATGAAGGAAAACCCTACATGGAATAGCATACAATCAATAACTCTTCCTGGCGTCAAAAATATAGGGTCGTACGAGTAGAAGGAAGGAATCTAAGGTGAAACTTGATCGATGTCTATGACACAACATGTGACTCCATGGGGAGGAAAGGGTCAAGGCTTGCCAAGAGAAAAAGGAAACACATGGGGGAAAAGAAGAACTCAGTTCAGAAGGGCCAGATCATATATCAATGGAAGGGATACAGTTTCAAAGGACATTAAAGTCGGATTATGGCCAAGACCACGTGGTTTTTGGATTCAAAAAAATCATAAGGTTTTTGGAAGATAAATACCATTTAAAACATCCCAAAACTCATTATATATGGAATTTAAATCATTTAAAATCAAAGAAAGTGTCGATGGGAAAAGCTGCAAAAACTGGAAATGAGTCACCAATGGGTGAGTCACCGATAGCAAGCCATCGACGCCGATTGCGATTCACCGATTGGTGACTCACCGATAGCAAGACAACAATGCTAAAAGTGAGTCACTGATGGTTGAGTCACTGACAGTAATCCACCGACACCGATAGCGAGTCACCGATGCTGAGCTACCAATACTGAGCCACTGACGCTAATCCACCGACTCGACCTACTGATGTCTGACTCACTGACGTAGTGACTCACCAACACCCTCGACCTACCCATGCCTCGACTTAACAACGCCTCAACCTACCGATGCCTCAACCTACAGACATCATCGGCCTACCGATGCCTCGACCAGCGGATGCCTCAACCTATCGACGCCTCGACCTATCAATGCCTCGACCTATCGATGCCTCAACCTACTGACTGAAAAACTAGAAATTTGGAATACTCTTGAAATGAGATATCGTTGCCTCCTAGAACACCCCAAACACTGTATTTTGACAATGTAATGGACCATGGAGGTTCGGGCCACTACATTAGATACCTCTCAAAATATTATTGCCCTCAAAAATTCAAAACCAAACCTAGAAGAGAGAGGGGTTTGAATAACCATCTCGTAAGATACATCTTAAGGAAAAACCACCTTCTTGCAGTGAAAACTCAATGTCCAAGAACACCTCCTCCACGATTTTCGAGCCCATAAAATGCAATAAATACCACGCAAGAACCAAAATTCACATAGTCTGAACATATGAATCAGGGAATTCCTTCCTCCATGTCAAGATACTATCTTCTTTGGGCGGCACTGAATTTCCCGCATAGTTTTTATCGCATCTACATTAATGCGTCTTGATTAGGGATCCGATCCTCCACTACTCATGTGTCAGGACTTTATCATATGTCACATAACAAGGAAAGAACTCATCTAATAGAAAAAAGGTTAAAGCAATACATCACAAAGTAAAACACACAAGAAAAACTCAAAACAAATTTGGGTACAAGGTATTCATCTACGTCTCTTGATCCCAAGTACTCTCCTCTAGGCCACCATACCTCCACAACACGTGAACCAAGGGAATGTTCCTTCCACATAACACATTTTTTCAACGATCCCAGATCTCTACCGGTCTCTCCACGAACGATGCATTATCCTCAATATCTAACTCTCTCCAACCAATGACATGGGATTCATCATGAAGATAATTATGAAAATGGGAGATATACAAGACATTGTGGATCCTTATCAATTGCGGTGGTAATTCCAACTGATATGACACATCACCAAATTGTCCTAACACCTTGAAAGGCCTGATTAACTAGGCAGAAAGCTTACTCCCTCTACCAAACCTCTGATACCCATGTTGAGGGGAAACCTTCAAGAACACGTAGTCCCCAACCTCGAACTCCAAAGGCCTACTCCTATGATCGGCATACAACTTCTATCAGTCTTGTTGTGCCTTTATCCTCTCATGGACAAGTTGCACCTTCTCTGTCATACTCTGCACCATGTTTGGACAAAGAAAAACTACCTCCCCAACTTTCTTCCATCACAAGGGTGAATGACATGGCCTCCCATATAAAGCCTCAAATGGAGCCATTCCAATGGAAGAGTGATAGCTATTATTGTAAGAAAACTATACCAAGGAGAAGTTTCACGCCCAAGACCCACTAAAGTCCAAAACATATTCTTGAAATATTTCATCCAACATATGGATGGTCATCTCTATCTTTCTATCTTTATGAGGGTGGAAAGCAGTGCTGGGGCAAAACTAAGTGCCCAAGGCATGCTGTAATCCTTTCGAGACTCGCAATGTAAAACGTTTATCCTGATCTGAGATGATGGATCATGGAACTTCATGAATCCACACCACCTCATCCACATACCTCTATGATAAGGCATCCACTGCACTCAAATCCTTGATTCCTAAGAAGTGAGCTGATTTCATCAACCAATCCACTACTACCCAAATAGCATTGCATCCTCCCTAATCTCTTGGTAATCCTATGAGGAAATCCATCTAGATGTCATCCCACTTCCAGTTGGGGAAATCTTGGGGATGCAACAAACCACTGGGAACATGTTCCCTCAAGCCCTGGTACATCTTGGAAACTCATAGGTGTACCTATAGGGGTGAGATATGTAACTCACACAGAACTTCCATGCACATTTCCACTGGAACAAACAGCTTCCCATAGAACAACATCTGATTCTGACCATCCTCCAACCATCCCTCCAGAGCATCACACTGATCAATATGATCACGCATCACCTCCACCTCTATGTCTCCCCACTGAGACTCCTCCACCTTTTGTCTCAAGAGATGATTGTACAGTCATCTGAAACTAGAAGCCTCTACCACTATCCATTTCCACATCTAAGTGCAAGGAAACCAACTCCTCTATTTCTCTCCAAGCATCTGTAAATTCTCAAACCAATTCCTTTTGGATCTTCCTTCTCAAATCATCATCCACAACATTCCCCTTTCATGAGGTGTAGGATTTATCAAAATCGTAATCCTGGAGAAACTCCATCCACCTCTGCTGTCGTAAGTTTAGGTCTTGCTGAGAAAATATGTACCTCCAGCTCTTGTGATCTGTGAAGACCACAAAGCACTCCCTAATGAGGTAATGTTGCCACAGCTTTAGTGAGAACATGACCGCTACTAGTTCCAGATCATGGGTGGTATAGTTATGTTCATGGGGACATAACTACCTAGCCCCATAAGATATCACTCCCTATTGCTGCATCAGCACACACCCCAAGACTAGAAATGAATCTTTACAAAACAGCTCGAACATCACCCCTTCCTCTGAAAGCCTGAGCACTAGAGCACTAAATAACTCCACCTTCAGATAGTCGAATGCTACTTGGCACTATTCACTCCACACCAAAGCTTAGCTTTTTCTAGTCATAGTTGTCAATGGACCTACAAATTAGGAGAAATCTAGTATGAATATATGGTAGTAGCCTGCCAGACTGAGAAAACTACGAACCTCTACCACATTCATGGGTGCTTCCCAAGAAATTATTGCCTTAACCTTCGACGGTTCCACTGATACACCCTGTCAAGACACCACATTTCTGAGGAAGTGGACCTCCTATGTCCAAAAGATGAACTTGGATAGCTTTCTGTAGAGCTGGTGGTGCCGAAGGACCTCTAGGATAGTCTTGAGATGCTCAGTATGCTCCTTTGAATTCGATTAGATCAGGATGTATTCAATGAATACAATGATGAACTATTCTAAGAACTCATGAAAGACAGAGTTCATGAGCCCCATGAACATGACTGGTGCGTTCGTAACATTGAAAGGCATAACTACAAACTTGAAGTTCCCATAACTACACCAGAAAGTATTCTTTGGGATGTCACCATCCTTCACACTCAACTGGTGATATCTAGAATGCATATTGATCTTGGAAAACCAACTCTCTCCACTCAGCTAGTTGAAAATATTGTTTATCCTTAGGATAGGGTAACGGTTCTTGACCATTACCAGATTCAGTCTCTGATAGTCTATGCATAGCCTTAGACCACCATCTACCTTCTTAAAAAACAAGACCTGAGCACCTCACGATGACACACTGGGTCAAATGAAACCCTTCTTCATTAGATCATCAATTTGAATCTGAAACTCCCACAACTCAGAAGGAACCATCCGATAAGGATCCATCGAAATTAGACTAGCACCGGGTTGTAAGTCTATCCCAAACTCAACATCACGTTGAGGGGGTAGAGTCACAACCTCCTCATATAAAAAATCCATAAATTCTATGAAAACTCCCAAAACCTCCACCATCTCAGCATCCATTGATCACACTAAAATCTCAGCTAATAAGGAAAGAAGCGACTCCATACACCGGCTTCCCACCAGACAGCTCCACTCTCCAATGAAATCTGCACGTTGGCCTTTCACGTTTGAAAATGAAACTATTATCTAGAATAATTTGATAAAAACATGCACCAAAAAAACCAGTCAATGCCAAGGATGAAATCATACGACTGAATCTGTAGTAGAAAGAGATACCCGTTGGACTAATTCTACCCCAACACCAGTCTACATCCCTGGAAAACATCAAACAAATTATTCTGACCTCTGACTGGTGTACTCAAAACTAGGGGTATAGAAATTATCTCTTTGTTTAGTCCCATAGCATGGACTAAAACGAGTGCAAAAAAGGAGTGTGAACCTCCTGAATCAAACAAGGCTCAAGTAAACGTACTAAACAAACTGATCATACCTCGAATGATCTCTGATCCTACTAGAACTGCTGCCTCTACGGCATTTAACTACCCATGCCTAGATCCTCTTCCCCTCAGATGTTAGTTGGCTCCCCAACCATGCCCCGATCAAGGTCTCTATGCAGCACCCTGAGGTTGGCCTCCTCCTACAACGTCTTCCTTTGGTGGAGTAGGGGTCGGTTGTCCCTACTACTGGAAAGGCATAGATGGAAAATACTACTAAGGGTAGCACTGAACCTTCCCACCTCCACCATACTGAGATCGAGTTGGTCACTATCCCTAGAGGTTCCCATGACCTCCTCATGAAAAAAAACTTGGCACCAGGACCGTTGGAAATGGGCGAGGGCTAGAGGGTCAAAACAGAAACTGCTGGGGTCGGCTCCCCACTGGCCAAAACCTAGAAGGCCCTGACACTAGAGACTTGTTGCTGACGGCCTTCCCCTTTGAAGAACTTAGTTGACTTCCCTATCATGGAAGAACTCCTCATGAGTGCATCCTTTCCACCACTTAATCCTTATTCTAAACCTCTATGTATGTTGGTAGGGTGAAGGGAGTAACCACATACTGAAGAGACGGATGAATTACCTCCACTAAATGCCTCTCCCAAGACTCCTCATCCAAAAAGAGATTTGGAGAAAATGTAGGAGATATTTGAACTTGATCCCCAATTCCCTCACCAATATATTCTCCTTCTGGATGTAGATTAGCTCCTTCCTCTTCTCGGCTTTCATCATGGAAGAAAGGAATTCTTTCTGGAACACCTTCTCAAAGTCAGCCTATGAAACATCCATCTCCTTTCTCTCTCGGAGGTAAAGCATCCACCACTGACGCACTGCTCCCCTCATATGGATCACTGCTAGAGGAACCCAGTACTCTATTGGATCTCAGATCAAGTTGAAAGTGATCACCAGATCCTCAATCCAACTCTTAGTTCCTGTATCTGAGACATTGCCCTCATACTTTCCCTGAGTCTATCACTGGAAAGTATGAAATGTATTCTGCCACTGATTTTCCTCATTCTCTAGGTCAATCCTTTTCCAATAGGTCGAATCGGCCTATTGATCCTCCACTACTCATACCACATGTGGATGATGTCCAGAATCCAAAAAATTCCCAAAACAAACAAGAACACAAGTCATCATGATGCATGTACCTTTCCTAGGGTCTCTACCCTGCAAATGGTGTAGCCTCACTTGGTCATTTGGTAAGCTCAAAGTCCTTGCATCGGATCATGGGGGACCTAAAATACCATGTCCTATCCAGTCTTCCCTAGCTTATGTCACACACCAAGGCCACCTAACACTGTTTCCCTACCAACCCATGCAATTTATCATTGTGCCTAACTCCAAACTTTATCTTATCTCTCAACTATAACCTTTGATACCATTCTGTCATGACCCACCTTATTCATGATGAGAGAAGGGATAACAAGGTGTCGAGACCTTCCTTCCTCAAGATGAAGGAGAGATAATGACCCCCGAGTCCCACCTCAAATAGGCCTCATGGTGGTGACTAGCACCAAGGGTAGGTAAACATTCACACAAAATGGGAGGCATTACCATTTTTTAATGAAAAAAGGATCCAGAGATAAGATGTATCAACCTCAAAAAACTCCAAGACACATATATATAAAGATAAAAAAATCCATCCCATATTCATGTTTAAATTAAAACTACTATAAGTATAAAGAAAAATCCAAGTACCAAAAATAAAACTAAGAAATGAAATAGTAACCTGCCCCAAAGTTCAAGCTAGTAAGGTCCAACATGGTCTGCATAATCTCACTATAAACCAGAAAATAGTTTTATATACATAGGGTGGGCATACAAGTATACTCAGTAGGAAAACCCAACGTCACACATGTATAAGTGGGAGGAACATACTAATGTCCCTATGAGAAAACATCAAAAACCAACAACACCTATCAAGGAATACTAACCACCCAACCTCACCAAGGCACACTCACCAAGTAACACAAATCAAGTAATGTAATATAATAATCAAATCAATATTTTGGTTCCTTTAACCACTTCCTGCTGGTTAAATACTCATTCCTAATGGCGAAAGTCCTGATGCTACCACGCTCTTCCCCAAGCCCCGCTGTCATAACCTTCCCACATACACCTGAGCTGCACACCACATCACATCCTGACCACAGAAACCTGGACTACAACCACAACATGTATCACCCGATAACACCTAGGACTCATCTTGAAGACACCTAGGAAACAAACCACCACTCACACATAACTGATACCATAAGTCTAGTATTAAACCTCAAACCATTACTGCCTGCCCGAATAAGTCATGGGTGATAATATACCTCAAGTCATTACAACATTCCCGAATATTATTGGGAGATAAATGCCTAGAAGAGGGATCAAAGAAGATCCAATAACCAACAATCCATCCTCCCACTGGGATATTGGGAAAGGACTCCCTCCCCCATAATAATGGGGGTGTTCGGCATGTAGTGCTCAACATGGGTGGGGTGCATATAGAAACCACAAGGCACTACAAGTATATATATATCGGTGCCAAACACTCAGCACATACTATGGGGTTCCGAACATAAAATTATCCCACATAAAACCACCTTTTCTACTACCTCTACATTCACATACCACCACGAACGATGGTCACTATAAGCCACAACTCAAAACATGCCCCCGAGTGAGTTCACTTAATCTGTTGTCTTTCTGCATTATCATTCCATCCATTTATTTATTCCATCCCTACATGAGAAACTACTAAATGCTAAAAACATTATAAGGCAAAGCAACCACACCAACCACTGTCAAAGAGATACAAGGAAATAGGGACCAAGGTAAAGGAATCCATTTTAACACCCATTCATAAAACAAATAAAGAAACTCAGCTTACAGTCCCACTACACAACCCCCTTTTCCTAGAAACATCTACCATCATTCGTCAATGTAATTTCCCTATGTCCTTACTTTCAACAAGAAAATTTCCAACACACCTCATCACAACCACCCTATGCAGCCCAACTTCATAACAACACCACACCCGAAACACACATAAACATGAAATCATGACACAACCCAGTCCTACAGCCCCGCAACCCAAATGCAGTCCAACTGCATAACAAGTCCATCCATTCCACAATCATTCAATCTCTCAGCCTGAGATACCATCACACCACTCGTATCGACCTATACATAAATCCCACTACACACACCACCAAATTTGTAGCCCCACTACACAAACATACCAAACCAACTCATGGATCCAACCACTTTGTCCACCCTTACACCCACAACTATGCTTTCAATAGTAGCACCACATAACCCACACAAGTCACAAAACCAAATAGAACACAACACACAACCATACCTATCAAACAAGGTGTTCGGATTTGGAAAACATTGTTCTTTAAATACACTTTCATAAACATGGGTGATCACACAAGGGTTTTATCCTAAGACATCCATTTATTTAAAAAAGTGTAGGTGATTAATCATATTGATATTTACAACAATTATTCATAAGGAAACAATAATAGTTATAAATAATCACCCATGTTCACACAAATACCACCAATGAACATGATTTTCAGAAGACACATGACTACAATAGATCACAACATCAACAAGGATAAAAAATAAAATAGGTGATCAACATCAATCCACTCCCATCCCATTATCAAGTTCATATTAGAACTTATCTTTGTTAGAAGTTGGATTCATTAGTTTTCACAAAATAACATTAATATGTTCATCCCACATGATACACAATTAAAAGAGAGATGAAGGAAATCCCTACTTGGAATAAAATATGATCAACTATTCTTCCTTGTGTCAAAAATAGAGGGCCGCATGAGTAGCAGGAAGGAATTTAAGGGGAAACTCGATCAATGGATATAACAAAACACGCGACTCCACATGGAGGAAAGGCTCTAGGAATGAAAATAGAAAATGGAAACACATGGGGGGGGGAGAAGATCTCGGTTTAGAAGGGTTTTATCCTATATCAATGGAAGAGAGATAGTTTCAAAGACCATTAAAGTTGGATCGTGGCCAAGACCATGTAGTTTTAGGATTCAATAGAAGATTCATGTTTTTAGAAGATAAATACCATTTAAACATCCCAAAACTCATTAAATATTGAATTTAAATCATTTAACATTAAATAAAGCATCGGGGATAGTGAGTCACTGATTGATGAGTCACCGAAAACAAGCCACTAATCCCGACAATGAGTCACCAATGGGTGACTCACCAATAGCAAGACATCGACACCGACAGTGAGTCACTAACGTAGAGCTACCGATGTTGAGCCACCGACGCTGAGCCACCGATGTTGATCCACTGATGAAACCTACCGACGCCTGACTCACTGGTGCCTTAACTCACTGATTCCCTTAACCTACCAACACCTAGACCTACCAAAGCCTTGACCTACCGACGCCTTTGACCTATGGATGCCTCAACTTACCGATACCTCTCCCTACTGATGCCTTGAACTATTGATGTCATCGGTCTACTGATGCCTTAATCTACCGACTCCTTGACCTATGGATTCCTTTGACCTACTGACGCCTCGACCTACCAATTCCTTGAACTACCGACTGAAAAACTAGAAATTTGGAAAACTCTTAAAATGAGATAATGTTGCCTCTCAGAACACCCAAAACACTGTATTTTGACAAATTAATAGATCATGGATGTCTATTACATTACAAAGGATATCCTTTGTTTTTCTCCGAATCTCTTTCCAGATGAGGAGTCTTATGCGAGATGCTTAGAGGAGGTGCTTCATCCTTCATTCCAATATGCAGTTACTCCCTTTACCTTACCAACATACTTAGAGGTCGAGAAGAAAGTATAGGTAGTTGATTAGATGCACTCATGGGGAGGTCTACCATGAGAGGGGAGCCATCCTAGTTCTTTGAAAGCTAAGCTTACCAGCAGTAGGTCTCAGACACCAGGGCCTTTGAGGTTCTGACCGTCGGGGAGTTAACCCCAGTAATTTCCATTTCAGCCTTCAGGCCCTCGTGCTTTTCCTATGAACTTGGGATCGAGGTGTTTTGCTTTTGGAGACTGTTTCCATCTTCATATTCAGTGAATGATGGCTGTTCCATCTTATTATAGTGTAGGTGGGTAGATCCAGTGCCTACCTCAGTAGTAGTTGCCAGTAGGGAAGTTAGAGTAGTAGGGATAGTAGGTTGACACTACACTGAGGGGAGACAGAGAAGGTAGAGGCCAAACTCAGGGTGTTCCATAGGGACCTCAACCCGGGCATGGTCACAGAGGTGGTCATCAGCAAAGGGGAAGAGGAGTAGGGCATGTTCAGTTTCAAAATGTAGAGGTAGCTATCCCAGTAGGGATAGAGATCATTCTAGGTACAATCAGTTTGTTTAGTACTCCTGCTTGTGTCTTGTTTGATTCAGAAGCTTCGAACTCCTTCATTGCACCCAGTATACCCCATTCTTTGGGACTATATGTAGAGAGGCTTCCCATGCCCTTGGTGTTAAGTATGCCAGTCGGAGGTTAGACCAGCTTGTCTGATGTGTGCCGGGGATGTAGACTGATGATGGGGCTGCATCAGTCTTGTGGGGATCTCTTATTTCTACAGATGCATCCATAAAATATAATCCTTAGTATTGACTGGTTGTATTCTATGAATGCTGTTATCAACTACTTATGGAGGGGAGTTGTGTTTTCATAGGTGGATATCTAGAGTGTGGCCTTCATCGTTGAGCGAAGCTGTTAGGTGGGTACTCGGCATGTGGAGCCTCTTCTTTCCTTGTTGGTTGAGCTGTCAGTGAAAGTGGTGGATGCTGAGATGGTGGAGGATCCCAGAGTTTTTGGGGAGTTCTTTTAAGTCTTTCCTAAGGAGGTTCTAACTATACCCCTTCAACGTGATGTTGAGTTTGGGATAAACTTACTGCTTGATGATTGTTTGATTTCTATATCTCCTTATCGGATGGAACCTTCTGAGTTGCAGGGGATGAATATTCAAATAGATGATCTAATGTAGAAGCGTTTTATCTAGCACAGTGTGTCACCGTGGGTTCTCTAGTCTTTTTTTTGTGAAAAGGGTGGATGTTGGTCTAAGATTGTGAATAGACTACCGGAGGTTGAATTAGGAGACATTCAAGAATGGTTACCCTCTCCTGAGTATAGATGTTATTTTCGACCAGTTGAGGAGAGAAATTTGGTTCTTTAAGATCAATATGTGGTCTAGATATCACCAGATTAAGGTGAATGAGGGTGATATCCTAGAGACTTCCTTAATATACAGGTATGGGCACTTTGAGTTTGTGGTTATGTTGTTCAGTGTTACGAACACACCGTTCGTATTCACGGGGCTTATGAACTCCATTTTCCACAAGTTCTTGGACCGGTTCATCCTCATATTCATCAATGAAATCCTGATCTACTCGAAGTCATAGGAGGAGCATACCAAGCATCTCATGACCATCCTAAAACTTCTTCGACACCACTAACTCTATAGAATATTTTCCAAGTGAAATTTTTAGATGTGAGAGGTGCACTTCCTTGGAAATGTGGTGTCACAACAGGGTGTGGAAGTTGACCTATCAAATGTTTAAGTGGTTGTTTCCTGGGTATCACCCAAGAATGTGGTGGAGGTTCATAGCTTTCTTGGTCTTGTAGGCTACTATCAGAGGTTCGTACCCGATTTATCTCGATTTTCATCTTCGTTGATAGAATTGACCAGGAAAGACCAATATTTTATGTGGGGTGAGCAGTGCCAGGTAGTGTGCAGTTATCTTAAGGGGAAGTTGGTCAGTGCTCTAGTGCTATGGTTTCCAAGGGAAGTGGGGATGTTCTAGGTGTTTTGTGATGCTTCACGTCCAGGTTTGGGATGCATGATGATGAAATATAGGGGAGCGATCTCTTATGGGTATAGGAAGTTACGTCCCCACGAGCATAACTATGCCACCCATGATCTGGAGCTAGCGAAATTCATGTTCGTGCCGAAGTTTTGGTGACATTACCTCATTGGGGAGTGCTTTGTGGTCTTCACGAATCACAAGATCTTTATTTATATCTTTTACCCATGATATTTGAACTTGTGATAGTGTTGGTGGATGTATTTTTTCTAGGATTATGATTTTGAGATCTCTTACACCTCAGGAAAGGGGAATGTTGTGGCTGATGCTTTGAGTAGGAAGTCGTGGAAGGAGGTAGTTTGAGAATTTGCGGACACTTGGAAGGCGATGGAGGACTTGGACGCCTTGAAATTAGATACAGGATTGGATGGTAGAAGAGGCTGTCCATTTCATATTTTGGTGTAGTCTACTCTGATGTAGTAGGTGGAGGAGTCTGAGTGCGGAGACTTGGAGGCAAAGGTGATGTGCTATCGCATTAACCATGGTGATGCTCTGGAAGGATGGTTGGAGGATGGTCAGAATAATATGATATTGTGTGGGAGGATTTTTTTTTCTAGTGGTGAATTATGAGGGAGTTCTCAATGAGTTTCATATCTCACCCTTAGTGGTACACCCAAGAATTTATAAGATGTGTCGTAGCTTGAGAGAATAGTTTTGGTAGCCTGGGATGAAACGAGCAGTAGCGGAGTTTGTGATGAGGTTCTTAGTGTGCCAGTAGGTGGAGGTTGAGAACCATATTCTCAGTGGTTTTTTGTATCCCTTGGATGTCCCCAAGTGGATGTGGGAGGACATCTCAATGAAATCATCACAGGATTACCCAGGTATCAAGGATTCTATGATGCAATCTGGGTAATAGTGGATTGGCTGATGAAACCGGGTTACTTATTAGAAATTAAGGAGTCGAGCATAGTGGATACCTTGGCCAAGAGGTATATGGATGAGGGGGTGTGGCAGCATGGAGTTCCAAGATACATTATTTCATATTGGGATACATGTTTTACCTCATTAGTCTAGAGGGGATTGTAGCATGATTTTTACACTCAGTTACTCCTTAGCACTTCCTTCCACCCTCAGACTGATGGGTAGATAGAGCGAATAATTCAGACACTGGAGGACATGTTGAAGGCATGAATCTTGGAATTTATTGGATCTTAGGTGTGACACTTTCCCTTGGTAGAGTTTTCTTATAATAATATCTATCACTCTTCCATTGGCATGACTCTCTTTGAATCTTTTTATGGAAGATCATGTCATTCACATTTGTGCTGGATAGAGGTTGGGGAGACAACTGCACTTGGTCCCAAGGTCGTGCAGAGCATGACAGAGAAGTTTCATCTTTTCCTTGAGAGGAATAAAGTATCACTAGACCGATAGAAGTCATATGTTGATCATAGGAGGAGGCCCTTTGAGTTTGAGGTTGGGGACCATGTGTTCTTGATGGTTTCCCCTCAATGTGGGCAGCAGAGGTTCGACAAAGAGGGAAAACTTTCTCCCAAGTTCATTGGACCCTTTGAGGTTTTGGGGAAAGTTGGTGAGGTGGAATACCGGTTAGCGCTACCACCATAGTTGGATAAGTTCATCGAGGTCTTTCATGTATCTCAGCTTCATCAGTATCTTCATGATGACTCTCATGTCATTTACTGGGGGGATTTAGATATCAAGGATGATGCAATGTTTGTGGAGCAGCCAGTAGAGGTCTAGGATCATCAGGAGAAGGTTTTGTGTGAACAGACCATTCCCTTGGTTCATGTGTTTTGGAGGTATGGTGTCCTGGAGGATAGTACTTGGGAAAGAGAGACGTAGATGTGTTCTCAGTACCCAGAGTTGTTCTGATTTTTCCATGTTGTGTTTCCCTTTGTAATGTAATGCTTGAACCTTGTTTGTTATGAGATGAGTTGTTTCCTTGTTCAGTTATGTGTGATAAAACCATGACATTGGAAAGGGGGAGACCAGATTCCTAATTAGGATGCATTAATTGAGATGTTATTAAAACTATGTGGGAGTGCCAGTGCCACCCAGAGCAGATAGTATCTTGACATGGATGAAGGAATTCCCCGATTCATATGTTCAGATAATGTGGATTTTGGTGCTTGTGTGGTGTGTCTTTTGGTCAGTTGAGGTAGTAGGTGTTGGAGGAGGTGTTTTGGATGTTGAGGTTTCACTCCAACTTTCAAACAAAATAGAGTGGTTTGTTGTTGAACCTTGATGTGTTTGGTGTCTAGCGGTATTTCAAGTGTTGGAGGATATTTGATAGGTATCTCATAGGGTTGTTATTTGGACCCCTATTTTCCTTTTGGGTTTAGTTTTGAATTCTCAAGGCTGATAATAGTTTGATAGGAATCTGATGTATTGGCCCAAACCTCTCTAGTCCATTACTTTGTTAAAATTCAGTGTTTGAGGTGTTCTGGAGGTAACAGTGACTCATTTCAGGAGTTTTCCAAAATTCTATCTTTTCCAATTGTAGGTTGTTGACGGTGGTGAGTCAGGACTGATGACTCATAATGGTGAGTCACAATGGTGAACCGTGATAGTGACATGCTGATGTTGAGTCACATATGGTGGGTCACAACAGTGAGTCATGACGGTGACTCACCGAATGGTGAATCACCAAATGGTGACTCACCGAACGGTCGCTCACCGAATGATGACTCACTGAACGATGACTCTCCAATAGTAGCTCATCATCGGTAGGTCACACTAGTGACCCATTCAATGGAGAGACACCTAATAGTGCCTCAACCACTGGTGACTCACGATGGTGACTCACCCAACAGTGTGTCATTTTTGACAGTTTGTCAAAATTTCTAGTTTTTCCCAGTTTTTCTAGTTTTTCCCTTTTAACGTTTTATTTTATATAAATTGAGTTTAAAAATATAATTAAAAGTTGTTGAATACATTTAAAATGATCTAAAATATATCATTAAATTACTAAGGCTTGGGAGGATTTTAGATTGTCAAAACATGTGGTCTTGATCGTGATCCGACTTTAATGGATTTTGAAACCATTCTTACATTGATATAGGATCTTCCCCTCTAAAGTCGAGACCCTTTCTTCCTATTACATTTCCATTTACTCTTGCTATCGAGAATCCCTAGAAACTTTATTCCTTGAGGAACCGTACATCTATGTTTCACCCCTAGATTGTGTTTCCCTGGAGCCTTGCTTACCCCCTATTTGGCGCAAGGAGGAGGTGTTGATCATCTATTTCTTTAGGTAGGGGTCCCTTTGTCACTTTTAATTTGTGTATCATGAGGGGTGGGTGTATGAATGTTCTCTTATGAAGATAAAATAATTAAAAATAAATAAATATAATCAAAACTATTTAATATAAATATATATGGGATGGGGAAAAGTGACGCATGCTTATGTTTTATTGGTTACTGATATTGTGATCTATATGGGCTATATGCCTACTAAAATTCATGGTCATTGGAGGTATTTGTTTGCACACCTATGATGGATTATGTATGTTTATTTTTTATCCTTAGTGAATAATCGTATTAATATGAAATTGGATAACCATTTATATCCGGTTAAATAAATGGATGCCTTAGGATCGAACATTCTCTGTGATAACCCCTTAATTATCAAAGTGGAATTAAAGAAAGAGTGTTTTCTAAATCTGAATACACCCTTGTTTATTAAGTGTGATTGTGTGTTGTGTGTTGTTGTGTGGTACTGGGGTTGAGGACATGGCTATGTGTATGGGGTGGTTTGGAAGGTGTGATGGAATCTTAGGTTGAGAGATTGATTGTGGAATGGACGAGCAGTGTTTGAGCAGCAGGGCTACAGGTTTTGGTTGTGCTATGTTTATGTTGCGGGGTGTGATGGGTGTAGTGTTGTTATATAGCTTGGTTGTTAGGTTTAGTTGTGGTGAGATGTGTTTTGGGGTTTGGATGTGTGTTGGGGGTTTGATTTTTGAGAGGATGGATTGGGCAGAATGACTTTGAAGAATGATGATGGCAGTGGTTGGTAGGGGTGTTGAACGGAGTGGAAATATGATGTGAGTTTCCTTACTGTAGTTCTTTTTACTTTGTGTGGTTTATGCTGTGTGGCTTGTTGAATGCTATGATTAGTAGTTTCTCAGTTTGGGATGGAATGAACAAATAGTTTTCTAAATAAATAATGATAATTTGTTAAATGAGTTGGTTGGGGGTTTGTTTGAGTCGAGGCTTGTTGTGAAGCAGTTTTCGTTTATCAACATCCGAAGTGATTGTTGCTGGTGTTGGTAAATGCATTTAGAGGTAGCAACAAAGGCGGTTTTGTGGGTTTGTTGTTTGTTTGGAAAAAATCCAAGGTTGCGTTGAGTGTTTGATAACTATATATATATATATATATATATACTTGTACTTCCTTGTCATTTCTATACGCACCCCACCCTAGTTGAGCACTATGTGCCAAATACCCCCATCGTCACAGGGGGTGAATTTTCCAAACATCCCAGTGGGAGGATGGACGGCTGTTTATTGGATCTTCCCTACTACCTCTTCTAGGCATTGGTAGCCCAAGATTCTTAGAGAAGGTTGTGGTGTGGTTGTGAGGCCCATCTTTCTATGGGCGACGTATGTTTTCCCAAGTGTCTACGAGATGAGACGTGGTATGGTTTTGGACCAGGTGTTTTTGGGTGGGATGTGGTATGGTTGTGGCCCAGGTGTGTGTGGGTAGGATATGGTGAGCTTTGTATACCCAGGTTGCAGAACTAGATTTGAGGCCTAGGTTTTTGTGGGCGGGTTGTGACGTCCAGCTTGTGGAAGAGTGTGTAAGCGCTAGGAAGTTTTCCATTAGGGTATGAGCAGTTAACCATGGGAAGTGGTGAGGGGTACCCAAACATCAATATTCTTATTATATTACTTTACTTGACTTATGATATTTGGTGAGCGTTCCTCAGTGAGGTTTGGATGGCTAGTATTCCCTATTAGATGTTGTTGGTTTCTACAGTTTTCTCACAAGGGAATTAGTATGCTTCTCCCACTTATGCATGAGAGACCTTGGTTTTTTCCTACTGAGTATACTTGTATGCTCACCCTATGTATATAAAGTTGTTTTCAGGTTTCCAGGAGGATTACGTGGACTGTCCTGGACCTTACTAGCTCAGACTTTGGGACAGTTGTTGTGTTGCTTCTTTGCCTTGTTTTTGGTATTTACTTTAGATACTCTTGTTTTGTAACAGTTATATTTCTGAACATGCATGTGGTATGGATTTAGGATTTCTTTTATGTATGTCTTGGAGTTGTTTTAGGATGAACCATCTTATCTCCCAATCTTTTTTTTATTATTAAAAGGGTAATGCCTCCCATTTCGTGAGATTCTATACCCTTGGTGATAGTCACCACCCCCGGGCCTACTGGAGGCGGGACTCGGGGGGTCATTATCTCTCTTCCTTCATTACCATCTCAGGAGGGGCATCTTTGGAGGGAGGGGTCATGACAACTCCAAAAACCCATAAAACCACAACAAACATTAAAAAACTCTAAAGAATATTAAAAACCCTAAAAAACTAAAAAACCTCTAAAAATGAAAAAAAGAAACTAAGAACCCTGAAAACCCCTAAAAATAGTAAAAACCCCTAAAAACCTCAAAATCCCAAAAAACACTGAAAACCCCAAAAAACAATAAAAAACCTAAAAAACCCCTAAAAATCCATGAAAACATAAAAAACTAAAAAAACCCTAAAAACCCCTGAAAATCATAAAAAGCCCTAAAAACATTAAAAACCTAAAAACCCTAAAACCCACAAAAAACTCTGAAATCCCTTATAACCTCTAAAAACATTAAAAAAATCTAAAAACCTTTAAATCCATACAAACTCAAAAAAAACCTAAAAACCCAAAAGGCCCAAAAAACCCTAAAAAACCCCCCAAAACCCCAAAACCCCTAAAAACCCTCAAAATCCCTAAAACCCAGAAAACCCCTAAAACAATAAAAATCCAAAAACCCCCTAAAAATCCCTAAAAATGTAAAAAATCCTAAAACACCTAAAAACCATAAAAACCCCTAAAAACCCTAAAGAACCCTAAAAACCCATAAAAACCCTAAAAACCATTAAACTCTCTAAAAACTATTTAAACCCCAAAAAACGTTAAAAATCTTACAAAACCTTATAGAACCTAAAATATAAAAAAAACCCCTAAAGACACAAAAAGAACCTAAAACACTGAAAAACTATAAAAACCCTAAAAACCTCTTTAAAACCCCCAAACCCCTCAAAATCCCAAAAACCCCAAAAACTATAAAAATCCTAAAAGCCCAAAAAATCCATAAAGACATAAAATCCATAAAAACCCTAAAAAACATAAAAACACTTAAAAACTTTAAAAACCCTAAAACCCATAAAGACCCTAAAAACACACTAAAAACTCTAAAATCCCTTAAGACCCCTAAAAAAATTAAAAAGCTCTAAAAACATAAAACCCCTAAAATTTTTAAAAACCCCCAAAAAACCAAAAAGAACAAAAAACCTAAGAAAAAACCTAAAACCCCAGAAAATCCCTAAAACCCATCAAAAATCCCTAAAAACCTATAAAGATCCATGAAAATGTAAAAAACCCTAACCTAAAAAAACCCTTAAAAACCCTTAAAAACCCCTAAAACCATAAAACCCCTAAAAGCCATAAAAACCCCTAAAAACCATAAAAACACTAAAAACCTTAGAAAAACCTTAAAAACCCATAAAACAACTAAAAACTATAAAAAAACTTTAAATCCATCAAAACATTAAAAATCTCTAAAAACCATAAAAACCCTAAAAAGTTCAAAAAAATCCTAAAAACCCAAAAGGACCCTAAAAAGACTGAATACCCCAAAAAACCCAAAAAAACCCAAAAAACCCAAAAATCCCTCAAAATCCCTAAATACCTTAAAAATTGCAAAACCATTAAAATCCTTAAAAATCCATTAAAAATCCAAGAAAACATAAAACCCCTTAAAACCCCAGAAAAAACCCTTGAAAACCATAAAACCCCCAAAACCCATAGAAACCCCCAATATACCTAAAAACCCCAAAAACCCTAAAAGCCATAAAAGTCATTAAAACCCTTAAAATTCCTTGAGAATATAAAAAACCCAAAAAAATCCCTGAAAACCATAAAAACCACTAAAAACCTTTAAGAATCCTAAAACCCCATAAAAACCCTTAAAACAGCTAAAAACTATAAAAACCCATAAAACCATTAAAAACGTTAAAAACTCTAAAAAACTAAAAACTCAACAAAAAACACCAAAAACCCAAAAAAACCCTAAAACCCTAAAAACCATTAAAACCCCTAAAAGCCCCTAAAAACCCTAAAAGTCGCTAAAAACTATAAAAAACCCAAAAAACCATAAAATTCATAAAAACCGATAAAAATATATTAAAATGTAAAAAACCCCTAAAAATCATGAAAACCCCTTGAAAACCATAAAAAATCTAAAAACCATAAAAAATCATTAAATCCCATAAAAACCCAAAAATCCAACTAAAACTCTAAATATCCTTTAAACCCCTAAAAACATTAAAAAACTCAAAAAAAACCTTAAAACCCCTAAAAACTAAAAAAACCTGAAAAACCCAAAAAAACCCAAGAAAAACCCTAAAAAATCTCAAAATCCCTAAAAACCTTAAAAACCCTAAAAACACAAAAAACCCCATAACCATAAAAATCATTAAAAAACCTAAAATCCTTGAAAACAACCATAAAAACCCTAAAAGACCACAAAAAAACTCAAAAACCCTAAAAACCCAAAAAGACCCTAAAAACCTAGAAAACCCCTAAAACCCTTGAAAAAACATAAAACCCCTCAAAATCCCTAAAACCCTAAAAACCATAAAAATACTCAAAAACCCTAAAAATCATAAAAACCTTAAAAATCCATGAAAACATAAAAGACCTTAAAATCCATAAAAAATATTAAAAACCACTAAAATCTCTAAAAACCCTTAAAACCCTAAAAATGTTAAAACATTCTAAAAAACTTAAAAAACCTAAAAAACTAAAAAAACCCTAAAAACCCAAAAATACCCTAAAACCCCTTAAAACCCTAAAACACGTAAAAACCCTTGAAACCCCCTAAAAACCACTAAAACCTCTAAAACCCCTTAAAACCCTAAAAATGTTAAAACATTCTAAAAAACTTAAAAAACCTAAAAAACTAAAAAAACCCTAAAAACCCAAAAATACCCTAAAACCCCTTAAAACCCTAAAACACGTAAAAACCCTTGAAACCCTCTAAAAACCCTAAAAATACCAAAATACTATAAGAAATCATAAAAACAATAAAAATCATAAAACCGCCATAAAAATCCATGAAAATATAAAAAAACCCTAAAAACACTAAAACCCCACTCAAAACCATAAAAACCCCAAATATTAAAAAACCCAAAAAACCCATAAAACCATAAACCACTAAAAACTCCAAAATCCCTTAAAACCCTAAAAAATGTTTAAAAACTCTAAGAAACCATAAAAAACTCAAAAAACCCCTAAAACCCAAAAAGAACCTCAAAGCCCCAAAAACCCCCAACCCCCTCAAAATCCCTAAAATCCCTAAAAATTCTAAAAACCATAAAAATCCTAAAAACCCACTTAAAATCCATGAAAACGTAATAAGCCCTAAAAACCCTGAAAACCCCTAAAAACCATAATACCCCTAAAAAACATTAACCCCCTAAAATCCAGTAAAAACCCTAAAACCACTAAAAAACATACAAACACTTAAAACCCCTTAAAACGTCAAAAACCACTAAAAACATTAAAACCCCAAAAAAATTCAAAAAAACTAAAAAAACACTAAAAACCCAAAAAACCCTAAAAATCCCTAAAACCCTAAAACACTTGAAAACCCCTAAAACCCCTCGAAATACTGAGAAAACTTCAAAAACCTCAAAAACAATAAAAATCCTAAAAAGACCTAAAAATGCATTAAATCGTAACAAACCTTAAAAACCCTGAAAAACTCCTAAAAACCATAAAAACCATAAAAACCATAAAAACCCAAAAAACCCACTAAAAAATCCCTGAAAACGTTAAAAACTCTAAAAATAATTTAAAACCCTAAAACCCCATAAAGACCATATAACCCCATACAGGCCAATAAAACCCTAAAAATCTAAAATCCCTGCAAAAACAATAAAACCCCTCAAAATCTCTAAAAACACTAAAACCCTAAAAATCGAAAGACATCCTAAAATACCCCTAAAAATCCATGAAAACGTAAAAAATACTAAAAACTATAAAAACGCCTAAAACCATAAAACTCCTAAAAAAATTAAAAAACCCTAAAATTTATAAAAACCCAAAAACACAAAAAATGCTAAAAATCCTTAAAACCCCTAAAAATATAAAAAAAACTCTAAAAAACTCAGGAAAACCATAAAAGAAAAAAAGGCCCAAAAAATACTAAAACCCCTAGACCCCCCCCCCAAAATTCCTAAAATACTATAAAACCCTAAAAATCTTTAAAAACCCCTAAAAATCCATGAAAACGTAAAAAACCCTAAAAACCTTCAAAAACCCCTGAATACCATAAATACCCCTGAAAGCCCTAAAAAAATATAAAACCCATAAAAACCATCAGAACCACTAATTTTTTTAAAAACCTTTAAAAACCCCAAAAATGTTAAAAAACTAAAAAAAATCATAGAGACCCAAAAATTCAAAAATACCCTAAAAACCTAAAAAGTCCCTAAAAACCCTAAAAAACCTTAAAACCCTAAAAACCTCTTAAACCCTAAAAACCATCAAAATCCATAAAAACCTAAAAAATTGTAAAAATCCTAAAAAACCACTTAAAATTCCACGAAAACATAAAAAACCTTACAAACCTGAAAAACATCTAAGAACCATAAAACCCCCTAAAACCAAAAAAATCCTAAAAACCCATTAATACCCTATAAACCACTAACAAATCTAAAAACGCTGAAAACCCCTAAAAATGTTAAAAAAATATAAGAAACCTGAAAAGCACTAAAAAAATGAAAAACCCCTAAAAACCAAAAAGGACTCCAAAACCCTTGAACTTCATTAAAGCGGTAAAAACCCAAAAAAAACCTAAAATCCATTTAAATCCATTTAAATCCCAAAAAAACATAAAATTCATAAAAACCCTGAAAAATCCATGAAAATGTAAAAATCCATAAAAACCCTAAAACCCCTAAAAATCATAAAAACCCTAAAAGACTTTAAAAACATTAAAACCATAAAAACCCAATAAAAAATATAAAATCCCTTAAAACCCTTAAAAATGTTTAAAAAACTCTAAAAAAACATAAAACCCTAAAAAACTCAAAAAACGCCTAAAAACTGAAAAGAAACGTCAAAAACCCTGAAAACCCCAAAAAACACCCATAAAACCCTAAAACACGCTAAATACTCTAAAAACCCATAAAAATCCTAAAAACCTTAAAAATCGCTAAAACCCTAACAAACTAAAAAAACAAAAAAACCCAAAAATGCCCCTCAAAACATAGAAAGACACTAAAAACCCTAAAACCCCCTGAAAAACAATCAAAATCCCAAAAAAACACAAAAACCCCTAAAAACACTAAAAACTGTAAAAATCATAAAAAACCCATAAAAGTCCAAGAAAATATAAAAAACCCTCAAAACCTTGAAAACCCCCGGAAAACCCTAAAAACATTGAAAAACTCTAAAATCCCATAAACCCAAAAAAACCCACTAAAACCCCTAAAAACCCTAAAAACCCCAAAAAACGTTAAAAAATCTAATAACCATTAAAAAACTTAAAAAGTTCAAAAAAACTCTAAAAACCAAAAAGACCCTAAAAGCACTAAAAACCCCTAAAACCCTAAACCCCCTCAAAATAAAAAAACCCACAAAATATCTAAAAACCCTAAAAAACCCTAAAAACCATAAAAATCTGAAAAAACCCTAAAAATAATGAAAGCATAGAAAACTGTAAAAACCATGAAAAAAACTTGAAAATAATAAAAACCCCTAAATACCTAAAAAAACCCTAAAACCACTAAAACTCTAAAATCCCTTAAAACCCTTAAAACATTAAAATATGATAAAAACCTTAAAATCCCTAAAAACTCACAAAAAAACAATAAAAACCTCAAAAGAGGCTTAAAACCCCAATAACCCATAAAATCCCTGAAAAATATTAAAAACCTTCAACATCTCTAAAAATCATATAAAGCCCTAAAACCCATAAAACCCCTAATAAGCCCATAAAAATATAAGAAAATTTAAAAAAACTCTAAAAACCCTGAAAACCTTATGAAAACCATAAAAACCCTAAAAACACATAAACATCCTAAAGAATCCTAAAAACAAAAAATGACCCTAAAAACACATTAAATCCCTAAAAACTCAAAAAAACATGAAATACATAAAAATGCCTAAAATCCATGAAAAACCCCTAAAACCCCAAAACTAACTAAAAACCTTGAAAACACCTAAAAACACATAATAATCCTAAAAACCACTAAAAAATCTAAAAACATGTAAAACCATTAAAAAGTTAAAAAACTCTAAAAAACTATTAAACCCCTTAAACACTCAAAAAACCCTAAAAATCCAAAAGACCCTAAAAAACCTAAAAAACTAAAAACCCTAAAAGAAATCCAAAACCCTCAAAATCTCCAAAAACCCCTAAAAATCCAAGAAAACGTAAAAAATCATAAAAACCTAGAAAATCCCCTAAAAATATAAAACCCCTAAAAACATTAAAAACCCTAAAACACCCTAAAACCCCCCAAACCATTTAAAACTCTAAAAACCCTTCAAACCCATAAAGTGTTAAAAAATCTAAAAACCTTTAAATCCATTAAAAAATTAAAAAACCCTAAAAACCAAAAAAACCCTAAAAACCCTAAAAACCATAAAACCCCATGAAAAACCTAAAAAAACTCAAAATCCCTTAAATCCCTAAAGGGGTCGTTAAGGGTTTTTGGGTGTGGGTCATTTGACCCCACCCCCTTGACTGTAGTGTCTTTTTTTCTAATAAATTTTGGGGGGGTCGGGAATAGTCTGGCCTCCCCATCCTCCTTGCCTTAAATCCCTAAAGACCCTAAAACTCATAAATATCCTAAAAAACCTGAAAAAATAAAAACCCCTTAAAAACCCCCAAAAACCATCAAAAACCATAAAAACCTTAAAAACCCTAAAAGACCACTAAAAACTCTAAAAATCCTTTAAACCCCTAAAAAATAAAAAAACTCTAAAAAACATAAAAACACTAAAAAACTCAAAAAACCACTAAAAATCCACATAGTGATTAAAAATCCTAAAAACCCATAAAAAAAGAACCCTTGAAAAAACCCTTAAAACCCACAAAAATCCTAAAAAATCCTAAAAACCCTAAAAACCATAAAAAAACCCTAAACGTCAATGAAAAGGTAAAAAACGTTAAAACCATAAAAAATCCCTAAAATCCATTAAACCCCAAAAACCTAAAAACCCAAAGAAACGCGTAAAAAATCAAAAAACCCTTAAAACACCTAAAAACATTAAAAACTCTAAAAAACCTTAAAAACCCTAAAAAACACTAAAAAACCCCCAAAACCCTCAAAATTCCCTAAAAACCCTAAAAAACCTTAAAACCCTAAAACCACATGAAAGCCCCTAAAAACCAAAAAAATCCTTAAAATCCTTAAGAGACCATAAAAATCCTAAAAACCCCTAAAAATACATGAATACATAAAAAAACCCTAATAAACCTCCTAAAAACCATAAAACCCCCTAAAATCATAAAAAACCCTAAAACCCATGAAAACCCGAAAAACCCTAAAAACTCTAAAAAATCGTAAAACCCTAAAATGTTAAAAAACTCTAAAAACCCTAAAAGTCAAAAAATACTAAAAACCCAAAAAGACCCTAAAAACCCCGAAAACCCCAAAAACACTAAAAACCCATGAAAATTACCAAACACCTCATAGTCCCTAAAAACCCTAAACCCCTATAAATCATAAAATTTTAAAAAACCTGTAAAAATCAATGAAAATGTAAAAAAAACTCTTAAAACCCCCAGAAAACCATAAAACCCTAAACACCATTAAAATCCATAAAATCCCTAAAACCATCTAAAAAATCTAAAACACCTAAAACCCTTAAAAACTCTAAAAAACTCAAAAAAACTATAAAACCCCAAAAGAACCTAAAAATCCTAAAAACCCAAAAGCCCCTAAAATGCCCTAAAACCCCTCAAAAACCCTAAAAATCCTAAGAAACTCCAAAAACCATAAAAATTATTAAAAAACCCTAAAAATCCATGAAACATAAAAACCCCTAAAAACACTATAAACCACTTAAAACCACAAAACCCCTAAAAACATTAAAAAATCCAAAAAATCATTAAAACCGTAAAAACTACTAAAACACTAAACACCCTTAAAACACCTAAATCATTAAAAAACTCTAATAAACATTTAAATCCCTAAAAAATAAAAATAACCCTAAAAACCTGAAATACCCTAAAACCCTATTGTTTTTTGGGTTTTGGGTCGTTTTGGGTTTGGGGTTGTTAAGGGTTTCTCGGTGTGGGTCATTTGACCCCTCCCCTCCCTTGTCTGCTACGTCTTTTTTCTAATAAATTTGTGGGGATCGAGATTAGCTTGACCCTGCACCTTCCTTGCCCTAAAACCCTGAAAACCCCTAAAACCATAAAAACCCTTGAACACCCATAAAACCCTCAAAGTCCCTAAAAATCCTAGAAACCCTAAAAATAATAAAATACCTAAAAACCCCTAGAATTCCCTAAAAATGTAAAGAACCCGAAAAACCCAAAAAAAACAACTGAAAACCATAAAAACCCATAAAAGCCTTAACAAAACAACCAAAACTCTAAAAACTCTTAAAAACCAAAAAAAATCTAAACAACTCTAAAAAATATTAAAACCCCTAAAAAGCCAAAAAGACCCTAAAAACCGTAAATAACCCAAAATGCCCTAAAAACTGTTGAAAAACACTAAAAACCCTCAAAATCCCTAAAAACAATAAAAATCCTAAAAACAATAAAAATCCTAAAAATCCATAAAAATCCCTAAAAATCCATGAAAACATAAAAAACCCAGAAAACCAAAAAAACCCTAAAAACCTTAAAAACCTAAAAACCCACAAAACCCACTAAAAACTCTAAAATCGTTTAAATGATAAAAAAATCTAAAAACCTTAAAAACCTTAAAAACGGAAAAAACCCTAAAAACCCAAAAAGACCTTAAAAACCATGAAAAACCCCTGAAAACCCCAAAAACCCCTAAACACCCTCAAACTCCCTAAAACCCCTAAAAACCCTAAAAACCCTAAAAATCCTAAAAAAATCCAAATTTCCATGAAAACTCTAAAAACCATTTAAACCACAAAAAATGTTTAAAAACTCTAAAAACCCATAAAACCCCTAAAAACTCAAAAAAAACCTTACAAACCCAAAAAGAAACCAAAACCCTTGAAAACCCCTTAAAGTCCCTAAAACCCTCAAAATCCCTAAAAACACAAAAAAAATCACAAAAAACTAGGAAAACCATTTAAACCCCAAAAAATGTTAAAAAACTCTAAAAAACATTAAAAACCATAAAAACTCTGAAAAAACCTTTAAAATAAAAAAAAACACTAAAAACCCCGAAAACCCTGAAAACCCCCCCCAAACACCCTAAAAACCTCAAATCCCAAAAAACCCTAAAATCCATAGAAATCCTAAAAAACCATAAAAATCAATGAAAATGTAAAAAACCCAGAACAACCCCTCAAAACCATAAAATCTCCTAAAAACCTAAAAAATCCTAAAACCCCATAAAAACCCTAAAAACCTAAAAACCATAATAATCTAAAAAAACCCATCATAAAACCATAAAAAACTTAAAAAATCCAGAAAACCCTAAAAACCTCTAAAAGCTCTAAAAACCCTTAAAACCCCTTAAAATGTTAAAAAACTCTAAAAACCTTAAAAACAAAAAAAACTCAAAAAACCCTAAAACCCCAAAAGACACTAAAACTCCTGATAAACCTTAACAAGTATAAAACCATAAAACCCTAAAACCCTAAAAATCCCTAAAAACTCTACAGAACACTTAAAACCATACAAGTCATAAAAACACTAAAAAATCACTAAAAACCATAAAAATCTCTAAAAACCTCAAAAAATCCTAAAAACCATAAAAACCTAAAAACCTACTAAAAATTCTAAAAACCCTAAACCCCCCAAAAATGTTGAAAAACTCTAAAAACGATAAAACCTAAAAAGACCCTAAAAATCCTGAAAGCCCCTAGAAACCCAAAAAAACAAATGAAAACCCCTAAAACCTCAAAAACCATAAAAATCCTAAAAGTCCCTAAAACCCATAAAAATCCAAAAAACCCACTAAAAATCCATAAAAACATAAAAACCCCTAAAAAACCCAGGAAACTATTAAAACCCCTAAAAAAGATAAAACTCCCTAAACAGCTTAAAAAACCATAAAACCCCATAAAAACCCAAAAAACCCAAAAACCACTAAAAACTCTAAAACCCATTAAAACCCCTAAAACCATTAAAAAACTCCAAAAAACCATAAAATCCCTAAAAAACTCAAAAAATCCTAAAAACCCTAAAAGGCCATAAAACCCTGAAAACCCCTTAAAACCCAAAAGAAAACCCTAAACCCCCTCAAAATACATAAAAACACTAAAAACCCTAAAAACCCTAAAACCATATAAATGTGAAAAAACCCTAAAAATCAATGAAAACTTAAAAAACCATGAAAACCTTGAAAACCCCCTTAAAACCATAAAAATCATAAAATATTCAAAATCCCTAAAAACAAATAGAAACCCTAAAAACCACTATAAACTATAAAACCCCTTAAAACTCCAAAAACTCTAAAAACTCAAAAAATCGTAGAAAACTCAAAAACCCCTAAAACTCAAAAAGACTATAAAACCAGAAAACCCTAGAAAAACCTTAAAAACCCTAAAGACACCAAAAAATCCTAAAACCCCTTAAAATCTCTGAAAAATCTAAAAACCCTATAAACCATAAAAATCCTTAAAAACTCCTAAAAATCTATGAAAATTTAAAAAACCCTAAAAATCCTGAAAAACATCTGAAAACCATAGAACCCTATAAAAACCCTAAAAACACTAAAAACTAATAAAACCCTTTAAAAACTAACAAAAACTCTAAAAATAATTAAAACCCCTAAAATGTTAAAAAACTCTAAAAAACCTTTAAACCCCTAAAAAACTCAAGAAACCCTAAAAACCAAAAAAGACCATAAAACCCCTAAAAACCCAAAAAACCCATAAAACATTAAAACCCCTAAAAATCCCAAAAAACCCAAAAAAACCATAAAAATATATTAAAACATAAAAACCCCAAACACCCTGAAAACCCCTTGAAAACCATAAAAACCCCTAAAAACCTTTAAAATACCCTAAAAACCATAAAACCCCTAAAAACCACTACAACTCTAAAAACCCTTAAAACCACTAAAGGTGCTAAAAAATTATACAAACACTAAAAACCCTAAAAAAAACCCCAAAACCCCGAAACCCCCCAAAAATTCCAAAAAACCCCAAAACCCAAAAAAACCATAAAAACCCCTTTAAAAATCCATGAAAATGTAAAAAAACCTTGAAAATCGCCTGAAAAACATAAAACCCCCTAAAAACCTTAAAACCCCATAAAAACCCTAAAGATCCATGAAAAACTCTAAAACCCCTTAAAACCCCTAAAAAGGATAAAAACTCTAAAAAAACATAAAACCCTAAAAAACTGAAAAAAACCCTTAAACCCCAAAAACCCTAAAAACGTTGAAAACCACTAAAAACCTTTGAAAATATAAAAAATTTTAAAATCGCTAAATACCCTAAAAAATAAAAAAACTATAAAAATAAAAAAAACCCCTTAAAATCCATGAAAACATAAAAAAACCTAAAAAACCCGAAAACCTTGGGAAACCATAAAAACACCTAAAATCCTTAAAAACCCTAAAAACCTATAAAAACCCAAAAAATCACTAAAAAATCTAAAAACCATTAAAACCCCTAAAAACTTTTAAAAACCCTAAAAATGTCAAAAACCGTAAAAAACTCCAAAAAAACCATAAAACCCAAAAAATACCCAAAAAAATATGAAACCCCCTAAAAACCATAAAAACCACTTAAAACCTAAAAATCCTAAAAATCACAAAAAACCATAAAAATCCCCAAAAACCATAAAATTCCTAAACCCCCCTAAAAATATAGGAAAACATAAGAAACCCTAAAAACCCAGGAAAACCATAAAAACCCCTAAAAACGTAAAAAAACCCATAAAACCCCTAAAAATACTACAAATATAAAAATATTTAAACTCCCCAAAAAGGGTAAAGAAAATACCCTGGCTGATGCACTTTCACATAGATATTCTATCTTATCTTTGTTGGATTCTAAAGTCCTTGGTTCTGAATACATTAAGGATTTATATTCCACTGATACATATTTTAGTGAACCTTATAGTCATTGTAAACCTGGAGTCAGTTGGGAAATGTTTTACTTACATGGTGGATTATTATTGTGGATTGATAAGATTTGTATCCCCAATTGGTCTATTTGTTTACTTTTACTAAAGGGGTCACATTCTGGTGGGTTAATGGGACATTTTGGTGTTGAAAAATTTTTAAATGTTCTAAGTGAGCATTTTTATTGGCCTTGGATGTCTAGATATGTTGAAAAAATTGTGGGAAAGTGAATTGTCTGGTATAAATTTAAATCTAAATGAAACCCACATGGATTATATCTTCCTCTCCCAATCCCCAACACCCCTTTGGAGGACATATCAATGGACTTTATTATCAGGTTACCAAGGACCAAGAGGGAAAGGCTTCCAAAATTCATACAACCGTATGGGTCAAGATTTAAACATCATGTTTGGGATTGAATACGTGATATAGTAGGCCCATTTTCTCCTTCCATTCAAGGGGAGATCCATTGGGCCTTTAATGAAGTGAGATGGGCGCCCACTATAGCTTTCGACCTCTTTAATCTCCCTCGCATCATCGGGCCTTGAAAATCTAACTCCTCCACCTAGGAAATCAACTTGGTTCCTTCAAAATGGTTCTCATCATCCTCCCCCTCTTGAAAAGGAGTCTTCCTCAACTTTTCATCCACTACACCCAAAAAAGGAGAAAGATTAGAAACATTGAAAGTGGCACTTACATTGTACTCACCTCACAGAGCTATCTTATAAGCATTGTAGTTAATATTCTTGATCACTCGGAAAATCCATGAAAAAGTAAAGAACGCCCAACACCATAAAACCCATGAAAATCCATAAAACCTTAAAAAAACTAAAAAATTCATAAAATCCTAAAAAACAACTAAAATATTTAAAAACCCTTCAAACCCCTAAAAACGTTAAAAAACTCTAAAAACCTTAAAAACCCAAAAAAACATAAAAAACCCCTTAAAACCCCAAACGACCTTAAAAACATTGAAAAACCTTAAAAACAATGAAAACCCTAAAAACTCTAAAGATGTCTTAAAAACATAAAAGTCATAAAAACCCATAAAAACCCTAAAAATCACTAAAAACATAAAAATCCATGAAAACCATAAAAACCCCTAAGAAACCATAAAAACCTAAAAACCACTAAAAAGTCTAAAAACCATAAAAGCCCCAAAAATGTTGAAAAACTCTAAAAACCATAAAAAATACCCTAAAACCCCAAAAGACCGTAAAAACCTAGAATGCCCCCAGAAACCCAAAAAACACATGAAAACCCATAAAAACCCTCAAAATTCATAAAAAACCTAAAAGTCCCTAAAAAAATAAAAATCCAAAAAAACCACTAAAAATCAATAAAAACATAAAAAACATTAAAAACCTTGAAAAACCCGTGATAATTTTGAAAACCCAAAAAACCCTGAAAACTCTAAAAAACCCCTAAAAAGCTTAAAAACCTTAAAACCCTAAAAAACCCCTAAAACCCACTAAACACTCTAAAAACCATTAAACCCCCTAAAAACATTAAATAACTCCAAAAAACAATAAAAACCCTAAAAAACTCAAAAAACCCTACAAACACTAAAAAGACATAAAAACTGTAAAAACCCAAAAAACCATATAAATCTGAAAAAACCCATAAAAATCAATGAAAACATAAAAAAACATAAAAACCCTGAAAACCCCCTTAAAACCATAAAACCTATAATATATTAAAAAACCCTAAAAATGAATAGAAACCCTAATAATTACTAAAAACTATAAACCCCTAAAAATCCCCAAAAACATTAAAAAAAATCTTAAAAGTCTAGAAAAATCAAAAAACCCTAAACGACCCTATAAAACCAAAAAACCCTAGAAAAACCTTTAAAACCCTAAAGACACCTGAAAACCCCTCAAAATAACTAAAAAATCTATAAACCATAAAAATCCTTAAAAACTCCTAAAAATCCATGAAAATGTAAAAACCCTAAAAATCCTGAAAACCCTGAAAACCCTCTAAAATCCTTAAAAACAATAAAAACCAATAAATACATTTAAAAATCAATGAAAACTCTAAGAATAATTTAAACACCTAAAATGTTAAAAAACTCTAAAAAACTTTTAAACCCCTAAAAAACTCAAAAAAAAACCCGTAAAAACCCAAAAGTCCATAAAACCCTAAAAATCCAAAAAAGCCCTGAAAAACTCTAAAACCACTAAAAATCCCTAAAAAACAAAAAAACCCTAAAAACATAAAAATAATATGAAACCCCTAAAAATATATGAAAATGTAAAAAACCCAAAACCCCCTAAAAACCCCTTGAAAACTTAAAAAACCCCTAAAAACCATAAAAACCCCTAAAAACTGATATAACCCCTAAAACCCACTAAAAAAATAAAATCCCTTAAAACCACTAAAGATGCTAAAAAAACTAAAAACCCTAAAAAAATAAAAAAAATAAAAAAACCATAATACCTCAAAAAACCCAAACAACCCTGAAAACCCCGAAAAACCCTAAAAATCCCAAAAAACCCAAAAAACTCTAAATCCCCAAAAAACTATAAATTCACATTTTCTATGGTTTCTTTTTTAGAATAAATTTTGGGGGGTTAGGAATAGCCTGTCATTGCGTCTTCCTTTCCCTACAAATGACTAAAAAATATAAAAATAATTGATCCCCATGAAAAGGGTAAATAAAATATTGTGGGTGATTCACTTTCACATAGATACTCTCTCTTATCTTTGTTGGATTCTAAACTCATTACTTCTGAATACATTAAGGATTTATATTCCATTGATACAGATTTTGGTGAACCTTATGGTCATTGTAAACCTAGAGTTAGTTGGGAAATGTTTTACTTACATGATGGATTATTATTCTGGATTGATGAGCTTTGTATTCCCAATTGGTCTATTCATTTACTTTTACTAAAGGAGTCACATTCTGGTGGGTTAATAGGACATTTTGGTGTTGAAAAAACTTTAAACATTATAAGTGAACATTTTTATTGGCCTATGATGTCAATATACATTGAAAACGTTGTGGGAAAGTGCATTGTCATCCATGGAGCCAAATCTAAACTGAACCCACATGGATTTTATCTTCCTCTCCCAATCCCCAACACCCCTTAGGAGTACGTATCAATGGTCTTTATTATGGGGTTAACAAGGACCAAGAGGGTGATAGATTCCATTTTTATTATGGTGGATCAGTTTTCTAAAATGGAAAATCTTATTCTTTGTCACAAAACAAATGATTCCACTAACATTGCAACACCTTTCTTTTCGTAAGTTTTCAAACTCCATGGAATGCTAAGGACGATTGTGTTGGATTGAGACACAAAATTCATTAGTTATGTTTGGAATACCTTGTGGAGAAAATTAGGTATGAAGTTACTATTTTCCACTACTTTTAATCTGCAAACTGATGGGAAAATAGAGGTGGTGAATCAGACAATATCATCCCTTCTATGAATAATTGTCACGAAGAATCTCTAGAATTGGGTGGAGTGTCATCCACGTGTGGAATTCACATATAATAGGGATAAGCAATCCACTACTCAATATTCTCTATTTGAAATTGTTCAGGGATTTAACCCCCTTGTGGGTATTGATCTATTTACTCTTCTTTTGTAGGAGGCAACTAATATGGATGTGAAAGGGCATACAAAATTCATCAAGCAACTCCATGAAAAGGCAAGGAAAAATATTTAGCAGATGACCCAGAAATAAGTTGATCATGAAAATAAAGGTCGCAAGCAAGTGTTGTTCAAACCCGGTGACTTAATCTGGATTCATATGTGAATGGAAAGATTTCCCAACAATAGGAAATCAAAACTCATGCCTCGAGGAGACAAACCTTTCCCAACGGTTGATAATATTAACAACAATACTTACAAGATATCTCTGCGAGGTGAGTACAGTGCAGGTGACACTTTCAATGTTTCTGATCATTCTACTTTTTTGAGGGTAGAGGATGAAGATTCTAGGAAGACTCTTTTTCAAGAGGGGGAGGATGATGAGAACCATGTTGAAGGAATTGAGTCGATTTCCCCAGAGGAGGAGTTGTATTTTCAAGGCCTGATGATGTGAGGGGGATTAAAGAGGTTGAATTCTATAGTGGGAACCCATATCACTTCATTAAAGGCCCAATGGATCTCACCTTGCATGGAAGAAGAAAATGGGCCTACTATCTCACTTATTCAAGCTTAAACATGATTTTTAAAGCTTTTCCCATACGGTTGTGTGTATTTTGGAAGCCTTGCCCAAATGGTGGATTCTAAAATGGCATTTTTAGACACCAAAGTCAAATATGATGGACTAGGCACTCAAAGTGAAATATGGTGGGCTATATTTTGAAAGTGGTGTGCTTATTTTCCAAAAAGTCTTTAGTGGAATTTATCTTTTTGAATTTAAGGGAACAACGTAGATTTATCCTTTATGAATTTAGGGTATTAGACCCTTGAATATTGTATCACCCCTTTGCGATAATTAGCCACCCCATGGCACTTGTATAACATTCAAGATTGATAGAGAGATTATGATTTTCTTATCTTCGTTGTCTGAGGATTGTTTCGTTTTCCCCCATGTCGTTCTATATTCTTGCCTTTTAAATATAAAAGATAGATTGGTGATCCAAGATCACAAACCCCCAAATCTCTTGCCTCACCCAAGTGCTTTATTGTGTGGATTGGCTATCACATCCCTCCCTTGAGTGTGTTGTCTAAGTAGTAGGCCACACTCCTTATAGAGTTGATTGACTACTTTCATCCACTATCCATACCCATTATTTACCACTTACCCCTGAACTATATCCTTCATCCGCCACCCTATTCCGTGAAGATCAGGCCACCTCGTGCATCTCACATCAAAACCCTGAAAAAACATTAAAACCATAAAACCTATAAAAACCACTAAACCCCTCAAAATCCAAAAAAAACCCCTAAAACCCATGAAAATTGTAAAAACCGCTTAAAAATCCTTAAAAATGAAAAAAAACCCTAAAACCCCATGAAAACCATAAAACCCCCAAAACATTAAAAAACCCAAAAACCCATAAAAACCCTTAAAACCCCTAAAACTCCATAAAATCCATAAAAACATTAAAAAACTATAAATACCCTAAAATACCCTAAAATACTAAGAAAAACCCTAAAACCCCCAAAAGATCCTAAAAACACTAAAAACACTAAAAACCCTATAAGCACTAAAAACCCCTAAAAACCCTCAAAATCCATAAAAACCCTAAAAACCTAAAAACCCTAAAAACCCTAAAAACCACAAAAATCCTAAAAAGCCCTAAAAATGACTGAAAACATAAAAACCCCTAAAAACCCTGAAAACCCCCTTAAAACCATAAAATCCCCTTAAAACATAAAAAACCCCTTAAAACCCATAAAAAACCTAAAAACCACTAAAAACTCTAAAGACCCTTAAAACCTCTAAAACATTAAAAAACCCTAAAAACCCTTAGAAACCCTAAATACTCAAAAAACCCTAAAAACCATAAAAATCTTTAAAAAACCCTTAAAATCCATGAAAACGTAAAAACCCAGAAAAACCCCTAAAAACCATAAAAACCACTAAAAACATTAAAAAACCATAAAACCCAAAAAACCCAAAAAACCACTGAAAACTCTAAAAACCATTTAAACCCCTAAATATGTTTAAAAAACACCAAAAACCTTTAAAACCATGAAAAAATAAAAAAAATCCCTAAAACCTAAAAAGACAATAAATACCCTGAAAAACCCTAAAAACCTTGAAACCCCTAAAAACCATAAAACCCTCAAAATCAAGAAAAACCCTAAAAACCCTAAAAGGCATAAAAATCAAGAAAACCCCCAAAAATCCATTAAAACGTAAAAAACACATAAAAACCATACAAACCCCTAAAAACCATAAAAACTCTAAAACCCCATAAAAAACTAAACAAATATTAAAAACACTAAAAACCCTCAAACCCCTAAAAATGTTAAAAACTCTAAAAAACCATAAAAACCCTAAAAACAAAAAAAAACCCAAAAGTCCCTAAAAGCCTGAAATAGCTAAAAACCAAAAAAAACCATGAAAACCTAAAACCCCTTAAAATCCCTAAAAATACTAAAAACAAAATTAATCCTCAAAAACCCCTATAAATCCATGAAAATGTAAAAACACCTAAAAACCCTAAAAATCCACAAAAAAATAAAAACCCCTAAAAACCAAAAAACCCTAAAATCCCATAAAAATCCTAAAAAACCACTAAAAATTATAAATACCTTTCAAACACTTAATTTTTTTAAAATACGCTAAAAAACCTTTAAACCCCTAAAAAACTCAAAAAATCCCTAAAAACCAAAAAAAGACCCTAAAAACCATGAAAACCCCAAAAAACCAAAAAAAACTCTGAAAACCCCTAAAATCCCTCAAAATCCCTCGAAACCATGAAAACCCTAAAAACCATATAAAACCTAAAAACCACTTAAAAATCTATAAAAACATAAAAAACCTATAAAAACACTTAAAACCCATAAAAATAAACCCATAAAACCCCTAAAATCCATAGAAACCCAAAAAATCAAAAAAAGACCCTAAAAACCATGAAGAACCCTAAAAATAAAAAAACTGTAAAACCATGAAAAAACTAAAAAGTCCTTAAAACCCTAAAAAGACCAATAAAAACTCTAAAAACCTAAATACCCTAAAAATAAAAAAATCCCTAAAAACCTAAAAGACTTGAAAAACCATGAGAAAACCTAAAAAAACCTAAAACCCCGGAAAATCCTTGAAAACCCTAAAAACCCCCAAAAAAACCTAAAACACCCTAATAACCATCAAAATCCAAAAAATACCCAAAAAATACATGAAAACATAAAAAACCCTAGAAACCATGAAAAACCATAAAAACCACCAAAAAATATAAAAACCCTTAAACCCCCAAAAAAACAATAACTTTCTTTTAAACTTAAAAACCCTAAAGAACTCGACAAAACTCTAAAAACCCCAAAAGACCCTAATTTTTTTGAAAAACCCTAAGACAACTGAAAAACTCTCAAATTCACAAAAACTCCAAAAAACCATAAAAAGAATAAAAATCCTAAAAACCCCAAAAAGTCCCTAAAAATGTAAAAAAAAACCTAAAACCCATGAAACACATAAAAACCCCTAAAGACCTTAAAAAATCCATAAAAACCATAAAATAACAAAAAAACTCTAAAAACCATTAAAACCCCTAAAGATGTTAAAAAACTCTAAAAAAGCTTAAAAGACCTAAAGAACTCAAAAAACAATAAAACCCAGAAAGAACATAAAATCCTCAATACCCCTAAAAGATCTAAAAACCCCTAAAAACCCTTAAAATCCATAAAAACACCTAAAACTGCTAAAAACCATAAATATCCTAAAAACCCATAAAATCCATGAAAACTTAAAAAACCCAAAATACCTTGAAAACCATAAATACCCCTAAAACCTTAAAAACCCTAAAAACCACTAAAAACTCAAAAAAACCCATAAAACCCCCAAAAATGTAAAAAAATAAAAAAACCCCTAAAAAACTAAAAAGACCCTAAAAACATTGAAAACCCCTAAAACCCCTAAACACCTGAAAAATTCTCAAAATCCCTAGAAACCTTAAAAATCCTAAAACCATAAAAATCCTAAAAAACGTTTAAAAATCCATGAAAATGCAATAAACCTTAAAAACCGAAAAAACCCCCTTAAAAACCATAAAAAACCCCCAAAACTATAAAAACCATAAAAACCCACAAAAAAACTCTAAAAACCCTTAAAACCACAAAAATGAAAAAAAATGCTAAAAACCATAAAAACTCAAAAAACAATAAAAACCCAAAAGGACCCAAAAAACCCTAAAACCCCTCCTAAAAAATCCTAAAAACTCTCAATTTCACTAAAAACCCCAAAACCCCTAAAATCCTAAAATCCCTAAAAATTCATGAAAGGGTAAAAAACCCAAAAAACACTAAACAACCCCTGAAAACCAAAAAACCCCTAAAACCCACTAAAAATATAATAACCCTTAACCACTAAAAACCTTATAAGTTCTAAAAAACCTAAAAACCCTAAAAAACTCAAAAAAATCGTAAAAACCATAAAAGTCCTAAAAAACCCCAAAAATCCATGAAAACATAAAAACCCCTAAAAACTTTGAAACCCCCTAAAAACCATAAAAATCCCTAAAAATATTAAAAATTACTAAAAACTATAAAAACCATTAAAACCCTAAAAATTGTTAAAAAACTTTAAAAACCCTTATATCCATTAAAAAACTCAAAAAAACCCTAAAAATATAAAAAGACCAAAAAACCCTAAAAAACATTAAAACCCCTTAAAACCCCTAATAACTCCCAAAATCCCTCAAAACTATAAAAACCCTAAAAACTATAAAAACCCTAAAACGCCCTAAAATCCATGAAAATGTGAAAAATAGTAAAAACCCTAAAAATCCCCCCAAAACCATAAAACTCCTCAAAACCATAAAAATACCTAAAACTACTAAAAAATAAAAATATTTAAAACCCATAAAAATGATAAAACTCTAAATAACCTTAAAACCCTAAAAAACTCACAAAAACCCTATAAACCCCAAAACACCCAAAAAACATTGAAAACCCTAAAAACATAAAAAAAACCCTGAACACCCCACCAATCTCTAAAACTCCTAAAACCCATAAAAATCCTAAAAACCCCTAAAAATATAAAAAAATATAAAACCTTCAAAGACCCTGAAAAACCTCCTGAAAAACATAAAAACACATAAGAACCCTAAAAAACCCAAAAACAACTAAAAACACCACAAAACCTTAAAACCCTAAAAATGTTAAAAACTCTAAAAATCCTTAAAACCCCTAAAAAACTCAAAAAACCTGAACTCCCCAAAAAGGACCCTAAAAACACTCAAAACCCCTAAAAACCCTTGAAAGTCCCTAAAAACCCACAAAATACCTAAAACCCCTAAAAACCCTAAAAACCATAAAATTCCAAAAAAATCCCCTAAAAATCCATGAAAACATAAAATACTTTGAAACCCCCATAAAAACCATAAATGCCCCTAAAAACCTTAAAACCCCTAAAAACTCAAAAAACCCTAAAACCACAAAAAAAACCCTAAAACAAAAAAAGAATATGAAAAAACCTAAAAACATGCAAAATCCCTAGAAACCCTAAAAACCATAAAAATCTTAAAACCCCCGTAAAAAACCACAAAAACATAACAGACCCTAAAAAGATGAAAAAACCCCCCTAAAACCCATAAAACCCTTAAAAACCTAAAAAACCAAAAAAAAACACAAAAAACCCAAAAAACCCCAAAAAACTACTAAAAAAATCTAAAAAACCATTTAAACCTCTAAAAGCGTTAAAAACTATAAAAAACATTAAAAACCCTAAATAACTCGTCCTTGAAAAAAAATACCTAAATAACTTAAAAACCCATAAAACCCCAAAAAGAGCCAAAAAAAATGAAAAAATATAAAACCCAAAAAAACCCCTTAAAACCCCCTAAAACCCCTCAAAATCAATAAAAACCATAAAAACCCTAAAATCCATAAGAATCCTAAAACCCCTAAAAATCCATGAAAACGTAAAAAACCCTAAAAACCCTTAAAAACTCCTAAAAATCATAAAAACCCATAAAAACCTTAAAAATCTCAAAACACATAAAAACCATTAAAACCAATAAAAAATCTAAAAACTGATAAAACCCCTAAAAATGTTAAAAACTATAAAAAGTTTAAAAAACTATAAAAAAAACTCAAAAAAAAAACATAAAAACCAAAAAAGAACCAAAAAACTTGGAAACCCCTAAAAACCCTCAAAATTCCTAAAAACCATAAAAATTCTAAAAAAACCGTAAAAATACATGAAAATGTAAAAAACCCTAAAAACCTTAAAAAACCCATGAAAACCATAAAAAAACCCCTAAAAACAATAAAAACACTAAAACCCCAAAAACACTAAAAACCAAGTAAAATTAATAAAATCCCTTTACAACCCTAAAAATGTTAAAAAACTCTAAAAAACCTTTAAAAACCCAAAAACTCAAAAAACCCTAAAAACCCAAAAATAACCTAATAATCCTGAAAAACACTAAATCCCCTTAAAAACCTAAAAACCCTAAAAACACTATAACCCAAAAAACCATAAAAACCATAAAAACCCTAAAAACCCCTAAAAATTCATTAAAACATAAAAAAACCATAAAAACCCTGAAAACCCCCTAAAAACCATAAAAAACCTAAAAACCATAAAAATACCCTCAAACCCCATAAAACCCTAAAATCTACCCCCCCCAAAATCCCCCATGAAACCCTGAAAACCCATAAAAATCCTAAGAACCCATGAAAAAACCTAAAAACAATCAAAATCCCTAAAAAACATAGAAATCCTTTAAAACCCCTAAAAGTCCAAGAAAATGTAAAAAACCTTGAAAACCCTAAAAACCCATGAAAACCATAAAACCCCCTAAAACTTTAAAAAAACCCATAAAACCCCAAAAACCCACTAAAAATACTAAAACCCCTTAAAACCCCTAAAAACATTAAAAACTCTAAAAAACCTTAAAAACCCTAACAAACCCAGAAAACCCTTAAAAACCCAAAAGACCCTAATCCCCCTTAAAAACCTGAATATCCCTTAAAAATTCTTAAAAACCCTCAAAATCCTTAAAAATAATATAAAACAATAAAACCATAAAAATACTAAAATACCGCTAAAAATCCCTGAAAACCCCCTAAGGACCCTAAAACCCCTAAAACCCCTAAAAAACAATAAAACCACTTAAAATTATAAAAACCTTTTAAACCCCTAAAAACGTTGAAAGACTCTCAAAAACCTTGAAACCTAAAAAAACCCTAAAACCCTAATAAAAGACCCAAAAACCCTCAAAACCCCCCAAAAAACCCCCCTAAAAACCATAAAAAGTCTCCAAATCCATAAAAATGCTTAAAAACCATAAAAACATACAGATTCTAATAAGCCCCTAAAAATCCATGAAAATGTAAAAAACCCTAAAAACCCTTGAAAACCATAAAACCCCTAAAAACATTAGAAAACCCAAAAAACTCAAAAAACCCCTAAAACCCCCTAAAAACTCGAAAAACCCTTAAAACACCTAAAAATGTTGATAGACACTAAAAAATCTTAAAACCCTAAAAACTCAACCCCCTAAAAACCCAGAAACCCATAAAAACTTTAGAAAACCCTAAAATGCTCAAAATCACCAAAACCCCAAAAAAACCTAGAAACCATAAAAATACTAAAAACCGCTAAAAATCAATGAAAATGTAAAAAACCCTAAAAACCCTAAAACCCCTCTAAATACCAAAAAACCCCTAAAAACCTTAAAAACTGTAATACCCAAAAAAACCCAAAAAACCCACTTAAAACCCCTAAAAATGTTAAAAAACTCTAAAAACAAATAAAATCCTAAAAAACACCGAAAAACCCAAAAACTCCAAAAGACCATAAAAACCCTAAAAAACCCTAAAAACCTAACACCCTTTAAAATATATAAAACCACTCAAAATCTATAAAACCCTAAAAACCATAAAAACCTAAAGAACCCTAAAAATCAACGAAAACATAAAAAACCCTAAAAACCCTGAATAACCCCTAAAACCCAAAAAACTCCTAAAAACCTTAAAAATCCAAAAAAACCCATAAAATCCCTAAAACACTAAAAAATCTAAAATCTCTTAAAACCCCTAAAAACGTTGAAAACAATGAAAAAACTTAAAAACACTAAAAAACTCAAAAACCCCCTAAAAACCCAAAAAACCCTAAAAAACCATAAAAACCATAAAAAAAATAAAAACCCTAATAATCAATGACAACATAAAAACCCTAAAACCCCTGAAAACCCCCTGAAAAACATAAAAACCCATCAGAACCTTAAAACCCCTAAAAACCCATAAAACCCCTATTAACCACTCAAAACTCTAAAAACCCCTAAAACCACTAAAAATATTTAAAGACGATAAAAATCCTTAAAACGTGAAATAACACAAAAAACCCCAAAACCCAAAAAAAATCCTAAAAAAATCTGAAATTCCCTAAAAACCCTAAAAAATCATAAAAAATCACTAAATCCCAGAAAACACTATGAAAACCCTACAATGATACAAATCCTCAAAACACCTAAAAATACATGGTAACTTAAAATCCCCTAAAAACCTTGAAAACCCCTAAAACAATAAAATCCCCTAAAAGCCTTTTCAAAAACTAAAATCCTATAAAACCCCTAAAAAACCTGTAAAAAATCAAAATCCTTTAAAACGCCTAATAAATTTAAAAAAACAAGAAAAAGCGTAAAAACCCTAAAAACTAAATTAAAAACCATAAAACCCTGAAAACTTAAAAAACATAAAAGCCTTTGAAAGACACTAAAACCCTCAAAATCCCTAAAACCCCTAAAAACATTAGAAACCATAAAAATCCTAAAAATTGCTAAAAACCATGAAAACGTTAAAACACCTAAAAACCTTAAAAAACCCTAAAACCCTAAAAACCACTAAAAACTCAAAAAACACTTAAAACCCCTAAGAACATTAAAAAACTCTAAGAGACCATAAAAACACTAAAAACCCCTGAAAAGCCCAAAAAGACTCAAAACCCCTGAAAATCCCTACAAATCCAAAAAACCCATGAAAACCCCTAAAACACCTCAAAATCCCTAAAAACCATAAAAACCCTAAAAAACACAAAATATCAATTAAAATGAAAAAAAATCCTAAAAATCTCGAATATCCCCTAAAAACAAAAAAAAAACAAATAAAAAGACCCTAAAAATACTCCAAAAAACCCTAAAAACACAAAAAGACCCAAAAAAACCCCTAAAACACTAAAAACCCCTAACAACAAATAAAACCCCTCAAAATATCTAAAAAAACTAAAAAACCCTAAAAATCTCTAAAAATGATAAAACCCAAAAAACTATAAAAATCCAAAAAACCCCCCAAAAAATCCAGGAAAACGTAAAAAACCCCTAAAAGCCCTTGAAAACCATAAATACCACTAAAACTTTTAAAAACCCCTAAAATCCCAAAAAAACATAGAAACCACTAAAAAATATAAAAACCCACAAACCCCAAAGTACGTTAAAAACTCTAAAAACCTTAAAAATCCTTAAAACTCAAAAAAAATCTTAAAGACCCAAAAAGACCCTAAAACCCCTACAACCCCTGAAAACCCATAAAAATATCCAAAATCCCTAAAATCACAAAAACTCTATAATAATAATAATAATGCTAAAAAACCCTATAAATCCATGAAAATATAAAAAAACCCTAAAATCCTTTAAAAACTCCAGACAACCATAAAAACCCCTAAAAACCTTAAAGAATCCTAAAAACCCATAAAATCCCACAAAAAACTCGAAAACCATTAAACCCCATAAAAAATTAAAAAACTCAAAAAAACCTTAAATCACTAAAAATTAAAAAAAAATCCCAAAACATAGAAGGCCCTAAAAACCCTGAAAACCCCTAAAAACCCTAAAACCCCCTTAAAACCCCTAAAATTCCTCAAAATCCCTGTGAACCCTAAAACAAAGAAAAATCCTAAAAACCCCTAAAAATATATGAGGAAGTAAGAAAACCCTAAAAAACCCCTGAATATCATAAAGACAACTAAAAACCTTAAAAACACTAAAAACCCTAAAAATCCACCAAAAACTCTAAAACCCCTTTAAAACCGTAGAAATGTTAAAAAACTCTAGAAAATCTCAAAAACATAAAAACACAAAAAACCCTGAAAACCAAAAAAGACACAAAAAACCATAAAATCTCTAAAACCCCTGAAAAACCCGAAAAACCCTTTAAAAGCCCAAAAAACCCTCAAAATCTATAAGAACCCTAAAAAATTCTAAAAACCATAAAATACTAAAAATCCGTAAAAATCCATGAAAACTTTAAAAGCCATAAAAACTTGAAAAACCCTTCAAATCCATAAAAACTCTAAAAACATTAAAAACCCTAAAAACATTAAAAACCCTTAAAACCAATAAAAACACTATAAAATTAATGAAACATATAAAACCACTAAAAACATTAAAAAACTCTAAAAACCCATTGAAACCCTAAAAAATAAAAAAAAACCTAAAAACCCTAAAAATCCCTAAAAACATTAAAAACCCTAAAAATCCCTAGAAACACTAAAAACCCTAAAATAATAAAAATCCTAAAAACATACTAAATATTCCATGAAAATTTAAAAAACCCTAAGCTCAGAAAAACCCATGAAAACCATAAAACCCCTAAAAACCAATAAAACCCATAAAAACCCACTAAAACTCTAAAAAACCATAAAAACCCTAAAAAACTCAAAAAACCCTAAAAACCCACTAAAACTCTAAAAACCCTAAAAACCCTAAAAAACTCAAAAAACACCTAAAACCCCCCAAAAGAACCAGAAAAACCCCGAAACCCCCTAAAACCCCTAAAAACCCTAAAAAACCCCAGAAAACCATAAATCCACACCAAAAAACATAAAAACCCTAAATCCCAAAAAAACCCTAAAAACCACTAAAAACACTAAAACCCTTAAACCCCCTAAAAACATTAAAAAACTATAAAAATCCTTAAAATCTTAAAAATGTAACCCCCCTAAAACCCAAAAAGACTCGAAAAAACCAGAAACCCCATAAAAACCTAAAAACCACTCAAAAACACTAAAAACCTCAAAAATCCCAAAAAACTCAAAAAACCACTAAAAACTATAAAAATCCTAAAAACCCCTAAAATCCATAAGAATGTAAAAAACCCCAAAAAGATTAAAAAAAGACCCCAAAAAGATAAAAACCCATAAAAACCATAAAAATAATAATAAAAACTGTAAAACCCCTCAAAACCCCTAAAAATGTAAAAATACCTTAAAACTCTAAAATCTCAAAAAAAAACCCCTAAAAAGAATAAAAACCTCTCAAAAACTACTAAAACCCCTCAAAATATCTAAAACCCTAAAACCCATGAAAAACCATAAAAACCCAAAAAAAACCTTAAAAACCCCTAAAACCCCATAAGAAACCTAAAAACACTAAAAACTCTAAACAACCCTAAATATTTTAAAAGCTCTAAGAATCCTTTAAAACCATAAAAAACTCAAAAATACCAAAAAAACCCAAAAAGATCCTAAAACCCCAAAAAACACCTGGAAACCCCTAAAAACCCTCAAAATATCTAAAAACCATAAAAATACTAAAAAACTAAAATTCCTAAAAACCCCTAAAAAACTATGAAAATGAAAAAAAACCCTTCAAACCTTGAAAAACCCCTAAATACCATAAAAAACCTAAAACCCCATAAAAACCCTAGAAAACCAGTAAAAACTCAAAGAAACATTTAAACCCACAAAAATGTTATAAAACACAAAAAAAACATTAAAACCCATAAAAAACTCAAGAAACCTCTAAAAACCCCAAAAGACCCAAAAAATCCATGAAAATGTAAAAAACTATAAAAACCATGAAAACCCCCTTGAAACCATAAAACCCCAAAAAAACATACGAACCCAAAAAACCCAAAAAACCACTTAAACTCTAAAATCCCTTGATGCCCTAAAATGTTAAAAAACTCTAAAATACCTTTAAACCCCTAAAAACTCAGGAAACCCCTCTAAAATCCCAAAAGACCCTAAAATCCCATGAAAAACCCTAAAACCCCTCAAAACCCCTAAAAACCCTAAAAACCATAAAAATCCAAAAAGCCCTAAAAATTCATTAAAACTTATAAAACTCTAAAAACCCTAAAAAATTACTAGAAACCATAAAACCCCTTAAAAACCATAAAAACCCTAAAACCTATAGACACCACTAAAAATATAAAAACCATTAAACCCCCTAAAAAAGTTCAAAACTCTAAAAACATTAAAAACCGTAAAAAACTCAAAAAACCCCTAAAAACTCAAAAGAACCTGAAAATCCTAAAAAACCATGCAAACCCAGAAAACCCCCAAAACTGTCAAAATCCCTAAAACATTAAAAACCCAAAAAATCATAAAAATCCCATAAAAACACATTAAAACCTAAAAAACACTAAAAACCTTAAAAATCCTAAATACCCATAAAAACCTTGAAAACCCACAAAAAACTCTAAAAACTCTTAAAACCCCTAAAAAGATTAAAAAATCTGAGAAACCTTAAAAACCCTAAAAAACTCAAAATAACTTAAAAACCCAAAAGGACCCTAAAAACACATAAAACTATAAAAACCCTTAAAATCTCAGAAAAACCCTAAAAACAATAAAAATCATAAAACCCCCCTTAATATCCATGAAAACGTAAAAACCCTAAAAACCCTGAAAAACCCCTCAAAACCATAAAACACCTAAAAACCGTAAAACCCCCTAAAAACCACTAAAAACCCTAAACACCCAAACAAAACTCTAAAAACCATAAAACCCTTAAAAACTCCAAAAAACCGAAAAAACCCAAAATGACCTAAAAACCCATAAAACCCTAAAACCCCTATAAACACTCAAAATCACAAAAAGTCCTAAAAACCCTTAAAATCACAAAAATCCTAAAACCCCTAAAAATCCCTGAAAACGAAAAAAAACCCTAAAAACCCTGAAAAAGCACTGAAAAGCGGAAAGGGTCCTAGAAACCTTAAAAACCATAAAAACTCATAAAAACCCTAAAAACCATTGAAAACTCTAAAAACCAGTAAAACGCCAAAAAACATTACAGAACTCTAAAAACCCTTTAAAACCCTAAAAACTGAACTAAAAACCCAAAAAGTTCCTAAAAACCCTAAAACCCCCTAAAAACCTCTTAAAACCCATAAAAACATCAAAATCCCCAAAACACATAAAAATCCTAAAAACCGTAAAAATAAAATAAAAACTCTAAAAATCCATGAAAATGTAAAAAACCCCTTAAAACCATAAAAACCCTTAAAACATTAAAAAACCCTAAAAATCCATTAAAAATCTAAAAACCACTAAAAACATTAACAACCCTTAAAACTGCTAAAAATAATTAAAAAATCTAAAAAACCTTAACAACCCTAAGAGAATAAAAAAACCCAAATACCCAAAAGGACCATAAAAACCCTACAAGACCCTAAAAACCCTAAAAACCCTAAAAATCCCTAACAACCCTCAAAATCCCTAAAGTCCCAAAAAAACCCTAAAAACCATGAAAACCTCCTGAAAACATAAAAACCCCTAAAAACATTTTAAAAACCCTAAAAACCCATAAAAGCCGAATAAAACCAATAAAAACTCTAAAAACCCTTTAAATCCCTTAAAATAATAATAAAAACTCAAGAAAACCTTAACCCCCTAAAAAACTACAAAAAAACTAGACAAAAAAGACCCTAAAAACCCTGAAAACCCAAAAAACCCTAAAACCTTTGAAAACCCCTCAAATCCTTAAAACCCTAAAAAATCCTAAAAACCACAAAAATCCTAAAAACCCCTAAAACCCATGAAAATATAAAATACCCTAAAACCCATGAAACACCCCTGAAAACTATAGACCCCCCAAATACCTTAAAAACCCTAAAAACTCATAAAGAACCTAAAAACCCACCAAAAACTCTCAAAACCCTAAAAACCCCAAAAATGTTAAAAAAACTCTAAAAAACCATAAAACCCCCCAAAACTAAATGAACACTAGAAACCCAAAAGACCCTAAAAACCCTAAAATCCATAAAAACCCTAAAATCCATAAAAACCCTAAAAACCCATGAAAACCCCAAACACTTCAAAATCCTAAAAAAACCTAAAAACCCTTAAAGACTATAATAACCCAAAAACCATCTAAAAATCCATGAAAACCTAAAAACCCTAAAAAACTCCAAAAAATAATAAAAACCCTTAAAAACCTTAAAAAACCTAAAAACTCCAAAAAACTATAAAAATCACTAAAAACTCTAAAAAACCATAAAACCTTAAAAAAATTTAAAAAACCATAAAGACCCTTAAACATTAAAAACCATAAAACCCCTAAAAATCCCTTAAACCCTAAAATCCCTAAAAACTATAAAAATCCAATAAAACTATAAAAATATATGAAAACGTAAAAAACCCTAAAAACCATGAAACACCCTTGAAAACCATAAAAACCCCTATAAACCTTAAAAACAAATAAAAAATCCTAAAAACACTAAAAACCACAAAAAACTCTAAAAACCCTTAAAAACCCTGAAAACATTAAAAAATCTTAAAAATTTTAAAAACCATAATAGACTAAAATAACACTAGAAACACAAAAAGACCCTCATACTTGAAAAAACCTAAAAACCCTTAAAAAACCCTAAAAATCCAAAAAATCCATAAAATCCCTAAAAACCATAAAAATATAAAAATCCTAAAAATGCTTCAAAATCCATGAAAACATAAAAACCAAAAAACCATGAAAACTCCCGAAAAACTATAAAAATCCCTAGAAACCTTAAAAATCCTAAAAAACATAAAAACCACTAATAACTCTAAAACCTATTAAATCTGTGAAAAATATTAAAAACTCTAAAAACCATAAAACCCAAAAATACTCCAAAAAACCTAAAAGTCCAAAAAGACCCTAAAACCCATGAAAAACCCTAAAACCATTGAAAAACTCTAAAACCCTCAAAATCCATAAAAACCCAAAAAACAACCGAAAACCCCAAAACACCTTAATACACCTAAAAATGTTAAAAACACTAAAAAACCTTAAAACCCCTAAAAACACAAAAAAACCTACAAACCCAAAAAGACCCCAAAACCATAAAAACCCCTAAAAACCCTAAAAACCCATGAAAAACCCTAAAACCCTAAAATAACTAAAAACCATCAAAATCCCTAAAAATTCTAAAAACCATACAAAAATAAATACCCAGAAATCCCCTAAAAACCATGTAAACGTAAAAACCCTAAAAACCCTGAAAAGCCCCTAAAAACCATAAAAATAACTAAAAACCATAGAAAGCCATACAAACATAAAAAACCACTAAAAACTCTAAAAATTCTTAAAACTCCTAAAAACATTAAAAATATGAAAAACCATCAAAACAAAATAAAACTAAAAATCATTAAAAACCCAAAAAGTCCCTAAAAACCCTCATAATAATTAAAAACCCTGAAAACCCTAAATACCATAAAAATCCTTAAAGACCCCTAAAAATCCATGAATATTTAAAATCTCTAGAAACACTAGAAAAGCCCTGAAAACAATAAAAAACACAAAAAACACAAAAAACCCCAAAAACCAATAAATACTCTAAAATACTTAAAACCTATAGAAACATTAAAGAACACTAAAAACCCTTAAAACCTATAAAAACTAAAAAAACAAAAAACCCAAAAAACCATAAAAAAACCTAAAAACCTCTAAAACCCCTCAAAATCCCAAAAAACCCAAAAAACCCAAAAACCATAAAAATCATAAAAAAATCACTAAAATCCATGAAAATATAAAAATCCTTAATAACCCATAAAAACCACTAAAAACAAAAAAAACACCTAAAACCCATAAAAACCCCTAAAACACATAAAAACCCTAAGACCCACTAAAAACTATGAAGTCCTTTTAAACCCCTAAAAATGTTAAAAAACACCAAAAACCATAAAAACCCTAAAAAGTCAAAAAGACCATAAATACCCTAAAAACTGAAAAAACCCTAAGAACCCCAGAAAATACCTAAACCCCTCAAAATCTCTAAAAATTGTAAAAACACTAAAAACCATAAAAATCCTAAAACCCCCCTAAAAATCAATGAAAACGTAAAAAACCTGAAAAACCACTAAATACCATAAAACCCCTTGGAACCTTAAAATGGCCTAAAAACCCATAAAAACCTTAAAAACCAAAAAAAACTCTAAAACCCCTTAAAACCCCAAAAAACGTTAAAAAACTCTAAAAATTTTTAAAATCCAAAAATACTAAAAAAACCCTAAAACCCGGAAAAGACCATAAAAATGTTGAAAACCCCTTAAAACCCAAAAAACCCTTGAAAAATCCTAAAAAACTCAGAATCCAAAAAAAAACACCTAAAACCCATAAAAATCCAAAAAACCCCTAAAAATCCTTAAAAATGAAAAAAACACTAAAAAAACCCTAAAACCATAAATCCCATAAAAACTATAAAAAACCCTAAAAACCCATACAACCCCTTAAAACCACTAAAAACACAAAAACCCTAAAAACGTTAAAAACTCTAGAAAACCTTTAAAACCCTTAAAAACTCAAAAAACACCTAAAACCCAAAAATATTTGAAAAACCATAAAATCCCTTAAAAACCCTAAAAAACCTGAAAACCCATAAAATACTCAAAATCCCTAAAAACCCTAAAAAACCCTAAAGAATATAAAAATCCTAAAAAATCCCTAAAAATCCATGAAAAAACCCCTTAAAACCATAAAAAACACAAGAAAACCATAAAGCCCCTGAAAACCATAAAACCCCCCAAAAACCCATAAAACCCCTAAAACTCACTAAAATCTCTAAAAACCTTTAAAACCCATAAAATGTTAAAAAAATCTAAAAACCTTTAAAAACACTAAAAAACTAAAAAATATCTTAAAAACACAAAAAAGACCTTAAAAACCAAAAAAATCCTAAAAGCCCTTGAATCCCCTCAAAATCCATAAAAACCTCAAAGAAACCTAAAAACCATAAAAATCCTAAAAACCCCCAAAAAATCCATAAAAACATAAAAACCCTAAAAACCCTGAAACCCCCCTAAATAATCTAAAAACCCTTAAAAACATGTAAAAATGATAAAAATATATATAAAACCATAAAACCCCTAAAAATAAAAAAACTAAAATCCCAAAAGACCCTAAAAACCCTGAAAACCCCAAAACCCCCTAGAAACCCATGAAAACCCTAAAACACCTCAAAATCCCTAAAAACACAAAAAAATCCCTAAAAAACATAAAAATCATAAACCCCCTAAAATAAATGAAAACATCAAAAACCCTAAAAACCCTGACAACCCCCTTAAAACCAAAAAAACTACAAATAACCTTAAAAACCCATAAAGCCCCTAAAAAGAACTAAAAAATCTAAAACCCCTTAAAACCCTTAAAAATGTTAAAAACTATAAAAAACCTACAAAAAATGTAAAAAACTAAAAAAAAACTCGTAAAACCCAAAAAGACCCTAAAAACCACTTAAAACCCCAAAACCCATTTTTTACATAGAAAATAGAACATTTATATAAAATGAAGAAAGATGAATTACAAGAAAATCACCAAATAGTGAGAACAAGCAGCCCCTACCTAAGCTAGGTTAAGGGTGAAGAAAACAAACAGAGGAGTGAAACCAACCCAAGCTAGAGTACCAAACATACAAGCGATCTAAGAAGGTAAAACTTGGGGAAGGCCTCCGTGATCCAAGCCATAGCTCCAACAAAACCTCAAGCGACCATCCAACAAGGAGTGGACCAAGAATGATCCCCAACATGGAAGAAACAACCCTCGCAATAAGGAAAAAAACTAGTAGAAACCACACCTAGGAAGAAGCAGTTCCTACAACAAGTACCCCACGACACCCACAACCAGCACCCCTCATCGCCCGCAACCATCACCCTAGTGAAAGAGCTCGCAGAAGCCGAACATAAGCAAGGATCCAAGCCACAAAAACACTATCTACACCAGATCATCATAACCTAGCAACATGATGACCAACACGATCTAGGAGAACTAACAAAAGAATCCAGTAGTGAAACACCAAACAGTGAACACACCAGATACTACAGGAATCCGAGAGTGCATGCCACCTCCAACCCTGCACTATGTAAGCACAGATGCATGAACACACACAACTATCCCAAAAAGGAACACAAACCCACACATACATCTACACACCCCACCCAAACCCACACATGCACCCCACCCCCATCGAGCTTCCACCCCAATCTGCAACAGCACCTCCTACAGCAGCAAACGAGCCTTCACACCATCTAACAACACTCCCCCGAGCATCCCCACCCTACCCGCCCGACCACAGCCTCCTTCAACAGTAACCAAGAACCAAAATCACCCATCCCCAAGCATTATTGCCCAGCCCGCACCACCATAGCAAACCCAGCAGCAAAACAATATCCCAACAGAAGCACCCCATCGAGCTCCCCCTACACAATGACCAGACGATCCCATGAACAATAGCAAAACCATAGTAGAAACATAACCAGATAGAACTAGAACTATAGATGAACCAACCTATATCTGCAAAACCCCAAAAAACCACCAACTGATCTCAAAAACATCATAGAAGCCACATCGGAACTCCCTCCAATAGCAAAAAAAAAATCCCTCAATAGCAACAGACCAGCTGCACTGAAGACCTCCCAAAACAGTAGGCAAGGAGGCAAGAAACCTGGAAAAGACGTGAAAGAACAAACACAAGACCAACTCCAAACATAGCCCAACCTGAACCCCCACCACATGCAGATGGGAACCAGCCCCAAGAAACCACCCATGACAAGAACTAGCCCCACCAGCCACTGCCAAGCTTAACCCATTAAAAAATATTCTAGGAAACCCCGTCTACTCACCAAGTCCCGATTAACCAAATTGTTAGGGAAACTCTTTCAAGCAAAAAAGTTTAGCCCGAATAATAAGCTCAAACCTGTACTAAATAATATTATCACTAATAAAGGAAGAACTATGTAAATGAGTATTACTCTCCTTACAAATAATATAAACCAAAGATGCCAAACCGAGCCTCCTCAAAAAACTCCTCAAAGAATCATCAGTGAAGATATTAGTGCACCAAACAATAATAACAAAAAATGACCGAACCCCATAGCCAACATCCAGAAGGTTCAGGAAGGACAACTAAAACTTCCAGAACAAAGTGAAATTGAAGATAATATGGTCCAAATCCTCAGCATCATTCTCACAAAGCCAACAATGATTAGGAAAGATCATACCCATCTGTTGCAATCGATCCTGAGTGGGTAAACAGTTTAGAATATCCAACCAAATAAAAAATGAATATCTATTAGGTGTAGCTCAATTCCAAACAAGAGACCACCACGAGAAAATGGTAAAATTAAATATAATATCATATAAAACCATTCTAATGTAGAACTCTACTTGAATGTTCCAAATAATACCATTAAGAGCTCCGCTTGGATGAGGAAGCATAATAATTTCTTGTCTAACCTCCCATAACTTAACTGAAATAGCAATAGGAGGGTTCTACACATCGTTATAAATAAAGGTGGAAACAGCTGTAAATCTTGACATGCTTGATTCATAAATAATACGGTCCTCAACGAAGTTACAAATTGGGTGAATAGGTAGCCAAGAGTCAAACCAAAGGGAAATGTCATCACCACTTCCAACATAATAAGATTTGAGATCCTTAAGGAACTCACAGAGCCCCCAAATCTTCCTCCAAGTCCATGAACTATTCCCGGGACTTTAGCCACCCAAAATTGAGAGCAACCAAGCAAAAAACACGCATCCAATCAACCCATAAGAAGAGAAGGAAAGGGAGCATAAATTCCAAGAATGTCTAGCCATGGTAGGTCTATTCCAATCAACAATCGTCTTAATACCCAAACCCCTTCCTCCTTGGTCAGTGCCACCAAATCCTAGGACACCTTAGAATCAGATAAAGCTAGGGAGGGACCCTTCCAAAGAAAACATATGAGCTTAGCTTCAATGGACTTAACCACTTTATTGGGAAGGATAAAATGATAACCCCAAAAAGCTTTCATAATAAATAAAATGGAATGAACAAGCTGAAATCTCCCCACAAAGGAAAGAAAATTATCTGACAACACCTTGATTCTCCTAATTATATTTTCCTATAGAATGGAACAATCCATAGATCTCAACTTAGTGGTGATAAGAAGAAACCCAAGATAATGAAGTGAAAGTGAACCAGCACTAATACCCATCACGGCTCTAATACTTTCCTTAACCTCAAAGAATAAGCTGAAAGAGAACATCAAATATATGGAGAAGTTTATAGAAATCCTAGATAATTATGAAAATATATCTAACGCCTTCTTCAAAACTAAAACCGAATCCACATTTCCATAAGAAAATAACAGAAAATCATCTATAAAGCATAAATGATAGATAGAGGTCTTACCGCATTACTAGTGGAATTTAAAGGAGGAAGAATTATCAATGAGAGAATCCATGATGCGAGAAAAAAACTCCAAACAAGTGAAAACTAAGGGAGAGAGAGGGTCTCCCTGCCTTAACCCCTTCTTCTCAGGAAAGTAACCATCAATGAATTCATTAATATTAATAGTATACATAGAAGAAGAAACAAACCTTTTGATCCAACCTGAAAAATGATCAGGAAACCCAACCAACTCTATAGAATCCCAAAGAAAATCCCATCTAACATATTCAAAATCCTTGAATAAGTCAATTTTGAAAGAACATTGAGGAACCCTAGAATCTATATGGTGCCCCCTTATTAACTTCGGAGCTATCAAAATATTGTCTGAGATCTTCCTCCCAAGAACAAATGCTGATTGAGATTTATTGATGCACCAAGGAAGAACCATCTTCAATCTGGATGCCAAAATATTGGATATGCATTTATAAATGGTGTTACAATAAGATATGGATAAAAAATAAGAAATCTAAAATACATTGGAAACCTTAGGAACCAAAGTAATAATAGCTACATTAGCCTCATGGATCAACTTACCATAATTGAAGAACTCCAACACCGCCTCAGTTACATCAGGACCAAGCACTGACCAAGATTTGTGAAAGAAAAAAACATTGAAGCCATCCGGACTCGGTGACTTATTAGGATGAATAGAAAACATCACCCTATTCATGTCCCTTGAAAAAATAGGCTTAACCGAAATATATATACTACTATGATCAATAGGGTTCTACAAAACCCCTACTAAATCAACCTTCCCTTCATAACCTGACGCATGAGTAGAACCAATAAAATATTGGAAAAAAGAAATGGTTCAACAATAATAACGCTTGGATTAGAGGTATTAGATCCATCATCGCAATTTAGTAGATTCAGTTCTGAGGAATTAAATCATTCCTTAACAGAATTGATGAAAAAAGATGAATTCTGATCCCCATCCTTCAGCCACTGGACCCTGCTTTTCTATCTGGATGAAAGCGTATCCTTCAATTTTAATACCTTGATCCTCTCCTTACACTTTGCTTCAATAAGAAAAAAGGAATCCGAAGGACCATTAATCAGAAAAGAATCCTAGAATGCCGCTAAATCCTTCTTAACCGGGGCAAACTCAAAGGAAGAATGCACCGACAATTGAGCGTGTAAGTAGCGAAGAGCCTGCTTGACCCTCTTGAGATTTTGGTAGACTTGAAACATTTTTCACCCAGAAACCCCAACATTCCAAGAATCAGAAACCTTTGACATAAATCCATCATAATTATCCCAACGATTAAAGAATTTAAAGGGGAGCGGTCCTAATTGTAAGCCTTCTCCTGAAATAACAACAATAGGGGTATGGTCAGAAAACCCAAAAGGAAGGAAATCAAAAAATGAATAATAGAGCCGAGAAATCCAGGAAGAGTTGACCAAAGACTAGTCAATATTCCTCAAAACCCATGAATTTCACTTCCTCTAAGAGTATCTGAGACCAGAACACTGAAAATCAACCAGATTAGCATCAATAATCCCCACGTTGCACTCTTCCATGGATGCAGTCCAATCCAAACAGCCCCCACATCTATCCTCTAGAAACATTACTGCATTAAAGTCCCCAAGAAAAATCTGGGGAGTCTCAGTTGATAAAGAATCCCTACTATACATATATCTCCAAAGACCCCTTCTCTCATCAACTGAATTAGAACCATAGAAAAAGGAAATCAACACCTCGATGTCCACTTTAATATCAAGAACAAGTAATTCAACAAGTTGAAGCAAATCCAACTTAAGATCAAGAATCAACATATCAGGATTCTATAAGACCAAGATGCGACAACTTGGGTAAAAGGAAGAATTTACAAGATAGAACCAACATGGCATAATATTCCTCACAACTGATTCCAAATTCCCACTACTAACATTAGACACAATAAGACATATACAAGTAAGCTTATAAGAAAAAATAAAATCACTAACCTCCTTTTGTCTGCTAGGGGTGTTGAGACCCCTAATATTTCATATGCCAAATTTAAACATTGGAATTAGGAGAGGACTTCAAAAAATTAAATCTAGGTCCATTAAAAGTGGAAACCCTCTTTGAATAAACTTCATCCACTCTTATAAGCTTCTTCCTTAAAGGATTACCACTTAATGTAGAAGAATTTAGACTACCCTAATCCATAAGTTCCTGACTCAGTTGGGGAGCGCCATTAGCCTTAATTAAGGACATACATCGCTTCCCCAACCTAGAAACAAAATTACCAGCATTCGAAACAATCCCATCCATCTCCTTAACTTCCTTGGATACTTTATGCTTTGAAAAAATATCAAGATGAGCCTGATTATAATGAACCAGAGTTCTATCCACCTAACCATCAACATCCAAGTAGAGATTCCTAGGCCCCTAATCCGTGACAAGGGTAGAGTTCTATGCATCCTTCAATTGGCCAAGAGGAGAAACAACACCCGGTAGAGAACCAGAAATAACACCCATAGAGGGGGAATTTGAAGTAAGAATCATATCTATGCTGCCATTCAGAGCTAAGTTCTCAACTCCCACCCCCTCGATAGAAGTCTATACAGAAGAAGGAGCTTTATCAGCTAGACCCTCTTCACACAAATCAGACTGAGCCACCAAGAGGCACTCAAAATAATTCCAAACCAGAATGCAGCCTGAATTCACATGACCCTCAACAATGGAAAAAGAAGAAGATGCATTCATCGTAGAAATGATATACTCAGGACGGTCAGGGAATTTCTTAGGATCAGAACTAGATAAGACTTTCTTCTTCCCATCGGCCCAGGAAGGCAGCTGATCAGAAATAGGACCTACCACCTTGTAGGCAAAAGAAGGCTCAACTCATGTGTTTAACCATTAAACCTAGGAGTCCTATAAGGACCTTCCTCCTGCCTGGGAGTAAAAGCATGAATTATACCCTTCTTCCTATAGACACGTTTCTTAGGAGTGACTTTGGTCCAACATGACTGAGAATCATCCTCGAGCTTATTTCGGCATTGAATGAAATCATCTCCAAAGATATTTTAATAGATTCAAGTCTTTGGAACCCAATTGTACTCAACTCTAATAGACGTTGGGGATCCAGATCCTAATTCAATAATAATTTCCTCCGAAAACTCTTGTCCAGTTGAAATCTCAACATAGATAGTGGAAAAGTTGATTCTGCGAATGTCAATTGTAGATTTATCAACAAACAAAGGTGTGCCAATGACACTGAAAATATAGCTCAACCATTCAGTCGTCCATGCTTCAAGAGGAACATTCCTGAAATTAACCCATACCAGTAAAACAGAAAAGGATTCTTTATCGAGAGAGATACCAGAATTCCAATTTCTAAGTATCATAAGCCTACCTACAAAAAAAACAAGGGCCACAAGATTAAATTTCAACAAGGTTTCAAGAAGGTATGAAACTAAAAAAGAAGAATACTTCATCATTGAAAAGTGTTTCCAGAATATTTTCCACCCATAAATCTTTGGCTATTCTAGACACAAGATTGAATGGAAAATTCTTCTCCAAGTAATACACAACAAGAGTGTTATTTCACCTATAAACACCCTTATTGAGAACAGAAGCTGGCATATAGACTCCTGGAATTTCCCCCCTCCACCGGAGGATGAAACTTTAGCTCCATGTCCCTAGGTAGGGAATTCGGTTCAACCAACCCATCAACAGCAGAATCAAAAAGAGCATCAGACCTGGAACCACCCCTTACTCTCAGTGCCCAAAAGAGAAGAATCATAATCCATAGACTTCACATCCTTCGAAGGGTCCCCATCCAAGCGCATTGCATCCTTCACCATAGCCTTCAATATCATAGAACCACCAGAACCATCCGCAATTGGAACCTTTGAAGCCGCATTAACCTCCTCTGCTGAGCTCCCATGAATGAGACCCACAACATCCACAATATTGTCTGAAACAGAACCCCTGACCGTCGTTGAATCTCCAAGCAATGCGACCCCCACAACAACTCCATCCCCATGCCCCTTCGGAACACCCGAGTTAGGGCATTAAACTACATCGACAAGCAAGGATGGATCCTTAGAAACCCCCGATGAAAAGATCTCCCCCATATCATCAAATGAAACCGCAACACCGACAACATTCAAAGCCAAAATCTACTGCACGTCAACTTCCTCTACCCAAGAAGGCCACTGCAAAACCTCCCCTCCTCAAGGCTAGGGAGAGATCCAAACTCGATTTAATGAGACCACACCATTGAATCCAGAGAAGAGCGGGGCCAAAGGCCGCTGACCACCTCCAAGAATCCTGTGAATTTATACTCCAATTTTCTATTCCAACTTCTATCTTTCATCCATATGCAACCTTCAAATCCCTAAAATCCATAAAAACCCCTTAAAACCCCTAAACCCCTCAAAATACCTAAAAACCCTCAAAATCCCTAAAACCCCTAGAAACCATACATATCATAAAAATCCTAAAAATACTCTAAAAATCCATGAAAATATAAAAAACACTAAAAACATAGAAAACCCCCAAAAAACCATAAAACCCATAAAATCTATAAAAACCCACTAAAAACCCATAAAATCCATAAAAGCCACTAGATAGTCTAATACCCCTTTAAACCCCTAAAAATGTCAAAAAATCTAAAAAACCTTAAAAATCCAAAAAAATCATAAATACCCAAAAAGACCCAAAAATCACTAAAAATCTTAAAAAACCACTAAGAAACCCTAAAGACCTTGAAAATCCCTAAAACCCCTAAAAACCATATAAATCTTTGAAAACCCCTAAAAACCCATGAAAAAATAAAAAACATTTAATACCCTAAAAACCCCTAAAACCATAAAAAACCCCCAAAAACCTTAAAACCCCAAAACCCATAAAAGCCATAAAACCCACTAAGAAATCTAAAAACCATTAAAACACGTAAAAATGTTTAAAAAGTTTAAAAAACCTTAAAAACCCTAAAAAAACAAAAAAAAAACTCTAAAAACCAAAAAGACCCTAAAAACCCTGAAATCCCCTAAAACCCCTAATGTCCCTAAAAACCCTCAAAATCCCAAAAAACTCTAAAAAACCCTAAAACCATAAAAATCCTAAAAAAACAACTTAAAATTCATGAAAACGTAAGAAACCATAAAAACCATAACCAACCCATAAAAACCTTAAAAATAACTAAAAATGTTAAAAATGCTAAAAAAACATAAAACCTTAAAAAATTAATAAAACCACCTAAAACCCAAAATGACACTAAAAACCCTTAAAACCCATAAAAACCCTAAAAACTTCAGAAAAAACACTAAAATCCCTCAAAATCCCTAAAAACCCTAAAACCTTTCAAAAAACCTTAAAAACTTTAAAAATCAAAAAAAATCTTAAAAATCACCAAAAAATCCTTGAAAATGTAAAAAACCCTAAAAACCCTGAAAAAAATAAATCCCATTAAAAACCCTAAAAACCAATAAAAACTCTAATAAACCACTAAAAACTCTAAAAATCATTAAAACCCCTAAAACTTTTAAAAACTATAAAAAATATTAAAAACCCATAAAAAACTAAAAAACCCTAAAAGCCAAAACGACATAAAACACCCAAGAAGCCCCTAAAAACCCTAAAAACCCCTGAAAAACCCAAAAATCCCTCAAAATCCCTAAAAACCCTAAAAAACCCTAAAAACCAAAAAAATACATAAAATACCCAAAAAAATCCATCAAAACGTAAAAAACCCAAAAAAACTTAAAAACCTTAAAAATCATAAAATGCATACAAACCCTAAAAACCCACTAAAAATTCAAAAAAACCTAAAACCCCTAAAAATGTTAAAAAACGCTAAAAACCTTAAAAACCCGAAAACACTCAAAGAAACCCTAAAAATCCAAAAGACCCTAAAAACATTGAAAACCCCTAAAATCACCTAAAAACTCCAAAAATCCTCAAAATCCCCAAAAAACTTAAAGAACCCTAAACACCATAAAATTTCTAAAAACCCTAAAAAATCAATGAAAACATACAAAACCCTAAAAATTACAAAAACCCCCTGAATAACATAAAACCCCAAGAAACCTTAAAAACACTAAAACACCATAAAAACCCTAAAAGTCCAATAAAAACTCTAAAACCCCTCTAAATCCCTAAAATAATTAAATAAATCTAAAAATCCTAAAAATCCATAAAAAAATAAAAAAATCCTAAAAACCCAAAAGACCCTAAAACATTGAAAAACCCTAAAACCCCTAAAAACCCCATGAAAAACCCTAAAAACCCACAAAATCACTAAAATCCACAAAAATCCCTAAAAACCATAGAAATTCTAAAAAACCCTAAAAATCAATGAAGATGTAAAAAACCCTAAAAACAACGAAAAAATTCAGAAAAAAAAAAACCCCAAAAAACATTAAAAACCCAAAAAACCCCAAAAAACTCTAAAACCCCTGAGAACCCCAAAAACATTAAAACTATAAAAACCTTAGAAACCACAAAAAAGTAAAAAATAACCCTAAAACCCTGATAACCCCTAAAACCCCTCAAAATCCCTAAAAACCTTAAAAAACCCTAAAACCATAAAAATCCTAAAAAACTCCTAAAAATCCATGAAAATGTAAAAAACACTGAAAACCCTGAATACCACATGAAAACCATAAAAACCCCTAAAAACATTAAAAACCATAAAAAACCTTAAAAACCTAAAAAACCAACTAAAAAAAACAAATACCATTAAAAACCCTAAAACATTAGAATACAACAAAAAACCTTAAAAATCCTAAAAATATAAAAAACCCTAAAAACCCAAAAGACCCTAAACCCCCTGAAAACCATCAAAATCCTTAAAACATTAAAAAACCATAAAAACCATAAAAATCCCATAAACCCCCAAAAAATCCATGAAAATGTAAAAACCCTAAAAACCCCCGGAAAACCATAAAACCCCTAAAAACAATAAAAACCCTAAAAAACCATGAAAACCCTACAAACCCACTAAAAATTAAAAATCCCTTAAAAATCCCTAAAAAACTCTAACACCCCTAAAAATCACAAAAAAAACTTTTAAAACCATAAAAATCCTAAAAACCCCCTAAAAATATATTAAAACATAAAAAACCTAAAAACCCCTAGAAACCATAAAAACACATACAAACCTTAAAACCCTAATAACAAATAAAACCCTAAAAAACCACTAAAAACTCTAAAAGCCCTCAAAATCCATAAAAACGTTAAAAAGACTGATGAAACTTAAAAACCCTAAAATTTGAAAAATCCCAAAAAATCTAAAAGACCCTAAAACCCCTAAAAACCCTAAAACCCCCCTAAAAACCTCAAAAACGCACAAAATCCCTAAAAACTCTAAAAACCCCTAAAAATCATAAAAATCCAAAAAAATCCCAAAAAATCCCTGAAAAAGTAAAAAAAACCATAAACCCCCTGAAAAACCCTAGAAAACTATACAACCATAAAATTCCATGAAAATGTAAAATACCCTAGAAACGTTTAAAACCAATGAGTACCATAAAAACCCCTAAAAACTTTAAAAATGCATAAAAACCCAAAAAACAACTAAATTCTCAAATTCCCATAAAACCCTAAAAAACATCAAAAATATCTAAAACTCATTAAAAACCAAAAAAACACACAAAAAACCCCCCAAAACCTAAAAGACCCAAAAAACCAGGAAAAACCCTAAAAACCATAAAAAATCTTTAAAATCCCTAAAAATAATCAAAATCCCTAAAAACCCAGAAAACTCTAAAAACCATAAAAATCCTAAAAACCCCTAAAAATACATGGAAACATAAAAAACCCTAGAAAATCCTGAAAACCATAAAACCCCTAAAAACCTTCAAAAAAACCTTTAAAACCCCAAAAAAGTTAAAAAAAACTCTAAAAATTCAAAAAACATGAAAACCCCTAAAAAACCCTCAAAATCTCTGAAAAACCATAAAACCCGGAAAAAAATATCTAAAAACACTAAAAATCCCTACAAAAAATACTAAAAATCCCAAAAAAATCCATGAAAGCATAAAAAACCCTAAAAACCTTTAAAAAACCATGAAATCAATAAAAATCTTAAAACGCCCTAAAAACCCATAAAACCATAAAAAACCCACTAAAAAATCTATAATCCATTAAAAACCCTAACAACGTTAAAAAACTATGAAATCCCTTAAAAACCATAAAAAATAAAAAAAATAAAAAAAACCTAAAAACCCAAAAAGACCATAAAAACCTTGAAAAACCATGAAAACCCTAAAAACCTTTGAAAATCCCTAAAACCTCTCCAAATACCTAAAAACCCAAAAAACCCAAAAACCCCTAAAAATGAAAAAATACTAAAAAACCTCTAAAATTCCATGAAACTCTAAAAAACCCAAAAAACCCCTTAAAAACCATAAAAACCCTGAAAATTATTTAAAAACCATAAAACCCATAAAAACCACTAAAAACTATAAAAACCCTTAAACCCCCTAAAAATTATAAAAAACTCTAAAAACATTAAAACCCTAAAAAACTAAGAAAACCCAAAAGAACCCAAAAACCCCAAAAACCATAAAAACCACAAAATCAGTAAAACCCCCTGAAAAAACCCCCAAAAATCCCTAAAAACCCCTAAAACCCTAAAAATCCCTAAAAACTTTAAAAAACATAAAAACTGTAAAAAACCTAAAAATTTCGTTAAAATTAATTAAACGTAATAAACCCTAAAACCTATAAAACCCCTAGAAAACCATAAAACCCCTAAAAACTTTAAAAACCCATAAAAACCCTAAAAACCACTAAATACTCTAAATACCTTTTAAAACCCTAAAAATGTTACAAAACTCTATAAAACCTTAAAACCCTGAATAACTCAAAAAACCCTAAAAACACATAAAACCCTAAGATCCTCTAAAAACCCCTAAAAACCATAAAAACTATAAAATGCATAAAAACCCCAAAAACCACTAAAAACTTTAAAAACCCTTAGAACCAAAAAAATGTTAAAAAACTCAATAAAACCTTAATGATCATAAAATTCTCAAACCCCCCCCCCCCCGAAAAACCCTGAAAACCCATTAAACCCCTAAACCCCCCAGAAAACCCCTCAAAACTCACAAAATCCCTAAAAACTATAAAAAAACCCAAAAACCCATAAAAATATTAAAACCCCTAAAATCCATGAAAACATAAAAAACCCAAAAAAACTCTAAAAACCCCCAAAAAACCATAAACACCACCAAAAACCCTTAAAATACCCTAAAACCCCATAAAAACCCTAAAAACACTAAAACTCTAAAAACCTTCAAAACCTTTAAAAATGTAAAAAACTCTAAAAAACCTTAAAAACTATAAAGAAACTAAAAATAACCCTAAAACCCCCAAAAGACCCTAAAACCCTCAAAAAAACCCTAAAAACCATAAAACCCATGGAAAACCACAAACACCATCAAAATCTCAAAGAACCCTAAAAAATTACTAAAACCAAAAAAATCATAAAACCACGTAAAAATCCATGAAAATGTAAAAAACCCTTAAAACCTGGGAAACCCCTCAAAACTATAAAAACCCCTAAAACCCTTAAAAACTCTAAAAATATATAAAAAACCTAAAAACTAATAAAAATTCTAAAACACCTTTAACCCCTAAAAATGTAAAAAAATCTAAAAAACCTTTAAAACCCTAAAAAATCAAAAAAATATCCCTAAAAACACAGGAGACCCAAAAAACGTTGAAAACCCTAAAACCCCCTGAAAAAACCCAAAAAACCCTCAAAAAACCTAAAAACCTTTAAAAATCCTAAAGAACCCGTAAAAATCCACGTAAATGTGAAAATCCCTAAAAACCATGAAAACCCCCTGAAGACCATAAAAATACCTAAAAAGCATAAAAACCCTAAAAACCCATAAAAAGGATAAAAACATCTAAAAACTATTCAAACCCTTAAAAACCTTAAAAATGTTAAAAAAAACTCTAAAAACCAATCAAAACCCTAAAAAAACAAAAAAAAACTAAAACCCAAAATGATATTAAAAACCACTGAAAACCCCTCAAAATCCAAAAAAAACCCTAAAAACACCAAAAAAACAAAAAAAATATGCTAAAGCCCCCCTGAAAATCCATTAAAATGTAAAAAAACACAAAAAAAACCCTGAATACCTCTTGAAAACCATAAAAACCATTAAAAACCTTCAAAACCCCCAAAAACCCTATAAAGCCCTAAACAATGCTAAAAATCCAAAAACCCTTAAAACCGAAAAAAATGTTAAAAAATCTAAAAACCTCAAAAACCGCTTAAAAACTAAAAAAACCCTAAAAACACATAAATACCCTAAAAACCCTAAAAACACAAAAAACCCATCTTAAAACCCAAAAAACCCTCAAAATCCCTAAAAACCGTAACAACCCCTAAAAACCATAAAAATCATAAACCCCCCTAAAAATCCATGAAAACGTAAAAAAACCCTAAAAACCTATAAAAACCAAAAAAAAACCATAAAAACCGTTAAAATCTCTAAAAAATCATTAAACCCCTAAAAACTCTTAAAACTCTTAAAACCCCTAAAAATGTTAAAAACTCTATTAAACTAGAAAAACCTTAAAATACTCAAAAATTCCTTAAAACCGAGGAAAACCCATAAAAACCCTAAAACCCACTAAAAACCCTAAAAACCCTAAAAGCATATAAATCCTAAGAAATCCCTAAAAATCCCTGAAAATGTAGAAAACCCTAAAAACCCTGAAAACCCCCTAAAAACCCCTAAAACCCATAAATACCCAAAGCCCCTAAAAACCGTAAAAACCATTAAAAACACTAAAAACCCTCAAACACCTAAAAATGTTAAAATGTATAAAAAACATTAAAAACATAAAAAAACCTAAAATCCCACAATGACCCAAAAACCATAAAAACCCCTAAAAACCATAAAACCTCGAAAAAACCTAAAAATACTTAAAATCCCTAAAACCATAAAAAACATAAAAATCCTAAAACCCCTAAAAATCCACGAAAATCTAAAAAACTTTAAAACCTCTGAAAGCCCCTAAAAAGCAAAAAACCCCAGAAATACCTTAAAAACCCATAAAACCCTAAAAATCACTAAAATCTCTAAAAACCTGTAAATCCCCTATAAACGTTACTAAACTCTAAAAACCTTAAAAACCCAAAAAACTCAATAAAAACCCTAAAAACCCAAAAAACCCAAAATTCAACAAAAAACCCTGAAAACCCCTAAAAACCACTAAAAACCCTAAAAACCATGACAATCTATAAAACCCAAAAAACATAAAATTCCTAAAAACTGATAAAAATACATGAAAATGTAAACAACCCAAAAAATCCTAAAACCCCCCAAAAAACCATAAAACCCATAAAAAATTGAAATCCCCTAAAAACCCATAAAAAACCTAAAACCCACTAAAAACTCTAAAAACTTTTTAAACTGCAAAAATTGTTAAAAAACTCTAAAAAACCATAAAAAACCTAAAATATTAAAAAATTCTTAAATATCCAAAAAGTCCTTAAAAATTCTAAAGGACCCTAAAAACCCTAAAAAACCTTAATAACCCTCAAAATCCCAAAAATCCATAAAAACCCTCAAAACCATAAAAATCTTGAAAAAACACCCAAAAATCCAAGAAAACATTAAAAAACCTAAAATACCTTTAAAACCATAAATCCCCTAAAAACCTTGAAAATCCCTTAAAACCCATAAAAGCATATAAAACCACTGAAAACACTGAAACCCCTTAAAACCCCTAAAAACGTTTAAAAACTCTAAAAAACCTTTAAAACCCTAAAAAATAAAAAAAACACATAAACTCAATAAGACCCTAAAAGCCTTGAAAAATCTAAAACCCCTAAACCCCTCGAAACCCCTCGAATCCCTAAAAACCCTAAAAAACCTAAAAATTATAAAAAAACTACAAAAACACCTAAAACCCTATGAAAATGTAAAAAAACCCTAAAAAACACCTAAAAACCTTAAAACCCCCTAGAAACCTTAGAAAACCCTAAAAACCTATAAAAACCCAAAAAACCAACTAAAAACTCTAAAAACACTTTAAACCCCAAAAAATGTTTAAAAAATCTAAAAAACCATAAGACCCTAAAAAAACAAAAAAAAACCCTGAAAACCCAAAATCATCCTAAAACCGACAAAACCCATAAAAAACTAAAAGCCCCTGAAAACCCCTAAAAACTACAAAATCCCTAAAAAACCTAAAATCCCATAAGGAATAGAAAAATCCTAAAAATCTCTAAAAGTCCATGAAAATTAAAAACCCTAAAAACCCTGAAAACCCTCTAAAAACCTTAAAAACCACAAAACACCGAAAAATGTTAAAAACTATAAAAAACCTTTAAAACCCCAAAAAACTCAAAAAACCACTAAAAATCCAAAAAGACCCTTAAACCTAGAAAAACCCTAAAACCCCCGAAAAAACCCTAAAACCCCTCAAAATCCATAAAAACCCAATAAACCCTAAAAACCATAATAAACTTAGAAAACCCATAAAAATCCATGAAAACATAGAAAACTCAAAAAACCCTAAGACTCCTTTAAACCCTAAAACCCCCTATAAACCTTAAATAAATAAAACCCCCTAAAACCCTAAAACCACTAGAAACTCTAAAAACCCTTTGAACCCCTAAAACGTTAAAAAACTCTAAAAAACATTAAAAACTATAAAAAACTAAAAAAACACTAAAAACTCAAAAAGACCCTAAAACCCTAAAAAACCCTAAAACCCATGAAAATCCCTAAAACACCTCAAAATATCTAAAAATCCTTAAAAACCCTAAAAACCATAAAAAATCCTAGAAAACCCTAAAAATCCATGAAAACATAAAAGAATCATAAAACCTCCTTAAACCATAAAAATCTCTAAAGACCTTAAAAATCCTAAAAACCCTAAAAACCATTAAGAACTCTAAACACCCTTAAATCCACTTAAAAAGTTAAAAAACTCTAAAAACCATAAAACCCATAAAAAACTCAAAAAACCCTAAAACACTAAAAGACCCTAAATTCCCTAAAAAACCCTAAAAACCCAAAAAAAACCTTTGAAAACCACTAAAACCCATCAAATTATTAAAAACCCTAAAAACCATAAAAATCCAAAAAAGCATTAAAATCCATGAAAACATAAAAAACCCTGAAAAAAATTGAAAAACATAAAACTGCTAAAATACTTAAAAAACCCTAAAAATCCTTAAAACCCCTAAAATACAAAATAAATATAAAAATCCTTAAACCCCTAAAATTGTTAAAATCTCTAAAAAACCAAAAAACCACAAAAAACACAAAAGAAACCTAAAAACAAAAAAAGACCCTAAAAACTTTGAAAACCCCTAAAAAACCCTAAAAACCCTAAAAATCTCTAAAACCCCTAAAACCCAGAAAAACAATAAAAATCCTAAAAATCCTCTAAAAATCCATGAAAACTTAAAAAATAACCCTAAAAGACCTGAAAACCCCCGAAAACCAAAAAACCCAAAAAAAAACCATAAAAACCCAAAAACCCACTAAAAACTCAAAAAACCCTTAAAACCCTTAAATACATTAAAAATATCTAAAAAAACTTCAAAAAACTAAAAAAATAAAAAAACCTAAAAACCCAAAAACTCCCTAAAAACCCTAAAAAACACTAAAACCCCTCAAAATCCCTAAAATCCCTAAAAACCCTAAAACCCATAAAAATCCAAAAAAACCCTAAAAATTTGTGAATACCTAAAAAACCCTAAAAACACAGAAAACCCCCACTAAAAACATTAAAACCCCAAGAAAACCATAAAAACACTAAAAACCAATAAAAACACTAAAACCACAAAATACACTAAAACCATTAAAACCTCTAGAAATGTTAAAAAACACTAAAAACCTTAAAAACCATAAAAATGAAAAAAAACACTAAAACCCTAAAAAACCCCCAAAACACAAAAAACCCTAAAAATTCTCAAACCCCCTGAAAACACACTATAACCCCCCAAATCCTTAAAATCTCTAAAAAACCTAAAACCATAAATGTCCTAAGAAACCCCTAAAATCAATGAAAAAATAAAAAACCCTAAAAACCCTTTAAAAACCATAAAAACCATAAAACTCCTGAAAACATTAAGAAAACTTAAAACCCCAAAAGAACCCTAAAACCCACTAAAACTCTAAAACCCCCTATAACCCCTAAAAATGGAAAAAACACAAAAAACCATAAAACCCCAAAAAACTAAAAAAACTCAAAAATCCCAAAAAGACCTCAAAAACCCTGAAAACCCTAAAACCCCAGGGACCCCAAAAATCCCTAAAAACCCATAAAAACCTAAAAATTCCATAAAAATCCATGAAAACCTAAAAAACCATAAAACCTTGAAAATTCCCAGAAAACCATAAAACCCTTGGAAATCTAAAAAAACCCAAAAAAAACCCATTAAACACCTTGAAATCTAAAAATACCGAAAAAATCCATAAAAAACCCAGAAACCTACTAAAAAATCTAAAAACCCATAAAACCTCTAAAAATGTTAGAAAACTCTAAAAAACCATAAAAAACCTAAAAAACTAAAAATCCCTAACAACCCAAAAATACCGTAAAAACCTAAAAACCCAAAAACCATCAAAATCTCTAAAAACCCAAAAAACCATAAAAATCATAAAACCCCTAAAAATCCTTGAAAATGTGAAAAACCCTAAAAACACTAAAAAAACCTAAAAACCATAAAGCCCCTTAAACCATAAAAGCCCCTAAAAACATATAAAATCTCTAAAACCCCCAAAAAACCTCTAAAAACCCAAAAAGAACCTAAAACCCTGAAAAACCCTAAAAACCCACTAAAAAACCCTCAAAACCCTCAAAACCCCTAAAAACCCTAAAACCCCTAAAAACTATAAAAATCCTAAAATATGCCTAAAAATCCATGAAAATGTAAAAAATCCTAAAAACCCTGAAACCCTGAAAGACCCCTAAAAACCATAAAAACCCTTAAAATTTTTAAAAAAACCCAAAAACCCCATAAATGCCTTTAAAACCATAAAATGCTAAAAAACTCTAAAAAAACAAAAAAAATCCTAAAACACTCAAAAACATCCTAAAAACCCTAAAATCCCAAAAAAACCCAAAAACCCCTAAAAAATCCAAAAAACCCTCAAAATCCCGAGAAACCTATAAAAACCCTAAAACCCATAAAAATCTAAAAAACCCCTAAAAATCCATAAAAACGTAAAAAACCTAAAAACCCTAAAATACTCTTGAATACCTTTAAACCCCCTAAAAACCTCAAAAAAATCATAAAAACCCTAATAAATCAATAAAAACTCTAAAATCTCTAAAACCCTAAAAAAGTTAAAAAAAATCTAAAAACCCCTAAAACCCCTAAAACCCTAAAACCCCTCAAAATACCTAAAAACCATAAAAATCCTAAAAAACCTTTAAAATACTTGAAAACATCAAAAACCCTAAAAAAACCTTGAAAACCATAAAACCCCAAATAACCTTAAAAACCTAAAAACCAAAATAACCCTAAAACCACTAAAAACTCCAAAACCTTAAAACCCTTAAAAATGCTAAAAAAATATAAAAAACCTAAAAACCCCTAAAAACTAAAAAGACCCCTAAAACACCCAAAATACCCTAAAAACCTTTAAAAACTCTAAAAACCCCTGAAACCCCCTGAAAACCCCTCAAAATCCCTAAAAAACATAAAACCCATAAAATTCCTAACAAACCAAAAAAATCCATGAAAACGTAAAAAACCCAAAAAACACTGAAAAACCCCAAAAACATAAAAAAACTAAACAACTTAAAAAACCCTAAAACCAATAAAAACTCTAAAACCCCTTTAAACACTTAAAAAAGTTTTAAAAAACTCTAAAAATCTTTAAAAACCCAAAAAACATAAAAAATCCATAAAACCTAAAAAGTCCCTAAAAACAATGAAAAACCCTAAAAACACCTGATAAACTCTAAAGACCCTCAAAATCCATAAAAACCCCAAAACCCTAAAAACCATAAAATTCCTAAACAGCTCTAAAAATCCATGAAAATGTAAAAAAATCCTAAAAACCATTAAAACCACTAAAAACCATAAAACCCCTAAACACCTTAAAACCCCCTAAAAACCCATAAAACACCTAAAAACCAACTAAGAACTCTAAAAAGCATTAAAACCACTAAAAATGTTAAAAAAATGTAACAAATCTTAATTCCCAAATAAACTAAAGAGACTTTAAAAACCCTGAAAACCCCTAAAAACACTAAAACCCCTAAATGTCCCTAAAACCCTCAAAATCCAAGAAAACCCTAAAAAATCCTAAAAACTATAAAAATCGAAAAAAACCCCTTAATGTCTTTAAAAATGTAAAAGACTATAAAAACCCTGAAATACCCCGAAAAACCATAAACCCCCCAAAAACCCTAAAAACTGCTAAAAATTTAAAAACGCTAAAAACCATAAAACCCCTAAAATATAAAAAAACCCTAAAAACCTAAAAAAATACTAAAAACCTGTAAAAACCCTAAAGAGGCTAAAAACCACTAAACCCCCTCAAAATCCCTAAAAACACTAAAAATCATAAAAATCCTAACCTCCCCCCCCCCAAAGTCCTTAAAAACATAAAAAACCCTCAAAAACCCCTGAAGACCATAAAAACCTCTAAAAACCATAAAAAATAACTAAAAACTCTAAATTCCCTTTCAACCCCTAGAAATGTTCAAAAAATACTATAAAACCTTTAAACCCCTAAAAAACGAAAAAAACCCTAAAATTCCAAAAGTACCCTAAAACCATGAAAAAAACCTAAAAACCCCTTAAACCCCTAAAAACACTCAAAATCCCTTAAAACCCTAAAGAACCCTAAAAACCATAAAAATTATAAAAAAAAGCCTAAAATCCATGAAAATATAAAAAACCCTAGAAACCCTAAAAACCCCTAAAAACCTTAAAAACCTTAAAAACCTTAAAAACCCAGAAAAATCCTAAGAAGCCACTAAAAACTCTAAAAACTCTAAAAACCCCGAAAAATATTAAAAAACACTAAAAACCATAAAAACATTAAAAAAGCCTAAAAAAATAAAAAAAACCCCTAAAAACACTGAAAACCTTAAAAAGAATCTCAAAACCCTAAAACCCCACAAAATCCTAAAATCTGTAAAAAAACCCCTAAAAACCATAAAATTCTAAAAACCTCTAAAAATCCATGAAGACATAAAAACCCAAAAAAACCCCAAAATCCCCTAAAACATCAAAAAACCCAAAAAACCCCTAAAAAGGCACTAAAATGTCTAAAAACCCTCAAAACCCCTAAAAACATCAAAAAACCTTAAAAACCTTAAAAACCATAAAAATCCCAAAAATAACCCTAAAACCCCAAAAAGGCCCTAAAACCCTCAAAACCCCCTTAAAACCATTAAAATCTCTAAAAACCCTAAAAATCCCAAAAAACCATAAAAACTTAAAATTCCTTAAAATTCCATAAAAAAAACCCCTTAAACCCCCTGAAAACCATAAAAACCTAAAAACCATTAAAATCCCTAAAACCATATCAAACCCCATAAAACCCTTAAAACCCCACTAAAAACACTAAAAAACCTTAAAACCCCAAAAATAATAAAAACCTTCAAAAACAATAATTACCCTAAAAATTCAAAAAAACCCCTAAAAACCCAAAAATAACCTAAAAAACCTGAAAAAAAAATGAAAAACCCCTTAAAGCACCTAAAAACCCTAAAAATACCTAAAAACCATAAAAATCCTAAAAACCCAAAAAAATATTGGAAAACATAAAAACCCAAGGAACCCTTGAAATACCCCTAAAAACAATAAAAACACCTATGAACATTATAAAACCCAAAAAACCCATAAAGAATTAAAAACCCACTAAAAAATCTAAAACCCCATAAAATCCTAATAATGTTAAAAACGTGAAAAAACATTAAAAACCCTAAAAACAATAAAAACCTTTAAAACCCAAAAAGACCCTAAAAACCCTAAAAACACATAAAAACCCTGAAAACCCAAAAAAACCCTAAACCCCTAAAAACCCTAAAAACCATAAAATTCCTAAAAAACACTAAAAATCAATGAAAACGTAAAAACCCTTAAAACCCCTAAAAACCTCGAAAAACCATAAACCCCCCCTGAAAACCTTAAAAATCCTAAACCCACATAAATTCCCTAAAATACACTAAAAAATATAAAAACCTGTAAAAACCCTAAAATGTTAAAAACTCTGAAATACCTTAAAAACATTAAAAAACTCAAAAAACCCAAAAAACCCCAAAAGTGTCTAAAAAACCTAAAAACCCATAAAAACCCCAAAAAACCCTAAAAACCCCTAATACCCCTCAAAACCCATAAAACCCTAAAAACCATAAAAATCCTAAAACCCCATAAAATCTAGGAAAATATAAAAAACCATAAAAACCCATAAAACCCTAAAAAAGCATAAAAAACTCTGAAATCCCTTATAACCCACAAAAATGTCAAAAAACTATGAAAATCCTTAAACCCTGAAAAACTTTACATTTTTTTAGAAACCCTAATAACCCTAAAATATCAAAAAAAACCTAAAATCAAAAAACCCAAAAAAACCCTAAAAATAATAAAAACAAAAAAAACACATAAAAATCCCTAAAAACCCTAAAAACCATAAAAATACTAAAAAATGATGAAAATTCCATAAAAAACATTCAAAACCCCCAAAAACCTGGAAAATCCCCCGAAAACCATAAAACTTCTAAAAAAATAAAAAATATCCTAAAACCTATAAAAACCCTAAAAAACCACTAAATACTCTAAAAATCCTTAAAACCCTAAAAACATTAAAAACTTAAAAAACATTAAAAACACAAAAAACTAAAAAAAACTAAAACCCCATAAAGACCCTAAAACCATGAAAACACCTAAAAACACTAAACCCCATAAAAATCCCAAAAAACCCTCAAAATCCTTAAAACCCAAAAAAACCCTACAATCTATAAAAATCCCCAAAAAATATATGAAAACATAAAAATCCTAAAAATCCTAAAAATCCTAAAAATCCTAAAAAGCACCTGAAAACCATAAAACCACATAAAAACCATAAAAAACCATAAAAACCCAAAAAAACACTAAAAATTGTAAAATCCATTAAACCCCTAAAAATGTTAAAAAACTTTAAAAAACCATAAAAACCCAAAAAAACTAAAAAAATTGCTAAAACCTCCAAAAGTCCCTAAAAATAAAAAAACCCTAAAACCTAAAAAATCTCCGCAAAACCCTAAAACCCTCAAATTCCTTAAAATCCCTAAAATCCCTAAAAATCCCTAAAAACCAAAAAAAATCCTGCAAACCCCTAAAAATTCAGGAAAACATAAAACCCTTAAAAACATAAAAACCCCCAAAAACTATAAAAACCCCTAATAACCTTAAAAAACCCATAAAAACCACTAAAACTCTTAAAACCCATAAAACCCCTAGAAACGTTTAAAACTTTAAAAAAACCTTAAAAGCACTAAAAAACTCAAAAAAAACCCTAAAAACCCAAAAAGATCATAAAGACCTTGTGAAACCCAAAAAACACTCAAAATCCCTAAAAACTATAAAAACCCTAAAAACAAAAAAAAATCCTAAAAACCCCTAAAAATCCATGAAAATTTAAAAAACCCTAAAAACTCCAAAAAACCCTTAAAAACAATAAAACCCCTAAAAACCTAAAAACACTAAAATCCCCTAAAATTTCTAAAAACTCTAGAAACCCTTTAAACCCCAAAAAACATTAAAAACTCTAAAAACCCATAAAAACCTTGAAAAACTCAAAAAACCCTAAAAACCCAAAAGACCCAAAAAAACCCTAAAGCCCCCTTAAAATCCATGAAAAACCCTAAAAACCCTCAAAATCCCAAAAAAAACCATAAAGCTATAGAAATCCTAAAAAACCCCTAAAATCCATCATAACGTAAAAAACCCTTAAAACTCTAAAAAAACACATGAAGCCCATAAAACCCCTAAAAACCATTAAAAACCCTTACAACTAATAAACCCCTAAAACAAATAAAAAATCAATAATCCATAATTTAAGATATTATGGCTCTCTCTTTGGCATCAATCCTCTCCCTCCTTGGTGATGGTGGCATGCGTTTGTGGATATGGTAAGTGGCCTTCAAGCCTGCTTTATTTTATGACTTGATGGAGTGGTCTCCTAAAAAGGAGATTCACTTTAGTTCCTTCTAGATCATGGAGGGGATGCTGTCAAATCATCTCTCTTGGGAAGAGAAAGTTGAAGTCAAGGTGAAGGCTTTTGTTCCTTTGGTGAAGAGTTCTTCGATTAGGGATTCCCCTTCCTGGGATGTGACCTTGAAGGAGGATTATGTGAATAGATCTGGACTCGAGGTCTCTGAGGGTTCTTCCCCTCATTCATATCCCTAGATCGGTCCATCTTTTGAATCTGGTTCAGGCTGGGGCTGGAGATCGGGTTGTGGATGATGCTGGGAAGGATCTTCCTTCTACAGTCGTTGATCTTGGTGATTCCCAAACTTTGGATGCCGACATGGTTGTTGCGAAGGTCGCAATGGAAATCGCGGTAGAGGAAAATCATGGCTCATCTTCTCTAGGAAGATATAGGGATGATGGGAAGGTCTCTGATTTAAAGGAGGCTCTCGTTGCCTTAGTGGATGACTCTCCTACCTTCCCTTCCTCAATGGATTTGGTATTTCACCTTCCAATTGATGTGGGTAGGAATCTAAAAGTTTTCTTACCTTCCTTGGCTATCAGAAGGGGTGAATCCAGATGGTTGAACACTCTGGTAGGGTATTTCATTGACAAGAAGTTTCTGTTCATACTGGTTTCTAGAATTGTAGTTGATTTGTGGGGATCTGATCTCATTGAGACATTATGAAATGATGATGGTTTATTATTCTTTAGGTCTCTCTGTTCATGTAACCTGGTTGATCTTCTACCCTATGGACCATGGTTTTTTTCTAGTCAATCCATAATTCTACATTCTTGGAAACCTGGAATGTTCTTGAACAAAGATTCTTTCTCTATTTTTCCTATATGGTTGAATCTGTGGAATGTCCATCTTGAAGCATGGATAGTATAAGGTCTTATCTACATTGTGAGTGTGGGGGGTAAGACTTGTTTTATAGGTAAATCCACATTAGAAATTAGTAAGATCAATAATTCTTGTTTTTGTGTTGATATTTTGGCTAAGAAATTTCTTCTAGAGGAGATCAGGGTGGATTTTGGTGTTAGACCCTCCATTTCTGTTAACGTTGATATTGATGGGTTCCTAAGACCCATAGCTTATATAAGGTCTTCAAGCATCATTTTAATTATTGGAAAAAGAATCCACTAGATGATTCTCAGGCTGGTTAGGCTAAAGTTACTCTGAAGAAGAAAATTTACAAGAATAAATAGGTCCCCAAATTTCTAGATTCGGATTTGAAGGGGAAGCTGCCCATCGAGGGTTCTGAGAAGAAGGGGTCAGCGAGAAGATCTATTCCAATTGTGAATGATCCTTATACATTTGGAATTTCTTCAACCCCTATTTTGAAAGTTCCCCCTCCTCCAGTTACTGATATGACTATGGCCCCTATTGGGGTTGGTTCTTCAGTCATGGAAATTATCTCTTCTAATCCTCCTAATTCAACCAGGGCTCCTATCCTGGCTAAGGCTACTGGGATGGTTGTTTCCATTCCTACTCATAACTATTTTTATTTCTCATCAAAGGAGGTGTCAGAGGCTAGAGTTGGCTCGGTTTCTATCCATGTTTTCTATTCCTCTTCTAATGGGTTGAAGAGTGGTGATGGTCAATGTTTGGATATGGATGTTGTAGATAATTCTTCTCAATCTAGTTTGAATTTGGGTGTAACCCCTCCATTTTGGGTATCTCTCGGTCATAATGTTAGTACATGGATGCTGTTGTTGATGATGTTGTGCCTACTTCTAGCTTTGAGATCCCCAAGTTGTGATATTCATTTGATACAAAATAGGTAGTGTATCATCCACCAAGTCATGATTCTGTAGATTAGACTAGTCCTGCCTCCTCATCCCTAAGTGAAGATCCTTTAAGGAAGAAAGTGATCACAGATGATGAAGTTGAATTGAAGAGGGTGCCTACTAGGACTGGCCCCAGGCTAAGAATTCTTGATTCTTTCTTAACACACAATGTTTAACTTTGGTATGTGGAATATAAGGGGGATCAACACACTAGGTAGACAGAAGGAGGTTTGTGACCTTATTATCTCCCATAAGTTTTCATGTTTGGGCCCTATTGAAATAAATGTTAAGTTTGAGAATTTTTATTCTCTTGTTAGGAGAATTATGCCTAGATGGTGTTATCTTATTATTCAATCGTCTTCTTCTAGATGTCGCATCATGATCCTTTGGAATCCATATTTGTTACTGGTGATATTCAATTTGATTATATTAAACTAGTGGAGTTCCTTTTCAGAGCTTTCAAGGTGGATGAGACTTTCTTAATTTCTTTTGTGCATTGTTCCAATTCTATTACTGAACAAAAAACTTTTTGTGAGGATATTTCAATCAGAAGTTCAATCACTCCTAAGGTTCCCCAGATTTTTTTGGGTGATTTCAATGCAGTTAGATTCTAGAAGTATAGATGTGGGGGCTGCATGGATTGGGATTCATCTATGGATGAGTGTAACCCGTGCATTGTTTGATCTATCTTGGATGATTTTTGTTGAAGAGGGTTGAGATTTTCTTGGAGGTAGGGTAATTATGGGGTTCTGAGGAAGTTAGAAAGAGCCTTGGTGATCTCTTCTTGGTTTTCCAAATTTTTCTATTCTTTTTCCAACTTCCTTCCTTTTGGGTTCTCATATCATACTCCTATTATTATTAGAACTGGTGAAGGGCTACAATCAGGGAATTTTCCCTTTAATTTTTCAACTATTGGTCTGACTATAATGGTTTTTTCTCTATGGTTTTTTTCTTTGAATGAAAGGATCTTGGGTTTCATGATGTTCCACGTTTATCAAAAGATCAAAAGGGTCAAGCAAGCCCTTAGGAACCTGTACGCTCAAATATTATCTCAAGCTCCCTGTGAAGTCTCCTCACTTAAGAGGGAGCTCTCAGACTGTCAAGCCACTCTGGTGCTCCATGGTCTATCTGATTCCTTGATTCGAATTAAAAATAAATGAAAATAAATGTTAAAGGCCTTGATCTTAAGGGAATATCTTTAAAATCAACAAAACCCACTAAAAACACACAAAAAACCCACTAAAAAACACAACCCCCCTTAAAACCCATAAATGTGTTAAAAAAATTAAAAACCATAAAAATCCCAAAAAACTAAAAAACCCCTAAAGACCAAAAAAACCCTAGAAACCCTAAAACCCATAAAATCACCTAAAAACTATAAAAACCCTCAAAATCCCTAAAACCCCTTTAAACCCTAAAACCATAAAAATCCTAAAATCCACCTAAAAATCCATGAAAACATAAAAATCCATAAAAATCCCTAAAAACCTTAAAAACCCAAAAAAATTGATAAACCCCCTAAAAATCACTAAAAACTCTAAAAAACCTTCAAATCCCTTAAAACGTTGAAAAAAATATAAAAACCATTAACAACCCTAAAAAACTCAATAAAACCCTAAAAATCAAAAACAACCATAAAAACCCTAAAAAGGCCTAAACCCCTTAAAACCCCTAAAAACACTCAAAATCCCTAAAAACCTTAAAAAACCTAAAAACCCTAAAAACCATAAAAACCATAAAAATCCTAAATGACCCTAAAAATACATTAAAATGTAAAAAACCCTAAAAGGCCTAAAACCCCCTGAAAACCATATAAACACCTAAAACCCTTAAAAATAATAAAAAACCATAAACTAAAAACCTTAAAAACCTGGAAAACCCTAAAAACTAAAAACATTCAAAAACATGAAAAACCCAAAAATATCCCAAAATGCCCAAAAAACCTAAAAACCCTTGAAAAACCCTTAAAACCCTCAAAATCCCTAAAGTACTAAAAATATAAAACATATAAAACCCCTTAAAATCCTTGAAAAAAAGCCCTTGAAAATCCATGAAATCATAAAAACCCTAAAAACATTGGAAACCCCTTACGAAATGTCCCCCAATTTGGAACTCTCTCACTTAGCTATAAAGGGTTGGTTACTGGACCTGAAATGTACCTCCCTATTTGCTAGAGGCTACCAACTAGTAGTGGGGGGGTGTGGATAGTATATTGGGGACACTATACCCCCTTGGTATGAAGAGTCATTTTAGAAGAACAATTCATAAAAAAATATAAATAATTAGAGTAAAACAATGTGGAAGACAAAAATGAAAACCAACTGGATAATAAAATAAATAATAAGGAGCAATGTAATGACATGATAGAATGAATCTAAATGTCATTCTAGAACAATACAAGAAAAATACTAGCATACTGAAATAAAAGACTCAAAGTCCCAGATCCTGAGACCCATGCCAGTCGCATATCCAAACTCTAGCCCAAGTTAAAACAAGCAATCAACAACAAGGTCCTTTTACCTTTTTGAAACATGCATCCATGAAGTCTTCTCGGGTGACAAACTGTGGCCCAAATTGGGTGTAAGTAAACCTCAATAGGTCGACACCACTGTGTCTAAACAAAAATATTATGATTAGAAGTGTATTCAATAAAGCGATAAACATGTGTATTAATTAATTCAATAATTAAATAAATGCATCAACTTGCTATGGATTCATGCCGAAATATATCTGAACATGTCTTATGACCAAGAAAACCACTACCACAGAACCAAGGTAAATAACATTCTTCGACACCATGCCAAAATATCTCTGATCATGTTTTATGACCATGCCAACACCCCCATATAACAATGTTAAGTCACAACATACAATCCGGTTCAGATCCTTATAAGCATTATAACATGGAACTGGGAATATCCTACTCTCTATAAGCATTACAACATGGATTGGGCTGAGCCTGCTCACTATCAACATTACAATATATACATGTGCAAGTTTCTGGGCCTAGCCCATTATATAAGCATCACAACATAGAACCAATTCCTCTCATAAAATATGGATATCACAATATCACACCATATATCGAAATGGTTTATTATGTGAATTACCATTATTCTATCATATTCCAATTTTCAATTCAATTCACAATTAATTAAAAATTATATAAAAACAATTAGCCACAATTTAGGGATTCTATAACCATAAATCACCCTAGGTCACATGTCATGATAAACATAATTTAATCCATTATCTAATTAAAAATCCATTAAAAACTAAAGGAATTCAAGTGATAATCTCATTAAATCATTTAATTAATTTGGGTGCACACTTCATTGGTGTGATCAAGATATTTCATAATCTTGACAATAATCAAACCATAGGGTTGAGATTTAGACAACCCACCTTTAACCAAAGATCCAACAATGCTTCCCATGGATAATGCCTACGATGAAGAAGGATCAGATGATTTCTAAGAGGTTTCCTAGATCAAAATTGATCAAGATCAAACCCAATAATGAAATAGGCTAAAGGATTTACCACAACGGGCTGGATAAGAATAAATAGAGGGAAGAAATGTAACCAAAGAAACATAATAGGGATCGATCATGTGAATGAGATATCTAAAAGGGATTTTGGGACTCCAAAATCTCTTGGAGGATGTCCTAGGTTTTAGAGAGGAGCTACATCTGATTGAAAAAAAAATCAGCCGCATAGCAATTTTAAAATTGCCAGTCGTGAATTTACACAGTGTGTAATTAGTTACATGTCATGTAAATATTTTTCATAGTACCCCCCAAAATATTTTTCACCTTAAATTTATTTTATTGAAACCCATGAATAATTACAAAATGTATAATCCATTTACATGGCATCAAAATGTTCTATATTTGAGTTTTTTCATCCCATGTTCCCTTTAAAGTTTCTCAACTTACCAAGAACCCATTTAACACTATTTCCCTTGGAATGTGTGTTATGGTTAGGAATCACTATTTCTGAATGTTTTCCAATGGATTTATTTATGGAACCAGAAATACCCAATGGTTCTGTATCCAAAGGGGACATTCTTTACAAAGGTATACACTTGTTATGGATTTTGACCCATGATGCTTAAGAACTCACATTGGTCGAGAGGATGGGAGGTCGGACTCATCACACCCTTTTGGGGATAATTATTGCCTAATTAAGGATGCTATTATAGATTTAAGATATGTTAATGAATCATTATTAATTTACCAAGTATAATGTAGGTTTCTTTGGAAATTTTCAATCAATTATTAGCATGTACGAAAATGAGAATCATCTGTATGTTTTCGAGGTTCTTCGTCAATGGAGATATCTATATGTATTCGAGGATCTCCATTAATGGTATCATCTCATATAATACTTAAAGGTTCTTTGGTAGTTATTATGACAATGCTATTTTTCTAAGACACTAATTGGGGCACTCTAGAATTTATCATCACTCAGGGAGATCAATGTTTTTTTGATGTTTGATCGAACCCATAAATGAGCTTCATATGTATCCTTATGAAAGGAATCATAACCCATGTAGTTCAGTACCTCTTAATGGGACATATCATACCTCTTAAGGAGATGTGATAAGGACTCAACCATAAATTTTAACATCATATGTAAAGGACATCTAGGTGGAAGGTGCCTAGTCAAGGTTTGGTGTTGGACTTATACCAAAGCAGCCCAAGGAACTTTCCAAGGATATGAGTTTCTAAGCTGGATTAGACCCTGATGGGAAAGTGGTCTAGAGAGAACATGGTTGATTTGGAGTGTTGGTTTAAACCTCATGGAGGCTTCTTATGTATCCTATTTGGATGGGAATCAAATCCTATGTAGTTCAGTAAGTCTCATAGGGGAGTATGTCCATTTGAGATAAATAGGTTGGGGCATACTTCTAAATAGGATACCCTTGTAACAGGGTCCATTAGATATGTCTTAACTCATGGAGATTAAAGGGGGACTTAATTCACGGCTTACTCCTAAGGAGGATTCCTAGATTAAGGTAATTGAGATTAGATTATTGAAGAGGACATCCAGTGATCTTGAGCCCTAAGTAAAGGCTTCCTACATATCTTAGTTATGGTCGGAATCAAAGTTCTTATTGTTCAAGATATGAGGTGGATTGTGCGGATGTTATTATCACTACATATCTCTAATCCCAAGTGATTCATGCTCGGTGTTAGAAATAAGAGGGTGTGAAAGATTCAATGAACCCCACACTTTCTCCTCTACTGATGGAAGAGGTTGGGCCTATGGTAAAAGAATCCAAAGTGATAGTGGATGAAAGTGCAGAGAAATGAACCCTTTAATATGAAATAAAGGTGAAGTTCATTGGGTCCAGCCTGAAAGGCTCGGGGATTACTCCATGAGGGATTCCCATTTAGGTTTTGTTGGGGATTAATCCTAAAGAGGATTCCCATTGAGCTTTGGTTGAGGCTTACTCCTAAGGAGGATGCCCATTGAGCTTTGGTTGAGGCTTACTCTTAATGAGGATATCCATTGAGCTTTGGCCAGGGATTACTCCTAAGGTGGATGGCCATTGAGTTTTGGTTGGTGATTTCTCCTAAGGATGATTCCCATTGAGCTTAGGAGGTCCTTAGGCCAGGTCCTTAGGCCAGGTCCTTAGGATATGTCCTTAGGTCAAGTCCTTAGGCTAGGTCCTAAGGCCAGATCCTTAGGCCACGTCCTTAGTCCTAGTTCTTAGTCCACTTCCTTAGGCTAGGTCCTTAGGCCAGATCCTTAGGTTCTAGACCTTGATGGGACATTGATCTAACTTATCCATTTTTAATTCTCTCTCTCTCTCTCATGTTTCAGAGAGTTAATTGAGAGGTTTTTTGAGGACCTAGGCAAAGGGGGGATACACAATGAGAGCTCTGAGGCTTATTCTGAATTTTTCAGTTGTTAAAATGGGGAGCCCAAGGGTCATATTTATAGGAAATAAGGGGACCCGATTGAATAGATTTCACTTGTATAGGTCATCAGCGTAGCTCCATAGCATAGATCTTTCACATATGGGTGAAAAAGTTTATACTTTAGTGTAGGTCTATGGCGTAGGTCCTCAGTGTAGGGGGTTGCACATTGGGCTGTATGGGCAAGACCTGCACTGGACTCTTGATGCATAGGTGTGTCGCGTAGGTACTTATGCCTTTATTATAAAATGGAAGGAGCTACGCTGGCCTTCTTATGCATAGGTATGATTCTTATATCACTTGAAGTATATTTATTTAATTCCTTTAAATTTATTTCATACTTTAAGATATCCAAAGTGCTTATTCATAATCATTTTTCCTTCCTTTATTATTATTAGAAAAAGGAGTATCAAACAAATCCCCCTCATAATTGCATACGACTGATAAGAGGGTAAATTCCTGAGGCAATATAATGGGGAAAATATTATGGATAACTAATTTTGGTCCAAAAAGTTCTACTGCATAGCTATGTCACGTAGGTTAGTGGCGCGGGCCATTGGTTCCTATAACTACCCCCGTTCCTTTTCCATTTTATTCACATGAATTCTTGGATTTCTACTATAATTGTGTTGCTCATTCCTCCATCTTTATCATGTTGTGATCTTGTGTAGGTCCCTTTAAAATTTCTTGAGGTATATCCATTTTGAATAATGAAGCTACACAAAGTTACTTTATCAAAGGATTTTTGAAAAAGGACTTTGTTGAAGGAACTACTCTGGGTACCATATCGAAGGACCTACGTAGGTGACCTCGTCGAAGGAGTTGCACAGAAATTTCCCTTTTCAAAATTCTTGAATTCCTCTAGGTTAAAATTTGAACTTTATTAAGTAAATATTACAACTTAATGAGGAAAATTTGGTAATTATCTTGTAGGAAATGTCTCTCTTGATGACTTCAACTGAGGAAGCTAGAGTTCTCCAAACTGAAATGATGAAAACCATTGGACCAGACTATTACGGAGTTGTTGGGAGTACCCTTCCTGAGTTGGTTAAAGACTTGATTCCATACCAACGTGAATATCTGCAAAGCCACTATCTTCCTCTGTACGGGCATGAACCTTTTCAAGATTCCCACATTCCAGCTTATAAGAAATATTTTCCAAAGACATGGTTTGTTCAACACCTCAACTATCATTGTATGAATATTACTACAAAGGGTATGCCTGTTCATGAGGGAATAGTCCCTATTAGATTCATCCTACATCATAGTGGTTGTACTTTTAATATGAAGGATCATGTTGTAGATCCATGACCGCATTACTATAATTAAACCTTTCATGATTCAAAAATAGATCAATATAACAACTGTAAGGAAGACTGATACCTTCGTTCTGGAGGAGGAGTCAAGCCTAAATGAATGTGGGCGTTTCAGGTATTCCGGAATTGTGCAGATTTTAGGAAAGATATGATGGATGTTTATATTTATGAAGCTGTCTGGATAGGAAAAACTTATGTTTACAAAAATGACTTCATTCCTGAATTACTGAGCCGATGGAGTCCAAAAACAAATTCTTTCCAATTGACGCATAGTGAGGTCGACATTACTTTATGGAATATATACCAAATATCTAGGGATCCCATTCTCAAGGAGATGTTTGATGAATTCATTCCACCACCAACAACATGGGGTGATGTTCCTACAATTTTTCTATATAAATGAAAAGGATTTTGTCTCCAATCATATATATGTATTCATCCTTACATTTTTTATGTAATTTTAATATCAAATAATATTTTCAAAACATGGAATCTTTATGTTAGATAATCATAATTAAACTGATAGGGATGGGGGAGCTTTAACTTTTACCTAAGCCAAGGGGCCTAGTGAGTGTAATTTGACTTTTACTAGGTTCATATGGACAACCCTACAAACTTTGTATCTTTTCTGTCATTGCACGGATTTTTTCCAAGGATTCATATGGAGAAGACTTAGCTGGTAATATTTGGATTTTTCTTAAGTTTTAATTTTTAGGTTTTCAACCTAAAAAGATTTGTGCCTTTTATTATTTAAAATTGATCAATATTTCCCAAACTATATAGAGTATAGATCTAGCGAGCTAAGACTCAACTTTTGTATACAATTCCCTTTTTAGGTTTTCAATTAGGTGAGTATCATGTCTCTATTTAAGGGTAGTTTAAAGTCGCGCATAACGAACTAATAATGTTAAATTTTAAGGTTAAATATCTTTGATTGTGATTTTTTTTAATTAGAACCCAAACAAGGCTTGATGGCAAGAGAAGGTCCCAACATTCATTAGATAATTCCAAGGGGAATCTTGAGTCATGATTTTTTATTTTTACCAAATCTAAAAATTGAAGTATGATAATAGAGGAGGTATCCTCTAATAACAATGTTACTTTTATTTAACAAACCCATTATGGGGGTTGTATTATGCAGGGAAAACTAGGGATGTTCGGGATAGCCAAAAGGTGGAATCTTTTAGCTGACATTCCTGTTATGTGGGAAACTTATGCAAGGTCACCAAGGGGCATTCACTTCATAGTTAGGAAAAAGAGATCTCAATAATTATGAAATTCTATTATTGATATAAAATAGGGTTTAAAATTTGGATGTCTCAAGACCACAGTGGGTGGCTTTACCAAGGAATGGTATCTGAGAATAAAAGGGCCATTTATGCCGACATAGGCCTATGAATAAGAAACCACTCCTACACAATTTTGATGTGTGAAGGAAGGTACATTTTTCAAAAAGTGGATTTCTGATATTTTTCTATGGAGTTTAAAGTCATGCAGTAAGGACATTTTGTTGTGAAGTTTTAAGTCATGTAGCAAGAATATTAGAGGGGTTGTACAATTTCAAGTCATGCATTAAGGAAATTAGATGGCTTTATGTTAAGGTCTTTAGCTTTGACTAAAGGTTTATGAATCTTCAATTTAATGGTAATTTGTCTAGAAACATAATACCATATTCAAGAACGGAAAGGAAGAATTGGAAACTTTGATTTGGGAATTTTTGGATTTGGGGAATGACATGGGAAAAGGGATAAAGGCATTAGAGGAAGTATTTTACAAGAACGAAGTTACCACTATTTGATGAACCTGTTATGGGGGATGTATTATGTTGGTCCAACTGGGGTATGTTCAGCATAGCGAAACAGTGGCATTTTTTGGCCGATAGGCCCGTTATGTGGGTGAATTATGCAAGGTAACCTAGGGGAATGTACTGCATAGTTCGGAAAAATATCCCTTAGGTATCAAACATTCTATTACTAAAAGCCCAAGAAATTTTATGGAGATTTGAAAGAACAGAGTTTGTTTTATGGAGAAAAGTACCAGAACACAAAAAGAGTATTTCCAGTCATTATTTCCAAAGAAATGGAGGAATAGAATTTCTACAAAGGTCTAATCCAAATGTAGGAAATATGGTTTCTATAGTTTTTAGGTCATACGACTAAGAACAAAATATTATGGAAATAATGGATGACATGTGGTCAGATGATCCAAGGTTATTTTAGTATGATTTGAACAATTGAAGGGAAAAATGTAAACCACAGTCTTAGAAACTTTCAGGTCATGAGGAAGGATATGGGACAAATATGCAATGAATGACACTTTTAAAATACGGGTTCCTACATACCATAATCAAATATTTAAGGGGACAGAAGAGGATTCTCCCAAGAATCAAGTTACCATTGTTTGAAAACCCCGTTATGGGGGCTGTATTATGTAGGGCTAACTGGGGAATATGCTACATAGTCATGTAGTGGCATATTTTGGATGTCATTCCCATTATATAGGTGACTTTTCTGCAAGGCCAACTGGGGCACATACTGCATAGTCAGGCAAAAGATCTCTTAGGTATCAGACATTCTATCACTAGAAACTGAAGAAGGATTATGAATATCTGAAAGTATTTAAACATTAGGAGTATGACATGTGAAAGTGGAATTGTAAAATACATAAAGGAAGTGTTTAGACCAATGTTGGCCATGAATTTAGAATCCCTTACATAGATCTGATTCATATGTATAAAAGGGGACATCTCTTTTTCCTTTATGGGTTCTATGAGGAGAGGGACCAAATTAAAAGATCCTGAATAGATTTTGATCGTATGTGGGAGAGGGGGAATTTTAATTTATCTCGGGGCTAGGACTATAATGTAAGTCCTTGTATTCACTATGTATCTCAATGGAATGAGAATCAAGCCATATGTAGTTATCTATGAAACATGCAATTTAAATTCATGTGGTAAGGACATTATGTTGTGCAGTTTAGATTCATGAAGCAAGGACATTAGGGGATTTCATATGAAGAGAAATTTTAATATTGTAGCTGGACTAGGGTGTAGGGCCCAAGTGTCACTATGTATCTTTTCAAAGAAAGAATCAATCCATATGTAGTTCCATAAGATATAAGTTCATGTGTAAGGTGAAAACATATACTGAATCTCTTCATGTAGATTTGACTCGAACATGGGAGAAAATATAATTTTTCATATCATGCTGCAGCCAGGCCTAGGATTAAAATATGGACATTTCTATGTGTCTCATATAGATGAGAATCAAGTCACAAGTAATTCTTGTAGGTCCGTGCAGTTTAACGTCATGTGGTATGGACGAAGATGAACCAATGTGAAAAGATGGAAATATTGTGGTTGGGCTGGGGTTAAAACATAAGCATCACTACGTATCTCAATGGGATGAGAATCAAGACATACATAGTTCTTGAAAAACCCTAAACCCCCTAAAACCCTCAAAATCCCTAAAACCCCCCAAAACCCTTAAAAATCATAAAAATCCTAAAAAAACCCTAAAAATCCATGGAAACATAAAAACCCTGAAAACCCCCTGAAAACCATAAAAAACCATAAAACCCTTAAAAACCATAAAACCATAAAGACCCTAAAAACACATTAAAATTTTTAACAACCCTTAAAACCCCTAAAAATGTTAAAAAAACTCTAAAAACCCTAAAAACTCAAAAGGAAACCCTAAATACCTAAAAAGAACTTAAATACTTTGAAAACCATAAAAACTCTGAAAAACTCTAAAAACCCAAAAAACCCCTAAAACCCTCCAAAATCATAAAAATCCAAAAAAAACTCATAAAAATCCATGAAAATTTAAAAAACCCTGAAAACCCCCTCAAAACCATAAAAACCCCAAAAACCTTAAAAAACCCTAAAAACCCATAAAACCCCTAAAAACAACTAAAAACTCAAAAAACCCTTAAAACTTTTAAAAACTCTAAAAAAACTTGAAAACCATAAAAATAAAAAAATACCAAAAAAACCCCAAAAAGACACTAAAAACCCCAAAACCCCAAAACCCCAAAACCCTAAAAACCCCTGAAAACCCATGAAACCACTCAAAATCCCAAAAAAATCCTAAAAACCATAAAAATTTTAAAAACCCCATAAAAATCCATTAAAACATAAAAAAAAACCTAAAAATCCCTTAAAACCATAAAACCCTAAAAACCTAAAAAAGAAAAAACCATAAAAGCCAAAAAAGACTCTAAAACACCTTAAAACCCCTAAAGATGTTAAATAACTCTAAAAACACTTAAAAACATAAAAAGTAAAAAAAACCAAAAACCCAAAAGACCCTAAAAACCCTAAAACCAATAAAAACCCTAAAAATCAATGAAAGCCCTAAAAATACTAAAAATCCCTAAAAACCCAAAAAATAATAAAACTCTTAGAAAACCCCCAAAATTCCATCAAAACATAAAAATACCAAAAAACCTTGAAAACCCCCCAAAACCATAAAAAACCATAAAACCTTAGGTTTTTGGGTGTGGATTGATTGACCCCGCCCGCCCCTCCCTTATCTGTTGTGTCTTTTTTCCTAATAAATTTTGGACGGGTCCGGAATAGCCTGACCCTGTACCTTCCTTGACCCAATAAAAACCCTAAAAACCCTAAAACTAATAAAAACAATAAAACCACTAACAAATATAAAAACCATAAAAATACCTAAAAAGATAAAAACTCTAAACACCTAAAAAAGACTAAAAACTCAAAAAAACCCAAAAAACCTAAAAACAGTTAAAAACCCTAAAATCCCTAAAATCCCTGAAAACCCCTAAAACCCCTCAAAATCCCCCACCCATAAAAACTCTAAAAATTCTTAAAACCCCTAAAAACGTTAAAAAACACTAAAAATCCTAACCTAAAAACCTTTAAAACCACTAAAAACCCCTAAAAACCCCTAAAACACTCAGAATCCTTAAAAACCTAAAAATAATAAAAAACCTATAAAACCCGATAAAAACACAAAAAACACAAAAAACTCTTTAAACCATTAAAAATGTTAAAAAACTCTAAATAACTTTAAAAACCCTAGAAAACTCAAATAAAACCCTAAAAACCCAAAAGACCCTAAAAACCCTAAAAACACTAAAAACCCTAAAAACCCTAGAAACCCAAAAAACCCATCAAATTCCCTAAAAATCCCAAAAAATGCTAAAACATCCATAAAATACTCAAAAACCACAAAAATTCCCTAACAACATAAAAAACCCTAAAAACCCTTATAAACCACTTAAATCCATAAAACCCTCAAAACCATAAAAACCCTAAAAATGCATAAAACCGTAAAACCCACTAAAAACCCTAAAAACCTTAAAAACCCCTAAAATGATAAAAAAACTCTAAAACCCTTAAAACCCTAAAAAACTAAAAAACCCTCTAAAACCCCTAGAAAACCCAAAAAAGCCCTGAAAAACCCTGGAACCCTCTAAATCTATAGAACCCCTAAAAAACTCCAAAACCATAAAAAATCCTAAAGAACCCCTTAACATCCTTGAAAATGTAAAAAACCGTAAAAACCTTGAAATCCCCCTGAAAACCATAATAACCTCCAAAAACCTTAAAAACCCAAAAAACACATAAAAATCCTAAAAAACCACTGAAAACCCTTAAAAACCTTTAAAACACTAAATACATTAAAAAACTCTAAAAAACCTCAAAACCCTAAAAATCCCTAAAAACCCTAAAAACCCCTGAAAACCCCTAATAACCCTCAAAGTCCTTAAAAACTATAAAAAACTCCAAAAACCATAAAAATCCAAAACCCCCCCTATAAATCACTAAAAACTTAAAAAAACCTAGAAGCCCTGAAAAAACCCGGAAAAACATAAAAACCCCTAAAAACATTAAAAACCCATAAAACATTAAAAACTCATAAAAACACTAAAAACCTAATAAAAACTCTAAAACACTTAAAATCCCTAAAACTCCTAAAAACGTTAAAAACATTAAAAAACATCAAACCCCTAAAAAACTCATAAAACCAAAAAACCCAAAAAGGCCCTAAAAATCTTGAAAACATAAAAACCATGAAAACACATGAAAGCCCCTAAAAACCCTCAAAATCCCTAAAAACTCTAAAAAATCCTAAAAATCCTAAACAACATAAAAATCCTAAAACACCACTAAAAATCCATGAAAGCGTAAAAAAACTAAAAACCCTAAGAAACTACGGAATACCAAAAAACGGTAAAAACCTTAAAAACCCTAAAACCCATAAAAACCCTAAAACCCACTAAAAACTGAAAAAAACCCTTAAAACCCTTAAAAACATTAAAAAACAATAAAATCCTAAAAAACTAAAAAAACACTAAAAACCCTGAAAACCCCTAAAAACCGTAAAAATTCTAAAAAACATAAAAACCATAAGAATCCTAAAAACCCTTAAAAATATGCGAAAGCATAAAAACCCCTGAAACCCCCCTGAAAACCACAAAGACCCCCTAAAAACATTAAAACCCCTAAAAAACCCCTAAAACCCTAAAACCCCTCTGAAAACTCTAAAAACCCTCATAACCCATAAAAACGTCAAAAAACTCTTAAAACCTTAAAAATCCAAAAAACTCAAGAAAAACCTAAAAACCCAAAAAGACCCTGAAAACCAATAAAAACCCTTAAAACCACTAAAAACCCCTAAAACCCTGAAAAACCATAAAAACCCTAAAAATTCTAAAAACCCCTAAAAATACATGAAAATGTAAAAAACACTAAAAACCCATGAAACCACTTTAAAACAATAAAACCCACACAAACCTTAAAAACCACTAAAAACCCTTAAAACCCTACAAACGTTAAAAACATGAAAAACCTTAAAACCCCTAAATAATAAAAAAAACAAATCAAAAAAGGCCTTGAAACCCATAAAAATCTAAAAAAAGTCTCAAAATATCTATAACCCCTAAAAAACACTAAAAACCATAAAAAAATCCTAAAACCCCTAAAAACCCATGAAAATGTAAAAAACCCTAAAAAGTCCCCTAAAACCATAAAAACCATAAAAACCTTAACCCCCCCCCCCCCTCCCCACCCAAAAAAACCACTATAAACCGAAAATAACCCTAAAAACCCTAAAAAATGAAAATAACCCTAAAACCCTAAAATACTCTAAAAACCATAAAAAAACTTGAAAAAGATAAAAATCCTAAAATATCATAAAAATACATGAAAACATAAAAAACCTTAAAGCCCTGAAAACCCTAAAAACCTAAAAATGATGATAACCCCTTAATACCCCTAAAAACCCTCATGATATTTAAATATCCTAAAAACAATGAAAATCCTAAAAAACCCCAAAAATCCATCAAAACGTAAAAAAGCCTAAAAACCATGAAAAACCATAAAAACCATTAAAACCCATAAAAACATTAAAAACCCTAAAAACCCTAAAAACCACTAAAAATTCTAAAAACCCTTAAAAACCTTAAAACCCACTAAAAATTCTAAAAACCCTTAAAAACCCTAAAAATGTTAAAAAAACTCTACAAAACCTTAAAAAATAAAAAACTAAAGAAAAACTAAAACCCCAAAGACCCTAAAACCCCTAAAAAACCCAAAAATCCCTGAAAATCCCTAAAATCCTAAAATTCCTAAAAACACCCATAAAAATCAACGAAAATGTAAAAAACCCAAAAAAAAATCCCTAAAAAAAATAAAACCCCTAAAAACCTTAAAAACCCTAAAACCCCATAAAAATCATAAACCACTAAAAAATCTAAAAACCTCTTAAACCCCTAAAAATGTTAAAGAACTCTAATAAACCTTAGAAACACTAAAAAACTAAAAAACCCGTAAAAACATCTGAAAACCCTAAATCCCTCAAAATCCCAAAAATCCTAAAAACCCTAAAAACCATAAATATCTTAAAAAATCACTAAAAATCTGTGAAAATGTAAAAAACCCTAGAAACCCATAAACACCCCTAAAAACCATAAACCCCCTAAAACCCTTAAAATACCCTAAAACCCATAAAAACACTAAAAATCACTAAAAAGTCTTGTAATGGTCGAGACCTCTCCAGTCCATTTCTTAGTCAAAATACAATGTTTGTGGTGTTCTGGAGGTAATGTTGACTCATTTTTGGATTTTTCCCAAATTCAATTTTTTCAATAATAGGTCACTGTTGGTGAGTCGGGACCAGTGAATTGAAACGGTGATTCACAGTGGCGACTCAAGACAGTGACTCACTGACGGTGAGTCACTAATGGTGGGTCGCAATAGAGATTTGTGACAGTGACTCACTGAACGGGGACTCACCGAATGGTGACTTTCCAACTGTATTGCATCACCAATAGCTCACATTGGTGACTCATCCAGTTTTGAGTCACCGAATGGTACCTCACCCAATGGTGATTCATTTTCAATAGATTTTCAAAATTTACTGTTTTTCTAGTTTCACCTCTGTAATATTTTATTTGATGTAAATTGAGTTTAAAACTATACTTAAGTATTTTTGAATCCATTTCAAAGTATATAAATTATAAATTTAAATTACTAATTCTCTACAGTATTTTAGATAGTCAAAACACATGGTCTTGATCACGATCTGGCTTTAGTGTCTTTTGAAACTATTCTTGCATTGATATAAGATCTGGCCCTACAAAATCTGAGACCCTTTCTTCCTTGTATGTTTACCTTTACTATTACTACCAAGAATCCCAATAATCTTTCTTCCTTTAGTAACCATTTGTCTATGTTTCAACCTTGGATCATGTTTCCTTGGATCCTTGTAAACCCCCTGTTTGGTGCAATGAGGAGGTGTTGCTGGTCTGTTTCTGGAGGTAGGGATCCCTTCGTCTATTTTAATTTTTGTATCATGTGTGGTGGGTCTATGAATGTTCTCTTGTGAAGATAGCATAATTACAAATAAATAAAGATAATATAATCTATTTAATATCAATATATAGGGATTGGGGGAAGGTAACACATGCTTATGTTTTATTGGTTACTGATATTGTGATCTGTATGGGCTATATGGCTTCAGAAAATCATGGCCATTGGTGGTCTTTGTTTGCGCACCTGTGATGGCTTGTGGATATTTATTGTTGATACTTGTTGAACAACTAAATTAATATAAAACTGGTTAACCGTGTATATTTGGTTAAATAAATGGATGCCTCAGGATCAAACATGCTCTATCAAAGCCCCTGAATTATCAAAGTGGAATTAAAGAATGATTTTTTTTCTAAATCTGAATGCACCCGGCTTTATTTAGTGTGTTTTTGTGTTGTGTGTGGTTTTGTTCTATATTCTTCCTTATGTGGTTGTGTGGTACTACGGTTGAGAGCACTACTGTGTGTATGGGTTGGTTTGGGTGGTGTGATGGAATCTCAAGTTAAGAGATTGATTGTGGAATGGATGGGAGGTGTTTGAGCAGCGGGGCTACTGGTTCGGGTTGTGCTATGTTTATGTTGTTGGGTGTGATGGTTGTGGGGTTGTTATATAGCAGGTCTGTCAGGTTTAGTTGTGATGATATGTGTTGTGGGGATTGGATTTTTATTTAGGGTTTTCTTATTGAGAGGATGAATTGGGGGGAATGACTTTGAAAAATAATGATGGCAGTGGTCGGTAGGGGTGTTGAACGGAGTGGAAAAATGAATTGAGTTTCCTTACTGTGGTTATTTTTCTTATGTGTTGTTTATGCTGTGTGGGTTGTTACGTGATGTGATTAGTAGATTCCTAGGTAGGGATGGAATGATAAAATGGGTTTCTTAATAAATAATAATAGTTGGTTAAATGTGTTGGCTGGGGGTTTGTTTGAGTGTGTCTTGTTGTGAAGCAGCTTTTGTTTATCAACTTCTGAATTGACTGTTACTGGTGTTTTTAAATGCATTTAGAGGTAGTAGTAAAGGTGGTTTTGTGGGATGGTTGTTTTTTTGGAAAAAACCCATAGGTTGGGTTGAGTGTTTGATACATATATATATATATATATATATATAATTCCACTACCTTGTGATTTCTATACACACCCCACCATAGTTGAGCACTATGTGCCGAACACCCCCATCGTCACGGGTGAGGGTGACTTTTCCCAACATCCCGATGGGAGGATTGATGGCTGTTTATTGGCTCTTCTCTGCTCCCTATTCAAGGCATTGGTAGACCAATATTCTTTGGGCAGGTTGTGGTGCGGTTGTGAGGACAAGGTGTCTGCGGGAGAGGTATGCTTTCCCATGTGTCTACGAGATGAGATGTGGTATGGTTGTGGTCCAGGTTTCTATGGGAAATGTGTGATATGGTTGTGGCCCAGTTGTGTGCGGTTGGTATGTGGTGTGCTTCATATTCCCAGGTTGCGGGACTAGCTTTGAGGCCCAGGTTTGTGTGGGCGGGTTGAGACATGAGACTTTTGGAAGAGTGTGGAAGTGCCAAGACATTTTTTGTTAGGGTATGAGTAGTTAACCAGTGGGAAGTGGTGCGAGGTACCCAAAAATCAATGTGATTATTATATTACATTACTTTACTTGTGTTATTTGGTGAGTGTGCCTTGGTGAGGTTGGGATGGCTAGTATTCCTTGTTAGGTGCTTTTTGTTTCTACTGTTTTCTCACATGGGAATCAGTATGATTCTCCCACTTTTTTATGAGAGAACTTGTTTTTTTCTACTGAGTATACTTGTATGCTCACCCGATGTATATAAAATTATTTCTAAGTTTCCATGAGGATTACGCAGACCGTGCTAGACCATACAAGCTCAGACTTTGGGATAGTTTTCATGTCACTGCTTAGCCTTTTTTTGGTATTTACTTTGGAGACTCTTTTTTTGTAACAATTATATTTCTGAACATGCTTGTGGGATAGATTTTGGATTTCTTTTATGTATTTATTAGAGTTTTTTTGTGATGAACCATATTATCTCCTAATATTTTTTCTTATAAAAAGGGTAATTTATCCCATTTTTGAGATTATATACCCTTGGTGTTGGTTGCTACCCTAGGGCCTACTGGAGGTGGGACTGGGGGTCATTAACTATCTTCCTTCATTTCCAGATCAGGAGGGGGTCGTGATAGAATGGTATCAGAGCTGATGGTTGAGAGATAGGATGGATTTTAGAGAGAGGAACAGTGAGGATTGCATGGGTTGGTAGGGAAATAGTGCTAGGTTACCTTAGTATGTGACATATGCCAGGGAAGACCGGCTAGGACGTGGGATTTTAGGTCCCCCCTTGATCCGATGCAAGGAATCTGAGCCTACTGAATGACCAAGTGAGGCTACACTCTTTGGAAGGTAGAGACCATAGGAAAGTTACGTGAAACATAATGACTTTTGTTCTTATTTTAATTGGGAGTTTTGGGAAATTTAAAATAAATAATGATTTACGTGAGTTAAGATAAATCTTAAGTAAAATTCCATACTACATGGGATTAGGAGTTCATTATTTTCCTTTTCAACTATGGCACCTGGTCATCATCCATGTGTGGATCAGGTGGTTGAGGATCGGTAGGCCGATCTGGTTGATCAACATAGGGTTGATCGAGTAGAGGAGGATGATCAGTGGCAGAGGATTCTACGTGATTTCCAGCGGCAGGCTCCAGGAAAGTATGAGGACAACGTTTTAGACATAGAGACAGAGAGTTGGCTCATGGATCTTGTGATCACCTTCAGTTTTATATGGGATCTAATGGAGTACTAGGTTCCTTTGGAAGTGATCCAAATTCAAGGATCCATGCGTTAGTGGTGGATTCTATACTTGGGAGAGAATAAAGAGGCTGATGTTTTGTGGGATATCTACAAGAAGGAGTTCTAGGAAGAATTAATTTCATCCACCATAAAATATGAGAAGTGGCAGGAGTTACTCTACCTCCATTAGGGGAGTATGTTGGTACGGGAGTTGGGGATCAAGTTCAAATATGTCACAACCCACCTTCTTCAAGATGAGGTAAGGGATAAAAATATGATGGGACCTTCCTTACTCAAGATGAAGGGGAGATAATGACCCCCGGGTCCCGCCTCCAATAGGTCCTAAGGTGGCAACTAGAACCAATGGTAGGTAAACATTCACACAAAATGGGACGCATTACCATTTTTAATGAAAATAGGATCAAGATATAAGATTTATCAACCTCAAACAACTCCAAGACAAATATATATATAAAGAAACCAAAATCCATCTCATTTGAATTTTTAAAGTAAAACTACTAGAAGTACAAAGAAAACTCTAAGTACCAAAAATAAAAATAACCAGGGACACACAAACCATCCCAAATGTTCAAGCTAGTAAGCTCTAGCACGTTTTGCATTATCTCTTTGGAAACAGAAAAATAGTTTTATATACGTAGGTTGAGAATACAAGTATAATCAGAAGGAAAATCCAAAGTCACCTATGCAAAAGTGGGAGGAACATACTAATTCCCCTGTGAGAAAACAACAGAAATGAATAGTACCTATCAAGGAATACTAACCACCCAACCTCACCAAGGAACACTCACCATGTAATGAAAATAAAGTAAAGTAATATAATAAGCACATCGATATTTGGGTAGCCCACTACACTTCCCATTGGTTAACTTTTCATCCCTAATGGTGAACGTCCTAAAGATACCATGCTCTTCCACAAGTCGCACTGTCACAACCTTCCCACATATAATTGAGACACACACCACATCACATCCTTCCCACAGACACCCAGGACACAACCACCACACGCCTCGCTCGAAAACACATGGGCCTCATCTCAAAGACACGTGGGAAACAAACTACCTCTCACAAACATCTAATACCATAAGTCTGGTATTAAACCTCAAGACATTACAGCCTTCCCGAATAAGTCATGCGTGATAATATACCTTAAGACATTACAGACTGCCTAAATAGTGTTGGGAGAAAAATGCCTAGAAGAGGGAGTAGAGAAGAGCCAATAACCAGCCATCCATCCTCCCACTTGGATGTTGGGAAAGGATAGCCTCCTCCATAACAATGGGGGTGTTTGGCACGTAGTGATCAACATGGGTGGGGTGAATATAGAAATCATAAGGAACTACAAGTATATATACATATAGGTACAAAAAAGTCATCACATCCTATGGGGTTCCAAATATTCAACCACCCCACACAAAACCACCTTTTTTTCTACCTCTACATGCATATACCACCACAAATGATGGCCACTACAAGACACAACTCAAAACATGCCCCCCAGCTAGTTCACTTAATCATTTGTCTTTCTACATTATCATTCCATTCATTTATTTATTCCATCCCTATCTGGGAAACTACTAAACACTGTAAACATTATAAGGTAAAGAAACCACACCAACCACTACTAAATCTAAACAAGGAAATAGGGACCAAGGTAAATGGAATCCATTTTAACACCCGTTCATAAAATAAACAGATACAACCATCTTGTAGTCCCAATGCATAACCCCCCATTCCTAAACACCTCTACCATCATTCTTCAAATTAAATTCGCCCTATACCTCTATTCAATAAGGAAATCCCCAACACACCTCATCACAACCACCCTCTGTAGTTCCGCTGTATAACAACACCAAACCCAGCAGACACATAAATATTAAACCATGAAAAACCCAGTCCTGTAGCCCTGCTACCCAACCACTGCCCATATGCAATCCCACTGCATAACAAGTATATCGATTCTACAATCAATCAATCTCTCAACCTAAGATACCATCACACCACCCATACAACCCCATACACAAATCCCACAACAACCATCACCAAAGCTACAACCCCACTGCACAAACATACCAAACCAACTCACAGATCCAACCCCTCTGTCCACCCTTGCACCCACAACTGGGCTTCCAATAGTAGCACCACACAACCCACAAAAGTCAAAAAACCCAACAGAACACATCATATAGCCACACCTATCAAAAAGGGTGTATTCGGATTTATAAAATACTATTCATTAAATCCACTTTAATAAATAGGGGTGATCACATAAGGGTTTTCATCCTAGGGAATATATTTATTTAACCAAGTGTACATGATTAATCAGATTGATATTTACAACAATTATTCATAAGGAAACAACAACAGTTATAAAGAATCACCCATGCACATGCAAATTCCACCAACAACCATGATTTTCAGAAGCCACACGCCCACAACAGATCACATCATTAACAAGGATAATAAATAAAATAGGTGATCAACATCAATCTACTCCCAACCCATTATAAAGTTTTTATTAGCATTTATCTTTGTTAGAAGTTGGATTCGGTAGTTTTCACAAAAGAAAATTACTACACCCACCCCGGATGATACACAATTAAAATAGAGACAAAGTAAATCCATACTTAGATAAGAAGACGATCAACAAGGGTAAAAAATAGAGGGTATCACAAGTAGAAGGAAGGACTCCATGGGGAAACTTGATCAATGGCTACGACACAACACACGACCCCATGGGGAGGAAAGGGTCTAGGAATGCTAAGAGAAAATGGAAACCCATGGGGAAAAGAAGATCTCGATTCAGAAGGGCCAGATACTATATCAATGGAAGGGAGATAGTTTCAAAGGCCATTAAGGTTATATTGTGGCCAAGACCACGTGGTTTTAAGAGTCAATAGAAGCTTCAGGTTTTTAGATGATAAATACCATTTAAACCGGCCCAAAACTCATTAAATATGTCATTTAAATCATTTAATGCCAAGAAATCATCGAGGGGAAAAACTAAAAAAACTAGGAAAAACTGGAAATGAGTCACCGATATCAAACCATCGACGCTGATAGCGATTCACCGATGGGTGAGTCACCGACATTAAGCCACCGGCGCTGAAAGTGAGTCACTGATGGATTAGTCACCGACAGTAAGCCACCAACACTGATAGTGAGTCACCGACATTGAGCTACCAATGCTGATCCACCGATGCTAATCCACCAATGTGACCTACCGATGCTTGACTCATTGATGCACTGACTCACCGACACCCTCAACCTACCAATGCCTCAGCCTACTAATGCCTCTACCTAGTGATTCCTTGACTTACCGATGTCGTCAACCTACCGACGCCTCGACCTATGGATTCGTCAACCTATCGACGCCTCGACCTACCAACACCTCGACCTACCGACTGAAAAATTGGAAATTTGGGATACTCTTGAAATGAGCTACCGTTGCCTCCAAGAACACCCCAAAAAGTGGATTTTGACTAAGTAATGGACCATGGAGGTCCATGCCATTACATAAGATACCTCTCAAACTATCATTTCCCTCTATAATTCAAAACCAAACCCGGAAGAAAGAGGGGTGTGAACAACCATCTCGTAAGATACCTATCAAGGATAAACCACCTCATTGGAGTGAAAACTCAACATCCAAGAACACCTCCTCCATGATTTTCCAGCCTAAAAACCTCAAGACATACCACACAAGCACCAAAATTCACACCTCCCGAACATATGAATCATGGAATTCCTTCCCCCATGTCAAGATACTATCCTCTTTGGGCAGCACTGACTTTACCACATAGGTTTAATCGCATCCACATTAATGCATCTTGATTAGGGATCTAGTCCTCACCTCCTCATGTGTCAGGACTTTATTGTATGTCACATTATAATGAAACAAATCATCTCATAGAAAACAAGGTTCAAGCATTACTTCACAAAGAAAAACACACAACCAAAACTCAAAACATATTTGGGTACAGGGCATGCATATGCGTCTCTTGCTCCCAAGTACTCTCCTCCAGGCCACCATGCCTCCAAAACACATGAACCAAGGGAATGGTCTTTCCACATAACACCTTTTCCAAATGATCTTGGATCTCCAGTGGTATCTCCACGAATATTGCGTTATCCTCGATATCCAACTCTCCCCAACCAATGACATGGGCATCATCATGAAGATACTGATGAAGTTGGGAGTTATACAAGACGTCGTGGATCCTTCTCAACTATGTTGTCAATTCCAATTGGTATTCCACCTCTCAAACTTGTCCCAAAACTTCGAAAGGTTTGATGAAACAGCGAGAAATCTTACTTCCTCTTCAAAACCTCTACTATCCATGTAGAGGGAAAACCATAAAGAAATCATAGTTCCCAACATAAAACTCCAAAGGCCTCCTCCTATGATCAACATACGACTTCTTTTAGTCCTGTGCTGCCTTCATCCTCTCATGGATAAGACGCACCTTCTTCATCATACTCTGCACCATGCCTGGACCAAGAACAATCGCCTCCCCATCTTCCGTCCATCATAAGGGTGAATGACATGACCTCCCATATAAAGCCTAAAATAGAGTCATTCTAATGGAAGAGTGATAGCTATTATTGTAATAAAACTCTGAAAAGGTAAAATTTTTCACCCAAGACCCACTAAAGTCTAAAAGACATGATCGTAACATGTCCTCCAACATCTAGATGGTCTTCTTTGTCTATCCATTCGTCTAGGGGTGGAAAGCAGTGCTGAGGCATAACTGAGTGCCAAAGGCATGCTGTAATCCTTTCAAGACTCATGATGTAAAAAGCATATCCTGATTTGAGACGATGGATCTTAGAACTCCATGAAGCTACACCAACTCATCCACAGAACTCTATGCTAAGGCATCCACTACACTTGACTCCCTGATCGCTAAGAAGTGAGCCAATTTCATCAACTGATCCACTACTACCCAAATAACATCGCATCCTCCATAATACCTGGGTAATCCTATGAGTAAATCCATCTAAATTTCAACCCACTTCTACTCAGGGACATCTAGGGGATGCAAAAAACCATCAGGAACATGGTTCTTAGCCTTCACTTGCTGGAACACTAAGCATTTTTTCAGAAACTCCTCCATTTCCCGCTTCATCCCAATCCACCAAAACTATTACTTCAAGCCCTATTATATCTTGGAAACTCTTGGGGGTACCACTAGGGGTGAGCTATGAAACTCACAGAGAACTTTATTGTGCATTACCACTGCAATAAATAGATTCTCACAGAACAACATCTGATTATAACCATCCTCCAACCATCCCTCCGGAGCATCACCCTGGTCAATGGGATCATGAATAACCTCCACCTCTAAGTCTCCACACTAAGAATCCTCCACCTTATATCTCATAGATGATTGTACTTTCATCTGAAATAGGTAGCCTCTGATGTTGTCCATTTCCTCATCTAAGTGCAAGTCAACCAACTCCTCCATTGCTGTCCAAGAATCTGCAAATTCCCAAACCACTTCCTTTTACGAATTATTGCTCAAATAATCAGCCACAAAATTCCCCTTTCCTAAGGTTTAGGAGATCGTAAAATTGTAATCCTGTAAAAACTACATCCACCTCCACTGCCATAAGTTCAGGTATTGCTGGGAAAAGATGTACCTCAACCTCTTGTGATCCGTGAAGACCACAAAGCACTCCCCAATGAGATAATGTCGCCACTAATTTAGTGGAAACATGACCACTTCTAGTTCCAAATCATGGGTGGTATAGTTATGTTCATGGGTACGTAACTGCCTAGACCTATAGGAGATCACCCCCCATTGCTGCATCAGCACACACCTTGAGCCTAGATGGGAATCTTCAAAAAACACCTCGAACATCACCCCTTCCTCTGGAAGCCTGAGAACTGGAGCACAGACCAACTTCCCCTTCAGATATCCTAATTCTTCCTGGAACTATTTTCTCCACACAAAATATTATCCTTTTCTGGTCAGATCTGTCAACGATGATGCTACTCGGGAGAAATCTAATACAAATCTCTGGTAGTAGATTTCTAGACTGAGAAAACTGCAAACCTCTTCCACATTCATGGGTGCTACCCAAGAAATGACTACCTCAACCTTTTATGGTTCCACTTCTACACCCTATGGAGACACCAAATGTCTGAGAAAGTGGACCTCCTATGTCCAAAACTTTCAGTTAGATAGCTTTCTGTAGAGATGTTGGTGTCGAAGGACCTCTAGGATAGTCTTGTGGTGCTCGTCATGCTCCTCCTATGACTTCGTGTAGATCAGGATGTCGTCAATGAATATGGAGACAAAATGGTCCGAGAACTCATGAAAGATAGATTTTATGATCCCCATGAACACGACTGGTGTGTTCATAACATGGAAAGGCATAACTACAAACTTGAAGTGCCCATACCTACACTAGAAAGCAGTCTCTGGGATGTTACCATCCTTCACCCTCAATTGGTGATATCCAAACTGTAGATAAATCTTGGAAAACCAACTCGCACCCCTCATCTAGTAGAAAAGATCATTTATCATTATGAGAGGGTAACGGTTCATGAATGTTACTTGATTCAGTCTCCAGTAGTCTATGCATAGCCTCAGACCACTGTATGCCTTATTCACAAAGAAGATCGAAGCACCACATGATGACACACTCGGTCAGATGAATCCCTTATTCATCAGATCTCCAATCTGAATCCGCAACTCCCGCAACTCAGAAGGCACCATCCAATAAGGATCCATCGAAATCATACTAGCACCGGGTTGTAATTCTATCCCAAACCCAACATCACGTTAAGGGGGAAGAGTCACAACCTCCTAAAGGAAAACATCCTGAACGTCTCTAAAAACTCCCAAAACCTCCACCATCTCAGCATCCATCAATCCCACTAACAGATCAGCTAACAAGGAAAGAAATGGCTTTATACACTGGCTACCCACAGGACAGCTCCATTCGCCAACGATAGCTACACGTTGGCCTTTCACATTAGAAAACAAAAATCATCTCTAGAACCAATTGATAATAGCATGCACTGAAAACAACCATTTTATGCCAAGGATTACATCATATGACTACATCTGTAATAGAAAGAGATCCCCACTGGACTGATGCAGCCCCAACATCAGTCTACATCCCTATCAAACCTCAAACAAGATGGTCTGACCTATGAATAGTGTACTCAACACCATGGGAACAAAAAGTCTCCCTATGTCCAGTCCCAAATAATGGGCTAGACCAAGTGAAACAAAGGATTGAGAAGCTCCTGAATCAAACAAGGCGCAAGCAAGCATACTAAACAAACTAATCGTACCTCAAACAATCTATGATCCTGCTAGAACTGATGCCTCTACAGCATGTAACTGCCCATGACTAGATCCTATGCCCCCATATGTTAGCTGGATCCCTGACCGTTCCCCCCATCAAGGTCCCTAAGGAGCACCCTAAGGTTGGCCTCCTCCTACAGTATCCTCCCTTGGTGGAGTAGGGGTCTGTTGTCCCTACTGCTGGAAAGGCCTGGATATCAACTATTCCTGAGGCCAGCGCTAAACCTTCCCACCTCCACCATACTGAGCTCGATTTGGGAACTGTCCCTAGAGGTTCCCATGAACTCATCAAGAAAAAAAATTTGGCCCCAGGCCCATGGGAAATGGTCGATGGTCATAATTGAAACTGTTGGGGTCGGCTCGCCGTTGGCTGAAACCTAGAAGGCCCTAATGCTGGAGAATTGTTGCTGATGACCTTCCCCTTTGATGAACTCAAATTACTTCCTTCTCATGGAATAACTACTCATGATTTCATCCTTTCCACTAATTCATCCTTATTCTAAACCTCTAAGTATTTCGGTAGGGTGAAGGGAGTAACTACATACTAAAGAGAAGGACAAAGTGCCTCCTCGAAGAACCTCACCCGAGACTCCTCATCCAGAAAGTGATTTGGATAAAAACCTAATATATCTTTGAATTTCATCCCCAATTCCCTCACTGACATACTCCCATGATGGAGGGAGAGTAAATTATGCCTCTTCTCATCTTTTTTCATGGAATAAAGGAATTTTTCCCAAAACTTCTCAAAGTTAGCCCATGAAACATCAGTCTCATTTCTCTCTCAGAGGTAAAGCATCCACCATTGATGCGTTGCTCCCCTAATCTGGATCACTGCTAGAGGAACCTAGTACTCTATTGGAGCCCAGATCAAGCTGAAAGTGATCACCATCTCCTCAAGCCAAATCTCAGTTTCTGTATATGAGACACTGAACTCGTACTTTCCCAGAGTCTATCACTGGAAAACATGAAGTATCTTTTATCACTGATTGTCCTCCTCCTCTGGGTCAACCCTATGTCGATTAGCTGGATCGGCCTGTTGAGCCTCCACTGCTCGTACCACACATGGATGATGTTCGGGATCCAAAACGCCAAAAAAAACAAGAACACAAGTCATCATGAATAATGTACCTTTCCTAGGGTATCTACCTCGCAAACGGTGTGGCCTCACTTGGTCATTTGGTAAGATCAGAGTCCTTGCATCGGATCACGGGGGGGGGGGGGGGCTAAAATCCCATCTCCTAGATGGTATTCCCTAGCCTATGTCACACACCAAGGTCACATAACACCATTTCCATACCAACCCATGAAATTTCTCACTCTGCCTAACTCCAAACTCCATCCTATCTCTCTACCATCACCTCTAATACCATTCTATCACGACCCGAATTCTTCAAGATGAGGGAAGGGATAACAAGATGTTGAGACCTTACTTCCTTAGGATTAAGGAGAGATAATGACCCCCGATACCACCTCAAATAGACCCCATGGTGGTGACTAGCACCAAGGGTAGGTAAACATTCACACAAAATGGGAGGCATTACCCTTTTTAATGAAAAAATGATCGAGAGATAAGATGTATGAACCTCAAAAAACTTCAAGACACATATATATATATATATAAAGAAACCAAAATCCATCCCATATTCATGTTTAAATTAAAACTACTAGAAGTAAAAAAAGAAAAGTCCATGTAAGTACCAAAAATTAAACTATGCAGCAACACAGCAATCGTCCCCAAAGTCCGATCTAGTAAGGTCTATCACGGTCCGCATAATCTCCCTGGAAACCTGAAAATATTTTTATATATGTAGGGTGATCATACAAGTATACTCAATAGGAAAATACAAAGTCACACATGCATAAGTGGGAGGAACATACTAATGCCCCTTTGAGAAAATAATATAAACCAACAGCACCTATCAAGAAATACTAACCACCCAATCTCACCAAGGTACACTCACCAAGTAACACAAATCAAGTAATGTAATATAATACACACATCGGTATTTTTATACCCTGCACCACTTCCCACTAGTTAACTACTTATCCCTAATGGAAAAAGTTCTAACACTACCACACTCATCCCCAAGCCCCGCTGTCACAACCTACCCGTATACACCTGAGCCGCACACCACATCACATCTTTCCCATAGACACCTGGGCTACAAACACCACACATCTCACCCAAAAACACCTAGGGATCATCTCAAAGACACCTAGAAAACAAACCACCTCTCACACATAGCTGATACCATAAGTATGGTATTAAACCTCAAACCATTACTGCCTGCCTAAATAAGTCATGGGTGATAATATACCACAAGCCATTATAGTCTGCCTGAATAGAATTGGGAGATAAATTCCTAGAAGAGGGAGTAAAGAATACCCAGTAACCAACCATCAATCCTCCCACTGGGATGTTGATAAAGGACACCCTCCCCCATAATAATGGGGGTGTTCGCATATAGTGCTCAACATGGGTGGTATGCGTATATAAATAACAAGTAACTATAAGTGTATATTTATATAGGTACCAAACACTCATCCCATCCTATGTGGTTCTGAACATACAAACAATCTAGAAAAAACCACCTTTGTTGCTACCTCTACATGCACATACCACCACGAACGACAGTCACTACAATACACAACTCAAAACATGCCCCCCAGCCATTTCACTTAATCAGTTGTCTTTCTGCATTATCATTCCATCAATTTATTTATTCTATCACTACCCGAGAAACTACTACACAATAAAAAAATTATAAGGTGAAGAAACCACACCAACCATTTCCAAATCCAAATAAGGAAAGAGGGACCAAGGTAAATGAATCCATTTTAACACCCATTCATAAAACAAATAGAGAAAATTAGCTTACAGTCCCACTACACAACCCCCCTTTTCTAGACACATCTACCACAATTCCTCAAATTAATGTCTCTCTTTCCTTCCTTTCAACAAGAAAATCTCCAAAACACCTCATCACAACCACCCTTTGCTTCCCCACTTCATAACAACACCACACCCGACACACCCATAAACAAGAAATCATGACACAACCCAGTCCTACAGCCCCACTACCCAACCACTACCCAAATATAGTCCTACTATATAACAAGTCCATCCATTACATAATCAATCAATCTCTCAGGCTGAGATACCGTCACACCACTTGCATCACCCCATACACAAAGCCCCCAATAACCACCACCGAAGCCGCAAACCCCCTGCACAAACATACCAATCCAACTCACAGAGCCAACCCCTTTGAACACCCTTACACCCAAAAATGTGCTTCCAAAAGCAACACCACACAACACACATAAGTCACAAAAAACCCAACATAACACAGCACATATCCATACCTATCAAACATGGTATTCATATTTCGAAAACATTGTTCTTTAAATCCACTTTGATAAACATGGGTGATCACACAAGGGTTTTAATCCTAGGATATCCAGTTATTTAAAAAAGTGTACATGATTAATCAGATTGATATTTATAGAAATTATTCATAAGGAAAAAACAATAGTTATAAAGCATCAACCATATGTACACAAATAGCACCAATGACCGTGATATTCAGAAGCCACATGGCCATAACAGATCACATAATCAACAAGGATAACAAATAAAACAGGAGATCAACATCAATCCACTCCCAGCCCATTATCGAGTTCACATTAGCATTTGTATTTGTTAGAAGTTGGATTCTGTAGTTTTCACAAAAGAACATTACTATGCCCATCCTGTGTGATGCACAGTTAAAAGAGAGATGAAGGAAATCCCTACTTGGAATAACAGATGATCAAAAAATCTTCCTTGCGTAAAAAACATAGGGTCGTGTCAGTAGCAGGAAGGACTCTAAGGGGAAATTGATCGATGGCTATGACACAACATGTGACTCCACATGGAGGAAAGGCTCTAGGAGTTCCAAGAGAAAATGGAAACCAATGGGGGGAAAATATGATCTTAGTTTAGAAGGTCTAGATCCTATATTAATGTAAGAGAGACGGTTTCAAAGACCATTAAAGTTGGATCATGGCCAAGACCATGCAGTTTTAGGAGTCAACGGAAGCTTCAAGTTTTTAGAAGATAAATACCATTTAAAACATCCCAAAACTCATTAAATATTTCATTTTAATCATTTAATGTCAAAGAAAGCACCAAGGGGAGGAAATGGAAAAACTAGAAATGAGTCACTGATGGGCGAGTCACCAACATCATGCTACCAACACCAACAGTGAGTAACTGATGGGTGATTCACCAATAGCAAGATACCAACACCAACATCGAGTCACCAATACAGAGCTACTGACGTTGACCCACCGATGTTGAGCCACCAATGTTGATCCACTGATGAAACCTACTGATTCCTGACTCACCAGATCCTTAACTCACTGACGCCTCGACCTACCGATTCCTTTGACCTACTGACGCCTTGACCTACTGATGCCTTTGACCTACGGACACCTCAACCTACCGACACCCCAACCTACTGATGCCTCAACCTACTGATGCCTCGAACTACCGATGTCGTCAACCTACCGATTCCTTGACCTACTGACTCCTCAACTTAATAATTCCCTTGACCTACTGATGCCATGACCTACTGATGCCTTGACCTATTGATTGAAAAACTGGAAATTTTGAAGACTCTTTAAATGAGCTATCATTGCTTCTCAAAATACCCAAAACAATGGATTTTGAAAAGGTAATGAACCATGGAGGTCTAGTCCAATACAAAGGATCTCCTTTTTTTTGCTCTGAGTCTCTTTCTAGATGAGGCGTCTCATACAAGATGCTTAGAGGAGGTACTTCACCCTTCTTTCCAGTACACAGTTACTCCCTTTACCTTACCAACATACATGGAGGTCCAGAAGAAAGAAGAGGTAGTTGAGTGGATTCACTCATGGGGAGGTCTACTGTGAGAGGGGATTCTTCCTAGTTCTTCAAAGTCTAAGGTTAACAGCAGTACAACTTAGGTACCAGGGCCATCGAGGTTCCGATTATCGGGGAGATAACCTCGGCAGTTTCTGTTTTAGCCTTTAGGCCATCGTGCTTTTCCCATGAACATGGAATTGAGGTGTTTCGCTTTTTGAGACTGTTTCCATCTTCATATTCATTTCTTGATGGTTGTTCGAGGTTATATGGTGTAGGTGGGCTGGTCCATCACCCGCCTCAGCAATAGTTTCCGGTAGGGCAGTTCTAGCAGTAGGGATAGTAGGCTCACACTCCACTAAGGGGAGATAGAGCAGGTAGAGGCCAACCTTAGGGTTTTCATGGGTACCTTGACCTAGGAATGGTAACGAAGGTGGTCTTCAGCAAAGGGGGAGAGGATTTGGGCATGGTCAGTTGCACACCACAGAGGCAGTAGTCCCAGTAGGGCCAAAGATCGTTCGAGGTACGATCAGTTTGTTTAGTACTCTTGCTTGTGTCTTATTTTATTTAGAAGCTTCACACTTCTTCATTGCACCCAGTCTAGCCCGTGCTCTAGGACTAGACATAGATAGTCTTCTCGTGCCCCTAGTGTTATGTATGCTAGTCGGAGATCATACCAGCTTGTTTGATGTGTTCCGGGGATGTAGACTAATGATGGGGTTGTATCAATCCCATGGGGATCTCTTCTTTCTATTGATGCATCCATATGATATAATCCTTAACATTGAATAGTTTTATTCTATGCATGCTGTTATCGACTAATTTCGGAGGATATTTTTGTTTTTATAGGTGTATATCTAGCGTGTGTCCTTCATTGGTGAGAGAAGATATTAGGTGGGTAGTCGGTGTATGGAGCCTCTTCTTTCCTTGTTGGCTGAGCTGTTAGTGGAATTGGTGGATGCTGAGATGGTGGAGGCTCCTAGAGTTGTTGGGGAGTTCTTTTATGTCTTTCCCAAGAAGGTTTTAACTCTACCCCCTAGATGTGATGTTCAGTTTAGGATAGACTTACTACCTGATTCTTGTTTGATTTCTATGGCTCCTTATCGGATGGAACCTTCTGAGTTGCAGAAGCTAAGGATTCAGATAGATGATCTGACACAAAAGGGTTTTATCTAGCGCAGTGTGTCACCATGGGGTGCTTTAGTCTTGTTTTTGAAAAATGTGGATGATGGTTTGAGGTTGTGCATAGACAATTAGAGGTTTAATCGGATGACATTCAAGAACCATTACCTTCTCCCAAGGATTGAAAATATTTTCAAGAAGCTGAGGGGAGAAAGTTGGTTCTCTAAGATCAATCTGCAGTCTGGATATCACCAGTTTAGGGTGAAGGAGGGTGATATCCTAAAGACTTACTTCAGGTGCAGGTATCAAATCTTAGAGTTTTTGGTTATTTCATTCGGTGTTACGAACGTACCATTCATATTCATGGGTCTTATGAACTCCAGTTTCCATGATTTCTTGGACCAGTTCATCCTTGTGTTCATCGATGACATCCTAATCTTCATGAAGTCATAGGAGGATCATATCGAGCATCTCAGGACCATCCTATAGGTTCTTTAATGCCACTAAATCTACGAAAAGTTGTCCAAGTGAAATTTTTGGATGTGAGAGGTGCACATCCTTGGAAATGTGGTGTTACATCAGGGTGTGTCATATGACCTATCAAAGGTTGAAGTAGTTGTTTCTTGGGTAGCACCTAAGAACTTGGCAGAGGTTTGCAACTTTCTTAGTCTCATAGGATACTATCAGTGGTTCATACCTGATTTCTATCAATTTTCATCTTTGTTGACCAAATTGACTCAGAAAGACCAATATTTTATGTGGGGAGAGTAGTGCCATGTAGCATTCAGTTATCTTAAGTGGAAGTTGGTCAGTTCTCCAAATCTATGGTTTCTAGAGGAAGTGGTGATGTTCGAGGTGTATTGTGATACTTCCCATTTAGGTTTGGGATGCATGATGATTCAACATAGGGGAGTGATCTCTTATGGGTCTAGGAAGTTATGTCCCCTCGTACGTAACTATGCCACCCATGATCTGGAGCTAGCAGCGGTCATGTTCGTGCTGAAGTTGTGGTGACATTACCTCATTGGAAAGTGATTTGTGGTATTCATGGATCAAAATATATTGAGGTATATATTTTCCCAGTGATATTGGAACTTGAGACGGTGTTGGTGGATGGATTTTTTCTAGGATTATGATTTTGAGATCTTTTATATCTTAGGAAAGGGGAATTTTGTGTCTAATTCTTTAGTAGGAAGTTACAGAAGGAGGTAGTTTGAGAATTTGTGGACACTTGGAAGGATATGGAGGAGTTGGAAGCCTTGCCCTTATATGTAGGATTGGATGGTAGCATAAGATGTTTGTTTCATATGATGGTGCAATCTACTCTGATGTAGTAGGTGGAGGAGTCTCAGTGGGGAGACTCAGAGGCAATGGTGATGTGTGATTTAATTGACCATGGTGATGCTCCGTAAGGATGGTCATAGTATGGTCATATTAGATGATATTATGTGGGAGGATTTCTGTTCCAATGGTGATGCATGAGGGATTTATCCATGAGTTTCATATCTCACCCTTAGTGGTACACCCAAGAATTTATAAGATGTATTGTTCAGAGCACAATAGAGAAGGTTCAGCTTTTCTATGAGAGGATGAAAGCAGCACATGACTGATAGAAGTCGTATGTTGATCATAGGAGGAGGACCTTGGAGTTTTAGGTTGGGGACCATGTGTTCTTGAAGGTTTTTCCTCAACGTGGGCAACAAAGGTTCATCAAAGTGGGAAAGCTTTCTCCCAGGTTCATTGGACCCTTAGAGGTGTTGGGGCGAGTTGGTGAGGTGGCATACTAGTTGGTGCTGCCACCATAGTTGGAGAAGTTCAATGATGTCTTTCATGTCTCTCAGCTTCATAGGTATGTTCATGATGACTCTCATGTCATTGAATGAGGAGAGTTGGATATCGAGGATGATTGAATGTTATTGGAGTGGCCAGTAGAGATCTAGGATCGTCAGGAGAAGGTGTTGTATAGCCTGACCATTCCCTTGGTTTCTATGTTGTGGAGGTATGGTGGCCTGGAGGAGAGTACTTGGGAAAGGAAGATGCAGATGTGTTCTCAATACCCAGAGTTGTTTTTATTTTTTCCTTGTTGTATTTCCCTTTGTAATGTAATGCTTGAACGTTGCTTGTTATGAGATGAGTTGTTTCCTTATTCTGTGATGTGTGATAAAATCATGACATTGGAATGGGGGAGACCAGATTCCTAATTAGGATTAATTAATTTATATACGATTTAATTCTTGTGGGAGAGTCAATGGCACCCAGATCGGATAGTATCTTGACATGGAGGAAGGAATTCCCTGATTCATATGTTCGGATAATGTGGATTTTGGTGCTTGTGTGGTGTGTCTTGTAGTCAGTTGGGGTAGTAGGTGTTTGAGGAGGTGTTTTTGGATATTGAGGTTTCAATCCAACTTTCAAACAAAACATATTGGCTTATTTTTGAACCTTTATGTGTTAGTGGCTAGCAATATTTCAAGTGTAGGAGGACCTTTGAGAGGTATCTCACAGGGTGGTTGTTTGGACCCCTCTTTTCCTTATGGGTTTGGTTTTGAATTATCAAGGCCAAGAATAGTTTGATAGGTATATGATGTAATATACCAGACCTCTGCGATCCATTACTTTGTTAAATCCAGTGTTTGAGGTATTCTGGAGGTAACAATGACTCATTTCAGGAGTTTTCCAAAATTCCAGTTTCTCCAACTTTAGGTTACTGATAGTGGTGAGTCAAGATCGGTGACTCGTAACAGTGAGTCACAATGGTGAATCGCGATAATGACACACTGATGATGAGTCACAGATGGTGGTTTGCGATAGTGAGTCATGACGGTAACTCACTGAATGGTGAATCACCAAACGGTGACTCACCGAACGGTCGTTCACCAAACAGTTGTCCACCGAATGACAACTCACTGAACAATGACTCACCAACAGTAGCTCATCACTGGTAGCTCACACAAATGACTCATCCAATAGTGAGTCACCTAACAATGCCTCACCCATTGGTGACTCACGATGGTGATTCACCCAACAGTGAGTCATTTTCAACAGTTTATTAAAATTTCCAATTTTTCCAGTTTCGCCCTTTTAAAGTTTTATTTGATGTAAGTTGAGTTTAAAACAATAATTAAAAGTTTTTTAAGAAATTTAAAATGATGCGTCGCCGGAAGCTCAAAAATGAGTAAGTGAAGAGGAGCAGTGTAATGTAGCCGAATGACCGAGGCTTAAAGGCAATGCCACCCGCCAAGGTTTCTCCACGCTTAAAGACAACGTCACCAGCGATGGAGATGCACCACCAATTCCGGGCAAAGGGAAGAGGCTAAAGCAAGAAGATTGCACAGCAAACTTCAAAATCCCGTCACATTCATCTATCCCCATTACAAAGGAGTGAAAATACAATATAAAGACAAAATAAATAAAGAAAAATGCTCCAATTCGAGTTACAAGACATGGGGAACCCAAAAGGCACATAAAAAGCATAAAATAACACTTTCCCATGCCATTTAATGACCCCACTAGCCAAAGTAGCGGGATTCCCTCTTAATGATGCTTTTCTCCACCTTCTCTCTCCTCATTAATGTGAAGCTACGAATTTCCACCATTTTCCATGTGGATAAATGATTTTGGGTCCCAAATAAGTGTGTTGTGGCCCACCATAGTGTTGGACATCAAGAAGTGTGGGCTGGTCCAATTCGAACAACAATTGGGCTTGGAATTTTTATCAAGCCCAAAATTATTCTCCTTGTGCTGAATCTGATCCATATCATTCTCCCCCGGTTGAAGAGGATTTGCCCTCAAATCCACGACATCATCTTCTTCAATGTAAGTAGATAAGTCCCCAATGTTGAATGTTGCAGAAACGCTGCCAAAATCATCTGGTAAATCAATTTTGTAGGCATTGTTTCCCACTCGTTCAAGCACTTTGAATGGACCTTCAGCTCGTGGTGCCAGCTTGCTCTTCCTTTTGGATGGAAATCTCTCCTTGCGAAGGTGAATCCACACTTTGTCTCCAGGTTGGAAAATAGCCTGCTTCCGATGCTTGTTTGCTCGCCTCTTGTATGCCTCATTAGACTTCTCTATTTGAGCACGAATAGATTCATGGAGCTTCTTCATCTGCTTTGTCTTCTCCTCCGCATCAATATTTACCTGAAAATCAAGAGGCAAAGAGCACAATTCTATAGGAGTGATTGGATTGATTCCATAAACCACTTCGAATGGAGAATGTCGGGTGGTAGCACTGGGAGATCTATTGTATGCAAATTCAGCTTGTGCAAGTTGCAAATCCCAATCTCTCATGCTCTTGTTCACCAATGTTCTCAGAATAGTGCCCAATGTACGATTGGTAACTTCTGTTTGCCCATCCGTTTGAGGGTGATGGGATGTGCTGAAAAGAAGTTTCGTACCGAATTTCCCCCATAATGTTCTCCAAAAATGGCTGAGAAATTTTGTGTCTCTATCCGAAACGATGCTGCGAGGAATTCCATGAAGGCGAACAATCTCTTTGAAAAACAATTCTGCCACTTTCACTGCATCTTCAGTCTTATGACAAGGTATGAAATGAGCCATCTTAGAAAATCGATCAACAACAACCATTATTGAATCTTTACCTCGCTGAGTCTTTGGTAAAGCCATAATGAAATCCATGCTGAGATCTTCCCATGGCTGCTCCGGAATAGGTAACGGAGTGTATAAACCAGGCTTGAAATGACTCTTTGCTCTTTGACATGTTCCGCATCTTGAAAGAATAGCTTGGACATTTGATTGCATCTTCGGCCAGTAGAAATGCTCTTTTAGTATCTCCAAGGTTTTATGGATGCCAAAATGACCAGCAAGTCCCCCTTCATGTGCTTCCCGAATAAGCAAGTCCCTGTAATTACCCTTTGGAACACACAACTTGTTTCTCTTAAAGAGAAACCCATCATGTACAGAATAATCCTCCACAAATCCATCTTGACATTGGATTAAAATAGAATTAAACTCCATATCATGCTGATAATCTTCTCTCATAAGCTGAAATCCAAGAATTCGAGCATCAAGAATTGTAAGTAATGCATACCTCCGAGATAAAGCATCTGCCACTAGATTATCTTGCCCCTTCTTGTATTTTGACACAAATGAGAATGATTGTAAGAATTCCACCCACTTTGCATGCCTCGAACTCAGCTTGTGTTGACCATTGATAAACCTCAAAGCCTGATGGTCAGAATGAAGAACAAACTGCTTCGGTCTCAAATAATGAGACCAATGATCTAGGGCTCTTATAACCGCATAAAATTCCTTATCATAGGTGCTGTAATTCCTCCTTGAATCATTCAGTTTCTCGCTGAAATATGCAATAGGGCGCTTGCTTTGGATGAGAACAGCGCCTATCCCAACTCCACTTGCATCACATTCCACTTCAAAGACTTGATCAAAATCAGGCAACGCCAAAACCGGTGCTTCACACAACTTTTTCTTAATGATTTCAAATGATTCATTTGCTGCCTTTGACCACTCAAATTTCCCCCTTTTCAAGCATTCAGTGATAGGTGCCATAATAGTGCTGAAATTGGAAACAAAGCGACGATAAAAAGATGCCAAACCGTGGAAACTTCTTACTTCGGTAATGGATTCTGGTTGTGGCCAGGACTTGATTGCTTCCACTTTTGATTCATCCACCATGATGCCTTCTTTGGTTACCACATATCCCAAAAACACCACTTCTGTTGAAAAGAACTCGCATTTTTCAAGCTTCCCATATAGCTTTTGTTTCCGTAGAACATCAAATACCCACCGAAGATGATCCACATGGCTCTCCACATCCTTGCTGTAAATCAAAATGTCATCCAAATAAACTACCACAAATTTACCAATAAATGGTTTCAGAACTTCATTCATGAGTCGCATGAATGTGCTAGGAGCATTTGAGAGGCCGAATGGCATGACCAGCCACTCAAACAATCCGCCTTTAGTTTTGAAGGCTGTTTTCCACTCATCCCCTTCCTTCATTCGAATCTGGTGGTATCCACTACGAAGATCAACCTTTGAAAAGATTGATGAACCATGCAATTCATCAAGCATATCATCGAGTCGTGGGATGGGATACCTGTATTTGATGGTAATATTATTGATAGCTCTACTATCAATGCACATGCGATACGTACCATCTTTCTTTGGCACCAATAATGCTGGAACAGAACACGGGCTCATGCTTGGCCTTATAAAGCCTCGATCCATCAACTCATCTACTTGCTTCTGCAATTCCCTTGATTCTCCAGGATTACACCGATATGCTGGTTTATTTGGCAATTGTGCACCCGGAACGAGATCAATCTGGTGTTCAATGCCTCTAAATGGTGGTAATCCTGCTGGAAGATCATTAGGAAAAACATCATGATATTCCCCAATTAAGGAATGAGCTAAAGGATGTTGATGACTCTTCTCCTCATGGCATGACTTTTCCATCATCAATAAAGCAAAAACTGGCTTTTGCTTATTTATGGCTTTCTCCACTTGAGCTTTGCTGATAAAGAGACTACCTTTGGGTACTTCCGGAACAGATTTTTCTTGCAGAGTTTGGGACGGCTTCAAAGGAGCAAGTGTGATATTCTTTTCCCCAGATCGAAAAGAATAAGTGTTCTTCCTCCCATCATATTTCACTTCCCTGTCAAACTGCCAAGGCCTACCCAACAACAAGTGACAAGCATCCATAGGAATAACATCACACAGTACTTCATCAGCATAGTTCTTACCAATGGAGAATGAAATTAGAACCTGTTTTTTGACTTGGAGTGTGCTCCCATTGTTCAACCATTGCAATTTATATGAGTGAGGATGATTCTGAGTTGGAAGCTTCAATTTCTCCACTAGTGTTGTTGAAGCCACATTTGTACAGCTCCCACTATCAATAATCACCATGCATACCCGCTGATTAATGGTGCAACGAGTTTGGAACAAGTTTTCTCTTTGATCTTCTTCCGGGCAGATTTGAGCTTGCAAAACTCTTCGTAGCACCAGCATGTTTCCCACATCAGCTTCTTCCACAACATGTTCCTCATTTTCAGTTTCTTCACCATCATGTTCATCCTCTTTGATTGCCTCTTCAATTTCTTCAATCTCTTTAATAGTAATAATCCGGTTGTTAGGGCAATTGGCCTGAAAATGACCATACCCATGGCATTTGAAACACTTTCGATTCCCACGTTCAAAGGAGTTCGACTTCCCTTTTGTTTGTTCCATAGCCTTCTCTTTCCCTTTTTCCAGCATCTTGTTCCTTCCAAATTCCTTCTCAACAACACCAGATTTATTAGAAGAAATACCCTTATAAACAGTTGTACCTCTATTGTAGTTTTTGAGCGCCGGTGCCCTTGAGGTCCGCTTTTGCTTTTCCACCTTGATCGCCAGCTTGCAAACATCATCAAGTGAGCAGAATGATTGCAACTCCACTGAATGTGCAATTTCTTCATTTAATCCACCCAAAAACCTTGCAATTGTTTGCTCTTTATATTCTGGAACATCACTTCGCATCAATAAACGATCAAATTCCCGAATGTACTCTTCAACAGACTTATCTCCTTGTCGTAGGCTATGCATTCGAAAATAAAGATCTTGCTTATAATTCTCAGGCAGAAATCGTCTCCTCAAAAGCTTTTTCAACTTCTCCCATGAGCGTATCTTGCCTTTATCATCACGTTCCCGCTGTTTCTTCAGATTTTCCCACCAAAGTGATGCATAATCTTTAAATTTCAGAATGGCTACCTTGCACTTCTTCTCGTCAGAACAATTCTTAAATTCGAAGAACCGTTCGATTTCCCGCATCCAATCCAGAAAATCATCCGGATTCATACTCCCATAAAAATCTGGAATGTCGATCCTCAACCCTCTTTCAATGTCTTCATCATCTCTTCTTCTTCGCATATCTACCTCTGAATCGCTGGAATCATCACCATTTGCATGATCTTCATAAAATGGTGCTGGATTGCGTCTATTATGTGGTGATGGACGTCGAGGATGTCGCTGCGGTGGAGGGGAGTCAGGTCGCCGTGCTCTCAAAAGTTGAGCAAGTTGCTCACCGATTTGAGTAATTTGTGATTGTAGCTGTGCATTAGCTATTTCCCATGGAGCAGGAGGAGTAGAAGATCCGCTCTTGCGAGACATGATGGAGAGTAATAAGAAGAATGTGATAGAACTTACTCGTTGGAACCGCGCTCTGATACCAATTGATGCGTCGCCGGAAGCTCAAAAATGAGTAAGTGAAGAGGAGCAGCGTAATGTAGCCGAATGACCGAGGCTTAAAGGCAATGCCACCCGCCAAGGTTTCTCCACGCTTAAAGACAACGTCACCAGCGATGGAGATGCACCACCAATTCCGGGCAAAGGGAAGAGGCTAAAGCAAGAAGATTGCACAGCAAACTTCAAAATCCCGTCACATTCATCTATCCCCATTACAAAGGAGTGAAAATACAATATAAAGACAAAATAAATAAAGAAAAATGCTCCAATTCGAGTTACAAGACATGGGGAACCCAAAAAGCCCAAAATTATTCTCCTTGTGCTGAATCTGATCCATATCATAAAAGGATCTAAATTATAAATTTAAATTCCTAAGTCTTGGGAGGATTTTATATAGTCAAAATGTGTGGTCTTGATTGTGATCCGGTTTTAATGGATTTTGAAACCATTCTTCCATTGATATAGGATCTGGCCATTATAAATATGAGACCCTTTCTTCCTTGTACATTTTCATTTACTCTTGATATTGATCATCCCTAGATCCTTTATTCCTTAAGGATATGCACATCTATGTTTCACCCCTAGATTATGTTTCCCTAGATCCTTGTGTATCCCCTGTTTGGCACTAGGAGGAGGTGCTGATTGTCTGTTTCTTGAGGTAGGGGTCCCTTCATCTCTTTTGATTTGTGTATCATGGGAGGTGGGTGTTTGAATTTTCTCTTATGAAGACAGAATAATTCAAAATAAATAAAGATAATCAAACCTATTTAATATCAATATACATGGTATGGGGAAAAGTGATGCATGATTATGTTTTATTGGTTACTTATATTGTGATCTGTATGGGCTATATGCCTACTAAAAATCATGGTCATTGGTGGTCTTTGTTTGAACACCTATAACGGCTTGTGGATGTTTATTGTTGATCATAGGTGAATGACCATATGAATATGAAATTGGTTAACCATTTATATTTGATTAAATAAATGGATTTCTTATGATAAAACTTTCTCTGTTATAACCCCTAAATTATCAAAGTGGAATTGAAGAAAGAGTGTTTTCTAAATCTGAATACACCCTACATTATTTGGTGTGACTGTGTGTTGTGTGTGGTTTTGTTATGTCTTCTACCTTGTGTGGTTGTGTGGTGTTGGGGTTGATAGCATGGATGTGTGTGTGGGGTGGTTTGGGTGGTGTGATGGAGTCTTAGGTTGAGAAATTGATTGTGGAATGGATGGGAATCATTTGAAGAGCAGGGCTACAGGTTTGGGTTGTACTATGTTTATGTTGCTGGTTGTGATGGGTGTAGTGTTGTTATATAGTGGGGTTGTTAGGTTAGTTTTGATGAGATGTTTTGAGGGGTTTGGTTGTGTGTTGGTAGTTTTCTTTTTGAGAGGATGGATTGGGAAGAATGACTTCGAATAATGATGATAGTAGTGGTTGGAAGTGGTGTTGAACGGAGTGGAAATATAAAGTGAGTTGCCTTGCTATGGTTCTTTTTACTTTGTGTGGCTTGTTGCATGCTGTGATTAGAATGATAATTGGTTAAATGAGTTGGTTGTGGGTTTATTTGAGTTTAGGCTTATTGTGAAGCATTTTTCGTCTATCAACTTCCGAAGTGACTGTTGCTGGTGTTGGTAAATGAATTTAGAGGTAGCAGCAAAGGCGGTTTTGTGGGATGGTTGTTTGTTTGGAAAAAATCTATAGGTTGGGTTGAGTGTTTGATAACTATATATATATATATATACTTGTACTTCCTTGTCATTTCTATAATCACCCCACCCTAGTTGAGCACTATGTTCTGAACACCCCCATCATCACGGGGGAGGGTGAATTTTCCCAACATCTTCGTGGGAGGATGGATAGATGGTTATTGGCTATTCCCTAATTTCTCTTCTAGGCATTGGTATGCCAAGATTCTTCAAGTAGGTTGTGGTGAGGTTGTGACGCCCAGGTTTCTGTAGGTGAGGTATGTTTTACCAAGTGTCTATGGGATGAGATGTGGTATGGTTGTTTCCCATGTGTTTGTGGGAGGGATGTGGAATGGTTGTATCCCAGGTGTGTGCGGGCAGGATATGGTGAGATTTGTATGCCCAGGTTGCGGGACTAGATCTGAGGCCTAGGTTTGTCCAGGCGGGTTGTGACATCTGGATTGTGGAAGAGTGTGGAAGCACCAAGACGTTTTCCATTAGGGTATGAGTAGTTAACTGATGGGAAGTGGTGTGGGGTACCCAAACATCAATATGCTTATTATATTACTTTAATTTACTTGTGTTATTTGGTGAGAGTGCCTTACTGGGGTTGGGATGGCTAGTATTCCTTGTTTGGTGCTGTTGGTTTCTACAGTTTTCTCAAAGGGGCATTAGTATGATTGTCTCACTTGTTCACGAGAGACCTTGGTTTTTTTCCTATTGAGTATACTTGTATGATCACCCAATGTATATAAAACTGTTTGTAGGTTTCTAGGAGGATTATGTGGACCGTGTCAGACCATAATATCTTGGACATTGGGACAATTGTTGTGTCGCTGCTTTGCCTTGTCTTTGGTATTTACTTTAGAGACTCTTGTTTTGAAATAGTTATATTTCTGAACATGCATGTGGTATAGATTTGGGCTTTCTTTTATATATGTCTTGGATTTATTTTTGGATGAACCATCTTATCTCCCAAGCTTCTTTTCTTATAAAAAGGGCAATGCCTCCCATTTCGTGAGATTCAATACCTTTGGTGCTATTCGCCACCCCAGGGCCTACTAGAGGCGAGACTCAGGGGTCATTATCTCTCTTCCTTCATTACTAGCTCAGGAGGGGCATATTTGGAGAGAGGGGGTCATGACAACTCTAAAAACCCATAAAACCCCAAAAAACGTTAAAAAACTCTACAAAATATTAAAAACCCTAAAAAATTGAAACCCCCTAAAAATGAAAAAAAAGTCACTAAGAACCCTGAAAAACACTAAAAATAGTAAAAACCCCTAAAAACCGAAAACTCCCCTAAAAATACCTGAAAACATAAAAAACTAGAAAAACCCTCAAAACCCCGAAAAATCATAAAAAACCCTAAAAACTTTAGAAAACCTAGAAAACCTAAAACCCATTGAAAACTCTAAAATCCCTTATAACCTCTAAAAACATTAAAAAACTCTAAAAACCATAAAGCCCAAAAAACTCCAAAAAAACCTAAAAAACCGAAAGGCCCTAAAAACCCTAACCCCCCCAAAAAAACCCAAAACCCCTCAAAACTCTAAAACCCCTAAAAAATCCCTAAAAACCCTAAAAACTATAAAAATCCTAAATCCTCCTAAAAATCCGTAAAAATGTAAAAAAACCAAAAACCCCTGAAAACCATAAAACCCCCTAAAAACCGTAAAAAATCCTAAAACCCCATAAAAATCCTAAATGCCACTAAAATCTCTAAAAACTCTTTAAACCCCTAAAAATGATAAAAATATCAAAAAAACCTTATAAAACCTAAAAACTCAAAAACCCCTAAAAACACAAAAAGAACCTAAAACCCTGAAAAAATCTAAAAACCCTAAAAACCACTGAAAAACCCCCAAACCCCTCAAAATCCCAAAAAACCCTAAAAACAATAAAAATCCTAAAAAGCCCCAAAAAATCCATAGACATAAAAAACCATAAAAACCCTAAAACCCCCCTAAAAACATAAAAAACCCTTAAAAACCTTAAAACCCCTAAAACCCATAAAGACCCTAAAAACCCATTAAAACACTAAAATCCCTTAAAACCCCTACAAATGTTAAAAAACTCTAAAAAACCTAAAATCCCTAAAAACTAAAAAATCCCTAAAAACCAAAAAGAGCCAAAAAACCATGAAAACCCCTAAACCCCCCCCCCCCAAGAAATCTCTAAAACCCATCAAAATCTCTAAAAACCTCTAAAGATCCATGAAAACGTAAAAAACCTAACCCAGAAAAACCCCTAAAAACCATAAAAACCCTAAAAGTCATAAAACCCCTAAAATAATAAAAACCCCAAAACAACTAAAACTACAAAAAACCTTTAAACCCATCAAAACATTAAAAATCTCTAAAAACCATAAAAACCCTAAAAAAGTTAAACAAAAATCCTAAAAACCCAAAATGACCCTAAAAAGACTGAAAACCCCAAAAAAATCCAAAAAACCCTAAAAAACCCAAAAATCCCTCAAAATCCCTAAATACTCTAAAAACTGTAAAAGCATTAAAATCCTTAAAAACTCCTTAAAATCCCAGAAAACATAAAACCCCCTAAAACCCAGAAAACCCCCTGAAAACCATAAAACCCCAAAAAACCATAGAAACCCTCAATATCCCTAAAACCCCAAAAACCCTAAAAGCCATAAAATCCTTAAAACCCTTAAAAATCCTTGAGAACATAAAAAACCCAAAAAAATCTCTAAAAACCATAAAAACCACTAAAAACCTATAATAACCCTAAAACCCCATAAAACCCCTAAAACCACTAAAAACTATAAAAACCCATAAAACCACTAAAAAAGTTAAAAACTCTAAAAAAACAAAAAGCTCTACAAAATACACTAGAAACCCAAAAAACCCCCTAAAAACCCTTAAAACCCTTAGAACCCAAAAAACCCAAAAAACCCCTCAAAATTCCTAAAAATCATAAAAAACCCTAAAAACCATAAAATTGATGAAAACTACTAAAAATCTATTAAAATGTAAAAAACCCTAAAAAGCATAAAATCCCCCAAAAACCATAAAAACACCTAAAAACTTTAAAAACCGTTAAAGCCCATAAAACCCCTAAAAATCCACCAAAAACTCTAAATATCCTTTAAACCCCTAAAAATGTTACAAAAACTCAAAAAAACCTTAAAAACCCTAAAAACTAAAAAAACCTGAAAAACCCAAAAAAAAACCATGAAAACCCCTAAAAACCCTCAAAATTCCTAAAAACCCTAAAAACCCTAAAAACATAAAATTAAAAAAAACACTAAAAATCCATGAAAACACCCATAAAATCCTAAAAGACCATAAAAAACTCAAAAACCCTTAAGATCCCTAAAAACATTAAAAAACTCTAAAAACCCACAAAAACCCTAAAAAACTCAACAACCCTAAAACCCCAAACGACCCTAAAAACCCATAAAAACACTTAAAAGCCTTGAAAACACCTAAAAACCCTCAAAATCCCTAAAAACCTAAAAACCCTAAAAACCATAAAAATCCTAAAAAACCCCTAAAAATCCATGAAAATGTAAAAAACCTTAAAATCCATAAAAATAATAAGAACCCCTAAAAACCATAAAAACCCTAAAATCCATAAAAACATTAAAAACCCACTAAAAACTCTAAAAACCCTTAAAAACCCTAAAAATGTTAAAAAACTCTAAAAAACTTAAAAATCCTAAAAAACTAAAACAACCAAAAAGACCATAAAAACCATAAAAACCCTGAAAACCCTAAAACACGTAAAAACCCTTGAAACCCCCTAAAAACCCTAAAAATACCTAAATATCGTAAAAAACCATAAAACCCATAAAAATCATAAAAACCCTATAAAAATCCATGAAAATGTAAAAAACCCTAAAAACAAACCCCCAGAAAACCATAAAAACCCCTAACCTTAAAAAACCCTAAAACCCCTAAAAACCATAAACCACTAAAAACTCTAAAAACCCTTAAAACTCCAAAAAAAAATTTAAAAACTCTAAAAAAACCTTAAAAATCAAAAAACCCCTAAAACCCCAAAAGGCCCTCAAAGCCCCAAAACCCCCAAAACCCCTCAAAATCCCTAAAAACCCTAAAAACCCTAAAAACCCTAAAAATCCTAAAAACCATAAAAATCCTAAAAAACCACTTAAAATCCATGAAAACATAATAATCCCTAAAAACCCTGAAAACCAGAAAACCCATATAAAACTTTAAACCCATAAAAACCAATAAAATCCCTAAAAACCACTAAAAACTCTAAAAACACTTAAAACCCCCAAAAAAATTAAAAACCACTAAAAACATTAAAAACCCTAAAAACTCAAAACCCCCAAAAAAAGATCCTAAAACCCATAAAAATCCCTAAAAACCATAAACACCTGAATATCCATAAAACCCCTCAAAATACTGAAAAAACCTAAAAAACCAAAAAAACCATAAAAATCCTAAAAAACCCCTAAAAATCCATTAAATCGTAATAAACTCCTAAAACCCTAAAAAACTTAAAACCCCTAAAAACCACTAAATTTTTTAAAAACCCTTAAATTCCCTAAAAACATTCAAAACTCTAAAAAAATTTAAAATCCCTAAATAACCCATAGAGACCCTAAAAACCCATAAAGACTAATAAAACCCTAAAAACCTAAAATCCCTAAAATCCCCACAAAAAAGATAAAACCCCTAAAAATCTCTAAAAACCCTAAAACCCTAAAAATCATAAAAAACCTAAAATACCCCTAAAAACCCATGAAAATTTAAAAAACACTAAAAACTCTAAAAAAACCCCCTAAAACCCATAAAAACACCTAAAACATTAAAACCCCTAAAATCTATAAAAACCCTAAAACACTAAAAAATCTAAAAAGCCTTAAAACCCCTAAAAATGTAAAAAAACTTTAAAAACCCGTCAAAAGCCTAAAAAACTCAATAAAAACAGTAAAACAAAAAAAGACCCCAAAAATCCTAAAACCCCCCTAATTCATTAAAAAACTAAAAAACCATAAAAACCATAAATATAATTAAAAACCCCTAAAAATCCATGAAAACATAAAAAACCCCTAAAAACCTTGAAAAAACCTTGAATACCATAAATACCAGTAAAAACCAGAAAACCCACTAAAAACTTTAAAAACCTTTTAAACCCCTAAAAATGTTATAAAACTAAAAAAACCATAGAAAAACTAAAAACTCAAAAATACCCTAAAAACCTAAGTCCCTAAAAACACTAAAAAAAATTTAAACCCTAAAAACACTAAAAATCCCTAAAAACCCTAAGAAACCTAAAAATCATAAAAATCCTAAAAACCCCCAAAAAATTCCACAAAAACATAAAAAACATTAAAAATACTAAAAACCCATAAAACCCCTATAAGCCACTAAAAAATATAAAAAACCTTAAAACCCCTAAAAACGTTAAAAAACTCTAAGAAACCTTAAAAGCACTAAAAAACTCAAAAACCCTAAAAACCAAAAAGGAACCTAAAACCCATAAAATCCCTTAAAAACCTAAAAACCCAGGAAACCCCTAAAAGCCCTTTAAGTCACAAAAAAACAAAAAAATCATAAAAACCCTTAAAAATCCATGAAAATGTAAAAACCTCTAAGAACCCTGAAACCCCCTGAAAATTGTAAAAACCCTAAAAGACATAAAAACCCTAAAAAAACATAAAAAACCTAAAAAAACACTAAAAATTATTAAATCCCTTAAAACTCTGAAAAATGTTAAAAAACACTAAAAAACATAAATCCCTAAAAAATCAAAAAACACCTAAAAACCAAAAAAGACCAAAAAAACCCTTAAAAGCTAAAAAACCATAAAATTCATAAAACCCTTAAAAAATCCATAAAATTTAAAAACCCCCAAAAAACCCTTAAAACCCCAGAAAACCAGAAAACCCCCTAAAAACCCATAAAACCCTAAAAAACCACTAAAACTCTAAAAACCCTTAAAACTCCTAAAAACATTAAAAATCTCTAAAAACCTAACAAAATCAAAAAAAAACATTGAAACCCCCAAATGCCCCTCAAAACGTAGAAAAACACTAAAACCCCTAAAAATCCCTTAAAAACACTCAAAATCCCAAAAAAAAATCCCAAAGAACCCAAAAAACACTAAAAACTGTAAAAATATTAAAAACCCATAAATGTCCAAGAAAATATAAACAACCCTAAAAACCTTGAAAGCCCCAAAAATATTGAAATACCCTAAAAACCCATAGAACCACAAAAAAACACTATAAACTCTAAAAACCCTTTATACCCCTAAAAATGTTAAAAACTCTAAAAACCATTAAAAAGCCTAAAAAATTCAAAAAATACCCCAAAACCCAAAAAGACCCTAAAAGAACTTAAACCCCCCCCCCCAAAAACCCCAAAACCCCCTAAAAATCGAAAAAACCAAAAAAATACCTTGAAACCCTACAAAACCCTAAAAACCATAAAAATCCTAAAAACCCTAAAAATTCATGAAAACGCTAAAAACCCTAAAAATAATGAAAACCCCTTAGAAACCATAAAACCCCTAAATACCTTATAAAACCCAAAAAACCAAAAAAACTCTAAAAACCATTAAAACCCGTAAAACATTAAAATATGCTAAAAACCATAAAATCTCGAAAAACTCAAAACAAAACACACTAAAAACCTCAAAAGACCCTAAAAATCCAAAAAAACCCAGAAAACCCCCGAAACATCTTAAAACCCATCAAGATATCTAAAAATCCTATAAATCCCTAAAGACCATAAAATCCCTAATAGACCCATAGAAATCCAAGAAAATGTAAAAACCCTTAAAACCCTGAAAACCCTATGAAAACCATAAAAAACCCTAAAAACACATAAAAATCCTAAAAAACTACTAAAAACATAAAAAACCCTTAAAATCCCTAAAAATGTTAAAAAACATTAACATCCCTAAAAAATCAAAAAATCTGAAAAACGCAAAATGACCCTCAAAACCCTGAAAAACCAAAAAACCCAAAAAACACATGAAAAACCGGAAAACCCTAAAAACACATGAAAAACCGTAACACCCATTAAATCCCTAAAAACTCCAAAAAAACATGAAAAATGTAAAAATACCAAAAAACCATGAAAAACTCCTAAAAATTACAAAACCAACTAAAAACCTTAAAAAACATAAATCCCCGTAAAAATCCTAAAAATCACTAAAAAAATCTAAAAACCTATAAAACCTGTAAAAAGATAAAACACTCTACAAAATCTTAAAACCACTTAAAACACTCAAAAACCCTAAAAAACCCAAAGACCCAAAAATCCATAAAAACACTAAAAACCATAAAACCCCTAAAAAACCCTAAAACCCTCAAAATCTATAAAAACCCTAAAAACACATAAAATCCTCAAAAACCCTTAAAAATCCATGAAAAAAATAAAAAATCAAAAAACCCTTGAAAATACCGTGAAAAATATAAAACCCCTAAAAATCATAAAAAACCCTAAAACACTATAAAAACCTTTTAAAACTCTAAAAACCCTTAAAACTCCTAAAATGTTAAAAAATCTAAAAAACCTTAAAAACCCTAAAAAAACTAAAAAACCCTAAATACCAAAAAATACACTAAAAACCCTAAAAACCGTAAAACCCCATGAAAAACCTAAAAACCATCAAAATCCCTTAAATCCCTAAATACACTAAAACCCATAAAAACCCTAGAAATACCTAAAAAATAAAAAACCATAAAAACCCCTAAAAACCATTAAAAACTTTAAAAACCTTAAAAACCCCTAAAAACCCTAAAAGACCACTAAAAATCTAAAAATCATTTCAACCCCTAATAACATTAAAAAACTCTAAAAAACATAAAAATAGTAAAAACTTGGAAAAACACTAAAAATCCAAATAGACTTTAAAAACCCTAAAAAAATATAAAAAAAGAACTCGTGAAAAAACCCTTCAAAACCATAAAATCTTTAAAAATCCTAAAAACCCTAAAAACCATAAAAATAAAAGATACCCTACATGTCTATGAAAACGTAAAAAATCCTAAAAACCATGAAAATTATTTAAAATCCATAAAACCCCTAAAAACCTTAAAAAACCTAAAAACCCAAAGAAATGAGTAAAAACTCAAAAAACCCTTAAAACACCTAAAAACGTTAAAAACTCTAAAAACACTTAAAAAACCTAAAAAACTCTAAAAAACCCCTAAAAACCCCAAAAGACCTAAAAACCCTAAAAACATAAAAAAATTTAAAATCCCTAAAAGACCATAAAAATCCTAAAAACCCCTTAAAAATCCATGAATACATAAAAAACCCTATAACCCCTGAAAAACCTCTTAAAAACCATAAAAACCCTAAAAACATTAAAAACCCTAAAACCCATAAAAACCCAAAATGCATTAAACTCTAAAAAACCTTAAAACCCTAAAATATTAAAAAACTATAAAAACCCTAAAAAATCAAAAAACCCTAAAAACCCAAAAAGACCCTAAAAACCCTAAAAAACCCAAAAAACACAAAATACCCCTGAAAAACCCCCAAACCCCTCATAATCCCTAAAAACCCTAAAAACCCAAAAAATCTTAAAAATCTTAAAAACCCGTGTAAAAATCAATGAAGATGTAAAAAACTCTAAAAACCCTAAAACCCCCCAAAAAAACATAAACCCCTAAAAACCTTAAAAACCCTAAAAAACTCTAAAACCCCAAAAGACCCTAAAAACCCTGAAAACCCCTAAAAACCCTAAAACCCCTAAAACTCCTTAAAACCCCTCAAAACCCTAAAAATCCTAAAAAAATCAAAAAACTATAAAAATTCTAAAATGAACCCTAAAAATCCATGAAAGTCAAAAAACCCTAAAAACTCAAGAAACCCTTGAAAACCACAAAACCCCTAAAAACTTTTAAAAACCCGAAAACCATTTTAAAACCATAAAAACTACTAAACTCTAAAAACCCTTAAAACACCTAAATCATTAAAAAACTCTTATAGACCTTAAAATCCCTAAAAACTAACCCCCCCCCCCAAAAGGCCCTAAAACCCTGAAAACCCCTAAAACCTTAAAAACACCTGAACACCTATAAAAACACTAAAACCCCCAAAAAAACCTGAAAAACAAGAAAAAAAATAAAAAACCCTAAAACCCCCTAAAATTCCATGAAAAATGTAAAGAACCCAAAAAAACCACTTAAAACCATAAAATCCATAAAAACCCTAACAAACTACCCAAAACTCTAAAACCCTTAAAAACCCTAAAAATGCTAAAAAAATCTAAAAACCTTAAAACTCCTAAAATTCCAAAAAGACCCTAAAAACCCTAAAAACGCCTAAATGCCTAAAAACTCTTGAAAAACCCTAAAACCCCTCAAAATCTGTAAAAACACTAAAAATCCTAATAACCATAAAAATCCTAAAAATCCCTAAAAATCCATGGAAACATAAAAAACCCTAAAAACCTAAAAAACCAAAAAATACATAAAAATCAACTAAAACCTCTAAAAACCATTAAAATGTCAAAAAATCTAAAAACCATAAAAACCCTAAAAAACTAAAAAAAACATAAAAACTCAAAAAGACCCTAAAAACCTTATAAACCCCCCAAAACCCTAAAAAAACTCAAACTCCCTAAAAACCATAAAAATCCTAAAAACCCTCAAAAAATCAATGAAAACTCTAAAAACCATTAAAACCCCAAAAATGATAAAAAACTATGAAAACCTATAAAACCCCTAAAAACTAAAAAAAATCATAAAAACTCAAAAATACACTAAAACCCATGAAAACCCCCTTAAAGTCCCCAAAATCCTCAAAATACCTAAAAACAAAAGGAAAATCACAAAAAAAATCTCTAAAAACCATTTAAACCCAAACAACGTTAAAAAACTCTAAAATACCTTAAAACTATAAAAACTCAGAAAAAACACTAAAAAACGAAAAAGACACTAAAAACCCAGAAAAACCCTAAAACCCCCTAAAAGACACTAAAACCCTCAAAATCACTAAAAAACCTAAAAACTATAAAATTCCAAAAAACCCTAAAAATCAATGAATACGTAAAAAACCCAGAACAACCCTTGAAAATCATAAAATTCCCTAAAAACCTTAAAAATCTTAAAACCCCATAAAAATCCTAAAAACCAATAAAAACTCTAAATATTCATAACAAGCCTAAAAATGTTAAAAAACTCTAAAAATCATAAAAACCCTAAAAACTCAAAAAACCCAAAAAACCCAAAAGACCCAAAAAAACCCTAAAAACCCTGAAAACCCCTAAAACCCCTAAAAACATGAAATGTTTTGTGTCGTCTGCTTTTCGTTTATACATTTTGGGGGGACAAGGAATAGCATGGCCCCACATCTTCCTTGCCCTAAAAAACATAAAAACTATAAACATCATAAGAACCCCTAAAAATCTATGAAAACGTAAAAAACCCTAAAACACTGAAAAAACCCTAAAAACCATAAAAACATCTAAAAAACTTAAAAAACAATGAAACTCCACAGAAACCCTAAAAACCACTAAAAACTTCAAAAACCCTCAAAACTACTAAAAACTTTAAAACCTCTATAAAACATCAAAACCCCTAAAACTCTCAATAAAAAACCCAAAAGACCCTAAAAACCCTAAAAAAACCCTAAAACCCTCTGAAAAACACTAAAAACCCTAAAAAATCCATAAAATCCTAAAAACCCTAAAAACCAAAAAATTTCTTAAAACCCTAAAAATCCATTAAAGCATAAAAACCCTTAAAACATTGATAGACCCCTGAAAACTATAAAAACACTTGAAAACCATAAAAACCCTAAAAACACATAAAAACCCATAAAAACCATAAAACCCACAAAAAACTCTAAAAATACTTAAAACCTATAAAGCACTAAAAACTCAAAAGAATCCTTTAATACCCTAAAAACTCAAAAAACCCCTAAAACCCAAAAAAGAACCTGAAAATCCTAAACATCCAGGAAAACCCAAAAAGCCCTCAAAATCCCTAAAAACAATAAAACCACATAAAAACTCCTAAATATCCATGAAAACATAAAAAACTCTAATGACCCTAAAAACCATAAAAACCCCTAAAAAGCTTTAAAACCCCTAAAATCCCACAAAAATCCTAAAAACACATTAAAACTCTAAAAACCCTTTAAACCCCAAAAAATTTAAAAAATTATAAATAACCTTAAAACCCTAAAAACTAAAATACCCTAAAACCCCCCAAAGACCCTAAAATGATGAAAAACCCCAGAAAACCCCTAAAACCCTAAAAATACATAAAAACCCTAAAAACATTAAAATCCTAAAAAACCCCTAAAACTCCATGAAAACATAAAAAACCTAAAAAACCTCAAATACCTCTAAAAACCATAAAAAACTAAAAACTAATAAAACCCCAAAAAACCCACTAAAAACTCTAAAAATGATTAAAACCCCTAAAAACATAAAAAATCTCTAAAAACCTTTAAAAACCCTAAAAAACTCAAAAAACATTCAAAACCCAAAAGACCCTAAAAACCCTGAAAACCCGAAAAACCCCCTGAAAAACCTTAAAAACACTGAAAATCCCAAAAAAACCTTTAAACCCCTAAAAACCATAAAAAACCTTAAAACCCCTAAAAATCCATGTAAACATAAAAAACCCTAAAAATCCCCCGAAAACCCCATGAAAACCTTAAAACCCCTAAAAACCTTTAAAAACCCCAAATCCCAACAAAAATCCTTAAAAAACACTGAAAACTTGATAACCCTTAAAAAATTAAAAACGTTAAAAAAATCAAAACCCTAAACAACCCTCAAAACCATAAAGAACCTAAAAACCACTAAATATCCAGGAAAACATAAAAACACCAAAAAAACTTAAAAGCCCCTTGAAAATCATAAAACCCAAAAAAACATAAAACCCCCCAAAGACCTAAAAAACCACTAAAAACTCTAAAATACCTTAAAACCCCTAAAAATGTTAAAAAATATAATGAACCTTTAAACCCCTAAAAAACACTAAAAACACTAAAAACCCAAAAAGATCGTAAAACCATGAAAACCCCTAAAAACCATGAAAAATACTTAAAATAAAAAATCCTAAAAAACACCTAAAAATCCATGAAGACGTAAAATACCCTAAAAATAATGAAAAACCCCTGAAAATCATAAAACACCCTAAAAATCATAAAAACCATAAAAAACTGCTAACAACTTAAAAAACCCTAATACTTTAAAAACTCAAAAAAACCTTAAAAACCCCAAAAAAAGTCAAAAAACCCCATAATAACCTAAAAAGTCCTTAAAACCCTGAAAACCCTAAAATCCCCTTAAAACCCCTAAAAACCCAAAAAAATCCCTAAAACCCATAAAAACACTAAAATCCATTAAAATCCTAAAAACCCCTAAAAATCAAAGAAAACATAGAAAACCATTAAAACCTTGAAAACCATAAAACCCCTAAAACATTAAAAACCCTAAAAACCAGTAAAAACTCTAAAACCACTAAAAACTCTAAAAACCCTTAAAACCACTTAAAAAATTAAAAAAACTCTAAGAAACCATAAACCTTAAAAAACTCAAAAAAATCTAAAAACCAAAAAAGCCCCTAAAAACCCAAAAAAACATTAAAAACCCTTAAAAAATCGTAAAATCTCTCAAAATCCCTTAAAACCCTAAAAACCCTAAAAATCCTAATAAACCACAAAAACTCTATGAAAACAAAAAACCCCCCAAACTCCATGAAAATGTAAAAAACCTAAAACACTAAAAAACACCTTAAAGCCATAAAACTCCAAAAAACATTTAAAACCCCTAAAAACCCATAAAACACTAAAAATCACACAAAAATTTAAAAAACCTTAAACCTAGAAAAATGTTAAAAAACTCTAAAGAACCATAAAAACCCTAAAAACTCAAAAAAACCAAAAACCCCAAAAGTCCTTAAAAACCATGAAAACACTAAAAACCTTTAAAAACCCTAAAATCCCTCAAAATACCTAAAAACTCTAAAAACATAAAAACCATAATAATCCAAAAAACCCATAAAAATACATGAAAACATAAAAAACCATTAAAACTCTGAAAACCATGAAAGACCCTAAAACATTAAAAGACCTAAAAAATCCACAAAACCCTAAAAAACTACTGGAAGCTCTAAAAACCCTTTAAACCTCTTAAAACGTTAAAAAACTCTAAAAACCATAAAACACAAAAAATACTCTAAAACCCTAAAAACCCCAAAAGACCCTGAAACCCCTGAGAAACTATAAAATGCATAAAACCAGGAAAACGCTAAAACCCCTCAAAATACCTAAAAACCCTAAAGAACCCTTAAAATCACGAATGTCCTAAAAACCTTGAAAAATCAATGAAAACCATAAAAATCTCTAAAAACCACAAAAAACCCTAAAAACCCATAAAAACTTAAAAAACCACTAAAAAGTCTAAAATCCCTTAAAACCCCCAAAAATGTTTAAAAACTCTAAAACCATAAACACAAATAAATACACTAAAACCCCAAAAGACCCTAAAAATCCTAAAAGCCCCTAGAAACCCAAAAAAACACATGAAAACCCCTAAAAACCTTAAATCCATAAAAAATGTAAAATTCACTAAAAATCCAAAAAAACCACTAAAATTCTAGGAAGACATAAAAAACCCTAAAATCCCCTGGAAACTATTAAAACCCTCAAAACCCCTAAAAACTATAAAAACGCCTAAAAGTGTAAAAAACCTTAATCCCCATAAAAACTCTAAAAACCCTAAAAACCCCTAAAACCACTAAAAACTCTAAAACATTTAAACCCCTAAAAACATTCAAAAACTCAAAAAAACCTTAAAAACCCTAAAAAACTCAAAAAACCCTAAAAACACTAAAACCATAGAAATCTAAAAAAACCCATTAAACTCAATGAAAACATAAAAAATACTAAAAAACATAAAAAAATCCTTAAAACCATAAAACCCATAAAACAGTAAAAATCCCTAAAAACAAATAGAAACCCTAAAAAACTAAAAATTATAAAACCCCTTAAAATCCCCAAAACTTTAAAAATTATAAAAAACCTAGAAAACCCTAAAATCCAAAAAGACCCTATAAAACCAAAAACCCCCAGAAAAACCTTGAAAACCCTAAAGACACCTAAAAACCACTAAAATCCCAAAAAAATATAAAAACCCTATAAACCGTAAAAATCCATAAAAATTCCTAAAAATCTATGAAAACGTAAAAAATCCTAAAAATCATGATATACCCCTAAAAACCAAAAAACCCTCTAAAAACCATAAGGACACTAAAAACCAATAAAAGCCTTTTAAAACCAATAAAAACTCTAAAAATCCTTAAAACCCCTAAAACATCAAAAAAACTCCAAAAAAATTTAAACCCCTAAAAAATTCAAAATACCCTATAAACCCAAAAAGACCCTAAAACCTCTAAAAACCTAAAAACCCTATGAAAAACATTAAAACCCCTCAAAATCCCTAAAAACCCTAAAAATCATAAAAATCTATAAAAACATAAAAACCCCAAAACACCCTGAAAACCCCTTGAAAACCCTAAAAACCCCTACAAACATTATAAAACCCTAAAAACCCATAAAACCCTAAAAACCACTAAAACTATAAAAACCCTTAAAACCAAAAACGATTCTAAAAAACTCTAGAAATCCTAAAAATCCCTAAAAAATAAAAAAAAACCCTAAAAACCCAGATAACCCCTAAAAATCCCCAAACCCCCTAAAAACCCAGAAAAACATTAATATCCCAAAAAACCCATTAAAATCCATGAAAATGTAAAAAAACCTTGAGAACCACTTGAAACCCATAAAAAACCCCTAAAAACATAAAAACCATAAAACCCCATAAAAACCCTAAGGATCCACAGAAAACTCTAAAACCCATCAAAACCCCTAAAGGGGTTAAAAACTCCAGAAAACCTTAAAACCCTAAAAAACTAAAAAAAAACCTTAAAACCCAAAAGACCTTGAGAAACCTCTAAAAAACCTAAAAACTATCAAAATTGCTAAAAACCCAAAAAACTATAAAAATAACAAAAAACCCTAAAAATCCTTGAAAACGTAAAAACCCCTAAAAACCCTGAAAACCTCAGAAAACCATAAGAACCCCTAAAAGCCTTATAACCCCTAAAAACCTATAAAAACCCTAAAAATCACTGAAAACTCTAAAAACCCTTAAAACCCCTAAAAACATTTAAAAACTCTAAAAAATGTTAAAAAGTGTAAAAACTCCCAAAAAATCATAAAACCCCCAAAAGTCCCAAAAAACGTAAAACCCCCTAAAATCCATAAAACCCCCTCAAAACCCCTAAAACCCCTCAAAATTTCCAAAAAACCCTAAAAACCCAAAAAACCATTAAATCCTAACCCCCCCTAAAATCCAAGATAACTTAAGAAACCCTAAAAACCATAAAAACCCCTAAAAGCCTTAAAAACCCATAAAACCCCTAAAAATAACTAAAAATCTAAAAATATTTAATCTGTCTAAAAATGGTAAAGATAATACCGTGGCTGATGCACTTTCACATAGATATTCACTCATATCTTTTTGGATTGTAAACTCCTTGGTTCTGAATATATTAAAGATTTATATGCCACTAATAAATATTTTGGTGAACCTTATGGTCATTGTAAACCTAGAGTTAGTTTAGAAAAGTTTAAATTACATGATGGATTATTATTCTGGATTGATAATCTTTGTATTCCCAATTGGTTTATTTGTTTACTTTTACTAAAGGAGTCGCATTTTTGGTGGGTTAATGGGACATTTTGGTGTTGAAAAAAATTTAAATGTTCTAAGTGAGCATTTTTATTGTCCTTGGTTGTCTTGATATGTTGAAAACATTATGGGAAATTGCATTGTCTGCTATAAATCCAAATCTAAATAGAACCCACATTGATTATATCTTCCTCTCCCAATCACCAACACCCCTTGGGAGGAAATATCAATGGACTTTATTATTAGGTTACTAAGGACCAAGAGGGTGAGAGATTCCATTTTTGTTGTGGTGGATTGGTTTTTTAAAATGGTACATTTTATTCTTTGTCAAAAAACAGATGATGCCACTAACATTGCAACACTTTTCTTTTAGGAAGTTTTCAAACTCCATGGAATTCCAAGGACGATTATGTCAAATCGAGACAAAAAATTCCTTAATTACTTTTGGAATACCTTGAGGTGAAAATGGGTACAATGTTACTATTTTACACTACTTTTCATCTACAAAATGATGGGAAAATAGAGGTGGTGAATTAGACACTATCATCCCTTATACAAACAATTTTCACGAAGAATATTGAGAATTGGATTGAGTGTCAACCACATGTGGAATTGCATATAATAGGGACAATAATTCCACTACTCAATATTATCCTTTTGAAATTGTTTACAGCTTTAACCCCCTTGCCCCTATTGATCTAGTTCCTCTTCCTTTCTAGGAAGCAACTAATATGGATGCGAAAGGGTGTACAAAATTCAGAAAGTGAGTCCATGAAAAGACAAGAAAAAATATCAAGAGGATGACCCAGATATACGTTGATCATGTAAAAAAGGGTCGCAAGCAAGTGTTGTTCGAACCTGGTGGCTTACTCTGGATAGATATGCGAAAGGAAATATTTTCCGATAATTAGAAATCAAAAATCATGCCTTGAGGAGACAGGCCTTTCTGAGTGCTCAAGAATATTAACTATAATGCTTATATGATAGCTTTGTGTGGTAAGTATGGTTTAAGTTCCACTTTCAATGTTTCTGATCTTTCTCGTTTTTTGGGTATAGAGGATGAAGATTTGAGGAATACTTCTTTTCAATAGGGGGAGGATGAAGAGAACCATGTCGAAGGAACTGAGTCGATTTCCCAGGTGAAGGAGTTTGATTTTCAAAGCCCGATGATGCAAGGGAGATTAAAGAGGTTGAATTCTACAGTGGGTGCCCATCTCATTTCATTAAAGGCCCAATGTATCTCGCCTTGAATGGAAGGATAAAATGGTCCTACTATCTCACTTACTCAATCCCAAAATGATGTTTAAATATTGACCCATACGATTGCATGAATTTTGTAAGCCTTGTCCACATAGAGGATTCCAGAATGACATCTATGGACACTAAATTCAAATCTAGTGGGCCAGACACTCAAAGTCAAATTTGGTGGGCTATAGTTGGAAAGTTGTGTGCTTCTTTTCCAAAAATTCTTTGGTAGACTTTATATTTTTTAATTTAAGGGAACAAAGTAAGTTTATCCTTTATGAATTTTGGGTATTAGACCCTTGACTATTGTACCACCCCTTGGATATAATTAGCCACCCCCATAGCACATGTATGAAATTAAAGATTGATGGAGAGATTATGATTTTTTTCTTTTTGTTGTGTGAGGATTGTTCCAGTTTTCCCCCTTGTTGTTATACATTCTTTCCTTTTCAATCTAAAAGTTAGATTTGTGATCCAAGATCACAAAGCCCCTAATTTTGTTCCTCAACCCAAGTGCGTTATTGTGTGGATTGGCTATCACATCACTCCCTTGAGTGTGTTGTCTAAGTAGTAGGTCACACTTCTTATAGTGTTGATTGAATACTTGTATCCACTAACCATACCCATCATTCGCTACTTAGAAATGAACCACATCATTCATCCTCCACCCTATTCCATGAAGATCAAGCCACCCTGTGCATCTCGCATCAAAACACTGAAAAAAAAACCTAAAAACCATAAACCCCCTAAAAAACCTTAAGCCCTTCAAAATAAAAAAAACCTGAAAACAATAAAATTTATAAAAAACCCTTAAAAATCCATGAAAATGAAAAAACTCTAAAAACCCTAAAAAAACCTTGAAAACCATAAAACCCCCAAAACTTTAAAAAACCAAAAAACCCAAAAAACCCTAAAACCACCAAAAACTCTAAAACTCCATAAAATCCATAAAAACATTCAAAAAATCTAAAAACCCAAAAAATACTCAATACAACACTAAAAACCTTAAAACCAGTAAAAACCCTAAAACCCCTCAAAATCTATAAAAACACTAAAAACCCTAAAAACCTTAAAAAACTTAAAAACCACAAAAATCCTGAAACCCCATAAAAATGCATGAAAATGTAAAAACCTCTAAAACCGCCGAAAACTCCCCGAATACTATAAAATCCCTTAAAAACATTAAAAACCCTAAAAACCCATTAAAAACCTAAATACAACTAAAAACACTAAAAACCCTTAAAACCCCTAAAACATTAAAAAACTCAAAAACCCCTTAGAAACCCTAACAACACAAAAAACCCTAAAACACCTCAAAATCCCTAAAAACCATAAAAATCCTAAAAAGCCCCTAAAATCCATGAAAAAGTAAAGAACCCAGAAACCCATGAAAAAACCCTAAAAACCTTTAAGAACCCTAAAACCCATAAAACCCCTAAAAAACTACCAAAAAATCTAAAAAACCCTTTAATCACTTAAAAATGTTTAAAACTCTATAAACCTTTAAAACCATAAAAAAATAAAAAAGCCCTCTAAAAACAAAAAAAAAAACAAGAAATACCATGAAAACCCCTAAAACCCTAAAAACCTTGAAAACCCTGAAAACCCTCAAAATCCATAAAAACACTAAAAATCACCTAAAAACCATAAAAATCCCTAAAAACATTAAAAAACCCTAAAACCCATAAAAACCTAAAAAACCATTAAAGACTCTAAAAAACCTCAGACCCCTAAAAATGTTAAAAAACACTAAAAAACCATAAAAACCCTAAAAAATTACAAAAATCCTAAAACCCGAAAAGACCCTAAAAAACACTGAAAAATGCAAAAAACCCAAAAAAACCCTCTAAAAACCTAAAACCCCTGTAAATCCCTAAAAACCCTAAAAACCAAAAAAATCCTAAAAACCCCTAAAATTCCATGAAAAGGTAAAAAAAATAAAAACCATGAAAATAATAAACACCCCAAAAACCCATAAAAAACCCTAAACACCCATAAAAACACTAAAAACCCACTAAAATTCAAAAAACCCTTTAATCGCCTAATAATGTTAAAATACTGTAAAAACTGTAAAACCCCTAAAAACCAAAAAATACCACTATAAGCTCTAAAAACCCCTAAAACGTTAAAAACTCTAAAAAACCTTAAAAACCCTAAAAAGTAAAAAAAAACACTAAAACACCCAAAACCATGAAAAACCGTAAAAACCCAAAAAATCCACAAAATCTATATAAACCATGAAAAATAATTAAACATAAAAATACTAAAAAACCCTAAAAATCCATGAAAATGTAAAATCCTAAAAATAGTGAAAACCCCCGGAAAATCATAAAACACCCTAAAAGCATAAAAACCCTAAAAAACTTCTAAAAAATCTAAAAACTCTAAAATCAATAAAAAACTAAAAAAACCTTAAAACCCCAAAAAAGTCAAAAAAAACCCCATAATAAACTAAAAAAGACCCTAAAAACCTGAAAAACTTAAAAACCCTGAAAATCCTAAAAACCCCTAAAATCCCTAAAAATCCTAAAAAACCCTAAAAACCATAAAAACACAAAAATCCATAAAAATACTAAAAAAACCATTAAAAATCCAAGAAAACATAAAAACCATAAAAACCCTGAAAACCCTGAAAACCATAAAACCCATAAAACATTAAAAACCCTTAAAACCCATAAAAACCCTAAAAACCACTAAAAACTCTAAAAACCCTTAAAACTGCTAAAAACATTAAAAAACTCTAAAAAGCCATAAATCATTAAAAAACTCAAAAAAACACTAAAAACTAAAAAAGACACTAAAATCCAGAAATACTCTAAAAACCCTTGAAAAACCCTAAAATCTCTAAAAAACCTAAAACCATAAAAATCCTAAAAAACCACAAAAACTCCATGAAAATAAAAAAAACCCCAAAAAACTCAATGAAAACAAAAAAAAACCTAAAAACACTGAAAAACCTTGAAAATCATAAAAACATTTAAAACCCCTAAAAACCCTAAAACCACAAAAAAAAATCTAAAAACCCTCAGAACCAAAAAAATGTTAAAAAACTATAAAAACCATAAAATCCCTAAAAAACACAAAAAAATAGCCTAAAAAATCAAAAGACCTTAAAAACCATGAAAATACTAAAATCCCTCAAAATACCGAAGTACCCTAAAAACCTAAAAACCTAAAAACCATAATAATCCTAAAAACCCCATAAAAATCCATGAAAAATTAATAAACCCTAAAATCATTAAAAACCATGAAAATCCCTAAAACCATAAAAAACCTAAAAAATTCATAAAATCCTAAAAAACCACTAAAAGCTCTAAAAACCCTTAAAACTCCTAAAAACGTTAAAAAACACTAAAAACCTTAAAAACCAAATAAACCAAAATGACCTTAAAAACCTTGAAAACCCTTAAATAGAATAAAAACCATGAAAACCCTAAAACCCTAAAGAACCCTGAAAATCACTAAAAACTATAAAAATCCCTAAAAACCATAAAAACCTAAAACCCACTAAAAAGTCTAAAAACCCTTAAAATCCCAAAAAATGTTGAAAAACTCTAAAAACTCTAAAAACCCCTAAAACACCAAAAGACCCTAAAAACCCTAAAATCCCCTAGAAACGCAAAAACACATGAAATCCCGTAAAAACCTCAAAATCTGTAAAAACCCTAAAAGTCCCTAAAAACCAAAAAGACCACTAAAAATCCATGAAAACATAAAAAACACTAAATACCCTGAAAACTCCAGGAAAACTATAAAAACCTTGAAAACTATAAAACCCCTCAAAAGCCTAAAAACCTAAAAACCCTATAAAAGCCCTAAAACCCACTAAACACTCTAAAAACCATCAAAACCCCAATAAACATTAAAAAACTCCAAAAAACCTTAAAACCCCTAAAAAACACAAAAAAAACCCTAAAGACACTAAACACCATAAAAACCCTGAAAACCCCTAAAAACCATACAAATTTTAAAAAACCCCTAAAAATCAATGAAAACATGAAAAAACCATAAAAACCCTAAAACCCCCCTTAAAACCAAAAAACCCCTAAAATAGTAAAAAACCATAAAAAAGAATAGAAACCCTAAAAACCCCTAAAAACTATAAAAACCCTTAAAATCCCCAAAAACATTAAAAAACTCTAAAACCCTAGAAAACATAAAAAACCCTAAAACCTAAAAGACCCTATAATATCATAAAACCCCAGAAAAACCTTAAAAACCTAAAGACACCTAAAACCCCCTAAAACCCCTCAAATTCCCTAAAAATTCTATAAACTATAAAAATCCATAAAAAATACTAAAAATCCATGAAAATATAAAAAACCTTAAACACCCTAAAAACCCCTAAAACCCTGAAAACCCTCTAAAAACCTTAAAAACACTAAAAAAATAAAATTCTTTTAAAAACCAATAAAAACTCTAAAAATCCTTTAAATACCTAAAATGTTAAAAAAACACAAAAAAACCTTTAAACCCCTAAAAAACTCAAAAACCCCCTAAAAACCCAAAAGACCCTAAAACCCTAAAAAATGAAAACACCAGAAAAACCCTAAAAACCCTCAAAATCCCTAAAAAACCAAAAAACCCCTAAAAACCATAAAAATTCTAAGAACACCCTAAATATCTATGAAAACTTAAAAAAACCAAAAAACCCATGAAAACCCCTTGAAAACTATAAAAACCCCTAAAAACATATAAAAACCCTAAAAATCGATGGAAACCCTAAAAACCCACTAAAACTATAAAACCCCTTTAAACCACTAAAGATGCTAAAAAACATTAAAAACACTAAAAAACCATAAAAAACCCTAAAACCCCAAAAAACCCAAAAAACCCTGAAAAACCATAAAACCCATAAAATTCCAAAAAACCCTAAAAACCATAAAAATCATAAAAACCCAATAAAAGACCATGAAATTATAAAAAACACCGAAAAACACTTCAAAACCATAAAAACACCTAAAAACCTTTAAAACCCATAAAAACCCATGAAAACCCTAAAAATCCACGGAAAACACTAAAACCCATAAAAACGTTAAAAACTCTAAAAAACCTTAAAACCCTAAAAAACTAAATAAACACCTAAAAAACCAAAAGACCATAAAACCCTAAAAAATAAAAAAACCATAAAATCCATAAAAACGTAAAAAAACCCTAAAAACCTAAAACCCCCAAAAAACCATAAAAACAACTAAAAACCTTAAAAACCTTAAAAACATATAAAAACCCTAAACATCACTAAAAACTCTAAAACCCCCTAAAAACTATTAAAAACTCTAAAAAACTTTAAAAACTGTAAAAACTACAAAATAACCATAAAACCCCCAACAGACCCAAAAGACCCAAAAAAAAAACTAAAACCCCATAAAAACATTAAAAAGCACAAAATCCCTAAAAACCCTAAAAATTCCTGAAAACTATAAATATCCTAAAACCCAATAAAAATAAATGAAAACCTAAGAAACCCTAAAAACCCTGAAAAACCCCTAAAATCCATAAAACCCTTAAAAACCTTAAAAACCTATAAAAACCCTATAAATAAATAAGTCATAATACTAGATAAAAGTGATGCATATGACTGTTTCCTACCCATCGAACCCTAATAAGGGCCATTCGAACCTCACGACACATGTCGAAGGTGGATCTGGCATGACAGATGAGTTGTGTTGAACGCCTTGAAGTGAAATTCCACCTGGGGGATGGGATGAATCCTTTTCAGTCGACTTAAATAAGCAACAAGGCACTGTAAGTGTGAGAGTGGCCTTCCTACCATGATCTGTTGAGATCCAACCTCAGGTCGCTTTGATGCATGTTGTGCTCGGTCTGTTCCGTTGGATCAATTGTTCCTACTTTGGTGGTGTCGGACACCTGGATTCTTGGCTTCAGGCGGCTTTGTTTTTGGCTTGCTTGTTTTTTTGGCGTTCTGGACCCTGAAATTGTCTTGGGGTTGGCTTGGCTCACCCTTGGGTGATTTGTTTGTAATTCATATTTTATTTTATTTACACATGTTCTTTTTGCCTTGCAAAAAAAATGGGGGTGCCCAGGGTCTTTTGGGTGTGGGTCGATTGACCATGCCCCTCCCTTGTCTATTTTGTCTTTTTTTGAATAAATTCTGGGAGGGTCAGGAATAGTTTGGCCCTGCATCTTCCTTTCCCTACAAATTACTAAAAAATATAAAAATACTTAAACCCCATGAAAAGGGTAAATAAAATATTGTGGATGATGCACATTCACATAGATATTATCTCTTATCTTTTCTAGATTCTAAACTCCTTAGTTATGAATACATTAAGGATTTATATGCCAATGATACAGATTTTAGTGAACCTTATAGTCATTGTAAACCTGGAGTTAGTTGGGAAAATATTTACTTACATTATGGATTCTTATTTCAGATTGATAAGATTTGTATTCCCAATTGGTCTTTTCATTTAATTTTACTAAATGAGTCACATTTTGGTGGGTTAATAGGACATTTTGGTGTTGAAAAAACTTTAAACATTCAAATGAGATTTCTTATTGGCCTAATATGTTTATATATGTTGAAAAATTTGTGGGAAATTGCATTGTTTTCCCTAGAGACAAATCTAAACTGAACCCACATTGATTATATCTTCCTCTCCCAATCCCCAACACCCCTTAGGAGTACATATCAATGGTCTTCATTATGGGGTTAACAAGGACCAAGAGGGTGAGAGATTCCATTTTTTTATGGTGGATTAGTTTTCTAATATTCCATATTAAATTATTTTTCACAAAATAGATGATGCCACTAACATTACAACACTTTTCTTTTAGAATATTTTCAAACTCCATGGAATGATAAGGAATATTGTGTCGGATTGAGACACAAAATTCCTTAGTTACTTTTGAAATACCTTATGATGAAAAATGGGTATGAAGTTACTATTTTCCACTAGTTTTCATCTGCAAACTGATGGGAAAATAGAGGTGGTTAATCAGACAATATAATCCCTTCTATGAAAAATTGTCACGAAGAATCTTGATAATTTGGTGGAGGTTTATCCACATGTGGAATTCACATATAATAGGGATAAACAATCCACTACTCAATATTCTATATTTGAATTTGTTTAGGGATTTAACCCTCTTTCGCCTATTTATCTAGTTCTTATTCCTTTTTAGGAAGAAACTAATATGGATGGGAAATGGCATACAAAATTCATCAAGTAGCTAAATGAAAAGGCAAGGAAAAATATTGAGCAGATGACCCGGAAATATGTTGATCATCAAAAAAGGGTTTCAAGAACGTGTTGTTCGAACCTGCTGACTTACTTTGGATTCATATGAAAAAGGAATGATTTCCTGACAATAAGAAATCAAAACTAATGCTTCGAGGAGACAAACCTTTCCCAGTGCTTGAGGATATTAACAACAATACTTACAATATAGCTCTGTAAGGTGAGTACGGTGTAAGTACCACTTTCAATATTTCTAATCTTTCTCCTTTTTTGGGTGTAGAGGATGAAGAGTCAAGGAAGGATCATTTTCAAGACAAGGAGAATGATGAGAACCATGTTGGAGGAACCGAGTCGATTTCCTGGGTGGAGGAGTTTAATTTTCAAGGCCCGATGATGTGAGGGAGATTAAAGAAGTTTAATGCTACAGTGAGAACCCATCTCACTTCATTAAAGGCCCAATGGATATCACCTTACATGGAAGGAGAAAATGGGCCTACTATCTCACTTATTCAAGCACAAACATGATTTTTAAATCTTGGGCCATATGGTTGTATGGATTTTGGAAGACTTACCCACATGGTGGATTCTATAATGGCATCTTTGGACACCAAAGTCAAATCTGAAGGGCTAGTCACTCAAAGTAAAATTTGGTGGGCTATATTTGGAAAGTTGTGTGCTTATTTTCCAAAAAGTCTTTGGTAGAATTTATCTTTTTTAATTTAAGGGAAAAAAGTAGATTTAGCCTTTAGAACATTAGGGTATTTGACCCTTGACTATTATATCACCCCTTGGCTATAATTAGCCACCCCCTGGAACTTGTATGGAATTCAAGACTGATAAAGAGATTATGATTTGTTTATCTCCGTTACTTGAGGATTGTTCCGGTTTTCCCCCTTGTTGTTCTATATTATTTCCTTGTCAATCTGAAAGATAGATTGGTGATCCAAGATCACAAATCCGCCAATTTCGTGCCTCAACCTAAGTGCTTTATTGTATGGATTGGCTATCACATCCCTCCCTTGAGTGTGTTCTCTAAGTAGCAGGCCGCACTAGCGTTGATTGACTACTTGCATCCACTATCCATACCCATCATCCACCACATAGCCCAGAATTGCATCCTTCATCTGCCACCCTATGCCGTGAAGATCAGGCCACCCCATACATCTCTCATCAAAACACTAAAAAATCCCTAAAAACCCTGAAACCCATAAAACCCCGTAAACCCCTCAAAATCCAAAAAAAAAAACTCTAAAAACCAATAATGTTGTAAAAACACCTTAAATATCCATGAAAATGAAAAAAAACCTTAAAAACCAAGAAAACCATAAACCCCCAAAACATTAAAAAACCCAAAAACCCATAAAATCCCTTAAAACCACAAAAAACTCTAAAACTCTATAAAATCCATAAAAACATTGAAAAACTATAAAAACCTTAAAATACCCTAAAATATTCAAAAAACCCCTAAACCCCCAAAAATATCCTAAAAACACTAAAATCCCTAAAACAACTATAAAACCCTAAAAACCCTCAAAATCCATAAAACCCTAAAAACCTAAAAACCCTAAAAACCACAAAAATCCTAAAAATCCCTAAAAATGAATGAAAACATAAAAACCCCAGAAAAACCCTTAAAACCCCTTGAAAACCATAAAATCCCCTAAAAACTTAAAAAACCCATAAAAAACCTAAAAACTTATAAAAACTCTAAAAACCCTTAAAACCTCTATAACATTAAAAAAACTCTAAAAACCCTTAGAAACCCTAAAAACTAAAAAAAACCTACAAAACCCTCAAAATACCTAAAAACCATAAGAATCCTAAAAAACCCCTAAAAATTTATGAAAACATAAAAAAACCCTAAAAACATGAAAACCCCTAAAAACCATAAAACCACTAAAAACCTTAAAAAACCCTAAAACCCATAAAAACCCTAAAAACCACTAAAAAATATATAATCCCTTTAAACCCCTAAAAATATTAAAAAAACACTAAAAACATTTAAAACCTTGAAAACCATAAACCATCAAAATCAATAAGAACCCTAAAAAACTTAAAAGGCATAAAAATCCAGAAAAACCCATAAAAATCCATGAAAATGTAAAAACTCCTAAAACAACTAAAAATCATAAAATCCGCTAAAAACCATAAAAACTCTAAAACCCCATAAAAACCCAAAAAGCATTAAAACCCTCAAACCCCTAAAAATGTAAAAAAAACTCTAAAAAACCATAAAAACCCTAAAAAAATAAAAAATCCCCAAAAACCCAAAAAGACCCTAAAAACCCTAAAAAACGCTAAAAACCCAAAAAACCCATGAAAACTTAAAACCACTTAAAATCCCTAAAAACCGTAAAAACTAAAATAATCCTAAAAAACCCATATAAATCCATGAAAATGTAAAAAAAACCTTTAAACCCCTAAAAACCCCTAAAAATATAAAACCCCCTAAAACCCCTAAAACCCCCAAAACCCCATAAATTCCCCTTGTCCGTACCAGTTCTGAGTCGACTGTTCCATGCCCGGGGCAGACCCCTGAGGGGGACATTCCCAATCCATCTCCCAAACAGCAGGTAATGACCCGCTCTCACCACGAGAGCAACTCGAGCAGTCCACTGATAGCTGATGAGTTCGAGATTGGGACCCCCACGCCTATCCCTTAGATCCAATCCTTTTCTAAAAGGATACAAAAAATTATATAAACCCTTAAAACCCCTAATAATGTTAAAATACTTTAAAAAAACCTTTAAACCCCTAAAAAACTCAAAAAAATCCATAAAACCCCAAAAGACCCTAAAAACCCTAAAAAATCCAAAAATCCAAAAACACCTATGAAAAACTCTAAAATCCCTCAAAATCCATCAAAACCCTAAAAAACCTAAAAACCATATAAATCCTAAAAAACCCTTAAAATCTATAAAAACATGAAAACCCATAAAAACCCTTAAAATCCAAAAAAAAACCCCTAAAAATCATAAAAACCCAAAAAATCAAAAAAAGACCCTAAAACCATGAAAACCCCTAAAAATAAAAAAACCATAAAACCCATGAAAAATATAAAAAGGCCCTAAAAACATAAAAATACCACTAAAAACTATAATACCCTAAAAACCCAAAAAAATAAAAAAAACCCTAAAAACCTAAAAAGACACAAAAAACCATGAAAACCCCTAAAAACCCTAAAGCTCGGGATTTGGCGGCTTCAGAGGTTGCAACTCTAGTTGTGGTTTTGGATCAGATCTTCTCAGCATATGGTGAAGCGGTCAACTCTTTGGCATTTGGAAACCCCAGCGGTCTTCGGTTGCAGCTGCAGATCGCGTTTGCTGAGATGGGGCCTCCACGGATGGGTCAACAGCTTCGACTTTTACAGTAGTGTACGGGATTTCTTCGGCGACATGGGTTATGGCCTCTTCATCGGCGTAATGCGGGGGTCTGGTTTCCTCGGTCATCGATGCTTTATTATCCCCTTGCAGCGCTGTGCCTGGGAGATTTGCGGTGGCCTCTCTGGCATTGCTTCTTTTCTTGTTGGATGCAGAAGGCGTGGATTCACCTTGGTGGTGATGAACTTGTTTTGGGATTCTGGGTTTTCGATTATGCTTGTTTTCGGTCTACGAAGAATTTACAGGTTTTTTTCTCAGCCCTATATTTGACTCATGTTAATTCTCCTAGCTTGTTTGTGGTTTGAGGCATTCTAGTTTCAATTTCTGGTTGGATTCTTCAGTTATGGATTTGTTTTTGGTGGCGGATGGTCCTGCCATGGGCCGACGTTGATGTTGTTCACTAGGATGGTTCTGAGGTGCTGCGTTATGGTTATGTGTTGCGATTTCTGGGCTATTGGAAGAGCTGTTTGAGCTGCGTTCTGGTTCCTGCTTTGGTTGCTGGTGATTCTGTCTCTGGTGCTGGTGATTGAACTGTCTTACATGGTGGTGTTGGTTAAGTTGCTGGGTATGGCTATGGTGCTTCTGGATGGGAGATAGTTGTTGATGGCTTCTGGTTCTTAAGTTTCCGGTTGATGGTTGTTACTTGGATGGGATGTAATAAAACTTACTGGTGCTGGGTGATGGTTGGTGTGTTGCTGCGAAATGGAATGTTCTATGAGGTTGGGTTGCTGAAGTTGTAGCTGATGGTTTTGATGATGATGGATGCTGGTTGCTGAATGGATAGTGAATTATTTCTTGTATTGGTGCTGATGGATGCTTGTTTCTGATGTGCTGGGAGCTGATGCTGGTGACCTTTATGTTTTTTTTTCTTTGTGTGTTTTTTCTTCTTTTGGTTTTTCTTTTTTTTTTTGCGGTCTTTGGGTGTGTGTTTGTTAAGGGTTTTTGGGTGTGGGTTGATTGACCCCACCACTCCCTTGTCTGCAATGTCTTCGTGTCTTTTTTCTAATAAATTTTTGGGGGAGTCAGGAATATCTTGGCACAAGCCTTCCTTGCCCTAAAAACCCTAAAACCCGTGAAAATCCTTGAAAACCATAAAAAACCAAAAAAAACCAAAAAAAACCAAAAACACCCTAAAAACCATCAAAATCCAAAAAACACCCTGAAAATGCATGAAAGCGTAAAAAACATTAGAAACACTAAAAAACCCTAAAACCCACTAAAAATTTAAAAACCCTTAAACCCCCCCCCCCAAAAAAACAATATTTTTTTAAAAAGATTTAAAACCCTAAAGAACTTGACAAAACCCTAAAAACCCCAAAACACCCTAAAAATTCTAAAAAACCTTAAAACACCTAAAAAACTCTCGAAATCCCTAAAACTCCTAAAAACCATAAAAAGCATAAAATTCCTAAAAAAATCCTAAAATTCCATGAAAATGTAAAAAAAACCTAAAACCCCTGAAAACCTTAAATAACCCATAAAAACCCTAAAACAAAAAAACTCTCAAAACCCTTAAAACCCCTAAAAACATTAAAAAACTCTAAAAAAGCTTAAAACACCTAAAAAACTCAAAAAAAACTAAACCCCCCAAAAAAGCTAAAAATCCTAAAAACCCCTAAAAGATCTAAAAACCCCTGAAAACCCTTAAAATCCCTAAAAACCATAAACCCCATAAAAATCACAAAAAACCCATAAAAAACTATGAAAACGTAAAAAACCCAAAAAACCTTGAAAACCCCATAAAAACCATAAATACCCCTAAAAACCTTAAAAACCCTAAAACCACTAAAAACTAAAAAAACCCATAAAACGCCAAAAAACATTAAAAAATCTAAAAAACCTTAGAACCCCTAAAAAATAAAAAACCCCTGAAAAACTGAAAAGACCTTAAAAACACTGAAAACCCTTAAAAACTCTAAACACATGAAGACTCTAAAAATCCCAAGAAACCTTAAAAACCCCAATACCATAAAAATCCTAAAAAGATTCTAAAAACCCATGAAAATGTAATAATCCTTAAAAACACAGAAAAACTCCTAAAACCCATAAAACCCCCCAAAACCCATAAAAACACTAAAAACACATAAAATACCTAAAAAATCACAAAAAAACTCAAAAAACCCTAAAACCCCAAAAGCCCCAAAAAACCCCTTGAAAACCCCTAAAAACTCTCAAAATCACTAAAAACCCTTAAACCCTTTAAAATCCTAAAATCCCTAAAAATCCATGAAAGGGTAAAAAATACAAAAAAAACACTAAAAATCCCCCAAAAACCATAAAAACCCTAAAGCCACTAAAAATCTAAAAACCCTTTAAACCCCTAAAAACATTAAAATATCTAAAAAACCTCAATACTCTAAAAAACTAAAAAAAATCATAAAACCATAAAAATCCTAAAAAACCCCTAAAAATCCATGAAAACATAAAAAAACCCAAAAAACATTGAAAACACCTAAAATCCATAAAAACCCCTACAAACGTTAAAAACTGCAAAAAAAATCTAAAAACCTTTAAAACCCCAAAAAATTGTAAAAAAACCCTAAGAAACCTTATATCCATTATAAAACTCAAAAAAAACCCTAAAAATATAAAAACACCCTAAAACCCTAAAAAACCCTAAACCCCTAATACCCCTCAAAATACCTAAAAACTATAAAAACCATAAAACCCCCTAAAAATCCATGAAAATGTGAAAAACCCTAAAAATCCCACCCAAAACAATAAAACTCCTAAAAACCTTAAAAATCCCTAAAACTACTAAAAACTCTAAAAATATTTAAAACCCCTAAAAATGTTAAAAACTCTAAATATCCTTAAAAATCTAAAAAATGCATAAAAACCCTAAAAACCCCAAAACACCGAAAAATTATTGAAAACACATAAAAACATAAAAAAACCTGAAAACCCAACAAAATCTCTAAAACCCCTAAAACCCATAAAAATCCTAAAACACCCTAAAAATACATAAAAATATAAAAACCCTAAAGACCCTGAAAAACCCCATGAAAAACATACAAACACATAAAAACCCTAAAATACCAAAAAACACTAAAAACTACTAAAAACACCAAAAACCCAAAAACACTAAAAATGTTAAAAAACTCTAAAAAGCTTAAAAAACCTAAAAAACTCAAAAAAAACAAAAAAAAACCTAAAAGGACCCTAAAAACACTAAAAAACACTCAAAATCCCTGAAATACCCTAAAAACCCACAAAATCCTTAAAACCCCTAAAAACCATAAAACCATAAAATTCCTAAAAATCCCCTAAAAATCTATGAAAATATAAAAAACTTTGAAGACCCCCTAAAAACCATAAATACCCCAAAATCCTTAAAAAACCCTAAAAATCAAAAATAACCCTAAAAACCAAAAAAACCCCTAAAATCCCTAAAAACCCTAAAAACCGTAAAAACACATGAAAAAAACATAAAAACACTCAAAATCCCTAGAAACCCTAAAAACCATAAAAACTTAAAACCCCCCTAAAAATCCATGAAAACATAGTAAACCCTAAAAACTCAAAAAAACCCCGAAAAACCATAAAACCCTTAAAAACCTTAAAAAACCAAAAAACCCATAAAAACCCTAAAAACCCAATAAAAAATATAAAAACCCCTTTAAAACTCTAAAAATGTTAAAAACTCTAAAAAAAACCTTAAAATCCTAAATAACTCACCCTTGCAAATAAATCCCAAAATAAGTCTAAAACGAATAAAACCCTAAAAAGACCCAATAAACCATGAAAAAATATAAAAACCAAAAAAACCCTTGAAACCCCCTAAAAACCCTTAAAATCAACAAAAACCCTAAAAAACCATTAAATCCATAAGAATTCTAGAAACCCCTAAAAAACCATGAAAATGTAAGAAACCCTAAAAACCCTAAAAAACTCCTGAAAACCATAAAAACCGCTAAAAAACATAAAAATCCCAAAATATATAAAAACCCTTAAAACCCACAAAAAACTCGAAAACCCATTAAAACATTAAAAACTATAAAAAGATTAAAAAGCTATAAAAACTCAAAAAAACCCCAAAAAACCAAAAAACCTAGAAACCCCTAAAAAACCCTAAAATGTCCTAAAAACCTAAAAACCATAAAAACCATAAAAATTCTAAAAAACCCCTAAAAATACATGAAAATTTAAAAAACCCTAAAAACCCTAAAAACCCCACGAAAACCATAAAACCCCAAAAAATGATAAAAACACTAAAAACCCAATAAAATTTATAAAAACCCTTTACAACCCTAAAAACCATCTGCAAACCTAAAAATGTTAAAAAAACACTAAAAACCTTAAAAAAACTCAAAAACTCAAAAAAAACTAAAAACCCAAAAACCCCTTAAAAACCCAAAAAACACGAAAAACCCTAAAAACCGTAAAAACCATAGAAATCCTAAAAACCTGTAAAAATCCAGGAAAACATAAAAAACCATAAAAACCATGAAAAGCCCCTGAAAACCATAAAAAACCTAAAAAAAATAAAAATTCCCTAAAACCCCATAAAACCCTAAAAACTACCCCCACCCCCAAAAAACCCCAAGAAACCCTAAAAACCCATAAAACCCCTAAAAATACAGGAAAATGTAAAAAACAGTGAAAACCCATAAATACCATAAAACCCCTAAAACTTTAAAAAACCCATAAAACCCCCAAAACCCACTAAAAACAATAAAACCCTTAAAAACTTTATAAACTCTAAAAAACCATAGAAACCCTAATAAACTCAGAAAAACCCTAAAAACCCAAAGACCCTAAAACCCCTAAAAACTTGAAAACCTCTAAAACCCCCTAAAAAATCTTTAAAACCCTCAAAATCCCTAAAAATAATAACAAACCATAAAACCATAAAAATCCTAAAATACCGCTAAAAATCCATGAAAATGTAAAAAACCCTAAAATCCCTAAAAAACCCAAAGGACCATAAAACCCCTAAAAACCCTAAAACCACATAAAATTATAAAAACCTTTTAAACCCCTAAAAACGTTTAAAGACTCTAAAAAACCTTTAAACCCAAAAAACCCAAAAAACCTAAAAAAGATCCTAAAAACCCCTGAAAACCCCCAAAACCCCTAAAAACCATAAAATGTCTCCAAATCCATAAAAATGATTAAAAACCCTAAAAAAATACATATTCTAATAAACCCCAAAAATTCATGATGATGTAAAAAACCCTAAAAACCTTGAAAACCATAAAAACCGTTAAAAACCTTAAGAAACCCTAAAAACCCCTAAAACCCACTAAAAACTCAAAAAACCCTTAAAAACCTAAAAATGTTGATAAACTCTAAAAAACTTAAAAACCTAAAAACTCAAGCCCCCTAAAAACCCTGAAACCCATAAAAACCCCTGAAAACCTTAAAATGCTCAAAATAAAAAAAACCTTAAAAACCTAGAAACCATAAAAATCCTAAAACCCCTAAAATCAGTGAAAATGTAAAAAGCCTTGAAAACCCTAAAAAATCCCTAAATACCATAAAACCCCCCAAAACCGTAAAAATTGTAATACCCAGAAAAAACCCTAAAACCCCACTTAAAACTTTAAATACAATTAAACCTCAAAAAATGTTAGAAAACTCTAAAAACCAATAAACCCTAAAAAATCCCGAAAAAGAAAAAAACTAAAAAGACCATAAAAACCCTAAAAAACCCTAACACCCATGAAAATCCCTAAAACCCCTCAAAATCCATAAAACCCTAAAAACCCTAAAAACCTAAAAAACCCAAAAAATCAACGAAAACATAAAAAAACCCTAAATAACCCTAAATAACCCCTAAAAACAAAAAAAACCTAAAAACCTTAAAAATCCATAAAACCCCGAAAAACACTAAAAAATCTAAAATCCCTTTAAACCCCTAAAAACGTTAAAAAGCAACAAAAAAGCTTAAAAACACTAAAAAACTCAAAAAAACCCTAAAAACCCAGAAAACCCAAAAAACCCTGAAAAAACCACAAACTATAGAAAACCACTAAAACACCTCAAAATCCATAAAAACCATAAAAAACAATAAAAACCATAAAAAACCTAAAAAATCTCTAATAATCAATGAAAACATAAAAAACCCTAAAAACCCTGAAAACACCCTGAAAAACATAAAACCCATCAAAATCTTAAAAACCCATAAAAACCCTAAAAACCACTCAAAACTCTAAAAACCCCTAAAACCCGTAAAAATATTTAAAGACACTAACAATCCTTAAAAAGAGAAAAAACTTAAAAATCCCAAAAACCCAAAAAAGACCCTAAAAAATATGAAAACCGCTAAAAACCATGAAAAATCATAAAAACTCTCTAAATCCCTAAAAACACTATGAAAACCCTAAAAACTATACAAATCCTCAAAACCCATAAAAATACACGATAACGTAAAAACCCCTGAAAACCTTGAAAACCCCTGAAAACAATAAAAACCGCTAAAAAACTTTTCATAAACTAAAAACCCTTAAAACCCTTAAAATTTCAGTAAAAACTCAAAAACCATTAAAACACCAAATAAAGTTAAAAAACTAAAAAAAGTGTAAAAAACCTAAAAACTAAATAAAAAACCATAAAACCTTGAAAACTTAAAAAATCATAAAATCCTTTAGAAGACACTAAAACATAAAAATCCCTAAAAATCCAAAAATCCATAGAAACCATAAATATTGCTAAAAATCCATGAAAACGTGAAAACCCCTAAAAACACTAAAAACCCCTAAAAACCATAAAACCCCCTAAAAACCTTAAAAAACCCTAAAACCCTAAAACAACTAAAAAATCAAAAAACACTTTAAACCCCTAAAAACGTTAAAACACAATAATAAACCATAAAATCCCTAAAAACCCCTGAAAAGCCCAAGAGGACCCTAAACTCCTCCCCCTGAAAACCCCTACAAATCCAAAAAACCCATGAAAACCCCTAAAACCCCTCAAAATCCTTAAAAACCATAAAAACCCTAAAAACCCATAACATCAATGAAAATCAAAAAACCCTAAAAATTCCAAATATCCCCTAAAAACAAAAAACCCCCCTATAAAAAAGATGCTAAAATACTCAAGAAAACCCCTAAAAACCCAAAAGGACCCAAAAAATCTGAAAAAACCTAAGAACACTAAAACCCCTGAAAACCCATAAAACCCCTCCAAATCTATAAAAAACATAAAAACCCTCAAAATCTCTAAAAAATGAAAAAACACAAAAAACTATAAAAATAAAAAAAAACCTGAAAAATCCATGAAAACGTAAAAAACCCTTAAAAGCACTTGAAAACCATAAATACCTCTAAACATTTTAAAAACCCCGAAAACCCTAAAAAATCATAAAAATCAATGAAAAATATAAAAACCCATAAAACCCCAAAGAACGTTAAAAACTCTAAAAAACCTTAAAAACCCTAAAAACTCAAAAAAAATCCTAAAAACCCCAAAAGACCCTAAAAACCATAAACCACTAAAAACCCTAAAATTTTTCATAATCCCTAAAATCCTAAATAATAATAATAATAATAATAATGTTAAAACCCTCCTAAAAATCCATGAAAATATAAAAAAACCCTAAAATCCTTAAAACTCCAGAAACCCATAAAAACCCCTAAAAACCTTAATTAATCCTAAAAATCCATAAAAACCCACTAAAAGATTGAAAACCTTTAAAAGACGTAAAAACATTAAAAAACTCCAAAAAAACCTTTAAAGAACTAAAATGTTAAAAAAGAAACCCAATAAAAAAACCCAAAACCCAAAAGGCCCTAAATCCCTGAAAACTCCTAAATACCCTAAAAACCCCTAAAAACCTCTCAAAATCCCTATGAATCCTAAAACAAAGAAAAATCCTAAAAAACCCTAAAAACAAATGAAAAAGTAAGAAAACCCTAAAAACTCCAAAAAACCCCTGAAAACCATAAAGACAACTAAAAACCTTAAAAACCCAAAAAATCCAAAAACCTACTAAAAACTCTAAACCCTTATAAAACCGTAAAAATGTTAAAAAACTACAGAAAACCTGAAAAAAAATAAAAATACAAAAAACCCTGAAAACCAAAAAATACCTTAAAAACCCTAAAACCCCTGAAAAACCCAGAAAAACCTTGAAAATCCCAAAAAACCCTCAAAATCCATAAGAACCATAAAAACATATAAAAACCATAAAAATACTAAAAATCCATGAAAACGTAAAAAACCCAAAAAACCCCTCAAATCCATAAAAGCACCTAAAAACATTAAAAACCAAGGAAACCAATAAAAAACCTAAAAAATTAATTAAAACTATAAACCCCTAAAAATGTAAAAAACTCATAAAAACCATTAAAACCCCAAAAAATAAAAAAATAAACCTTAAAAACCAAAAAAATTCTAAATATCATGAAAAAACCCTAAAAACCCTTAAAACATAAAAAACCCTCAAAATCCCTAATGACGCTAAAAACCATAAAAATCCTAAAAACTCTCTAAATATTCCATGAAAACATAAAAAATCCTAAGACTAGGAAAAACCCCTGAAAACCATAAAATACCTAAAAACCTGTAAAAACCATAAAAACCCATAAAACCCCTAAAAACTCAAAAAACCCCTATAAACCCCTAAAGACCAAAAAAAGACTAAAACCCCCTAAAAATCATCAAAACCCTCAAAACACTAAAAAACCCCAAAAGACCGTAAAACCCCAAAACAAACATAAAAACCCTAAAACCAAAAAAAACCCTAAAAACCACTATAAACTCTAAAAACCCTTATAACCCCTAAAAATTTTAAAAACTCTAAAAAACCTCAAAAACCCTGAAAACCCATAAAATCTAAAAAACCTTTCAAAAACACAAAAAACCATCAAAATCCCTAAAAACTCAAAAAACCCCTAAAAACCATAAAATTCCTAAAAACCCCTAAAATCCATAAGAATGTAAAAAACCACAAAAACCCTGAGAACCCATGAAAATAATAAAAAACCCCAAAACCTTAAAAAAAGATAAAAACTAATAAAAACCATAAAAAATAATAAGAACTCTAAAAAACCTCAAAACCCCTAAAAAGGTTAAAAAACCTTAAAACTCTAAAAACTAAAAAAACCCTTCAAAGACTAAAAACCTCTCAAAAACTACTAAAACCCCTCAAAATCTCTAAAAAACCTAAAACCCATGAAAAAACATAAAAACCAAAAAAAACCTTAAAAAACCCTAAAAACCCATAAAAACCTAAAAACACTAAAAACTCTAAAACCCCTAAAATGTTAAAAGCTCTAAGAAACCTTTAAAACCATAAGAAAACTCAGAAAAACCATAAAACCCCTAAAAGACCCTAAAACCCCAAAAAACACCTGGAAAACCCTAAAGACCCTAAAAATATCTAAAAAGCATAAAAATACTAAAACCATAAACATCCTAAAAACCCCTAAAAATCTATGAAAATGTAAAAAATCCTTCAAACCTCAAAAAACCCCTAAAAACAATAAATACCAATAAAACCCCTAAAAAACCACTAGAACTCAAAAAACCCCTTAAAATCCCTAAAAATGTTAAAAAACTCTAAAAAACATTAAATCCCATAAAAAACTCAAGAAAACTCTAAAATCCCCAAAAGAACCAAAAATGTTGAAAAACCCTAAAAACCCTAAAAACCCCTAAAAAACCCAGAAAACACTCAAAATCCTTAAAAACCCTAAAAACCCCAAAAGACCCTAAAACCCTACAGAACCTGTAAAAATCCATGAAAATGTAAAAAATCGTAAAAACCATGAAAACCCCCTGAAAACCATAAAACCCCAAAAAATTAAAAATCCTAAACCCCCATAAAAACCCTAAAAACCATTAAAACTCTAAAAACCCTTAAACCCCTAAAATGTTAAAAAATTCTAAAAAACCTTTAAACCCCTAAAAAATCAACCCCCACCTAAAATCTCAAAGAGACTCTAAAATCCCATGAAAACCCCTAAAACCCCTCAAAATCCCTAAAACACCTAAAAACTATAAAAATCCTAAAACCCCCTAAAAATTAATTAAAACTTATAAAACTCTAAAAACCTTAAAAAATCCTGAAAACCATAAAACCCCTTAAAAACCTTAAAGCCCCTAAAAACCTTTAAAACCCTAAGACACCACTAAAAATCTAAAAACATTAAAAACCCTAAAAATTCATAAAAAAACCCCTAAAAACTAAAAAGGACCTTAAAAATACTAAAAAACACAAAAACCCTAGAAAAACTTAAAAACTATCAAAATCCCTAAAACCTTAAAACGCTAAAAATCATAAAAACCCCATAAAAATCCATTAAAACGTAAAAAACACTAAAAACTTTAAATATCCAAAATACCTATAAAAACAATTAAACCCCAAAAAATATTAAAAAATATGAGAAACCATTGAAACCCTAAAAACTCAAAATAACTTAAAAACCCAAAAAGGCCGAAAAAACCCTAAAAAACTTAAAAACCCTAAAAACCCCAGAAAACCCCTAAAAACAATAAAAATACTTAAACCCCCTAAATATCCATTAAAACCTAAAAACCACTAAAAACCCTAAAAAACAACTAAAAACTCTAAATACCAGAAAAAACCCTTAAAACGTTAAAAAACTCTAAAAATCATAAATTCCATAAAAACTAAAAAAACCGAAAAACCCAAAATGACCTAAAAACCCAAAAAACCCCTAAAACCCTAAAACCCCTATAAACCCTCAAAATCCCTAAAAATCCTAAAAACCCTTAAAAAACATAAAAATCGTAAAACCCCTAAAAATCAATGAAAATGTAAAAAACCCTAAAAACCATGAAAAACTCCTAAAAACCAAAAAATCCCCTAAAAACCATACAAACCATAAAAAATAATAAAAACGCTAAATCCACTGAAAACTCTAAAAACCAATAAAATGCCTAAAAATACTACAAAACTCTAAAAACCATTTAAAAAGCTAAAAACCGAAAAAACCCCATAAAACCTAAAAAGACCCTAAAAAAACTGAAAAACCCTAAAAACCTTTGAAAACACATAAAATCCATCAAATTCCCAAAAACCCTAAAAAACCGCAAAAAAATAAAACTTTAAAAATCCATGAAAATGTAAAAACCCATAAAAATCCAAAAAAACCCCTAAAAACCATAAAAACCCATAAAACATTAAAAAGCCCTAAAAATACATAAAAAATATAAAAATGACTAAAAACTCTAGCAACCCTTAAAACTGCTAAAAACATTTAAAAAATCTAGAAAACCTTAACAACCCTAAAAGAATAAAAAAACCCCAAATACCCAAAGAGACCATAAAACCCTCCAAGACCCTAAAATACCTAAAACCCCTAACAACCCTCAAAATCCCAAAAATCCCAAAAAATCCTAAAAACCTTGAAAACCCCCTGAAAACATAAAAACCCCAAAAAACCATAAAAACCCTATAAAACCAATAAAAACTCTAAAAACCATTAAAATCCCTAAAAACGATAAAAAACTCTAAAAAACCTTAAAACCCCCAAAAAACAAAAAAAAAAACTAATGAAACAAAAAGTTCCTAAAAACCCTAAAAACTGATAAAACCATAAACCCCTGAAAAACCCTCAAACCCCTAAAAAACCCTAAAAAATCCTAAAAACCATAAAAATCCTAAAAAACCGCAAAACCCATGAAAATATAAAAAACCCTATAAAACCCTAAATACCATAAACTCCCTAAAAACATCAAAAACCCTAAAATCCCATAAAGACCTAAAAAACCCACTAAAAACTCTCAAAAACCTTAAAACCCCTAAAAAGCTAAAAAAACTCTAAAAAACATTAAAACCCCAAAAAACAAAAAAACACTAAAAACCCAAAAGACCCTAAAAACCCTAAAAACCCATAAAAACCCTGAAAACCCCAAACACCCTCAAAATCCTAAGAAACCCTAAAAACACCTAAAGACTTAATAATCTTAAAAACCCTCTAAAAATCCATGAAAACCTAAAAACCCTAAAAGCTCCAAAAAAATCGTAAAAACCCTTAAAAACCTTCAAAGACCTAAAATCTCAAAAAAAAACCTAACACCCACTAAAAACTCTAAAAAAACCATAAAACCTTAAAAAACTGAAATAAACCTAAAAACCCAAAAGACCCTTAAACACTGAAAAAACCCTAAAAACCCTCGAAATCCCTAAAACCCCTCAAAACCTATAAAAAGAATAAAAATCCAATAAAACTCAAAAAATATATGAAGAAGTAAGAAACCCTAAAAACATGAAACACCCCTGAAAATAATAAAACCCCTGTAAACCTTAAAAAGAAATAAAAACCCATAAAAACACTAAAACCAACTAAAAACTCTAAAAACCCTTAAAACCCTTAAAAACCCTAAAAACGTTCAATACCCTAAAATTTTTAAAAACCCTAAAAAATTAAAAAAACATTAAAAAAGACCCTCAAACTCTGAAAAACCCTAAAAACTCTTGAAAAACCCTAAAAATCGTTAAAATCCCTAAAAACCTTAAAAACCCTAAAAATAATAAAAATCATAAAAATCCTAAAAATCCTGAAAAATCCATGAAAACATAAAAAAACCTAAAAACCATGAAAACCCCATAAAAACCATAAAAGTCTCTACAAACATTAAAAAACCTAAAAAGCATAAAAACCACTAAAAACTCTAAAAACTATTAAATTCGCTAAAAACATTAAAAACTCTAAACACCTAAAAACCCAAAAAACTCTAAAAAAAACTTAAAAGTCCAAAAATACCCTAAAACCCTTTAAAAACCCTAAAACCCTTAGAAACATTGAAACCCTAAAAATCTTTAAAGAACCTAAAAGAATTGAAAACCCAAAAATCCCTTAGTACACCTAAAAACTTTAAAAACTCTAAAAAACAATTAAACCCCTAAAAACACAAAAAATCCTTCATACCCAAAAGACTCCAAAACCATGAAAACCCCATACAAACCCTAAAAACACATACAAAACCCTATAAATCCTCAAAATCCCTAAAAACTATCAAAATCCCAAAAAACCCTAAAAAACATAAAAAATACCCTAAAATCCCCTAAAAACCCTAAAAAGCCCCTAAAAACCATAAAACCCCACAAAAACATAAAAAATCATGAAAACTCTAAAAACACTTAAAACCCCTAAAAACATCAAAAAATCTAAAAGACCTTCCAGACTCAAAGTCCCTAAAAACCCTAAAAACCCCAAAAAACCCTTAAAATCATTAAAAACCCTAAATACCATAAAAATCTGAAAAGACCCCTAAAAAACCATGAATATGTAGAAACTCTAAAAAACACTGAAAACCCCCTGAAAACCATAAAAACACGAAAAATCCATAAATACCTGAAAACCAATTAAAACTATAAAACCCTAAAAACCTATAGAAACATTAAAGAACACTAAAAAACTCTTAAAACCCCTAAAAACTAAGAAAACACAAAAGAACAAAAAACCCTAAAAACCCTAAAAAACCTAAAAAAACCTAAAACCCCCTAAAACCCTCAAAATCCAAAAAAAACCCCCTAAAAACCCAAAAACCATAAAATCATAAAAAATCACTAACATCCATGAAAACCTAAAAATCCATAAAACCCCATAAAAACAAAAAAACACCTAAAAACCTTTAAAAACCCTAAAACCCCATAAAAACCCTAAGACCCACTAAAAACTATTATGACCTTTTAAACCCATAAAAATGTAAAAAAACCCAAAAACCATAAAAACCCTAAAAACCAAAAAAGACAGTTAAAACCCTAAAAACCCTAAGAACCCCTGAATATACCTAAAACCCCTCAAAATCCCTAAAGATTGTAAAATCACTAAAAACCTTAATAATCCTAAAAAAACCCCTAAAAATGCATGCAAATGTAAACAACCTGAAAAACCACTGAAAACCATAAAAACCCCTTGAAACCTTCAAACGTTCTAAAAACCCATAAAAATCTCAAAAACCCAGAAAAAACTCTAAAAAACCTTAAAACCCGTAAAAACGTTAAAAAAATCTAAAAAATATTAAAATCCAAAAAGCTAAAAAAACCTTAAAACCCCAAAAAGACAATAAAAATGTTGAAAACCCATGAAAACTCGAAAACCCCTTAAAAACCCTAAAACCCTCAAAAATCAATAAAAACCATAAAAATGAAAAAAAAACCCTAAAAACGTTAAAAACTATAAAAAATCTACAAAAACCTAAAAATCAACAAAAAAACCGTAAAAATCCAAAAAAACCCTAAAACGTTAAAAACTCTAAAAAATCTTAAAACCCCTTAAAAACTCAAAAAACCACTAAAAACCGAAAATGATTCGAAAAATCCTAAAAAACCTAAAACCCCTAAAAACCCCTAAAATCCTCAAAAGCTCTAAAAACCCTAAAAAACCCCTAAAGACTATAAAAATACTAAAAAATCCCTAAAAATCTATGAAAATAGAAAAAACCCTTAAAACCCGAAAAACACCCGAAAACCATAAAACCCCATAAAAACCCATAAAACCCCTAAAACCACTAAAATCTCTAAAAACCCTTAAAACCCCTAAAATGTTAAAAGACTCTAAAAACCTTTAGAAACACAAAAAACTAAACAAAATTCTAAAAACGCCAAAAAGACCTTAAAACCTTGAAAAACCCTAAAAACCCTTGAAACCCCCTAAAACCCCTCAAAATCCATAAAAACCTTAAAGAACCCTAAAAACCATAAATATCCTAAAAACCCCCAAAAAACCATAAAAACATAAAAAGCCCTAAAACCCCTGAAAACCCCCTAAAAACATTTAAAACCCCTAAAACCACTAAAAATCACTAAAAAATATAAAAACCCTTAAAAATCTCTAAAAAAATTAAAAAACTCTAAAAAACCATAAAACCCCTAAAAAATAAAAAAACCCAAAATTCCCTAAAAACCTTGAGAACACCCAAAACCTTTATAAATTCCTGAAAACCCTAAAACCCCTCAAAATCCCTAAAACCCCAAAAAACCCTTAAAAACCACAAAAATCCTAAATCCCCCTAAAAATCAATGAAAACGCCAAAAACCCTAAAAATTCTGAAAACCCCCTAAAACCAAAAAAAATGATAATAACCCTAAAACCCCTAAAAATAGCTAAAAACTCTAAAACCCTAAAAACGATAAAAACTATAAAAACCTACAAAAACCTAAAAAAATCAATAAAAAACAGTAAAAATCCAAAAAAACCCCTAAAAATCCTTAAAACCCTTAAAAACCTTAAAAACACCTTAAAAACCTAAACCCTTCAAAATACCTAAAAACCCTCAAAATACCTAAAACCCCTAAAAACCATAAATACCATAAAAATCTTGAAAATACTCTAAAATTCCATGAAATGATAAAACACACTAAAAACACAGAAAACCCCCTAAAAATAATAATAATACCATAAAATCTATAAAAACGCACTAAAAATCCATACAACCCATAAAACCCACTAGATACTTTAATACCCCTTTAAACCCCTAAAAATGTTAAAAACTATAAAAAACCTTTAAAACCCGAAAAACTCAGAAAAAATAAAAAAAAAACCAAAAAATCCCCCAAAAACCCTAAAAATCCTAAAAACCCCTAAGAAACCCTAAAGACCTTGAAAATCCCTTAAACCCCTAAAATCATATAAATATTTTAAAACCCCTTAAAATCCATAAAAACCTAAAAAACCTTAAAAACCCTAAAAACCATGAAAACCCATAAAAACACCCAAAAACCTTAACCCCCCCCCCCCCAAACCCATAAAAACCATAAAACCCACTAAGAAATCTAAAAACCCTTAAAAACACTAAAAATGTTTTAAAACTCTAAAAAACATTAAAAAACCTAAAAACTAAAGAAACTCTAAAAACCCAAAAGACCCCTAAAAACCTGAAAACCCCTAAAACCCCTAAAACCATAAAAATCCTAAAAAACCCACTAAAAATTCACGAAAATTTAAGAAACCATAAAAACCCCAACCAACCCAAGAAAACCATAAAATAAAAAACCATAAAAACCTTAAAAATAACTAAAAACGTTAAAAATGCTAAAAAACCTTAAAACCTTAAAAAACTAAAAAAACCCAAAAACCTAAAATGACACTAAAAACCCTTAAAACCTGTAAACACCCTAAAAACTTCTGAAAAACACTAAAATACATCAAAATCCATAAAACCCTAAAACCTTTCAAAAACCCCTAAAAATGAAAAAATCAGAAAAATCCTAAAAAACCCCAAAAAATCCTTCAAAATGTAAAAAACCCTAAAAACCCTGAAAATCCCCTGAAAAAAATAAAAACCCCTAAAACCCTAAAAACCCATAAAAACCCTAATAAACCACTAAAAACTCTAAAACCCATTAAAACCCCTAAAAATGTTAAAAAACTCTAAAAAAGATGAAAACCCCCTAAAACCCCCCCTAAAATCCAAAATGACACTGAAAACCATAGAAGCCCATAAAAACCCTAAAAACCCCTGAAAAACCCCCAAACCCGTCAAAATCTCTAAAAACCTAAAAAACTCTAAAAATCATAAAAATACATAAAATACCCGAAAAATCCATAAAAACATAAAAATCCCAAAAAACCATAAAAACCATAAAAACCCCTAAAAACCTTAAAAGGCATAAAAACGCATACAAACCCTAAAAACCCACTAAAAAGGCAAAAAAACTCAAAACCCCTAAAAACGTTAAAAATGCTAAAAACCTTAAAAACCCAAAAACAATCAAAGAATCCCTAAAAATTCAAAAAGACCCTAAAAACTTTGAAAACCCCTAAAATTCCTTAAAAACTCCAAAAACCTTCAAAATCCCTAAAAAACCTAATGAACCCTAAAAACCATAAAAATTATAAAAAACCCAAAAAAGTCAATGAAAACATACAAAACCCTAAAAACTATGAAACCCCCTGAAAAAAAATAAAACTCTAAAAAATCTTGGAAACACTAAAAACCCATAAAAACCCTGAAAGGCCGCTAGAAACTCCAGAAACATTAAAAAAATCTAAAAACCCTTAAAAGTCCAAAAAAAATCAAAAAACCCTAAAAACCCAAAAGACCCTAAAACCCTAAAAAAACCCTAAAACCCCTAAAAAACCCATGAAAACCCTAAAAACCCGCAAAATCCCCCAAACCCCCAAAAACCCCTAAAAACCAAAAAAAATCCTAAAAAACCCTAAATATCCCTAAAGATGTAAAAACCCTAAAAACAAAGAAAAAAATCAAAAAATAAAAAACCCCTAAAAACCTTATCAAAACCTGAAACGCAAAAACCACTAAAAAACTCTAAAACCCCTGAAAATCCCAAAAATCATTAAAAATTATAAAATCCATAGAAACCTTCAAAAACTTAAAAATAACCCTAAAACCATGAAAACCCCTAACACCCCTCAAAATCCCTAAAAACCCTAAAAAGCCCTAAAAACCATAAAAATCTTAAAAAACACCTAAAATCTATGAAAACGTAAAAAACACTGAAAACCCTGAATACCACAAGAAAACCATAAAAACCCCTAAAACCATTAAAACCCATTAAAATCCTTAAAAGCCATAGAAACCTTAAAACCCCACTAAAAACACTAAAGAACCATAAACCCCTTAAAAACATTAGAAAACTCTAAAAAATATTAAAAAACCTAAGAATATAATAAAAACCTAAAACCCCAAAAGACCTAATACCCCCTAAAAACCATCAAAAACCTTAAAACCTTAAAAACCCTAAAAATCATAAAAATCCCATAAACCCCAAAAAATCTATGAAAACCTAAAAACCCTAAAAACCATAAAACCCCCCGAAAACCCATAAAAACCCATAAAACCTTAAAAACCTTAAAAACCCATAAAAACCCTGAAAACCCACTAAAACTTCAAAAACCCTTGAAACACTAATAACGTTAAAAACTCTTAAAAACCTTAAAAACCCTAAAAACCCTTTAAAACACTAAAAACCCAAAAGACCCTAATACCACTACAAAACCACTAAAACCCTTAAAACCCCCAAAAAAATTCAAAAAAAACATTAAAACCCTAAAAATATGAAAACCCATAAAACCACTAAAAACCCTTGAAATCCCTAAGACCCTCAAAATCCATGAAAACCATAAAAAATATAAAACCCATAAAAATATTAAAATACCACTAAAAATCAAATATTATGTAAAAACCCCTAAAACCCTTAAAAACCCATGAAAACCATGCCTTGCAAAAAAAACCTCTTAAAACCACAAACCCCTAAAAACCATAAAAATCCCTAAAAACAAATAAAAAACCCTAAAAACCCAAAAAACCAAAAAACCCAAAAAACCATAGAAATCCTTAAAACCTTAAAAAACCCTTAAAACCAGAAAACCCCAAAAAACTTTGAAAAACCCATAAAAACCCCTAAAAAACATTGAAAACTCTAAAACCCCATAAAATCCGTAAAAACATTAAAAACACTAAAAACTTTAAAACCCCCATAAAACTAAAAAAACCCCTTATACCCCCAAAAGACCCAAAAACCATAAAAAACCCTAAACAGCTTAACAAACCCTGAAAAACTGTAAAACCCCTCAAAATCCCAAAAAACTCAAAAAACCCTAAAAATCCTAAAAAACTCCTAAAAATCTAGGAAAATGTAAAAAATGTAAAAACCCCAAAAAACCCCTAGAATCCATGAAAACACATAAAAACTTTAAAAACCCTAATAACACATAAAACCCTAAAAAACCACTAAAAACTCTAAAAGCCCTCAAAACCCATAAAAACGTTAAAAACTCTAAATAAATTTAGAAACCCTAAAAATTGAAAGAGCCCAAAAAATCCAAAAGACCCTAAAACCTCTAAAAACATTGAAAACCCCCTAAAAACCCTAAAACCCCAAAAAATCCCTAAAAACTCTAAAAACACTAAAACACCCTAAACACAATAAAAATCCAAAAAATCCCTAAAAATCCCTAAAAAATTAAAAATCTGTAAAACCCCTGAAAACCCCTTGGAAACAATAAAACCATAAATACCATAAATACCCATAAAACCCTGAAAACACACTAAAAACTCTAAAAATCCATAAAACCCTAAAAATCTAGAAACCCCCCTGAAACCCCACAAAGACCCTAAAAACCTTGAAAATCCCTAAGAACCCCAAAAACCCCAAAAACCCCTCAAAATCCCTAAATTCCCTAAAAACCATAAAATTTATAAAACCCCCTAAAAATACATGAAAATGTAAAATACCCTAGAAACATTTAAAATCATAGAATACTACAAAAACCCCTAAAAAAAATTAAAAAACACATAAAAACCAAAAAAACCAACTAAATGCTCAAAATACCCTTAAAACCCATAAAAACATAAAAATCTCTAAGAAGTATTAAAAACCCAAAAAAACAAAAAAAAAACAAAAAAAAAACCTAAAAACCCAAAAGACTGAAAAACCAGAAAACACCTAAAAACCATAAAAACCCTTGAAAATCCCTAAAAACAATCAAAATCCCTAAAAACCCAGAAAACTCTAAAAACCATAAAAATCCAAAAAAAAACCCCCTAAAAATCCATGGAAACATAAAAACCCCTAAAAACCCTGAAAAAACCCTAAAAACCATAAAACCCCTAAAAATGTTCAAAAAGCCCTAAAAACCCATAAAAACCTTTAAACCACTAAAAACTCTAAAAACCCTTAAAACCCCAAAAACATTAAAAAAAGCTAAAAAATTCAAAAATCCTTGAAAACCCCTAAAAACCTTCAAATCCCTAAAAAACATTAAAACTTATCAAAATATCTAAAAACCCCCAAAACAAAAAAAATCCTAAAAACCTATAATAATCGATGAAAACGTAAAAACCCTATAAACCTTGAAAAACCCCTGAAATCCTAAAAAACCATAGAAAACCCTATAAACCCATAAAACCATAAAAGCCCACTAAAAGCTCTAAAATCCCTTAAAACCCCTAACAACGTTAAAAACCTATAAAAACACTTAAAAACCATAAAAAAGTAAAAAAATCCTAACCCAAAAGACCATAAAAACCTTTAAAATCCTTGAAAAACCATGAAAACCTTAAAAATATTTGAAAACCCCTAAAGACTCTCCAAATCCCTAAAAACCCCAATAACCCCTAAAAATGACAAAAAATACTAAAAACCCCTAAAAATCCATGAAACCATAAAAAACCCAAAAAAACCCAAAAAAACCTTGAAAACCCCTCGAAAACCATAAAAACTCTAAAATATATTTAAAAACCCTAAAACCCATAAAAACCCTAAAAACCACTAAAAGATCTAAAAACCCCTAAACGCCCTAAAAAAGATAAAAAACTCTGAAAAACCCAAAAAAGCCCTAAAAACCCCAAAAACTGTAAAAATCCCTAAAACATTAGAAAACCATAAAAACCATAAAAACCTAAAAACTCCCTTAAAATTCATGAAATCGTAAAAAATCCTAAAATCCCTAAAACCCCCAGAAAACCATACAAACCCCAAAAAAATTTAAAAACCTAAAAACCACTAAAAACCCCTAAAAATCTTAAAAAACTATAAAACCAATAAAACCCTAAAAACTACTAAAAAATCTAAAAACCCTTAAAACCCAAAAAACGTTAAAAAACTCTATAAAACCATAATAATCATAAAATTATAACAAAACCTAAAAACCCCAAAAGGCCCTAAAAACCCAGAAAACCCCTAAAAACCCCAGAAAACCCTTCAAAACCCACAAAATACCTAAAAACTCTAAAAAACCCAAAAAACCCCTGAAAACCCCTGAAAACCCTCAAAATACCTAAAAACACTAAAATACCCAAAAAACCATAAAAATATTAAAACCCCCTAAAATCCATGAAAACGTAAAAAACCATAAAAACCCTGAAAACCCCCTAAACCCCATAAACACTCAAAAAACCCTTTAAAACCTAAAAACCCATAAAAACCCTAAAAACCACTAAGAACTATAAAAAAACATAAACCCCTAAAAACATTAAAAACACTAAAAAACTCTCAAAATCCCTAAAAACCCAAAAAACCCAAAAAACCATAAAAATCCTAAAAAACAGTAAAACTCCATGAAACCGTAGAAAGCCCAAAAAAAATATGAAAACCCCTAAAAACCAAAAAGACCCCAAAAAACCTTAAAATACCCTAAAACCCCATAAAAACCCTAAAAACAATAAAAACTGAAAAAACCCTTAAAACCCCAAGAAATGTTAAAAACTCTAAAAAACCTTAAAAAACATAAAAAATTTGAAAAAGTTCAAAAGAACCCAAAAATACCCTAAATCCCCTGAAAAACCCTAAAAACCATAAAACCCAGGGAAAACCATGAACACCTTCAAAATCTCTAAAAACCCTAAAAAATAGTAAAACTATAAAAATCCAAAAACCCCCTAAAATTCCATGAAAATGTAAAAAACCCTTAAAACCCTTAAAAACCTCTCAAAACCATAAAAACACCTAAAACCATTAAAAATCCTAAAAATCCATAAATGCCCTAAAACCACTAAAAATTATAAAACCCTTTAACCCCTAAAAATGTAAAAACCTCTAAAAAACCATAAAACCCCTAAAAATAAAAAAATCCATAAAAACACAAGAGACCCAAAAAACATTGTAAATCCTTGAAAACCCGAAAACCCCCTGAAAAAACACAAAAAACCCCCAAAATCACTAAAAACCCGTAAAGAACCTTTAAAAATCTATAAAAACGTAAAAAAACCTAAAATCCCTGAAAACTCCTCGAAGACCATAAAAATACCTAAAAACTTAAAAACTCTAAAAACCAATTAAAATGCTAAAAACTACTAAAAACACTATAAAACCATAAAACCCCTAAAAATGTTTAAAAACTCTAAAATCCCATCAAAACCCTAAAAACAAAAAAAACCTAAAACACCAAAAATACTTTAAAAACCATTGAAAAACCATAAAACCCCTCAAAATCCCAAGAAAACTAAAAACGCCAGAAATAAATAATTAATCCTAAAAACCCGATAAAATTCCATTAAAATGTAAAAAAACCAAAAAAAATCCTGAAAACCATAAAAACCATTAAAAACCATTGAAGCCCTAAAAACCATAAATACCTAAAAGCCATTAAAAATCCAAAAACCCGTAAAACTGAAAAAAATGTTAAAAATTCTAAAAAGCTCAAAAAACACTTAAAAACTAAAAAAACCCCTAAAAACAAAAAAAGACCCTAAAAACCCTAAAAAACAAAAAAAACTATAAAACCCAAAAAAGCCTCAAAATCCCTAAAAACCTTAAAAAACCTTTAAAACCATAAAAATCATAAACCCCCTAAAAATCCATGAAAACATAAAAAACCCTAAAAACCTTACAAAACCAAAAAACCAAAAAACCCCGTTAAAAACTCTAAAAAATCTTTAAACCCCTAAAAACTCTGAAAACTCTTAAAACCCCTAAAAAAGTTAAAAACTCTAAAAAATCATAAAAACCCTAAAAAACTCAAAAATTCCTTAAAAACCCTAAAAACCCTAAAAAAACCATAAAACCCCTAAAACCCCATGAAAACCCTAAAAATCCCTAAAAACCATATATAACCTAAGAAATATCTAAAAATCCATGAAAATGTAAAAAATCCCAAAATCCCCTGAAAACCCCCTAAACCCCCCCCCCCAATAAACCTAAAATACCCGACAGCCCCTAAAAACCCTAAAACCCACTAAAAACACTAAAATCCCACAAACACATAAAAATGTTAAAAAGTATAAAAAACCTCAAAAAACTTAAAAAAACTTTAAAAAACCTAAAAACCCAAAATGACCCAAAAACTATAAAAACCCCTAAAAACCATAAAACCCATGAAAAAACTAAAAACCCTAAAAATCCATTAAACCCCTAAAAAATCCTAAAACCCATAAAAATCTTAAAACCCCTAAAACTCCATGAAAATGAAAAGAATCCCAAAAACCCTTGAAAACCCCTAAAAATAAAAAACCCAGAAATTACTTAAAACCCCATAGAAAACAAAAAAACAACGAAATCACTAAAAACCTGTAGAACCCTTAAACATGTTACAAAACTATAAAAAACCTTAAATCCCTAAAAACTCAATAAAAACCCCAAAACCACTAAAAACCCTAAAAACTGTGAATATCCCTAAAAACCCTTAAAACCCCTATAAACATTAAAATCCTAAAAACCAATAAAAATACATGAAAATGTAAAAAACCCTAAAAATATTAAAAACCCCAAGAAAACCAAAAAAACCAAAAAAAAACCAAAAAAAACCCCCAAAACCCATCAAAAACCTAAAAACCACTAAAAACTCTAAAACCCTTTAAAACCGCAAAAAATGTTAAAAACTCTAAAAACCTTAAAATCCCTAAAAGAATAAAAATATCCTAAATATCCAAAAAGAACCTAAAAACTCTAAAAGACACTAAAAACCCTAACAACCCACAAAATCCCCAAAATACCTAAAAATCCTCAAAACCAAAAAATCCTGAAAAACCCCAAAAAATCCATGAAAACATTAAAAAACCTAAAATCCCTTTAAAACCATAAAAGCCCCTAAAAACCATTAAAATCCCTTAAAACCCATAAAAATCATATAAAACCACTAAAAACACTAAAAACCCTTAAAAAACCTATAAACATTTAAAAACTCTAAAAAACCTTAAAAACCCTAAAATTTTCAAAAAATCATATAAACTCAATAAGACCCTAAAAGCCTTGAAAACCTTAAACCCCTAAAACCCCCCAAAAAATCCTCAAATCCCGAAAACCTTAAAAACCATAAAATCTATAAAAACCTAAAAAAACTCCTAAAACCCTATGAAAATGTAAAAAAAAACCTTAAAAACCCTAAAAAACACCTAAAAACCATAAAACCCCTAGAAACCTTAGAAAACCCTAAAAACCTATAAAAACCCAAAAAACCCACTAAAAACCCTAAAAACCCTTTAAACCCCTAAAAATGTTTAAAATATCTAAAAAACCTTAAAACCCTAAAAAACAAAAAAAAAACCTAAAAACCCAAAATGGCCCAAAAACCCCAAAAACCCATAAAAAACTAAAAACCCCTAAAAACATGAAAATCCCTAAAAAACCTAAAAAACAATAAAGACTATAAACATCCTAAAAAAACCTCTAAAAATACATGAAAAACTAGAAACCCTGAAAAACCCCTAAATACCATAAAGCCCCCTAAAAACCCTAAAACCCTATAAAAACACTAAAACCCCACTAAAAACTCTTAATACTCCAAAAACGTAAAAAACTAAAAAAATATTAAAACCATAAAAAACTCAAAAAAACCCCTAAAAACCCAAAAAACCTTAAAATAATAAAAACTATAAAATCCCCTAACAACCCCTAAAACCCCTCAAAATCAATAAAAACAATAAAAACCATAATAACCATAAAAAACCCATAAAAATCCATGAAAATATAAAGAACCCTAAAAACCGTAAAAGGATCTTTAAAACCATAAAATCCCCTATAAACCTTAAAAAAATATAACCCCCTAAAAACCCTAAAAACCCGTAAAAACTTTAAAAACCATTTAAACCCCTGAAACGTTAAAAAACTCTATAAAACATTAAAAACTGTAAAAAAACATAAAAAACACTGAAAACTCAAAAAGACCGTAAAACCCTAAAAAACCCAAAAAACCCTTGAAAATCCCTAAAACACTTCAAAATACCTAAATACCCTAAAAAACCCTAAAAACCATAAAAACCTGAAAAAACCCGAAAAATCCATGAAAATGTAAAAAACCCTTAAAAACCCCTAAAAACCATAAAAATCTTAAAGACCTTAAAGAAATCCTAAAAACCCTAAAAACATAAAAAAAATCCAAAAACCCTCAAATCGACTTAAAATGTTTAAAAAACTCTATAAAACTTAAAAACCATAAAAACTCAAAAACCCTAAAACACCAAAAGACACTAAATTCCCTGAAAAACCCCTAAAAAACATAAAAACCATAAAAATCCTAAAAATAATAAAAACTATAAAAACATAAAAAACACTGAAAACACATGAAAAACATAAAACCCCTAAATCTGTATGGGATCTTCAATGAAGAGAAAAAATAGAGGCTGGAGGCCTCAGCGCATGAGCAGTGACCTGAGAAGGGAGGCTGCCTGTATGGGTTTGAATGACAAGGAAATTGTGGTTATGTCGTGTACACTCATAGTGGGAGGTCCTGCAGATTTCAAATCTTGCACGGGAGACTTGACCTTCTTACAACTTCTGAGATTACGTTTGGTGGTGTTCACTGATGGTGTTTTTCTTTTGCTTATTCCATTTATCTTAATCTCGGATTTTATTTCCCTAAATCTCTGCTGGTGTAATCTATTTACACCTCATGTTTGTATTATTGCTTTTGATTTCAATAAATTCCCTTTGGGGCATGAATTGGGAGACCAATTCATGTCACCACCTTTAAAAAAACATAAAAACCCTAATATCCTTAAAAACCCTAAAATTCCTTAAAACCCCTAAAAACAAAAAAAAACCTAAAAACAAAAAAAGACCCTAAAAACACTAAAAAATCCTAAAACCCCTAAAAACCCTAAAACCCCATAAAAACAATAAAAATCCTAAAAATCCGCTGAAAGTCCATGAAAACTTAAAAAACCCCTAAAATCCATAAAACCCCCCCTGAAAACCATAAAAACCCATAAAAACCAAAAAACCCACTAAAATCTCAAAAAACCCTTAAAACCCCTAAATACATTAAAATATCTAAAAAAACCTTCAAAACCATAAAAAACAAAAAAAAACCAGAAAACCAAAAAACTCCCTAAAAACCCTAAAAACACTAAAAACCCTCAAAATCCCTAAAATCCCTAAAAACCCTAAAACCAATAAAAATCTAAAATACCCCTAAAAATTCATGAATACATAAAAAACCATAAAAACATTGAAATCTCCCACTGAAAAAATTAAAAACCCTAGAAAACCATAAAAAACACCAAAAACCCATTAAAACCCTAATTCCATGAAAAACTCTAAAACCATTAAAACCTCTAGAAATGATATAAAACACTAAAAAACATTAAAAACATTAAATACCCTAAAAATGAAAAAAAAATCACTAAAACCCTAAAAAACCCCAAATACCAAAAAAACCCTAAAAATCTCAAACCCCCTGAAAACACAATAAAACCCCAAATCCTTAAAATCTCTAAAAAACATAAAACCATAAAATTTCTAAAAAACCAAAAAAATCAATGAAAACATAAAAAACCCTAAAAACCCATTAAAAAACCTTAAAACCATAAAATTCCTAAAAACCTTAAGAAACCATAAAACCGCATAAAAACCCTAAACCCACTAAAAAATATAAAACCACTTAGATCCCCTAAAAATGTTAAAAAAATCCCTAAAAACAAAAAAAAAACTAAAAAATCCTAATATGTCTCCAAAAACCCTAAAAATCCTAAAACCCCAAGAACCCCTAAAATCCCAAAAACCCTCAAATTTCCAAAAAACCGTAAAAGCCCTTAAAAATAATAACAATCATAAAAATTTCCTAAAAATCCATGAAAACCTAAAAAACCATAAAAACCCTAAAAATTCCTTGAAAACCATAAAACCCCTTGAAATCTAAAAAACCCAAAAAACCCCAAAAAACCCACTAAAAACTCTAAAAACCTTAAAAATGCTAAAAATGGTAGAAAACTATACAAAACCTTAAAACCTAAAAAACTAAAAAGACCTAAAAACACAAAAAATCCATAAAAACCTAAAAACTCCTAAAAACCAAAAAAACCCTGAAAACCCCTAAAACCCTCAAAGTCCCAAAAAACTCAAAGAAACACTAAAAACCATAAAAATCCTTAAACCACTAAAAATCCTTGAAAACATAAAAAACCCAAAAAACATTGAAAAATACCTAAAAACCATAAAAGCCCCTAAAACCATAAAAACACTAAAAACACATAAAACCGCCAAAAACCCTTAAACCCCCCAAAACGTTATAAAACTCTAAAAAACCATAAAATCCCAAAAAAACCCAAAAAAAGCCTCTAAAAACCCAAAAAGAACCTAAAACCCTAAAAACCCTGAAAAAACTCTAAAAACCCCTAAAAACCCTCAAAATCCCTAAAAACCCTAAAAACTATAAAAATCTTAAAATATCCCTAAAAATACCTAAAAACATAAAAAACATTAAAAACCCTGAAAGACCCCTAAAAACTCTAAAAAACCTTAAAACCCCTAAAACACTCAAAAAAACCCTAAAAACACAAAACGACCCGAAAAACCCTGAAATCCCCAACAAATCCCCAAAACCCCTAAAAAACCCTAAAACCCCTCAAAATCCCTAGAAACCTTAAAAAACCCTAAAACCAATAAAAATCCAAAAAAAACACTGAAAATCCATAAAAACATAAAAAAAACCTAAAACCCCTGAAATACCCCTGAATACCTTTAAACCCTAAAAACCTCAAAAAACATTAAAAGACCATAAAAACCTAAAAATCAATTAAAACTCTAAAATCCATTAAAACCCGTAAAAACGTTAAAAAACTCTAAAATCTGTACAACCATAAAAACCCCTAAAAACCCTAAACCCCTAAAAATTCCTAAAAACTATAAAAATCCTAAAAAAATTTAAAAATCCTTGAAAACATCAAAAACCAGAAAAAATCCTTGAACACCACAAAACCCCCAAAAACCTTAAAAAACACTAAAAACTATAAAAACTTAAAACCCCTAAAAATGTTAAAAAAATTCTAAAAAACCTAAAACCCCCTAAAAACTAAAAAGACCCTGAAATCCCTAAAAACTCTAAAAACCACAAAACCCCTCAAAATCCCTACAAACCATAAAAACCATAAAAGTTATGACAATCCATAAAAATCCATGAAAACGTAAAAAACCCAAAAACAAAAAACCCACTAAAAACCATAAAAACACCTAAAAACCTTTAAAACCACACAAATCTTTGGTGTGTGGGGTTTCAGACATTGGTGTGGCTCACTTGAACCACCCTTTCTTGTCTTTCTTTCTTTCTATATATTTTTGTGGGTAAGGACTAGTCGGCCCCGCGCCTTTCTTGCCCTAAAAACCCTAAAACCACTAAAACTCTAAAAACCCTTTAAACCCTTAAAAAAGTTAAATAAATTCTATAAATCATTTAAAACCCTAAAAACTCAAAAAAAACCATAAAATTACAAAAAGACCCTAAAAACCCCAAAAAATCCTAAAAATACATGAGAATCTCTAAAGACCCTCAAAATCCACAAAAGCCCTAATACCCTCAAAACCATACAAATCCAAAATAGCTCTAAAAATCCATGAAAACATAAAAAAACCTTAAAAACCCTTAAAACCTCTAAAAACATAAAATCTCCGAAAAACCATAAATACCCCAAAAAACCCAAAAAACCCCTAAAAATCAACTAATAGCTCTAAAAACCATAAAACCACTAAAAATATTAAAAAAACTATAAAAAAAACTTAAAAACCAAAATAAACTAAAAAGTCTCTAAAAACCCAAAAAGACCCAAAAAACCCTGAAAACCCCTAAAAACCCAAAACCCCTGAATATCCCTAAAACCCTCAAAATCTATGAAAACCCTAAAAATTATAAACACCATAAATATCATAAAAAACCCCTTAAAGTCCTTAAAAAGGTAAAACACCATAAAAACCCAGAAATACCCCTAAAAACCATAAACCCCCCCAAAACCCTAAAAACTGCTAAAAACCTTAAAAACGCTAAAAACCATCAAACCCTTAAAAACAAAAAAATTCCAAAAACCTAAAAAACACTAAAAACTCGTAAAAACCCTAAGACCTCTAAAAACCCTAAAAACTACTAAAAACCCTCAAAATCCCTAAAAAACTAAAAACCCTAAAAATCCTAACCTCCCCCCCAAAGTCCTTAAAAACATAAAAACCCTAAAAACCCTAAAAAACCCCGAAGACACAAAAACCCCTAAAAACCATAAAAACAACTTAAAACTCTAAATTCCCTTAAAAACACTAAAAACATTAAAAAAATCTAAAAAACATTCAAAACCCTAAAAAATAAAAAAAACCCTATAAATTCAAAAGGACCCTAAAACCATGAAAAAACCTAAAAACCACTTAAAACCCTAAACAAACTCAAAATCCCTAAATACCTAAAAAACCCTAAAAACCATAAAAATTATAAAAAACCCTAAAATCCATGAAAATGTAAAAAACCCTAGAAACCCATAAAACCCCTAAAAACCTTTAAAACCCTAAAACCCCATAATAAATCCTAAAAATCTAGTAACTTTAAAAACCCTTAAAACCCCTACAAATATTAAAAAACTCTAAAACCATAAAAACGTTAAAAACTCCTACAAAAATAAAAAGACACGAAAAACCCTGAAAACCCTAAAAAACATCTCAAAACCCTAAAAACCCAAAAAATTCCTAAAATCCATAAAAACCCATAAAAACCATAAAAACCATAAAAACCAAAAAAACACTCTAAAATTACAAGAAGACATAAAAACCCGAAAACCCCCCAAAAACCCCTGAAAAACATAAAACCCTTGAAAACAATAAAAACCCAAAAAACACTAAAAAACCACTAAAATATCTAAAAACCCTCAAAACCCCTAAAAACAACAAAAAACTATAAAAACCTTAACAACCATAAAAAAATAACCCTAAAATCCCCTTAAAACCCTTAAAATATCTAAAAACCCTAAAAATACCGAAAACCCATAAAAATTCTAAAAAACCATTAAAACCCGCTGAAAACCATAAAACACCTAAAAATCGTTAAAACCCCTAAACCCCATAAAAACCTTAAAAAATCACTAAAAACTCTAGAAATCCTTAAAACCCCAAAAAATAATAAAAACCCATCAAAAACCTTTAAAACCCTATAAATTGAAGAAAAAACCCAAAACCCTAAAAAACACTAAAAACCCCTAAAACCCCCTAAAAACCCTCAAAATACCTAAAAACCCTATAAAACCCTAAAAACTATAAAAAACATAAACCCCCCAAAAAATCCAGGAAAATGTAAAAACCCTAAAAACCTTGAAATACCCTTGAAAACCATTAAAACACCTAAAAACCTTATAAAACCCAAAAAAACCAAAAAAACCCATAAAACACTAAAACCCCACTAAAAAAATCTAAAAACCCATAAAATCCTAATAACGTTAAAAACTCAAAAAAACCTTAAAAACCCTAAAAACTCAAAAAAAACCATTCAAAACCCAAAAAGACCCTAAAAACCCTAAAACCCCTTAAAGACCCTAAAAACCTAAAAAAACTCAAAAAAGTCCCAAAACCCAAAAAGAACCCTAAACCCCTAAAAACCCTAAAAACCATAAAAACCATAAAATTGTGTGAATGGAGTTGTTGGTTGTTTCTGATGGGAGGTGATGATGACCACGTTTGGTTGTGGTGCTCGTGTTGTGGTTTCATACTACTAGTTGTGAGTGGTTGCGATGTCGGATTTGGTGTTGTTGGTTGCTGGGGCTAGTTGGTTTGGACGTGTTGTTGCTGCTGTGTTTCTATGATGATGGGATGTGGTGCTGTTGGATGATGGAATGCACTGGATGATGGAAATTGTGATGCTGGATGCTGGTTGCTGCTGAGTTGGGAGTTGCTGAAGTTGTGGTTTATGATCGTGCTGCTACTGGATGTTGATTGCTGGATGTGTTTGAATGCTGATCGTTGGTTAGCTGGGAGATGCTGGATGCTGGTTGTTGCTGGATAATGGTGTTGGATGCTTGGATTTGTGTGCTTTTACTTTTTTCGCTTTTTTTTTGTTTTTTTTTTTGTCTTTTTTCATCTTGGGTTGTAAGGGGTTTTTGGGTGTGGGTCGTTTGACCCCTCCCCTCCCTTGTCTGTTGTGTCTTTATTTTCTTTCTAATAAATTTGGGGGGGCCGGGAATAGCCCGACCCTCACATCTTCCTTGCCAAAAAATGTTAAAAAAACTTTTTAAAATCCTAATAACCCTAAAATATCAAAAAAAAACCTCAAATAAAAACCCTAAAAACAATAAAAACCACTAAAAACCCACAAAAATCCCCAAAAACCACAAAAATCCTAAAAAACAATGAAAAACCATGAAAACATAAAAAGATCCAAAAACCCTAAAAACCCTTGAAAACCATAAAACTACTAAAAAAACTAAAATATCCTAAAACTTATAAAAACCCTAAAAACCACTAAAAACTCTAAAAACCATTAAAACCCCTAAAGACATTAAAAAATCCAAAAACATTAAAAACCCTAAAAACCCAAAAAACTCCTAAAACCCCATAAAGACCCTAAAGACCCTAAAAACACCTAAAAACACTAAACTCCATGAAAATACCAAAAACCATAAAAATCTCTAAACTCCATGAAAATACCAAAAACCCTAAAAATCCCAAGAAACCCTAAATACCCTAAAAACCCTACAATCCATAAAATACTAAAAATCCCCTAAAAATATATGAAAACATAAAAATTGCTAAATATCCTAAAAACAAATTAAAACCATAAAACCGCATAAAAACCTTAAAAAACCATAAAAACAAAAAACCCCCTAAAACTGTAAAAACCCTTTAAACCCCTAAAAATGTTAAAAAAATTAAAAAACCTTAAAAACCCTGAAAAACTAAAAATATCCCTAATATTCCCAAAAGACCCTAAAACCAAAAAAATCTCCGCATAACCATAAAACCCTCAAAATCATTAAAATCCCTAAAATCCCTAAAAACCATAAAAATCCTACAAACCCCTAAAAATCCAAGAAAACATAAAAAACCCTAAAAACATGAAAACCCCTCCATAACTATAAAACCCCTAGTAACCTTAGAAAACCCATAAAAACCCTAAACAACCACTAAAAACTCTTAAAACCCATAAAACCCCTAAAAACATTAAAAACTTTAAAAGGCACTAAAAAACTCAAAAAAAAACCTAAAAACCCAAAAAGACCATAAAAACATTGAGAAACTGTAAAAACACTCAAGATATCTAAAAACTATAAAAAACCCTAAAAACCTTAAAAACCACCAAAATACAAAAAAACCCTAAAAACCATGAAAATTTTAAAAAACCCTAAAAACTCTAAAACCCCCTAAAAACATAAAACCCCTAAAAACCTTAAAAATACTAAAACCCCCTTAAAACCACTAAAAACTATATAAACCCATTAAACCCTAAAAACATTAAAAAACTCTAAAACCATAAAAACCCTGAAAAACTAAAAAAAATCTAAAAACCCAAAAGACCCAAAAAACCCTAAAGCCCCCTAAAAACCCCTCAAAATCCCAAAAAAACATAAAGCCATAAAAATCCTAAAAAACCCCTAAAAATCCATCACAATGTAAAAACCCCTTAAAACTCCAAAAAACTATTGAAACCCATAAAAACCCCTAAAAACCTTTGAAACAACTTAAAACCAATAAACCCCTAAAACCAATAGAAAATCTAAAATCCATAATTTAAGATATGATGACTCTCACTTTTGCATCAATCCTCCCCCTCCTTGGTCATGATAGTGTATGTTTGTGGATCTGGTAAGCGGCCTTCAGGCCTACATTCTTTTGTGACTCGATGGAGTGGTCTCTTCAAAAGGATATTCACTTTGGTTCCTTCACGATCGTGGAGGGAAGGTGTCACGTCATCTCTCTTGGATAGAGAATATTTAAGTCAAGGATAAGGATTCTGTTTCTTTGGTGAAGAGTTCTTCGATTAGGGCTTCCCCTTCATCGGATGAGACCTTGAAGGAGGATTTATTGAATAGGTCTAGAATCAAGGTCTTAGAGGGTTCTTCCACTCCATCATAACCCTAAATCAATTCATTTGTTGAATCTGGTTCAGACTGGGGCTAGAGATCGGGTTGTGGTTGATGCTGGGAAGAATCTTCCTTCTACGGTGATTGATATTTTTTCTTCCTAGACTTTGGATGCCGACATGGTTGTTGCAGAGGTTGAGGTGGAAATTTTGGATGAGGTAAATCATGGATCATCTTCTCCAAGCAGTTATGGGGATAATGGTAAGGTCTATGATTTAAAGGAGGCTCTCATTGCATCAGTGGATGAATCTCATGCCTTCCATTCCTCGATGGATTTGGTATTTCACCCTTCTATTGAAGGGGGGTAGGAATCTGAAAGTTTTCCTTCCTTCCCCGGTGATCAAAAGGGGTGCATCCAGATGGTTGAACATTGTGGTGGGGTATTTCATTAACAAGAAGGTTCTGTTCATACTGGTTTCTATAATTGTAGCTGATTTTTGGGGATCTAATCTCATTGATATATTATGAAATGATGATGGTTTTTTCTTCTTTAGGTTTCTTCTCTCATGTAACCTGGTTGATATTTTACCCAACGTCCCCTGTTTTTTTGCTATTCAATCCGTGATTCTGCATTCTTGGTAACCTAGAATGTCCTTGAACAAGGATTCCTTCTCTATTTGTCCTATATGGGTGAATGTGTGGAATGTACCTCTTGAAGCATGGACAATGGAAGGTCTTAGCTACATTGTGAGTGTGGTGGATAAGACTCTTTTTTCAGATAAATCCACAGTAGAGATTGGTAAGATCAATAATTCTTGTTTTTGTGTTAATATTTCGGCTGAGAAAGTTCTTCCAGAGGAGATCGGTGTGGATTTAGGTGTTGGACCGTCAATTTTTGTTAAAGTTGATATGGATTTATTCTTAATACCTGTATCTTCTATAAGGTCTTCGAGCATCATTTTAATTAGTGTAAGAATAATCCAATGGATGATTCTTAGGCTAGTTTGACTAAAAGTTACCCCGAAGAAGAGAATTTAAAAGAAGAAAGTGCTCCTCAATGTTCTAGCTTCATATTTGAAGGGGAAGCTTCCCATTTTGGGTTTTGAGAAGAATAGGTCAGTGGGAGGATCTATTCTTATTATGACCAATACTTCTACATCTGGCATTTATTCAGACCCTATTGTAAAAGTGCACCATACTCCAGTTACTAATACAGCTAGGGAACCTATTGAGGTTGGTTCTTCTATCATGGAAATGACCTCTTTTGAGCCTCCTACTGCAACTGGTGCTTCTGTCCTGGATAAGTCTACTAGGATGGTTGTTTCCATTCCTAATCGTAACTCTTTTTATTTATAATCAAAGGAGATGTCAAATATAAGGCCCCAGACTTAAACCTTACTTAATCTTGAGTTATTAAAAGATTACACATTTAGGATCTTTTCAGGTTTTGAGTTTTAGAGAATTAGATCATAAAACAAACATTACATACCACATTTAAACAAAGTGGTTACATAAAATATAGTACTCATTTTTTCCATCAGCGAGAAACATATTTAAAATAAAACATGGATTCTTTCTTGACACTTCATTGACACTATCATCAAATCATGTACCTTTCCATTGACTTGTGAAAAAACATTTCAAAAACTTGGGATGAGCATAAAAATATCAGTAAGGGATATAAAAATATTGAAAAGAAACATGAGTACATGTATACATAAGAATCAATGAAATCATACTCTACTCATAAAACATAAGCACTTTAACATACCTCATAAAAACATGAATAAATCATAGAAATCATAAGACATAAAGGTAACTTTAGGCATTCATAACATTCTTACGTAGGGAGTAACCCTCTTGGTTACGTTTGGATTACCCATCACAATATATTCCCTAAATCTCTTCAGAGAAACCTTAACGTTTCACTCCTTCGCGTTACCTAATGCATTGGAAAGCTATATCAGGCTAACCTGCCCTTAGTTTATCATGGAACCACCCGTCTTCATAACAATTCCCAAGAGCCATAACAAAATCGTATCACATAAAACATGCATAAAGGAAACATAACATTTCCACATTTCAATCACAAGATATCAATAACACAGTGATATAATAAAAACAATATCAAAACCATTTTAAATACCAAAATAAAAGAAAAGAAAAACATGGTATTTATTTTTCTTTAAAAAAGGTATGGCTTGTAGAGGAAGCCGAAACTCAAATAATTGTTACGGTGGCAGAGAAGTCGTTGTCGCCGCATACGTACGACAAAAAAAAACCATTCCCTTTTGTCGTTTAGTAAACCCTTCGTATAAAAAATATTCCTTTTGAATAAACGTAAAATTCAAAGGGGTTTATACACCGTATAAAAGAAGGTTGTGTATAAAACAAAATGTGCCTCAATGAAAGGAGATTGAGACGAAGTCCTATACCTCGTATCCGACTTGACTTGATCGTTCTTTAATATCCTAAATAATAAGCTTGAGTTAATTTATACTTTCTTAAGAACCTTTTTCAAGTTCATTATTCCTTTTATATCACTTATTACCATGTCATGAACACTATGTAATTATTTTAGTTAATAACGGTCGTTTTAACGATAATTGGTACTTGAGTCAAAATATGCTCTTTATAATTACAAGTTGTTCGTTTATCCATTATATCCATAGTAATACTCATGATGTATATATCATATATATCATATATATCCAGTATATACATGCATTTATAATATTACACAATGTTTAGAGGTAAGAAATGAAATGCACCGTTCATGGAGACGGTAAGCCGTACGTACGCATGAACGCTACTTTAATTTCTATTTCATATTTTATGGAATGGAATCATAATGATATAAAGGTATATTATAATTCCATTATAATATCATATATAATATCATTAATTACATCCTTTATACATCCCACATATGACATTAAAGAATCAAATCACTTTGAGGGGGCGGTAGTCCGCACTTCCTAAAATGAAGATATCGTATTTACACATAATGGAAACCATAAAGGTATGCCATAAATGAAAAATACAGAAGCTTAAGTAAAACATAAACATATTATATATCATATATAAATATAGTGACATCTTAATGGCCACCTTTGAAGGTGTTATATGAGTGTTGAACAATCATCATTTCATGAGGCACAAATTCGCTATCCACGGAAACAGTATGTTCTTTAGCCATTAGATGTAGGTGTGTGTAAGTTTAGCTTGAATATTTCTAATAAAAACATCCTAGTATATTTAAGATACTGGATTTTTTACAAAAGAAATGAATAAAAAGAGTTTAGGGGTTTGGAGAAGTAAAATAAAACATAAGAACACAAGAGAAGACACTACCTTTAAATCGGGTAAATCTTTTTTATTTGTGATAAAAGGCTTCCTTGAGAATACTTCTGCCCAAAGTGAGTCTTCTAGGAGTTATAGAGCGATGTGGAGAGGAAAAATGGGCAGGTGTTGGCCGATCCAAAGGCTTTGGAAGTGTGGGTAAGGAGTTAGAGGTGGGGGCCTTTTATAAGAGGAGAGGAGGGGCACTCTTGGAAAGTAAAGAAATGTTACTTTATTTTAAAATGATTTTCGGATATAAAAGGTCCCACATTGATATAATTCGAGGATAAGGTGATAAGGGTTCTAAATATACCCATCCAATAGGTTTTGGACATGTGTAGGTCATAGATTTTACATTATCCTTTCATTTTATTTAAATCCTTTATTAATGAGGTAATCGCTGCATCATCATGATGTCATAAATAGTTTAATTTATTTAATGTCTAAAAATTATAAAAAAATATAATTATGTAGGAAATATTTTTATCTTTCCAATTAATATTTATAGTCAAAAATCTGACTTGTATAACCCCATGTAAAATTATTTTTAGTAAAACAACTCATGTTTGTGTCATTTTTACTTTTACATTAAATAAAAAGTTATTTATGTCATTTCCAAACCAAAGTGGCTCCATGGGATCCCCAAGTTGACCCATGGATTGACTTGGTCGGCCATGACACATCCAATGAGGGTAGGACATGTGTCAATTTCATCTGATATTATTAAAACATTATTTTTATCTTAAACTAAACTAATTACCTCTAATCGCGATTAAAAACTTAAAAGTTACTATTCACCAAAACATTATTTTAATCCCATTGAACCACATTTTACTTCTTAATGAAAACCATGTATGTCTGATTTTTGAAATTAAAAACACAGAGGTGGTAAAATTTCATTTAAATGAAAAATCAGTTTTTATAAGTACCACTTAGTGGTTTCACTATTCATCAAAAATTGAAGTTTTCCAGAAAAATACCAAAACTTCACCCTAAGTTATATTTGATATTATGAATTAAAAAATGATGTCTATTTTACAAAATTCAAAACATATAAGTTGCATTAATTAATTTAATAATTAATTCCCGCTGTCAGAGCAAATAGCGTGTTTTTATGAAACAATAAGTATCAAAAGATTGACACTAGCTTAAGTCCCATTTCAAAGTGAAATTAATTCCAACGACCACTATTGAATTAAATGGTAAAAATATATTCTAATTGAACTTTAAAAAAAATTCAAAAGATAATATAACCATATAATTAAATTAGATGAAAAAGAAGTTTTGATGTAAAATGCAATATCTTTCTCTATTCATTAAAAAATGAACATTGTCAGAAAAATACCAAAAAATTATCCAATGTAAATTTCAATGTTCCAATCACAAATAATATGTTTATTTTGACAAATAGAGATTATAAAATTGTCAAAATTTTGATTTAAAAATGGTTTGCCATCAAAAGGCAATAAAACAATCTTTTAAAAATATTAGTGTATTCCATGCTTAAGATTGGATTTATTCTCATTTTAAGCCTCTAAAACACTATCTAATTCATTAGTAGACATAGATAAAAATATCTATTATTCATTAATTACTTGGGATGTTACATCCTTCCCCCCTTTATAAAATTGCGTCCCCGCAATTTATTTACTTATCGGATAAGTGGGGGTATTTAGCCCTCATTGCATTTTCAGATTCCCATGTTGCCTCTTCAATCATGTGGTTTTTCCACAAAACATTTACCTGATAAATCACCTTATTCCGTAACACTTGCTCCCTATGATCAAGAATCTGGACCGGTTGTTCCTTATAAGATAGGTTCTCTTCCAGCTGGACTACCTCTGGACTCAAAACATGATATGGATCTGAAATGTACTTTCTCAGCATCGAAACATGAAAAAAATTGTGTACCTGAGATAAACTCGGAGGTAAAGCCACTCGGTATGCAACTGATCCATCTCTCTCCAGAATTTCATATGGTCCAATGAACCTTGGACTCAGCTTTCCTTTCTTACCAAATCGCATCACACTTTTCCATGGTGAAACTTTGAGAAAAACATGATCGCCTACCTCAAAATATAGATCCTTCCTCCTGTTGTTTGCATAACTCTTCTTCCTACTCTGAGCTGTTCTCATGTGTTTCTGAATCAACTGAACTTTTTCTGCCATCTCTTCTACCAATTCCGGTACCATCAGGTTCCTTTCACCTACTTCATCCCAGAAAGCTGGAGTTCGACACCGCTTCCCATATAATGCCTGAAATGGTGCCATCTGTATACTGGAATGAAAACTGTTATTATAAGAAAATTCAACCAAAGAAAGATGTTGGTCCCAACTTCCCTGATAATCCATCGAACAAGCTCGTAGCATATCCTCCAAGGTCTGAATTGTTTGTTCTGATTGCCCATCTGATTGAGGATGAAAAGATGTACTAAAATTTAATTCAGTACCCAACGTCTTCTGAAGGCCTTTCCAAAAGTTAGAAGTGAACCTGGGATCACGGTCAGATACAATGGAGAGAGGAACTCCATGTAACCTGACTATCTCTTTAAGATACAAACGGGGAAGCTTATCTAAGGAAAAAGTATCTCGTATAGAAAGGAAATGAGCAGATTTGGTCAAGCGATCAACAATAACCCAGATTGCATTATTAACTCGAAATGTCTTCAGTAATCCCACAACAAAGTCCATGGATATATTCTCCCATTTCCACTCTATCACTGGTAAAGGCTGAAGCATCCCTTTAGGTAACTTCCGCTCTGCTTTAACATGTTGACAAGTCAAACACTTCACAGTAAAATCAGCAATATCTCTTTTCATTCCATCCCACCAGTAATACTCCCGCAGATCTCTATACATCTTAGTACTGCCAGGATGAACTGAAAACGGAGAACTATGAGCTTTACATAACAACTATCTTTTCAACTGTGAATCACAAGGCACACACAATCTCTTCCCAAATCTCAAAACACAATCATTATCAATGTTGAATTCAGGAAACTTACCCTTCTGAACCATCTCTACCTTTTTCTGCAACTCACTGTCTTGCTTCTGTGCTTGCTTGATTCTGTCTGATAGAGATGATCTCACTGATACCTGAAACAAAACAGAAGAACTTCCTACACCAACAACTTCTATGCCAAATTTCATAAAATCCTTAACCAAAGGATCACGTTCCAAATGCAACAGTGTTAATGAAGCATTACTTTTTTGACTCAAAGCATCAACCACTTTATTTGCTTTTCCTCAGATGGTAATGAATTGTACAATCATAATCCTTGATTAATTCTAGCCATCTCCTATGTCTCATTTTCAATTCTCTCTGAGTGAATATATACTTTAAACTTTTGTGATCGGTATATATTTCACACTTTACTCCATAAAAATGATGCCTCCAAATTTTTGAAGTGAAAACAACAGCAGCTAACTCTAAATCATGTGTAGGGTAATTTACCTCATGAGTTTTCAAATGTCGTGAAGCATAAGAAATTACCTGATCATTCTGCATTAGGACGCAACCAAGTCCTTTCAATGAAGCATCAATGTATATAACAAACTCACCATTCCTGGAAGGAAGTGCCAAAACTGGAGCATTCACCAATCTTCTTTTCAACTCCTAAAAACAATCATCACATTCTTTTGTCCAGATAAACTTAACACCCTTCTGAGTTAGCTTAGTCATTGGACTAGATAACCGTGAAAAATTTCTAACAAACCTTCGGTAATAACCTGCCAAACCAAGGAAGCTACGAATCTCAGTTACATTTGTGGGTCTTGGACATTCTTCAACATCCCTTGTTTTTGCAGGATCAACAGTTATCCCATATTTAGATACAATATGACCAAGGAAAGAAATTTGTTGCAACCAAAAATCACACTTTCTGAATTTCCCATACAATTTCTTTTCTTTCAAGGTTTGAAAAATAACCCTTAAATGTCTTTTATGCTCTTCTTTACTTTTAGAAAACACCAAAATATCATCAATGAAAATAACCACAAACTTATCCAAGAACTCATCGAAAATTATATTCATTAAGTCCATGAATACAGCAGGTGCATTGGTTATCCCAAAAGGCATTAATACAAATTCATAATGGCCATATCTTGTACGAAACGCAGTCTTCAGAACATCTGCTTCCTTTACCTTCAGCTGATGGTACCCTGATCTCAAGTCAATCTTTGAAAAATACTGAGCTCCCAGGAGCTGATCAAAAAAATCATCGATATGAGGCAAAGGATATTTGTTCTTAACAATGATGTTATTAAAGGCTCTATAATCAATGCAAAGTCTCATAGAACCATCTTTATTTTTAACAAATAAAACAGGAGCACCCCATGGTGATGTTCTAGGTCGAATTAAACCTTTCTCTAATAAATCTTGCAATTGCTCCTTCAACTCTAAAAGTTCAATTTGAGCCATTCGATAAGGGGTTTTTGAAATTGTCTTAGCATCAGGAACTAAGTCAACAATAAACTCAACTTCCTGATCTGGTATTATTACAGCCAACTCATCAGGAAAAACATCAGGATACTCATTTACCACCGGCACATCATTAATCTGAATAGTTTCCTTATTTTCAAAAATATGTGCAAGGTAACATTCATTTCCATCTTTTACCAGTTTCTCAGCCTCTTGATATGTTATCAACAGTAAGGGTTCATTCTTGTACACAAATTGAAAGTCTTTCTGAAAAGAAACTTATTTAGCTCTACAGTCAATCTTAGCATGGTAAATAGAGAGCCAATCCATACCCAGGATAACATCAAACTCTACTATAGGTAAAACGATAAGGTTTTCAAGTAGGTTCTTTCCACGGATAAGGATAGGAATATTCTTATAAATTCTTTTTGCTTAACATTTCCCCCAGGTGTTTTTACCAAAATTTCAGGAGTCATTTATTGAGATGGTATTTCCATTTTACTAGAAAAGGTTTCAGAGATGAAAGAATGTGTAGACCCCGAATCAAACAACACACTGGCATAATCTGAAAAAACAAACAAAGTACCTGATACAACTTCATTTGACGGCCCGACATCTGCTGAAGTAGTTGCAAAGGATTTTACCACCCCTTTATGCTTGTAGTATAACTGCTTCCCATCACTCATGCTCTTTGTCGGACACTCGTTTTCATGGTGGCCCATCTCATTGCACTTAAAACATTTCACTAACTGTAAATCAAATTTGGTCTTACCATCACCCTGATCTTTTTCAGTGCAATCACGAGCCCTATGTCCCATATTACCACATCGGTAGCACTTTTCAGAATTCAGAAGACATTTCCCAGCATGCCTTTTACCACATTTATCACAAACTGGAAACTTAGTTTTCTTACCATCAGACCTTTTTGAAGAATTCTTTCCATTCTCCTGCCACATCGGTCTCTTCTTCTGCTGGTTGTTATATAACACTTGATCATCGGAAAACTCCATTTCCACCTTCTCAGCACATTGAACAAGCTTTTCATAACTTTTAAACTCATGAGAAGCTAATGCCCTTAGATATTTTGGCTTTAATCCTAATTAGAAATGATTGATTTTACTATCAAGGTCTCGGATAAAATTTGGAGCATACCTTGCCAATCGAGTGCACCTTTCTTCATAGGCGGCCACTGAGTCTTCCTCTTGCCTCAATTCGAGGAATTGTTTTCCCTTCCTAAGTCAAACAGCCTTAGGAAAATAATTCTCAAGAAATATACCTTTGAATTCATCCTAGTAGAGAGCATCAATCTCATCAGCGTCCCTGATATTTTTAACCATCGACCACCACTGATCTGCTTCACCCTCCAAACGGTAAATAGCAAGACTAACCTTTTGATTGTCTGAACACCCCATGAAATCAAAAATATTCTCCAGTGCTTTAATCCACCCTTCAGCTAGCACAGGGTCATATGATCCTCTGAATGATGGGGGATGTTGCCTCATGAAATGTTACACCACTGACATGTTCCTCTGCGGTTGATCTAGCTAATCTCATGCATGGATACCACCTCCATTTATCACTTGAGTCAACTGCGCCATTACTGCAACAAACTGTTTAGTTCCAATTCCGACCATCTCAGGATGCTGATTCGGAAGGTTATTTCCTTTTGTATGCCTTCTTAGCACTACTTCCCTGTTTCCTCTGCGAAAAACCATTCTGAGCAAACATTTCTTAGATGAAGCAACATGGTAATCTTCAAATGCTATATCATTTCAATTTGACCATAAAAAATATTTTTGGATAATCATTTAATATAATTCTAACTCCTAAAGTTATCTAAACCTCCCTTTGATACCAACTATAAGGCCCCAGCCTTAAACCTTACTTAATCTTGAGTTATTACAAGATTACACATTGAGGATCTTTTCAGGTTTAGAGTTTTAGAGAATTAGATCATAAAACATGCATTACATACCACATTTAAACAAAGTGGTTACATAAAATATAGTACTCATTTTTCCCATCAGTGGAAACATATTTAAAATAAAACATGGATATTTTCTTGACACTTCATTGACACTATCATCACAACATGTACCTTTCCCTTGACCTGTGAAAAAACATTTCAAAAACTTGGGATGAGCATAAAAATCTCAGTAAGGGATATAAAAATATGGAAAGGAAATCATAAAACATAATCACTTAAACATACCTCATAAAATCATGAATAAATCACAGAAATCATAAGACATAAAGGTAACTTGAGGCATTCAAAACATTCTTACGTAGGGAGTAACCCTCTTGGTTACGTTTGGAATACCCATCACAGTATATTCCCTAAATATCTTCGGAGAAACCTTAACGTTTCACTCCTTCGCGTTACCCAATGCATTGGAGAGCTATATCGCGCTCACCCACCCTTAGTTTATCACAAAACCACCCGTCTTCATAACAATGCCCAAGAACCATAACATAATCGTATCACATAAAACATGCATAAAGGAAACACAACATTTCCACATTTCAATCACAAGATATCAATAACACAGTGATATAATAAAAACATTATCAAAACCATTTTAAATACCAAAATAAAAGAAAAGTAAAACATGGTATTTATTTTTCTTTAAAAAAAGGTATGGCTTGTAGAGGAAGCCGAAACTCAAATAATGGTCATGGCGGCGGAGAAGTCGTTGTCGCCGCATACGTACGACAAAAAAAACATTCCCTTTTGTCATTTAGTAAATGCTTCATATAAAAAAGATTCCTTTTGAATAAACATAAAAGTCAAAGGGGTTTATACACTGTATAAAATAAGGTTGTGTATAAAACAAAATATGCCTCAATGAAAGGAGATTGAGACGAAGTCCCATACCTCGTATCCGACTTGACTTGATCGTTATTTAATCTCCTGAATAATAAACTTGAGTTAATTTCTACTTGATTAAGAACCTTTTTCAAGTTTATTATTCCTTTTATATCACTTATTACCTTGTCATGAATACTATGTAATTATTTTAGTTAATAACGGTCGTTTTAATGATCATTGGTACTTGAGTCAAAATATGCTCTTTAAAATTACAATTTGTTCATGTATCAATTATATCCATAGTTATACTCATGATTTATATATCATATATATCATATATATCCAGTATATACATGCATTTATAATATTACACAACGTTTAGAGGTAAGAAATGAAATGCACCGTTCATGGAGACGGTAAGTCGTACGTACACATGAACGCTACTTTCATTTCTATTTCATATTTTATGGAATGGAATCATAATGATATAAAAGTATATTATAATTCCATTATAATATTATATATAATATCATTAATTACATCCTTTATATGTCCCACATATGGCATTAACGAATCAAATCACTTTGAGGGAGCGGTAGTCCGCACTTCTAAAATGAAGATATCGCGTTTACCCATAATTGAAACCATAAAGGTATGCCATAAATGAAAAATACAGAAGATTAAGTAAAACATAAACATATTATATATCATATATAAATATAGTGACATCTTAATGGCCACCTTTTAAGGTGTTATATGAGTGTTGAACAATCATCGTTTCATGAGGCAGAAATTCTCCATCCACGGAAATAATATGTTCTTTAGCCATTAGATGTAGGTGTGTGTAAGTGTAGCTCGAATATTTATTATAACAACATCCTAGTATATTAAATATACTGGATTTGTTACAAAAGAAATGAATAAAAAGAGTTTAGGGGGTTGGATAAGCAAAATAAAACATAAGAACACAAGAGAAGACACTACCTTTAAATCGGGTAACTCTTTTTTATTTGTGCTCAAAGGCTTCCTTGGGAAGACTTATGCCCAAAGTGAGTCTTCTAGGAGTTATAGAGGGATGTGGAGAGAAAAATGGGTAGGGTTTGGCCGATCCAAAGGCTTTGTAAGTGTGGGTAAGGAGGTAGAGGTGGGGGCCTTTTATAAGAGGAGAGGAGGGGCACTCTTGGAAAGTAAAGAAATGTTACTTTATTTTAAAATTATTTTCGGATTTAAAAGGTCCCACATTGATATAATTCTAGGATAAGGTTATAAGGGTTCAAAATATACCCATCCAATAGGTTTTGGACATGTGTAGGTCATAGATTTTACATTATCTTTTCATTTTATTTAAATCCTTTATTAATGAGGTAATCACTGCATCATCATGATGTCATAAATAATTTAATTTATTTAACGTATAAAAATTATAAAACAAATATCATGATGTAGGAAATCGTTTTATCTTTCTAATGAATAGTTATAGTCAAAAATATGACTTGTATAACCCCATGTAAAAATTGTTTTAGTAAAACAACTCATGTTTGTGTCATTTTTACTTTTACATTAAATAAAAAGTTATTTATGTCATTTCCCAACCAAAGTGGCTCCATGGGGTCCCCAAGATGACCCATGGATTGTTTTGGTCAGCCATGACACATCCAATGAGCGTAGGACATGTGTCAAGCTCATCTCATATTATTAAAACATTATTTTTACCTTAAACTACACTAATTACCTCTAATCGCTATTAAAAACTTAAAAGTTACTATTCACCAAAAAATTATTTTAATCCCATTGAACCACATTTTACTTCTTAATGAAAACCATGTATGTCAGATTTTTTAAATTCAAAATACAGAGGTGGTAAAATTTCATTTAAACGAAAAATCAGTTTTTATAAGTACCACTTAGTGGTTTCACTATTCATCAAAAATTGAAGTTTTTCAGAAAAATTCCAAAACTTCACCCTAATCTATATTTGATATTCTGAATTAAAAAATGATTTATATTTTACAAAATTCAAAACATATAAGTTTCATTAATTAATTTAATAATTAATTCCCGCTGTCAGAGCAAATAGCGTGTTTTTATGAAATAATAAGTATCAAAAGATTGACACTAGTTTAAGTCCAATTTCAAAGTGAAATTAATTACAATGAACACTATTGTATTAAATGGTAAAAATATATTCTAATTGAACTTTAAAAACAATTTAAAAGATAATCTAACCATATAATTAAATTAGATGAAAAAGCAGTTTTGTTGTAAAATGTAGTATTTTTCACTATTCATTAAAAAATGAACATTGTCAGAAAATTACCAAAAAATTATCCAATGTAAATTTCAAAGTCCCAATCATAAAGAATATGTTTATTTTTACAAATAGAGATTATAAATTTGTCAAAAGTTTGATTTAAAAATGGTTTTCCATCAAAAGGCAGTAAAACAATCTTTTAAAAATATTAGTGTATTCCATGCTTAAGATTGGATTTATTCTCATTTTAAGCCTCTAAAACACTATCTAATTCATTAGTAGACATAGATAAAAATATCTATTATTCATTACTTACTTGGTATGTTACATCAAAGGCTGGATTTGGCTCAGGTTCTAGCCATGTTGTCTATTCCTCTTCTAATGGGATGAAGAGTGATGATGGTCAATGTTTGGTTATGGATGTTGTGGAGATTTCTTATTGTTCTTGTTCAATTATGGGGGAAACCCCTCTATTTTGGGTATCTATTAGTTAGAAGGGAAGCACATGGATGCTTATGTCGATGATGTTGGGCCGGATTCCATCTTTGTGATCCCCAAGTTGTGAGATTCTTCTGATCCAAAAGAGGTAGTGTATCATCCACCAAGTCATGATTCTATAAATCTGACTATTATTGCCTCCTCAACCCTGAGTTACAATCCTTTAATGAAGAAATTGATCATAGTTGATGAAGTTTAATTGAAGAGGGGAGCCTATTAGGACTGGCCCCAGGTTTATAATTCTTCATTCTTTCTTAGCACCCAATGTTTAACTTTGATTTGTTGAATATAAGGGGGATCAACACACCGGGTAGACAGAAGGAGGTTTGTGACCTTATTATCTCCCATAAGCTGGCATGTTTGGGCCTTGTTGAAATAATGGTTAAGTTTGTGAATTTGGATTCTGTTTCTAGGAGAAATATTCCTAGATGGTGTTATCTTATTAGTCAATATTATTCTTCTAGATTCCACATCTTGATCCTTTGAAATTATTATTTTTTACTAGATGATATTCAATTTGATTCTATTCAAATAGTGGAGTTCCTTTTTAGAAATGTCAAGGTGGATGCTGCTTTCTTGATTTCTTTTTTGTATGGCTCAAATTCTTTTATTGAACATAGAACATTGTGGCAGGATATTTATATCATAGGTTCTATCACTCATGAGGTTCCCTGTATTTTCTTGGTGATTTCAATGCTGTTAGATTCTCAGAGGATAGATGTGGGGGCTACATGGATTGGGATTTATCTATGGATGAGTGTAACCAGGGCATTTTTTGAGATAGCCAAGATGATTTGTGTTGTATAGGGTTGAGATTTTCTTAGAGGCAGGGTAATTCTAGGGTTCTTAGGAAGCTGAACAAAGCCTTGGTGAACTCTTATTGGTTGTCCAAATTTTTCTATTCTTTTTCCAGCTTCCTTCCTTTTAGGTTCTCAGATCATACTCCTATTATTATCAGAACTGGTGAAGGGCTACAATCAGGGAATTTACCCTTTAAATTTTTCAACTATTGGGATGATTATGAAGGTTTTTCTTCTATGGTTTTTTCCTTGGAATGAAAGGATCTTGGGTTTTGTGATGTTCCATGTTTATCAAAATATAAAAAGGGTCAAGAAAACCTTAGGAACCTTCATGTTGAAATACCAGCTCAAGCTTCCTATGAAGTATCCTTACTTAAGAGGGAGCTCTCGGACTGTCAAGACTCTCTGGTGATCCATGGTCCATCTAATGCCTTGATTCGAATTAAAAATAAATGAAAATAAAGTTTAAAGGCCTTGATCTTAAGGGAATCTCTTTTTACTCAAAAAAAGAGCAGAATATAGTGGCTTAAATATGGGGATCCAACTTGGATTTTTTATTCAACTCAGTTAATGTCAGTTTTAATTCTTTGAAGTTGGTTCTGATTCGTAGAGGTGATTAGTTTGAGTCTATGAGCCTAGAAATTATTATAGAGGAAACTATTGACTTATATAGATCCTTGGTTGGTTCCTCTCATTGTTCGTCTTATGAAGGGAGAGCTCGGTTAGTGAGTTTTTTGAGTAATGTTTTCGAGCAAGGATGCATCGAGGAGTTAGTTAAGAAGGTTGATCCGAGGGAGGTTTAGTGGGATCTATTTTCTCTCCATCCAAATAAAGCTCTAGGTCTGGATGGTTTCAATGATTTTTTCATCTCTACAACCTGGTCAATGGTTGTCTCTGATGTGACTGTAGTAGTTTTGGAGTTTTTTAGGTTTGAGAAGTTCCTAATGGAGGCTAATGTTTATATTATTTATATGATTCCTAAGGTTCCTAATGAACATTTTCTTTATAATTTTCATCCAATCTCATGCTGCAATACTATCTATAAATGTTTATCTAAAATCATAGCATCCAGATTGAGGAAGCTCCTCCCAAATTTCATAAATAAGGCCTAATTAGTGTTTATTCATGGGAGGTGGATCTCTGATAATATTTTAATGGGTCAAGAATTAATGTGGGGGTACCACCTGAATTCTGGGGTTCCTAGATGTGATTTTAAAATTGATATTTTCAAGGGATCTGATTCGGTTAGATGGAAATTTATTTGGGATGATATGGAGATTATTGGATTCCCTACTAGGTTGTCCTCTTGGATTAAAAGGGGCATCACTTCTTCCATGTTCTCTATTAATATTAATGTTAGCTTATATGGTTATTTTCTTTGGAAGATAGGGCTAAGGCAAGGTGATCATATTTCTCCATTTATTTTTTTGATCTATATGGAGAATTTTTCTCAAATTTTTGAATCTCTGATTTCTAGCTCTGGCTCTTTCAAATTCCATTGGATATGTAGTAAGACTGCTATTTCCCATTTATGATTTACGGATGATTTTTTGTTTTCTTTTGGAAATGTGGAGTCAGTTTTTATCTTAAAGAAGGCACTGGATATTTTTTTCTTCTATATCTGGGTTGTCTATTAATTTCTCCAAGTCTTTAATGTTATCATATGGGATGTCTAATGAGGTTAAGTGAAGTATCATGGATATTATGGATTTCAATGTTAGTTTCTTACCGCTCTATTGCCTTTGGGTGCTGCTTATCACCACTAGATTAAGTGCGGAAGATTTTTCTATTCTGTAGGAGAAGATTATTAGGAGAATCAATGTTTGGACTCATCATTTTCTCTCCTTTATGGGTCGGTTGCATCTTGTCCAATCAATTTTATTCAACATCCAATATTACTAGTGTTCTCATTTTATCTTATACAAGAAGGTGGTTAAGTTGATTGAAGGCAAGATCAGGAGATTTCTTTGGAAGGGTTTGTCTCTTATTGTGATAGGGGCTAAGGTGTCTTAGGACTTTGTGACTAGAACAAAAGATAAAGGATGATTAGGGATGAAAATAGTTGAGGATTAGAATAGAGATGAAATGTATAGGCATGTTTAGGACTTATGATCTCCCTCATTTTATTCAATCTGGGTGGATTGGGAAGGTCTTTTTTTTCTTCATCACTCTCAATTCTGGGTATCCAAAGTTCCTTGGAATTTCTCTTAGACTTAGAGAAAATTACTGGGACTTTGGTATTTCCTCATGTATTTTAATTCTTTATGAGTTGGGAATGGTTCTAATATCTCCCTTTGGTTCGACCCTCGACCCTTGGCTTCCTAGGGACCTCTTTTCTCTACTATTGATGATCGTATCATCTATGAATCAAGAAAATCTTCTTCTACTATGGTATCTGATATTATATTGGATGGGATATGGAATCTTACTCTACCCATTTATACTGATTTGTTGGACATTCATCATGAGATTCTTATGCTTCCTGAGCTGAGAGGATATTGCAATGGTATCCTTTGGAATAGTCATCCAGATTTTTCTATTAGGAAAGTTTGGGATACTCTTAAACTGAATTTTTCTCTTATTATTTGGCACTCCTTAGACTGGAATCAGTTTATATCTATGAGATTTTACTTTATTATGTGGCTAGCTCTTGTCAATCTACTGCCTACTCAAGACAGACTATGACGTAGAGGGATTCCTTTCCTTAACCGTTGCCCTCTTTGTGAAGCTACATCTGAGGATCTAGATCACTTATTTGTTAATTGTTATTTTTCTTGAAAGATATGGCATTCCCTTATTAGTCACCTCAATGTGACCTATTTGTCCTATTTTTTCTCTGATGTCATTTATTTTTTCTTAGAAAACTTCCTCAGTGGTTCTATGCTGAATATTTTGGGAAGAATCGGGTAATCCTGTTTGATTTACTTAGTTTGGAAGGAGGAAAATTCTCTCCGGCATGGTACCCTAAACATATTTTTAGTTATGTGTGGTTGAATTTGGAGGTTTCTCTTAATTCTAGAATCTCTTTATGCTGTAATTTCTCTAATATTAGTGAAAATTAGGAGCTAGTTCAGAGATATAATTTCCCTCTTTCATTTCTTAAGGATGGATCCTATTCTCTATCTTTATCCCCCTTGGTTTGGGGTGGATCTCGATTCTTGGTTGGATTTGGATGTGTTGGTTTCGCTGATGTATGGTTATGGGTGCCAGGATGCTTTTTTGATTATCTTTGTTTGGTGTTTTTCTGGCTACAGGAGGTCATCCAAAGAGTTGGATAGTGCTGATGTTGCTGGGTGTGGTTGGGATGGAGAGGCTATGCAGACAATTCTCCTTTATCTGGTATGGTTTGTTACTATGTGTTGGTTTTGTGATAAGTTGTTGGATGATGAGTTCATAGTGATGGGTTGTTTTGGTGGGATTTCTTTGGTTGGTTGCTTGCTTGCTAGGGTGCAAGTGTCGTACTAGGGGATACAGGTTGCAGTTTGGTCTGTGTAGTTTTGTTTGGTACTTCTGTGTGGAGGTATGATTGGCCTAGCTGGTTGGCTCTAGCAGGATGGTGGGAGGTTGGTGATTTATTTTTGGCTATTGTAAGGTGTTTGGTGGTTCATTTGGAGTAATGGTAGTTGCAGCTACAATATATTTTGGGCATAGGTTTTGGCTATGTATTCCTATTTGCAGGGCTTATTTTGGGGTTTTTGGCTTGATGGGTGGTGTAGATGAGTTGGTGTTGTAGTCTGTGGGCATGGGATGGATGGTTTCTTCTGTGATGTTGTTGTGGTAGGTTCCATATGGTGGTGTATTGGATGGATCTTAGGTTTGGTTGGGATGGGTGTTTGTTTTGTGGGTTACCGTGGTTGGAGGTGGAGGTATGTTTGGTTGTAATTTCGTAGGGGTCCGAGTGGTTGTAGACTGGGTTTTGTGTCTACAAGGGGTTTCCTTCTCTTGCAACTACTGGTTTAGTTGGTTGGGTCATAGTGTGTGTATATGTGTGAGTGTCCATGCATGTGAGTGTGTGTGTGTGTGTGTGTGTGTTTAGGCGTGTGGGTTGGTTGTTTCTTCCTTACCTAGTTTTAGTTGTGGTGGGATTTCAAGCTTCTGTGTGTGCTTGGCGTGTGGTTGTTTAGTGTTAAACGATGTTGTCTTCTCTCAAGCTCAACTTCCACTGGGCTCATATGGGGCTTCCGGTTTGTGTGCTCTTGGTGGTGTTGTCGGCTTCTCATTTGCTTGGTTCGTGTGCTTTTGATGGGGGCACTAATTCTATTGGTCATCTCATACACTGCTTGCTGGGCTCATCTAACCCCATCTAGCCATGTTCTCTCGATTCTGATAGTTTCTCTATGGGTATTCCATTTGTTTTCTTGTTTCCTATTTCTCCATGGGTATGCCTTTGGTTTTCTTTTGTTTGATTACTTTGGTTGCTTGATTTCCCTAACCTTGTGTTTTGGGCTACTTGGATCACCCTTACATGATCGTTTGTAATTCCTCTTTCATCTATATATAATTTCTATTTTCCTTGAAGAAAACACTAAAATCCCTTAAAACACCTAATTTTTTTAAAAAAACTCTAAAAACCTTAAAACGATAAAAAAATTAAAAATAACCAAAAAGATCCTAAAAATATAACAATCCCTAAAAACCCCTAAATAACCCTAATAACTGTCAAAATCCCAAAAAACCTTTAAACCGATAAAAATCCTAAAAACCCCTAAAAATCCAGGAAAATGTAAAAAAACCCTAAAAACCCTGAGAAACCGCTAAAAACCATAAAAACCCCATAAAAACATAAGAACCCGAAACCCCATAAAAACCTTAAAACCCCACAAAAAATCTAAAAACATTTAAACCCTAAATATGTTAAATACTATAAAAAACCTTAAAAACACTAAAAACTCAAAAAACACAAAAAGACACTAAAACCCATGAAAAACTATAAAGACCCTAAAAACCCTGAAAACCCCTAAAAACTCAAAAAAAAACTAAAACCCAAAAAACCAAAAAAAACCCCAAAAATCCCAAAAACCCAGAAAACCCCCTAAAAACTCCAAAACCCTCAATATCCCTGAAAACCCTAGAAATCCCTAAATACCATAAAAATCCTAAAAAACCCCTAAAAATCCATGAAAATGAAAAAAACCCTAAAACCCCTTAAAACACCTGAAAGCCATAAAACCCCTAAAAACACTAAAAATCCCTAAATGGATAGAAACCATCAAAACCACAAAAAACTCTAAAAACCCATAAAACCCAAAAAATGTTAAAAAAACTTAAAAAAACCTTCAAAAACCCTAAAAACCCTAAAAGACCCTAAAATCCTTGAAACCCCCTAAAACCCATAAAAACCTAAAATCCCCTAAAAACCCTAAAAACCCCTAAAAACCCTAAAACCCAAAAAACCATAAAGATCTTAAAAACCCCAAAAAATCCATGTAATGAAAAAACCCCCTAAAAACCATGAAAATCCACTAAAAATAATAAAAACCTAGAAAACCCTAAAACCCCAAAAAACCCTAAAAACCCACGAAAAACTATAAAAACCCTTAAAACCCATAAAAATGTAAAAAAAAACTATAGAACACCTTAAACCCCTAAAAATGTTTAAAAAATCTAAAAAACCTTAAAAATCCTGAAGAATAGAAAAACTAAAAAACCAAAAAGACCCTAAAAACCATGAAACCCCCTAAAACCCCTAAAAACCCCTAAAAACCCCATGAAATCCATAAAAACCCCTAAAAACATTAAAAAATCCTAAAAACAATAAAAACCCTAAAACCCACTAAAAACACTAAAACCCCTAAAAACATTTAAAAACTCTAAAACCCCTAAAAACCCCTAAAAACTCAAAAAAAAACCCCTAAAACCCCATAAAGACCCCAATAACCCTAAAACACCTAAAAACACCCCCAAAACCCAAAAACCCCTCAAAATCCCTAAAAATGATAAAAAACCCTTATTCCCATAAAAATCCAAGAAAACATAAAAAAGCCTACAAACCCTGACCCCCCCCCCCCCCAAAAAAATAAAACCCCTAAAGACCCTAAAGACCCTAAAATACCCTAAAACCCCATTAAAACTCAAAAAACTACTAAAAACTCTAAAAAACCTTAAAACCCCTAAAATGTTAAAACACTCTAAAAACCATAAAATCCATAAAAAACTCTAAAAACCCCTAAAACCCCAAAAAAGACCCTAAAACACCTAGAAATCCTAAAAATCTCTACAAAACTCTAAAAACCCTCGAAATCCCTAAGAACACTAAAAGACCCTAAAAACATAAAAAATAAAAACCTCTAAAATCCATGAAAATGTAAAAATCCCTAAAAACCTGAAAACCATAAAACCATTGAAAACCTTAAAACAAACCCATAAAACCCCTAAAAACCAATAAAAATCTTGAAACACCTAAAAACATTAAAAAACTCTAAAAAACCTTAAAACCACAAAAAACCCAAAAAACCCAAAAAACCCCTAAAAAGCTGAGAAGCTGTAAAAAAACTCAAATTCCCTAAAAACCCTAAAAACCATAAAAATCCTAAAAACCCCTAAAAATCCATGAAAGAGTAAAAAACCCTAAAAATTCTGAAAAAACCCCTAAAAATCATAAAAACCACTAAAAACCTTAAAAACCCTAAAACCGTAAAAACCACTAAAATATCTAAAAATCCTTTAAACCCATAAAAATGTTAAGAAACTCTAAAAACCATAAAAAACCTAAAAAGCTAAAAAAAAACCCCTAAAATCCCAAAATACCATAAAAACCCTAAAAACCCTCAAAATCCCAAAAAATCGTAAAATTCATAAAAATCCAAAAAAACCCCTTAAAATCTATGAAAACCTCAAAACCTAAAAAACCCTGAAATATACTTGAAAACTATAAAAAACCCTAAAAACCTTTAAAAAAACCCCAAAACCAATAAAAACCCTAAAACTTATAAATCTCTAAAGTCCCTCACAACCCCTAAAAATGTTTAAAAAAATCTTAAAACATTAAAAACGCTAAAAACATTTAACAACCCTAAAACCCCCAAAAGACCTCAAAATTCCTGAAAACTCCTAAAAACCTTTGAAAACCCCCAAAAAACCCAAAAAACCCTAAAAATCCCTAAAATTCCTAAAAACCAAGACAATCCCAAAAAACCATGAAAAATCTTGGAAAGCATAAAAACCCCTAAAAACCTTGAAAATCTCCTGAAAACCATAAAACCCCTAAACACCTTAAATACCCTAAAACCCCATAAAAACCCTAAAACCACTAAAATCTATAAAATCCATAAACCCCAAAAAATAATAAAAATATCTAAAAAACCCTAAAACCCATAAAAAACTCAAGAAAAACCTCTAAAACCCAAAATGACCCTAAAAACCCTAAAAACCTGTAAAAATAGAAAAACCCTAAAAACCCACAAAATCCCAAAAACCCAAAAACCTATAAAATCATAAAAATTCTAAATGACCCCTAAAAATATATGAAAATGTAAAAAATCTTAAACACCTTAAAAACCCCTGAAAAATGATAAAAATCCCTAAAAAACACAAAAAAACAAAAAAACCCATAAAATCCTAAAAACCAAATAAAAAATATAAAAACTCTTAAAAACCCTAAAACCCCAAAAATACCCTAATACCATGAATCACCCTAAAAACCCTAAAACCCCTAAAAACCATGAACCCCATCAAAATACAAAAAAACCCTAAAAACCACAAAAATCTTAAAAAACCCTTAAAAATCCATGAAAATGAAAAAAAAACCTAAAAATCATAAAAAAAACTTGAAAACCATAAAACCCCCAAAAAATCTAAAAACCAAAAACCCCATAAAAATCGTAAAAACCACTAAAAACTATAAAACCCCATAAAATCCTTAAAAACATTAAAAACTCTAAAAAACATAAAACCCCCTAAAATACTCAAAAAAACTCTAAAACCCCAAAAAGATCCTAAAAACACTAAAAAACACTAAAAAAATTAAAACCACAGAAAAACCCTAAAAATATTTAAAACCACTAAAAACCCTAAAAACCACAAAAATCCTAAACACCACTAAAAATGCATGAAAACATAAAAACCCCTAAAAACCCTGAAAACCCACAAAAAACCATAAAACCCCCTAAAACCTTAAAAACCGTAGAAACGCATAAAAACTCTAAAATTCCCTAGAACCCCTAAAAATTCAAAAAATCCTAAATACTCAAAAATAACCTAAAAACCTAAAACGACCAAAACCCCCCTAAAATCCTCTAAACCCTCAAAAACCCTAAAAACACTAAAAATCCTAAAGATCCTAAGGATCCTAAAAAATCCTAAAAAATCCATTGAAACGTAAAAAAACCTAAAAACCCTAAAACCCCCCTTAAAATCGAAAAAACTGTAACACCTTACAAAACCTAAAACCCATAAAAACCCTAAACCCCTAAAAACCCAAAAATACAAGAAAACATTTAGAAACCATTAAAAACCCTAAAAACCATCAAAACACTAGAAACCCCAAAACCATCAAAATCCATAAATACCCTAAAAACCATAAAAATCCTGAAAACCTCCTAAAAGTCCACGAAAATTAAAAAAAAACCCTAAAACACTTAAAAACCGTAAAAACCCCTAAAACCCAATAAAAACACAAAAAAACATAACAAACTCTAAAAACCCTCAAACCCATAAAAATGTTAAAAAACTAAAACCATAAAAGCCCAAAAATCTAAAAACCCAAAAAACCCAAAAAAACCTAAAAGACCCTAAAAACCCTAAAAAAGGCCAAAACCCCAAAAAAACCCCTGAAAAACCAAAAACCCCTAAAAACCCCAAAAAATCTCTAAAATCCTTAAAACCCTTAAAAACAAAAATAAAATCCTAAAAACCCTAAAAACCATAAAAAACCCTAAAAACCCCTAAAAACCCAGTGAAAATTCTAAAAACCATATAAACCCCTAATAACGTTAAAAACTGTAAAAAACATTAAACCCATAAAAAACTAAAAAACCCCATAAAAACCCAAAAGACACTAAAGCGCCTAAAAAAATGAAAAAAACCTCTGAAAACCCCTAAAATCCCTAAAAATCCCTTCAAACCCTAAAAAACAATAAAAACCATATAAAACCTAAAAAACCCCTAAATATCTATAAAAACGTAAAAACCCAGAAAACCCCCAGAAAACCATAAAAACCCCTAAAACATATAAAAACCCTAAAAACCACTAAAAACTATAAAAACCCCTTTAAACCGCTAAAAACTTTACAAAATTATAAAAGCCTTAAAAACCCAAAAAACCCCTCAAAACCCCTCAAAACCTTCAAATACACTAAAAACCCTAAAAACCATGAAAACCTATAAGAACACTTGAAAACCCCTAAAACCAATAAAAATCCTAAAAAACCCTAAAAACCATAAAAATTATACAAACTAATAAAAACAATAAAAAAACCATAAAAACCGATAAAACCCATAAACCACTAAAAACTCTAAAAACCCTTAAAACCCATAAAAATGTTAAATAACTCTAAAAACATTAAAAAACCTAAAAAACTCAAAAAAACCCTAAAATCCCAAAAATACTTTTAAAACCCTGAAAACCCCCTAAAAACCCCCCAAACCCCTAAAAAGCCCTAAAAACCCATAAATCCCTTAAAACCCCTAAAAATCATAAAAACAATAAAATTCATAAAAAACCCCTAAAATCCATGAAAACATAAAAACCCGTAAAAACACTGAATAGCCCTTGAAAAATATAAAACCCCCTAAAAACCTTAACCCCCAACCCATAAAATCCTAAAAACCCACCAAAACTCAGAAAACCCATAAAACCCAAAAAAACATTAAATAACTCTAAAAAAACGTTAAAAACCATAAAAACTCAAAAAGACCTAAAAACCTAAAAGGTCCTTAAAAACCCTAAAACCCCTAAAACCCCCCTGAAAACCCTTAAAAACCCCTGAAAATCCCTGAAAATCCTAAAACACCCTAAAAAATATCAAAATCCTAAAAACACCCTAAAAATCCATGAAAACATAAAAACCCCTAAAACACCTAAAAACCCCTAAAAACCACTAAAAACACTAAAAACCCTTAAACCCCCCTAAAAATAAAAAAAATAAAAAACCATAAAAACCCTAAAAAACTAAAAAAACTCCTAAAACCCCAAAAGACCCTAAAAATTATGAAAAACCATAAAACCCTAAAAACTCTCAAAATCTCTAAAACTTCTAAAAACGATAAAAAGCATAAAAATCCTAAAAAACCCCAAAAATCCATGAAAAGGTAAAAAATCTGAAAAACCTTGAAAACCCCTTGAAAAACATAAAACCCCCTAAAAACCTTAAAAACCCATAAAAACAACAAAAAAACTAAAAACACTTAAAACCACTAAAAACATTAACAACTCTAAAAAACTGTAAAACCCCTAAAAACACAAAAAACCCTAAACCTCAAAAGATCCTAAAAATCCTAAAATACCCCCAAAAAATCTAAAAAATTCAAAAAAACCCTAAAACCCTTAAAATCCCTAATAACCCTAAAAACTATAAAAACCAATAAATTCCTAAAACCCCCCTAAAAATCCATGAAAAACTAAAAGACCCCCAAAACCTTGAAAAACTCCTAAAAACCATAAATACCCCTAAAAACCTTTAAAAAAACCTAAAAACCAATAAAACCCTAAACCATTAAAAACTCAACCCCCCTCCCCCCCTTAAAACCACTAAAACATTAAAAACTCTAAAAACCTTAACACCCCCCCAAAAAAAATCAAAAAACCAAAAAAAAACTCAAAAAGACCCTAAAAACACTGAAAACCCCTAAACACCTGAAAACCCCATACAAACCCTCAAAATCCCATGAAACCATAAAAACCCCTAAAATCATAAAAAAACCTAAAAAACCCCTAAAAATCCCTAAAAACGTAACAAACCCTAAAAACCCAGAAAAACCCCAGAAAACCATAAATATCCCAAAAAACCAAAAAAAAACTAAAATCCCATAAAATACCTAAAAACACACAAAAACTCTAAAACCCATTAAAACCCTTACAAATATAAAAAAGGATAAAACCCATAAAACAAAAAAAACAATAAAACCCCAAAACACCCTAAAAAACCAAAAACCCCAAAAAACCCTAAAAACCCCTAAAACCCTAAAAACTCCAAAAATCATTGAAAACCCTAAAAACCCTAAAACCTAAAAAAATCCGAAAACCATAAAAATCCACGAAAAGATAAAAAACCCCAAAAAAACCAAAACCCCCTGAAAACCATAAAAACCCTAAAAATCAATAAAAATCTAAAAACCCTTAAAACCCCTAAAAATGATAAAAATTCAAAAAAACCTCAAAAACCCTAAACACTCAAAAAAACCTAAAATCCAAAAAGACCCCAAAACCCCTAAAAACCTTAAAAACCACCAAATTCCATAATAATCATAAAAAATCATAAAAACCATAAAAATCCTAAAAACCCCTGAAAATTCATTAAAATATAAAAAACCCAAAACACTATGAAAAATCCATAAAACCATAAAAAAACTCCTAAAAACATTAAAAACCCACTAAAACTATGAAAAACCTTTAAACCCCATTTTTTCAAAAACTCTAAAAAACCTTACATCCATTAAAAACTCAAAAAACCCTAAAAATATTAAAAGACCCTAAAAACCATGAACCCCTGAAAAACCGAAAAAACCATAAAAATCCCTAAAAACAATAAAAACCCTAAACCCCCTGAAAATCCATGAAAACATAAAAAACCATAAAAACCCTGATAAACCCCCAAAAACATTAAAAACTCCTAAAAACCTTATATCCCTTAAAAAATTCAAAAAACCCTAAAAATAAAAAAAGAACCTAAAAACCCTAATCCCCTGAAAAACAGAAAAAACCTTCAAAATCCCTAAAAATTATAAAATCCCTAAAAACTATAAAAACCCTAAAAACTCATGAAAGTCTATGAAAACGTAAAAAAACCCTAAAAACCTTGAAAACCCCCCAAAAACAATAAAAAATCCTAAAAACCTTAAAAATCCCTAACAACTACTAAAAACCCTAAAAAGATTTTAAAACCCTAAAACGGGAAAAACTCTAAAAAAATCTAAAAAACCTAAAACACTTTAAAAACCCTAAAAATCTCACAAAGACTATAAAAATATTGAAAAACCCTAAAAACCGAAAACCCCGAAACCCCCTATAAATCCCTAAAACCACAAAAAACCATAAAAATCCTAAAACCCCCCTAAAAATCCATAAAAATGTAAAAAACCCTAAAAACCCTAAACCCCCCCCCCTGAAAAACATAAAAACACCTAAAAACCATAAAAACCATAGAACCCTAAAAACCCTAACCCCCCTAAAAAACATAAAAACACCTAAAAAGCATAAAAAACACAAAAACCCCTAAAAACTACTAAGAACACTAAAAACCCTTAATAACGTTAAAACCTCTAAAAACCTTAAAACTCCTAAAAATCTCAAAAAACTCTGAAAAATCCAAAAGGTCCCTAAAAACCCTGAAATCCCCTCAAAACCCTTGAAAGACCCTAAAAACCCACAAAATCCCCAAAACCCCACAAAATCCTAAAAATTTCTGAAAATGTAAAAAACTTTGAAAATCAATTGAAAACCATAAATACCCCTAAAACCATAAAAAAACCCTAAAACCCCATAAAAACAACTAAAAAAATCTAAAAACCCTTTAAACAACTAAAAACATTAAAAAACTCTATAAACTAGAAAATAACCATAAAAACCCAAAAAAAACCTTAAATCCCAAAAAAAACCCAAAAAACCCAAAAAACACATGAAAACCCTAAAAACACTCAAAATCCCTAGAGACCCTAAAAACCATAAAAATCATAAACCCCCCTAAAAATCAATGAAAATGTAAAAAACACTAAAAACCTTAAAAAAACCCCTAAACCCCTAAAAGCCTTAAAAACCTTAAAAACCCCAAAAACCCATAAAAACCCTAAAACCCACTAAAAATACTAAAAAATCCCTTTAAACCCCTAAAAACATTCAAAACTCTAAAAAACCTTAAAAAACCTAAATAACCCAGCCTTCCAAAAAAAACCTAAATAACTAAAAAACCATAAAACCCCAAAAAGACCCAAAAAGCCATGAAAAAACATAAAAACCCAAAAAAATACCCTTGAAAACCCCTAAACCCCTCAAAATCAATAAAAACCCTAAAAACCCTAAAACCCTTAAAAATCCTAAAAAACCCCTAAAATCCATGAAAATGTAAAAAGCCATAAAAAGCTCCCAAAAACCATAAAAACCCCTAAAAACCTTTAAAAATATTATAAAAATCTTTAAAAAATAAAAAAACCCTAAAACAGTTCAAAATTCCTAAAAAAACATAAAAAATCTAAAAACCCTTTAAAAATATATGAAAATGTAAAAATCCCTAAAAACCCTGAAAAAACCCATGAAAACAATAAAAACCCATAAAAATAGAAAAACACTGAAAACCTAAAAAACACAAAAAAACAATAAAGATTATAAAAATTATTCAAAACCATAAATGGTTAAAAAAATCTAAAAAAACATAAAAATCTAAAAAACCCTAAAAACCCAAAAAAACATAATAATCCTGAAAATCCCTAAAAACCCTAAAACCCCTGAAAAACACTAAAAACACTAAAAATCATAGAAATCATAAAAAACCCCTAAAAATCCATGAAAACATAAAACCCCATAAAAACTAGAAAAACCCCTGAAAACCATAAAACCCCCCAAAACCATAAAAACCCTAAAACCCAATAAAAACCCTAAAACCCCACTAAAATCTCCAAAAAAAGTTTAAAACTCCTAAAATGTTAAAAAAACTCTAAAATATATTAAAACCCTAAAAAATCAAAAAAAACCCCAAAAAACCCAAAAAATCCATAAAAATCCTAAAACCCTTAAATTCACTAAGAACCTTAAAAACCCTAAAATGCATAAAAATGCTAAAAAAAACCCTTAAAAATCAATGAAAATGTAAAAAACCCTAAAACCCCTTGAAAACCATAAAAACCCCTAAAACATTAAAAAAACATAAAACCATAAAAACCCCCACTAAAAACCCATAAAAACCTAAGAAACCCCCTCTAAAAACACTAAAACCCCTAAAAATTTAATAACTCTTAAAAACCTTAACAACCCAATAAACTCAGAAAAACCCTAAAACCCCAAAAGTCCCTAAAACTCCTGAAAACAACGAAAACCACTAACCCCTCTGAAAAATCATAAAAACCCTCAAAATTCCTAAAAACAATAAAAAATTATAAAAATCATAACAATTCTAAAAAACTGCTAAAATCCATGAAAATGTAAAAAAACCCTGAAAAAACTCCTAAAAAGCATAAAAACCCTTAACACCTCAAAAAACCATAAAACCCGTAAAAACCTAAAAAAACCACTAAAAACTATAAAAATCTTTCAAACCCCTAAAAACGATAAAAACACTAAAAACCCTAAAATCCCTAAAAAACTCAAAAAACTCTAAAACCCCTAAAAGACACTAAAAACCATGAAAACCCCTAAAAATGCATGAAAACCCCTAAAACCCCTCATAATCCCTTAAAATCCTAAAGACCCCTAAAAATCCTAAAAATACTAACCCCCCCCCAAAAAAAATCCACAAAAACATAAAAAACCCTAAACCCCTAAAAAAACCGTAAAAACCATAAAAACCCCGTAAAGCCATAAAAACCCTAAAACCCTAAAAACCATTAAAACCACTAAAAACTCTAAAAAACCTACAAAACCCTAAAAATGTTAAAATAACTCAAAAAACCCTTAAAACATCTAAAAAAATCCAAATAAATCCGTAAAAACCCCAAAATAACCAAAATACTCTAAAATCCCTCAAAATCTTTAAAAATCCAAAAAGACCCTAAAACCATAAAAACCCTAAAATCCAATAAAATCCCATAAAATCCTTCAAAACGTAAAAAACCCCTAAAACTCCTAAAAGCCCCCTGAAAACCATAAAAACCTTTAAAAACATAATAACCCATAAAAACCACAAAAAACTCTAAAAAAACTAAAAACTCCAAAAAAGCTTAAAAACTCTGAAAAACCTTAAAAACCCAAAAGACCTCAAAAACCATGAAAACCCCTGAAAACCCCTAAAAACTTCAAAATTTCTAAAAATCCTAAACACCCAAAAAAACGTAATAATCCTGAAAACCCCCCAAAAATCCATGAAAACGTAAAAAACCCTAAAATCCCTAAAAACCCTGAAGACCATAAAGCCTCTTAAAAACCATAAAAATCCCTAAAAACCCATAAAAACTCAAAAAACCACTTAAAACAATAAAAACATTTTAAACCCCTAAAATTTTTAAAGAGTCTAAAAAACCTTAAAACCCAAAAAAATCCTTAAACCCCAAAAAAGACCCTAAACCCCCAAAAAACCTTGAAAATATATAAAAACTCTCTAAATCTATAAAAACTCTAAAAACCTAAAAACAAAAAAAATACTAATAGGCCCCTAAAAATCCATGATAACGTAAAAAACCCAAAAAAACCTTGAAAATCCTTGAAAACCATAGAAACCACTAAAAACATTAGAAAACCCAAAAAACCAAAAAACCCAAAAAAACCCAAAAAAAACCACTAAAAACTTGAAAAACCCTTAAACCACTTAAAAACATTGATAATTTCTAAAAACCTTAAAAACCTTAAAAACTAGAAACTACAACCCTAAAAACCAATAAAGAACCAAAAAACAAAAAAACCCAAAAATATATAAAAACCCTTGAAAACCCTAAGATTCTCAAAATCAATGAAAAACCTTAAAAACCTTAAAAAATGCAAAAAACCCCCTAAAAACACAAAAAACCATAAAAACCAATAAAAATCCATGAAAACTTAAAAACCCTAAATATCCTAAAAAAACCCTGAAAACCATAAAAATCCTAAAACCCCTAAAAATCCATAAAAAATTACAAGACCCTATAAATCCTAAAAAACCCCTAAAAATGGAAAAACCCTTAAAAATCTTAAAAACCATAAAAATCATAAAAACCCTAAAACCACTGAAAACTCTAAAAACCAGTAAAACACATAAAAACATTACAAAACTTTAAATACCCTTAAAACCCTTACAAACTTAAAAAACCCCCTAAAAATCCAAACAGTCCCTAAAAACCCTGAAAAACCTTAAAAACCATAAAACCCATCAAAATCCCTAAAATCCCTAAAAAATCCTAAAAACCATAAAAAACCTAAAAAACCTCTAAAAATCCATGAAAACATAAAAACCCTAAAAATCCAAAAAAACCCAAAAAACCTTAAAAATCCATAAAAATCTATAAAAAACATAAAAACCACTAAAAACTCTAAAAAACCTTAAAACCGCTAAAAACGTTAACAAATCTAAAAAACACTAAAAACCTTAACAACTCTCAAAATCCCTAAAACCCTAAAAAAACCTAAAAACCCTAAAATCCCCTAAAAAATCCTAAAAACCTCCAAAATCCCAAAAAACCCAAAAAAACCATAAAAATCCTAAAAACCCCTCAAAATTCAAGAAAACATTAAAAACCCTAAAATCCTTGAAAACCCCCTTAAAACCATAAAATCCCCTAAAAACTTAAAAACCCTAAAAACCCATAAAACCCTAAAAAACATAAAAACCCTAAAAAACTCAAAAAACCCTTAAAATCCAAAAAGACCCTAAAAACCCTGAAAACCCCTAAACACCTAAAACCCCTAGAAAAACTCTAAAAAGCCTCAAAATCCCTAAAAACCCAGAAAATCGTAAAAATCATAAAAACCACCAAAAAAACAATGAAAATGTAAAAAAACCTAAAAATCCTAAAAATCCCTAAAGACTGTTAAATCACCTAAAAACATTACAAAACCTTCAAAACACAAAAAACCCTAAAAACCCACTAAAAGCTCTAAAAACTATAAAAACAGTAAGAAACCCTAAATACCATAAATAACCTAAAAATTGAAAAAAAGCCCCCCAAAAAACCCCACAAAATTCCTAAAAACACTAAAAAACCCTAAAAAATATAAAAACCCTAAAATCCCCGAAAAATCCATGAAAACGTAAAAAGACCCAAAAAACCCAGAAAAACCCCTGAAATTCATAAAAATCCTAAAAACAATAAAAACCCTAAAAACCCACTAAAAACTCTAAAAATCATAAAACCCTAAAAATGTTAAAAAAACTTTAATAACCCTAAAAATATAACCCCCCCCCAAACCCACAAAGACACTAAAACCCTAAAAAACACTAAAAACCCATAAAACCCATGAAAATCCATAAAAACCCTAAAAAACATAAAAATTCCAAAAACCCTTAAAAATCCAGGAAAATGTAAAATACCCTAAAAACAATGAAAATCCCCTAAAACCATAAAACCCTAAAAACTTTAAAAAACACATAAAAACCCTAAAAACCAACTAAAAAATCATAAAACCCTTTAAACCACTAAATATTTTAAAAATATCTAAAAACATTAATAACCCAAAAAGACAAAAAAACCCCTAAAAACCAAAAAGACCCCAGAACATTGAAAACCCCTAAAAACACTTGAAAACCCCTAAAAACCAACAAAATTCCTAAAAATAATAAAAAACTCTAAAAACCATAAAAATCCTTCAAAAACCTAAAATCCATGGAAACATAAAAAAACATTAAAAACTGTAAAAACCCCTAAAAATAACAGAAACACTTAAAAAACACAAAAAATCCAAAACAACCCCTAAAAATCATGAAAAAACCCTGAAGACCCTTAAAAACCATAAAAACCCACAAAAATCATAAAAACCCACAAAAAACATTAAAATCCCTTAAAAACCCTAATAACTTAAAAAAACTCAAAAAACCCATAAAAACCATAAAAAATCCAAAAAACCCAAAAGACCGTAAAAACCCATGAAACCCCTAAAAACACTAAAAATCCCTAAAAACTCGTAAAAACCATAAAAATCTTAAAAAACCATAAAACCCATAAAAATCATAAAAAACCCCCTAAAAATCAATGAAAATATAAAAACCATAAAAACCCTAAAAACCCATAAAAACCCAAAAAACACTCAAAATTATAAAAACCCTTAAAACCCCTAAAAATGTTAGAAAATTCTAAAAAACCTTAAAAAACAATAAAACTCATAAAAAACCAAAAAAAACCAAAAAGACCCTAAAATTATTGAAAACCCCTAAAATCCCTCAAAATCCCTAAAACCCTAAAAACAATAAAAATCCTTAAAAATCCCTAAAAATCCATGAAAATATAAAAAACCTAAAAACCCTTAAAACCCCTGAAAACCATAAAAACCTCAAAAAACCTTAAAAAACCTAAAAATCCATAAAAAAACTAAAACTCTAAAAACCTTTAAAACCCCTAAAAAGGATAAAAAACTCTAAAAAGTCTTAAAACCCCCAAAAAACTAAATAAACCCCAAAAACCCCAAAAGACACTAAAATCCCTGAAAAACTATAAAACCCCTAAAAACCCATGAAAAAACTTTAAAACCCCCAAAACCCTCAAAATCCCTAAAAACATAAAAAAACCACAAAAGCCATAAAAACCCCCTAAAAATCCATGACAACATAAAAAACCTTAGAAACCATGAAAAACCCCTTAAAACCATAAAAACCCTAAGAACCCCTTAAAACACATAAAACCCCTAAAAACCACAAAAAAACTCAAAATACCTTTAATAATCCTAAAAACCTTAGAAAACTCTAAAAAAACCTTAAAACCCATAATAACTCAAAAAACCCTAAAACCCCATAAAAACCCTAAAAACCCTAAAAACCTTATAAAAACTCTAAAACTTCTAAAAATCCCTAAAAACCCTAAAAAAACATAAAAATCCGAAAAACTCCAAAAAATCAATGAAAACATAAAAAGTCCAAAAAACCCTAAAAAACCCCTGAAACCATAATACCCCCCAATAAAAAAACCTTAAAACCCCAAAAAACAAAAAAAACCACTAAAAACAACTAAAAAATCTAAAAACCCTTAAAACCCCTTAAAACCTTAAAAAAAATTAAAAACCTAAATATCTCAAAAAACCCCTCAAAAACCAAAGAGACCCTAAAAACCCTGAAAACCCTAAAAATCCTAAAAACCCTCAAAAAATACTAAAAACCATCAAAACTCGTAAAAACTCTAAAAAACCCTAAAAACCATTAAAATCTTTAAAAACCCCTCAAATCTATGAGAATGTAAAAAACTATAAAAACCCTAAAAACCTCAAAATCCATAAAAACCCTAAAAATGATAAAAAACCTAAAAATAATAAGAACTTTAAAACCCTTAAACCCCCTAAAAATGTTAAAAACCCTTCAAAAAAAATAAAAATTCAAAAAAACCCTAAAAATAAAAAAAACCTCTAAAACCCCCTAAAAACCATAAAGCCCCTGAAAAACCATAAACCCCCAAAAAAACATAAAAACCCATAAAAACCTAAAAAACACTAAAAATTCCTAAAAATGTTAAAAGATCTAAGTAACCTTAAAACCCATAAAAATATAAAAAACCCCATAAAAACCCAAAAAACACCTGGAAAAACCAAAAAAACCTCAAAATATTTAAAAACACTAAAAATAACATAAACATAAAAATCTTAAAACCACCAAAAAAATTTATGAAAATGTAAAAAACCCTTAAAACATCAAAAAACTCCTAAAAAGCATAAAACAAATAAAACTGTTAAAAATATAAAAACCCATAATAACCCTAAAAACCCACTAAAAAGATCAAAATCTCCTTAAACCCCATAAAAGGTTAATAAACTCTAAAAAAACCTTAAAACACATAAAAACTCAAGAAAACCCTAGAAACCCAAAAAGACCCAAAAATGTTGAAAACCCAAAAAAACGTTCAAAATCCCTAAATGCCCTAAAAGCCCTAAGAACCCAAAAGACCAAAAAAACCATAAAGAACCTGTAAAAATCCATGAAAACATAAAAAAACCTAAAAACCATGAAAACCACCTAAAAACCATAAAAACCCCTAAAACTTCAAAACCCTAAAACCTAGAAAAACCCTAAAATACCAAAAAGACCCTAAAAACCCATGAAAAACCATAAAACCCCACAATATCCGTAAAAAACCTAAAAACCATAAAAATTCTAAAAACCAAAATGACTCATTAAAACTTATAAAACTCTAAAACCCTTAAAACCATTAAAACCCTTAAAATCCTTAAAAAATATTAAAGACCTATAAAAACCTAAAAGACCATTAAAAATATAAATACCATTAATACCCCTAAAAACTCAAAAAAACTCTGAAAGCTTTAAAAAACCTAAAAAACTAAAAAACCCCTAAAAATTCAAAAAGACCCTAAAAATCCTAAAAAACCCTAAAAACCTTGAAACCCCTTAAAAACCCAAAAAACTCTCAAAATCCATAAACCCCTAAAAACCCTAAAAATTATAAAAGTCATAAAAATCCCATAAAAATCCATGAAAACATGAAAAATAGAAAGACCTTAAAAATCCTAAAAACCCATAAAAACTTTCAAAACCCACCAAAAACACTAAAAACTCTTAAAACTCATAAAAATTTTAAGAACAGTAAGAAACCTTAAAAACCTAAATAAATAAAAGAACTCAAAAAAACTAAAAAAGATCATAAAAACCCAAAAAACCTTACACCCCATGAAAACCCCCTGAAAAACCGAAAAAATTATAAAAATCTTAGAAACCCCCTAAATATCCATGAAAACGAAAAAACGCTAAAAACCCTAAAAAAACCCATGAAAACCATAAAACACGTAAGTCCTTAAAAAACCCTAAAATCCAATAAAACTCTAAAAACCATTAAAATCTCTAAAAACCCTGAAAACCCCTTAAAAACTTTAAAAAATTCCAAAAACCTGAAAAACCATAAGAACTAAAAACCCAAAATGACCTGAAAACCCAAAATACCCTAAAACCATAAAAATACCTCAAAATCCTAAAAAATCCTAAAAACCATAAAAACTATGAAACATCTAAAAATCCATGAAAACGTAAAAAACCCTAAAGACCCTGAAAACCCCAAAAAAGCGAAAACCCCCTAAAAATCATAGAAACCACAAAAACTCATAAAAACTCATAAAAACCACTGAAAACTCTAAAACCAGTAAAACACCTCAAGAAGTTACAAAACTCTAGAAACCCTTAAAAACCCTAAAAACAGAAAAAAACTAAAACCCCAAAAAGTCTCTAAAAACCCTGAAAAACCATAAAAACCTCTGAAAAATCCTAAAAACCTTCAAAATCCCTAAAAACCCTAAAAATCATAAAAACCATAAAATTTCCTAAAAACCTCTAAAAATACATGAAAACATAAAGAACCCTAAAAATAAAAAAACCCTAAAACCTTAAAATGCCCTAAAAATCCATAAAAAACCAAAAAACCACTAAAAAATCTAAAAACCCTTAAAACCGCTAAAAATGTTAAACAACTCTAAAAATCCTTAAAAACCCTAAAATAATAAAAAGACCCAAATACGCAAAAGGCCATAAAAACCCTGGATGACCCTAAAAAACCTAAAACACCTGAAAATCCATAAAAACCCAAAAAAACCCTAAAAACACTAAAAAACCCCTAAAAATCCATGAAAACATAAAAAACATTGAAAACCCTGAATACCACATGAAAACCATAAAACCCCTAAATCCATTAAAAACTATTAATATCCTTAAAAAGCCATAAAAACCTTAAAAAACCACTAAAAACACTAAATACCCTTAAAACCACCAAAAACATTAGAATACTCTAAAAAATTAAAAAAATCCTAAAAAAAGTCCCTAAAAACCAAAAAAGAACCTAAAAACTCTGAAAACCCCTAAAAATCCCTAAAACCCATCAAATTACTTAAAACAATAAAAAACCCCTAAAAAACCCTATAAACCATAAACCCCCCTAAAAACAGAAAAACCCCTAAAAACCCATAAAAACCTTAAAACCCTACTAAAAACTTCAAAAACCCTTAAAAACTAATGACGTTAAAAACGATAAAAAACCTTAAAACCCTAAAAGACCTTAAAAACCGCTAAAAACCCAAAAGACCCTAAAATACCTACAAAAATAGAGAAACCCCTAAAAACCCTAAAACCCCCAAAAAACTCAAAAAAACCTAAAAACCCAAAAATCCTAAAAAACCCTAAAACCACCGAAAATCACTAAAACCCTGAAAAACTATAAAACCCCTAAAAACCCTAAAAACCCTAAAAACCCCTAAAACCCTCAAAATCCATGAAAACAATAAAAAAATATTAAAACCATAAAAATCCTAAAATACACCTAAAAATAAAGGAAAATGTAAAAACCACAAAAACCCCTGAACAATCTTTGAAATCCATGCCTTACAAAAAAAACCTTTGAAAACAATAAAACCCCCTAAAACCATAAAAATTCATAAAACCCCATAAAAAACCCTAATAAACCACTAAAAACCCTAAAAACACTTAAAAACCTAAAAACTCAAAAAACCCTAAATCCCCAAAACACCCTAAAAACTCTATAAAACCCTAAAAACTCTCAAAATCCTTGAAAACCCTAAAAAATCCTAAAAACAATAAAAAACCTAAAAAATACATAAAAATACATTAAAACCTAAAAACCCTAAAAACCATAAATAACCCTTGAAAACCATAAAAAATAAAAACCTTTAAGACCCCTAAAAACCAACTAAAAACACCAAAAACTCTGAAAACCCCAAAAATGTTAGAAACTCTAAAAAACCTTAAAACTCTAAAAATTTCAAAAAAAAACCCAAAAACACTATAATGATCCTAAAAACCCTAAAAACCCATAGAATCTCTAAAATCCATTGGAAAACCATAAATACACTCAAAATCCCTACAAAACCTAAAAACCATAAAAACAATAAAAATCCAAAAAGGACCCTAAAAATCTATGAAAATGTAAAAACCCTTGAAAACCCCCTAAAAACCATGAAAATCCCTAAAACCCTTAAATATACTAAAAACTCATAAAAACCACAAAAACCAACTAAAAACTCCCAAAACCCTTTGAACCCCTAAAAAGCTAAAAAAACTCTAAAAAACCTAAACCCCTTAAGAAATCAAATAACCCCCAAAAAATTGAAATAAGTCCCTAAAATCCCAAAAAAAACCCCAAAACCCTAAAAATAAAATAAAAACCCTAAAACCTTAAAATCCCTATAAACCCTAAAAAACCCTAAAAACCATAAAAATTCTAAATAACCCCTACAAATCCATGAAAAATTTAAAAAGCCTAAAACCTTGGAAAACCCTTAAAACCATAAAATCCCACAAAAACCATGAAAATTTCTAAAAACCCATAAATACCATAAAGGCCCACTAAAAACTATAAGAACCCTTAAAACCCCTAAAAACTCAAGAAAAAAAATCCAAAAACCCAAAAGACCCTAAAAACCATGAAAACCCCTAAAACCATAAAAACCTCAAAAAACCTCGAAAAACACTCAAAAATCCCAAAAAAACCCTTAAAACCGTAAAAACCTTAAAAATACTAAAAATACCCAAAAATCCATGAAAACATAAAAACCCTAAAAACCTTAATGAAGATCACTCCTTTTTCCTATTCTCAATTACTGATTTTCTACCCCCATCCATCCAATAGCCTGAAGGCCTTCATTTTTTTTATTGATTTTGATAATCTACCTTTCAAGGGGTGAGGTGGAACCCTTACAAGGCCTGTAGGCATAAGTATTACATGGCCTATAGGCCTTAAAGGAATTCATTGTTCGTAGGCTTCAAAAATTACATACAACCTAGACTAACTACTTGGAACTGCTCCTCTCCAACATCATCATCGTGAAATCATCTCTCTACCCGGCTGTTCGGCTTGGAGTTCTTATGCATGCACAGGCTTGTCCCGATGGAAGGTGCCATACCCTCTTATTCTTGAAATCTGTTTAGCTTCTGCTGTGGCGAAAGTTCCTTGCTCATCCTACTTGTAGAGCTTGTTCCTTATAGGTTGTCTAGTTTGCATTTTCACTTAAGATGGCCCAAAGGCCTTGAGGTGGCTCGAAGGCCTTACTGACCTGAAGGCCAAGGTGGCCTGAAGGCCTTAAAGGACTTAGGGACCAAATCGATGGCCCGAAGGCCCAAATAGTGCCTGCTACAGGTCCTGCTACAGTACCTGCTATAGTACTGCATAGTTCCTGCTAATGTACTGCTACAATATTGTTATAGTACTACTACAGTAACTTGAAAATTATTCCTCCTCCTGGATTTGATCCCGGGTCGCCTGGATGCACTTACAGACTCCTTACCAACCGGGCTAAGGCTGATGTGCCTGATTTTCCACCCCCATTTCTCTAGACCAAGCTCTACCCTAAGGTGCCTGACCTATTTTATGGCCACTCACAGCTTCAGATCTCGATCTTGGAGTTCAATGAATCCTCCTCTCTATGTGAAATTACACTGGTCGATTGATTTTTGAACTGGTGCTCCCTGGTGGATTTATTTAACAGGTTTATTTTTTAGCAATGGGATCTTCAAGACCATTCTATAGTGGGTCTTATTGATAGGAGCCATATTATGATTCACTTTACAGCTGAGGAGGATCTTACCCTTGCTTGGTCTATGGCCCCTCAAAGATGCAATGGAGCCTATTTCACCCTTTTTCAGTGGAGCTTTGATCTTCACATGAACTGCAACTCACCGATGATTGAAACTTGGGTTAGATTTCTCAAACATACCCTCCCCTTTAAAAATCCTTCCATTATTTCCATGATAGGGAACCTGGTGGGAAGATTCTTATGCGTGGACAGTAAGACTCGGTCTGTCTTACATCGTGTTGCTCAGAGGGTCTTTATTGAGGTTGATGATTCTAAGGAGCCAGTGGATTTTATGTGGATAATTGTTGGTTAGGAGCTCTAGTATAAACAATCGGTCATTTTTGAGTTGTGGGTAGAATTTGTTTCTTCTTTTAGGAATCTTGGCCATCATGATTGGGTTTGCAGGCATGGTTCCAGGAAAAGTGGTGGTTTTAACCTAGCTCAGGTGGAGGCTGGTGGCAGGAGTAAGGCCTTGGTTGAGGTACATGATGTGGTTGTGATGAAATATTCTTAGTGTTTGCCTTCCTAGCTGAAGGTAAGTGCACCTTTTGAACAATTGAAAACTGATATGATTTTTGGGTGTGACATGGAGGTGGCAGTGACTGTTTCATGTGACAGGGCCTTAGAGGTTTCTAGGAATTGTAGTGAAAGTGATATGGTTAGTGCCGAGGTAATGCATGATGATGTTGGTTATTTTTCTTTTGGTGGAAAGCCTGTAGTCGAGGGGAGTGTTTCTACTACAGTAGGGGATTGTTTTCCCCCTGTGCTGAAGTTAAATCTAGTTCATGCTAGTTAGAATCACAAATTGAGTTTTGGGCTGGATAAGGGGGTGGTGGAATCTGAAGAATGCATTTTTGATAGGGATGTTGTACTGATTTGTGGTTGAGGGTGTTGTGGCTGGTGGAGAGGATGTGTGGACCTCTATAGGTGTATTGAATACATCTATTCATGTGGAGGAGATGGAGGTTTGGAGGAATCACATCTTGGAAACCTCTCTTAGGTCATTGGGGGAGGGTGTGATGCAGGTGCATGTTAGCATCCCTTTGCACAATAGTTTTTCTAGTTTGGAATATGAGGAGTTGGGTTCTGAGTAGCGGGGGATGAATATTGTGGAGGGGATTGGGCTAAATGGGAATGTTGATGGGCATGTGGAAGGATTTTTAGACCTTATTTCCCACTCTGGGAATGAGGACTGATATCCAAGTGCTAGAGATGAGGAGAGGTAGTTGGATTATGAAAATTAAGATCAGTTTTCTGTTGGTTCTGTCCTTGCTTTTGTATTCCCAGTTATTGTTGAAAAGAAATTGTTGAAGCCTGTAGAAGTTAAATCATCCAATCCTTTGGTCTATAATGTTTTCAGTAGACTAAAATATGACTTGGGAACTGTTGTTCCTAGAGATACTGAGTTAATGTTGGGTAATCCTATGCTTTTGTGCGGTTATGTCGCTATTTTATGCTCTGGATGTGCGAAGTATAACTCTGTTGAGTAGGAGTAGATTGAGGTGAAGGTTCTTGTGCAGAATGAGGTGCAGGTTTTGGCCCCATTGAGGAGTATAGTGAGGTGTAGATAGTGATTTTAGATGATTGTGATGGGATTGATTAGCTTCTTGTGATGGGAATCAGGATATTCAGTCTAGTCAAAATGAAAATGTTGAACATGTTGTTAGTCAATTGGTTCAATCTGATTGCTATGGGAGTGAGAGCAGGCAACCTGAGGGGCAGGAGCAGGGCTTGTAGTTGATCCTTTATTCTGGTCAGGATGGAAAACCACTAAACCAGAAAAAATTTGATGGGTACGAAGATAGTCATTTTCTTGTTCTAGGGGAAATGGCCCTGGAGGACACCAACATGCAACCCTAGTTCATGGGACGTGGCTTTGTATAGTACAGTGCCACAGGTGATGGGGTTCCTAGAAATGAAGGACATATAATGAAGCTCTAGCAATGAAGTTGGGTGGATGTTATTGCTGATGATGACAACAAGGGTGGTGGTAGAAAATCTGAGGCTGTTAGCGCAGTCAGTGATGTCTTGTTACATGGAAAGGAGAATGTGCCTTTGGGCTTCACTTCTTCTCCCCTAAAGATGAGGCCAAGGATCCACTTTTCTGAAGCTCGTGGCTAACAGGGCCACTTTTAAGGCCGCTAAAAAGAATGTGAATGATACCAAGTGAGGGAAGGCTTAAAAACTTGAAAAAAAAACTAAAAACCCTAAAAACCACTGAAAACAAAAAAAAACCTCAAAATCCAAAAAAACCATAAAAACCCTAATAACCATAAAAATCCTAAAAATCCCTAAAAGTCTACGAAAACGTAAAAAACCCTGAAAACCCTGAACACTCCCTAAAAATCATAAAAACCCCTAAAAACCTTCAAATCCTATAAAAACCATAAAAACATTAAAAAAACTCAAAAAAATATTTAAAACCCTATAAAACATAAAATACCCAAAAATACTCTAAAACCATAAAACCCTAAAAACCCACTGAAAACCCTAAAAACCCTCAAACTCCCTAAAAACTCTAAAACCCCCTAAAAACCATAAAAAACATTAAAACCCCTAAAAATCTATGCGAACGTAAAAAACCCTAAAAACCTTAAAAACCCTAATAAACCCCCAAAAACCATAAAAACCCGTAAAAACCCTAAAAATCATAAAAACCCGTAAAAACCACTAAAAAATATTAAAACCCCTAAAAATGTCAAAAGCATTAAAAATCTATAAAAACCCTAAAAAACTCAAAAAAAACCCAAAACCCAAAAGACCTAAAACCCCATAAAAACCCTAAAAATCCCTCAAAATACCTAAAAACCCTAAAAAAACAAAAAACCATAATAATTCTAAAACCCACAAAAAATCCATGATAATATAAAAAACCCAAGAAACCCTTAAAAACTCATGAAAAACCATAAAAACCTAAAAAACCATAAAAACACTAAAAACCCATGAAACCCCTAAAACCCAACTAAATATTCTAAAAACAATTAAAAGCCCTAAACACGTTAAAGAACTCTAAAAACCTTTAAAAAACTATTATACTAAAAAAACCCTAAAAACCCAAAAAAAACCCTAAAAACCTTAAAAACACCTAAAATACCAAAAAACAACTGAAAACCCTAAAAACCCTAAAAATCTAAAAAAAACCCTAAAGCCCCTAAAAAGCACAATAATACTAAAAAACTCCTAAAACCATAAAAACCCCATAAAAACCTAAAAAACTACTAAAAACATTAAAAACCCTTAAAACCCATTAAGTTGTTAAAAAATTCTAAAAAATTTTGCAAACCTGAATCAACAAACAAAACTCTAAAACCCAAATAGACCCTAAAAACCCTAAAAAACCAAAAGAACTATAAAACCCCAAAAAAATCCATTAAACCCTCGAAATCTATAAAAAACTAAATAATCCTAAAAACCACAAAATCCTAAAAAACAACTAAAAATCCATGAAAATGTAAAAAACCCTAACAACCTTGAAAACCCCCAAAAAACCATAAAACCCAGAAACATTAAAAAACTCTAAAAACCTTAAAAACCCTTAAAAAATAAAAACCCCCTAAAAACAAAAAAGACCCTAAAACCTTGAAAAACACTAAAAACCCCTAAGAAACCCCCAAACCCCTCAAAATCCAACAAACCCTAAAAAACTGTAAAACCCATAAAATTCCTAAAAACCCCCTAAAAATCAATGAAAACGTAAAAAACCCAACAAATCCTGAAAAACCCATAAAATCCTTAAAAAACCAAAAAAAAACCTAAAAACCCACTAAAAAACCCCTTATAACCCCTAAAATTATTAAAACTCTAAAAAACCTTAAAAGCATAAAAAACTCAAAAAAATCTAAAAAACCAAAAAAAAACCTAGAAAAAACCTGAAAACCCTAAAAACCAAAAAACCCTAGAAAAATCATAAAACCCCCCAAACTCCCTAAAACCCCTAAATCCCATAAAAACCATGAAAAACCTAAAGCCCCTTAAGGATTTATGAAGACATTAAAAATCCTAAAATCCCAGAAAAACCCCTTAAAACCATAAAACCCCCTAAGACCTTAAAAATCCCTAAAAACCCTAAAAACTACTAAAAACTCTGAAAACCCTTAAAACCCCTAAAAATATTAAAAAACACTAAAAAACTTTAAAAACCAATAAAACTCATAGAAAACCATTAAAACCCAAAAGGACCCAAAAAACCTAAAAAACTCTAAACACCTTAAAGCCACTGAAAAACTCTAAAACCCCTCAAAATCCCAAAAAAACCCAAAAGACCATAAAAATCATAAAAAATCCCTAAAATCCATGAAAAAATAATAACGTATAAGCCCTAAAAAACCCCTAAAAACCATAAAATCACATAAAAACCGTAAAACCCCTAAAAACACATAAAACCGTAAAAAACTACAAAAAAAAACTCTAAAATCCCTCAAAACCCATAAAACATTAAAAACCCCTAAAAAAATAAAAAACCCTAAAAACTGAAAAGTCCAAAAAACCCAAAATACTCTAAAAACCCTAAAAAACCCTGAACCCCTAAAAACCCACAAAATCTCAAAAAACCCTAAAAACCATAAGAATACTAAAAAATCACTAAAAACTCATAAAACCCTGAAAACCCACTAAAAACTCTAAAAACCCATAAAACTCTAAAAATCTAAAAAAACCCTAAAAACTTACAGTGACCCTAAAAACCCTGAAAAACCCTAATAACCCCAAAAATCCCCGAAAACCCCTCAAAATCCCTAAATATCCTAAAAACCATAAAATTTTAAAATACCCTAGAAACACTTAAAAACCACTGAAAACTATAAAAACCCCTAAAAACTTTAAAAAACACATAAGACCCCAAAAAACCCAACAAAAAACTCTAAATATCCTTTAAAACCCTAAAAACATCAAAATTCTCTAAAAAGCATTAAACCCCCAAAAAACACTAAAAACACCAAAAACCCCAAAAGACCCAAAAACCATGAAAAACCCTAAAAATCATAAAACCATTGAAAACCCCTAAAAACCATCAAAAATCATAAATCCCCCAAAACTATAAAAACCATAAAAATCCTAAACCCCTAAAAATCCATTGAAACATAAAAAACGCTAAAAACTCTAAAAAACCCCAGAAAACCATAAAACACCTAAAAAACCTAAGAAACCCCTAAAACCCATAAAACTCTAAAACCCAACAAAAAATCTAAAAACCATTAAAACCATGAAACCATTACAAAACTCTAAAAAAATTTAAATACCCAAAAAAACTCTAAAAACCCAAAAGACTTTAAAAACCCTAAAAACCACTAAAAACCCTCAAATCCATGAAAAACATTAAAAACCATCAAAATATATAAAACCCCTGAAAACTCTAAAAATAAAAAAATCCTAAAAACCCCTAAAAATCCTTGAAAGTGTAAAAAACCCTAAAACACTTGAAAAAACCCTAAAAACCCTAAAAACCCATAAAACCCTAAAAACCCATAAACCATAAAATCCCACTAAAAATTCTAAAATCCCATAAAACCTGTAACACCCGAGACTTTTATGTTATATAAATCATCAAAGGAATCTTTTTCTACACACAACACTTGCTTGGCTTGCTTTACACGAAATCACGACCTTCCTCGATAGCTTGCGTCGTACGCAATACCGAGTTTCACTAAACAATGATATGCTAATAAAATATTATTAAAACTAGCCGTTATGAATAGTAATAACCACTTTTTGAAATTTAATAAATTTTATTTTTCAAAATGGAATTAATTTTTGGATTCGGAATATCGAAATTATCCTAGGGTGAAATTTTGGTATTTTTCTAAAAACTTTCAATTTTTGATGAATAGTGAAACCACTAAGTGGTAGTTAAAAAACTGAATTTTTCATATAACTTAATTTTACCACTTCTGTGAGTGGAATTTCAAAAATCTGAGAGACACAGTTGATGTCAGTAAGTAAAATGTGGTTCAATGAGATGAAAATAATTTTTGGTGAATAGTAACTTTTTACTTTTATTTACCACGGTTAAAAGTAAATAGGGTAATTTAGGGTAAAAATGATATTATTATTACCCTAACACATGTCCTAATTCTATTGGATAAGTGTAATTCGACCAAAAAAAACTTAGGAATAAACTATGACCATTTAGGCCCACTTGAATTAGATTAGGACATTTATTATTAATTTATTTAAAGAAGGGTTAAAATAGTTAAAATCAAAGTTTAATAAGTAAATAATTTTTAATATAAGGTTATATATAAGATAAATTCGACTATAAATATTCATTAGAAAGCTAAAAATATTTTCTACATAATGTTAGTTTATTTGTAATTTTTAGACATTAAATAATTTAATTTATTTATGACACAAAGATGATGCAGTAATTATCTTATTAATGAAATATTGACATAATTGATGTTATAAATACCCAAATAAATGTAATTTGAGACTTTTTATGAATTCCACTAATTTTATAGGTTAACATGACATGTTATTATTGATTTAATTCAATTTTTTCTAACTAATCATTCTGTTATGATTTTCAAAAAAATCAATTACTAAATAGTGTCAAAATTGACATAAAATAGTTTTTAAAAGAAATATTATATTATTAATTGTTATTTTATTCCTAAAAATCTAAGGTTCGGCCAAATGACTTAGATAAGGTTATATATATTAATAATAAAAATCATGGGGTTCGTTTGGATTGTTATAGTAAGTTTATTAACCTTATAGTGTAAGAACACAAGAAGACACGGTAAAAGTAAAATTATTTAACTTAATGTTAAATCTAAATGATAAGGTCGAAATAGGAATATAAACTTGTATAAATTCTATTTTATGAGAGTATTTCTACCCATACCTACCTTATCTTCGAAATAAATCAATTTGGAGCTATTTAAAACCGAACTTGACTTTATAATAAAATAATAGTTTTAGTTATTCCAAAGGTGCCCCTCTCCTCCCTTATAAAAGGGCACCTACTCCCTCTCTTCCTCACACCACTTTGAGCCTTAAATCTTGTCCAAACCCTACAACTTTATCCTCTACACTTCCCTATAGACATCATAGAGGTCCTGGTCTTCTTCAAAGACCAATTTTAGTGCCCTAAAAGGAGGTCTCAAAGAAGAGGTAATGTCCATTACCGATTCTTTCATCTTTATTTCTTCTTCCACTTCTTCTTCTTTAGTTGTTTCATTATGAAGTAATAACATCAGTATCACTCATATACTGATATGTTATTGTAAGTATGAAAAAACCATATTTCACCATCTATCCATCTTACGGAAAATGAAATCACCGCGCGTGCGTACGTACGGAATACCGTCTCCACGCCGTGGTGTAATCTATTTTCCACTACCACTTTACTTGGATGGGTATAATGATGTAAATAATGACTATATATGATTATTGTAAAGTGATATTGATTCTGAAATAGTATACATACACTCCAATACAATTCCATGATCATGGGAACGATATCATCGCTCGTGCGTACGTACGGAATACCGTCTCCACGATGTGATGCGACTCGTTCTACATGATATTCATTGAATATTGATTATATAAATGAACTGAATGAATGAATATGATATATATTACACTAATAACATTCTGGAAATGAGGTATCTATAACCTAAAGAGAAGAATAAGAATTTATTCGACAAAACACGCATAAGAACAAAAAGTAATAAACACCCGAATAACAAGATGTAATGAAATATTACTAATAAGAAGATAAGAATATGACCATATATGATATCATAACAATGAGTATGATTATGGAATAAGTCAATAACATTATTTAAATCATTATACAGGAGGTTCAGATACGTACAAAGCATATCAGTCCTAAGGTAAAGGAAATATCACAATCTCATTTTTATCCGAGATTGTTTATACTTTGGCATTTACTGGGGTGTATTTTATCATCCACATCCATGTTTCCTCAATATGTAATATTATTTCCATTCACCTACAATTTTTTAAATCCTATTTTACCCTTCGGTGAGTTTTTAGTAAAAGATATGAAAGGAATCTTTTGTCTTTTTTCGTACGAGGTACTTTTTTGACTTTTCCGACAAAAGTACGAGAAGAATGTTTTTTAACTTATATGGCATGAATGGATTTTTAAAACATTATTTACAAGAAGCTTACTTTACAAGTTTTCAAGTTAATTTTTAATCAACTTCTTTTTGTTTAAAATTGTTTGACATGTTAAGAAAGGAAAAATGTTTTTGAAGTAGAAAGGATATTTTCCTCAAGAATGGAGTTCAAGAGTTTTATCAAAATTATTTTCCATCTAAGATAATATAGGGTTCTGTTTCTATCCCTATTATTAAATTGATTTGATTATGTTGTGATGGAAATATTTTTATGAATTCCTTTATCTTATATGAATTATTTTATGATGTCATGATGTTTAAGATTCCCATTTTTATTACATGTGTTATGCTATGATGTATGGTTTATGATTTTGTGGCACACATAAGAATGGTATCATTATGAGATGGGTGGGACCTATATCTCCCTCCAATGCATTGGGTAAAGATTTTATATATCACGAGATAGACATGGCTGGAACGGCAGGTTAAACCGGTTCAGTGAAATAGGTCTGAAACGAGGAGTGAACTCGGTTCAGAAGTGGACTTTGTCCACTAAGATAGTATTGGAAATGATTCTTTACTAACAAGAAATGATTCTCAATGATTATGTGTGTATGACACAAACTTTCATGTTTTAAGTTATGATTATTGGGATTACATTTCACTACTATGATTTATCCCATGTTATGAAATTATGATTTCTTTTGTAGGTTAAGATTTACTAAAGTTATGTTCTTATGTATATGATGTGATTGATATTTATTTTGTTTACCCTTACTGATCATTTGAGATCACCCTTTTGTATGTTTTCTTTCCCCAGGTCGGGAAGAAGGTTATTAAGTAAGATATGTCAAAAGGGACTATAGATATGATGAAATAAATGGGAGACAGTGTAGATGCTTTATGAACCATTTGTTTATGTTTCCCAGTTTCTAAGGACACTATACCTATACGGTCCTTTCCTGGTTTTGTTATATGTTGTAATAAGTGTGATTCAATTCTGAAGTAATAACAATATATGTAAAGTATGGGTCGTTACAGTTGGTATCAGAGGAAAGGTATAGTCAACCTTTGGAAACTAGGATGTGAAAGCCTTAATAAGAATCCTAAGGATAAGTCTAAGCATAGAACACAATCTTAGTGTTTTAGAAATGGCCATGAATAACCTATGAAAAGACCTTAAGTGTGAAATTTTATTCTTGATTATGTGGTTTTCCTATTATAATTAGTGTTTCTCACAATATTCTTCTTGGTTTTAGTCAATGGCTGGAACCCGTAGGAATCGTGTTAATATGGAATGCGACGGGCAATGCAATGATTGTCCCCAGGAGCAACCAAACGTTATGGGAGCTGGAATGAAAAATCTTGTAGCCATGCTCACACAACTTTCTCAAGCTATGAATCATGCAGGACTTCCAAACGAGCAAAGGAAGGAGCAAAATTCTGTTGAATCCTTCATGAGGCAGTGTCCACCATCTTTCATCGGGTCTACTGATCCATTAGTTGCTGAACAATGGATTAGTACTACTGAAAAGATATTTTCAGTTCTTCAATGTTCTGAACATGATAAAGTCATCCTAGCAGTGTATCATTTAGAAGGAGATGCTGATCAATGGTGGAATCTTATTAAGAATACGAGGCAAGGGGATGAAATTGAGTCCATGGAATGGGATGAGTTCAAGAACTTATTTTTCAATAAGAACTTCCCTAGTATTCTCCGAACAAAGATGGAGAAAGAGTTTCTTGAACTGAAGCAAAAGGATGATGAATCTGTTGGTACTTATGAAGCAAATTTTACAAGACTTGCAAGGTACTCTTCTGGTATTATTATCCAACCTGAGAGTAAGATCGATCGATTCTTTAGTGGCTTAAAACCAAATCTTCGAAGGGCGTTAGCCATAAGGGACTTCAATAGCTACGAGGAAATCATTCGATGTGCCCTCAAAGTCGAGATGGATATTGGAGTAACCCATCAGTCATATGGGTTTGATAAGAAGAGGAAAATGGAATTCAAAGGAAAATATAAAGAGCACACTGAAAAGAAGATGAGCTTTCCCTTATGCTCAAAGTGTGGAAAGAAACATGGAGGGATTTGTCTTAAAGGGACAAGTAAATTTTCAAATGTGGAAAGGAAGGTCATTAGGTATTTGAATGCCGCAATGATTGGAAGAAGATGTCTAATGATGAAAACAAAGGAAGGGATACACAGAATGACCCTACTAAACTTCAATGTTTCAAGTGCAAGGAGATGGGGAATTATGCCAATCAATGCCCAAATCCAAGGGTTGATGATGATGTTCGACGTCAACAAACTCTTGAGGCTAAAGACAAAGGAAATTCACATGCAATTTCTATCAGTGATGTGGATTATGATAACTATGTGGTGAAAGATACACTTATCATCCACTCTAAAGTAGAAAATGTTTTATTTGATTTTGGATCCACCAAATCCTTTATTTCTGAAGAATTTTCTAAGGATATCACCGTATTACCTCAACAGTTAGATGTTGAGTTAGCTATGACAACCCCTAATGGCACAACAGTCGCATAAAAAGTTTATAATTCTTCTCCAATTGAAGTTTGTGGGAAAGTGCTTCTTGCAAATCTTGTGATCCTTCCTATAGTGGAATTTGATGTGATTATTGGCATGGATTGGATTTCTCTACATGGAGCTCATATCAATTGCCAAAGAAGGGAAGTCACATTTCATATTCCAGATCAATCTATGATCGTCTATCGATGCAAGGATGAACATAACCTTCTAGTGGAAATTTATTCCATTTTATGGGTATTGATTCCACTAAATGAAGGTTATTTATCTCAAATGGTTGGTGAGAAACTCACGATTAATAATATTCCCATTGTACGGGAGTTTGATGATGTCTTTCCGGAGGAATTACCGGGTCTTCCACCGAATCGTGAAGTTGAGTTTTCAATAGAACTCGTACCGGATGCTTTTCCTATTTCAATGACACCTTATTGAATGGCCCCAATTGAGTTGCAGGAATTGAAGAAGCAACTCCAAGATAATCTTGATAAGGGGTTCATACGCCCTAGTGCGTCACCTTGGGGAGCACCTGTTCTGTTTGTTAAGAAGAAAGATGGATCAATGAGACTGTGCATTGATTATCGAGAACTTAACAAGATCACTATCAAGAACAAATATCCTCTCCCGCGCATTGATGACCTATTTGACCAACTACGCGGAGCTCAATACTTTTCCAAGATTGATCTTCATTCAGGGTATCATCAATTAAGGGTCAAAAGGGAGGATATACCAAAGACGACTTTCCGTACAAGGTATGGACACTATGAATTTATAGTGATACCATTTGGTCTTACTAATGCCCCTCCTATCTTCATGGATCTAATGAATAGAGTCTTTAGAGACTATCTTGATCAATTTGTGGTAGTCTTTATAGATGATATTCTTGTCTATTCAAAGAGAAAGGAGGAACATGAAGATCACTTGAGAATTATATTGAAGACCCTGAGAAAGGAGAAGCTTTATTCCAAATTTACCAAGTGTGAATTTTGGCTTCAAAAAGTTTCATTTTTGGGTCACATAATCTCAAAAGAGGGGATATCTGTGGATCCAAAAAAAAACAGAGGTTATTGAAAGATGGTCGAGACCAACAACAGTAACTGAGATCCGAAGTTTTCTTGGTTTGGCTGGATATTATCGACGTTTTGTGAAATATTTTTCACGATTATCTAATCCACTCACCAAGTTGACTCGGAAAAGATTTAAGTTTGTTTGGACGGAGGATTGTGAAGAGAATCTCAAGGAGTTGAAAAGAAGGTTATCCAGTGCACCTGTGCTCACACTGCCTTGTAGTGGAGAAAGGTTTGTGATCTACAGTGATGCATCCAAGAAGGGTTTGGGGTGTGTTCTTATGCAAAATGATATGGTGATAGCTTATGCCTCACGACAGTTGAAAATACATGAGCAAAATTACCCAACTCAAGATTTGGAGTTAGCTGCGGTAATCTTTGCATTAAAGATTTGGAGGCATTACCTTTATGGTGAGAGCTGTGATATTTATACTGATCATAAAAGTTTAAAGTATATTTTCACACAAAAGGAGCTGAATATGAGCCAAAGAAGATGGTTGGAGCTGATTAAGGATTATGACTTCTCAATTCATTACCACCCTGGGAAAGCAAACAAGGTGGCAGATACATTAAGTCGACAAGACAATGCTAGTTTATCCATGATGAGGATCAAAAAAGATCCAATATTTATGGATTTACAAAGGATGGATCTGGGAATTATAATGAAAGGGGAAAAATCGTATCTTTCTCAAATGAATGTTCAACCATCTATACATGTGAAGATTAAAGAGGCACAAAAAGAAGATGTCGAGTTACAAACGAAGGTGAGAAATGTTCCTGAATTCAACCTTGATTGTGATGGGATAATAAAGTTCAGGAATCGGGTTTGAGTTCCTCCCATCCCCAAATTAAAGAAGGAGCTGCTGGATGAGGCTCATAGTTCTTCATTCTCTATTCATCCTGGAAGCACGAAGATGTATAGGGACCTGAAAGAGTACTTCTAGTGGGATAGAATGAAAGGAGATGTTGCTGAATATGTCTCTCGACGCTTGGTTTGTTAACAAGTTAAAGCTGAGAGACAGAATTCTAAGGGGATGTTACAACCATTACCCATACCCGAATGGAAATGGGAAAACATCACTATGGACTTTGTCGCAGGACTTCCTAAAACGTCCAAAGGCAATAATGCTATCTGGGTCATAGTGGATCGTCTTACAAATTCTTCACACTTCATTGCTATTAGAGAGGATTTCTCTCTGGATCAGCTTGCCAGGATATATGTAAAGGAAGTGGTAAGATTGCATGGAGTACCACTTTCTATTATATCTGATCGGGATTCGAGATTTAACTAGAAGTTCTGGTGAAGTATTCAGCATACTCTGGATACAGAGTTGAGTTTCAGCACTGCTTATCATCCTTAGACAGACGGTCAGTCTGAGAGAACAATTAAAACTCTAGAAGATATGTTGAGAGCTTTCTCTATGGATTCCAAATGTGGTTGGGATCAACCCCTACCTTTGGTGGAGTTTTCATATAATAATAGCTTTCACTCCAGTATTCAGATGGCTCCTTATGAAGCTCTCTATGGAAAGAAAGGCAGGACTCCAACTTGTTGGGATGAAGTTGGGGAAAGAAAGCTATTAGGACCCAATCTCATTGATGAAATGGTAGAAAAGGTCAGATCTATTCAACAGCACATAAGAGCAGCTCAGAGTCAACAAAAAAGTTATGCCGACAACCGAAGAAAAGACCTAGAGTTTGAAGTGGGTGATAAAGTGTTCTTACGAATATCTCCCTGGAAGAGGGTCATGAGATTTGGAAAGAAGGGGAAGTTGAGCCCTAGATATATCGGTCCTTTCGAAATACTGGATCGTGTTGGGAAGGTAGCTTACCGATTGGCGCTTCCACCGAATCTCTCTCAAGTTCACGATGTGTTCCATGTATCTCTCTTGAGAAAGTACATACCTGATCCTTCACATGTACTTAGCTCAGAAGTTGTACCACTGAAGCAGGATCTTTCTTATGAAGAACAACTGATAGAGATTCTGGATCATAGCGAAAAAGTCCTACAAAACAAGACCACTTGATTGGTGAATGTTTTATAGAGAAACCACCAATTAGAAGAAGCTACATGGGAGCTTGAGGATATGATGAGGGAGAGGTATCCTCATCTGTTTGTTACAAAGTGGCGAATTTCGAGGGCGAAATTCATTTTAAGGGGGGTAGAATGTAACACCCGAGACTTTTATGTTATATAAATAATCAAAGGAATCTTTTTCTACACACAACACTTTCTTGAATTGCTTTACATGAAATCACGACCTTCCTTGATAGCTTGCGTCGTACGCAATACCGAGTTTCACAAAACAATGATATGCTAATAAAATATTATTAAAACTAGCTGTTATGAATAGTAATAACCACTTTTTGAAATTTTATAAATTTTATTTTTCAAAATGGACTTCATTTTTGGATTCGGAATATCGAAATTATCCTAGGGTGAAATTTTGGTATTTTTCTGAAAACTTTCAATTTTTGATGAATAGTGAAACCACTAAGTGGTAGTTAAAAAACTGAATTTTTCATAAAACTTAATTTTACCGCTTCTGTGAGTGGAATTTCAAAAATCCGAGAGACACAGTTGATGTCAGTAAGTAAAATGTGGTTCAATGAGATGAAAATAATTTTTGGTGAATAGTAACTTTTTACTTTTATTTACCACGGTTAAAAGTAAATAGGGTAATTAAGGGTAAAATTGATATTATTATTACCCTAACACATGTCCTAATTCTATTGGATAAGTTTAATTCGACCGAAAACAAACTTAGGAATAAATTATGACCATTTAGGCCCACTTGGGTTAGATTAGGACATTTATTATTAATTTATTTAAAGAAGGGTTAAAATAGTTAAAATCAAAGTTTAATAAGTAAATAATTTTTAATATAAGGTTATATATAAGATAAATTAGACTATAAATATTCATTAGAAATATAAAAAGATTTAATACATAATGGTATTTTATTTTTAATTTTTAGACATTAAATAATTTAATTTATTTATGACACAAATATGATGCAGTAATTATCTTATTAATGAAATATTGACATAATTGATGTTATAAATACCCAAATAAATGTAATTTGAGATTTTTTATGAATTCCACTAATTTTATAGGTGAATATGACATGTTATTATTGATTTAATTAACTTTTTTCTAACTAATAATTCTGTTATAATTTTCACAAAAATCAATTACTAAATAGTGTCAAAATTGACATAAAATAGTTTTTAAAACAAATATTATATTATTAATTGTTATTTTATTCCAAAAAATATAAGGTTCGGCCAAATGACATAGATAAGGTTATATATATTAATAATAAACAACTTGGGGTTCGTTTGGATTGTTATAGTAAGTTTATTAACCTTATAGTGTAAGAACACAAGAAGACACGGTAAAAGTAAAATTATTTAACTTAATGTTAAATCTAAATGATAAGGTCAAAATAAGAACCTAAATTTGTCTAAATTCTATTTTATGAGAGTATTTCGACCCATAACCACCTTAGATTCGAAATAAATCATTTTAGAGCTATTTAAAACTGAACTTGACTTTATAATAAAATAATATTTTTAGTTATTCCAAAGGTGCCCCTCTCCTCCCTTATAAAAGGGCACCTCCTCCCTCTCTTCCTCACACAACTTTGAGCATTCAAGATCGGCCAAACCCTGACAATTTCTCCTCTCCACTTCCCTAGAAACATCCTAGAGGTTCTGTTCCTCTTCAAATACCAATTTTAGTGCCCTAAAAGGAGGTCTCAAAGAAGCACTTCAAAGAAGAGGTAATGTCTGTTACCGATTCTTTCATCTTTATTTCTTCTTCCACTTCTTCTTATTTAGTTGTTTCATTATGAAGTAATAAAATCAGTATCACTAATATAATGATATGTTATTATAAGTATGAAACAACCCTATTTCACCATCTATCCATCCTACGGAAAATGAAATCACCGCGCGTGCGTACGTACGGAATACCGTCTCCACGCCGTGGTGTAATCTATTTTCCACCACCACCTTACTTGGATGGGTATAATGGTGTAAATAATGAATATATATGATTATTTTAAAGTGATATTGATTCTGAAATAGTATACATACACTCCAATACAATTCCATGATCATGGGAACGATATCATCGCTCGTGCGTACGTACGGAATACCGTCTCCACGATGTGATGCGACTCGTTCTACATGATATTCATTGCATAATGATTATATAAATTAATTGAATGAATTAATATTATATATATTACACTAATAACATTCTGGAAATGAGGTATCTATAACCTAAAGAGAATAATAAGAATTTATTCGACAAAACACGCATAAGAACAAAAAGTAATAAACACCCGAATAACAAGTTGTAATGAAATATTACTAATAAGAAGCTAAGAATATGACCATATATGATATCATAACAATGATTATAATTATGTAATAAGTCAATAACATTATTTAAATCATTATACAGGAGGTTCGGATATGTACAAAGCATATCAGTCCTAAGGTAAAGGAAATATCACAATCTCATTTTTATCCGAGACTGTTTATACTTTGGCATTTACTAGGGTTTATTTTATCATCCACATCCATGTTTCCTCAATATGTAATATTATTTCCATTCACCAACAATTGTTTAAATCCTATTTTACCATTCGGTGAGTTTTTAGTAAAATATATGAAAGGAATCTTTTGTCGTTTTTCATACGAGGTACTTTTTTGACTTTTCCGACAAAAGTACGAGAAGAATGTTTTTTTAACTTATACGGCATGAATGGATTTTTAAAACATTATTTCCAAGAAGCTTCCTTTACAAGTTTTAAAGTTTATTTTTAATCAACTTCTTTTAGTTTAAAATTGTTTGACATGTTAAGAAAGGAAAAATGTTTTTAAAGTAGAAAGGATATTTTCCTCAAGAATGGAGTTCAAGAGTTTTATCAAAATTATTTTCCATCTAAGATAATATAGGGTTCTGTTTCTATCCCTATTATTACATTTATTTGATTATGTTGTGATGGAAATATTTTTATGAATTCATTTATCTTATATGAATTATTTTATGATGTCACGATGTTTAAGATTCCCATTTTTATTACATGTGTTATGCTATGATGTATGGTTTATGATTTTGTGGCACACATAAGAATGATATCATTATGAGATGGGTGAGACCTATATCTCCCTGTAATTAATTGGGTAAAGATTTTATATCTCATGAGATAGACATGGTTGGAACAGCAGGTTAAACCGGTTCAGTGAAACAGGACTGAAACGAGGTGTGAACTCGGTTCAGAAGTGGACTTTGTCCACTAAGATAGTCTTGGAAATGAGTCTTGACTAACAAGATATGATTCTCAATGATTATGTGTGTATGCCAAAAAGTTTCATGTTTTAAGTTATGATTATTGGGATTACATTTCACTACTATGATTTATCCCATGTTATGAAATTACGATTTCTTTTGCATCTTAAGAATTCCTAAAGTTATGTTCTTATGTATATGATGTGATTGATATTTCTTTTTTTTACCCTTACTGAGCATTTGAGCTCACCCTTTTGTATGTTTTCTTTCCCCATGTCAGGAATAAGGTTATTAAGTATGATATGTCAAAAGGTACTATAGATATGATGAAATAAATGGGAGACAGTGTAGACGCTTTATAAACCAGCTGTTTAGGTTTCCTAGTTTCTAAAGACATTATACCTATATGGTCCTTTCCTGGTTTTGTTATATGTTGTAACAAGTGTGCTTCAATTCTGAAATAATAACAATTAATGTAAAGTATGGGTCGTTACAGTTGGTATCAGAGGAAAGGTATAGTCAACCTTTGGAAACTAGGATGTGAAAGCCTTAATAAGAATCCTAAGGATAAGTCTAAGCATAGAACACAATCTTAGTGTTTTAGAAATGGCCATGAATAACCTAGGAAAAGACCTTAAGTGTGAAATTTTATTCTTGATTATGTGGTTTTCCTATTATAATTAGTGTTTCTCACACTATTCTTCTTGGTTTTAGACAATGGTTGGAACCCGAAGGAACCGTGTTAAATGCGGAATGTGACGGGCAATGCAATGATTGTCCCCCGGAGCAACCAAACGTTATGGGAGCTGGAATGAAAAATCTTGTATCCATGCTCACACAACTTTCTCAAGCTATGAATCATGTAGGACTTCCAAACGAGCAAAGGAAGGAGCAACATTCTGTTTAATCCTTCATGAGGAAGCGTCCACCTTCTTTCAGCGGGTCTACTGATCCATTAGTTGCTGAACAATGGATTAGTACTACTGAAAAGATATTTTCAGTTCTTCAATGTTCTGAACATGATAAAGTCATCCTAGCAGTGTATCATTTGGAAGGAGATGCTGATCAATGGTGGAATCTTATTAAGAATATGAGGCAAAGAAATGAAATTGAGTCCATGGAATGGGACGATTTCAAGAACTTATTTTTCAATAAGTACTTCACTCGTATTCCCCGAACAAATATGGAGAAAGAGTTTCTTGAACTGAAGAAAAAGGATGATGAATATGTTGGTACTTATGAATAAAATTTTACAAGACTTGCAAGGTACGCTTCTGGTATTATTATCCAACCTGAGAGTAAGATCGACCGATTCTTTAGTGGCTTAAAACCAATTCTTCGAAGGGCATTAGCCATAAGGGACTTCAATAGCTACGAGGAAATTGTTCGATGTACTCTCAAAGTCGAGATGGAGATTGGAGTAACCCATCAGTCATATGGGTTTGATAAGAAGAGGAAAATGGAATTCAAAGGAAAATCTAAAGAGCACACTGAAAAGAAGATGAGCTTTCCCTTATGCTCAAAGTGTGGAAAGAAACATGGAGGGAGTTGTCTTAAAGGGACAAGTAAATGTTTCAAATGTGGAAAGGAAGGTCATCGGGCATTTGAATGCCGCAATGATGGGAAGAAGATGTCTAATGATGAAAACAAAGGAAGGGATACACAGAATGACCCTACTAAACTTCAATGTTTCAAGTGCAAGGAGATGGGGAATTATGCCAATAAATGCCCAAATCCAAGGGTTGATGATGATGGTCGACATCAACAAACTCTTAAGGCTAAAGAAAAAGGAAAGTCACATGCAATTTCTATCAGTGATGTGGAGAATGATAACGATGTGGTGAAAGGTACACTTACCATCCACTCTAAAGTAGAAAATGTTTTATTTGATTCTGGATCTACCCACTCCTTTATTTCTGAAGAATTTTCTAAGGATATCACCGTATTACCTCAACAGTTAGATGTTGAGTTAGTTGTGACAACCCCTAATGGCACAACAGTCGCATCAAAAGTTTATAATTCTTCTCATATTGAAGTTTGTGGGAAAGTGCTTCCTGAAAATCTTGTGATCCTTCCTATAGTGGAATTTTATGTGATTCTTGGCATGGATTGGCTTTCTCTACATGGAGCTCATATCAATTGCCAAAGAAGGGAAGTCACATTTCATATTCCAGATCAATCTATGATCGTTTATCGATGCAAGGATGAAAATAACCTTCCAGTGGAAATTTCTTCCATTTTATGGGTATTGATTCCACTAAATGAAGGTTATTTATCTCAAATGGTTGGTGAGAAACTCATGATAAAGAATATTCCCATTGTCGGGAGTTTGATGATGTCTTTCTGGAGGAATTACCGGGTCTTCCACCGAATCGTGAAGTTGAGTTTTCAATAGAACTCGTACCGGATGCTTTGCCTATTTCAAAGACACCTTATAAAATGGACCCAATTGAGTTGCAGGAATTGAAGAAGCAACTCCAAGAGAATCTTGATAAGGGGTTCATACGCCCTAGTGCGTCACCTTGGGGAACACTTGTTCTGTTTGTTAAGAAGAAAGATGGATCAATGAGACTCTGCATTGATTATCGAGAACTTAACAAGATCACTATCAAGAACAAATATCCTCTCTCGTGCATTGATGACCTATTTGACCAACTACGCGGAGCTCAATACTTTTCCAAGATTGATCTTCGTTTAGGGTATCATCAATTAAGGGTCCAAAGGGAGGATATACCAAATACGGCTTTCCATACAAGGTATGGACACTATGAATTTATAGTGATGCCATTTGGTCTTACTAATTCCCCTGCTATCTTCATGGATCTAATGAATAGAGTCTTTAGAGACTATCTTGATCAATTTGTGGTAGTCTTTATAGATGATATTCTTATCTATTAAAAGATAAAGGATGAACATGAAGATCTGTTGAGAATTATATTGAATACCCTGAGAAAGGATAAGTTTTATGCCAAATTTACCAAATGTGAATTTTGGCTTCAAAAAGTTTCATTTTTGGGTCACATAATCTCAAAATAGGGGATATCTGTGGATCCAGCAAAAATAGAGGTTATCGAAAGATGGTCGAGACCAAAAACAGTAACTGAGATCTGAAGTTTTCTTGGTTTGGCTGGATATTATCGATGTTTTGTGAAATATTTTTAACGATTATCTAATCCACTCACCAAGTTGACTCGGAAAGGAGTTAAGTTTGTTTGGACGGAGGAATGTGAAGAGAATTTCAAGAGTTGAAAAGAAGGTTATCCAGTGCACCTGTGCTCACACTGCATTGTAGTGGAGAAATGTTTTTGATCTACAGTGATGCATCCAAGAAGGGTTTGGGGTGTGTTCTTATGCAAAATGATACGGTGATAGCTTATGCCTCATGACAGTTGAAAATACATGAGCAAAATTACCCAACTCATTATTTGGAGTTAGCTACTGTAATCTTTGCATTAAAGATTTGGAGGCATTACCTTTATGGTGAGAGGTGTGATATTTATACTGATCATAAAAGTTTAAAGTATATTTTCACACAAAATGAGATGAATATGTGCCAAAGAAGATGGTTGGAGCTGATTAAGGATTACAACTGCTCAATTCATTACCACCCTGGGAAAGCAAACAAGGTGGAAGATGCATTAAGTTGACAAGACCATGCTAGTTTATCCATGATGAGGGTCACAAAATATCCAATATTTATGGATTTACAAAGGATGGATCTGGGAATTATAATGAAAGGGGAAAAATCGTATCTTTCTCAAATGAATGTTCAACTATCTATACATGTGAAGATTAAAGAGGCACAGAAAGAAGATGTCGAGTTACAAAAGAAGGTGATAAATGTTCCTAAATTCAACCTTGATTGTGATGGGATAATAAAGTTCAGGAATCGGGTTTGTGTTCCTCCCATCCCCGAATTAAAGAAGGAGCTGCTGGATGAGGCTCATGTTCTTCATTCTCTATTCATCCTGGAAGCACGAAGATGTATAGGGACCTGAAAGAGTACTTCTGGTGGGATGTCATGAAAAGAGATGTTACTGAATATATCTCTCGATGCTTGGTTTGTCAACAAGTTAAAACTGAGAGACAGAAGTCTAAGGGGATGTTACAACCATTACCCATACCCGAATGGAAATGGGAAAAAATCACTATGGACTTTGTCACAGGACTTCCTAAAACGTCCAAAGGAAATAATGCTATCTGGGTCATAGTGGATCGTCTTATAAAGTCTCCACAGTTCATTTCTATTAGAGATGATTTTTCTCTGGATCAGCTTGCCAGGATATATGTAAAGGAAGTGGTAAGATTGCATGGAGTACCACTTTCTATTATATCTGATCGGGATCCGAGATTTACCTCGAAGTTCTGGAAAAGTCTTCAGCATACTCTGGATACAGAGTTGAGTTTCAGCACTTCTTATCATCCTCAGACAGACGGTCAGTCTGAGAGAACAATTCAAACTCTAGAAGATATGTTTAGAGCTTGATCTATTGATTTCAAAGGTGGTTAGGATCAACCCCTACCTTTGGTGGAATTTTCATATAATAATAGCTTTCACTCCAGTATTCAGATGGCTCCTTATGAAGCTCTCTATGGAAAGAAATGCAGGACTCCAACTTGCTGGGATGAAGTTGGGGAAAGAAAGCTATTAGGACCCGATCTCGTTGATGAAATGGCAGAAAAGGTCAGATTTATTCAACAACACATAAGAGCATCTCAGAGTCGACAGAAAAGTTATGTCGACAACTGAAGAAAAGACCTAGAGTTTGATGTGGGTGATAAAGTGTTCTTAAGAATATCTCCCTGGAAGAGGGTCATGAGATTTGGAAAGAAGGGAAAGTTGAGCCCTAGATATATCGGTTCTTTCGAAATACTGGATCGTGTTGGGAAGGTAGCTTACCGATTGGCGCTTCCACTGAATCTCTATCAAGTTCATAATGTGTTCCATGTATCTCTCCTAAGAAAGTACATACCTGATCCTTCACATGTACTCAGCTCATAAGTTTTACCGCTGGAGCAGGATCTTTCTTATGAAGAACAGCCGATAGAGATTCTGGATCATAGCGAAAAAGTCCTACGAAACAAGACCACTCTATTGGTGAATGTTTTATGGAGAAACCACCAATTAGAAGAAGCTACATGGGAGCTTGAGGATATGATGAGGGAGAGGGATCCTCATCTGTTTGTTACAAAGTGACGAATTTTGAGGGCGAAATTCATTTTAAGGGGGGTAGAATGTAACACCTGAGACTTTTATGTTATATGAATCATCAAAGGAATCTTTTTCTACACACAACACTTGATTGACTTGCTTTACACGAAATCGCGACCTTCCTCGATAGCTTGCGTCGTACGCAATACCGAGTTTCACTAAACAATGATATGCTAATAAAATATTATTAAAACTAACTGTTATGAATAGTAATAACCACTTTTTAATATTTTATAAATTTTATTTTTCAAAATGGAATTCATTTTTGGATTCGGAATATCGAAATTATCCTAAGGAGAAATTTTGGTATTTTTCTGAAAACTTTCAATTTTTGATGAATAGTGAAACCACTAAGTGGTAGTTAAAAAACTGATTTTTTCATAAAACTTAATTTTACCACTTCTGTGAGTGGAATTTTAAAAATTTGAGAGACATGGTTGATGTCATTAAGTAAAATGTGGTTCAATGAGATGAAAATAATTTTTTGTGAATAGTAACTTTTTACTTTTATTTACCACGGTTAAAAGTAAATAGGGTAATTAAGGGTAAAAATGATATTATTATTACCCTAACACAGGTCCTAATTCTATTGGATAAGTGTAATTCAACCAAAAACAAACTTAGGAATAAATTATGACCATTTAGGCCCACTTGGATTAGATTAGGACATTTATTATTAATTTATTTAAAGAAGGGTTAAAATAGTTAAAATCAAAGTTTAATAAGTAAATAATTTTTAATATAAGGTTATATATAAGATAAATTAGACTATAAATATTAATTAGAAATCTAAAAAGATTTCATACATAATGGTATTTTATTTTTAATTTTTAGACATTAAATAATTTAATTTATTTATGACACAAAGATGATGCAGTAATTATCTTATTAATGAAATATTGACATAATTGATGTTATAAATACCCAAATAAATTTAATTTGAGACTTTTTATAAATTACACTAATTTTATAGGTTAATATGAGATGTTATTATTGATTTAATTAACTTTTTTAGAACTAATCATTTTTTTATAAATTTCACAAAAATCAATTACTAAATAGTGTCAAAATTGACATAAAATAGTTATTAAAACAAATGTTATATTATTAATTGTTGTTTTATTCCTAAAAATATAAGGTTCGGCCAAATGACTTAGATAAGGTTATATATATTAATAATAAACAACCTGGGGTTCGTTTGGATTGTTATAGTAAGTTTATTAACCTTATAGTGTAAGAACAAAAGAAGACACGATAAAAGTAAAATTATTTAACTTAATGTTAAATCTAAATGATAAGGTCAAAATAAGAACCTAAACTTGTCTAAATTCTATTAGATGAGATTATTTCGACCCATACCCACCTTAGATTCGAAATAAATCAATTTAGAGTTATTTAAAACCGAACTTGACTTTATAATAAAATAATATTTTTAGTTATTCCAAAGGTGCCCCTCTCCTCCCTTATAAAAGGGCACCTCCTCCCTCTCTTCCTCACACCACTTTGAGCCTTCAAGATCGGCCAACCCCTGACACTTTATCCTCTCCACTTCCCTAGAGACATCCTAGAGGTCCTGGTATTCTTCAAAGATCAATTTTAGTGCCCTAAAAGAAGGTCTCAAAGAAGCACTTCAAAGAAGAGGTAATGTCCGTTACCGATTCTTTCATCTTTATTTCTTCTTCCACTTATTATTATTTAGTTGTTTCATTATGAAGTAATAACATCAGTATCAATAATATACTGATATGTTATTATAAGTATGAAACAACCCTATTTCACAATCTATCCATCCTACGGAAAATGAAATCACCGCGCGTGCGTACGTACGGAATACCGTCTCCACGCCGTGGTGTAATCTATTTTCCACCACCACCTTACTTGGATGGGTATAATTGTGTAAATAATGACTATATGTGATTATTGTAAAGTAATATTGATTCTAAAATAGTATACATACACTCCAATACAATTCCATGATCATGGGAACGATATCATCGCTCGTGCGTACGTACAGAATACAGTCTCTATGATGTGATGCGACTCGTTCTACATGATCTTCATTGCATAATGATTATATAAATGAATTGAATGAGTGAATATGATATATATTAAACTAATAAAATTCTGTAAATGAGGTATCTATAACCTAAAGAGAAGAATAAGAATTTATTCGACAAAACACGTATAAGAACAAAAAGTAATAAACACCCGAATAACAAGTTGTAATGAAATATTACTAATAAGAAGCTAAGAATATGACCATATATGATATAATAACAATGAGTATGATTATGGAATAAGTAAATAACATTATTTAAATCATTATACAGGAGGTTTGGATATGTACAAAGCATATCAGACCTAAGGTAAGGGAAATATCACAATCTCATTTTTATCCGAGATTGTTTATACTTTGGCATTTACTGGGGTGTATTTTATCATCCACATCCATGTTTCCTCAATATGTAATATTATTTCCATTCACCTACAATTTTTTAAATCCTATTTTACCCTTCGGTGAGTTTTTAGTAAAAGATATGAAAGGAATCTTTTATCGTTTTTTGTACGAGGTACTTTTTTGACTTTTCCGACAAAAGTACGAGAAGAATGTTTTTTTAACTTATACGGCATGAATGGATTTTTAAAACATTATTTCCAAGAAGCTTCCTTTACAAGTTTTCAAGTTTATTTTTAATCAAATTCTTTTAGTTTAAAATTGTTTGACATGTTAAGAAAGGAAAAATGTTTTTGAAGTAGAAAGGATATTTTCCTCAAGAATGGAGTTCAAGAGTTTTATCAAAATTATTTTCCATATAAGATAATGTAGGGTTCTGTTTATATCCCTATTATTACATTGATTTGATTATGTTGTGATGGAAATATTTTTATGAATTCCTTTATCTTATATGAATTATTTTATGATGTCACGATATTTAAGATTCCCATTTTTATTACATGTGTTATGCTATGATGTATGGTTTATGATTTTGTGGCACACATAAGAATGGTATCATTATGAGATGGGTGGGACCTATATCTCCCTACAATGCATTGGGTAAAGATTTTATATCTCATTAAATAGACATGGCTAGAACGGCAGGTTAAACCGGTTCAGTGAAACAGGACTGAAACGAGGAGTGAACTCGGTTCAGAAGTGGACTTTGTCCACTAAGATAGTCTTGGAAATGAGTCTTGACTAACAAGAAATGGTTCTCAATGATTATGTGTGTATGCCACACAGTTTCATGTTTTAAGTTATGATTATTGGGATTACATTTCACTACTATGATTTATCCCATGTTATGAAATTATGATTTCTTTTGCAGGTTAAGATTTTCTAAAGTTATGTTCTTATGTATATGATGTGATTGATATTTCTTTTGTTTACCCTTACTGAGCATTTGAGCTCACCCTTTTGTATGTTTTCTTTCCCCAGGTCAGGAAGAATGTTATTAAGTAAGATATGTCAAAAGGGACTATAGATATGATGAAATAAATGCAAGACAGTGTAGATGCTTTATGAACCAGTTGTTTATGTTTCCTAGTTTCTAAAGACACTATACCTATACGATTCTTTCCTGGTTTTGTTATATGTTCTAATAAGTGTGCTTCAATTCTGAAGTAATAACAATGTATATAAATTACGGGTCATTACAAAACCCCTAAGAACGTTAAAGAAACTCTAAAAACACTTTAAAAACAGAAAAAATTAAAAAACCCCTAAAAACCGAAAAGTCCTTAAAAACCTTGAAAAACCATGAAAACCCTAAAACCCCTTGAAAACCCCTAAAAACTCTCCAAATCCAAAAAATCCAAAACAAACTATAAAAATAATAAAAAACCTGAAAACCCCTAAAAATCCATGAAAACAAAAAAAAAACAAAAACTCTAAAACCCCATGAAAACGATAAAAATCCATAAAAAATAGATAAAACCCCGAAAAACCACTAAAAAATCTAAAAACACTGAAAACCCCTAAAAATGTTTAAAAAACCCTGAAAATCATTAAAACCCTTAAAAACTCAAAAAAATCCCCTAAAACCCCCAAAAGACTCAAAAGCCCTGGAAAACCCTCAAAATCACAAAAAACCCTAAAAACCCAAGAAATGAAAAAAAAAATCCTAAAAAACCCTAAAAACCCTAAAACCACTAAAAACTCTAAAAATATTTAAAACCCATAAAACTGTTCCAAAACTCTAAAAAACCTTAAAAACCATAAAAATCTCAAAAAACCCTGAAAACCCCAAATGACCCTAAAAACCCTGAAACCGCATAAAAACCCTAAAAACCCCTAAAACACCAAAAAAACCTCAAAATCTCTAAAAACTCTAAAAAAACAAAAAACCATAAATATCCTGAAAACACCTAAAACCCATGAAAACATAAAAACCAATAAAAACCCTAAAAAACCCCCGAAAACCATATAATCCTAAAAAAACTTAAATAACCTAAAAACCCATAGAATATTTAAACCACTATGGACTCTAAAAAATATTTAAACCTCTAAAATGTTAAAAAAACTCTAGAAAAACCATAAAACCCTGAAAACTCAAAAACCCCTAAAAACACTAAAAACCTCTAAAAATCCCCAAAACCCTCAAAATCCCTAAAAACCCTAAAAACCCCAGAAACCATAAAAACCTTAAAAAGCACTAAAACTCCATGAAAACGTAAAAAACAAAAAAAACATAAAAACCATAAAAACCTCAAAATACCCTAAAACCCCATAATACCCTAAAAACAATAAAAACTATGAAAACCCTTAAAACCCCTAAAAATGTTAAAAACTCTAAAAAACCATAAAACTCAAAAAAACCCTAAAACCCAAAAGGAACCTAAAACCCCTGAAAGCCCCTAAAAACCATGAAACCCCCGGAAAACCATAAACACCTTAAAAGTCTCTAATAACCCTAAAAAATACTAAAACCATAAAAAACCAAAAAACCCTAAAAACCCAAAAAACCCCAGAAAACCATAAAGATCATTAAAAGCATCAAAAAAACCCTAAAACCCCATAAAACCCTAAAAACTAATAAAAATAAAAAACCCCTTAAAACTTCAAAAAACATTAAAAACCTCAAAAATCTGTTGAAAACTCAACCCCCCTAAAAACCCAAAAGACCATAAAACCCCAAAAACCCCAAAAACCCCTTAAGACCCTAAAACCCCAAAAAATTTTAAAAACCTTAAAACCCCTAAAACCATAAAAACCATAAAAATCATAAAACCCCCTAAAAATCCACAAAAACATAAAAAACCTAAAAACCTTAAAAAACCTAAAAACCATAAAAACCCATGAAAAACTCTAAAAACTCTATAAACCCCTTAAAACTCTAAAAACTCTTAAAACAACTAAAAAAATTAAAAAATATAAATATCCTTAAAAACCATAAACACTCAAAAAATACATAAAACCCCAATAAAACCCTAAAACCCCTAAAAACCCTAAATAAAATTAGAAACCCTAAAACGCCCTGAAATCCCTAAAAACCCTAAAAAACATAAAAATCCAAAGAAATCCCTAAAAACCCATGAAAACGTAAAAAACCCTAAAACCCCCTGAAAAATCCTGAAAACCTTAAAAACCCTCAAATCCCCTAAAAACCCTAAACCCACTAAATACTCTAAAAATCCTAAAAACATCAAAAAATGTCAAAAATTTTGAAATACCTTACAACCCATAAAAAACTAAAAAAACCCTAAAAACCCAAAATGACCCAAAAACCATAAAACACCTAAAAACCATAAACCCCTCAAAACCCTAAAAACCCCAAAATCCCTAAAAACCCTAAAATCCATAAAAATCCTAAAACCCCTAGAAATCCATGAAAACATAAAAAAACCCTAGAATACCCCTAAAAACCTAAAAACCCAAAAAAAAACCTTAAAAACCCACAAAAAGCCATAAAACCCGTAAATATCACTAAAAACAGTAAAAACCTATACAATCCCTAAAAACATTACAAAACTCTAAAACCCATAAAACCCCTAAAAACACAAAAAAACCCCTAAAAACCCAAAGGTCAACAAAAAACCCTAAACCCCCTAAAACCACAAAAAACCACAAAAAACACTAAAAACCATCAAAATCCCTAAAAACCCTGAAAACCATAAAAATCCAAAAAAACCAATAAAAACGTAAAAACTCAAAAAATCCTAAAAACCGCTAGAAAACCATAAAAATCCCTAAAACCTTGAAAGACACTAAAAACCCATAAAAAAGTCTAAAGACCACTAAAAACTCTAAAAACCCATAAAACCGAAAAAATGCTAATGAACTCTAAAAAACCTTGAAAACCCTAAAAGAATAAAAAAAATCCTAAATATCCAAAAAAAGCCTAAAATCCCTAAAAGACCCTAAAAACCCTAAAAATCCTAACAATCCTGAAAATCCCAAAAACATTAAAAACCATAAAAATATTGAAAACCCCCTAAAAATCCATAAAAACATAAAAAACCTAAAATCCCTTTAAAACCATAAAATCCCCTAAAAACCTTTAAAATACCTTAATACCCATAAAACCCTATAAAACACTAAAAATTCTAAAAACTGTTAAAAGCCCTAAAAATGTTAAAAAATTCTAAAAATACAAAAAACCCCTAAATTCCCTAAAAACTTAAAAAAACCTATAAATCCAATAAGACCATAAAAACCCTAAAAAACAAAAAACCCTAAAACCCCTTAAAAACCCCTCAAATCCCCAAAAACACTAAAAACCTATGAAACCCATAAAAATCCTAATAAACACCTAAAAACCTATGAAAATATAAAAAACCCCAAAAACCTTGAAAAACACCTAAAACCATAAAATCCCCTAGAAACCTTAAAAAACCCTAAATACCTATAAATACCCCCAAAACCCACTAAAATCTCTAAAAACCCTTAAAAACTCTAAAAATGTTAAAAAAACTCTAAAAACCCATAAAACCCTAAAAAACTAAAAAACCCCTAAAAACCCAAAATCTACAAACCCAAAAAACCATTAAAAACACTAAAAACTCCTGAAAACCCTTAAAGAACCTAGAAATCGCTAAAAACCTAAAATCTCGTAAAGACTATAAAGATCCTAAAAACCTAAAAAAATCTATGAAAGACTCAAAATCCTAAAAACCCTGAAAAACCCTTAAAAACCATAAACCCCTTAAAAACCATAAAAATGCTAAAACCCCATAAAAACACTTGGTTGAAGAATAGATGGTCGATCCGCTCCGCTCCCCCGATGGCATTCATGCCGCTTCGTTGTTGGCTTGAAGATGCACTAATGGATGCGCCCTGGCCTCCCGTCTCTACCCCTGTTAAAGACATATTCTTACCTCTCTCAGATCCTGACTCGCTTCCAGCTTTCCCATGGATAGAACTTTTCCCTAAGGTGTCCGATTTTCAAGAAGGTATGTCAAAGCGTCCACTGTTAATTGAGGAGTTCAACAAGGCCTCTACCCTCCATAACCTAACCCTGGTAGCCAGGTTTTTGAACTGGAATCCCCCGGTTGATGTTTTTGATATATTTTTGTTCGAGCAATGGGATCTCAGGGACCGTGCCACTGTTGGCTTGGTCGACTCGAGTCACATTTTGATTTGATTCTCATCAGAGGAAGATATTATTTGATCCTGGTCAATAAAACCTCGTAGGAGTGATGCCGCTCGCTTTTCCCTCTTCCAGTGGAACTTTGACTTCCATATAAATCATGACCCCCAGTGATGGAAATCTGGGTACGGTTTCCTGAGCTACTGCAACCCTTTCAAAACTTGTCCATTAATAATATGTTGTGAAATTTGGTTGGAAGGTTTCTGTCTGTGGATAGTAGTACCAAAGCCCTCTGTCATCCAGTTGCCCCAAGCGTTTGTGTTGAAATTGACGTCTCGAAGGAGCCAGTTGACTTTGTCTGTATTGAAATTGGTGAAGAGCTCTGGTGGAAGCAGCCGGTGGTGTTCAAATCATGGGAGAATTATTGTGTCTCATGATTTACTCTTTGTCATATGAAAAGGGAATGCAGGTGTAGTGACGGTGTGGTGGTTGGGTGTGGCAATGAGGTCATCTCCCAGAAGTTGAGCTCAACAGGGGAGCCGGTGGTGAGGAATGATGACCTCCGGGACTCTCTGCTAGATTCTGGAAGGGACGCTATGGTATAGGAAGGGGGATCATTCCCCCGATAGGGTGCTGAGGGGAAAAACTCTGTCAAGAACATTTTCAAGTGAATGAAGGGTGACTTGGGACTGGGGGGTGATTCCTCTCCTGCAGTGGTGGATGACACTACTGGTGAAGTAGGGGTCGTGGTCTTATAGGCTGACCCTGTCAAGGACGCGAGCATGACATTAAGACCAAATTTCCATGGGATGGAGAGGGAGACTTCATCAGGCCCTCTAGCATTTGTTCATGGAAGTGGACATGAGCTGGTCTTAACCTCAAATCTGTTCATGGGATTGGATCCTTTGGACTCTGTGGGAATTGAGGTAGGGGGTCTAGTGGGTCAGGAACTGAAGGATGTGGAGGCTAATACTGATGACCTCTAAGATGCAGATTTTCCTTCCTTTCATGATGGATTGAGGGTCTTGGGAGCATAAAACCCCACGCCCACTGTGCACTTTCCAGATAAAGTGATGACTGATGCTGTTGTGCTTGGAATTGGACTGAGTGATTCCCCTCAACCCGAGCAGCAATCTAATAGCCTTCATGATGATAGGAGGAGCATTGAGCAGCCTGATCCGAGCTCTGCTCTTGTTCTATTTGGGAAGTTTCCCTATGTTTAGCTGTCTGATCAGATTATGTTGGACTGTTTGGAAATCTTTCTTGAGCACCATCTAAAAGATATCTTCCAAAAGATAGATCTGCAACCGGTGGTCTTTCGTGGGGATGAGAATGATGAACACATAAGGCTAGGAGAAATTTGTGGGGACAACGACGACCTTATGTATGCCATATTAGCTAGGATAAAGAGGGAGCAGGTGATGATGGGTCTTTCTGGTTCCTCTAGCTCCAATCAGAAGATAAAGTTTTGGTCTGTTCCTGAATGTGGTAGGTAGGGAGACATGGTCGTGCCTGTTGATACAGTTCACAGAAAGGCCAAGGTGATGAGTGACCCTCCAGTGAAATGGAGGGCAAGGAGGTATTATTCCTCCCTTCCTAGGACAATGGCTACTAGAGCCTCCTCCAAGGCTAGAAAAGGTGAAGGATATGCCCATGGTAGGGAAGACTGGGATGGAAAAGCGAAGTCGGATGTGGAACTTAGGAAGTATTGTGTAGCCTTCCTCAAGCAATATGAATCTTCTGAATGGGAGTCGGTGGACTCGGATGCTTCCTCGGGCAATGGTGCTGATGGAGAGCCTTATGGGGATGATGAATTTGGTTTGTATCTATCTTTCCTTTTGTCTTTTGGGTCTTTTGGACTTTGGTGAGTGGGGTTTCGGACTTTGGTGTGGGTCACTTGACCCACCCTCCCTTGGTTTCTTGTCTTTTTTTCTTTCTATATATTTTGGGGTGTCCAGACTAGTCTGGTCCCGCACCTTCCTTGCCCATAAAAACACTAAAAACTGACTAAAAACTCTAAAAACTCTTAAAGCCCCCCCCCAAAACGTTAAAAGCTCTAAAAAACCTTAAAAACCCTATAAAACTCAAAAAACCCCATAAAACCCAAAAAGACCCTTAAACCTATAAAAACCCTAAAACCCCCTAAAAACCCTAAAAACAATCAAAATCCATAAAAAACCTAAAAAATCCTATAAACCATAAAAATCCTAAAACCCCCAAAAAATCCATGAAAACATATAAAACCCTAAAAACCCTGAAAAACTCTTTAAAACGAAAAAACCCCTATAAACCTTTAAAAAAAATTAAAACCCCTAAAAACCCCAAAACCACTAAAAACTCTAAAATCCCTTTAAACCCCTAAAAACGTTAAAAAATTCTAAAAAACATTAAAACCGTAAAAAACTAAAAAAAACTAAAAACTCAAAAAGACTCTAAAACCCTAAAAACCCTTGAAAAGCCCTAAAACCCCTCAAAACATCAAAAACCCCAAAAAATCCTAAAAACCATAAAACCCTAAAAAACATGAAAACGTAAAAAACCCTAAAAACCCTGAAAACCCTCTGAAAACCATAAGAATCTCTAAAAACCTTACAAAAATCCTAAAAACACTAAAAGCCATTAAAAACTCTAAAAACCTTAAAATCACGAGAAAAAAACTCAAAAAAACCTAAAACACAGAAGACCCTAAATTCCCTAAAAACCCCTAAAAACCCTAAAAACACTTAAAAACCACAAAACCCACTCAAAATTACTAAAACCCCTAAAAACCCTAAAAACCATAAAAAACCTAAAAAACCATAAAATCCATGAAAACATAAAAAACCCTAAAAACCCAGACAATTCATGAAAAACATGAAACCCCTAAAAACATTTAAAAACCTAAAAATCCTTGAAATCCATAAAAATAAAAAAATATAAAATATTTAAACCACTAAAAATGTAAAAAAACTCTAAAAAGCCAAAAACAAGGACCCAAAAACCTCTAAAAAACCCTGAAAACCCCTAAAAATCCCTAAAACCACTAAAAACCAATAAAAACAATAAAAAACCTAAAGAACCACTAAAAATCCAGGAAAACTAAAAAAACCCTAAAGGCCCTGAAAACCATAAAACCAACCAAAAACTATAAAAACCCAAGAAACCAACTAAAATTTTAAAAAACCCATAAACCATAAAATACATTAAAATTATCTAAAAAACCTTAAAAACCTAAAAAAATAAAAAAATCCAAAAAAACCTAAAAATTCCCCCAAAACCCTAAAAAACCATAAAAACCCTCAAAATCCCTAAAATCCCTAAAAACCTAAAACCCATAAAAATAAAAATTCCGAAAAATTCTTGAATACGTAAGACCCCTAAAAACACTAAAAACCCCCACTGAAAACATTAAAAACCCCTAAAAACCATAAAAACCCATAAAAACCCTACAACCATGAAAAACTCTAAAACCCTTAAAACCTATAGAATTTTTAAAAAACTCTAAAAAACCTTAAAGACCTTAAAAACACAAAAAAACACTAAAACCCTAAAAATCCCAAAAAATCCCAAAAAACCCATAAAAAAACTAAAACCTAAAAAACACCAACCCCCCCCCCCAAATCTTTAAAATCTATAAAAAACCTAAAACCATAAAATCCAAAAAATCCCCTAAAATCAATGAAAACATAAAAAACTATAAAAATCCCTTTAAATCCCCTGAAAACCATAGAACCCCTAAAAACCTTAAGAAACCCTAAAACCCCATAAAAACCCTAAAAACACACTAAATACTCTAAAAACCATTTAAAACCCTAAATATGTTAAAACACAGCAAAACCACAATGCCCTAAAAACTAACCCCCCCCCAAAAAAAATACCAAAAAGACCTCAAAACCTTTGAAACCACTAAAAACCCCAAGAATCGTTGAAATACCTAAAATCCCTCAAATTTCCTAAAAACCGTAAAAAACACTAAAAACCAAAAATATCCAAAAAATTCCCTAAAAATCCATGAAAACCAAAAAAACAGTTAAAATCCTGAAAAATATATGAAAACCATAAACCCCTTAAAATCTAAAAAACCCAAAAAAAAATCCATAAATACCCTACAACCCCACTAAAAACTCTAAAAACCCTTAAATCCACTCAAAACGTTAAAAAACTCTAAAAAACCTTAAAAAACCTAAATAACTAAAAAGCTCTAAAAATCCAAAAAGACCATAAAAACTTGAAAACCCATTAAAACCTTAAAACCCCCAAAATCCTCATAATACAGTGAAACCCAAAAAACCATAAAATCCTAAAAGCCCCTAAAAATCCTTGAAAATGTAAAAACTCCTAAAAACATTGAAAAATACCTAAAAACCATAAAATAACCTAAAAACCCTAAAAGCACATTGAACCCCTAAAACCAACTAGAAACTCTAAAAACCCTTAAACACCCTAAAAACGTTAAAAAACTCTAAATTTTTTTAAAACCCCTCAAAAATCAAAAAAGCCTCTAAAAACCTAAAAAGACCCAAAAAACCATAAAAATACCTGAAAATCCCCTAAAACCCCTCAAAATACCTTAAAACCCAAAAAATCCTAAAAAATATATAAATTATAAAATATCATTAAAAATTCATAAAAATGTAAAAACCCTAAAACCATGAAAACCCTTTGAAAACCATAAAAACCCAAAAAAACCCTAAAAACACAAAAAAGACCCTAAAAACCCTGAAAAACCCAAAAAACCCAAAAAACCCTGAAAAACCCTAAAACCCCTCAAAATCCCTAAACACCTTAAAAAACCCTAAAACCCATAAAAATTCAAAAAAACCGCTAAAAATCCATATAACCTAAAAAAACCTAAAAACCCTGAAAAAACCTTGAATAACTTTAAAACCCATAAAACCCTCGAAAACCATAAAAACCAATAAAAACCCTAAAAGACCAATAAAAACTCTAAAAACCCTTAAAACCCCAAAAAACATTAGAAAACACTAAAAACCTATAAAACCCTCAAATCTTAAAAAAACCCCTAAAAACCCAAAAAGACCCTAAAAATATTCATAACCCGAAAAAACCATAAAAACCCCTAAAAACCCTAAAACCCCTCAAAATCCTTAAATACCATAAAAACCATAAAAAAATCCTAAAATCCCCTTGAAATCCATGAAAACATAAAAAACCCTTAAAACCATAAAAACCCCTAATAACCATAAGAACTCCTAAAAACAACAAGAACCCTAAAAACCACTAAAACATCTACAACCTTAAAACCCTTACAAAGGTTAAAAAAAATTCTAAAAAACCTCAAAACCCCTAAAAAACTTAAAAGAACCCTAAAACACCTAAAAGACCCTCAAAATCCAAAAAACACTAAAAACCCCTAAAAAACCCATGAAATCCCTCAAACCCCTCTAAAATCCCTAAATACTCTGAAACCCATAAAGACCATAAAAATCCTAAAAAAACCATAAAAATCCCTAAAAACATAAAAAACCATAAAAACACGGAAAGACCCCTGAAAACCATAAAAACACCTGATAACCTTAAAAACCCTAAAACCTTAAAAAACTCTAAAACCATTTAAAAACATAAAAAATATAAAGAAAGCTCTAAAAATCCTTAAAAAACCTAAAAACTCAAAAAACCATAAAACCCAAAAAGACCCTAAAACCCCCTTAAAACCTAAGAAACTTTAAAGACCCTCAAAATCCATAAAAACCCTAAAAACCCTAAAAACATATAATACCCATAAAACCCCATAGAAACCTTAAAAACCCAAAAAAATCCAAAAAACCCCAAAAAACCCACTATGAACTCTGAAAACCATTACGACCACTAAAAACTCTAAAAAACCTAAAAACCCAAAATAAAGTAAAAGGACTCTAAAAACACAAAAAACCCTTAAAACCCTGAAAACCCTTGAATGACCTTAAAACCCTCAAAATCCAAAAACCCCCTTTCATTCCCTGAAAACATACCATAAAAACCCTAAAACACCCCTAAAAACCTCTAAAAATGTTAAAAATGCCAATGAACCATAAAACCCTAAAAACTCAAAAATCCCTAAAAATTGAAAAAAACATTAAAACCCCTAAAAACTCGTAAAAATCCTAAAAACCCTAAAAACCACTAAAAATTCTGAAAATCCCTAAAACCCTAAAAAACCTAAAAACCATAAAAATCCTAACCCCCTCAAATAGTCCTTAAAAAGATAAAAAACCCTAAAAACCTTGAAAAACCCCTCAAAACCATAAAACCCCCTAAAAACCCATAAAACCATAATAAACCACTAAAAACTCTAAAAATCCTTTAAACCTCTAAAACGTTAAAAAACTATAAAAAACCTTAAAAACCCTAAAAACCAAAAAACCTTAAAAACCCAAAACAACCTTAAAACCCCTAAAAACTCTTGAAAACCCCTAAAAACCCTCAAAATACCTAAAAACCATAAAAACCATAAAATTCATAAAAACCCCATAAAAATCAATGAAAATGTAAAAAACCCAAAAAAACCTTGAAAACCATAAAAACCCCTAAAAACCATAAAAGCCTAGAAATGCATAAAAACCCTAAAACCCCACTAAAAACTCTAAAAGCCCTTTAAAGATCTAAAAACGTTAAAAATATGAAAAACCTAAAAAAACTAAAAACTAAAAAAACCCTAAAAATCCAAAAGGAGCCTAAAACCATGAAAATACCCAAAACCCCCTTAAATCCCTAAAAACCCTCAAAATCCCTAAAACCCCTAAAGAACCCTAAAAACCATAAAAATTCAAAACAAACCTTAAAATCCATGAAAATTTAAAAAAACCCTAGAAACCCATAAAACCCCTAAAAACAATAAAAACCCTAAAAATCCATAAAAATCTTAAAAAGCGACTAAAAATTCTAAAAACCCTTAAAAACATTAAAAAAATATAAAAAAAGTTAAAAACCCCAAAAAACCTTAAAATTCCAAAATACCCTAAAAATAATTAAAACCATAAAAAACATCTAAAATCCCTAAATCACACAAAATCCCTAAAATACATAAAAACCCTAAAAACCATAAAAATCCTAAAAAACATCTAAAAATCAATAAAGACCTAAAAACCCTAAAAACCCCTGAAAGACAAAAAAACCACTAAAAACATTAAAAAAAACCCAAAGAACCCAAAGAACCCTAAAAACCCCACTAAAAATCCTAAAACCCCCTAAAAATATAAAAAAAACTATGAAAACCTTAAAAACCATAAAAAACACAAAAATAACCTTGAAAACCCAAAAGACCCTAAAACAAGAAAATCATAATAAATGGAAGCATTATAGAAAATACAGAGCCCACTCCTAGGAGACCAAGTGCGAAACCATAATGTGAATCCTTGTTCCATTGTTGATGTTATTTCCAGCAGATCAATCAAGACTACTGAGCTGGGTGTGGGTATAGTTGTAGATACTGAACCTTGTGTAGACCCAAAGCTTTTCAATACAGAGGTTATCTGATGATTTCTTTCTCATAAAACGAGGTAAACCTCCTTTCATCGGATTTACGCATTGTGCTTGTTTGGAAATTTAGTAGGCATAGACCATCTCTGATTTTTTAAGGAAATATCTTAATGCAATTAGTTTTATGGGTTTCCATATTGCATTGTTAAATTTGTACAATGTCATTTTTCATCTCTCTTTTGAAGACGAGTATTATTGACTTTGGGCGAGGTGCTCATGGGTCTTCAAGATCTGTTCCATGAAAGGTCTAAAATGGATGCCTAATTTTGATCCTATCACCGAGTCACCTATTGTTCTGATCTGGCTCGGTTTTCCCGGATTACCACTTCATTTGTTTAAGCATGATGCCATGTGTCTAATCTACAGACTTATTTGTAATCCTTTAAAGTTAGAATTTGTGACGAAAAATCTCTCAAGACCCTCATTTGTGAGACATTAGATTAAGATTGACATTTACCAAGATCTCTTGTCCCATATTTGGATTTAGAATGGATGTTTTGGATTATTTTAGGAAGTAACATATGAGAACTTTCCCGAGTACTACAATGCTTTCCATAAGATTGGACACACTTTTAAGGATTTTAGAATTCAAGAAATTCTCCCTCTGGCTCGTAAATTGGCATGGGTTGAGAAAGGAAAGAAAAATTTTGACCCAGGAGAATTCAATGATAGTCAAATAGTTATTACTGGCCCTTCTGAGACTAAGGAACCTCTTGGATGATAGAATAAAGATGATGAGAAGTCTATTAAGGAGAAGATTAAAGATATGAACAATGGTCAATATGAGAAATTTGTGGGACACTCATTTTAGGCTAATAACCTTTTAGACTTTGTTAATGTTGTTCACATAGCACTAGGTGCTTCTACAGATTACCCCACTCTTGTAGGGGATCAGAAGGACCCCAGTGAATCTCATGATGCCTCTCAAGAGGAAGATAAAAGTGTCCACTCTGATTCCAGTACATCTTAACATGATGCCTATGAAAGTGCATGTCAAATTGAAGACACCTACTTGAAATATAACACTAATAAAGGTAGAAAACCAATTATTGATTTAGAGGGATTCATTACTCAAAAACACTAAAAGACACAGAACTATAGATATTACTCGAACCTCAAGGAGAAAATTGTAATTGTATCTTCAAAGGCCTCTAGGATGGTAAACACAGATATTCCCCCTTATCCAAAGATTGCTGAAAATCCTATCACATATTCTGATGAAAATTGTTCGGATGACACTGATTCTAATAAAATTCCTGACCCAGCTATGAGGGATGAAAATCAGGTTTAGGAGGATGTGCAAACAGAATTGGTGTCTTGGTTGGATGAGAAAGATGAATTAGTTTTTTAAAGGTACAAGGAAGGAGAAATCAACGTGGACCATTACCTTCAAACTAGAAAGTGGATGTTCATTATGATGGTGGAGGAATTTAAGCAAAATCCTGACTTTAATTTCAGATAAATTCCATGTTAATGAGCTCCCTCTTTGAGTGTTATGACACAACCTGTGTGTCTCATAGAGTATCTTTCCCATACACTATTGGTGGTTCAATATTTCACCACAATTTTCAATCTGACAAGCGTCCAAAGGTGATTTTTCCATTTTTCCATCTGATAGATTCCAAGGTCAAAGGTGCTGCTCCTGTTGATTTTTTCTACCTGCTAACCAGTGATATTTTCTCTCTTTTGATGATTTGAGAACCACCTAGGATGAAATGATAATCTGATGAAATCCAAGAAGGATGCATCAATTGGTGAGATGGATTTCTTCTATTTCTATTTCAGAATCATGGGCTATTGATCTGGGAGTATTGAGCTGCATATGTGGATAGTCTGAGGAGACTTTCCTAGAATTTGTTCCTTTTTCTTCACCCATAATGTATTTTCAAGTCACTTTATCTTGTCGCCACTTTTTATCCTTATTGGTGTAAACACATTGCACCTCGCGATTTCACTATATTTTTAACTTTAAAAAAATTCTTTAGGGGCATGAGTTGGGCAACCAACTCATGTATCATTCTTCTAAAAAACCATAAAACCTTGAAAACCCCTTAAAACTCTTAAAATCCATAAAAACCCTAAAAATCCCTAAAACCCATAAAAATCCAAAAAAACCCCTAAAAATTCATAAGAATGATAAAAACCCTTAAAACCCTTAAAACCCCATGAAAACCATAAAACACCTAAAAACCGTTAAAAACCCTAAAAACCCATAAAACTCCATAAAAACCATAAAAACCCACTAAAAACTCTAAAACCCCTAAAAACAATAAAAAACTCTAAAAACCTTAAAAACCCAAAAGACTCTAAAAATCCTAAAAAACACTAAAAACCCTAAACTGCCTAAAAACCACTAAAACCCTCAAAATACCTAAAAACTCTAAAACCCTAAAAAACCTCAAAATCCTAAAAACCCCCAAAATAATCCAAGAAAATGTAAAAACCCTAAAAACTTTGAAAAACCCTTTAAATCCATAAATACACCTAAACACCTTAAAAAACCCTAAAAACCCATAAAAACAATAAAAACCCATAAAAACAATAAAACCCCCACTAACAACTCTAAAAACCCTTAAAACTATAATAACTTTAAAAACTCTAAAAAACCTTAAAAACACAAAAAAACCCACTAAAATCCCAAAAAAACCATAAAACCCTGAAAACCCCTAAAATCCCTAAAAACCTTAAAAACCCAAAAAAACTCAAAAAAAAAACACACAAAACCCAAAAAAACCCTAACCCCCTAAAAAACCCTAAAAACCCTAAAAAACCCCTAAAACACTTTAAAACACTTCAAAATCCCTCAAAATACCTAAAAACACTAAAAAAAACTAAAAATAATAAAAATCCTAAAACCCCTAGAAATCAATGAAAATATAAAAACCCTTAAAACCCTAAACCCCCTGAAAACCATAAACCCCCCTAAAAACCTTAAAAAACCCTAAAACCCATAAAATCCCTAAAAACCACTAAAAAATATAAAAACCCATAAAACCCCTAAAAATGATAAAAACCATAAAATCCCTAAAACACTCAAAAAACCCTAAAATCCCAAAAAACCCTAAAAAACCCTAAAAACCCTAAAACCCCCTAAAATCTCATAAAACCCCTAAAAAAACTTAAAAACCCAAAAACCCCAAAAACCACTAAAAACCATAAAGATCCTAGAAACCCCTAAAATTCATGAAAAAATAAAAATCCCTAAAACCCACTTAAAACTCTAAAATCCTTTAAAACCCACAAAAAAAATAAAAAAACTCTAGAAAACCTTGAACCCCAAAAAACATAAATAAAACTTTTAAAAACCTTAATAACCCTAAAATTTCAAAAAACCCTAAAAACCCAAAAATCATAAAAACCCTAAAAAATAATAAAAACCATTGAAGACCCATAAAAATCACTAAAAACACTAAAAGCCCTAAAAATCATAAATAAACAATGAAAAATCCATGAAAACTTAAAAAACCCTAAAAAGACTAAAAAATCCCCTAAAAACCATAAAACCCCCACTTTAAAAAAATCCTAAAACCCATAAAAACCCTAAAAAACCACTAAAACTCTAAAAACCCTTTAAACTCATAAAAACATAAAAAACTCTAAAAACAATAAAACCGGAAAACCGGAAAAAACCCTAAAACCTTATAAAGACCCTAAATACTCTAAAAATCCCTAAAAACACAAAACCTCCAAAAAATCCCCAAAATACCTCAAAATCACTAAAACCATAAAAACCCTACAATCCATAAAAATCCTAAAAAGCCCCTAAAAATCCATGGAAACATAAAATACCCTAAAAATTATGAAAAACACCTGAAAACCATAAAACCACATAAAAACCCTAAAAACCCATAAAAACCCAAAACCCCCACTAAAAACTGTAAAACCCTTAAAACCCCTAAAAATGTTAAAAAACTCTAAAAACCTTAAAAACCCTGAAAAACTCAAAAAAAATCCCTAAAAACCAAAAAATCTCCACAAAACCCTAAAACCCAACAAAATCCCTAAAATCCCTAAAAATCTCTAAAAACTATAAAAATTGTAAAAAATCCTAAAAATAAAAGAAAACATAAAAAACCCAAAAACCCAAAAAAACCCCCAAAAACTATAAAAAAACCTAGAAAACCCATAAAAACCCTAAACAACCACTAAAAACTATTAAAACCCATAAAACCCCTAAAAATGTTAAAAACTCTAAAAAATCATAAAAACTCTAAAAAATGCAAAAAAACCCCTAAAAACCCAAAAAGACCATAAAAACCATGAGAAACCCTAAAAACCCTCAAAATCCATAAAAACCATAAATAACCCTTAAAACCTTAAAAACCATAAAATTCTAAAAAACCCCTAAAAATACTTGAAAATGTAAAATAACCCTAAAAACTCTGAAAACCCCATGAAAACCTAAACCCCTAAAAACCTAAAAAAATACTAAAACCCCCTAAACCACTAAAAACTCTAAAAGCCCTTTAAACCTCAAAAAACAATAAAATACTCTAAAAACCATGAAAAACTCAAAAACCCCAAACCCTAAAGACCCAAAAAAAACCCAAAAAACCCTAAAACCCCCAAAAAACCCAAAAAACCCAAAAAACCATCAAAATCCCTACAAATCATAAAAACATAAAAATCCTAAAAACCCTTAAAAATACATCACAACGTAAAAAACCCTTAAAACTCTAAATAACCCCCAAAAACCATAAACCCCCTAAAAACCTTACAAACCCCTTAAAACCCATAAAACCCATAAAACCACTAAAAAATATAAAATCCCTAATTTAAGATCTGATGGATCTCACTTAGACAGCAATCCTCCCCCTCCTTGGCGATGGTGTCATGAATATGTGGATCTGGTAAGCGGACTTCAAGCCCACTTTCTTTTGTGACTCAATGGAGTGGTCTCCTCAAAAGGAGATGCACTTTGGTTCCTTCTCAGTTGTGGAGGGGAAGGTGTCACGTCATCTCTCTTGAGCAGTGAAAGTTGAAATCGAGGAGAAGGCTTCTATTCCTTTAGTGAATAGTTCTTTGATTGGGGATTACCCTTCCTTATATGTAACCTTGAAGGAGTATTCAATGAATATATCTGGACTTGAGGTCTCGGAGGGTTCTTCCCCTCCATTTGATAACCCTAGACTGGTCCATTTGTTGAATCTGGTTCAGGTTGGGGATGTCAATCATATTATGTTTGATTCCAGGAAGTATCTTCCTTCTACAATCACTAATGTTGTTGCTTCACATACTTTGGATGTTGACATGGTTGTTGCAGAGGTCGCGGTGTAAATCATGGTGGAGGAAAATAATGGCTCTTCTTCTCCAGGTAGAGATGGGGATGTTGGGAAGGTCCTTGATTTAAAAGAGGCTCCTATTTCATTGGTAGATGACTCACCTGTCTTCCCTTCCATGATGGATTTGGTATTTCATCCTCGAGTAGAGGGGTAGGAATCTGAAAGTTTGTTTACCTTACCCAATTATCAAAAGGGGTCTGTCCAGATGGTCGAACACTCTGGTAGGGTATTTCATTGACAATAATCTTCTATTCATACTGGTTTCTATAATTGTAGTCGATTTTTGGGGATCTAATCTCATTGAGACATTATGAAATGATGGTGGTTTTTTCTTCTTCATATTTCTTCCCTCATGTAACATGGTTGATCTTTTATCCTGCAACCCATGGTTTTTTAGGTCGATACTTGATTCTGCATTATTGGAAACCTAACATGTCCTTGAACAGGGATTCCTTCTATGTTTTTCCTATATGGGTGAATCTGTAGAGTTTCCCTCTATAATCCTAGACATAAGAAGGTCTTATCTATAATATGAGTGTGGTGGATAAGCCTCTTTTTTCTAAATCCACAGTATAAATTATCAGGATCATCAATTCTCATTTTTGTGTTGAGATTTCAGCCACGTAAGTTCTTCTGGAGGAGATTAATGTGGATTTAGTCGTTGGCCCCTCCATTTCTGTTAAAATTGATATGGATGGGTTCCTAAGACCTGTAGTTTCTATAAGGTCTTCAGGCATCATTTTAATCAGTGTAAGAAGAAGCCACCATATTATTCTCAATATGGTTGGACTAAAGTTACTCTGAAGAAGTGAATTTATAGGAAGAAAGAGGCCCCCAAAGTTCCAACTTCAGATTTTAAGGGGAAGCAGCACATCCAGGGTTCTGTGAAGAAGGGTTCAGAGGGCAGCTCTATTCATTTTGTGACTGATCCTTCTACATCTGGCATTTCTTCGACCCCTTTTATGGAAATTCCCCATCCTCCAGTTATTGATACAGTTGGCCCCCTATCAGGGTTGGTTCTTCTATCATGAAAATTCCCTCTCCTGATCCTCCTGCTACAACTGGTGCTCCTGTCCTAGCTAAGGCTACTGGGATAGTTTTTTCCAATCCCACTCATAACTATTTTTATTACTTATTGAAGGAGGTGTCAGAGGCTGGAGTTGGCCTGGTTTTTGGCCATGTTGTTTGTACCTATCCTAATGGGATGAAGGGTGGTGATGGTCAATATTTGGATATGGACGTTTTGGATCTTTCTACTGGTTCTAGTTCGGATCTGTGGGTTGTCCCCTCCATTTTGGGTATCTCTTGGTCAGAAGGGAAGGACATGGATAATGTTGTTAGTGATGTTGTTCCTAATACCTCCTTTGAGAGTCCCAAGTTGTAAGGTTCATTTGATCCAAAAGAGGTAGTGTCTCCTCCACCAAGTCATGATTCTTAATATCATACTTGTCCTACCTCCTCATACCTGAGTGAAAATCCTTTAAGGAAGAAACTAATCAGAGTTGATGAAGTTGAATCAAAGTGGGTGCCTCTTAAGACTTCCACAGGGCTGAGAATTCATGATTCTTCTTTAACACATAATGTTTAGCTTTGATGTGTACAATATAAGGGGGATCAACACACAAGGTAGACAGAAGGAGGTTTGTGACCTTATTATCTCACAAAAGTTGGCATGTTTGGGCCTTGTTGAAACAAAGGTTAAGTTTGAGAATTTGGATTCTGTTTCTAGGATAATTATTCCTAGATGGTGATATCTTGCTAGTCCATTTTATTCTTCTAACTAACACATCTTGATCCTTTGTAATCCCTATTTTTTCTAGTTGATCTTAAATTTGATTCTATTCAACTAGTGGAGTGTGTTTTTAGATTTGTCATGGTGGATGCTACTTCCTTGATTTATTTTGTGTATGGCTCCAATTATTTTACTGAATATAGAACTTTATGGGAGGATATTTCTGTCAAAATTTCTATCACTCATGAGGTTTCCCAAAATTTTCTTAGTGATTTCAATTCTGTTAGATTCTTGGAGGATAGATATGGGGGCTACATGGATTAGGATTCATCTATGGATATGTGTAATCCTGGAATTATTTGAGCTAGATTGGATGATTTTTGTTGTATAAGTTTGAGATATTCTTGGAGGAAGGGTAATTTTTGGGTTCTTAGGAAGATAGAAAGAGCCTTGGTGAACTCTTCTTGGTTTTTCAAATTTGTGCATTATTGTGATGACTTCCTTCCTTTTGGGTTCTTGGATCATACTTCTATTATTATTATCAGAACTGGCGAAGGGTTGCAATCAGGAAGTTATCCTTTAAATATTTCAACTATTGGGCTGATTATGATGGTTTTTTACCTAAAGTTTCTTTTTATTGGAATGAATGGATATTGGGTTTCATGATGTTCCTTGTTTATCAAAATCTCAAAAGGGTTAAGTAAGACCTTAGGAACCTACATGCTCAAATATAATATCAAGCTTCATCTAAAGTATTTTTACATAAGAGGGAGCTCTCAGACTGTCAAGCCTCTTTGGTGCTCCATGGTCTATCTGATGCCTTGTTTCGAATTGAAAATAAATGAAAAGAAAGGTTAAAGGCCTTGAACCTAAGGTACTCTCTTTCATTTTAAAAAAATATTAAAATCCAATGGCTTATATATAGGGATCACAAATCAGATTTTTTATTCAACTCAGTTAAGGCCAGGTTCAATTATTCGAAGTTGGTTCTGATTCACAGTGGTGATGGGTTTGAGTCTACAAAACTATAATTTATTATAGGGGAAACTGCCAAATTCTATAGATCCTTGGTTGGTTCCTCTCATGGATTGACCTATGTAGGTATATCTTGGTTAGTTTTTTAGTAATGTTTTTGAGTAGGGATGCATTGAGGAGTTAGTTAAGAAGGTTGATCCAGGGGAGGTTCAACAAGCTCTTCTTTCTCTCCATCCAAATAAATCTCCATGATTAGATGGTTTCAATGATTTTTTATTCCATATAACCTGGTATGTAGTTCGCTATGATGTGACTACAAGAATTTTGGTGTTTTTCAGGTTTGAGATGTTGTTGATGGAGGCTAATGGTTCAATTATTTATATGATTCCTAAGGTTACTAATGCCTATTTACTTTCTAATTTGTGGCATATCTCATGCTGTAATACAATTTATAAATTCCTTTCCAATATATTAGCATCTAAATTGAGAAAGTTCCTCCCAAATTTCATAAATAAGGCCCAATCAACGTTGAGTCATGGGAGGCGGATCTCTGATAATATTTTGATGGCTTAGGAATTAATGTGGGGGTACCACCTAGATTCCAGTGTTCCTAGATGTGCTTTTAAAATTTATCTTTTTGAGGCCTTTGATTCAGTTGTATGGGAATTTCTTTGGGGTTCTATGGAGCTTTCGGGATTCCCTGTCAGGTTCTCCTCTTGGATTAAAAGGCATGTCACTTCTTCCATGTTCTCTGTTGATATTAATTGTAGCTTGTATGGTTATTTTCTTGGGAAGATAGGGATAAGGTAGGGTGATCCTATTTCTACCTTCCTATTTATGATCTATATGGAGTATTTTTCTCAAATTTTGGAATCTATGATTTCTAGATCTAGATCTTTCAAATTTCATTGGAGATGTGGTAAGACTTTTATTTCCAATTTATGATTTTCAGATGATTTTTTTTGTTCTCTTTTGGATATGTGGAGTTGGTTTTAGTTTTAAATAAGGTGTTGGATATTTTTTCTTCTATATCTGGGTTTTCTATTTATTTCTCCAGGTCTTTAATGTTCTTGTATGGGTTGTCTAATGAGGTTAAGTGAAGTATCGAGGATATTATGGGTTTCAATGTTGGTTTCTTATCGCTCTCTTACCTTAGGGTGCCTATTATCACCACTAGATTAAGAGTGGAATATTTTGCTGTTCTGGAGGATAATATTATTAGGAGAATCAAGATTTGGACTCATAATTTTCTCTTATTTATGGTTCGGTTGCATCTTGTCCAATAAATTTTATTCAGCATCTATGATTACTTGTGTTCTCATTTTATCTTTCATAAGAAGTTGGTTAGTTGATTGAAGCCAAGATCAATTGCTTTATTTGGAAGGGTTCGTCTCTTATTGTAAAAGGGGATAAGGTGTCTTAGGATTTAGTGACTATAACCAAAGAGGAAGGGGGATTAGGGATTAAAAAGGTTGAGTATTGGAACATAGCTTCCATGGATAGGGAGTTCTGGGACTTATGATCTCCCTCCTTTTATTCAATATGGGTGTACTAGGCATGTCACTTTTTTCTTGGACGCACTTAGTTATGGGTAGCCAAAGTTCCTTGGAATTTCTCTTGGACTTGGAGGAAATTATTGGGACTTCGGGACTTCATCAAGGATTTTATTTCTTTCTCAGTTGGGAATGGTTCTAATATCTCCCTTTGGTTCGACCCTCGACCATTGGATTCCTAGTCAACCTCTTTGATCTACTATTGATGATCGTATCATCAATGACTCAGGTCTTCCTTCTTCTGCTATGGTATCTGATATTATCTTGGATGGGGGATGGAATATTCCTCTACCTGTTTCTGCTAATTTGTGGGACATTAATCAGGAGATTCTTATTCTTCCTAAGTTGGGAGGAGACTGCAATAGTATCCTTAGCAATAGGAATCCGAATTTTTCTGTTAGGAAAGTTTAGGATACTCTTAGACCAAAGTTTTCTCTTGTTAATTGGCACTCCTTAGTCTGGAATTAGTTTATCCCTATGAGATTTTCCTTTATTATGTGGCTTTCTCTTCTCAATCAACTACCTACATAAGACAAACTATGATGTAAAGGGATTGATTTCCCAAACCATTTCTTTCTTTGTGAAGCTTCCTCTAAGGATCTGGATCACTTATTTGTTAATTGTTATTTTTATTGTAATCTTTGGCATTCCATTCTTAGCCACCTCAATATGACCTATTTGGCCTCTTCCTTATCTGATGTCATTTATTGTTTCTTGGAAAATTTCATCAGTGGTTCTCTGCTGAATATTTTGGGAAGACTTAGGTTAACCTATTTAATTTACTTCATTTGGAAGGAGGGAAATTCTCTCCAATAAGGTACTCCTCACCACAGTGTTAATTATGCATGGTTGAATCTGGAGGTTTCTCTTTGTTATAGACTCTCCTCATCAAATAATTTCCCTAATATTAGTGAGAATCATGAGTTATTTTAGATTTGTAATTTCCCTCACTCATTTCTTCAGGATGGATCCAATTTTCTATCTTGATCCCTCTTGTTTTGGGGTGGATCTGGTTTATTTGATGTCTTTGGATGTTTTGGTTTGGCTAATGTATGGTTTTGAGTGTTGGGATGATTTTGGGGTTGTATTTTTTAAGTGTTTTGCTAGAAACAAGTGGTCAGCCAAAGATCTGGATAGTGTTGATGTTACTGGGTGTGGTTGGGATGGAGAGGTTGTGCGGACAATGATCCCTACTCTGGGATGGTTTTCTACTGTGTGGTGGCTTTGTGATATGTTGATGGATGTTGAGTTAAAAGTTATGGGGTTGTTTTTGTGGCCTTGGTTTTGTTTTTTTCTTGCTTGCAAGGGCCCGAGTGTGGTGCTAGGGGGTGTAGGTTGCAGTTCGGCCTTTGTAGTTTGGTTTGGTGCTTCTGTGTGGAGGTATGATGGTCCTGGCAGGTTGGATCTTGATAGAGAGTTGGAGGTTAGGGGTTTGGTTCTGGATGTTGTAAGGTGTCAGGGTGGTGTGTTTGGAGTGGTGGCAGTTGAATCTATAGGATGTTTTGGATGCATGTTTTGGCTATGCGTTACTGTTTTCAAGACTTGTTTTGGTGGTTTTGCCTTATTGGGTGGTGCATGAGTTGGTGTTGTGTTCTGTGGGCATGGGATGGCTATAGTCTTCTATGATGGTGTTGCGGAAGGTTCCAGATGGTGGTGTATTGGATAGATCTCAAGTTTTGAAGTCATTGGTTGGGTTGGGTACTTATTTTGTTGGTTTCCTTGGATGGAGGTTGAGGTATGTTAGGTTGTAGTTTATAAGGGGTGCTGGTGGATGTAGCCTTGGTGTTGTGGATAGAGGGGGTTTACTTCTCTTGAAGCTACTAGTTCGGTTGGTTGGGTGTGAGTGCGTGTGTGTGTGAGAGTGTGTTTGCGTGCATGTGTGAGTGCGTGTGTGCATGCTTTCAGGTTGGTGTGCATGCGTGTGTGCGTGTTTGAGCGTGTGGGTTGGTTGTTTCTTCCTTGAATGGTTTTGGTTGCGGTGGACTTTCGGGCTTCTGTGCGTGCTTGGAAAGTGGCTGCTTGGTGTTTTTCATTGTTGTCTTATCTCAAGCTTGACTTATACTAAGCTCATGTGCTACTTCTTGTTCGTGTGCTCTTGGTGGTGGTTCTGGATTCTCAGCTACTTGGTTCGTGTGTCGGTGGGGGTACTGCTTCTACTGGTTAGCTCATGTGCTACTTTTTGGGATCATCCTACCCCTGCTGGTCATGTGCTCTTGATGTTGCTGGTTTCTCTATGGGTATTCCATTGGTTTTCTTATTTCCTGTTTCTTCATGGGTACCTTTGGTTTTCTTTTGTTTGCTTACTCTAGTTGTTTGCTTGCCCTAACCTTGTGTTTTGGGCTGCTTGTCTCACCCTCAGGTGATCGTTTGTAATCCATCTTTCATCTATATATACTTTCTATTTTCCTTGCAAAAAAAAACTCTAAAATCCTTTAAAACCCATAAAAATGTTAAAAAAACTCTAAAATCTTTAAAACCCTAAAAAACATAAAAATAACCCAAAACCCCAAGAAGATCCTAAAATCCTTGAAAATCCCTAAAAACCCTAAAACCCCTAAATAACCCTAACAACCCTTAAAATCCCAAAAAACCCTAAAAGCCATAAAATCCAAAAAAAACACTAAAAATCTAGAAAAACATAAAAACCCTTAAAACCCTGAGAAACCCCTAAAAACCATAAAAACCCTAAACCCCCTAAAAATCCTAAAACCCCTCTAAAAAATCTAAAAACCCTTAAAACCCTAAAAATGATAAATACACTAAAAAATCATAAAAACCCTAAAAACTCAAAAAAAAGACCCTAAAAACCTTGAAAAATCTAAACACCCGAAAAACCCTGAAAAAACCTAAAAACTAAAAAAACATTAAAACCCAAAAAACCCCAAAACCCCAAAAGGCATAAAAAACCATAAAACACCTGAAAACCCCTAAAAACCCTCAAATCCATGAAAACGCTAAAAATCCCTAAAACCCCTAAACCCCCTAAAAATCCCTAAAAATGTAAAAAACCCTAAAAACCGCCTAGAAACCACAAACTCCTAAAACTGTAAAAACCCCTAAAATGTATAATTACCTTCAAAACCACTAAAAACTATAAAAACCCATAAAACCACTAAAAACATTAAAAAAATCTAAAAAACCTTAAAACCTTAAAAACCCAAAAGACCCAAAAATCCTTGAAAAAACCTAAAAAACCTGAAATCCCCTAAAAACCCTCTAAATCCCTAGAATCCCAAAAACCATAATGACCTTAAAAACCCCTAAAGATCCATGAAAGCATAAAAAACCCTAAAAATCCAGAAAATCCACTACAAACAAAAAAACCCATAAAAACCTTAAAAACCCTAAAACCCCATAAAAACCTAAAAACCCACAAAAAACTATAAAAACACTTAAAACCCATAAAACATCAATAAACTTTAGAAAACCTAAAACCCTTAAAAACGTTAAAAACTCTAAAAAACCTTAAAACCCTAAAAACTCAAAAAACCTAAAAACCCAAAAGACCCTAAAAACCCTAAAACACTAAAACCACCTGAAAAACCCTAAAAATCCCTAAAATCTGTAAAAACCCTAAAAACCATAAAAATCCTAAAAAAAAACTAAAATCCATGAAAACATAAAAAACACTAAAAACTCCTCAAAATCCATAAAAACCAATAAAAACCTTAAAAAATCATAAAATCCATAATAATCCTAAAAATACACTAAAAACACTAAAACCCCATAAAACCCCTAAAAACTTTAAAAAACTCTAAAAAACTATAAAACCCCTAAAAACTCAAAAAACCCCTAAAACCCCATAAAGACCCCAAGAACCCTAAAAACTTCTAAAAACGTTAAAAACACTTGAAAACCTTAAAACCCCTCAAAATCCATAAAAATCCTATAAACCCTAAAAATCCCTAAAAGCAAAAAAAAACCTACAAACCCTAAAACCCCGAAAGAACAATAAAACCACTAAAAACCATTAAAAACCCTAAAACCCCATAAAAACCCAAAAGAACTACTAAGAACACTAAAAAAAATTAGAGCCCCTAAAAGGCTAAAAAACTATAAAAACCCTCAAAAGCCTTGAAAAACTCAAAAAAAACCCAAACCCAAAAAGACCCTAGAAACACTAAAAACCATAAAAATACTAAAAATATATATAAAACTCTAAAAACCCTCAAAATTCCTAAAAATACTAAAAGACCCTAAAAACCATAACAGTCCAAAAAACCCTAAAAATCCCTAAAAATTAAAAACCCCTAAAAACCTGAAAAACCGCTTAAAACCATAAAACCATTAAAAACCTTAAAACAAACACATAAAACCCCTAAAAATGTTAAAAACTATAAAAACCTTAAATTTGCTAAAAAACTCAAAAAAGCACGAAAAACTCAAAAAAAAACATAAATTCAGTAAAAATATTAAAAACCCTAAAAATTCTGAAAAAAACCCTAAAAACCATAAAACCACTAAAAACCTTAAAAACCCCTAAAAACCATAAAAACCCACTAAAATCTCTAAAACCCTTTAAACCACTAAAAATGTTAATAAACTCTAAGAAACCTTAAAACCTCTAAAAACTCAAAAGACCCTAAAACCCCTCAAAATACCAAAAAACCCTAAAAACCATAAAAAACCCCTTAAAATCTATAAAAACATTAAAAATACTTAAATCCCTGAAACCTCCCGAAAACTATAAAAACCCCAAAAAACCTTTAAAATCCCTAAAAACCCATAAAACCCTAAAACCCCAAAAAACTATAAAGTCCCATACAACCCCTAAAAACATTAAAAAACGCTAAAAACCTTAAAAACACTAAAAAACATAAAAAACCCTAAGAACCCCAAAAGACCTTATAAACCCTGAAAGCCCCTAAAACCCCATGAAACCCTCGAATACCCTTCAAAATCCCGAAAACCCTAAAAACCATAAAACTCCTAAAAACCACGAAAAATCTAGGAAAAACATAAAAGGCTGTAAAAACCTTGAAAATCCCTTGAAAACCATAAAAAACCCCAAAACCTTAAAAACCCTAAATCCCTATAAAACCCTAAAAACCACTAAAAACTCTAAAAACCCATAAACCCCTAAAAACGATAAAAATCTCTAAAAACCCTAAACCCCATAAAAAACTCAAAAAAACCTATAAAACCCAAAAGACCCTAAAAACCCTGAAAACCCATAAAAACACAAAAAACCCTAAAAACACTAAAAACCCTAAAAACCATCAAAATCCCTAAAAACCCAAAAAAACCCGAAAATCATAAAAATCTTAAAAAATCCCTTAAAATACATTAAAACATAAATATCCATAAAAACCTCAAAAATCCCCTAAAATGAAAAAAATCCGTAAAAACCTTTAAAAACCTAAAAATCCATAAAATCCTAAAAAACTGCTAAAAAATCTAATAACTCTTAAAACCCCTAAAACCACAAAAGACCCTAGTACCCTGAAAAACCCTAAAACCCCCTAAAAAACCACAAACCCCTCAAAATTCCACAAATCCCTAAAAATCCTATAAAACCCTTAAAATCAATAATAATGAAAGAAAACCTAAAACCATAAAAAAACCCTGAAAACCATACCCCCCTCCCCAAAACATTAAAAAACCAAAAAACCCATAAAAACCCATTAAAACCACTAAAACTCTAAAACCCCATAAAATCCATAAAAACATTAAAAAATCTAAAAAACCTAAAACACATAAAATACTCAAAAAACCCAACAAACCCAAAAATATCCTAAAAACACTAAAACATTAAAAACCCTGAAACCACTGAAAAACCCTCAAAATCCATAAAAACTGTAAAAACTACAAAAAATCCAAAATACCCCTAAAAATGCATGAAAACGTAAAAACCCCTAAAAACCCAAAAAAACCCTAAAAGCCATAAAATCCCCTGAAACCTTAAAAAGCCCTAAAACACCTAAAAAACACTAAAAACTCAAAAAAACCCTTAAAACCTATAAAATATTAAAAAAAATCAAAGAACCCTAAAAACGCAAAAAGACATTAAAAACCTGAAAAACCCTAAAAACCCCTAAAAAACCTAAGACCCTCAAAATCCCTAAAAACACAAAAAAAAATACAACCCCTAAAAACCATAAAATTCCTAAAACCCCCCTAAAAATCCATGAAAACGTAAAAAACCCTGAACACCCCCTAAAAACCATAAAAACCTATAAAACCCTAAAAACCATAAAAACCCCTAGAAAACCACTAAAAACTTGGAAAATCCTTTAAACCCCTAATTTTTTTTAAAAAACTATAAAATAATTTAATCCCTTGAAACCCAATGAAACCGAAAAAGACAAGAAAAAACCTAAAAACCCCTAAAAACCCTCAAAACCTTGAAGACCCTGAAAACCTAAAGCCCTCAAAATCCATAAAAAACCCAAAAACAATAAAATTAATGAAAAACCCCTAAAAATCCATGAAAACATAAAAAACCCTAAAAACACCTAAAAACCATAAAACCCCATAAAAACCTTAAAAAACCTTAAAAAGAGATAAAAATCCAGAAAACCATTAAAAACTCTAAAAACCCCAAAACCCCAAAAAACCCTAAATATCCTAAAAATGCTAAAAACCCAAAAAAACCTTGAAAACCCAAAACACCTAAAAGTCAATAAAAACCTAAAAACCATAAAAACCAAAAAATCGTAAAAACACCCTAAAAATCCATGAAAATATAAAAAACCCTAAAAACCCTAAAACACCATGAAAAAAATAAAAAACCCTAAAACATATAAAAACCCATAAAAACCTTAAAACCCCACTAAAAATTCTAAAAACCCTTTAAACCCCAAATAACATTAAAAAACTATAAAAAACCTTAAAAACCGTAAAAAAACTCTAAAAAAATCCTTAAAAACCAAAAATACCTTAAAAACCTTGAAAAAACCAAAAAACTCAAAAAAACCTCTTAAAAACCCTAACATCCCTCAAAATCCCTGAAAACCCTAAAAACCCTAAAAACCATATAAAACAAAAAACCACCTAAAAATCCATAAAAACGTAAAAACCAAGAAAAAACAATAAAACCCCAAAAAATCCATAAAAACCCTAAAACAAATAAAAACCCTAAAACCCAAAAAAATATCTAAAAACACTTTAAAACCCTAAAAACATTAAAAAAAATCTAAAAACCTTAAAAATCCTAACAAACTCCCAAAAACCCTAAAAACCATGAAAAACCCTGAAAACCCCCTAAAAACCCTAAAAACCAAAAAAATCCTAAAAAACCCTAAAAATCATAAAAATACTAAAAAACCCTAAAAATCCATGAAAACATAAAAAAACCCTTAAAACCCAGAAAATTATAAAAACCAATAAAACTAATAAAAAAACCCAAAAAACCCATAAAGCCCTAAAAACCCCAAAAAAAACTCTAAAACCCCTTAAAACACCTCAAAACGTTAAAGAACTCTAAAAAACATTAAAAAAACTCAAAAAACCCCGTAAAACCCAAGAAGACCCAAAAACCCCTGAAAGCCCCTAAAAATCCTTAAACCTCTGAAAAACCCTAAAACCCATAAACTGTAAAAACCATAAAAACCATAAAAATCCTAGACACCCTAAATCCATGAAAATATAAAAAACTATAAAAATGCTTAAGAACCCTTGAAAAATATAAAACCCTCTAAAAACATTAACCCCCCCCCCCAAGCCCATAAAACCCTTAAAACTCATAAAAACAATAAATAACTCTAAAAAACTTAAAAACCCTAAAAAATAAAAAAACCCCAAAAACCTAAAAAGACACTAAAAACCTTGAAAAACCCTAAAACCCCCTAAAACCCCCAAAAAACCCCTAAAAAAACAAACAAAAATCCTAAAACACCCTAAAAACCACCAAAATCCTAAAAACAACATAAAAATCCCTGAAAACGTAAAAAAGCCTAAAAACCCAAAAAACCAAAAAAAATTCAAAAAACCCATGAACCCCCGTAAAAAATAAAAAATAATAAAAAACATTAAAAACCCTAAAAAAAATCCCCTAAAAACCCCAAAATACCCTAAAAATTCTGAAAAAACCTAAAACCCCGGAAAACTCTCAAAATCATTAAACTCCAAAGAACCGTAAAAATAAAAAATATTAAAAAACCCTAAAAATCCATGAAAATGTAAAACATACTAAAAACCCTGAAAAACCCTTGAAAAACATAAATACCACTAAAAACCTTAAAAAATCCAAAAAACCCGTAAAAACCCAAATAAAAAACTCTAAAAACAATTAAAACCCCTAAAAACGTTAAAAAACTATAAAAAACCTTAAAACCCCTAAAAAAATAAAAAAACCATAAACCCGAAAAGAACCTAAAAATCCTAAAAACCCTAAAAATATCTAAAAACCCTTGAAAAACTCTAAAAACCCTTAAAATCCCTAAAAACCGTAAAAACCATAAAAATCCTAAAAAAACCCTAAAAATCTATGAAAACGCAAAAAAACCCAAAAAACCAAAAAACCACTAAAAACTCAACCCCCCCCCCCTTAAAAACCCTAAAAACTTTAAAAAAACTCTAAAATGCTTAAAACCCGTAAAAAATAAAAAAACCATAAAAAACTCAAAAAGAGCCAAAAAACACTAATAAACCCTAAAAACCCTAATCACATGAAAAACCCTTTAAACCCTCAAAATTCCTTGAAACCCTAAAAAACCCTATAACCATGAAAATACTTAAAACCCCTAAAAATCCATGAACACCCAACAAACCCTAAAAACTTATAAAAACCCCTGAACACCATAAGAGCCCCCCAAACCATAAAAACCCTTAAAACCAATAAAATACCTAAAAACCACAAAAACCCCTTAAAACCCTTAAATTGTAAAAAAGGAAAAAAAACACTAAAATCTCAATAAACACTAAAAAACCAAAAAGACCCTAAAAACCATAAAACCCCTAAAAACCTAAAAACCCTTGAAAACCCCTAAAAACTCTCAAAATCAATAAAAACCCTAAAACCATAAAAATCCTAAAAACCCTAAAATCCATGAAAAGGTAAGAAACCCTAAAAACACTACAAACCCCCTTAAAACCATAAAAACCCTAAAAACCACTAAAAAACTAAAGACCCTTAAAACCCCAAAAAACGTAAAAAATTCTAAAAAAACCTTAAAAACCCTAAAAAACTCAAACAAAACCTAAAAATCTCAAAAGACCCTAAAACCCCAAAAACCACTTAAAACCCCTTTAAACCCTCAAAATCCATAAAACCCTAAAAAATCAAAAAAACCATAAAAATCCTAAAAACCCCTAAAAATCCATGAAAATATGAAAAACTCGAAAAACATTAAAAAACCATAAAAACCATAAAAATCCCTAAAAACTTTAAAATACCACTAAAAATATAAAACCCCTTAAAACCCCCAAAAAAGTTAAAAACTCTAAAAACCTTTACATCCATTCAAAAACTCTAAAAACCCTAAAAATATTAAAAGACCCTAAAACCCTAAAAACTCTTAAAACCACTGAAAAACCCTAAAAACCCCTCCAAATCCCAAAAAACTATAAAAACCCCCCAAACCCCTAAAAATCCATGAAAACACTAAAAACCATAAAAACCCTGAACCCCCCTCCAAAAAAATAATAAAACTAATAAAAACATTAATAGCACTAAAAACTACTAAAAACTCTTAGAAACATTAAAACCCCTAAAAATATTAAAAACTCTAAAAAAACTTAAAAACCCTAAAAACTCACAAAAATATTAAAAACCCCAAAAGACCCGAAAAATCTTGAAAACCCCTAAAAACCCTACAAAACCCTCAAAATCCTTAAAACCCCTAAAACCATAAAAATCCTAAAACCCCCTAAAAATATATAAAAATGTAAAAAACCCTAAAGACCCTGAAAACCCCCTCAAAAAAACCTAAAAAAATAAAAAAAACTAAAAACCCTAAAAACTACTAAAAACCCTTAAAAACCCTAAAAATGTTAAAAAAACTCTAAAGAATCTTAAAATAACTAAAAACGTTAACAGACTCAAAATAACCTTAAAACCCCTAAAAATCTCAAAAAAAAACCGAACACCCCAAAAGGACCCTAAAAACAATGAAAAACCCTAAAACCCATCAAAAGTCTTGAAAGACCCTAAAACTCTACAAAATCCCTAAAACCCCTTATTACCCTAAAAACCATAAAAATCCACTAAAATCCATGAAAACGTAAAAAACTTTGAAAACCCCCTGAAAACCATAAATAACTCAAAAAACCTTAAAAACCCTAATGACTCAAAAAAACACTAAAAACTCTAAAGACCCTTAAACACCTAAAAACGTAAAAATACTCGAAAGACCGATAAAAACCCTAAAAAATCAAAAATAACCCTAAAAACCAAAAAAAACCCTAAAATCCCTAAAAACCCCTAAAACCCCTAAAAATACATGAAAAACCCTAAAAAAATCAAAATATACAGAATCCCTAAAAACTCTAAAAATATTAAAACCCCCTATAAAATCCATGAAAACGTAAAAAACCCTAAAAACCTTAAAAAACCCAGAAAACTATAAAACCCTTAAAAACCTTAAATAACTTAAAAACCAATAAAAACTCTGAAACCACAAAAAATTCTAAAAAAACCCTTTAAACCCCTAAAAACATTAAAAACTCTAAAAACCTTAAAGACCATAAATAACTCAGCTTTACAAAAGAAACCCTAAATAAGACAAAAAAACCATAAATCCCAAAAAATACCTAAAAAACCATGAAATACATAAAAACCAAAAATCCCTTGAAAACCCCTAAAATTCCTCAAATCAATAAAAACCCTAAAACCCCCTAAAATCCATAAAAATCCTAAAAACCCCTAAAAATCCATCAATACGTAAAAAACCCTAAAAAGCTCCTGAAAAAAAAACCCATAAAAACATTAAAAATCCTAAAACACATAAACACCCTAGAAAATCTAAAAACCATTTAAACCCCTAAAAACATTGAAAAACTATAAAACCCCTAAAAACCTTTAAAAAAGTCATAAAAACCCTTAAAAACCCAAAAAAATGAAAAAACACTAAAAATACTTGAAAACCCCTAAAAACCCTCAAAATTCCTAAAAACCATAAAACCATAAAAATTATAAAGAACCCCAAAAAATACATAAAAATGAAAAAAAACCTAAAAACCCTAAAAAACCATGAAAATAATAAAAACATCTGCAAATGATAAAAACACTAAAATCTAAAAAACACAAAAAACCAATAAAATTTATAAAACCCATTTTAAACCTTAAAAACATTTAAATACTCTAAAAAACCTTAAAAAACTAAAAAACTAACCCCCCCCCCAAATACATAATACTCCTAAAAAACCCTTAAAACCCTAAACCCCCTAAAAACCCCTAAAAACGCAGAAAACCCCTAAAAACCCTAAAACCCATAGAAATCGTAAAAAACAATTAAAAATCCATGAAACTGTAAAAAACCATAAAAACTCTGAAAAATCCCTAAAAACCTTAAAATTCCTAAAACCCCATAAAATTCCCCCAAACCCACTAAAATCCCAAAAAACCCTATAAACCCAAAAAAACATTAAAAAAATTAAAATATCATAAAATCCCTAAAAACTAAAAAAACCCCAAAAGGCTAAAATCCCTAAAACCCCCTAATCCCTAAGAACCCCTAAAATCCACTAAAAACCCTCAAAATCTCTATAAACCCCTAAAAACCAAAAAAATCCTAAAAGCCCCCCTAAAAATCCAGGAAATGTAAAAAACCCTAAAAACCCTGAAAACCATAAAACCATTAAAACTTTAACAAAACCATAAAACCCCAAAAAAAAAACTAAAAACATTAAACCTCGTAAAACACCTACAAATTTTAAAAACTATAAAATCCCTAATAAACTCAAAGAAACCATAAAAACCCAAAATACCATAAAACCCATAAAAACATGAAAACCGCTAAACCCCCCAAAAAATCTGAAAACCCCTCAAAATCCCTAAAAACAATAAAAACCATAAAAACCATAAAAAACCTAAAAACCGCTAAAAATCCATGAGAAAGTAAAAAGCCTTGAAAACCCCCTAAAAACCATAAAAACACCTAAAAACCTAAATAACCTGAAAAACCCATAAACACCCAAAAACCTACTAAAAACTTTAAAAACCCTTTAAACCCCTAAAAACGTTAAAAAACACTAAAACCCCTAAAAAGCTCTAAAAAACTCAAAAAAACCCCTAAAACCCCCCCAAAAGACCCTAAAAACCCTGAAAACCCCTAAAAACCCATCAAAACCCCTAAAAATCCTCAAAATACCATAAAACCCTAAAGACCCCTAAAAACCATAAAAATCCTAAAAAACCCCTAAAAATCCATGAAAACTTATTAAACCCTAAAAATCCCCTGAAAAGCCATAAAAACCCTAAAATCCTTAAAAACCCATAAACACTAAAAACCCACTTGAAACTCTAAAAACCCACAAAACCCTAAAAATGTGAAAAAACTCTAAAAACCCTTAAACCTTCTAAAAAACTCAAAAAAATCAGTAAAAACCAAAAATGATCCTAAAAACCCTGAGAACCCCTAAACCCCCCCCTGAAAAACCCTAAATACCCTCAAAATACCTAAAAATGTTAAAAGACCCTAAAAACCCTAAAAACCCTAAAAACCCCATAAAATCCTTGAAAACGTAAAAACCCCTAAAAATCCCATAGATACCATAAAAACCTTAAAAAACCAAATAACCCTTAAAAACCCTAAAAACACAAAAAACTCTAAAAACACTTAAAACCCTTAAAAAGCATAAAAATTCTAAAAAATCAAAAAAAAAACCTGATAATCTTAAAAAACCATAAAAACCCCAAAGACCCTAAAAACCAAGAAAACCCCTAAAAACCTTCAAAATCTCTTAAATTCATAAAAACCCAAAAAAACATAATCATCTTAAGAAATCCCTAAAAATACTTGAAAACGTAAGAAACTCTAAAATTCTTGAAAAACCCCTAAAAAGCATAGAAACCCCCCAAAACCCATAAAAACCCATAAAACCCCTAAAACCCACATAAAACTTTAAAAACCATTCAAACCCCTAAAAATTTTAAAGACTCTAAAAAACCTTAAAACCCAAAAAACTCAAAAAAAAAACCCCTAAAAACATAAAAAATGACCCTAAAATCCATAAAAAACCCAAAAACCCTGGAAAACCCATAAAAACTCTCCAAATCCACAAAAACGCTAAAAAATCCCTAAAAAACTAAAAACGTTGATAAACCCTTAAAACACCTAAAAACATTTATAAACTCTAAAAAACCTCAAAACCCTAAATTACTCAAAAAACCCCTAAAAACAAAAAAAGACCCTAAAACCTTGAAATCCCTAAAACCCTTAAAAACCCCTAAAAACCCTAAACACTCAAAATCACTAAAAATCCTAAAAAACTCTAAAAATCCATGAAAACATAAAAGACCTTGAAAACCCTGAAAACCACTAAAATCCATAAAAACTCCTAAAACCATAAAAACCCTTAAACCCAAAAAACCCCTAAAAACCACTAAAAACTCGAAATCCCTTTAAACCCATAAAAAAATTAGAAACCTATAAAAATCCATAAAACCCTAAAAACCTTGAAAACCCCCAAAACACCCAAAGACCATAAAATCCCTAAAAACCCTACAAACCCTAAAAACCCTTGAAAAACCCTAAAACCCTCAAAATCCATAAAAACCCTAAAAACCATAAAACCCTAAAAATCAAAGAAAACATAAAAAATCCTAAAAACCTAGAATAACCCCAAAAAACCAAAACCCCATAACAACACTAAAATCTCTAAAAACACTAAAAATTCCTAAAAGTGTTAAAATACACTTAAAAAATTAAAACCGTAAAAAACTCAAATTAACCCAAAATACCCTAAAAAAACCTAAAATCGAAAAATACCCCCAAAACCCCTCAAAATCCATAAAAACCCAAAAAACAATAAAAAACTTAAAAAACCTAAAACCCCTAAAAAATCCATAAAAACATAAAAAGCCCTAAAAACGATGAGAAACCCCTAAAAACATAAAAACCCATAAAAACCCTAAAAACCACTTAAAACTCTAAAAACTTTTTAAACCCCTAAAAAGGTTTAAATCTTTCAAAAATTCACACCTAGTAGCACACCCCAGAACACATATGCAACACCCAAAGGAAAGATAACATCCAGGAACTTTAAAAATGTTTGAAGACTCTAAAACACCTTAAAACATGAAAAAACTAAAAAAACCCTAAAACCCAAAAAAGAAATTAAAAAACTAAAAAACCGTGAAAAATCATAAAAACTCTATAAATCCCTAAAAAACTATAAAATAACCCTAAAAACCATACAAATCATCAAAACACCTAAAAATCCATGATAACATAAAACCCCTAAAAGCATTGAAAAGCCCTAAAAATAATAAAAACCCCCTAAAACCCTTTAAAAACCCATAAAACCCCATAAAACCAATAAAAACTCAAAAAAACTTTAAAACACCAAATAAAATTAAAAAATTATAAAAACCATAAAAACACTAAAAACTCAAAAAAACCTAAAAACCGAGAAAAATAAAAAAAACCCTAAAAACATTAAAAACCATAAAAACACTAAAACCCTCAAAATCCCTAAAAAACCTAAAGACCTTAGAAACCATAAAAATCCTAAAAACTCATAAAAATACATGAAAATGTGAAAAACACTAAAAACCCTTAAAACCATAAAAAACCCCTAAAAACATTAAAAACCCTAAAACCCCCAAAAAACCTTAAAACCCACTAAAAACTCAAAAAATACTTAAAACCCCTAAAAACGTTAAAAACCCCTCGAAAACCCTAAAAACCCTAAAAACCCTTGAAAACCCTAAAAACTCTTAACATCAATGAAAACATAAAATCCCTAAAACCATGAATATCCCTTGAAAACTAAAAAACCCCTTAAAAAGCTTAAAAACCCAAAAAACCAATAAATACCCTAAAAAGCACTAAAAACCCTAAAAACCCCTAAAAACATTAAAAAAACTCTAAAAACCTTTAAACCCATCAAAAACTCAAAAAAAACCCTAAATAAATAAAATAACCCAAAAACCCAGAAAAATACCAAAAAATTATTGATACAAAATCGAAGACCTGCTAGGAATTTTCCAAGGAACCTTGTTTAATGTTCATGTGTTGAGCACCTGGTTGCAGTAAGAAAACAAGCGAAATGTGGTGCGGATAGTGAAAATGAGAAGGATGGGGAAATTTCTAAGGTAGAAACCAAAGAGAATTTGTCTCTAATAACTCTAGCCAAAAGATGCTACAAAGAATGTCCAATCCTTTGATAAGTCAAAAATTAAGCAAGAACATTAAGGTTGCAAGAAAAACCAACCATAATAACATTACCTTCATTCATGATGTACAAATAGTACAATGAGTGTCTATTTATAGCCAAAGAGAGCATGAAATTCGAATCAAGCCATTGGGTGGGTCTTTACATTAGTCTAATCCTAGTTTTCCATAGTCAAAAGACCTAGAGGATTCTTTTGACGACTTTGGAACTTGCCCATGACTTTAGGAGGCAAGTTGCACACCCTTTTGGAAAAGTAAAGAAGAGTAGCCCACCACCTTTTGACTTTGAAGATTCCATGGTGGGGTGGCCTTGAAATTCGTATCACACCTTGGGTTGGGTTTTTAAAAGCATGTTTGGGCCATAATTAATGTAATTATAGGCCCGGATGCTTCACCCAAGCAAGGGTTTTGGGAATTCTCTTGGAATTATATGATTATCCCATTTAAGGCCTCCTTCATTATCTTGGTCCACTCCCTTGTCATTGGGCCTCCAATTCCACCCAATGTGTCCTGTCCAATTGTATTTATTCCACCCTCCTCATCAAGTCCCCCTCCAAGCCCTTAATGCCCATATGTGAAATGATCCTCATCATCTCCTTTCTCCTCAAAAGGATTCATCTTCGAATCTGAAAATTCAAAGGGATAAAGATCAAAAACATTAAAGGTGGCACTAACATTCGCGTACCTGTCGAGTAACTCAATCTTGTAGGCAATATAATTGATCTTCTCTAAGACTTGGAAAGGACCATCACCTCAAGGATAAAGTTTTTATTTTTTTTCTCTGAGAACCTATCCTTACTCAAATGTACCCACACCCATTCTTCGGCTTGAAACACAATTTTTCTCTGACATTTGTTGGTGTGCTTCGCCACTTGTTCATTCTTCCGCACAATGTTGTTCTTTACCTTTGCATTAAACTCCTGCACAAACTTTTCCCTTTTTCACCTTCAAGAATAGAAAATTGATTATTAGGAAAAGAAAAATGTTAAGTGGATTCAATGGGTTAAAACCAATCACAACCACAAATGGTAAATAGTTGGAAGTTGGGTGAACCACTCGATTATAAGTAAATTTAATGTGAGGCAAGAATCTTTCCCAATGTTTCAATTTTTTTCAAAGAATGGAATTTCACAATATGGAAAGTGTTCTATCAACAACCTCTGTTTGGACATCTATTTGTGGGTGTGCAGTGGTGAAGAACAAAAGTTTGGTTCCAAGTTTGTTTTATAATTTCCTCTAAAAGAGACCAAGGAATTTGACATCCCTATCACTCACAAAGCTCTTGGGTAAGCCATGCAACCTAATAATTTCCATGAAAAAAAATCAGCGAAATGATTGGAATCATTAGTTTTAGAACAAGTAATAAAATGATACATTTTACTAAAAACCTAAAAAAGCCTAAAAAACCATAAAAACACTAAAAACCATTAAAACCCCTAAAAACATTAAAAACTCTAAAAAACCTGAAAACCCCTAAAAACTCAAAAAAACCCTAAAACCCCCCAAAACACTCTAAAAACACTAAAAACCTAAAAACCCCAAAAGGACCAAAAATATCCTCAAAATCCTTAAAAACCTAAGAAAACCTAAAACCCATAAAAATACTAAAAGACCTAGAAAAATCGATGAAAACGTAAAAAAACCTAAGAACCCTGAAAAACACCTTAAAACCATAAAAACCCCTAAACCCTTAAAAACCCACAAAAACACAAAAAACCCACTAAAAAGTTTTAAAACCGCTAAAATCCCTAAAAATGTTAAAAACAATAAAAAACATTTAACCCCTAAAAAACACAAAAAAAATCTAAAAATTGAAAAAGACCCTAAAAACCTGAAAAAACTCTAAAAATCCCAAAAAATCATAAAATCCCAAAAAAACCCTAAAAACCAAAAAAAAACCGAAAAAACCCTAAAAATCCATGAAAATTGAAAAAAACCCTAAAAACCACAAATCATTAAAAAACATAAAAATCCATAAAAACCCTAAAACCCTCTAAAAACTCTAAAAACCATTAAACCCCCTAAAAATGTTAAAAACTCAAAAAAAACTAAAAACCCCTAAAAACTCAAAAACCATAAAAAACCCAAAAAATTCCTAAAAACCACAAAAACCCAAAAAACCCTCATAATCCCTAAAAAACCTAAAAATCCATAAAAATCATAAAAACCACTAAAAATACATGAAAACATAAAAAAACCCTAAAATCCTTGAAAAACCCTTAAAAACCATCAAAGCACCTAAAAATGTTACAAAATCCTAAAACCCATAAAATCCCTGAAAACCCACTAAAAACTCTGAAAACCCTTAAGACCCCAGAAATAATAAAAAAACTCTAAAATACTCAAGAAAAATCCTAAAAACCCAAAAATACCCAAAAAACCCTGAAAACCCCTAAACACACTAAACCCCCTAAAACCCCATAAAACCCTCAAAATCTCTAAAAAACTAGAAAAACCAAAAAACTATAAAAAACCAAAAAGTCCCTAAAAATCCATGAAAAAGTAAACCCTAAAACCCCAAAAAATCCCCTAAAAAACATAAATACCCCTAAAAACTGTAAAAACCCCTAAAACCCAAAAAACCATAAAAAACCACTCAAAACTATAAAAACCCATAACACCCCTAAAAATGTTAAAAACTCTAAAAACCTAAAAAACCTAAAAACTTATAAAAAACCCTAAAACCCCAAAAGATCCTAAAAACTCTTAAAATCCCGAAACCCCTAAAACCCCGAAAAAACCCTCAAAATCCATAAAATCCAAAAAAAACCATAAATATAGTAAAAATAATAAAAAACACCTAAAAATCCATGAAAATTTACAATACTCTAAAACCCCTAAAAACTCCATAAAATAAAAAAAACCCTAAAAACCTTAAAGAATCCTAAAAACCAATAAAACCCTAAAAACCCTAAAAATGAAAAAAAACTCAAAATACATTTAAAACCCCTAATGTTTTTTAAAAACTGCTAAAAAAAATAAAATCTCAAAAAATCCTAAAAACCCAAAAGGCCCTAAAAACCCTAAAAAAATCCAAAATGCCATAACAACCACTTAAACCCCTAAAATCCCTCAAAATTCCTATAAAACCTAATACAAAAAAATTACTAAAAACCCCTAAAAATACATGAAAACATAACGAGACACTAAAAACCTTGAAAACCCCTCGAAAACCATAAAAACAACTAAAAACCTTAAAAACCCTAAAAACCCTAAAAACCTGCAAAAACTCTAAAACCCCTTCAAAACACTAAAAATGTTAAAAACACTAGAAAAACTCAAAAAAAAATACAAATAAAAAATCCTAAAAACAAAAAAAGACCCTAAAAACCCTAAAAGCCCCTAAAAACCTTTAAAAACCTAAAAAATCCTTAAAATCCATAAAACCATAAAAACTCCTAAAAACCATAAAAATACTAAAAACCCCCAAAAAATCCATGAAATCTTATAAAAACCTAAAAACCTGAAAAACCCCTCAAATCCCTAAAAAACCCTAAAAATAATAAAAACCCTAAAACCCATAAAAACCCTAAAAAATTAATAAAAACTATAAAACTCCAAAAAACGTTAAAAAATCTAAAAAACCATTAAAACCCAAAAAATTCTAAAAATAATAAAAATGCTAAAAACCCCTGAAAAACATTAAAAATACTAAAACCCTTAAAAATACTAAAAACTCTTTAAATATTCCATGGAAACATAAAAAACCCTAAAATCCTGAAAAACCCCTAAAACCCATAAAAACCCTAAAAACCCTAAAAAAATAAAAACATTAAAAACCCTTACACCCCCCATAAAATGTTGAAAACTCTAAAAAATCATAAAACCCTAAAAAACTCAAAAAACACTAAAACCTCCAAGGACCCCAAAAACCATCAAAAACCCCTAAAAACCCTAATGAAAACCATGAAGATGGAGGTTGTGTATCCCGAATCCTCTCACGCTCAGAGATGTATCCCCCCACGGTGCTTCTCTGGAATGGAGGTGCCTTTTTTGCTGCTTCTCCTTCTCTTATGTCAGCCTTCAAAGTGCGACCACTCCCTCCTCTGGTAGCTTGCTTCTTCTGGCCAGGCGGTGGTTTTGCAAAAATCTCTCAGGCATTAGCATCGGATTAAGGCTTCAATCTTGGGTGACCAGGTAAGATCTGGTCTCCCCAGATTTCAGAGTTTCTTTTCCTTGGAGGAGCGGGCAGGTTCTGATCCTTCCATGGTGCGACATTGCAGATCCATAGTGGAGCCTCTTAGATCTAGATTTTTTGGAGCGCGGCGATTCCGATCTGGATTTTTCAGTGTGCGAGGCGACATATCCATGAAATATCGAAGAAGATTAGGGTGTTTTGATCAGTGTATTTGTAGATCTTAGTCCCTTTTATCTTGTGAGGGGCGATCTCAGTGGTATTGGGATTTGGCGGTGATCTTTGGTTTCATGGTGGCAGGTGTCCCCCAGTTTCGGTGGCTTTGTCTTCTTCGTGCGACGGCCTGGCACATTCGTGTGTCTGGGTGTACTTCCTTGGATTCACCCCTACCTTGCAAAGTAGATGATGATCTTGGTATGGGTTGCTGGCTCTTATGGCTTATTAGTGGTCTATGGTGGATTTGGATGACTTTTCGATGGATTGTTGGTGGCGTTATCGATTCCTTTGGGCAGGAATTTCAAAATCTATAGCAGGGCCGCGAGTTTCAATGACAGAGAGAGTTGAATCGGCGATACGGGTGTAGGCCTCATCGATGTTCAATCGCCTATTCTAGTTTACTGCTTCGGTGTTCGATGGAGCTCTAATTCTTGTATGCTGTCTCTTCTGCAATGTTGATCCTGCGATTATCTGGTGTGTCAGTGGCCTGTGGATTCAGCTTTCTTTGGTCTAGCAGGTTCTAGGCTCCTCATCTGGTTAGGGGTATTCTGTTGGATTCTTTGGTTAAAATGTTTCTGGTTTGTATGGATTTTTTGATGTTGCTGTGGCACTTGGTGTGTGCTGATGAGAGGGTTAGGCTATATGTTGTTGCTTGTTTATGAGTTGCAGAAGGAGCTTTTGGTTTTCGGAAATGGTGGCGCTATATGCTGCTTGCTGATGGGCTGGGATGGGACGAAGATGGTGTTTACGAGTTTGGTACTAGTGTTTTTTCATTGCTGGCGGTGGATCTTCGTGGTGAGGAGGTGTTGGGGGATGGTGATGTTGGCGGTTCTGTGTTGTTGGCGGTTGATCTGGTTGGAAAGGAGGCGATTGGTGATGGAAATGATGCTATGGGTTAGTTGTTTCTTGGAAAAGATGTGATGAAGCTGGCATTTTTTAGTTTTCTGTTGATGGTTCTGTGTTGATGGCGGACATGCTGGAGGTTTGTTGCTACACTTCTAGAGTGATAGTTGGGAGGTGTGGCTAGATCTCTATTGGTGTTGGTTGCTTGAACTGAAGCGGGGTGCTGGGAAATGTTTGGTGATCGAAAGAGGTGTTGGTTGTTTGAACATGAGGTGCTGGATCATGGTTAATGCATGGATAGGATGTGATGAAGCTGCTATTTAAGTTTTTTATGCTGGTGGCGATGTGTTTTTGGCGGTGGATATGCTTGGAAAGGAGGTTAAGGATGATGAAAAATGTGATACGGGATGCTAGTTGCTGGTTGGCTGGGAGATGCTGATGGAGATGATTTTGTTTTTATGCTTGGACTGGTTTTGTGTGTCTTTTGGGTTTTTTGGGGACTTTTGGGTTTTGTGGGGGTGTCCATGATTTTGGGTGTGGGTTTATTGACCCCTCCCCTCCCTTGCCTGCTGTGTCTTTTTTTTTTCTAATAAATTTTGGGGGGCCAAGAATAGCCTGGCCTCACACCTTCCTTGCACTAAAAACCCTAAAATTCCTCAAAATACCTAAAACCCTAAAAAACATTAAAACCATAAAATCCAAAAACCCCCCAAAAAATACATGAAAGCATAACAAACCCAGAAAACCAATAAATACCCTTAAAACCCATAAAAACCCATAATGACCTTAAAACCCCTAAAAAACCATAAAAACCCCAAATAACACTAAAAACTCTAAAACCCATTAAAATCCTTAAATATGTTAAAAAACACTAAAAACCTTTAAAACCCAAAAAAACACAAAAAACCTCTAAAACCCCAAGAAGACCCTAAAACCCTAAAAACCCATAAAAACTCTAAAAACCACTTAAAACCCTCAAAATCCCTAAAAACCCCAAAAACCCAAAAATCCTAAAAAACCCCTAAAATTACCGAATAACGTAAAAAAACCCTAAAAATCCTCAAAACCCCTAAAAACTTTAAAAATCCTAAAAACACATAAAACCCCTAAAAACCCTAAAACCCACAAAATACCCTAAAAACCTTTAAAACCCCTAAAACTGTAAAAAAGCTCTAAAAAATATTTGAAACCCTAAAAAACCATAAACCCCCTAAAATTCCTTATAAAAACCTAAAAACCCTCAAAATCCCAACAAAACCCAAAACCATAAAAACCATAAAAATACTAAAAAACTCTTAAAATCCATGAAAACCTAAAAACCCCTAGAAATCTAAAAAAACCCCTTAAAACCTTAAAAATTTCTAAAAGCTCATAAAAACCCTAAAAACACACTATAAACTCCAAAGACCATGAAAACCCATAAAAACATTAAAAACCCTAAAAACCCTTAAAAGACCTAAAACACACACACAAAAACCATAAAACCCCAAAAAATCCTGAAAACCCCCAAAATCCCTAAAAACCCCCAAGAACACTAAAACCCCTAAAAATCACTAAAAACCCTAAAAACCATAAAAACCAAAAATATCCTAAAAACCCCTAAAAATCCATGAAAATTTAAAAAAACCTAAAACCCTTATAAACCATAAAACCCCCTAACACCCTTAAATATCTAAAAAACTCCAAAAACCCACTAAAAGCTCTAAAACCCCCAAAACTCCTAAAAATGCTAAAAAACTCTAAACACCCAATAAAAATCCTAGGGAAATAAAAAAACCCTTAAAACTAAAAAAAGATCCTAAAACCCCTAAAAACCACCAAAACACTGAAAATCCCTAAAAACCATAAAAACCATAAAAATTCAAAAGAATCCCCGAAAAATCCATGAAAAAGTTAAAATCACTAAAACCCTGAAAACCCCCTCAAAACCATAAAACCCCTAAAAACATTAATTCCTTTTTCACTTCTTCTTTTTTTATGCCTTATGTGGACTCTAATATGAAGGGTGAGACACACTACCGTACTTGTAAACCCTCCTTGTAACTGTTTATTTCTGTTTTCAAAAATGTTTGGCGGGCTAAGCATGCTTAGTCCTGAGACTTTTTCGCCCTACAAACCTTAAAAACTATAAAAATCACTAAAAACACTAAAATTCCACTGAAAACTAAAAAACTCATAAAACCCCTAAAAGTGTTAAAAACTCTAAAAAACCTTTAAAACCCTAAAACTAAAAAAAACCCAAAATCCCAACAAACCCTAAAAACCATGAAAACCCTTAAAAACCGTAAAAATCCCTAAAAACACTCATAATCCCTAAAACTCCCTAAAAATCTAAAAACCATGACCCTCCCAAACACCATAAAACCCTTAAAAACCTTAAAAACACCTAAAAACCACCAAAACCCTAAAAATCCACTAAAAATTCTAAAATCCCTTAAAATCCATAAAAATAATAAAAACTCTAAAAAAATTTCACTAGTGCAGAAAACATTTTTTACGTCACCATTTTTTACGTCGGTTATATAAAACCGACGTCATAATATGTAAAAACCTGTGTTCGGTACACCTTTAACGTCGGTTATTTTTATAACCGACGTTATTAATCGCGCAGCTTCGTTTTTTACGTCGGTTATACATTAACCTCTGTAAAAAACAGAAGCGGGGGGTGTTTTTTACGTCGGTTATTCAATAACCGACGTAACAAATCGACATATGTACGAGTTATTACGTCAGTTATTCAATAACCGACGTAAAAACGTGGTTTTTGAAGGCCTTTTTACGTCGGATATAAAATAACCGACGTAAAAGAAGAATCCGCAGATGTTTTTGACGTCGGTTATGGAATAACCGACGTAAAAAAACGCGGATTTTGAGCCCTTTATAACGTCGGTTATAAAATAACCGATGTAAAAAAAGAATCGGAGGAAGGTTTTTACGTCGTTTAATGAATAACCGACGTTATAAATGGTTTTAAAAAAATTATAACGTCGGTTATTGAATAACCGACGTGATAACTCATTTAAAAATTTACCCAGACCCGTGGATTGTCATTCGCGAGTTTACCTTCGACAGTCGCGACTCGTCTCTCTCGCGCGTAAACCTGAATCGGCTCGTTCATTTCGTTGGTTTAGATTCGTTTTGCGATCATCGTTTCTCATATTTAATCTCCTCGGATCAATCATCTAAACTCGCAGCACTCAGGTAATCCTCCCACTCGTTCGTTTTTTTTCGCGGATAGTATATATATATGTGTTGTGATTTTTTTGTTGAAACTAGCTAATATTCTTCGATTGCGAACCCTTTTAACTCGTTTTGGCACCATAATCTTATTTATCATCCCTAGATCTATTAGTTCGACTTTCAATATTGACTAATTTTATGATTTCACTAATTTTTCATCGTTTTCTATAAATCCCCGAGAGGGTTGGGGCGTGTCCATTTGGATGGGTTGCCCTTTTACAGTTGTTACTACTTTATTCACACACAACCATGGAATAGGTGCATGGATTTGGGATCACATCACCATTTTCACCCCCTGCAAACAATGTTTCATGAGGAGGACTCGCCAGATTTCCCCTCGGCATGTTAAAAATTTTAGATACCCTCTTTTCAGCAAGTAAAAAATTAACTAGTTTTTTCTTCACTACTTATCCTAAACAAATAAAACCACCATTCTTTCTAGAACCTCTACTAGATCCATTGCATCCATAAACATACATATTTGGATCTGAAAGCATCCCTTAAGCCTTATGTTCGATGCTAACATCCTTTACTGATCTATAGAAAATATGATGGTCTGCTAAGCTCTCCATTTAAAAGTCAAACCCCACCAATTATTCATCCTCATCATGAGAAAATGGCACAACATCTGAATTTTTTATTCAATCTCTTGGGTCACTGAACAATCATTAACTCCTTCAAATCCACACCTGGAATAGACAACCTAATGTTGAGTTCCTTCTCTATCTATTGAAACTCAGTTCTTCCTCCACACCTAAAAACATTCTTTGAATGGCCCAACTTCTTGTTATGGTAAATTTTCAGTGATTCCAGGGGGGTGGGAGGGCTATCAAGAGGGTTGGGGGGTGTCCAGGGGGGTGTCCAAGGGGGTAGGGTGTGGGGGGTGGTGTCCAGGAGGGGTGGGGGGCTGTCCAGAGGGGTCGGGGGTGTCCAGGGGGGTTTACAAGGGGGTGGGTGGGTGTGGGGGGTTGTCCAAGGGTGTGGGTGGGTGTTGGGGGGTGTCCAGGGGGGGTGTCCAAGGGGGTAGGGGGTGGGGGGTGGGGGGGGGGGGGCTGTCCAGAGGGTTGGGGGGTGTCCAGGGGGGTGTCCAAGCAGGTCGGGGGTGGGGGGTTGTGTCCAGGAGGGGTGGGGGTGCTTTATAGAGGGGTCGGGGGCTGTCCAGAGGGGTCGGGGGGTGTCCAGGGTGGTGTCCAAGGGGATGGGCGGGTGTGGGGGGCTGTCCAAGGGGGTGGCAGCCTGTCCAGAGGGGTCGGTGGGGTGTCCAGGGGGGTGTCCAAGGGGGTGGATGGGTGTGGGGGGCTGTCCAAGTGGGTGGCGGCCTCTCCAGAGGGTATTTGGGGTTGTCCGGGTGGGTGGGGGGGCTGCCCAGAGGGTTGGGGGATGTCCAGGGGGGTGTCCAAGGGGGTAGGGGGTGGGGGGTGGTGTCCAGGAGGGGTGGGGGCTGTCCAGAGGGGTCGGGGGGTGTCCAGGGGGGTTTACAAGGGGGTGGGTGGGTGTGGGGGGATGTCCAAGGGTGTGGGTGGGTGTTGGGGGGTGTCCAGGGGGGTGTCCAAGGCGGTAGGGGGTGGGGGTGGTGTTTAGGAGGGGTGGGGGGCTTTCCAGAGGGTTGGGGGGTGTCCAGGGGGTGTCCAAGCAGGTCGGGGGTGGGGGGTTGTGTCCAGGAGGGGTGGGGGTGCTTTCTAGAGGGGTCGGGGGCTGTCCAGAGGGGTCGGGGGGTGTCCAGGGTGGTGTCCAAGGGGATGGGTGGGTGTGGGGGGCTGTCCAAGGGGGTGGCGGCCTGTCCAGAGTGGTCGGTGGGGTGTCCAGGGGGGTGTCCAAGGGGGTGGATGGGTGTGGGGGGCTGTCCAAGTGGGTGGCGGCCTCTCCAGAGGGTATTTGGGGTTGTCCGGGTGGGTGGGGGGGCTGTCCAGAGGGTTGGGGGATGTCCAGGGGGTGTCCAAGGGGGTAGGGGGTGGGGGGTGGTGTCCAGGAGGGGCGGGGGGCTGTCCAGAGGGGTCGGGGGGTGTCCAGGGGGGGTGTTATATCTTACTATATTTTGTTTAAAAAATAATATTCAAGCATATTTTTTTAAATACACATCGATTTGTTTTATATTTCAAAATTGTTTACATTCAAATTATGATTTTTTTCATATAAACATATATTTGTCTTATCTAAAAAATATATATATTTTTGCTATTTGTTATAGGTAATAATGAGTCGAAGTTGGATTACGGCACATCGAATGAGCAATGAATATGAGGAAGGTGTTGATGCATTTTTGGAATTTGCTAAACGAAATGTTCCAAGTAGTGACATTTTTTTCTGTCCATGACTGAAATGTCTGAATATGAAGAAGTTGAAAAGTAGAGAGATAAAAGATCATCTGATTTGTCATGGTTTCAATCCGAGTTACAACCCTTGGATTTGGCATGGCGAAACTGGACAGAATGTCACTGATGATAATGAATCACAAGATGGTAACTCCGATGGAATTGAAGAAATGATTCGCGATATTGTAGCAGAACAAATTGAGATAGAACCGACAGTTGCACGTCTATATGGTGATGCCGAAAAACCATTATATCCTGGTTGTACAGATTTTACGGTTTTGTCGGCGGTGTTAAGATTGATTAACCTGAAGGCGAAACATGGATGGAGTGACAGAAGTTTTACAGAGCTGCTATAATTGATGAAAGACATTCTTCCAAAAGATAACGATCTTCCAGATTCACATTATAAGGCCAAAAAAATATTATGCCCGATGGGATTGGGATACAGGAAAATACATGCCTATCCGAATGACTGCATTATATATAGGAAGGAATATGAATTTCTGAAAGAGTGTCCTAAATGTGGGACATCACGGTATAAGGTGAAAGAAAAATCACAAGCTGGTGTAGAGATTACAAATCTCCCTTCAAAGGTATTTTGGTATCTTTCTATAATTCCTCGTTTCAAACGTTTATTTGCTAATTCACATGATGCAAAAAGGTTAAGATGGCATGCTGATGAGCGGGTATGTGATGGAAAAATACGTCATCCAGATGATTGTCCACAATGGAAGAAAATTGATGCCCAGTACCCTACATTTGGAAATGAAATTAGAAATCTGAGACTAGGCTTGTGCACAGATGGAATGAATCCATACCGAACCCTCAGTAGCACACATAGTTCATGGCCTGTTTTATTGGTAATTTAAAACCTCTCTCCTGAAGTTTGTATGAAGCGCAAATATGTCATGTTGAGTATCATGATCTCTGGTCCAAAGCAACCCGGCAATGATATTGATGTATACTTGTCACCGCTGATTGATGATTTGAAACTGTTATGGGCTGATGGTATTAGGGTGTATGATTCTTATAAAATGGAATATTTTCAACTGCATGCAGTGCTTCTATTCACTATAAATGACTTCCCAGCATATGGAAATTTGTCTGGATACAGTGTTAAAGGGCATAAAGCATGTCCAATTTGCGAACAACAGACGTCATATTGTCAATTGCATCATGGGAGGAAAACAGTGTACATGGGTCATCGAAAGTTTTTGCCTATGGATCACCCTTATAGAAGACTAAAAAAGGCATTCAATGGCTCACAAGAATTTGATACTGCTCCAAAACCTTTATCCCCAGATTTTTATTTTGAGAGGGTGAAAAACCTTGATGTGACATTGGGAAAGACACAGAAATCTGGTAATGATAGACATATTTGGAAGAAAAGGTCAATATTTTTTGAGCTACCATATTGGAGGTATCATGAAGTCAAACATAATATTGATGTCATGCACGTGGAGAAGAATATCTGTGATTCTTTGATCAGAACATTGCTAGATATTAAAGGAAAGACAAAAGATGGGTTGAATGCAAGGTTAGACCTACTATCAATGGGAATACGTTTGGAGTTAGCTCCCACTCCTAAAGGAAGATGATCATTTCTTCCCCCGGCTTGTCATACATTATCGAAGAGGGAGAAAAGTAGCTTCTGTCAGTGTCTTCATGATATCAAAGTGCCTCAAGGTTATTCTTCAAATGTAAAAAATTTTGTCTCATTGAAAGACTTGAAGTTGATAGGTATGAAATCACATGATTGTCACGTCATGATGCAACAAATTATACCAGTTGCACTGTGTGGAATATTTCCCATCCGTGTCAGAAAGACTATAATGAGGTTGTGTTATTTTTTCAATTCAATTTGTAACAAGGCGATTGATGTGAATGCTTTGAACATTTTGGAAAAGGATGCAATTTTTATACTTTGTCATTTGGAAATGTATTTTCCTCCAACTTTTTTTGATATGATGGTGCATTTAATGATTCATCTGGTTCGAGAAATAAAGATTTGTGGACCTGTATATCTTCGTTGGATGTATCCTTTTGAAAGGTATATGAAAATATTAAAGGGATATGTTAAAAATCCATATCGAACTGAAGCCTCCATTATGGAAAAGTATATTTCTGAGGAGGTAGCAGAGTTTTGTACGAGCTACTTGGCTACAGCGCAACACATAGGTTTGCCTCCATCTCCCCATGAACGGTTTAATAATGAGGGAAAGGGGATTCGTGGCTTGAAAGTCAAATCACTGTCAGCTGAACAGATGAAGAAGTTAGAATCATACATCTTGAATAACATAGCTGATGTTCAACCGTATATCACATTGCATATTAATGAGTTGAAGCAATGTCATCCAAAGAAGAAAGAAATGTGGATTTTGAATGAGCACAACAAAACTTTTTTGCCATGGTTTAAAAAGACCTTGCTTGGTAGATCAGATGTATCAGAGACATTAAAATGGAAAGTGGGTGGTCCATCTTTAAATGTGATAACATGGTCCTCTTATGACATTAATGGCTATACATTTCATACGAAAGCTCAGGACAACAGAAGTGCAGTTCAGAATAGTGGTGTATTGGTGTTTGCAGAAGCAATGCATTTTTCGAGTGCTAAGGACAGAAACCCAATTTCGGCATCAAGTGCATATTATGGAGTGATTGAAGACATATGGGAGGCTGATTACTTTAAAATTAAAGTTCCTGTTTTTAACTGTAAATGGTTTATCGGTAACAACAGTGTTAGACACGATGAATTTGGAATGACACTTGTTAATCTGAATAGATTGGAAGACACAGCTGATTCTTTTATAATGGCAACACATGCCAAACAAATTTTCTATGTAGTAGATCAATCAGATATGCAGTGGGCTGTTGTTTTACAAGGGAAAAAACAATATGTTGGTGAGGATGAATTTGATGAAGATGCTGATTTATGTGAGATCCCTACTTCCATGGAAATATTAACAGAACATAATGATGAGTATGTTGAAGACATGGTTTGTGCCATAAGGAACGATCACGACAAAGGAATTTGGGAAAACAATCCAACTGTACATTCCTAAAATTACAGGTAACACATATTTATTTCTTGTTTACATTTAGTTTTTTCATATAATGTTAGATATTGTAAATTTTTTACTTATTAAAACATGTATCAAACCAAAATGATAAAACAATAAAAACCGTAAAGAGGAGAAGTCCTGGGCGCACCGGCTGGCCGGTGGTGGATCACCGGTTGGCTGGTGGTCCAGACAGCAAAGCTCTGTCTGGTCCACCGGCCGGCCGGTGATGAGCCAGCGGCCGGCCGGTGGTCCAGACAGAGAGGAAGGCTCTATGTCTGGTCCACCGGCCGGCTGGTGGTGATCCAGTGGCCGGCCGGTGGTCCAGACAGAGCAAGGCTGTCTGGTCCACCGGCCGGCCGGTGGTGAGCCAGCGGCCGACCGGTGACACCAGGCAGTGGGCAAGTCTACTGCCTGGGTCCTCCGGCTGGCCGGTGAGCTCACACCGGCTGACCGGTGGACTCAGTGAGTACACTTTTCAGCTTTCTTGGGCCAACTCCTTGGAAACCTTTTGCCTATCAACAAAAACACTTGAAAACAAGTTAGAACATAATAAGAGTGATTGTGATCATTAAAATCCAAGAGAGAGGGGTACAACAGACTGTGTTTACCATGTTTATCCTTGTTTAACATGCTTACCATATTACCAATGTTTACTATTATGTAATTTAGTACACTTTTCTATTTTCTGATTAAGTAGTATTACAATATTTGAATTTGTATATTTGTGAACTAATGTTTGTTTTTTTGATTTGAAGGAAAATGACAGATCAATCAGTTGATCAGCCACATGATTCTGGAGATGAGCATATTGGTCATACATCTGGGGAGGAACATTCACATGCTCCTATTACGAAAAAGAGTTCAAAGGTTGTTAAGCGTGGGTGCACACGTTTACCAAAATTATCACTTGCCCGTACGAAGGAGGAGAGGATAGTTGTGGAGTTTGATGATGATGATCTTCCTAGAGGTCCAATTGCTAAAGATTTTAAGGGTTTTGTAGCAACTCAGGCTAAGAGCAAAGTAAGCATTCTCTATGATGATTGGAGAAGTGTGGATAAGGCGATAATTTCTTAGCTGTGGGAGACCATTTTGGTAAGATCTTTTGCTATTTTTTGACTGTTCTTTAAATGTTTCTAGTATATATAATATTTGTAACCTCTTTTTTATCAGATGACATTTGATATTCCTGACACTGGAGGAGTCAGGAAGAAATGCTTATCGTTGGCTGCTAGGAGATGGAGGGATTTCAAATCAACCCTCTCATTTGATTTCATTTATGGTCATAGGAGTCGTGAGAATCCATGTCGTATATATCCTTTTATAGATGAAGACACATGGAGACAATTTTTTGAAAGTAGAAGAAAAGAATCATTTTTGGTAAGGGCAATGTAAACTTTTATAAGCTTTCTTATATAAATGATCTTATTATTGTTTTGTTAATGATTACTTATTCTTAATTTACAGCAAACAAGGAAAGCTCATCAAGAGATCCAATCTAAAAATGTATACCCTCATAGTTTATCACGGGGAGGGTATGCATTATTGGAAGAACAAATGATGGCAGAAAAATTTCAACAACTAAGAGCTGAGTCTTCAAGCTCTGGAGAGGTGGCCCCTCCATCCCCTCCATCTAGACATGAGAAATGGAAAAGAGCTCGGAAGGGCAAAAAAGGACAATATCTTTCGGAAGAATCGAGACTCATAGTTGAGAGGATTGTAAGATATCTATTTTATTTATTTAAGTTTACAATTTTCGTCATATATTTCCAATCATTATAGAAATGTTCAATTAATTATTACAGGACTCTCTTGAGGAACAGAGTTCACAGGGGACATTTACACCATCTGGGAGGGAAGATATTTTATTTGTGGCATTGGGAAAGCCTGAACATCCTGGCCGTGTAAGAGGATATCCGGCAGGTGTATCGGTAAGAAAAATGTTTCCACGTTCCTCAACTTCTAACGTTGAGGGAGTTTATAAAAAAAAATAGAATCCTTAGAGGCTGAAGTCCATAATATTAATGCGACAATGGAGGAAAAGATTAGAGCATCGGTGCAGTTTATGTTTGCAGACTTGCAAAGACAATTTCAGGGTGCAGCTCCCACTCCACCTCTCCCAGTAGCTCCCACTCCCCCACCTCAGCCTGCGGACCCCATTTTTGATCCTCCTCCTCCGCCGCAGCTACCTACTTATTGTGAGTTGTATGTTGATGATCCTCAACATCATATAGTTGCATATGGGATGGTATATTGTATAGGAGATACAGTTCATCATCAACAGTTAGAGGTAGAGAATTAGAGGGTCATTGTACAGGATATTATAGATAGATCAGCTCGAATACCATTACCTACAGATGAGGTGACGACAGTTGGACATAGTATCGGCCATTTTTTACTTTGGCCATCCAGACTTCTTCGACTCATTACCATAGAGGTATGGATGTTATATATTTTATTTTATATTTTTATTAATGTTTTATCATTTGAAAACTAATATATTTTTCAATTTATTTTTACAGGAATACTTCAAAGGTAAAGAAATACTGTATAGACAACAACAAAGACAGATAGCTATGACATCAGATGCAGATACTAGCAGTCTTGACAAATTGTCAAGATATTCAAATTTGTTGGCAGATCATTATGACTTTACAATGGAAGCTCATGTTTGTGGACGTGAACTAAGTGTGGGGATTATGAAAACTGATATCATGGAGTTTGTCACTGGAGATAAGTTGGTCATCAACGTGGTGCAAATTTTTATCATGTAAGTCTTAACACCTTTTCCTTGCGTTATATTTATTAAAAATGTATACTTATGTCTACTTTGTATTAGGTATCTGTATAAAATTTGTGAGAGGAATGAGCTGACAGATGTATATGGATTCGTGGACCCACAATTGATTTCCCCTGAAGCATGTGCATTGGATGAGGAACAAAGAATGATTTATATTTCTGATAGATTTGAAAAGAATGTAATCACACAGTGTTGGATGATGCCTTTTTGTGAGAGGTATGAAACACATCCCTCTCAAAGAGTTAATTATCTTTTAACATAAAAAACCACTAACGTTAAATTTCCTTTTATCAGGGATCATTGGATGTTAGGGGTTTTTTGCCCTAGGGAGAAAGCACTTTATTGGATATGCTCTCTCCATGATGATGTGCGAGAAATTTTTAAGAATATATTGGAAACGTAAGTTTCAATTTCAAAATAGTTTTATATATTATAATGAATTTTAAATTTACCCCATTCGTATTATTTTCTAACAGGGCATGGGTCCACTTTCGAAAAAGCGCAAAGAAAAGGAATTTCAAGATCAAATATGTACATGCGAAGGTAAATATCCATTTATAATTTGTACATTTTGATTTATTACATAAAAATAATATATTGAATTTACACTCATTAAAACAGAAATGTCATGAGCAACAAGGCATCATCGAATGCGGATATTACATGTTAAGATTTATGTATGAAATAATAACAACTGGGACAGTTCTGAGTTTTGACCTGGTAAGATTTCCTCTTTCTCATAATATTTCAATTTGATTTATTCATTATACACGTTGACTACTATCCTTTTCCTTTGTAGCTTTTTGATGACCCTCAACCCTTTACTGCTGAAGATATCAAACACTTACAAGTGGAGTGGTCAAATTATTTTACAGGTTTGATTGACTTTTAGTTGTTTGTAATGTAAAATGTAATTTTGAATATTGTCAATGTAATTGTGTATTTCGTAGTCATTTAGGTTGGATTTAGTTTTTTTTGAAGTTGACAGTGTAAGTTTTGAATGTTATATAAGTGAATGTTTAATTTTTCTCTACTTCTTGTTTTGGTCTACTGTTGATGGTTTTTCTGGTCTGGATTTTGGTATGGGGGGAGAGGTTCCAAGGGGGTGGGTGGGTGTTTGGGGGGTGTCCAAGGGATATGGGAGGGGTGTCCAAGGTGTGTTTGGGGCTGTCCTAGGGGTCGGGGGGGTGTAAATGAGGGTGGGGGTGTCCAAGGGGTGGGGGGTGTCCAAGGGATATGGGAGGGGTGTCCAAGGTGTGTTTGGGGCTGTCCAAGGGGTCGGTTGGGTGTAAATGAGGGTGGGGGGGGGGGGGGGGGGGCTGTCCAAGGGGTGGGGGGGGTGTCCAAGTGGTGGGGGGTGTCCAAGGGATATAGGAGGGGTGTCCAAGGGGTGTTTGGGGCTGTCCAAGGGGATGGGGGGGGGGGGGGTTCCAAGGGGTCGGGGGGGTTTCCAAGGGGTCGGGGGGGGTGTCCAGGGGGTGGGGGGCTGTCCAAGGGGTGGGGGGTGTCCAAGGGGTGGGGGGTGTCCAAGGGATATGGGAGGGGTGTCCAAGGGGTGTTTGGGGCTGTCCTAGTGTTCGGGGGGTGTAAATGAGGGTGGGGGGCTGTCGAAGGGGTGGGGGGTGTCCAAGGGGTGGGGGGGTGTCCAAGGGATATGGGAGTGGTGTCCAAGGTGTCTGGGAGTTCTGTCCAAGGGGCCGGTTGGGTGTAAATGAGGGTGGGGGGGCTGTCCAAGGGGTGGGGGGTGTCCAAGGGGTGGGGGTGTCCAAGGGATATGGGAGGGGTGTCCAAGGGGTGTTTGGGGCTGTCCAAGGGCTCGGGGGGGTGTCCAGGGGTCGGGGGGGTGTCCAAGTGGTCTGGGAGGGCTGTCAAGGTGTGGGGGGGTGTCCAATGGGTGTTTGAGGCTGTACTAGGGGTCTTGGGGGTGTAAATGAGGGTGGGGGGCTGTCCAAGGGATGGGGGTGTCCAAGGGGTGGGGGTGTCCAAGGGATATGGGAGGGGTGTCCAATGGGTGTTTGAGGCTGTACTAGGGGTCGTGGGGGTGTAAATGAGGGTGGGGGGGCTGTCCAAGGGGTGGGGGGGGGGTGTCCAAGGGTTGTGGTGGGGCTCCAATGTGGTGGGGGAGGGCTGGCCAGGTTGTTAGGTGGGTATAGATGAGGGTGGGGTTCAGTTGGGGCTTGGGGGAGGGCTGGCATGGTTATTTTTGTTGTTTGGTTTCTGGTTGCTTTTTGGTGAGAGCAGTGCAATTATTTTAAAAAAAAATATATCGCTTTCACGTCGGTTATAAAATAACCGACGTGGTAAATAAATCGGTAGGGGTTTATCACGTCGGTTTTTTCGAGAACCGACGTGATAAACCGTTCCCGGGCCTTTTATCAGGTCGGTTCTTAATATAACCGACGCGCTAAAAGGCCTGGGAATCGATTTACCACGTCGGTTATTGGATAACCGACGTGCTAAAACGTTTCCCAGGACTTTTTATCACGTCCGTTATTTAAGAAACCGACATGATAATAGGCCCGGGAAGGGTTAATCACGTCGGTTATGTCATAACCGACGTGATAAACGATATCCCAGGCGTTTTATCACGTCGGTTTAGAAATAACCGACGTGATAAACCCCCCCCCCCCCCCCCCCCCCCCGCGCATATTTATCACGTCGGTTATTATATAACCAACGTGCTAAACCCCCCCACCCGTGGTTTATCACGGCGGTTATATAATAACCGCCGTTATAAATCCCCATCCCCATCATTTTTCACGTCGGTTATTAATGAACCGACGTGATAAACACCGTGATGTTAGGGATGTTACGTCGGGTTTTAAATAACCGACGTAAAAAACGTTATTTATAACGTCGTCCGTATTAACGTCGCCTAAAAACCGACGTAAATAATGAAAAATAACCGACGTAAAAAATGTTTTCTGCACTAGTGTTTTAAAACCCTAAAAACTAAAAAAATAACTAAAAACCCAAAGACCCTGAAAACCCCTAAAAACCAATGAAAACCCTAAAAATACAAAAAATACCTAAAATCCATAAAAACCAAAAAAACCCATAATAAATCCTAAAAAACCTTTAAAAATCCAAGAAAATGTAAAATACCCTAATAACCCTGAAAACCCCCTAAAATCCATAAAACCCATAAAACACCTAAAAACCCATAAAAACCCTAAAAATGCCTAAAAATGTTTAAAAACTCTAGAAAAATTTTAAAACCCTAAGAAAATCAAAAAACCCTAAAGACCCCAAAGACCCTAAATACCCAAAAAAACCTAAAAACCCTAACGCCCCTTGAAATTCCCTAAAGACCCTCAAAATCACTAAAACCCCTAAAAACCATAAAAATATTAAAAAACCCCTAAAAACCCATGAAAACATCAAAAACCCTAAAAACCATAATAACCCCTCGAAAACCATTAAACCCCTCGAAAACCTTAAAAATAAAAAAAACCCTAAAAACATTAAAAGCCCTTACACCCCTAAAAATGTTAAAAACACTAAAAAACATTTAAAACCCTAAAAAAACTCAAACAACCCCTAAAAACCCAAAAGACCCAAAAAAACCTGAAAACCACCACCTTGCAAAAAAACCCCTAAAAACCATAAAAATCCTCAAAATCCCTAAAAACAAAAAACCCATAAAAATCCTAAAACCCCCCTAAAAATCTAGGAAAATGTAAAAAACCCTAAAACCCAATGAAAAACCATAAAAATGGTGGCGAATGTGAGGCTTATGAATTTACTGATGGTGGTTCTGTGATGCTGGTGGTGGATTTACATGGCGAGGAGGTGATGGTTGATGAAAATGGTGATGTGGGATGTTGGTTATTGTTTGGCTGGGAGTTGCTGTTGGGAATACTTTCGATTTTATGGGTTTTCTAGTTGTTGTGTCTTTTGGCTTTTTGGGGACTTTGGGGTTTTGTGGGGGCATCCAGGGTTTTTGGGTGTGGGTTGATTGACCCCACCCCTCCCTTGTCTGTAGTGTCTTTTTTCTAATAAATTTTGTGGGGCCAGAAATAGCATGTCCACACACCTCTTCTACCCTAAAAGACCCTAAAAACTACTAAGAAATATAAAAACCCTTCAAACCCCTAAAAATGTTAAAAACTTTAAAATCATTACAAACCCTCAAAAACACAAAAAAAAATCCTAAAACCCCAAAATGACCTTAAAAACCCTGAAAAACCCTAAAAACCCTTACAACACCTTAAAACACCTAAAATCCATAAACCCTCAAAAACTATAAAACCCCTAAAAATCATAAAAATCATACAAACCAATAATAATCAATGAAAACATAAAAAACAATAAAAACCTTGAAAAACAACTCAAAACCCATAAAAACCCCTGAAAAAAATTAAAAACCCTAAATCCCATAAAACCCTATAAACTAAAAAAAGTTGTAAAACCCCTTTAAACCCATAAGAACGTTAAAAAAATATAAAAAACCATTCAAACCCTAAAAAAACTAAAAAACTCTTAACTCCCAAAAAGACACTAAAAATCCTAAACCCCCCAAAAAACCCAAAAAACCCTGAAAATCTCTTAAAGCCATCAAAATCCATAAAAACCCCTAAAACAATAAAAAACCTAAAAAACCCCTAAAAATCCATGAAAATGTAAAAACCCTAAAAACCTTGAAAACCCCTAAAAACCATATAAACCCTTGAAAATTTTAAAATTCCCTAACAACCCAAAAAAACGTTAAAAAACTCTAATAACCATAGAAATACCAAAAAAAGTAAAAAAACCTAAAAACCCAAAAGACCCTAAAAACTATGACCCCCACCCAAAAACCTTATAAACCCCTAAAAACCCCTAAAACCCCACAAAATCCCAAAATACCTAAAAAACCTTAAAACAATAAAAATTATAAAAAACCCATAAAAATCCATGAAAACATAAAGAACCCTAAAAATCCTGAAAAACCCCTGAAAACCATAACAACCCCTAAAAACGTTAAAAAACATCTAAAAACTATAAAAACCATTAAACCCCTAAAAATATTAAAATCTTTAAAAACCGTAAAAAACATAAAAAAAACACAAAAAAACCCATAGACCCAGTAATACCCCGAAAACTATAAAAAAACCTAAAAACCTAAAAACCCCTTAAATTCCTAAAAACCCCCAAAATCCCTACAAACAATAAAAACCAAAAAAATCCTAAAAATACTAAAAATACATGAAAATGTTAACAACCATGAAAACCCCTTAAAACCATAAAGTCCCTAAAAACATAAAAACCCTAAAAACGCGTAAAACCCTAAAAAACCATTAAAAACTCTAAAAACCCTTTAAACCATAAAAGTGTTAAAAAACTCAAAAAACACTTAAAACCAAAAAAAACCATAAATACTCAAAAAAAAACCCTTAAAACCCAAAATGACCTTAAAACCATGAAAAACCCTAAACACTCTAAAACCCATGGGAAAAACTCGAAAAACCCTCAAAATTCCTAAAAACAATAAAAACCCCTAAAAATCCATGAAAATGTAAAAACCCCTAAAAATCCTAAAAAATCTCGAAAAACCATAAAAAACACCTAAAAAACCTTACAAAATATTAAAAACATATAATACCCTAAAAATCACTAAAATATCAAAAAAACTATTAAAAAATTTAAAAACCCTAAAAAACCGTAAAACCCTAAAAACTGGAAAAAACCCAAAAACCCCAAAAGACCCAAAAAACCCTGGAAAAACCCAAAAAACCCCGAAAAAGCTACAAAATCCCTAAAATTCCCTAAAAATACTAAAAACCATAAATATCCTAAATCCCCCTAAAATCCATGAAAACGTAAAACCCCCTAAAACCCAAAAAAAAACACTAAAAGCAATAAAAATCATAAAAACCCATAAAATCCATGAAAACCCACTAAAAACTCTAAAAATGTTAAAAAACCATTAACAACCCCTAAAAATATAAAAAACCCCAAAAAACCTAAAAAGACCCTAGGAACCCTGAAAAACACTAAAACCCCTGAAAAACCCTAAAAACCATGAATTCCCTAAACAGCCTAAAAACATAAAAATTATAAAAAAATCCTTAAAATCTATGAAAATGTAAAATACCCTAAAAACATTGAAAACCCCCTAAAAAACTTTAAAAACATATAAAAACCCTAAAAACCAACAAAAAACTCTAAAAACCCTTTAAAATCATAAAAACATTAAAAATATCTAAAAAAAATTAAAACCCAAAAAAACTAAAAATAACCTTGAACCTTTAAAAACCCCCAAAACCCTTTAAACCCCTAAAAATCATCAAAATACCTAAAAACTCTGAAAAACATAAAAATCATAAAAAAACTAAAAATACATGGAAACATAAAAAACTATACAAACCCCTAAAATCATAGAAACCTCTAAAACCTTAATAAAACCCTAAAAATCCATAAAACCCCAAAACCCAATAAAAACACTTATAACCCCTTAAAACATCAAAAACTCTAAAAAAATTATAAACCCTAAAATGCTTTAAAAAAACATTAAAATCCCAAATAGACCCTAAAAACCTTAACCCCACCCCCAAACCCTAAAAAACCCTAAACACCTCAAAATATTTAAAAACCCTAAAAAATATCTAAAAAAACAAAACCTAAAAACCCATAGAAGCATAAAAACCCTTAAAAACCTTGAAAAAACACTGAAAACCATAAAACCCCTAAAAACCCTAAATACTCAAAAACCCCCAAAAAATACTGAAAACCTCTAAAAACTCCCAATAACGTAAAAAACTCAAAAAAAGATAAAAACCCCCAAAAGACACTAAAACCCATGAAAACCCATGAAACCCCTATAAACTTCAAACCCCCTAAAAACTCTAAAAATACCTAAAAATCCTAAAAACATATAAAAATCCTTGAAAGCCTAAAAAACCATAAAAACCCTAAAAACCCTTGAAAACCATAAAAATCCCAAAAAACCTTTAAAACCCTAAAAACCCATTAAAACCCTAACAACACTAAAAATTATAAAAACTCTTTAAACCCCTAATTTTTTTTAAAAACACTAAAAGACCTTAAAAACCCTTAAAACTCAAAAAAACCTAAAAACCCAAAAGACCCTAAAATTCCCGAAACCCAAAAAAACAATCAAAATTCCTAAAATCCTAAAAACCACAAAAATCCAAAAAAACCCTAAAAATCCATGAAAACATAAAAAACCCTAGAAAACATGAAAGTCCCCTAAAAACCATAAAAACTAACAATACTCTAAAAACCCTTAAAACCCCTAAAAAGGCTAAAAACTCTAAAAATTCTAAAAAAACCTAAAAATCTAAAAAATTCTAAAATACCCAAAAAAGACCTAAACACCCTAAAAACTCTAAAATCCCTGAAAATCCCTAGAATTCTGAAAATCCCTAAAACGCTCAAAATCCCTAAAAACCCTAAAAACCCATAAAACCCCTAAAAACAACTAAAAACTCAAAAAACCTTTAAAACCCCTAAAAATGTTAAAAAACTCTAAAAACATTAAAACCCATAATAACTCAATAAAAACTCTAAAAACCTAGAAAACCCCTGAAAAACCCTAAAAACCATAAAACCCCTAGAAAAACTCTAAAAACCGCAAAAATCCCTAAAAACCCTAAAAAACATAAAAACATAAAAATACTAAAAATCCATGAAAACATAAAAAGACCTAAAACCCTAAAAAAATCCTGAGAACCATAAAACCCCCCAAAAACCTTAAAACCCTGAAAACCCAAAAAAACCCTAAAACCAAAAAAGACTATAAAATCCCATAAAACCCCTGAAAATGTTTAAAAAATATAAAAACCATAAAAACATAAAAATCCCAAAAAACCCTAAAAATACAAAAGAAACCCATAAAAATACTAAGACCCCCAAAAAAAACACAAAAAACCGTAAAATCCATAAAAACTCTAAAAAACCCTAAAAACCATAAAAATCATAAAACCCCTAAAATCCATGAGAACCTTAAAAACCATAAAAATCCCAAAATCCTTAAAAAATGTAAAAACCAATAAAAAACATAAAAAATAATAAGAAATATAAAAACCCTCAAAACCCCTAAAAACGTTAAAAACCCTTAAAACCCCTAAAAACTCAAAACCCCCTAAAAACACTAAAAACCTTTAAAAACTCCTAAAAACCCTCAAAATCCCTAAAAACCCTAAACCCCTAGAAAACCATAAAACCCCCAAAAACATTAAAACCCCTTAAAAACCTAAAAACCCATAAGAAATTTAAAAAAACTCTAAAAACTCTAAAACCCCTAAAAATGTTAAAATATCTAAATAACCTAAAACCAAAAAAGACTATAAAAACCATAAAACCCAAAAAACACCAGGAAAACATTAAAAAACCTCAAAATATCTAAAAACCTAAAAATACTAAAACCATAAAAATCCTAAAACCCCCCCAAAATAAATGAAAATATAAAAAACCCTTCAATCCTCAAAAACCCCTTGAAAACCCCTTAAAACCCCTAAAACGTCAAAAAACCCATAGAAAACTCAAGAAAACCCTAAAAACCCAAAAAGACCCAAAAATGTTGAGAACCCCTAAAATCCATAAAAACCCTTGAAAAACCTAGAAACCTCTAAAAATCCCTAAACCCCCTAAAAACCCTAAAGACCATAAAAACCCTAAAAAACTGGTAAAAATAAATGAAAATGTAAAAAACACTAAAAACCATGAAACCCCCCTGAAAATCATAAAAACCCCTATAAATTTAAAAACCCTAAACCCCATAAAAACCCTAAAAACCACTAAAAACTCTAAAAACCCTTAAACCCCTAAAACGATAAAAAAAAACTCTAAAAAACCTTAAAACCCCCCTAAATACTCAAAAAAACCACTAAAATCCCAAAAGGACCCTAAAAACACATGCAAACCATAAAAAACCCACAAAATCTCTAAATGCCTTAAAAACCATAAAAATCCTAAAAAACGCTAAAAATTCATTAAAACTTATTAAACTCTAAACACCCTGAAAACCCCGAAAAATCATTAAAAACCTAAATCCTTAAAAAACCCTAAAAATATATAAAACCCTAAAACATGACTAAAAATATAAGAACCATTAAAACCAATAAAAATTTTATAAACTCTAAAAACTTTAAAAACCCTAAAAAACTAACCCCCCCCCCCCCTAAAAACTCAAAAATACCCTAAAAATCCTAAAAAACCCCAAAACCCATGAAAACCCTGAATACCCTAAAAACTCTCAAAATCCCTAAAAAACCTAAAAACCCTAAAAATAATAAAAATAATAAAAAATCCCATAGAAATCCATGAAAACATAAAAAACACTAAAAATCTTAAAAATCCTAAAAACCCATAAAAAGATTGAAAACCCACCAAAAACTCTGAAAAATCTTAAAACCCCTAAAAATTTTAATAACTCTAAGAAACCTTAAAATCCCTAAAAAACACAAAAAACATAAAAACCCAAACGACCCTAAAACCCCTAAATATTATAAAAACCCTAAAACCCCTAAAAAAAATAAAAAGGTTAAAAACCCTCTAAACATCCATACAGACATAAAAGACCCTAAAAACCCTAAAAAACCCTAAAAACCATAAAATACCAAAAAACATTAAAAACTCTAAAACCCTATAAAACCCAAAAAAACCACTAAAAACTCTAACAACCCTAAAAACCCCTAAAATGTTAAAAAACTCTAAAAACCTTAAAAAAACAATAAAAACCCAAAATGACCCCAAAACCCAGAAAACCCTAAAATCCTAAAACCACTAAAAACCCCCAAGATCCCTAAAAATCCTAAAAACCCACAATAACAATAAAAATCCTAAAACCCCTAAAAATCAATGAATGCATAAAAAAATCCTAAAAACTTGGAAAAACCCCTAAAACAAGAAACCACCTAAAATCCTTAAAAATCATAAAAACTCATAAAAACACTAAAAACCACTAAAAACTCTAAAAACCTATAAAACAACTAAAAACAATACTAAACTCTAAAAACCCTTAAAAAACCTAAAAACCCTAAAAAATGAAAGAAAAACCCAAAAAGCCCAAAAAGCCCCTAAAAACCATAAAAAAACCCTAAAAACCTTTGAAAACCCCAAAAAAACCATCAAAATCCCTAAAAATCATAAAAAATCCTAAAAACCAAAACAATTCTAAAAAACCTCTAAAAATAAAAAAACCTAAAACCATAAAAATCCCTGAAACATTAAAAAGCCCTAAAAATCCATAAAAAACCTAAAAACCACTAAAAACTCTAAAAACCCTTAAAACTGTTAAAAATGTTAAAAAACTCTAAAAAACCTTTGAAACCCCTTAAAGAATAAAAAAACCCCTAAAATCATCAAAATAATATAAAAACCCTTCAAGACCCTAAAAACCCTAAAAAACTCTAACAAACCAAAAAATCCATAAAATCCTCAAAGACCCAAAAATCCTTGAAAAGCCCCTAAAAACCCATAAAACCCCATAAAACCAAAAAAAATTAAGAATAATTAAAATACCTAAAAATGATAAAAATGATAAAATTCCTTAAATACTCTAAAAAACTCAAAAAAAAACCTCAAATCACAAAATGACCCTAAAACCCTGAAAAACCATAAAACCATAAAAACCCTTGAAAACCCTCAAATTCATGAGAATGTAAAAAAAACCTAAAAACCATATGGAAACCATAAACCCCCTAAAAACATTAAAAACCCTAAAAACCCATAAAACCCATAAAGACCATAAAAACTACTAAAAACTCTAAAAACCCTTAAATCCCCTAAAAATGTTAAAAAATCATAAAACCCCAAAAAACTAAAAAAATATTAAAAACCCAAATGATCCAAAAAACCATGGAAAAACATAAAAACCCTAAAAATCCTCAAATTACAGAAAAAAAATACTAAAATCCCTAAATACTTTAATAATATAAAAAAACCTCTTAAAATCCATGAAAACCAGAAAACCCAGAAAACCCAAAAAACTTGAAAAACATCAAAAAATCATAAAAACCATAAAACCCTTAAAAACCCAAAAACACATAAAATCCCTAAAAATCAACTAAAAACTCTAAAAAAAATTTAAAACCTCTAAAAATATTAAACAGCTCTAAAAAACATTAAAACCCTATAAAACTCACAAAACCTTAACAACCCAAAAAGACCCTTAAACATTGAAAAACCCAAAAAACCCCAAAAAACCCTCAAAATCCATAAAAACCATAAAAAACCCAAAATACTATGAAAATCCTAAAAAAATCTAGAAATATATGAAACCGTAAAATCCCTAAAAACTCTAAAACACCCCTGAAAACAATAAAAGCCCCTAAAAACCTTAAAAACAAAAAAAGCCCTACAATCCCTAAAAACTACTAAAATTTCTAAAAATCCTTTAAAACCCTAAAAATGTTAAAAAACTATTGAAAACATTAGAAACCATAACAAAGTAAAAAACACTAAAATTCCAAAAATACCCTCAAACCCTGAAAAAACCTAAAAACCCTAAAAATCCTAAAAAACCCAAAAAACCATAAAAGCCTAAAAATCCCCAAAAAAAACCATGAAAAAGTAAAAAACCCTGAAAACCGTGAAAACCCCATGAAAACCATAAAAATCCATAAAAACCTTAAAAAATCTAAAAACCATTAAAACTACTAAAAAATCTATGAACCCTTAAATCCCCCAAAAACATTAAACAACTCTAAAAACCTTAAAACACTAAAAAATCTCAAAAAAAAACTTAAAAGTCCAAAAAGACCCTAAAATCCCTAGAAATCACAAAAAACACAAAAACTCTTGAAAACCCATAAAACCCTCAAAATCCCTAAAAACCTTAAAAACCATAAAAATATAAAAAAATGCCTAAAAATCAATGAAAACATAAAAAACCCAAAAAAACCCAGAAAACCCCTAAAAACCATAAAAACCGTTAATTTTTTAAAAAAATCCAAAAAACCCATAAAAACACTAAAAACAAAATAAAAACTATAAAAACCATTAAAACCCCTAAAAACATTAAAAAATTATAAAAAACTTAAAAATTCCGCAAGAACCCTAAAAAACTAAAAAAACCATAAAATAATATAAACCCTAAAATCCGTTAAAAACCATGAAAACGTGAAAAACCTTAAAAACCCTGAAAACCCCTAAAAACCATAAAAACTCATAAAAACCATAAAAACCCCTAAAAACCTTAAAACCACTAAAATATATAAAGACCATTTAAACCCCTAAAAATATTAAAAAAACTCTAAAAACCCATCAAATCCAAAAAAACTAAAAAAACCCTAAAAAACCAAAAAGTCCCTAAAAGTCCCAAAAGTCCCTAAAAACTCTCAAAATCGTTAAAAACCCTAAAAAACCTAAAAACCATAAAAATACTGAAAACCCCCTGAAAACCATAAAAAACACGAAAAACCCATAAAAACTCTAAAACCCTTAAAACATCTAGAAACATTACACTAAAAACCCTTAAAACCCATAGAAACTAAAAAAACTAAAAACCCAAAAACCTAAAAAACCCTGAAAACCTCTGAAAAACCTAAAAACCCCTAAAATCCCCTAAAATCCCTAAAATCATTAAAAACCCAAAAAACCCTAAAACCAAAAAATATCATAAAAATTTCTAAAATTCATGCAAACCTAAAAATCCCTAATAAACCCATAAAAATCCATAAAAACCAAAAAAAACCCCAAAAAACATTAAAAACCCACAAACCCTATAAAACCCTAAAACCCACTAAAAACTCTTAAAACATATTAAACCCCTAAAAACATTAAAATCACAAAAAACATAAAACACTAAAAACCAAAAAATATTGTAAAAAACCCTAAAAACCATAAATACCCTAAATACCCTAAAAACCCTAAAAACCCTAAGAACCCCTGAAAATCCCTAAAACCCCTAAAAATCTATAAAAATTGTAAAAACCATAAAAACCATAAAAATCCTAACCCCCCCCCCAAAAAAAAATCAATGAAAATGTAAAAAACCTAAAAGCCCCCTGAAAAGCCCCTAAAAACCATAAAAAACCCTTGAAACCTTAAAGCACCCTAAAAACACATAAAACCCTTAGAAACTCACTAAAAACTCTAAATCCCATCAAAACTCCTAAAAACATTCTAAAATGGTAAAAAATCCAAAAATATTAAAAAACACAAAAAAAACCCCCTAAAACCCCAAAAGAAGATAAAAACATTAAAAGCCCCAAAAAACCCTAAAATCTATAAAAACCATTAAATTCCAAAAAAACCCCTAAAAATCCTTAAAATGTTAAAACAATAAAAAACACTGAAAACCCCCTGAAAACCATAAGAACCCCTAAAAACCATAAAAACCCTTAAAACCCATAAAACCACTAAAAACCCTAAAAATGTTAAAAACTCTAAAAAACCATAAAAACCCCAAAAAGCACAAAAAACCCTTACAACCCAAAAAGATTCTAAATACGCTTAAAAACCCTAAAAAACCTATAAACTGCTGAAAACTCCTAAAACACTAAAAATCACTAGAAACTCTAAAAAACCCTAAAAACAATAAAAATCATAAAAAATCTCTAAACATCCTTGAAAACATAAAAAAATCCTTAAAACTGTAAAAAAACCTGAAAACCATAAAATCCCTTAAAACCATAAAAAACCCTAAAACCCCTAAAAACAATAAAAGATCCAAAACCCCTAATTTTTTTTAAAAAAATCTATAAAACCTTTAAAAACACTTGAAAAAACTTCTAAAAACACAAAAGACGCAAAAAAAACCCTTAAAACCCCCAAAACCCTTGAAAACCCATAAAAACCCTCAAAATCCATAAAAACCATAAAGAAACCTAAAAATCCTAAAAATCCTAAAAACCCAAAAAAATTCCATAAAAACGTAAAAAACCCTGAAAACCCCTTAAAAAATTTAAACCCCTAAAAACCCATAAAAACCCTAAAATTTACTGAAAACTCTAAAACCCCTTAAAAACCCATAAAACCGCGTAAAAACGTTAAAAACTTAAAAAAAACCCATGAAACCCCTAAAAAACTAAAAAAACTAAAAACACAAAATACCTTAAAACCCCTCAAAATTCATAAAAACTCAAAAATTCCTAAAAACCATAAAAATCCTAAAAAACCTCTAAAAATCAATGAAAACTTCAAAATCCCTAAAAACCCTAAAAACCCCTAAAAACCCATAAAAACTCTAAAAATCACTAAAAACTCCAAAACCCCTCAAAACCCCTATAAATGTTAAAAAACTATAAAAATCTACGAAAACCTACAAAACTCAAAAAAAACCATAAAACCCCAAAACGACCCTAAAAACCTTGAAAACCCCTAAAAACCCTAAACACCTCAAAATACCTAAAATCCCTCCAAATCCTTGAAAACCCTAAAAACTATAAATACCATAAGAATCCTAAAAACTCTAAAATTCTATGAAAATATAAAAAACCCTAAAAACCCTAAAAACCTTTAAGATGACCAGACACTCTAAAACCCCTTTAGACCCCAAAAAACATTTTAAAACTCTAAGAATCCTTAAAAACCCTAAAAACTCAGAAAAAAATCATAAAAACCCAAAAAAACCCAAAAAAACCTGGAAACCCCCCTAAGAAATCCCAAAGACATTGAAAATCACTAAAAACCATAAAAACCACACAAATCCTAAAAGACCCCTAAAAACCCATCAAAATGTAAAAATCCCTAAAACCCCCTAAAACCATAAAAAAACCCTAAAAACTTTTAAAAAACCCAAAACTCATAAACACCATAAAAACCCACTAAGAAATCTAAAAACTATAAAAACCAATAAAAACCTTAAAAACTCTAAAAAACCTTAGAACCCATAAAAAACTAAAAAAATCTAAAAACCCAAAAAGACCCCAAAAACCTGAAAATCCCTAAAAACCCCTAATGTCCCTAAAACCATCAAAATCCATAAAAACCCTAAAAACCCCTAAACACCATTAAAATCCTAAAAACCCCTAAAAAATCATGAAAACATAAGAAACCATAAAATCCTGAGCAACCCCTAAAACCATAAAAAACCCATAAAAACCCTAAAAATAACTAATAATGATAAAATTTCTAAAAATCCTTTGAGAACCTAAAAAACTCAAAAAAAACCCCTAAAAACCTAAAAAGACACTAAAGAACTTAAAACCTGCAAAACCCTTAAAAACCTATGAAAACCACTAAAATCCCTCAAAATCCCTAAAACCCCTAAAACCTTGCATAAAAACCCCTAAAAACAACTAAAAAGCAAAACAAATCCAGAAAACCCCCAAAACATCCTTGAAAATGTAAAAAACCCTAAAAACCATTAAAAAAAGAAAACCCTTAAAAACTTTTAAAAACCCTAAAACCCATAAAAACTATAATAAACCACTAAAAACTCTAAAACCCTTAAAACCAATAAAAAGGTTTAAGAAATATAAAAAAGATTAAAAACCTTAAAATACTCAACAAAAACCTAAAATTCAAAAAAACCTCTAAAACTCAGAAAGACACTAAAAACCTTAAAAACCCCTAAAACCCAAAAAATCCCTGAAAACCCCCACAAACCCCCCAAAATCCCTAAAAACCCTAAAAACCCTGAAAAACATAAAAATACAAAATATCCGAAAAAAATACATGAAAATGTAAAAAACCCCAAAACCCTGAAAATCATATTATCCCTAAAAACCTTAAAATGCATAAAAACAGATGATAAACCATAAAAAACAACTAAAAAGTCAAAAAAAAATCTCAAAACACCTAAAAATGTTAAAAAACACCAAAAACCTTAAAACCCTAAAACACTCAACGAAACCCTAAAAATCTAAAAAGACCCTAAAAACCTTGAAAACCCCAAAACCCTCAAAATACATAAAAAACATAAAGAACCCTAAAATAATAAAAGATTATTAGAAACCCATAAAAATCCATGAAAATATACAAAACCATAAAAACTATGAAAACACCCTAAAAACATAAAACCCCAAAAAACCTTAAAAACCCTAAAAGCCCTAAAAACCCTAAAATCCACTAAAAATATAAAAACCCTTTAAACCCATAAAAATGTCAAAAAGAACTAAAAAACCTTAAAATACTAGAAAAAAATAAAAAAAACCCTACTAGCCTAAAACACCGAAAAACCCTAAAAACCCACAAAATCCATAAAATCCCTAAAAAACCTAAAAACCATAAAAATCCTAAAAAACTCCTAAAAATCCATTAAGATGTAAAAAACCCTAAAAACACTGAAAACCCCCTAAAAATAAAAAAACCCTAAAAACCCATAAAGACCCCCAAGACCACTAAAATCTCAAAAACCCCTAAAAATGTTTAAAAACTATAAAAATAATAAAAAACTCAAAAATACCCCCGAAAGACCCTAAAACCTTGAAACCACCTATAAACCAAAAAAACCCCAAAAAACTCCAAAACCATAAAAATCCTAAAAAACCCCAAAACATCCATGAAAATGTAAAAACCACTGAGAACCATAAATACCACATGAAAACCATTAAAACCCATAAAAACCCTTAAAACAATAAAACCTTAAAAACCACTAAAAACACTAATGATATGAAACTGGTAGATAACATTGACTTGATGGCATGTTCAAATTTGGAGTGGCATGGCCTAATGATGCAAGGAAGATTAAAGAGACTACAAGTGCCAACTGAGGCCCATCTCACTGCATTAAAAGGCCCAAACCTAATGTGCATGCATGGAAGTGGAAAATGGGATTATTATCACTCTGATTTAAGCCCAACTGAGATGAATAAATCCCAAGACACATGTTTGTATGAATTTTGGAAGCCCTTACCGCATGGAGATTCTAGAATGGAATCTTTGGACACCAAAGTCAAATCCGATGGGCTGGGTACTCAAAGTCAAATCTAGTGGTCTATGGGTGGAAAGGCATGTGCTACTTTTCCCAAGTCTTTATTATACGTTATCTTTTTGACATTAAGGTGACAAGGTAGGTTTATCCTTTATGACATTAGGGTATTATACCCTTGACTATTGTATCACCCCTTGGTTATAAATAGCCACCTCATGAAATTGTATTTTCATTCAAAATTTAATTGAGAGCTTATGCTTTGTTTCTCTCCATTGTGTGAGGATTGTCCCGCTTTTCCCCCTTGCCCTTGTGTATTCTGGTCTTGTCAATCTATAAGTTAGATTAGTGATCCAAGATCAAAAAGCCCCCAATTTCGTTCCTCAACCCAAGTGCGTTGTTGTGTGGATTGGCTATCACACCCCTCTATTGAGTGTGTTGTCTAAGTAGTAGGTCATGCTCCTCATAGCATTGATTGAATAATTGCATCCACTATCCATACCCATCAGCTTCCACTTTTCCCGAAACTGCATCCTTCATCTTCCGCCCTATGCAGTGAAGATCAGGCCACCCTGTGCGTCTCACATCAGTTGGTATCAGAGCTCCAGTTGAGAGGGTAAGAATCCATCCATTCATTTACTTTACATTTTTCCATTAACCTTCTTATCTTTCCTTATTATCCACCCATTAAAAAAACCCTTTTCGTTGAAAACCTTTATAATTGGCATTTGTTAAGAAAGATTGAAATATTTTTACACTGAGTCAATTATTGATCCATCTTCTTTTTGCCTTTAATTCAATGTATGTGATTTGTATCTGAAAAAAATACAAAAAAATCTCTCAACTCATCATTTTGTGCTTTTCAAAATTAACCACATCCTTTCTTTGAGAGATTTCAAAAAAAATTATTACTCTCCATTCATCATCTTTTGATTTAAAATCCAAGAAGAACACTTTTTTGGGAGATTTTATGAAAAAAAGAAAAAAATAGATACAATTACTTCATCATTGTGCTTTACATTATTAGCACTTCCCATTTCAATACATCACTTTTTCCATCTTTTTTACCTCATCATCCTATCATTTTGTGCTCATATTGTTATTAATTTTTCTTATCTTTCACAATCGGGAAAAACCCACATACCACCTTTCTACCCCTTCTTTCACCATTTTACCCATATTTTCTACCCTCTTTTGACCCTTTACCACTTTTAAACCCTTTACCACTCAATCAGGTTGTGTTAAACCATCCCTCGACACAATCTTGATTGGGGAAGGATTGGTGGCACGTGATCACCCGAAACAAGGTATTATATTTCATAAGAGCTTGGGATTTAAATTGAGTTTTTAGAGTGGAGAGAAATAAGAAAAAAAAACATTCTTGAGTGTGTATCCTTTTGTGTGAGTGAGAGTACATCTTGTGTGTGTGAGTGTGTATCCTTGTGTTTGTGTGAGTGTGTACATCTTGTGTGTGTGAGTGTGCGTATGTGTAAGTGTGTATCCTTTTGTGTGTGAGTGTGTATATCTTGAGTGTGTGTGTGTAAATCTCGTGCATGTGAGTGTGTATCCTTGCATGTTTATGTGTGTCTTTGTGTGTGTTTGTGTTCATGTTAATTATCATGGCTTAATATAATTGAAAGAGAATTGATCATGCTAGCGATGAAGGAAGCCAAAGTAGATCCCCTGCACCTAAAGCTACACCACTCCAAATACAAGATTTGTTGATCCATTTTGAGAGGATTATTGATTGGAAGTTGGAGGTGATACATGGGAGGATTGATAACCTAGAGAATCAACCAATCCCAAGGATGATCCATGATAACCCGCGGCGAGATCTGGCACCCCATCGCCCCCACATCATGGAGGAGGAGATGAAAAACCTTGATAGTGATTTTGAGGATGTCTCACAAAGGAGGAGGTTGTACCAAAATCCTATAGGACAAAGGAGACCACATGATGATGACCTACTTGGTGGAATCAAATTGAAGGTCCCTTATTATTAAGGGAAAAGTGATCAGGAAGCATACTTGGAGTGGGAGATGTGGATTGAGCAGGTGTTTTCATGTCATACCTATTCTGAGGAGAAAAGGGTAAAACTTTCAGCCCTTAAATTCATTGATTATGCATTAATATGGATGGATCAAGCTCAAAATTAGAGAGCCCGATATAAAGGAAGTCCTATCAAAACTTGGGAAGACATGAAGTTTTCCTTGCAGAAGCAGTTTGTTCCCTCACAATACCATAGAGATCTCCACAAAAAGATTCAACTCTTAACCCAAAGGGGTAAGAGTGTAGAACATTACTACAATGAGATGAAAATTTCCATGATTCGTGCAAACATTGAGGAAGATCCCAAGGAAACCATGGAATAGTTTTTAAATGGGCTAAATCGGTAGATTGCGGATCAAGTGGAGATGTACCACCATGTGGAGATACAAGATATGATCCACTAAGACACCAACATTGAGAAACTTATCAAAAGGAGGATAAAAATGAGGAAATCCAAGGAAGGATATTGGAGAATCATCAAATCAGAAAGAGGTGGTTGATCATAAAAGTGATAAGGTAATTCTTCCACTTATGAAACATACTTTTGAGTCTAACCAAATGAGGAATCAGGATATTCAATGTTCAAATGTAAAGGAATGGGTCACATTTCTAGTGAATCCCCCAACCATTACCATTAATAAGTATGTAGAATGGGTGACCGATAGAGAGAACTCGGAAAAAGAGGTGAAGGATTCCTTGAACTCGGAAGAAGACGTGGAGGATTCCTTGAAAATTGATAATGGATAATTTTTAGAAGAAGGTGATATTCTCATCACAAGGAAGGTTTTGAGTGCTCAAATGTTTGTTAATGATAAGGAGAAAAGGAAGAAAATTTTCCATACCTGATGCCAAATCAATTGGAAGGTATGAAATGTCATCATTGATGGGGGAAGTTGTATCAATGTGGAGAGCACTAAGTTGGTGGATAAGTTGGGGCTCCTGACTTTGAAGCACTAACATCCATACCAACTTCAATAGTTGAATGATTGTAGAGAGATTATGGTCAAAAAACAAGTGATGGTATTATTCAACATTGGAAAGTATAATGATGATGTACTATGTGATGTAGTACCAATGAAGGCATGCCACATACTTCTAGGTCATCCATGGAAACATGATCGGTGTGTGACCGATGATGGTTTTGTAAACCTTCGTTCTTTTATACTCTGAGGGGAACCTATAACCCTCATCCTGATGTCCCCCAAATAAGTTCCGAAAGACCATATTTTGAGAGATAAGAAAAAAATGAACGATCAAGAAAAAATAAAAGAAAGAGAAAAAAGAGAGAATGGGGGAAGAGGTGAGAATGAGAGAAGAAGATTTATTGAGTTTAATGAAAAATCAATAGGGAAAGGAGAGTTCAATGAGTGGAAAAATGTGATGAAGAGAAGAGAGAGGTTAAAGAAGCTTTGATTTCTCAGAAGAACCTTCTATTACTTATGTAAAAAGAGGTGATGTTGAACACTAATGACATAACTTCTTCATTGTCATCTATTGTGAAATCTTTATCACATGTGTATGATGGAGTTATTCTTGAGGAGGCACAACCTTTTCTGCTTTCTATTAGAGAGAGAAAAGTAATTCAAGGATCCATTAATGACATCATGGTTCTAAAGGATTGGAAAGAGTTTTTACATCAAGAAGATTCGTCTTACAAAAGGGGATATCACTCTATAAGTCAATTTTTTCATCTGAAACTATTTTTGGATTTAGCCTCCCTACCCCTATTGATCAAGTTTCATTTCCTTTATAGGAAATTTGAAATATGGAAGGAAAACAACATGTTAACCAACAACATGGGAAATCAAAGAAGCTGGAGAGGCTTAAAAAGAAATATAAGTCAAAGATAAAGATACGTAGAGATGGATTAGACTTAGTGCATGATACAATTGATTACAAGATCACATTTCATGGTGAGTATGAAGTTATTTTTAAAGTCAATGTTTCTAATGTTTCCTCGTATTTGGATGCAGATGACGAAGAGTCGAGGAAGAATCCTTTTCAAGAGGGGGAGGATGATATGAAACTAGTAGAATACATTGACTTGATGGCATGTGAGAAGTTAGAGTTGCAAGGTCCAATGATGTAAGGAAGATTAAAGAGACTACAAGTGGTAACTGAAGCCCATATCATTTCATAAAAGGCCCAAACCCAATGTGCATGCATGTAAGTGGAAAATGGGCTTATTAACACTCTTATTAAAGCCCAAATGAGATGCATAAATCCCAAGACACATGTATTCACGAATTTTGAAAGCCTTATCCACATGGAGATTCTAGAATGATATCTTTGGACACCAAAGTCAAATCCGGTGGGCCAGGTACTCAAAGTTAGATCTGGTGGGCAATGGGTGGAAAGGCATGTGTTACTTTTCCAAAGTCTTTGTTAGACTTTATCTTTTTGACTTTAAGGGGACAAGGTAGGTTTACCCATTATGAATTTAGGGTATTAGACCCTTGACTATTATATCAACCCTTGGATATAAATAGCCACCTCATGGAATTGTATTTTCTTTCAAGATTTAATTGAGAGCTTATGACTTGTTTCTCTTCGTTGTGTTAGGATTGTCCCAGTTTTCCCCTTGCTCTTGTGCATTATTGCCTTATCAGTCTAAAAGTAAGATTAGTGATCCAAGATCACAAAGCCCTCAATTCAAAGCCTCAACCCAAGTGCATTGTTGTGTGGATTGGCCATCACACCCCACTATTGAGTGTGTTGTCAAAGTAGTAGGTTGTGCTCTTTATAGCATCGATTGACTAATTGCACCCACTATACATACCAATCATCCACCACTTTTCCCCAAACCACACCTTTATCCGCCCCCTACGCCATGATGATCGGGCCACCCCATGAATCTCACATCAACTAAAGACCATTAAAACCCCAAAAAACATTATAATACTCTAAAAAATAATTAAAAACCTAAAAAATAAAAACCCCTAAAAACCCAAAACGACCGTAAAAACTTTGAAAAACCTTAAAAACCACTAAAAACCATCAAAATACTTAAAAACATAAAAACCCTAAAAAACCTAAAAACTAAAAAAATATTTAAAAACTGAAAAAAAAGCCATTAAAATGTAAAAACCCAAAAAAACCTGAAGACCCCTTGAAAACCATAAAACCGCATAAAACCTTAAAAACCCTAAAAACCCATAAAAACCCAAAAAACACACTAAAAAATTTAAAAAAACCCTTAACACACTAATAATGTTAAAAACTCTAAAAAAACCTAAAAACCCAAAAAAACCTTAAAAAACCCTAAAAACCCAAAATGCACTAAAACCCCTAAAACCCACTAAAACCCACTAAAACCCTGAAAACCCAAAAAAACGTAAAAAAAACCCCTAAAACCCCAAAAACACAAAAACCCTAGAAAAAACGTAATAAAATAAAAATCCTAAAACCCCTAAAAACACATGAAACCCCCTAAAACCATCAAAATCCCTAAAAACTCTAAAAAACAAAAAACAAACCAAAAAATCCTAAAACATCCCAAAAAATCAATGAATATGTAAAAACCCCTGAAAACCCTAAAAACCCACTGAAAACCATTCCTTGCAAAAAAAACCCTCTAAAATCCAAAAAAACCCTAAAACCCTTAAAAATCCCAAAAAACAATAAAACCCCTAATAAACCACTAAAAACTCTAAAAACCCTTAAAAACCTAAAAAACTCTAAAAAACCATAAAACCCTAAAAACCTTAAAAAACACTAAGACCCCCAAAAGATCCTAAAAACCCTATATAACCCTAAAAAACCCTTAAAACCATCAAAATCCCTAAAAACCCAAAAAACCCTGAATCATTAAAAATCCTAAAAAACACCGAAAAATCAATGAAAACGTAAAACTCCTAAAAACCATGAAAACCCCTAAAAACCATTAAACCAATAAAAAACTTAAAAACCACTAAAAACTCCAAAAACATAGAAAACCCCTAAACATTAAAAACTCTAAAAAACCATAAAACCCTAGAAACTCAAAAAACCCTAAAAACTCAAAAAAGATCCTAAAAACCTTGAAAACTCTTAAAATACCTAATAGCCCCTGAAAAACCATAAATACACCCAAAATCCATAAAAATCCTAAAAAACCCAAAAAATCATAAAAATCTTAAAAGGTCCCTAAAAATCCTTGAAAACAAAAAAAACCAAAAAAATACTGAAAATCCCCTAAAAACCATAAAAACCCCTAAAACCCTTAAATATAATAAAAACCCATAAAAACCCACCAAAAACTTTAAAAACCCTTTAAACCCCTAAAAAATCAAAAAAACACTAAAAACCTAAACCCCTAAAAAATCAAAAAACACCTAAAAATTGAATGATGGAAAAAAACCCCAAAACCCCCCAAAACCCTAAAAACCCAAGAAAAACCTTAAAAACTTAAAATCCATAAAAATACTAAAAACCCTGAAAACCATAAAAATCTTAAATAACCCCCAAAAATCCATATAAATGTTAAAAATCCAAAAACCTTGAAAAAAGACCTCAAAACCATAAAAGCCCATAAAAGCCTTAAAAACTCTAAAAACCCATAAAAACCCTAAAAACCCACTAAAAGCAATAAGAACCCTCAAAACCCCTAAAAACATTAAAAACTCTAAAAAGCCTTTAAAACCCAAAAACTCAAGAAAAATCCCAAAAAAACCAAAAGACCCTAAAAACCATGAATACCACTAAAAACCCTAAAAACCTTAAAGACCATAAAAATACTAAAAAACCCCCTAAAAATACATGAAAATATAAAAACCATAAAATCCCTAAAAACCTTAAAAATCCCTAAAACCCCATAAAACCCATAAAAACACTAAAAACTCCAAAAACCATTAAAACACCTAAAAATGTTAATCTTGCACGGCCTAGTGGATATAAACCAAAGCAACCAAGTCCACAACCTGCTACTTGCTGGTGTGGAGACGACTATTCACATTGTTTGGGTTGCTCGCAATGTTGTGACCTTCAATTGGCAGCCCCTCTCGCTGCATGGGGGGGGGGATGGTGAACATCCACAAGATGATCCAGAATGCCTCAAGATTACAAACACGTTCAATTTCCAATGATGTTAGTGATCTGACAATCTTGTGCTCTCTTGGGGTTGCTTACAGAAGCAGAAAACCGATGGTCCTGAAGTACAATAGATGGATTCCCCCACTCCAATCATGTATAAAGGTCAATGTTGATGGCGCGACCCTGGGAGCTCCTAGACCCTCGGGGTGTGGTGGAGTTTTTCACACCTCTAGAGGATTCATAAAGGGATGTTTATTCCATTTTATTGGGGATGGCTGTGCTTATGAAGTGGAGCTCTGTGCTATCATAATGGTTGTGAAACTTTTGAGTCATTACAAGTGGACAAGGCTTTGGATTGAGTCGGATTTTATGCTTGCGGTTTCCACACTCAAAGGATTTTACAGGGACGCACCATGGAGACTTTTACCACACTGGATTGAGTGTCTTAATATTTCTAAGACCTTGAGCTTTAGTATTTCACATACACATAGGGAGGCCAATTCGGTTGCGGACGCTCTCTCCAAAAGAGCGATTGAGGAAAGATGTTCGATGTGGTCCTTCGTCACTCCACATTTTTGTACTCTATTTGTCGATTCGGACCTGAAGGGTGAGATACACTCTCGTTCTTGTAGGCCCACCTTGTAGATGTCTTTTTATGTTTTATTATTTTTTTTTGGGAGGGGGGCTAGGCTAGCCTAGTCGTGCACCTCTTCTACCCTAAAAATTTTGAAAACCCTAAAAAAAGTTTAAAACCCTAAAAAATTCAAAAAAAACCCTAAAAACACAAAAGACCCTAAAACCCAAAAAAACCCCTAAAAACCACTAAAAACACTAAAATCCCACAAAATCCCTAAAAACCACAAAATCCTAAAATCCGTAAAATTCCTAAAAACCCATAAAAATCCATGAAAATGTAAAAAACCTAAAACCCCCCTAAAAATCATAAAACCCCTAAATACATTCAAATCCCATAAAACCACTTAAAACTCCTAAAAAATTTAAAAAAATTTAAAAATCATTAAAACACTAAAAAACTAAAAAAAACCCAAAAGGATGATGAACACCCCTAAAACCCTCTAAAAACCCCAATACCACTCAAAATCCTTCAAAATCCTAAAAAACCCTAAAAAACATTAAAATATTAAAATTCCCATAAAAATATATGAGAACATAAAAACCAATAAAAACCTTAAAAACTATAAAAAACCTAAAAACCACTAAAAACTCTTAAGACTCTTAAAACCCCTAAAAATGTTAAAAACTCTAAAAAACTATAATAACCCTAAAAAACTCAAAAAAACCCAAAACCCAAAAAGACCTGAAAACCCCTGAAAACCCCCAAAGCCCTCAAAATCCCTAAAACCCCTAAAATCCCCCAAAATCCAAAAAACCATAATAATCCTAACCCCCCCCCCCCAAATCCAAGAAAATATAAAAAACCAAAAAAACCCTTAAAACCTCATGAAAACCCATAAAATTCCACAAAACTTTTAAAACCCTAAAAATCCACAAAAACCATAAAAAACCACTAAAAACTTTAAAAATCCTTCAAACCCCTAAAACGTTAAAAATCTCTAAAAACCTTAAAAACCCTGAAAACCCAAATAGACCCTAAAAACCCTAAAACACCTAAAAACCCTAAAACACAAGAAAATCCCTAAAAACCCTCAAAATATATAAAAACCCTAAAACCCCTAGAAACCATAAAAATCCTTTAAAACCCAAAAAACCCTTAAAAACTCCAAAAAAAAACAAAAAACCTCTAAAAACTATAAAAAAACCCTTAAAATCCCTAAAGATGTTAGAAAAATCTAAAAAAATCTTACAAACCCTAAAAAACTAAAAAAAAACTAAAAACCCAAAAGACACTAAAAACCTTGAAAACCCAAAAGAAATCTAAAACCCCCTGAAAATCCATCAAAAAACCCAAAAAAACCCTAAAAAATCCAAAAAATAATAAATATCAAAAAAACCTCTAAAATCTATGAAAATTCAAAAACCCATAAAAACCTTGAAAACCCTCTAAAAAACATAAAAACCCTAAATCCCATAAACCTTAAAACTCTAAAAAACCTTTTAATCCCTAAAAAACTAAAAAACCCCTAAAAACCCTTTAAAACCCTAAAACCCCTCAAAATCCCTAAAAACCTAAAAACCTAAAAACCTAAAACCCATAAATTTCCTAAAACCCCCCTAAAAATCAATGAAAATTTTAAAAACTCAAAAAATCCCTAAAAACCCTTAAAAACCATAAGAACCACTAAAAACCTTAAAATCCCAAAAAAAAACAGAAAAAACCTAAAAATCACTAAAAACTCTAAAAACCCTTACAACCCCTAAAATCGTTAAAACTCTAAAAAACCTTAAAAGGCCTAAAAACTCAAAAAAAAAAACTAAAAACCCAAAAAACCTTAAAAATCCTGAAAAACCCTAAAAACCCAAGAATCCCTGAAAAAATCCTACCCCCCCCCCCCAAATCAAAAAAAAAGCTAAAACATAAAAATTCCTAGAAACCCCTAGAAAGCCATGAAAATTTTAAAAACCCTAAAAAACACCTTAAAACAATAAAACCCCCTAAAAGCTTAAAAACCCTAAAACCCCATAAAACCCCTAAAAACCCACTGAAAACTCTAAAAACCCTTTAAAACCCTAAAAATGTTAAAAACTATAAAAAACTTTAAAAACCCTATAAAAATCACAAAAAACCCTTTAACCCAAAAAGACCCAGAAAATCCTAAAAAACCCAAAACACCTTAAAAACCATGAAAAACTCTAAAACCCCTAAAAATCTCAAAAGACCCAAAAATCTATAAAAATCCAAAAAAAACCTAAAAATCCATGAAAACGTAAAAAACCTAAAAACCTTAAAAACCCCTAAAAACCATAAAACACATAAAAACCGTAAAAACCCAAAAAACACATACAACCATAAAACCACTAAAAACTATAGAATCCGTCAAAACCCATAAAAACGTTAAAAAACTCTAAAAATCATAAAACCTCTAAAAACTGAAAAAGCCCAAAAAAATCCAAAAAGTCCCTAAAAACCCTGAAAACCATAAAAAACCCCTAAAAACCATAAAACCCCAAAAAATCAATAAAAACCCTAAAAAATCATAAAAACCATAAAATCCTAAAAAATCCCAAAAAATTAATGAAAATGTAAAAAACCCTAAAAGCATGAAAACCCTTGAAAATCATAAAACCCTAAAAACCTTAAAAACCCTAAAAACCCAAAAAACCCTAAAACTTAATAAAAACAATAAAAATATTAAAACCTTAAAAACATTCAAAACTTTAAAAACCATTGAAACCTTAAAACCAAAAGAAACCCCTAAAAACCCAAAAAGACCATAATAAACCTTTTAAAACCCCAAGAGCCCCAAAACCCCATTAAAAGCCTCAAAATCCCTAAAAACCCTAAAAACCATAAAAAATATAAAAACCCCTAAAAATCAATGAAATGTAAAATACCATAGAACACTTAAAAACCACTGAAAACCATAAAAAACCCTAAAAATTTAAAAAACACAAAAAACCCAAAAAGCCAACTAAATACTCTAAATTCTCTTTAAACCCCTAAAAACATTAAAAATATCTAAAAAAATCAAAACCCAAAGAACCCAAAAAACCCCAAAAGACCCAACAACCATGGAAACCCTAAAATCTATAAAAAAACTCCTTGGAAACCCCTAAAAGCCATCAAAAACCCTAAAAACTCTAAAAACCATAAAAAACCTAAAAAACACCAAAAAATCAATGGAAACATAAAAAACCCTAAAAAACCCCTAAAAACCATAAAACCGAAAAATACCATAAGAAAACCCTAATAAACCATAAAAACCCTAAAACCCACTAAAAATATAAAAACCCTTTAAACCTTGAAAACGTTAAAAAACTATAAAAAAATTTAAAAACCCTAAAAAACTCTAAAAACCCAAAAGACCCTAAAAACCCTAAAAACCCGAAAACCCTCTAAAAACCTACAAATCCCTAAAAGCCCCAAAAAACCATCAAAATATCTAAAAACCTTAAAAAAATTCTAAAAACCCCTAAAAATACATGAATGCGTAAAAACCCATAAAAACCTTGAAAAAACCCTGAAAACCATAAAAACCCTAAAAACCCTAAAAACCCATAAAACCATAAAAACCCACTAAAAACTCTAAAATCCCTTAAAACCTCTAACAACATTAAAAAAACTCTAAAAACCCTTAAAACCATAAAAAACAAAAAAAACCTAAAAACCCAAATAGACCCTAAAAACCTTCAAAAACAATGAAAACACTAAAAACCCATGAAAACCCCAAAAAACTCTCCAAATCCCCAAAAAACCCAAAAAACCATGAAAACCTAAAACCCCCTAAAAATCCCTAAAAATCTAAAAAACAACAAAAACTCTAAAAGACCCATGAAAACCATAAAAACCCCTAAAAACCTAAAAAACCCCTAAAAACCCATAAAAATCATGAAAACCACTAAAAATCTAAAAACACTTTAAACCCCTAAAAACATTAAAAATAATAAAAAGGCTTTAAAACCCTTAAAAATCAAAAAAAATCCCCTAAAAACTCAAAAATACTTAAAAACCCTAAAAACCCCTAAAAACCCCCCAAAATCCCCCCAAAACCCAAAAAAACCATAAAAACCCTAAAAACAAAAAATCCTAAAAACACTTGTAAAAACCCTAAAACCCAAGAAAAATCCTTGAAAACTATAAAAACACACATGGTTTTGCAATTTTTTCTTACACATGTATCGATGAAGCTCTTTGGCCTTTCCCTGGTCATCACCACCACTGGTTGTTCTCATTGGTGATCCTTGGTGCTGTTGGTGTCGAAGTTTGCTTCATTGGTTTGTTTGTGGTGTGTTCATTGGCAAGCGGTGCTCCTTAATCATCAGTGCTTTGGGTTCATCTGGTTACTATTTTCATGGATGATGTTGCTTCTTTTGGCAGATTTTCTATTCAGTGAGGCTTTGTTAGCATCGCTGGTTCATCGGGGGTCTTGGATCATTCTTCAATGCAGTTTTCCAAAATATGTTTGACTTTGGGTGGTTTTTTCCATCACCATATGTTCATCGGCACTCATGGATTACTATTTTGTAGGTGGATGGTTCACCGATCATCTTCTTCATGGGATGGTTGCCGTCAATTGGCTCTCTTGGGAAGGTTTTTTTCTACTGGTTCACTCTTTTTGGGGATGGTGATGGTGATGTCGCTGTAGGGTCCCTTTGGTTGATAGGTTTTTCTGCTAGTGATGTCACTATGGGGTTCCTTTGGGGGAGTTCCTTTTACTGCAGGCTAGAATGGAGATGAGCCCGAACATGATATAGTTTCCTTGGAGGGGGGCTGGTGTGTGGATTTGGTTGATGGTTGTCTGCTGCTTGTGGGGCATTGATGGTGTTGTAGGCTATCTATCATGTTGTGGATAGAGATGGATTGTTGATAGTGTTTTGGGGGTTGTTTTTTGGATACTTTTCTTGGATTATGAAGGTGCTGGTTGTTTATGTATGGGAGCTGTTGATAGTGCTCGAGCTGGTGCTTTGGATGCTAGGATATGGGAGTTGGGGGGATGGGGGGATGGTTTCTTGTGATGTGGTTGGATATTGTTGTTGGTGTTTGATGATGGAGTTGGGTCTGTGTTTGCTGGAGTTGTGCTGGGAGATGTTGGTGGAGAGGGATACTAAAGGTTTTGTTTCTACTGGAACTGCTTATAGAGTTGGGAGCTTTATGCTGGGTGGTGGGTGATGGTTGATGGGTGATGGTGCTGGAGCGATCTGTTGCTTGGTTGGGTGTACTTTTGGAGTGGAGAGGGCTGTTGAAAATGATGATGGAGGTGGGAGCTGGTAACTAGGTACGGGGTGCCGGCTGTGTGGAGTTTTTCTTGGGGCTGTATTGGTTCCAAGTGTTGGTGATATATATTGGTGCTGAATGATACTGGTTTTTTTGGCTGTTTACTGAAATAGCTGGGTTGGGTGATGACATTGTGATGGGGCTGGCTGGTTGGGTGTTTGTCTGTGATATTGTTTTCTATTGGAGTTGGTTCTATGACTACTGGGAGTTGTGTTGAAAGATGTATAGGGGTCTGGACTTGTTGTGGCTGCTGGGGGTTTTGCTATAATATTGGACACTGTTGTCTTGGAGGTGTTGGTGTTATTTTGTTGAGCTGCTAGAGATCTGGGTGTTGTTGGGGGCATATTGGTTCAGTTGTTGTGCTACTGGGGTAGAGCGGGTTGATTCTTGGTGGGGTGTGTTGCCGCTGTGGAGTGGGTTGTTGTGTTGTGACTTGGTTTCTTTGGGCTTGTTGGTTGGTGGTGTTGTTTGTTTGGTGGTAGGGAGTGCTTCCGACTTTTGTTGTTTATATCGCTTGTGCACAGAGCTAGTGGAGTGTGGAATGCTAGCTTGGGTATGGGTTCCACTTTCCAGTTTCTGTTGTTGTTGGCCTTCGGGCAAGTTGTTTCACCCTTTGGGTGATCCTCTTATACTTCAATTCCCTTTTCCTTTTTATACTGATTCTATTTTCCTTGCAGAAAAACATTACAAAACTCTGGAAAACCATAAAACCCCTAATAACTCAAAAAACAACCCTAAAACAAATATAACCCTAAACCACTAAAAACTCTAAAAACCCTCAAACCCCAAAAAATGTTTAAAAAATCAAAAAACCTTAAAAACCATAAAAAACCCTAAAACCCAAAAAAAGGCCCTAAAAACCCTAAAAACCCTAAAAACTCTCAAAATTCCTAAAAATTTTAAAAAATCCCAAAAACCATAAAAAACCTAAAAAACTCCAGAATCCATGAAAATGTAAAAAAAACATAAAAACCCTAAAAAACCCTGAAAACCATAAAAACAAAAAAAACATTAAAAAACACTAAAAACCCATAAAAACCCTAAAAATCACAGAGAACTCTAAAAAAAACTTTAAACCCCTAAAAATGTTAAAAACTCTAGAAAACCTTAAAACCATGCAAAATCAAAAAAACCCTAAAAACACTAAAAACCTCAAAAAAACCTTAAACCCCTGAAATTCTCTAAAAACCAAAAAACCCCAAAAAACCATAAAAATCCTAAAAAACACTAAAACTACATGAAAATGTAAACGACCCAAAAAAAACCTACAAAACCCCTAAAATCCATAAAACCCCCCAAAACCTTAAAATATGCTAAAAACCCCCCAAACACTAAAAATTATAAATACACCTAAAACCCCTAAAATGGTTATTGGGAATGGAGCGTCCTATGGAAAAGGGAGCATGGATGGTGACAAAGGGGCCTCAAGTGTGGCTAGTGACAGTGTCGTATACGTGAAGGCAGCTCATGCGGATGGTTTCAACTCTACACCCCCCCCCCCCCAAGGAGGTAGAGGGGGGATCATTCATCTCTCCTAAGGCCCATGGATACCCGAGCCACCTCAAGGGAGGATAAGATGAAAATAAAATCCAACAAGCAGGAGTGGCCTTCATGAAATGTCGAGCAAGAGAGGTTCAGGGAGAAGTACTTGGCGCTACTCAGACTGCAGGAGGACTTTGAGTCCGGATGGGAATCTATGGACACAGGGGCGGACTCAGACTTTTACTTTACTTATGTGGCTACTGGACATAGTGAGGAGTTGACCCTTAGGGTGTGGGGTTGGTTTATGACTTTGGCGGCGACATTTACTAACTTGCTACTGTTTTGTGTTTTTGGGATTTTTTGGGTTATAGTCTGTTGGGGGTGTGTTGGGGAATTTGGGTGTGGGTCATTTGACCCTACCCCTCCCTTTGTTTGTGTCACCTGTTTTCTTTTTATACATTTTGGGGGGAATAGGGATATCTTGGCCCTACACCTTCCTTTCCTTGAAAAGTTTAAAAACTCTAAAAAACCTTAAAAACTATAAAAAACTAAAAATAACCCTACAAACCCAAAAGACCCTAAAACCCTTGAAAAACCCTAAAACCCTGGGAAAACCATAAACACCATCAAAATCTTTAAAATCCCTAAAAAAAATCCTAAAATCATAAAAATTATAAAACCCCTAAAAATCCATGAAAACATAAAATCCCCTAAAACCTTGAAAAACCCTTGAAAACCATAAAAATCCCTAAAACTGTTAAAACAACTAAAATCCACAAAAACCCTAAACAACACTAAAATTTAAAAAACCCTTAAACTACTAAAAATGCTAAAAAACTTGAAAAAAAACCTTAAAACCCCTAAAAATTGAAAAAATCTCCAAAATCGCAAAATACCCAAAAAACATTAAAAACCTCCAAAACCCCTAAAAATCCATGAAAAACCCTAAAAACCATCAAAATCCCTAAAAACCCTAAAAACTGTAAAGAAAATAAAAATCCTAAGGAACCTGTAAAAATCCATGAAAACATAAAAAACCCAAAAAACCACGAAATACCCGTGAAAACCATACTACCCCCTAAAAATATTAAAACCCCATAAAAACGCTAAAACCCACTAAAAAATCTAAAAACACTCAAAATCCCCAAAAACCCTAAAAACCCTAAAAACCAAAAAAAATCCGAAAAACCCCATAAAAATCCATTAAATTTTAAAAAACCCTAAAACCTCTAAAAACCCCTAAAAACCAAAAAAACATTAAAATCCTTAAAAAACCCTAAAACCCAGTAAAACCCTAAAAAGCCACTAAAATTCCAAAAACCCTTAAAACCCCAAAATATGTTAAAAACTATAAAATCCTCAAAAAAACCCTTAAAAGCTCAAAAAAAACCCTAAAAACCCAAAATGACCCTAAAAACCCTAAAAACCCTAAAACCCCTTAAAACCCTTAAAGCCCAAAAAAACCATAAAAACCTTTAAATCCCTAAAAATCATAAAAATCATAAAAACCCCTAAAAATCCATGAAAACGTAAAAAACCTTAAAAACCATAAAAAACTTAAAAACTATAAAAAACTTAAAAACCATAGAACTCACTAAAAACTCTAAAACTCTAAAAACCATTAGAAACTCTAAAAACTCTTAAAACCCCTAAAAACGTTAAAGAATCTAAAAATCCTTAAAAACCCTAAAAAACTCAAAAAATCCTTAAAAACACTAAAAAAACCTAAAAATCCTGAAAACCCATAAAAACCCTAAAACTCCCTAAAAATCCTAAAAAACCCTAAAAAGCATAAATATCCAAAGAAAGCCCTAAAAATCCATGAAAACATAAAAATCCTAAAAAAACACTAAAAACCACTAAAAAACTTAAAAACCCTAAAAACCCTAAAACCACTTAAAACTCTAAAAACCCTTAAAACACCTAAAAATGTTAAAAAGTCTAAAAAACCTTAAAACCATAAAAAAATAAAAAAAAACTTAAAAACCCAAAATGATCCAAAAACCAGAAAACCCCTAAAAACCATAAACCCCTAAAAACCCTAAAAAACCTCTATATCCCTAAAAACCCTAAAAACACTAAAAACCATAAAAGTCCTAAAACCCCGAAAAATCCATGAAAATGTAAAAAAAACCTTAAGAACCCTAAAAATCCCCTAAAATAAAAAAAAACCTTAAAAACCCATAAAAGTCAACAAAAACCCTAAAAATCATTGAGAACTCTAAAAACCCTGAAAAACACCCAAAAACCCATTAAAATCCCTAAAAACCTTTAAAACCCCCAACACCCATAAAAACACTAAAAACCACTAAAAACCTAAAAACTCTTTAAACCCCAAAAAGCAATAAAATACATTAAAAACCCTAAAAACATCAAAAAACCCGAAAAACCCAAAAGACCCACAAACCTAGAAAAAGCCTAAAATCCCCTGAAAAACTCTAAAACCCCTCAAAATCCATAAAATCCCAAAAAACCCCTAAAAACCATAAAATTCCTAAAAATCCCATAAAAGACCATGAAAACGTTAAAAACCCTAAAAACCCTGAAAACCTCCTTCAAACCATAAAACCCCCTATAAAGAAAATAATAACCCCTAAAACCCATAAAACCACTAAAACCTCTAAAAACCCTTTAAACCCCTAAAAATGTTAAAAAAATAAAAGAACATTAAAAATCGTAAAAAACTAAAGAAACACTGAAAACTCCAAAATACCCTAAAACCGTGAAAAACTCTAAAAACCCTAAAAATCCTCAAAATACCTAAAAATCCCTAAAAACCCTGAAAAACCAATAAAACCCATAAAAATCTCTAAAAACCCTTAAATCCCCTAAAAACATTAAAAAACTATAAAAACCTTAAAACCCCTAAAAACACAAAAAACCATAAAACACCAAAAAGACCCCAAATTCCCTGAAATACCCTAAAAACCTAAAAAAACCCTTTAAAACCACTAAAAACCCAGAAATTTACTAAAAACACTAAAAACCATTAAAATCCTAAAAAACATTAAAATCCATTAAAACATTAAAATCCCTAAAAACAATAAAAACCCCTAAAAATAAAACACCCCTTAAAACCTTTAAAAACCCTAAAAATCCATAAAACTACATTTTTTTATGAAAATCCTTAAATCCATAAAAATGTTAAAAAACTATAAAAAAACAAAAAAACCCTAAAAACATAAAAAAACTAAAAACAAAAAAAGACCCTAAAAACTCTAAAAAACCCTAAAACCCTAAAAATCATCAAAATCCCTAATACCCCTAAAACCCATAAAAAAAATAAAAAACATAAAAATGCACTAAAAATCCATGAAAACATAAAAAACCCTAAAAATCATGAAAACCCACTGAAAACCATAAAAACCCAAAAAACCATAAAAAACCCACTAAAAACTCTAAAAACCCTTGAAGCTTCTAAATAGATTAAAAATCCCTAAAAACCTTCAAAACCCTAAAAAACTAAAAAAATCCTTAAAACCCAAAAGCCCCTAAAAACCCGGATAAACCATAAAAACCCTCTAAATCCCTAAAACTCTTAAAAACTCTAAAACCCATAAAAATCCCAAAAAATTCGTGAACACATAAAAAAACCATAAAAACATTGAACCCCCCCCCCTAAAACCATAAAACCCCTGAAAACCATAAAAACACAAAAAACCTCTAAAAACCCTAAAACAACGAAAAACTCTAAACCCCTTAAAACCTCTAGAAACATTAAAAAACTCTAAAAAAACTTAAAGTCCCTAAAAAAATAACTAAAACCCTACGAAACCTAAAACCCCCTGAAAACACTAAAATCCTCAAAAATACCTTAAATCTTTAAAAACCAAAAACCATAAAAATCCTAAAAAATCCATAAAATCCATGAAAACATAAAAATACCTAAAAACCCTTTTAACCCCATGAAAACCGTAGAACCCCTAAAACCATAAGAAATGCTAAAACCCCATAAAAACCTTGAAACCCACTAAAAAATATAAAAACCCTTAAAACCACTAAAAACGCTAAAAAAGAGAAAAAAACTATAAAACCCTAAAAACTAAAAAACCCTGAAAATCCGAATAAGACCTCAAAAACCCGAAAATCCTAAAAACCCATGATCTCCTGAAATCACTAAAAACCCTCAAATTTCCCAAAAACCGAAAAAACCTTAAAAACCATAAAAATACTAAAAAATCCCTAAAAATCCATGAAAACGTAAAAAAACTGTAAAAGTCTTGAAAATCCCTAAAAACCATAAAACTACTTGAAATCTAAAAAACCCTAAAAACCCATAAAAACCCACTAAAAACTCTAAAAACCCTTAAAACCACTAAAAATGTTAAAAAACCTAAAAAATTAAAAAAAAAATAAAACCCAAAAAGACCACAAAAAAACCTTAAAACCCCTTAAAACCCTAAAAACCTAGGAAAACCCCTAAAACCCTCAAAATCCGTAAAAACCCTAAAAACCATAAAAATCCTAAAAGTCCCTAAAAATCCTTGAATACATAAAAAACCCTAAAAATACTAAAAAACACCTAAAACCCATAAATTCCTTAAAAACCATAAAAAATCCTAAAAACCAATAAAACCCCTAAAAACCACTAAAAACTATAAAAAACCATAACCCCCCCTAAAAACGTTAAAAAACTTTAAAAACACATAAAAACACAAAAAAAAATAAAAAAAACCTCTAAAAACCCAAAAAGACCCAAAAAACCCCTAAAAACCTTAAAAACCCCTAAAAACCCTCAAATTCCTTAAAAAACCTAAAAATACATAAGAACTATAAAAACGTAAAATATCCCTAAAAATCAATGAAAATGTAAAAAACCCTAAAAACCATGAAAAACCTCTAAAAACATAAAACCCCCAAAAAAAATTAAAAACCCCTAAAAACCCTTAAACCACTAAAAACTCTAAAAAGCCTTTAAACCCCTAAAATGTAAAAAAACTATAAAAAATATAAAAACCCTAAAAAACTTAAAAAAAATCTAAAAAAAACAAAAGACCTTACAAACCATAAAAAAACCCAAAAAACCCCAAAACCCCTGAAAATCCCTAAAATCCCTAAAAACCTTAAAACCCTAAAACCCCTAAAAATCCAAAATAACCCCAAAAAATCCATAAAGACATAAAATACCTAAAAACCATGAAAACCCCTGAATACCTTTAAAACCCCTAAAAACCTAAAAAAAACTAAATCCCCAAAAAAATCAATAAAAACTCTAAAAACCCTTAACACACCTAAAAACATTAAAAAATATAAAAACCTATAAAACCATAAAAGCATGAAAAAAACTTTAAAACCCAAAATACCCTAAAACCCCAAAAAACATGAAAAAATCCTAAAGCCCTTAAAAACCTTTAAACCCCTCAAAATCCCTAAAAACCCTAAAAACCAAAAAAAATCCTAAAACACCCCTAAAAATCCATCAAAACATCAAAAACCCTAAAATCCATTGAAAACCATAAAAACCACAAAAACCCATAATAACATTAAAAACCCTAAAACCCACAAGAACATTAAAACCACTAAAAACTATAAAACCTTAAAACCCCTAAAAATGTTTAAAAGACACTAAAAAACCTAAAAAAACCCTAAAAAACTCAAAAGAACCCTAAACCCCCCAAAAGAACCTAAAATCAGTCAAAAAAATCTAAAACCCCCTGAAAAATCCAAAACCCCTAAAAGTAATTAAAACCCCCTAAAATCCCTAAAACCCCTAATAACCATAAAAACTATAAAAATCCTAAAAAACCCTAAAAATCGATGAAAATGTAAAAAACCCTAAAAACACAAAAAACCCCTGAAAACCATAAAAACCTAAAAACCTTAAAAAACCTAAAAACACTAAAAACTCTAAAAATCCTTTAAACCCTTAAAATGTTAAAAAAATCTAAAAATCCTTAAAAACCTTAAAAACATAAAAAACCATAAAAACCCTAGAAGACCCTAAAACCCGTGAAAAAACCATAAAACCCCCTAAGAAACTCTAAAGACCCCCAAAATCCATAAAAACCTCAAAACCATAAAAATCCTAAATATCCCTAAAAATCCATGAATACGTAAAAAACCCTAAAAACATTTAAAACCTCTAAAAACCATAAAACCCATAAAATATTTAAAACCCTAAAAACCCATAAAAACCATAAGAACCCACTAAGAACTATAATAACCATTAAAACCACTAAATTTTTTAAAAAACATTAAAAAACATTAAAAATCCAAATAAACTAAAAAAACTCATAAAACCTAAAAAGACCCTAAAACCCCTAAAAACCCTAAAAACCCCATTCTTTGTAGAGAGAAAGATATATGAGTTAGTTTCCTAAACCATACCCCCAAAATAATTTATTAAAGAAGGTTAAAAATATAGTGAAGACACGAGGTGTAAAGAACTTGCACCACCTTGGAGTGAAGGAGAGTGTAAACATGACATAAAACCAAGGAAACAGCTTTCATGATCAACTTATACTAACCTGAATGTCAAGTGAGTTACACTGTAGCTCGAAAAAACAACTAGATCTTGATTCTAATAGGTCGAAAATTACACTGCTCATACAAAGTCTTATCTTGCACAAGGTACTGTGCACTCTTCATCACTTCAAGTCTACAAGTAGCTATCATGCGCCTGAGAGGGAAATGGAGGGAAAATATTCAATAGAAGTATGTCAAACATGATCCTATATCCAAACATAGTGAAAAGTGAAACAAGAAAATAATGAAATCCTGAATGAAATCAATCTTCTGAATTTTAGGCCGAAGAAAACCCAGAGTGAGGTCCTTGAACACGATCAGAAGGGCGAGTCATTTCCATGGAATGTCACTAAATTTAAAATTAGGGTTAAGTTTAAATTCCTCTACCAATTTGATGAACATTATTTCATGATTTGAAGGTAGATATCAGCAGTAATTTCACCATTCTTGTATTTTTGGAAAACTATTGTTTCTTGCTCATCAGTCCAAAATTCTAGCGCTTTTAACACTTCCTCTTCATATTGATAGGTATCTCTTAGAGCCAGGTTAGAGTTATGAAAATCACTAGTGTCACTTGAAGTCTCACCACTAGAGGATGAACTATAATTGACAACAACCTAGGAATGAGGAGGAAGACCAATAGTATTCATCTTAGAAGCCTCTAGATACCTAGTAACGATTTTTCTCTCAAGATTAGAGTAGTCCCTATGTTTTTGAGTCTTCTTGGGATTGGGGGTGATAAAACCATTTGCATCAATCATTAGTTTTTTTTACTTTACTAGAGCTTGATTTCAAGTAATAATCCTCAATACAGTAGTATTTATCATGTGCATCATGTGAAAGTTCATTTGATTTAGAGTGCACACTCTTGTTTTTCTTTTCATGGAGAGAGTTATGGGATATACTAGATTCCACTTGATCTCCCAACCGAGTGAGGGAATCAGTGGTTGCACCTGAATCCCCCTGAACAACATCCACCGAATCTGAAGGTTCCTTGACCTCTGGTGTGTAATGCATGGATTGTTCAGTATGGTGCACATTAGGAGTCAGGACCTCAACAGGAATATCAATAGCAGCTTGATGCCTCCCAAAAGAAGACTGAATCCCTGAAGGACCAGTAACAGTTGTGTCAAATCACTCTTCATGGACAATTTTGTTTTTCCCTTTGCAACCCATGTTATTTTTTGAGTCGGAAAGGGAGATTACTTATTGCGACAATCCATCAAGGAGAAGCCAATCTTGAGGTAGTGACTGCAATAATTTGGGAGATTTTCGTAGATCACTTCCTGGAAAAAACCGAAATTTCTGTCTTGGATCCAAATATGAGAAGATAGGACTTGTGAGACATAAATATCCATAAAAACCCTAGAAATTGAAGGTCTTTATAGGTTTCTTGTTGAATAATACAACTTAAGGGGGTTTCTAATAAGACTGGATATGGGAAATATGGAAACTTGTTTGAACTGGTGGAGAAGCAAACCAGGGAAGGCAATCCAGACCGGGGTGATATGGGACTCGATGCAAAGATCAAAATATGGGGTCAATTTAAGAAATTTCATGGAAAAACCCCTGAAGGACCATGAACGTCTCGCCCAAAGTCTATAATAATCCTCTTCTGAGGAAAGGAGAAGAACGACGTTGGAAGAGTTCAATAAACCAATAGTGAATCCTGTGAATCCAATAGCTTCAAGGGATTTCTGCAAGAAATTTCAAGACGGCCCACTATTGATAAAATTTCCAACGAGCATAAAGAATAGATCCAAGGAGAGAAGGATTACCTCATTCGATGAGTAGGAGATCTTCAGGAGTCCTCTGTGATGAAAAAGCTTTGGTTTGATGCTTGAATTGTTATCTGTGTGAACATCCACGTTGGGATCAATCGTCTTTTCAAGTTCTTTTGAAAATAAAATTAGCGAATGATCGAGCTTTGGTGTTAGGGTTTCTTTCTTGTTCTCCTAGGGGCGGGCTCAGTGGCATATGTGGTTCCATCATCAAAAAAACTTAAAACCCATGAATATCCCTAAAAACCCCCAAATCACTAAAAACACTAAAAAATCCTAAAAACCATAAAAATTCTAAAAACCCTTAATTTCCCTAAAAACATAAAAGACCATAAAAACCTTGAAATACCCATAAAAAACATAAAACCCCTAAAAACCCATAAAACCCCTAAAAACCAATTAAAACGCTAAAAACACTAAAAAACCTTAAACCCCCTAAAAACTCAAAAAACCCTAAAAACCCAAAAAAACACTAAAAACCCTTAAAAACCATAAAAACCCAGAAAACCACTAAAAACACTCAAAATACCTAAAAACCCTAACAAAAGAAAAAAGACCCCTAAGCTAAATATGGCGGTGCACTCTCCTGGTTCTCTCTCCCCCTCGATCCAGTTTCTAGGGTTTCCTCTTGATCCTCCTGGAGATGGTGGATTTGGATCTTCTCCCCTAGCTGCTTGGGATTTTGGGCGGTGCTCTTGGCGTGGGCGAGCTGTTGCTGTCTTCTTCGGTACGGATTTTTCTCTTCTGCGGCCTTGTTCTTCACAAGCGACGGTGCTGACTGGGGCGTCAGCACTGGATCCCTTCTCATCCCTTGATTTTGGAGGGAGATCTTGGCAACAGAAGTCAGAAACAACGTTCTTCGGTTCAATGGTGGAAGGTGTTCTGTGGTGGCCTCCTCTTCTTTGAGCAGCGTCCTTTATTGGGCTTCTGTTGAATCTAGAAGCAGTGCGGATTGGTTTTTCTTCTCCCCAGTAGGGGTCTTCAGGTAGCGATGGAACTTCCTTCTTTCAGATCTCAGGTTCTCGATCTCGCATTTCAGGAGGTTTTCTCTATTCCCTAGTTTGATCCTTTTGTTGGTTCGCAAAGCAGTTGCAGGTGCGTGCTCAACCTAGTCTCTCGGCTTCGTTTTCGCTCTAGTTTTTTGATGCTAGATTAGGTCGGACCTTTTGGAATTCCATGTTATCCTACTGCTTCATTGTGATTTCGGCTATGAAAGGGTTCTGGTTTCTGGGTTTTCAGAGATGGGTTTGGTGATATTTTTGCAATTGCTGGTGGTATGTGGTTAGCTATGCTACGAGGTGTGGAATGCTGAAATTTGTTTGGTTCGAAGACTATGAATGCAAGTTTTTGAGCTGTGATTCCTTGTTTAATGATGGGTTAGGATGTGTTGGTTGTTTCTTTATGAGCTTCAAGTTGATAGGAGCTGGTCGGCATGGAGGCGGTGATGCCTTTTGTTGCTGATGCTAGTGTTTTGGTGCTGTCGTTCGTTGGAGTTTTCTGCTTGTTTCTTGATGCTGGTGGTCATGTTTTACTGGTAGTGGATCCTCTTGGGGAGGACATGCTAGTTGCTGGAAATGGTGTGAATGGAGTTGCTGGTCATTGTTTGCTAGGAGGTGATGATGGCCATGTTTGGTTGTGGTACTCCTGCTGTGGTTTTATGCTGCTAGTTTTGATTGGTTGCGATGTCGGTTTCGGTGTTGTTGGTTGCTGGAGCTGGTTGGTTTGGACGTGTTGCTGCTGCTATGTTGCTTTGACGATTGGATTTGGTCTTGCTGAATGCTGGAATGTGCTGGATGATGGAAATTGTGATGCAGGATGCTGGATACTGCTGAGCTGGGAGTTGCTGAAGCTATGGTTTATGATTGTGCTACTACTGGATGTTGATTGCTGTTTGAGTTTGAATGCTGGTCGTTGGTTAGCTGTGAGCTGCTGAATGTTGGTTGATACTGGATGGTGGTGGTGGTTGCTTGGATTTTTGTGTTTTTTTGTTTTCGCTTTTGATTTTTCTTTTTTTGGGGTCTTTTGCGTCTTGGGTTGTAAGGGGTTTTCTTGGGTGTGGGTCATTTGACCCCTCCCCTCCATTGTCTGATGTGTCTCTTTTTTCTTTTTAATAAATTAGGGGGGGGGGGATAGCCCGACCCTCGCATCTTCCTTGCCCTAAAAACCCTAAAAACCATAAAAATCCTAAAAGACCCCCAAAAATTCCTTGAAAACATAAAAAACCCTGAAAACCCCTTGAAACCACAAAAAACCCTAAAAACCTTAAAAACCCCTAAAACTTGATAAAAGTCCTAATAAACCAATAAAAAATCTAAAATCCTTAAAGCCCCTAAAAATGTTTAAAAACTATAAAAAACATTAAAAACACTAAAAAACTCAAAAAACCCTAAAAACAAAAAACCCCTAAAACCCTTAAAACCCCCTAAAAACTCCTTAAAAACACTTAAAATACATAAAAACCATAAAAACGATAAAAATCCTAAAAAACCCCCTAAAAATCAATAAAAACATAAAAAACCTTGAATACCATAAAATCCTAAAAATGCAAAAAAACCCTAAAAACCACTAAAACTCTAAAACCCTTTAAAACCCTAAAAATATTAAAAAATATATAAAAATCCCAAAAAACTCAAAAAACACTAAAATCCAAAAGGATACTAAAACCATGAAAAAACTCAAAAAACCATTAAAACCCTAAAAACCATAAAAATGCCTAAAAACCCAAAGAAACCTAAAAACCCTAAAAATTCCAAAAAACCCCCAAAAATCCATGAAAATGTAAAAAGCCAAGAAATCCATAAATCCCCTAAAAACCATAAAAACCTTAAAAATCCATAAAAATCCTAAAAATCCACAAAAATCTCTAAAAACCCTTAAAACCCCTAATAACATTAAAAATCTCTAAAAAACCTTAAAAACCCTAAAACCCCCAAAAGACTATAAAAACACTAAAAACCCAAAAAAACACCTTAAAACCCTAAAAACCCACAAAATCCATAAAAGCTGTAAAAACCCTAAAAATCAATGAAGATGTAAAAAACACTAAAAATCGTAAAAAAAACCCTGAAACCACCTAAAAACATTATAAAATAGAAAAAACCCAAAAAACCCCAAAAAAAACCACTAAAAACTCTAAAAACCCTTAGAACCCAAAAAACGTAAAAAAACTACACAAACCTTATAAACCCTAAAACCCCCAAAAATAACCCTAAAAACCTAAAAGACCTTAAAACCCCAAAACCCCTAAAAACCCATAAAATCCCTAAAACCCCTAAAAAAGCCCTAAAAACCATAAAAATCCTATAAAATCCCTAAAAAGCCATAAAGATGTAAAAACCCCTTAAAACCCTGAAAACCCCCGGAAAACCATAAAAACCTCTAAAAACTGTTAAAAACCCTAAATACCATAAAATACACAAAAAAAATTAAAAACCACTAGAAATTCTAAAAACCATTAAAACCCCTAAAAATAATTAAAAACTCTAAAAACCTTGAAAACCTTAAAATTTAAAAAAACCCTAAAACCCAGAAAGATCATAAAAACCCTGAAAAGCACTAAAAACCCTTAAAACCCCTAAAACCACTCAAAATACCTAAAACCCTAAAAACCTAAAAACCCTAAAAATCATAAAAAAACCCCAAAAAAATCTAGGAAAATGTAAAAACCCTAAAACCCCCCTGAAAACTATAAAAATACCTAAAACCTTTAAAAAACATTAAAACCAAAAAATACCTTAATACCCACTAATAACTCTAAAAACCCTTAAAACCGTAATAATGTTAAAAACTCAAACAACATTAAAAACTGTAAAAAATCTCAAAAAAGCCAAAAAAAACCCAAAATTGACCCTAAAACCATTAAAAACCTTAAAACCCCTAAAAACCCAAAACAACTCAAAAAACCCCCCTAAACCCCAAAAAAACCTAAAACCCCTAAAACCCCTAAAAACCCTAAAAACTCCTAAAAATCATAAAAATCCTCAAAAAATCCTCAAAATATATGAAAACCCTAAAAACCCTAAAAACCCTGAATAACCTAAAACCCCCTAAAAATCAATGAAAACGTAAAAACCCCAAAAAACCCCAAAACCCCTAAAAACCATAAACCCCCTTAAAAACATTAAGAAAACCTGAAACCCCATAAAAACACTAAACCCACTGAAAATTATAAAATCCTTAAAACCCATAAAAATGTTAAAAAACTCTAAAAAACCTGAAAAACCCTAAAAAACAAAAAAGATTTAAACCCCCCAAGGACCCAAAACCCCCCAAAACCCCTAAAAACCCAACCCCCTCCCCCCCCGAAATCCTCTAAAACCACTCAAAATCCTTAAAACCCCTGAAAACCAAAAAAACATAAAGATTCTAAAAATCCAAAAAATCCATGAAAACATAAAAAACCCTAAAAACCCATAAACATACTAAAAACCGCTAATAAATCTAAAATCCCATTAAACACACAAAAACATCAAAAACTCTAAAAACCCTTAAACCCCTAAAAACATTAAAAAACTTTTAAAAACCACAATAACCCTAAAATCTCAAAAACTTCTAAAAACCCAAAACTCGAAAAACACTAAAAACTATTGAAAACCCATAAATATATCTAAAAACCCTAAAAGGCATAAAAATACTAAAAAACAAAAAAAATACATGAAAACATGAAAAAACATAAAAACTTGAAAATTCCCCAAAAACCATAAAACCCCTAAAAAGTTTAAAAAATCATAATACCCATAAAAACCCTAAAACCACTAAAAAGTCTAAAAACCCTTAAAACCCCTAAAAACATTAAAATCTCTATAAACATTAAAAACCCCTAAAATCCCATAAGAACCCTAAAACTACTAAAAACTCTAAAATACATATTTTAATATCTAATGGATCTCTCTTAGGCAACAATCCTCCCCCTCCTTGGTGATGGCAGCGTGCGTCTGTGGATATGATAAGCGGCCTTCAGGATTGCATTATTTTGTGACTCGATGGAGTGGTCTCCTCCAAATGAGATGCACTTTGGTTCCTTTTCAGCCATGGAGGGGAATATGTCACGTCGTCTCTCTTGGGAAGAGAAATTTGAAGTCATGGAGTAAGCTTATATTTCTTTGGTGATGATTTCTTCGATTAGGGATTCCCCTTCCCTAGAAGCGACCCTGATAGAGGATTTAGTGAATAGATCTAGACTTGGGATCTCAAAGGGTTCTTCCCCTATGTCTAATAACCCTAGATCGGTCCATTTATTTAATCTGGTTCTGGTTGGGGCTGGAGATCGGGATGTGGTTGATTTCAGGAAGGATCTTCCTTCTATGACCATTGATGTTGTTTCTTTCTAGGCTTTGGATGCTGGCACGGTTGCAGTGGGGGTCGTGATGGAAATCATGGTGGAAGAAAATCCACTACTGGAATGTTGGTTTTTCCCCACAGTTACATACCAACGGTTTCATAGAACCGTTGGTGAAGGAGGTTTTTCCCAACGGTTCATTAGAACCGTTGGCATAGATGTTCCCTGGGAGGTTTTTTCCCAACGGTTCATGAGAACCGTTGGGATAGATGGCTTTGGGGAGGTTTTTGCCAATGGTTCATCAGAACCGTTGGGATAGATAGCTTTTGCCAACGGTTCTCATGAACCGTTGGGATAGATGTATGCTTTGGGGAGGTTTTTCCCAACGGTTCTCTAGAACCATTGGGATAGATATACATATGCCAACGGTTTTTAAAAACCGTTGGAAAAGGTTCTCCCCAAATTCCGAGCCGCCTGTTCTCTCCCCCATTCGCGATACACAACCCTAAAACAGGAGCAGCAGCCGATTTAGGAGATTTTGGAGGTACTGCCGGCCGGACCTTGAATCTTCCAGATCTTCTTCAGGTTATTCTTCTTCTTTATCTGAAAACGTATTCAAATGTTTGGATAGTATTTAAACGTATTTTCATTTTTCCCATCAGTTTAGGCGATTTTGGAGCTACTGCCGGCCGGACCAGCCTAACAGTGAGTTTTCTTGAAAATTCCTTTTTGGATTTTACCCCTTGAACATGGGATGTCATTTGTGAAAGGTTATATAAATGTAATTGATTGTTCGATTTCTGAATTGAATTGTAAATTAAATTAATTAAGTGTATTTTATGGTTTGCATTCCCCTTTTAACACATGAATGCCAATTATTTTTTAACACATGTTTTAATTGTATTGCCTTGCCAATGTGAGTAAAGTAGAGACTATGCTATGAATCTATGAAATTGGATTGAATTTATCTTATATTTTATGTTACCATGTTAGATATATTATAACTAATGCATGTGATATCTTTATAGTCTTGTTAGGAGTGTTCTATTAAAAATTCCCATGTGAGTGCTTGAATTTTCGTTGAATTGCTAGCCATTATGAGTTATGTTGAGACCATGATATGGAATTGATTGATTAAGCAATGGAATCTCATTATCTTGTCATTACAACATGAGTAAATGAAGCTTCATTCTTTTCAGGTTATTATTTGATTGAGTCTCCATTTTGAGGTGAGTTGTATTAAATACCTTTGTTTTTGACCTTGGTATGTTTAATGAATTGTTTAAATGAAATGGAATTCATTAAATTATTAATAGTAAATAGTGATACATGGATTCTATTAGGATGCCAGGTATATAATCTTGTTTCTATTAACTTATACGCTTTATGTGATAAATGGATTCACAGTGGAATTCCACGGATAGACTCATTTCTTTGAATATTGATTAAGCCATGGGTGATACATGGATCCAAGGGAGGGATTCCATAGATAGACTTATTGAATGTAGAATTATATTCCAATTGATACATGGATTCTTATGATAATTCCATAGATAGACTTATTGAATGTAGAATTATATTCCAATTGATACATGGATTCTTATGATAATTCCATAAATAGACTTATTGAATGTAGAATTATATTCAAATGCTATGCGTCTTGTGTGGTGGTGGTGTGGTTTATGTGTTTTATGGTAGTAGTGAAGTGTGTGATTATGTAGTTAATGTGAACCCATAGGTTGAGTATTTTGTGCTATCTATATATCATGTATTTTTATGTTATTTCTACACATTCCCAACCAGAGTTGGATAAACTTACCAACGATCAGAGGTTTTGAGTTATGAGTATTTTTTCTAATATCTAGGATGGTGGTTATATGTTTGGATAGCTACCATGTCTTCCCTACTCTTCCTTCAAAAGTGATTGACCATGTGTTTTTAGGCAAGATGCGATGTGATTGTCCATGTGTCTTCAGGTGAGATGTACTATGATTTCCCTAGTGTTTTTCGGTGAGGTGTGATGTGATAAGGCTATAATAAGATGTGGCACGTGGTTGGGGTCATGTAGGGTAGGAGGATGGCACAAGGTTGATGTTATTCATGTTCATGATACCCTACTAATATGTTTATGGGATGAGTCATGCTGTTATGTGATATAACACATTAAGTTCTTGTTGGTTTTACATTTTTTCAATAACACATTTGTATGTTTTTTTGACATGTGTAGTTGATAACTTGATTATTTTCTTCCTTTATCGTTTACTTAAATGTATTTTCTATTATAGTTAATTCCTATTGAATTGTTTATGACAAAATGACTTATATAAATTCTTTTTACAGAATGGACAGAAGTTGGATGTATGAAACCGATCGGATCTCAGACGATTTTCAAAACAATTTGGAGAGCTTTATAGATTTTGCATTTCACAATGCTTCAGATAGTGGTCGTATACACTTCCCATGTTCCAATTGTGTTGGTAGACCTTGGTTGAGCCGTGAAGAAGTCAGCTACCACATAACCAAAAATGGGTTTCAAGAAAACTACTTTCTGTGGTATCACAATGGGGAGAAAATGAAATCTCAAATTGGTGATGATCGAAATGAAAAGACTGGAATGGAGAATTTGTTAGATGATCGGTTTCCGTTTATTCGTCATCATGAAAAAGAAAGGATTTCGACTCAAGAAGACTTCGATATGAGGATAGCTGATGCATCTAGTGAAAATGATGATATTGATAGGGTGAAAAAATTGAATGATGTTGCCACGACTCCAGTATATCGACAATGCGATAAAATGAAAAAGCTGGAATTTTTAATCCGATTATTTCATGGGAAAACTATGTATGGGATTTCTAATACAACAATCGATTACATTCTTACCCTCTTGAAGGATTTACTTCCAGATGATGCAGATATTCCCTCAAACCACTATATGGCATGGAAGTTAGTTGAGGAACTTGGATTTTCAAGAAACAAAATTCATGCTTGCCCGAAAGATTGCAGTTTATTCTGGGAGGAAACCGCTGAACGAAATGAATGTATAAAATGTGGCACATCCTGCTGGAAGTCAAAATATGATGGAACACCATCCCGCATTCCGCAGAAAGTAATGTGGCACTTTCCATTGATCCCCAGACTCCAGAATCTTTTTATGTCTGCTGACATATCAATAAAAATGAGATGGCATGATACCGAGAGAAAGAAGACTGATGATGAGTTGGTTCATCCTGCAGATGGATTTGCATGGAAGAGATTTGATGCTCGACATCCTGATTTTGCAGCTAACGTGCGTAATGTGAGGTTGGGTCTTTCATGCGACGGTTTTAATCCGTTTGGGAAGATGCTTACTTCGCACAGCACATGGCCCGTTTTTATACACATTTATAATCTTCCCCCATGGTTGTGTATGAAAAAATCTTTCACTTTCATGAGTATACTCATATCTGGTCCTTCTGATCCCGGCATTTATATTGATGTATACATGCAGCCTTTAATAAAAGAGTTGAAACTTCTTTGGGATGTGGGTGTGCGCACATACGATGCATGTTCGAAAGACATATTTCAGATGCGCGCTGCGCTTATGTGGACAATCAATGATTTTCCGGCTTATGCAATGATGTCTGGATGGAGCACGAAGGGGAAACTGTCATGTCCAGTTTGTATGAAGAATACACGATCCAGAAGACTGAAACATCGTTGTAGTTTCAGTTTTATGGGACATCGACGATTTTTGCCAAAGGATCATCCATATAGAATGAATCGTCGAAGATTTGATAATACTATAGAGACTGATGATCCACCTCAGCGTATGTCTGGAACTGATGTGCTTAATGAATTGAAAGATTTCAGTTTTTCATTCGGGAAGGGTCAAATGAAATCTGGAAAGAGAAAGAATGTTTCCACAGAAACCTGTTACAATTGGAGGAATAGGAGTATCTTTTTTGATTTTCCTTATTGGTCAACCAATTTGCTACGTCATTGCTTAGACGTAATGCATATTGAAAAGGATATATGTGAAATTTTGCTTTCAGTTCTTCTAAATGTCAAGGGGAAGACAAAAGATGATTTACGATCTCGACGTGACTTGGTGGATTGGGGCATCAGACCAGAATTGCATCCTGTGCGTATCAGTGAAAATAAATGGCAACTTCCATGTGCTTCTTATATGATGACACCTACTGAAAAAAACAATTTTTGGAAGTATTAGAGACTATTAGAGTTCCTGATGGCTATTCAAGCAACATATCTAAACGGGTCAACAGAAGAGAGTTGAAGCTAAAATCTTTGAATACTCATGATTATCACGTTCTACTGCATGAGTTGCTTCCAATAGCAATCCGTCATCTTTTGTCCAATAATGTAAGGGTGGGTGTTATTCGGTTGTGCCATTTGTTTAGAGATCTTTGTGCTAAGAAGTTGTCCAAGTCTTTCTTGCAAAAAATGTTGACAGATGCCCCATTAATTTTGTGTGAGTTGGAGAAAATATTTCCCCCATCATTTTTCACATGCATGCTGCATCTGACTGTCCATATTCCAACTGAAATACTTCTCGGAGGACCTGTTTCTTTTCGTTGGATGTATCCAACTGAAATAAATATGTTCACATTAAAGTCTTATGTTCGAAAGAAGAATCATCCCGAAGGTTCTATCGTGAACGGTTACTTAGCTCAAGAATGTATGGATTTCTGTTCAATGTATTTGTCTGATCTTACTACAAGAATGAACAGACCAATGAGAAATGAAGAAGAACAATATGAGAAAATTGAACCCAGTTTTCCATCACTTCCTCAAACAGGAGGAATTCCTGGATCATATACATTGAAGACATTAAGCCATGAAGAGCGGGAGATGGCACATCGCACAGTTTTGTTCAACTGTGATTTGTTCGATGACTATATCAGGTAACAAAATTGAATATGTATATCTTACATATATATATCTGTTAAACTATTCATATTTTTTTATCTACAGGGAACATAAAACAATGATAAATAGGAAGCATCGTTCTTTATCTTTGAGAAGGAGAGAGACTTTCCATAGCAAAGAGTTTTCTGCTTGGTTAAAATTGAAGGTAAAAATATTACTGTTTAAATTAATTATTTCAATATTTACTTAAGTTTAACTGTCATTTATATTGCAGGTATTGAGTTTGTCTGCTGACTCTGTCTCTGAGGAAATAAGAGCTTTGGCTTTTGGTCCTAATACCGTGGTTCGTGACTGTAAATCAATTGTTATCAATGGGTACAGATTTATTGTCACTGAACGAGCCAAAAACATGAGAACACAACATGATGGTATTATGGTTACTGCCACAACAGATTGTTATGCCAGTGCATCAGATAGTAGACCGCGACTTGAAAATGTGGGTTATTATGGAGTCGTTGAGAAAATAATAATATTGGATTATTACTCTCATGGACGAGTCACAATGATGAAATGCCATTGGTTTGATTCAATGACGAGACATAGCACATTTATTGATGATTGTGGATTTCGAGTAATTAATATGACCCGCACTCTTGCAACCGAAGAACCATATGTGTTGGCATCAATGGATAAACAAGTTTTTTATGTCAAAGATCAACTTCAACCTGAATTTGGTGTCATAGTTGAAGTAATTCCAAGACATATTTTTGATGATGCTGATGATGGAATTGACACTGTCCCTATTGCCATTGGAACCAATCCATTTATTTCTTTTGATGACTCCAATAGCTCAATTGTCAGAGTTGATTGTGAACCTGAAGTTGTGGTTGGAAATATATAGAATCATTCATCCATGTTCTCAATTCTTTTGGTTTACCTCGAGTTGGGTTGTTAAGGTTGGTAATATTCATATTTATTTAGTATTGATCACAAATATGTTTTAGCTGACTTGACCGTTATGTGAATTTTTAATGTTTATTGGTTGCTGTTTTATTTGAATTACATTTTCTAATTTGGAATTGAACTGTATTCAAACCAAATCAAACAATATTTCTAACTTGGTGAACATTACAACTTGTATGTTTTATTAAATTCATTCAAGCTCTTCTAAAACAATTGATAGCTAAATTACCAATGAATCCCCTCATTCCCTCATATATTTAGTTTTTTGGTTTACACATTAATTTTCTTTTTCTAATTAATTACATATTTGTTTTCCAATGTAGGAAATGAAGCCAATTGAAGAGAGACGAAGAAAAAAAATGGCGGAGAACAATCGTCGGATGGAGGAGATGGGCATTCCACCATTAGTGCCTACAGTGAGTACTTTATTTCAAATATATATATATATATATATTTACAGAATATATAATGTCATGTGATTAATTTTTTTTGTAAACTTTTTTGTAGGATCCACCATTACGTCGACAGTTATTCGACGAGGAGCCTAGTACTGGTCCTAGTACTCAGGCCGGTGGTACGAGGAGGGTTCGTACCAGAGGTGGACGTAGATCTGCGCGTGCCCGACTAGACCCTGCCCCTCCCACTGAAATTTCAGCCTTCCCACATTCTGATCCCGGTGTGTCGTTAGGGACACACGGGATATTTAGACCTCCCATGTTTTCGCTACCTTCTGCATCTTCTGCCCCATCATTTTCACATCCCATGATGATTCCCACTCCCCAGTCAGCATCAGGTCATACAGTTGTTCCATCTTCTTTTCCTTCTACTTCTGTCTCTTAGAGCTTTTATATTCCATCATCTTCGACTCCTGTTCCACCAGAGGGTGTTCCATCAGGTTCTGTGGATCCGGCGCCACTCATTGATCAGACTAGCACAGGTATATTTATAAAACCCTAAAAAAATTTATAGCAATATTTATTTTCATTATAACATGTTTTGATTAAATATTTGTTTTTCTTTCATGACAGATACATCTACTGACAGGAGGCAGGGGCAGGGCCGTCCACGCATGCGTTCAGTGTGGAACCGTCGCACACAGGTTATGGTGGAATATAATGAATACAATCAGATGGTTGAGAAAACAGGGCAGCAATGTCGGAGTTTTATGGAGACGCTTTCCAAATACTCCGACATCATTCCCGTCAGCCCGCTATCGTGGAGACATTTGCCACATGAGGTCAAAGATGGAGCTTGGGCAGAGATATGAGTAAAAAAATCTGTTGTATTTAATGCCATGATTTTTTTTTTGTATTTATATAAATTAATATTTTCATTTCAGCTTCGATTTAATTTTCCTGATGGTGAGGGTGCACGAATGGAACGTCTAAAGGATTTAGGCGAGCTTTGGAGAGACTAAAAGCATGAGCTGTATATTGGCTGGCGTGCTAGATTTGGCACTGAGTTAGAGGCGGTACCAGTCGTGGATGATTGTCCTATAGAGCAGTATCGTCAGATGATTACTCATTGGACGAGTACCCATTTTAAGGTATGAATTACATTTGAGGTATTTAAATAATAACTTTCAATTTTTGCATTAATATTATCCTTTTCATTATCGAATTTTATTTAGGAATCATCTGGAAAAAATAAAAAAAACATTGATGCAAAAAAATACCTCCATACACTAGGACGCACGACGATGCCGGATCATGAGAGGCAGCAGGTATGACAATTGTTTATAAGTTTTCTTTACGACTTACATTTTCTTTTGTTTCCTCAATTATTTAATTATTTGCTGAAGTCTTTATATAACTTTTGTTTTCAATGTCATTGTAGAGGAAAGTACAAAATATTGAAGGACGTCTGCCTCGAGCAAAACTGTTTTGCTCGAGTAGACGAAAAAAGGATGGAAGTGCTGTCAACGAAGCGACTCAGCAGCAGATTGTAAGTTTTAATCTATTGATTTTATATTTTAATATCTATTTCGTAACTTAATAATATATTTATATTTGTAACAGGATGCTTTAGAGGCCCTCGATGCCCAAGAAGCAGACAATTTTGGGCCATCTGATCACTTACATCAGGTGTTGGGAGAGGATCATTCTGGCAGAGTACGCTGCCGACCTAGGATAGCCCCGACGAGGTATTGGCTTGCCTCAGGTAAGAGTTGTAGTGCCACCGAGCTGCAGCAAGTTAGGGCACAGGAAGAACAGGCTGAGAAAAGGGCCACAGAGACGGCAGAATAGTCTGCTAGGGCAAACAGTGCATTTATGAAATTTATTGAAGTTCTACGTCCAACACTTCCAGCAGAGGCCAGCCCAGCGATTGATAAATACATGTCGTCGATACATTCTATATATGGTGCACCAGGTGGCAGTTCCAGTGGTGGTCAGGACGATGTCCAGCTTGAAGATGATGATGGCGAGCAGTCTGATGCGGAAGAGGAGGGAGATGAGGAGGGCAAGGAAGAGGGCAAAGGCAAGGAGGAAGGCACTGTGGAGGGTGAGGACGATGACGAGGGCGATGATGATGATGATGATGGTGATGCTGATGTGAGACATATTGATCCGTTACATTTTTGACTTGAGATTTGATGTTTAATCTATTCTAGTTGTTGGTTTTGTCTAGACTCGTAGTATAGTATTGGAGTTGAGTTATTTTTATATATTGTCTGTTTTTATGGATGTTGTTGTCTTTTAGTGGTTGTGTGTTTGAGAACTCCCTGGACAACCCCCCTCATTCTTGGACCCTGGACAACCCCCCCTCCCCCTTGGACCCCGAACACCCCCGGACAGCCCCGCGGACAGCCCCCTGGACAGCCCCCCGTACAGCCCCCAACCCTCCACCCTGGACCCCGGATAGCCCCCCGGACAACCCCCCACCCTCCCCCTTGGACCCCGGACAACCCCCCAAACACCCCCCGGACAACCCCCTGAACAACCCCGGACAACCCCCTGAACAACCACCGGACAGCCCCTAAACAACCCCGGACAACCCCTTGAACAACCCTCAAACACCCTCCGGACAGACCCCGCACAGCCCCCCCACCCTCCTCCTTGGTCCCCGGACAGCCCCCCGGACACCCACCGGACAGCCCCCCCGGACAGCCCCCGTGGACAGCCCCCTGGACAGCCCCCCGTACAGCCCCCAACCCTCCACCCTGGACCCCGGACAGCCCCCCGAACAACCCCCCACCCCCCACCCCTTGGACCCCGGACAACCCACCTACCCCCCCCCCTTGGACCTCGGACAACCCCCCAAACACCCCCCGGACAGCCCCCTGAACACCCCCGGACAACCCCCTGAACAACCCCCTGAACAACCCCCGAACAGCCCCCTGAACAACCCCAGACAACCCCCTGAACAACCCCCAAACACCCCCCGGACAGACCCCGCATAGCCCCCCCACCCTCCTCCTTGGTCCCCAGACAGCCCCCCGGACACCCACCGGACAGCCCCCCCCGGACAGCCCCCCGGACAGCCCCTCCACCTTCCTTAATTTCATTAGCTCTGAAATGTTTCATAGCACGATCAACTAAAATATAATCCATACTAAATATGATATAAAAATATTCTATATGAATTTCCATAAGATTTTAAGTGAAAACAAAAAGTGACATACGAAAAACTGACCAAACGCATTCGAAATGTGTTGATGCTTTAAGAAAACGATCCATGGGTCATATGTGACGTGTACGAGTCATCCCCGCCTCAATCCGAGGCGCGGTGTAGTCGGAACAACTCAAAGTGTATGTCTTTTGTTTCAAAAGGACATCATTTTAAGTGAAAAACATCAACTGGCATACGGAAAACCGGCCAAACGCATTCAGATTGTGTTGATACTTTAAGACAACGATACATGGGTCATTTTAGATGTGTACGAGTCAACCCCGCCTCAATCCGAGGTCGTCCGCTATGAATTTGACCGTTTGACGCCCGTTTTGGCCGTTTATGACACCAGAACTGCGTTGTCGGTCACCGCGGGCACACGGCACGTCCGATTGACGTGCCGTCTGCTCGACCACTTCATAAATCAGTCACCCGTATTTTTCGTCTGATTTCAGGCCATTCTGAAATCGTTCGGCCCATTTGGACCCCCCTCACGCGCGTTTACGAAGCGCGAGCATCACTTAAAACACGAATATTGAGCCGTACCTGCGCAAACCGCACGTCCGATTGACGTGCCGTCGATGCGTACACGTCAATAATAATAATTAGAATGTTTCCTGGTGGTTTCAGGTCAATCCGAGGTCGGCCGCTATGAATTTGACCGTTGGACGCCCGTTTTGGCCGTTTATGACACCAGAACTGCGTTGTCGGTCACCGCGGGCACACGACACGTCCGATTGATGCGCCGTCTGCTCGAACAATTCAGAAATCACTGTCCCATATTTGTCGTCTGATTTCAGGCCATTCCGACTTCGTTCTGCCCATTTGGACCCCCCTCACGCGCGTTTACGAAGCGCGCGCATCACTTAAAACACGAATATTGAGCCGTACCGCGCAAATCGCACATCCGATTGACGTGCCGTCTGCGCGTACACATCACGAATAATAATTAGAATTTTTCTCGGTGGTTTCAGCTCAATCCGAGGTCATCCGCTATGAATTTGACCGTTGGACGCCCGTTTTGGCCGTTTATGACACCAGAACTGCGTTGTCGGTCACCGCGGGCACACGGCACGTCCGATTGACGTGTCGTCTGCTTGACCACTTCAGAAATCACTCAACCGTATTTTTCGTCTGATTTCATGTCATTACGACTTCGTTCGTCCCGTTTTTACCCACCTCACGCGCGTTTACGAAGCGCGCGCATCACTTAAAACACGAATATTGAGCCGTACCGCTCAAACTGCACGTCCGATTGACGTGCCGTATGCGCGTACATGTCACGAATAATAATTAGAATGTTTCACGGTGGTTTCATCTCAATCCGGAGACGCGGTGTGGCCGGCACCACTCAAAGTGTCCGTCTTTTGTTTCAAAAGGACGTCATTTTAAGTGAAAAGCATCAACTGACATACGGAAAACCGACCAAACGCATTCCGAATCTGTTGATAATTTATCCCAACAATCCATGGGTCATATGTGACGTATACGAGCCAACTCGGGATGAATCCGAGTCGCGGTGTGGCTGGGATAAGTCTAAGTGGCTCTCTTTTGTTTAAAATGAACACCATTTTAAGTACATACGGAAAAACGACCAAACGGATTCGGTTTCCATTGAAACTTTAGGATAACGATCCATGGGTCATATGTGACGTGTACGAATCAACCCCGCCACAATCGGAGACGCGGTGTGGCCGACACCACTCAAAGCGTCAGTCTTTTGTTTCAAAAAGACGTCATTTTAAGTGAAAATCATCAAGTGACATACGAAAAACCGACCAAAGGCATTCGGACTGTGTCGATACTTTATCACAAGGATCCATGGGTCGTATGTGACGTGTAAGAGTCAATCCCGCCTCAATCCGAGGAGCGGTGTGGCCGACACTGTTCTAACTGTGTATCTTTTGTTTAAAATGGACAGGATTATAAGTGAAAAGAACAACTGGCATACGAAAAACCGACCAAACGCATTCCGAATCTGTTGATAATTTATCACAACGATCCATCAGTCATATGTGACATGTACGAGCCCACTCGGGCTCAATACGAGTCGCGGTGTGGCCGAGATCAGTCTAAGTGGCTCTCTTTTGATTAAAATGGACATCATTTTAAGTACATACGGAAAACTGACCAAACGCATTCGGTTTCCATTGAAACTTTAGGAGAACGATCCATGGGTCATATTTGAGGTGTACGAATCATCCCCGCCTCAATACGAGGCGCGGTGTGGCCAACACCGCTCTAACTGTGTCTGTTTTTTTTTAAAATGGGTAGGATTATAAGTGCAAATAACTGACATACGCAAAACCGACCAAACGCATTCAGTTTCCATTGAAACTTTAGGAGAACGATCCATGGGTCATATGTGACGTGTACGAGTCATCCCCGCCTCAATCCGAGGCGCGGTGTGGTCGGAACAACTCAAAGTGTATGTCTTTTGTTTCAAAAAGACGTCATTTTAAGTGAAAAACATCAACTGGCATACGAAAAACCGGCCAAACGCATTCGGATTGTGTTGATAATTTAAGACAACGATCCATGGGTCATTTGAGACGTGTACGAGTCAACCCCACCTCAATCCGAGGTCGTCCGCTATGAATTTGACCGTTTGACGCCTGTTTTGGCCGTTTATGACACCAGAACTGCGTTGTCGGTCACCGCGCGCACACGGCACGTCCGATTGACGTGCCGTCATCTCGACCACTTCATAAAGCACTCACCCGTATTTTTCGTCTGATTTCAGGCCATTCTGAAATCGTTCGGCCCGTTTGGACCCCCCTCACGCGCTTTTACGAAGCGCGCGCATCACTTAAAACACGAATATTGAGCCGTACCGCGCAAACCGCACGTCCGATTGACGTGCCGTCTGCGCGTACACGTCACGAATAATAATTAGAATGTTTCCCGGTGGTTTCAGGTCAATCCGAGGTCGGCCGCTATGAATTTGACCGTTGGACGCCCGTTTTGGCCGTTTATGACACCAGAACTGCGTTGTCGGTCACCGCGGGCACACGACACATCAGATTGATGTGCCGTCTTCTCGAACACTTTAGAAATCACTGTCCCGTATTTTTCGTCTGATTTCAGGCCATTCCGACTTCGTTCGGCCCGTTTGGACCCCCCTCACGAGCGTTTACGAAGCGCACGCATCACTTAAAACACGAATATTGAGCCGTACCGCGCAAACCGCACGTCCGATTGATGTGTCGTCTATGCGTACACGTCACGATAAATAATTAGAATGTTTCTCGGTGGTTTCAGCTCAATCTGAGGTCGTCCGCTATGAATTTGACCGTTGGACGCCCGTTTTGGCCGTTTATGACACCAGAACTGCGTTGTCGGTCACCGCGGGCACACGGCACGTCCGATTGATGTGCCGTCTGCTCAACCACTTCAGAAATCACTCACCCGTATTTTTTGTCTGATTTCATGTCATTCCGACTTCGTTCGTCCCGTTTGGACCCACCTCACGCGCGTTTACGAAGCGCGCGCATCACTTAAAACACGAATATTGAGCCGTACCGCTCAAATCGCACGTCCGATTGACGTGCCGTATGCGCGTACACGTCAGGAATAATAATTAGAATGTTGCACGGTGGTTTCATCTCAATCCGGAGACGTGGTGTGGCTGGCACCACTCAAAGTGTCCGTCTTTTGTTTTAAAAGGATGTCATTTTAAGTGAAAAGCATCAACTGGCATACAGAAAACCGACCAAACGCATTCCGAATCTGTTGATAATTTATCCCAACAATCCATGGGTCATATGTGATGTATACGAGCCAACCCGGGATGAATCTGAGTCGCGGTGTGGCCGAGATAAGTCTAAGTGTCTCTCTTTTGTTTAAAATGAACACCATTTTAAGTACATACGGAAAAACGACCAAACGGATTCGGTTTCCGTTGAAACATTAGGAGAACGATCCATGGGTCATATGTGACGTGTACGAATCAACCCTACCACAATCGGAGACGCGGTGTGGCTGACACCACTCAAAGCGTCGGTCTTTTGTTTCAAAAAGACGTCATTTTAAGTGAAAATCATCAAGTGACATACGAAAAACCGACCAAAGGCATTCGGACTGTGTCGATACTTTAGCACAAGGATCCATGGGTCGTATGTGACGTGTACGAGTCAATCCCGCCTCAATCCGAGGAGCGATGTGGCCGACACTGTTCTAACTGTGTATCTTTTGTTTAAAATGGACAGGATTATAAGTGAAAAGAACAACTGGCATACGCAAAACCGACCAAACGCATTACGAATCTGTTGATAATTTATCACAACGATCAATCAGTCATATGTGACATGTACGAGCCCACTCGGGCTCAATCCGAGTCGCGGTGTGGCCGGGATCAGTCTAAGTGGCTCTCTTTTGATTAAAATGGACATCATTTTAAGTACATACAGAAAACTGACCAAACGCATTCGGTTTCTGTTGAAACTTTAGGAGAACGATCCATGGGTCATATGTGAGGTGTAAGAATCATCCTCGCCTCAATCCGAGGTGCGGTGTGGCCAACACCGCTCTAACTGTGTCTGTTTTGTTTAAAATGGGTAGGATTATAAGGGAAAAGAATTGACATACGCAAAACTGACCAAACGCATTCGGTTTCCATTGAAACTTTAGGAGAACGATCCATGTGTCATATGTGACGTTTAATAGTCATCCCCGCCTCAATCCGAGGCACGGTGTGGTCGGAACAACTCAAAGTGTATGTCTTTTGTTTCAAAAAGACGTCATTTTAAGTGAAAAACATCAACTGGCATACGGAAAACCGGCCAAACGCATTCGGATTGTGTTGATACTTTAATACAACGATCCATGGGTCATTTGAGACGTGTAAGAGTCAACCCCACCTCAATCCGAGGTTGTCCGCTATGAATTTGACCGTTTGACGCCCGTTTTGGCCGTTTATGACACCAGAACTGCGTTGTCGGTCACCGCGTGCACACGGCACGTCCGATTGACATGCCGTCTGCTCGACCACTTCATAAAGCACTCACCCGTATTTTTCGTCTGATTTCAGGCCATTCTGAAATCGTTCGGCCCATTTGGACCCCCCCTCACGCGCGTTTACGAAGCGCGCGCATCACTTAAAACACGAATATTGAGCCGTACCATGCAAACCGCACGTCCGATTGACATGCCGTCTACGTGTACACGTCACGAATAATAATTAGAATGTTTCCCGGTGGTTTCAGGTCAATCCGAGGTCGGCCGCTATGAATTTGACCGTTGGACGCCCGTTTTGGCCGTTTATGACACCAGAACTGCGTTGTCGGTCACCGCGGGCACACGACACGTCCGATTGATGCGCCGTCTGCTCGAAAACTTCAGAAATCACTGTCCCATATTTTTCGTCTGATTTCAGGCCATTCCGACTTCGTTCGGCCCGTTTGGACCCCCCTCACGCACGTTTACGCAGCGCGCGCATCACTTAAAACACGAATATTGAGCCGTACCGCGCAAACCGCACGTCCGATTGACGTGCTGTCTGCGCGTACACGTCACGAATAATAATTAAAATTTTTCTCGGTGGTTTCACCTCAATCCGTGGTCGTCCTCTATGAATTTGACCATTGGACGCCCGTTTTGGCCGTTTATGACACCAGAACTGCGTTGTCGGTCACCGCGGGCACACGGCACGTCCGATTGACGTGCCGTCTGCTCGACCACTTCAGAAATCACTCACCCATATTTTTCGTCTGATTTCATGTCATTCTGACTTTGTTTGTCCCATGTGGACCCACCTCACGCGCGTTTACGAAGCCCGCGCATCACTTAAAACACGAATATTGAGCCGTACCGCTCAAACCGCACGTCCGATTGACGTGCCGTATGCGCGTACATGTCACGAATAATAATTAGAATGTTGCACGGTGGTTTCATCTCAATCCGGAGACGCGGTGTGGCTGGAACCACTCAAAGTGTCCGTCTTTTGTTTCAAAAGGACGTCATTTTAAGTGAAAAGCATCAACTGGCATACGGAAAACCGACCAAACGCATTCCGAATCTGTTGATAATTTATCCCAACAATCCATGGGTCATATGTGACATATACGAGCCAATCCGGGATGAATCCGAGTCGCGGTGTGGCCGGGATAAGTCTAAGTGTCTCTCTTTTGTTTAAAATGAACACCATTTTAAGTACATACGGAAAAATGACCAAACGGATTCGGTTTCCGTTGAAACTTTAGTAGAACGATCCATGGGTCATATGTGACGTGTACGAATCAACCCCGCCACAATCGGAGACGCGGTGTGGCCGACACCACTCAAAGCGTCGGTCTTTTGTTTCAAAAAGACGTCATTTTAAGTGAAAATCATCAAGTGACATACGAAAAACCGACCAAAGGCATTCAGACTGTGTCGATACTTTAGCACAAGGATCCATGGGTCGTATGTGACGTGTACGAGTCAATCCCGCCTCAATCCGAGGAGCGGTGTGGCCGACACCGTTCTAACTGTGTATCTTTTGTTTTAAATGGACAGGATTATAAGTGAAAAGAACAACTGACATACGCAAAACCGACCAAACGCATTCCAAATCTGTTGATAATTTATCACAACGATCCATCAGTCATATGTGACATGTACGATCCCACTCGGGCTCAATCCGAGTCGCGGTGTGGCCGGGATCAGTCTAAGTGGCTCTCTTTTGATTAAAATGGACATCATTTTAAGTACATACGGAAAACCGACCAAACGCATTCGGTTTCCGTTGAAACTTTTTAAGAACGATCCATGGGTCATATGTGAGGTGTGAGAATCATCCCCGCCTCAATCCGAGGCACGGTGTGGCCAACACCTCTCTAACTGTGTCTGTTTTGTTTAAAATGGGTAGGATTATAAGTGAAAAGAACTGGCATACGCAAAACCGACCAAACGCATTCGGTTTCCATTGAAACTTTAGGAGAACGATCCATGGGTCATATGTGATGTGTACCAATCATCCCCGTCTCAATAGGATTCCACATATAATTGTCATCTAAATTTTAAATTGAATTCTATATGAATTATGTATGTTTATGAATTGTAATTTAATTATGGATGTGTATAGTTTCAGGATCCATTATATGTTAAATGTGTATGAATTTGTTCGTAATTGTATATGTATGTTTTATTTTATTACAGGTACAATAGTTGGATCGAAAATGAGGTGAAAATGAGGCCTGATGATATGAGAGGTGCCTGATGTACAGGGGAGAGGGGCTGTCAAATTGCAGGTTGCTGCAATTTGCAGCATAGGGTATGCCAACGGTTTTAAACCGTTGGCATATAATTCTAAATAAGTTTTTACCAACGGTTCAATGAACCGTTGGTAAATATCTCTTTTCCCAACGGTTTAGAACCGTTGGGAAAGAGTTCACCCATGGAAAACTATCCCAACGGTTTTGAAGAACCGTTGGGATAGTTAAGGTATATTTGGTTTTTCCCAACGGTTTGGGAGAAACCGTTGGGAAAAACTATCCCAACGGTTCACCCAAACCGTTGGGATAGAGTGCCTTCTGTCAGCCTACCCCAACGGTTTCCAGTAAACTGTTGGGAAAGGTTTTCCCCACGGCTTACTTCCCCACGGTTGGGAGAACCGTTGGTATATTATATACCAACGGTTTGAGGGGCTTTCCCAACGGTTCACAACCGTTGGGAAATAGTGTATTTCCAGTAGTGATCATGGATCATCTTCTCTAGGTAGAGATGGGGATGCTGGGAAGGTCACTAATTTAAAGGACTCTCTTTTTTCACTGGTGGATGACTCACCTTCCTTCCGTTTATTAATGGATTTGGTATTTCATCCTCTGATTGATAGGGGTAGGAATCCGAACGTTTTCTTTCCTTCCTCGGTTATCAAAAGGGGTGTCTCTAGGTGGTCGAACACTTTTGTGGGATATGTCATTGACAATAAGCTTCTATTCGTACTGGTTTCTGGAATTACAGCTAATTTGTGGGGATCTAATCTCAATGATACATTATGCAATTATGATGGTTTTCTTCTTCTTCAGGTTTCTTCCCTCATGTAACCTAGTTGATCTTTCATCCTACGATCCATGGTCCTTTATAGGTCGATCCATGATTTTTCACTCTTGGCAACATGGAATGTCCTTCAACAAGGATTCCTTCACTATTTTTCCTATATGGGTGAATCTACAGAATGTCCCTCTGGAAGCATAGACAACGGAAGGTTCAGCTACATTGTGAATGTTGTGGGCAAGCCACTTTTTATGGATAAATCCACAGTAGAAATTAGAAGCATCAACTATGCTCATGTTTCTATTGAGATTTCAGCCGAGAGAGTTCTTCTAGAGGAGATTAGTTTAGATTTAAGTGTTAGACCCTCCATTTTTGTTAAAGTTAAATAAGGATGGGTTCCTAAGACCTGTAGCTTCTGTAAGGTCTTTGGGAATCATTTTAATCAGTTCAAGAAGAATCCACCAGATGATTCTCAGACTGGTTGGAATAAAGTTACTTTGAAGAAGTGAATTTATAGGAATAAAGAGGCCCCCAGAGTTCCAGATTCAATTTTTAATTGGAAGCTCCTATCTGGGGTTCTGAGAAGAAGGGGTCAGCAAGCGGCTCTATTCCTATTGTGACTGATCCTTATATGTCTGGCATTTATTCAGCCCCTGTTGCGGAAGTGCCCCCTCCTCTAATTACTGATACGGCTGAGGGCCCCAATTTGGGTTAGTTATTATGTCATGGAAATTCCCTCTACTAATCCTCATGTTATGACTAGAGATCCTATCCTGGATAAGGCTACTGGGATGGTTGTTTCCATTCCTACTCGTAACACTTTTGATAGCTTATCGAAGTAGGTGTCATTGGCTAGAGTTGGACCGAGTTCTGGCCGTGTTGTTTATTCCTCTCCTAATGGGTTGAAGGCTGGTGATGGTAAAGGTTTTTCTATGTATGTAGTGGATATTTCTACTAGTTTTGGTTCGTATCTAGGGGGTTTCCCCTCCATTTGTGATATCTCTTGGTCAGAAGTTAAGGACATCATTGTTGCTTTCAGTGATGTTATGCCTTTTTCTAGCTTTGAGAGCCCCAAGTTGTGAGGTTTGTATGATCTAAAAGAGGTAGATTATCCTCCACCAAGTCATGATTCTGCAAATCAGACTAGTCCTGCTTCCTTATCCCTGAGGGACAGTCCTTTAAGGAAGAAACTGATCAGAGTTGATGAAGTTGAATCAAATAGGTGCCTGCTAGGATTTACCCTGATCCGATAATTCTTGATTCTTCCTTAACACCCAATGTTTAACTTTAGTTTGTGGAATATAAGGGGGATCAACCCACCAGGTATAAAAAAGGAGGTTTGTGACCATATTATCTCCCATAAGTTGGCATTTTGGGCCTTATTGAAACAAAGGTTATATTTGAGAATTTTTATTCTGTTTCTATGAGAATTATGCCTATATGGTGTTATCTTGATAGTCACTATTCTTATTCTAACTACCATAGCTTGATCCTTTGGAATACCTATTTTTTGTTTCTCGATCTTCAATTTAATTCTATTCAACTGGTGGAGTGCCTTTTTAGAGATGTCAATGTGGATGCTGTTTGCTTGATTTCTTTTGTGTATGGTTCTAATTCTTTTTTTGAATATAGAACGTTGTGGGGGGATATTTCTATCAGAAGTTCTATCACTTCTAAGGTTCCCCAGATTTTTCTTAGTGATTTCAATGCTGTTATATTCTCAAAGGATATATGTGGGGGCTGTATAGATTGGGATTCATCTATGGATGAGTGTAACAAGGGAATTATTTGAGATAGCCTTGATGATTTGTATTGTATAGGGTTGAGATTTTCTTAAAGGAAGGGTGGTTTTGGGGTTCTAAGGAAGTTTGATAGATCCTTAGTGAACTATTCTTGGTTGTATAGATTTTCCGATTCTTTTGTTGACTTCATTACTTTTGGGTTCTCGGATCATACTCCTATTATTATCAAAACTAGTGAAGGGATGCAATCAGGGAAGTTTCTCTTTAATTTTTCAACTATTGATCTGATTATGATGGTTTTTTGTCTAAAATTTCTTTTTCTTGGAATGAAAGGATCTTGGGTTGCATGATTTTCTAGGTTTATCAAAAGCTCAAAAGGGTCAATAAATCCCTTAGGAACCATCATGCTCAAATATCATCTCAAGCTTCCTCCGAAGTCTCCTTACTTGAGAGGGAGCTCTTAGATTGTCAATCCTCTCTAGTGCTCCATGGTTTATCTGATTCCTTATTTCAAATTGAAGCTAAATAAAAAGAAAGGTTAAAGGACTTTAACTAGAGGGGATCTCTTTTGGCTCAATAAAATATTAGAATCTAGTTGATTAAATATGGGGATCACAACTCATCTTTTTTCTTCAACTCAATTAAGAATAGGTTCAATTATTCAAAGTTGGTTATGATTTCCATAGGTGATGGGTCTGATTGTATAGACCCAGAAATTATTATAGGGGAAACTATTGACATCTAAAAATCCATAGTTGGTTCCTCTCATGGTTATGATTATAAAGGGAGAGCTCGGTTAGTGATTTTTTTTTGCGTAATGATTTTAAGTTCAGAAGCATCGACGAGTTGGTCAAGCAGGTTGATTCGAGGGAGGTTCAGCAGGCTCTGTTTTCTCTCAATCCAAATAATTCTTTAAGAAAAGATGGTTTCAATGCATTTTTCTTCCATAGAACCTGGTCAGTGGTTGGATCTGATGTGACTGCAACAGTTTTCTAGATTTTTAGGTATGGGAAGTTGTTGAGGGAGGCTAATGGATCTATTATTTCTATGATTCCTAAAGTGCCTAATTACTATTTTCTTTATGATTTTCAACAAATATCATGTTTCAATACTATCTATAAATTATTATAAAAAATATTAGGATCCATTTTGGGGAAGTTCCTCATGAATTTCATAATTAAGTCCCATTCAATGTTTATTCATGGGAGGTGGATCTCAAATAATATTTTGATGGATCAGGAATAAATTAGAGGGTACCACATAGATTTTGGGGTTCCTATATTTGATTTTAAAATTGATCTTTTCAAGGCCTTTGATTTGGTTAGACGGGAATTTATTTGGGCTACTATGGAGCTTCTTGGAATCCTTACCAAGTTCTCCTCTTGGATTAAAGGTACATCACTTCTTCCATGTTCTATGTTAATATTAATGGTAGCTTGTATGGTTATTTTCTTGGGAAGATAGGGCTGAGGAAGGGTGATCATATTTCTCCCTTTATTTTTGTGATCTAACTGTAGGATTTTTCTCAAATTTTTGAATCTATGATTTCTAGATCTGTCTCTTTCAAATTCCATTGGAGATGTTGTAAGACTGCTATTTCCCATTTATGATTTGTGGATGATTTTTTTTTTGTTTTATTTTGGAAATTTGGAGTTGGTTTTAGTCTTAAAGAAGGCATTAGATATTTTTTATTCTATATCTGATTTGTCTATTAAATTCTCCAAGTCTTTCATATTCTATGCTGGGAAATTTGATGAGGTTAAGGGAAGTATAAAAGCTATTCTTGGATTAAATGTTAGTTTCTTCCCACTCTATTACCTTGGGGTTTCGCTTATCACCACTGGATTAAGATCAGTATATTTTTCTATTTTGGAAGAGAATATTATTAGGAGAATCAAGGTTTGGACTCATAATTTTCTCTACTTCATGGGTTGGTTTCATCTTGCCCAATCAATTTTATTCAGTATCCAAGCTTACTAGTGTTTTCATTTTTTATTGACCAATAAGGTGGTTATTTTGATTAAATCAAAGATAAGGTGATTTCTTTGGAAGGTATCGTCTCTTATTGTGACAGGGGATAAGGTGTCTTGGGATTTGGTGACTAGAAAAAAAGAGAAAGGAGGCTTAGAGATTTAAAAGGTTGAGGATTAGAATAGAGATTCCATGGATATGAATGTCTGGGACTTATACTCTCCCTCATTTTCTTATATCTGGGTGGATTGGGCACCTCTCTTTTTTCTTGGATGCTCTCAGTTCTTGGTGGCCAAAGTTCCTTGGAATTGCTCTTAGACTTGGAGGAAATTTCTAGGAATTTGGGATTTCTTCAAGGATTTTATTTCTTTCTTACTTGGGAATGGTTCTAATATCTCCCTTTGGTTTGATGCTCGACCCTTGGATTCCAAGGAGACCTCATTTCTCTACTATTGATGATTGTATCATCTATGACTCGGGTCTTCCTTCTTCTGCTATGGTATTTGATATTATCTTGGATGGAAGCTAGAATCCTCCTCTACCTATTTATCTTAATTAGTGGGAAATTAATCAGGTTATTATTATGCTTCCTCAATCGGGAGGAGATTGTGATGGTATCCTTTAGAATAGGTATCAAGATTTTTCTATTAGGAAAGTTTGGGATACTCTTTAACCGAAGTTTTTTCTTGTAAATTGTCACTCCTTAGTCTGGAATCAGTTTATACCTGCCAGATTTTCCTTTATTATTTGGATTTCTCTTATTAATCAACTAGCTACCCAAGACAGACTACAACATATTGGGCTTGCTTTCCCTAATCGCTTCCTTATTTGTGAAGCTACCTCTGAGGATCTGAATCACTTATTTGTTAATTTTGTTTTTTCTTATAATATTTGGAATTACCTTATTAGTAACCTCAATGTGATCTCTTTAGCCTCTTCTTTATCTAAGTTAATTGATTGGTTCTTGGAAAAATTCCTCAGTGTTTATCTTAGGAATATTTTGGGAAGACTCAGGTTAGCCGATTTGATTTACTTCGTTTGGATGGAGAGAAATTATTGATTTCATGGTACTCGTCACCATAGTGTTAGTTATGTGTTGTTGAATCGGGAGGTTTATCTTCGTTATATACTCTCCTTATTAAAGTGTTTCCCTAATATTAGTTCAAATCATGAGCTATTTTTGTGATGGAGTTTACCTCAATCATTTCTTAAAGATGTTTTTTATTCTCTGTCTTGATCCCCTTCGTTTTGGGGTGGAATATGGTTACATGGTTAGATTTGGCTGTTTTGGTTTGGATAATGTGTGGCTGAGGGAACTGAGATTCTTTTGGGGTTGTCTTTTCTTGGTGTTTTTCTGGCTTTAGGTGGTCGGCTAGAGAGTTAGATAGTGCTGATGTTGCTGGGTGCAGTTAGGATGGAGAGGCTATGCGAACAATGCTCCCTAATCTAGGTCGGTTTCCTACTCTGTGGTGGTTTTCTGATATGTTTTAAGATGATGATTTCATAGTACTAGGGTTGTTTTGGTTGGATTGGTTTGGTTGTTTTATTTATTTTAGGGGTACGAGTGTGATTCTAGGAGATTATGGTTGTAGTAAAGTCTTTGTGGTTTCATTTGGTACTCCTGCGTGGAGGTACGATGGGCATGGCTAGTTGGCTCTTGTTGGAGGATTTGAGGTTGGGGGGTTCAGTTATGGCTACTATAAGTTGTTTGGGCAGTGCATTTATAGTGGTGGTGGTTTCATTTATTGGATGTTTTAGGCGCATGTTTTCACTATGTGTTGCTATTTGTAGGGCTTTTTTTGGTGGTTTTGGCTTGCTGGGTGGTGCAGATGATCTAGTGTTGTGACCTGTGGGCGTGGGATGGATGAAGTCTTCTGTGATGGTGTTGTGGTAGGTTCTAGATGGTGGTGTATTGGATGGATCTTAGGTTTTGAAGTCCTTGGTTGGGTTGGGTGCTTGTTTTGTGGGTTACCTTGGCTGGAGGTTGAGGTATGTTTTTTCCAGTTTGGCAGGGGTGCTAGTAGTTACAGCTTGGGTGTTGTAGCTACAGGGGGGTTGCTTATCTTGTCGCTATTGGTTCGGTTGGTTGTGTGTGTGTGTGTGTGTGTGTGATATCAGGTTGGTGTGTGTGTGTGTGTGTGTGTGTGTTTGGGTGTGTGGGTTGGTTTCTTCTCCCTTGCTTGGTTTTGGTTACAGAGAGCTTTTGGGCTTATGTACGTGCTTGGTGTGCTGCTGCTTGGTGTTTGTCGCTACTATCTTCTCTTAGGCTCGACTTCTACTGGGTTCGTGCACTGCTTTCGGTTTGTGTGCTGTTTGTGGTGGTGTTGGCTTCTCAACTGATCAGTTGGTGTGCTTTTGGTGGGGGGACTTCTTCTGCCGGTCAGCTCGTGCGCTGCTTTCTGGGATCATCCTACCCTTTCTGCCTGTGTGCTCTTGATCCTGCCTGTTTTTCCATGGGTATTCCATTAGTTTGCTTTTTTCCTATTTCTCTATGGGTATGCCTTTAGTTTTCTTTTGTTTTCTTACTCTGGTTTCTTGCTTTCCCTAACCTTGTGTTTTTGGTCTGCTTGGCTCACCCTTGGGTGATCATTTATAATTCATCCTTCATCTATATATACTTTCTATTTGGCTTGAAAAAAACTCTAAAATCCCTCAAAACCCCTAAACAAGTTAAAAACGGTAAAAACCTTAAAACCCCAAAAAACATAAAAATAATCCTAAAAACCCAAAAAGATCCTAAAAACCTTGAAAATCCCTAAAAACCCTAAAAACCCCTAAATAACCCTAATAACCTTCAAAATCCCTAAAAACCCCTAAAACCAAAAAAAATCCTAAAAAACCCCTAAAAATTTAGGAAAACTTTAAAAACCCCTAAAAACCCTGAGAAACCCCTCATAACCATAAAAACCCTAAACCCCATAAAAACCCTAAAACCCCACTAAAAAATCTAAAAACCCTTAAATCCTTAAAAATGTTAAATACTCTAAAAACCCATAAAAACCCTAAAAACGTAAAAAAAAAACCAAAAAGACTCTAAAAACCCTAAAAACCAAAAAAAACCCCCTAAAAAATCCTAAAACCCCATTAAACCCCCTAAAAACCACAATAATCCATGAAAATGTAAAAAACCCTAAAACACCAAAAAAACCCTAAAAATCCTAAAAACCCCTAAAACAGATAAAAACCCTCAAAACCAATAAAAACTCTAAAAACCAATAAAATCCCTAAAAATGTTAAAAAAACTCTAAAAACTCTTAAAAACCCTAAAAACCCAAAAGGCCCTAAAATCCTTGAAAAACCCTAAAAACCCAAAAAACCATTAAGACCTTATAAACCCCTAAAAATCTATGAAAACGTAAAAAACCCTAAAAACCTATGAAATCCATTGAAAACAATAAAAACCCATAAAACATTAAAAAAAACCTAAAACCCCATAAAACCCTAAAAACCTACTAAACTATAAAACCCCTTAAAATCCATAAAAACGTCAAAAAACTCTACAAAACCTCAAACCCCTAAAAACATTAAAAACTCAAAAAACCTTTAAAACTCTAAAAACTCAAAAAATATCCTAAAACCCCAAAAGACCCAAAAAAAACCCTAAAACCCCCTGAATACCCCTAAAAATCCCTAAACATCCTAAAAACGATAAACATTATAAAAAACCACTAAAAGTCCCTGAAAACTTTAAAAACCCTAAAAAGCCACTAAAAACACTAAAACCTCTCAAAAACCCTAAAAACATTAAGAAAATCTAAAAAACCTTAAAACCCCTAAAAAATTCAAAAAAACCATAAAACCTCATAAAGACCCTAAGAACCTTGAAAACCCCTAAAAACATTTAAAACCCCTGAAAAAGCCTAAAACCCCTCAAAATCCCTAAAAAAAATCTAAAACCGTTATATCCAGAATAATATGAAAAACCCCTAAAAATCCACGAAAACATTAAAAACCCTAAAAACGCTGAAAAACCCCCAAAATAATAAAACCCATAAAACCTTAAAAAGCCCTAAAACCCCATAAAAACTTAAAAACTACTAAAAATTCAAAAAAAATTTAAATCGCTAAAACGTTAAAAACCCTAAAAAACCATAAAACCCTAAAAAACTAGAAAAAACCCAAAAAAGACCCTAAAAACCCTGAAACCCCCTAAAAATCCTAAAAACTCAACAAAACTCTAAACCCCCCCAAAAATCCCTAGAAACCCTAATCAACCCTAAAAACATAAAAATCTTAAAAATCCATGAAAATGTAAAAAAACCTAAAAACGTGAATACCCCTTGAAAAGCATAAAACTATTAAAAACCTTAAAAACCCATAAAACCCCTAAAAAGCCCACTAAAAAATATAAAAACCCCTAAAAATGTTTAAAAACTCTAAAAAACATCAAATTCGCTAAAAAACTCAAAAAAACCAGAAAAAACCAAAAAGATATTAAATCCCTCAGAAATCCTAAAAAAACTCAAAATCCATAAAAACCCTAAAAACCATAATAATACTAAAACCCCCTAAAAATCCATGAAAACATAAAATACCCTAAAAATTCTGAAAACCCCCTAAAAATCATAAAAATCACTAAAAGCATTAAAACCCCTAAAACCTTAAAAACCACTAAAATCTCTAAAAACCATTTAAACCTCTAAAAAGGTTAAGAAACTCTAAAAAACCTTAAAACCCCTAAAAAACTCCAAAAACCCCCTAAAAACCCAAAAGACCCTAATAAACAGAAAAACCCCTAAAACCCCCTAAAAACCCCCAAACCCCTCAAAATCCCCAAAAACCATAAAAAATCTAAAAACCCACTTAAAATATATGAAAACATAAAAATCCCTTAAAACCCTAAAAACCCCCTGAAAACCATAAAAATAACTAAAAACCTTAAAACTTCTAAAAAACCCATAAAAACCCTGAAACCCCTAAAAACTCTGAAGTCCCTTACAACCCCAAAAATGTTAAAAAACTCTAAAAACCTTAAATACACTAAAAAACTTAAAAATATGTCAACCCCCCCCCTAAGACCTTAAAAACCATAAAACCCCCTAAAAATCCGTGAAACCCCCTAAAAACCCTAAAAACCTCAAAATCCATAAAACCCCTAAAAACCATAAAAATCCTAAAAACCATGAAAAATCCAGGAAAATATAAAAAACCCTAAAAACGGTAAAAAACCCTTGAAAACCATAAAATCCCCTAAAAACCCTAAAACCCCAAAAAAAACCCTAAAACACACTAAAAACTATAAAAACCCATAAACCCCTAAAAATGTTAAAAATATCTAAAAAACCCTAAAACTCCTAAAAACTCAAAAAAACCTCTAAAACTCAAAAAAATACTAAATACCCTGAAAAATCGTAAAAACCCAAAGAACCATCAAAAACTCTGAAAACTTTAACACTCAAAATCCACAAAACCCTAAAAAAACCCTAAAATCGTTAAAAACCAAAAATTCCTCTAAAATACATGAAAATGTAAAAATCCTAAACACCGCGAAACCCCACTAAAAATGATAAAATTCCCTAAAAACCTTAAAAAAACGTAAAAACCCATAGTCTTTAAAAACCACAAAAAAATCTAAAAACTCTTAAAACCCCTAAAACCCCCAAAATACCCTAAATACCCTGAAAACCCCTAACACCCCTAAAACCCTGAAAACACTAAAAATTCCTAAAAACCCTAAAAACACTAAAAAAATTAAAAATCCTAAAACACCCTAAAAATTCATTATAATGATAAAAAACTTAAAAAACCCTAAAATCCCACTAAAAATTCTAAAACCCTCAAAACCCCAAAAATGTTAAAAAAAATCTCAAAAACCATAAAACCCCTAAAAACTCAAAGAAACACTAAAAACCCAAGAAGAACCTAAAAATAATGAAAACCCAAAAAACCACTGAAAACCCTAAAACCCCCAAAATCCATAAAACCCTAGAAAACCCTAAAAACCCATAAAAATTCTAAAAACCCCTAAAAACCATGAAAATGTAAAAAACCCTAAAAATATATGAGAACAATAAAAACCTTAAAACATCATGAAAACCCTTAAAACACTATAAAAACCCACAAAACCTCTAAAAACCCAAAAAACCTCAAAAACCATTAAAACCCCTAAACCTTTAAAAAACTCTAAAAACCTTAATAACCCTAAAAACTCAAAAAAAAAACACCCCTAAAATCCCCAAAAGACCCTAAAAACCTAGAAAAATACTAAAAACCCATGAAAAACCCTAAAAACCCCCCAAATCCTAAAAACACTGAAAACCCAAAAAATCCCTACAAGTATTTAAAAACCCCTAAAAAACTAGAAAATGTAAAAACCCTTAAAACCCTAAAAAAACATTGAAAAGAAAAAAAAAATTAAAACCTTAAAAAACCCTAAAAACCCTAAATAACCTCTAAAAACTCTAAAATCTCTTAAACCCCCAAAAAAATGTCAAAAAATCGAAAAACCTAAAACCCCCTAAAAACTCAAAATAACCCTAAAACCCTCAAAAGACCCTAAAACCCTAAAACACCTAAAAATCTTAAAACCCCATGAAAAACCAAAAAAACTCTCAAAATTGATAAAAACCCTAAAAACCCTAAAAACTCAAAAAATCCTAAAAAACACTAAAAATTCATGAAAATGTAAAAATCCCTTATACCCTGAAGAACCCACGAAAAGCATAAAACACCCTAAAAACCTTAAAAAACCTAAAAATAGATAAAAAACCCAAAAAACCACTAAAAACTCTAAAACCCATAAAAACAATAAAAAACTCTAAAAAACCTTAAAAACCCTAAAAACTCAAAAAACCATAAAAACCCAAAAGACCCTAAAAAGCCTGAAAGATCCTAAAAACCCTAAAAACCCCTAAAATACCCAAAAAACCTCAAAATCCTTAAAAACCATAAAAATCCTAAAAACCATAAAAATCCTTAAAAACCGCAAAAAAAATCAATGAAAATGTAAAAACCCCTAAGAACCCTGAAAACCACCTGAAAACCAAAAAACCCCTAATAACCTTAAAAACATTAAAAACATAAAAACTCTAAAACCCCATAAAACCCCTAAAAAAGTTAAAAACTAAAAAAAAGCTGAAAAACTAGAAAAACTCAAAAAATTACTAAAACCCCCAAAAGACCCTAAAACCCCTGAAAAAACCCCAAACACCCTAAAACACCTAAAACCCCTCAAAATATATAAAAAACTAAAAATAATAAAACATAAAAATCTCCTAAAAATCTATGAAAATGTAAAAAACCCTAAAATACTTTAAAAACCTTGAAAACCATAAAAACCCCAAAAAACCTTAAAAACCCAAAAAATAAATAAAAAACCTAAAACCAAATAAAAAATCTAAAAAACCTTTAAAACCGTAAAAACATTAAAAAAACTCTACCTTTATGAAAAAACATTAAAAAACTCTAAAAACATTAAAACACTAAAAACTCAAAAAACCTTAAAAACACAAAATACCTTAAAACCCCTAAAAAATGCTAAAAACAATAAAACCACATAAAGCCCCTAAAAACCCTAAATAATCCTTAAAATCCTAAAAACATTAAAAACCATAAAGCCCCTAAAAGTCAATGAAAACATTAAAACCCCTAAAAATCCCCACCACCCCAAAAAAACACGTAAAAACCATAAGACCCATAAAAACCCTAAAAACCCTATAAAAATACTAAAAAACCACTAAAAACACTAAAAACCCATAAAAACCCTAAAAATGTTAAAAAAACTCTAAAGAACCTTAAAAACACAAAAAACACACAAAAAATTCAAAAGACCCTAAAAACCCTGAAAACCCCTTAAAACTCTAAAACCCCTAAAAACCCTAAAAATACTCAAAATCCCAAAAAGCCTTAAAAATCCTAAAAATTATAAAACACATAAAATATCCCAAAAGATCATTGAAAACATAAGAAACCCTAAAACCAATAAAACCCCTAAATCCCTTGAAAAGCAGAAAAACCCTAAAAACCTTTAAAAGCCCTAAATACACATAAAAACCCTATAAAGAAACTAAAAACTCTAAAAAATGTTTAAACCCCATAAAAACCCTAAAAAATTAAAAAACTCTTAAAAGTATTATAAATCCTAAAAACTCAAAAAAAACTAAAAACCCAAAAGTCCCCCAAAATCTTGGAAAACTAAAAACCCAAAAAACCCTAAAAAACCTAAAAACCCTAAAACCTCTAAAGACCATAAAAATCCTAAAAACCCCCAAAACCCACTAAAAACTCTAAAAACCCCCTTTAAACCCCTAAAAACATTAAAAACTCTAAAAAACTAAAAAAAATTAAAACTCAAAAAAAAACACTAAAACCCCAAAAAATGCCCTAAAAACCCTAAAAAACTCTTGAAAACCCTAAAAACTTTCAAAATCCCTAGAAACCTAAAAAACGCTAAAAATCCTAGAAATCCTAAAAATCCCATAAAATCCTTGAAAATGAAAAAAACCCTAAAATCCCTAAAAACCCCATGAAAACAATAAAAATCCTAAAACCTTAAAAACCCTAAAACCCATAAAAACCCTATAAACCAACTAAAAAAATCATAAAATCCTAAAAACGTTAAAAACACAAAAAAACCTTAAAAAAACTGAAACACTAAAAAAAGCCTTAAAACCAAAAACACCCATAAAAACCTGAAAAACCCTAAAAACCCTAAAACCCCTAAAAAACTTTTAAAATCCCCCCAACCCCTAAAAACACTTAAAACTAAAAAAATCCTAAAAACCCCTAAAAATTCACAAAAACATAAAAAACCCTTAAAACCCTAAAAAAACTCTGAAAACCATAAACCAAATAAAATGTCACGACCTGTACCCCTGAACCCATGTCATGACTACCCCAATCCCTCCTTCAATAGGGTAGGGGCTGGTGACTAGCATCGAATAGGCATATCCCACAAATGGGAGGAATTAGCCTAAGTACCTATACACACGCACACAACTCCAAACCAAAGTTTCTAGGAAGTAAAAATCCAAAGAAGCTATCCATGCAGACCCCTAAGTGAAAAACACCACCAGAGTGTAACAGAAAGTAAACTATAGGGTGGCGGCCTAGGCTGGAGAAGAGTAGGCCCATCGATACGGGCCAGGGTGAGAGGACAAATTGTACCTCTAGGTGGCCCGAGATGGGAAAGAATCGGCCCGATAGTTGTGGGTCGGGCCGGCTGAAACCGAGCCACTGTGCGATCTGGTGGGCCGGACCCACGGCCGAACTGGGCTGGGTCCAATAAGGCCCAATGGGCCTATCCCTTCGGCCAGGCCGGACCGATCCGGCCCATACCCAACCGGGTCGGGTCGGGTTGGTCAAATCGGGTTGGGTCATGCAAGACCCCCTGGCCGGGTTGGTTGGGTTGGTCCGACCATGTTGGACTGGGCCCGGACACAATCGACCCCTATTTACTAAAACACTAATATCTTTCAGACCAGGCGTCTGATTGACGCGTCATCTGCTGCGTTGGGATCCTTACGATGAGACGGTCCTTTGGGAATAATCTAAGTGAGTTATTGTGGCAGTTGAGATGCGACCAATGGATTGAGGAGTAGATTCTCCAGGAATCATGTGCGCTATGTGCGAGAATCCTGTGGTTGGATGAGACCCAAATACTACTAAAGAGTGGGTCTAAGTGACCCTACATGCCAAGATAATAAGCATCTCTTTATGGACCAACTACAAGCATCTTTGTGTGAACCAGCTACAAGTAGCTCTGTGTGAACCAGCTATAAGTGGCCCTGTGTGGAACAACTATTAGCGGCCCTGTGTGGACTAGCTATGATGGCCCATGTGGGGAGAGACTATGTGTAACCCATAATACCCACTGTGTGGAGAGACTCTGTGTGACCCAGAAGACCCACGTTACTCATCAGGGATGAGTACCTCAGCAGTCCAAGGTGTTCGGTGTTACGATTGATAGTCTTGCTTTCCATACTTTAGATTATACTTGCATGAGATGACAGTACCTTGTCCATACTTTCTTTTTTGGTCTTTTCCTTGTGTTTGGGATCTCTACTGAGTATTGTATTACTCACCCCCTGCATGGGCTTCGCCCGCACGTGTCATGTCCCGTGTAGGTGATCGATGCTTCGACGGAGACCTTGGTGGTCTGTGACCAGGTGGTGCTCAGTGTGACGAGATAGACATACACTTCTATGGTGACCTTGATGGTCCGGGACCAGGTGGTGTTCAATGATATGGGATGAATAGGCATACTTCTACGGCTACAAGTAGTTACCCTTCACATACCCTTTAGGTTGGGTTTTAAGCGGATGGACCGTGGCAGTTTTACTTTCCTTTGTATTTTTGGGCTTTTATTATGGCCCCTTTATACTTTCAGTTTGTACTATACTCTCAGTAGTTGTCTCAATGACAGTTGTAGTTTACTTTGTGTTCACTTTCTAAAATTTGATCTTTGTGCATGTGTACAGGTTTAAAGGAAAATGTCTTCTCTTTTTGGGATATTCCTATTCGGTTCTAGTCACTAGCCCTTGGCCTATGGAAGAAGGGCTTACGGTACTCTTGAAATGGCCCCTGGGGGACGATTCATGACATAAAAACCTTTAAAAACTCTAAAAACCCATAAGAAACATAAAAACCCACTAAAACGCTAAAACTCCTTAAAACCCCTAAAAACATTTAAAAACTCTAAAAGCCCATAAAAACCCTGAAAACTCAAAAAACACTAAAAACCCAAAACAACCCTAAAAACCCTAAAAACCCCTAAAAACTCTAAAAACCTGGGAAAAACAACAAATCCCACAAAGTCCCCAACACCCCCAAAAACTCAAAAATCAATAAAAATCCAAAACCCCCCTAAAAATCCATGAAAATGTAAAAAACCCTAAAAACCCCTCAAAACCATAAAAAGCTCTAAAAACCTTAAAACCCAAAAAGCCCATAAAAACAACTAAAACAAAATCTAAAAGCACTTTAAACCCCAAAAAACATTAAAAACTCTAAAAAATCTTAAAAAACCTAAAACTCAAAACCCCATAAATTTCCAAAGAAGACCCTAAAAACCTGAAAAACCCTCAAAACCCCTGAAAATCCTAAAACCTTAAAAAAACCTAAAAACCCTAAAAACTATAGAAATCCTAATAACATAGTAAAATCCGTGAAAACATAAAACACCCTAAAAAACCCCTAAATACCATAAAACCCCCTAAAACCACAAAAACCCTAAAAACCTATAAAAAACTTAAAAATCCACTAAAAACTCTAAAACCCATAAAACACCTAAAAACTTTAAAAAATCTAAAAACCCACAAACACCTTAAAAAAATATAAAAACCCAAAGGATCTTAAAAACCCTAAAAAACCCCAAAAACCCTCGAAATCCAAAAAACCCTAAAAACAATAAAAACCAAAAAATCCTTAAAAACCCATAAAAATCCATGAAATTGTAAAAAACCCTAGATTATCTGAAAAAACCTTGACCATCGTAAAACCACCTAAAACCATAAAAACCATAAAACCCCCTAAATCCCTAAAACCCATTAAAAACTCTAAAACCCTTTAAATCCCGAAAAAAATGTTAAAAACTCTAAAAAACCTCAAGATCAATAAAAAATGAAAAAACCTTAGAATAGAAAAAAGACCCTAAAAACCTTGAAAACCACTAAAAATCCTTAAACCCCTGAAAACCCCTAAAATCCATGAAAATCCGTAAAATCCGAAAAATCCCTAAAAACCATAAAAATCTTTAAAAACACAAAAATTCCTAAAAATGAAAACACCATAAAAAACCTAAAAAACCCATAAAAACCGTAAAAACCCCTAAAAAACATAAAACCCCTAAATACCATAAAAATCCTTAAAACCCCTAAAAATCCATGAAAATGTAAAAAATACTAAAAACCCTAAAACTAATGAAAACCGTAAAAATGCCTGAAAACCATAAAAAAAACCCAATTAGAACCCAGAAATCCACTAAAAAAATCTAAAAACCCTTAAACCTTATAAAAACATTAAAAACTCTAAAAAGCCTTAAAACCCCAAAAAAAACTAAAAAAAACATTAAAAACTGAAAATGACCCTAAACACCCTAAAAACCACAAATATCCAAAAAAACCCTAAAAAAATAAAAACGTAAAAAAACCTAAAACCAAGTAAAACACCTGAAAACCCTAAAAACCCTAAAAAAATTAAAAACCCCTAAAAACCATAAAATCCAAAAATACCGCAAAAAAACTCTAAAATCCCTTAAACCCCCTAAAAATGTTAAAAACTCTAAAAAACCTTAAAACCCCTAAACAAATTAGAAAAACCCTAAAAACCCAAAAAGATCCAAAAAACGTTGAAAACCCCTAAAACCCTTAAAATCCCTAAAAACCGAAAAAATCATAAAAATCCAAAAAAAACCCATACAAATCCATAAAATCCCTAAAACCCACTAAAAACTCTAAAAACCATTAAACCCCTAAAAACGTTAAAAAAATATAAAAAAACTAAAAAACCCTAAAAACCAAAAAGGACCCTAGAAACCCTGAAAAACCTAAAAAAACCCTAAAAACTCAAAAACCCCTAAAAACCACTAAAAAACACTAAAAACCCAAAAAAAATCACAAAAACCCCTAAAAACTCTATGAAGAAAAAAATCCTAAAAAAACCCCTAAAAATCCATGAAAATGTAAAAATACCTAAAAACCCTAAAACACCAAAAAACAATAAAACCCCCGAAAAAAAAATTGGGGGGGGTGCCAGGAATAGCCTGGACCCGAGCCTTCCTTTCCCCAAAAAACATAAAAACCCTAAAACCCCATAAAAACCCTTAAACCCACTAAACACTCCAAAATCCCTTAAAAATCATAAAAATGTTAAAAACTCTAGAAACCATAAAAACCTAAAAAACACAAAAAACCCCTAAAAACCTCAAAAGACCCCAATCCCTGAAAACCTCTAAAATACCTTGAAAACCCCTAAACCCTAAAAAATCCCTAAAAACCCTAAAAACCATAAAAATACTAAAAACCACCTAAAAATATATAAAAATGTTAAAAACCCTGAAAAACCCCAAAAATCCATAAAACCCTTAAAAACTGAAAAACCTGAAACACCCATAAAAACCCCTAAACCCACTAAAAACCCTAAAAAACCATAAAACCCCAAAAAATGTTAAAAACTTTAAAAAACCTTTAGAACACTAAAAAACTCAAAAAAAACCCCCCTAAAAATGTTAAAAACTCTAAAAGACTTTAAAAACTGTAAAAAACACAAAAAAACCCTAAAAACCCAAAAGTCCCTAAAAATCATTAAAACCCTAAACCCCCTGAAAACCCCCTAAAACCCATGGAAATTCCTAAAACCCTAAAAACTTTAAAATCCATAAAATCCTAAAAACCCATAAAACTCCATGATAATGTGAAAACCCCTAAAAACCCAAAAAACCTTAAAAACCATAAAACCCATAAAAACCATAAAAACCATAAAAACCCTTAAAAACAAAACAAAAACTCTAAAAACCCTTCAAACCCCAAAAAACATTAAAAAACTCTAAAAACCTTAAAAAAATTAAAAAAACCTAAAAACAGAAAAAGTCCTCAACACCCTGAAAAACCCTATGAAACCGTCAATATCCCTAAAATCCCTAAAAATCATTAAAATCCTAAAAAACCCTAAGAATATATGATAACGTAAAAATCCCTTACAACCTTGAACCCCCCCTAAAAACTACAAACCCTACTAAAAACCATAAAACCCCTAAAACACATAAAATCCCTAAAAACCCACTAAAAAATCTTAAAACCATTAAAACCACTAAAAATGTTAAAAAATATAAAAAACCTTTAAAACCCTAAAGTATTCAAAAAATGCCTAAAAACACAAAAGACCCTGAAAATCCAAAAACCACCTGAAAAACCCTAAAACCCTCAAAATCCCTAAAATTCCTAAAAACCACAAAAACCATAGAATTCCAAAAAACCCCAAAAAATCCTTGAAAATGTAAAAACCCCTAAAAACGCTAAAAATTCTCTGAAAACCATAAAAACATTAAAATACATAAAAACCCATAAAACCCATAAAACCCTAAAAACCCACTAAAAACTCAAAATACCCTCAAAACACCAAAACACATTGAAAACCCATGAAAACATTTGAAACCCCTAAAAACCCTCAAAATCCTAAAAATCCAAAAATCCTTAAAAACATAAAAATAAAAAAAACCCTAAAAATCCATGAAAATATAAAGACTCTTAAAATGCCTGAAAATAATAAAAACCCCAAAAAACATAAAAACCCAAAACTCCCAAAAATCCATAACACCCATCAAAAACTCTAAAAACAAATTAAACCCCTAAAAATGATAAAAAACATTAAAAACATTAATATCTTAAAAAACCCCTAAAAACTAACAAGAAAAATCATGAAAACCCCTAAAAACCTTTGAAACCCATAAAAATTTCAGCAACCCTGAAAACCATAAATTCCATAAAAATCCTAAAAAACACCAATAAATTTAGGAAAACCATTAAAACCCCAAAAAATCCTAAAACCCCACAAAAATCCAAAGAAACCACTAAAAACTCTAAAAACCCTTTAAACCCCTAAAAACGTTAAAAATACTAAAAAATCATAAAACCCCTAAAAACCCATAAAAACCCAAGATGGACCAAAAAACCCTAAAAACTGTAAAACCCCCTGAAATACCCTAAAACACTTCAAAATCCCTAAAAACCCAAAAAAAAACCAAAAACCATAAAATCAGAAAAACCTCTAAAAATTCATGAAAATGTGAAAAATCCTAAAAACCCTAGAAAACCCCTAAAAACCATAAAACCCGTAAAATCCTTTAAAAATCCATAAAACTCAAAAAACCCACTAGAAACTCAAAAAACCCTTAAAACCTCTAAAAACATAAAAAACTTTAACCAACCTTTTTTTACAAGGCAACTCTAACCAGCATTAAAAACCCTAAAAAATCAATATAACCTTAAAAACCTAAAATGACCCAAAACCCGTAAAACCCATAAAAGCCTAAAAACCCTTATAAACCCCTAAAAACACTAAAAATTCCTAAAAACCCTAAAACCTAAAACCCATAAATACCGTAAAAATGCCCAAAAAACCATAAAAATCCTTAAAAACCTTAAAAACCTTAAAAAACCCTAAAACAACATAAAAATCCTAATAACTACTAAAAACTCTAAAAACCCCTAAAAACATTACAAACTCTAAAAAACCATAAAACCCCTAAAAAACTCAAAAAAACCCTAACACCCAAAAGTCCCTGAAAATAATAATGCCCTTAAAAACCCAAAAAAACTGTCAAAATCCCTAAAACCCTAAAAATACATAAAACAATAAAAAATCCTAAAAGACCCTAAAAATCCTTGAAAACGTAAGAAATTCCTAAAAACCCTGAAACCCCCATGAAAACCATAAAACCCCTAAAGGCCATAAGAAAACCCAAAAAATCCATAAATACCAAAAAAACCCACTAAAAACTATAAAAACCCTTCAACCCCATTAAAATGGTAAAAAAAATCTAAAAAACCTTAAAAACCCTTAAAACTAAAAAAAAACCCAAAAATCCCAAAAAGACCCAAAAAATCATGAAAACCCCTAAAACTCTAAAAACAAAAAAAATTATAAAAACCTTTAAAAATCATTTAAAACATAAAAAACCCTAAAAAACCTAAAAACCCATAAAAACCATAAAATCGTGATGATGATCGTGGAACTAATGGGAATCAAGTGGTTGAAGGTAGACCTGATGATGAGGGTAGAAGGTGCATGATTGAACAAGACTCTCTTTGAGGAATTGGTGTCCCAATGACAAGGGAGCGGACCAAGAGAATGAAGAAGACCTTAAATGGGTTAGTCATGGAATTATAAGAGGAGGCCCAACACCCTTGATTAGGGGAAGCATCTGGGCCTATAATTACATTAATCAAGACCCAAAATGCATTTAAATACCCAACCCATGGCATGTTAAAAATTTAAAGGCCACCCCACCATGGAATCTTCAAATTAAAAATGTGGTGGGCTAGTTGTCTTTACTTTTCAAAAAGAGTGTGCTACTTGTCTCCTAATGTTATGGGAAAGTGCCAAAGTTGTCACAAGAATCCATTAGGCTCTTTGACTATGAGAAACTAGAAATTAGAATAATGTAAAGAGCCACCTCATGTTGTGATTAGAATTTTATGCTCTCTTTGGCTATAAATATCCACCCCATTGTACTTATAAAACATCATTAATAGAGGTAATGTTATTTTGGTGAGTTTTTCTTTCAACCTTTGTGTTCTTTCTTAATTTTTAACATAATGATATGAATTGTGGTGAACATATGTAGCGAGGAGTTGATGGAAATCATGGAATAGATGGTTGAAGAAGCATTAATGCACAATACCTGTTGCATTAGATAGATGACGCAATGATAATAGGAAGAATGAGGGGGATGAAAGTATATTTACAATGCCTAATTTGGAAATTACAAGAGGAGGCCCAACATGTGTGCATGGGAGGATCAAATGTGACTTTAATCACACTTATTAAATCCCAAAAGTGAACCTAGATGGCCCACCTAAATGATCCCATGATTTTTTATCCACTTGCATGAAGGAAATCTCCAAATTAAAAAAGTGGTAGGCCCCTTGTCTCCAATTTCATGGTGGGAATCTTCAAAGTCTTTGGGGTGCTGCTAAAAAGTATTTTTGGCAGATATCTTGCCCCCAAAATACATGGACATGTGTAAAAAAAATCAAAATTGTGGGATAGGATTTAGAATTTTATGGGATACGGTTTTTGACATGTATGCCTCTCATTTGGATATAAATAGCCACCTAATTGTACCCCTTGAAGGTTAATTTCGAATTTGAGTGTTTCTAGAATTATTATGCTTGCATTTTTTGTGTTCTTAGGTGAATGAAAGTATGGATAATAAAAAGAGTGACAAACCTTTTTGGTGCTTTATAATTAGGGTTTTAAGGTTCAAGTCTCCTTAGGGTCCTAATTGATCACCCCCTTCACCTTTTATTTTCCTTGCATTTATTTTAATTTTTATTTCTACTACTTCCATCACTTGCATTTCTATATTTTTTCCAACAAATTCCACAAACCCATAAAATATCATATAATTTGGTATCATGGGTCAAAAATGGAAACCAATTTATTTCATTTTTCTATTTTCCCATCTTCTTCTTCTCCTTTTTCCATTTTCGGCCATCACCAATTCTGGTCGCAACTTTCTTCCATCTTTTCGTCCACTTTTTCTTTGAGTTTCCGGATATATAAAATGTCACTTTAATATTTTATAATCTCATCTTTCTTCCTGATATGTAAAAACTAAAATATGATTAATATGATTGTATATATAGCAAAATCAATTTATGCTACGAATTCACTCTTGTAAAATCTATCTATCACCAAAACAGATTCCAATCAAGTTTGAAGTTTAAGTTTATCTCAAAATTTTACATAATTGAAAATAGATTAGAGCATTGTGACATTTTTCATTTGTTTTAAATTGAGAACCACAAAATCACGCTTTATATCTCATTTCTTGGATATTTAGTAGTAAAAAAATTGAAAAAAATAAAAATAAAAAAATAAAAAGATACACAAAAAAACTGCTCATTTGAAAAGTTGGATTCTCTCATTTAGTAACAAATTTGATGATTTTTTTCTCTTATCCACCATCTTCTTTCCTTTATCCATATCCAACCTTCGACCATAAAAATTTCTCCCATTTCACATTACCTCCCATATTTCTTGGAATACATTTATTCAAACCCCTTTTAAAATTTTTGATTTTTAATGTTTACTATGAATTGATTACTTATTACTAGTTGTATTCTTGATTTTATTTAAGAACACTTTTAGGAACCACACTGTTGTTCTAGAAAGTGTGAGGAACCTTTTAAGATATTAAAAAAATAGATAAAGAGTGTGTGTTGAATTAAAAAATGGCAAGTGAGGGAGAAAGAAGTGAGATCGACCTAAAATTATTCATGAAATCTTTCGTTGACCAATTTAAAAGATTAAATTCTAGGTTGGATGATTTTAAAAGTTCCTTATCTTCAAGGGCTCCGTGAAGGAAAGAAACAGATGAAGGTGATGATGAGTACTCTGATTTTTAAAAAACATTTCCTTTGTGAGGGAAGCATACTGCTTGGAGAGAAAATGAATTGGGAAGAATTAAAAGGACCCTTCCATCCTTTGAAGGGAAGAGTTACCTAGAAATTTATTTGGAGTGGGAGTAGATGGTTGAACATGTGTTTGGACTTCACCACTACTCAGAGGAGAATATGGTAAAATTGGCGGCACTTGAGTTCAATTATTATGCATGTATTTGGTGGGACAAATTACAAGTAAGTCGATAATGGAATAGAGAAATAACAATTCAAACTTGAGAATAAATGAAGATAGTAATGTGAAAGTGGTACAATTATAGTCATTACTACTGAGATTTGCATTTGAAGTTACAAAAAATTGTCCAAGGTTCTATGTGTGTGGAGGAATTCAATAAGGAAATGGAGATATCGATGATTTGAGCCAATTTGGAGGAGGATCGTGAAGCTACCATGGAAAGGTTCATCAATGGGTTTAATTTAGAAATTAGAGATGTGGTGGAACTTCAAACTTACATTGACATAGAGGAGTTTTTACATAAGGTGGTGAAGGTTGAAAAGAAAGTTCATTTTCGAAGGATTCAAGTAAGTTCCCTAAATTTTTGGAAGGATAACTAGAAAGAGCCCAAATCAACTTCTCAGTGGAATGAAACAAATCCAAGGGATTCAAAATTGGTTCCAAAATAAAGAGAAGCGGTTAAAAATAAATTTTTACCCTCTGATTCAAAAGGAAAAATTGACACAAATTTCCCTTCTAAATATCATGATATAAAGTGTTTTAAGTGTCAAGGACATGGTTATATTGAATATCAATGCCAAAAAAAGGACCATGATTGTTTTGGATAATAGATACATCTTAAGTGAGTACTCTAGAGATGATGAGATGATACCTTTGGAAAAGAGTTCAGATGTATAAGTTGAAGAACTTATACATTGAGATGCATTGGTGCATGAAGATCTTTAAACATTCAACCAAAAATGATCCTGATGAGGATCAACGTGAGCATATTTTTCACACGAGAAGCCACGTCAAGAGAAGGTATGTAGTATGATCACTAATAGTGGAAGTTTTACTAATGTGGCTAGTAAAGATGCTTTCCTTGTAACTAAAAAATGTCACCATTATTTTCCTCCTTGTGTTCTGTCTTTACTACATGAATTTGGTGATTTGTTTCTCGAAGAAACACCTGATGGATTACCCCCTTTGAGAGGCATTGAGCATAGGATTTACTTCATACCTGGTGTCACAATTCCCAATAGGCCACCATATAAAGCTAATCCGGAAGAGACTATAGAGATCCAGTGTCACGTTGAAGAACACATAGAGAAAGGATTAGTGAGGGAAAGCATGAGTCCATGTGTCGTTCTGGTGATCCTAGTACCCAATAAATATAGAACATGGAGGATGTGTGGGGATTGTCGTGCCATCAACAAAATAATAGTTAAGTACCGACATCTCTTCCCTCGACTTGATGACATGCTTGATGAATTACATGGGGATTCTTTTTTTTCAAAAATTTATCTTAAAAGTGGATACCACTAAAAACTATAAAAACCTTTAAAACCCCTAAAAATGTTAAAAACTCTAAAAACCTTAAAACCCTAAAAAACCAAAAAAACCCTAAAACCCCAAAATGACCCTAAAAACCCAAAAAAACCCAAAAAGCACTAAAAACCCATTAAAACCCCTAAAGAACCTCAAAATCCCAAAAAAACCTAAAAACCCATAAAGACTATAAAAATCCTAAAAACCTCTAAAAACCCATGAAAATCTCAAAACCCTAAAAACCCTTAAAAACCCCTAAAAACCATAAAAAACCTAAAAAACATAATAAAATGTTAAAACCCCATAAAAACACTAAAAACCCACTAAAAACTTTAAAAAATATTAAAACCCTGAAAAAAGTTAAAAACTCTAAAAAACCTTAAAAACCCTAAAAAACTCAAAAAACCCCTAAAAACCCAAAAGAACCTTAAACATAAAAAAACCCTTAAAGACCATGAAAACCCCTAAAACCCCTCAAAATCCATAAAAATACTAAAAACCCTAAAATCCCTAAAATCCTAAAAAACCCCTCAAAATCTAAGAAAATGTAAAAAACCCTGAAAACCCTGAAAACCCCCTTAAAACCAAAACCCCTTATAATACACAAAAAAAATAAAAACCCCTAAAAACCACTAAAAACTCTAAAATCTATTTAAACCCCTAAAATTGTTAAAAAACTCTAATAAACAATAAAACCTGTAAAAAACTAAAAAGACACTAAATACTCAAAAGACCCTAAAAACCTAAAAAACCCTAAAACCCCTTGAAAGGCCCTAAAACCCCTCAAAATACCAACAAATGCTAAAAGACTCAAAAAACCATAAAAACCCAAAAAACCCCAAAAAATCCATGAAAACCTAAAAAATCCAAAATATCTTGTAAAACCCATAAAAACCATAAAAATATCTAAAAACCAAAAAAATCATAAAAACCATAAAAACAATTAAAAACTCTAAAAACCCTCAAATCCCCTTAAAATGTTAAAAAACTCTAAAACCCCTAAAAAACCCAAAAAACCATAAAACACCAAAAGACCCTAAATTCCCTGAAAACCCCTCAAAACCCAAAAAAACCCTTGAAAACCACTAAGAACCATCAAAATTACTAAAAACCACAAAAAAACACAAAAAATGTAAAAATCCTAAAAAATCATAAAATCTATGAAAACATAAATAACCCTAAAACCTTAAAATCCCTAATATATATATATATAAATCATTAAACCCGTAAAATTGTAAAAAATCTCTAAAAACCCAAAAAAGACCCAGAAACCCCTCAAAAACCTGAAACCCCCCTGAAAAACCCTAAAACCCCTCAAAATCCCAAAAACCCCTAAAAACCCATAAAAACAATAAAAAATCTAAAAACCCGCTAAAAATCCATGAAAATATAAAAAACCTTAAAATCCCTAAAAACCATAAACCCCCCAAAAACCATAAAAACCCATAAAACCCACTAAAAACAAAAATACCCTTAAATCCCATAAATACATTAAAAATCTCTAAAAAATTCAAAACCCTAAAAAGATAAAAAAAATCCTAAAAACCCCAAAAGTCCCTAAAATCCCCTAAAACCCCTCAAAATCCCTAAAAACTCTCAAAATCACTAAAAACCCTAAAACCCATAAAAATCCAAAAAATCCATAGAAATTAATGAATGTAAAAATCCCAAAAAACACTAAAAACCCCCACTGAAAACATTAGAAACCTTTGAAACCCATAAAAATCACTAAAAACCCATAAAAACCCTCAAACTGAAAAAAACATTACAAACCCTTAAAACCTCTAAAAACATTAAAAAACACTAAAAACCATAAAAACCTTAAAAAAAAAAAAAACACTAAAAGCCTCAAAAACCCAAAAAACCCAAAAAACCCTAAAAAACCTAAACCCCCCAGAAAAACACTAAATCCCCAAAAATCTATAAAATCTATAAAAAAACTAAAACCATAAAAATACTTAAAACCCCTAAAATCAATGAAAACATAAAAAACCTGAAAACACCTTTAAAACCCCTAAAAACCATAAACCCATAAAAACCTTAAGAAACCCAAAAACCCCATAAAAACCCTAAAACCCTCTAAAAACTCTAAAACCCCTTAAAACCTCTAAAAACGTTAAAAAAACCCAAAACCCATAAAAACTCTAAAAACTAAAAAAACCTAAAAATCCAAAAAGGCCCTCAAAAATCCTAAGAACCCCAAGAACCCCTGAAATCCCTAAAAACCCTCAAATTTCCTAAAACCGGTAAAAAACCCAAAAAACCAAAAAAATCCTAAAAATCCCTGAAATCTCGGAATTCCTAAAAACTTGTAAAAACCCCAAAAAGTCTCTCAAACCATAAAACCCTTTGAAATCTAAAAAACCCAAAAAACCCATAAAAACCCTAAAAACCCTCTAAGATCTCTAAAAACCCTTAAAACCGATAAAAACGTTAAAAAAACTAAAAAACTAAAAAACCCTTAAAAACCCAAAAGACCATAAAAACCTATAAACCCATAAAAACACTAAAACCCCCTAAAAACCCGAAAACCCTAAATATCGATAGAAACCCAAAAATACCCTAAAAACCATAAAATTCCTATAAACCCTGAAAAATCCTTGAAAATTTAAAAAATGCTAAAAACATTGAAAAACACCTAAAAACCATAAGATCCCAAAAAACCATAAAAAATCATAAAAACTCATAAAACCCCTAAAACCGACTAAAAACTCTTAAAACTCTTAAATCCCCAAAAAAATTTAAAAAACCCTAAAAACCCTAAAAAAACTCAAAAACTATAAAAATCCTAAAATATCCCTAAAAATCCATGAAAATTTAAAAACCCATAAAAACCATGAAAAAACCCTCAAAACTATAAAAACCTCGAAAAACTTTCAAAAATACGAAAAACTCATAAATCACCTAAAACCACTAAAAACTCTTAAAACCCTTAAAATGTTAAAAAACCTTAAAAAACCTAAAAAAACCTAACACTCAAAAAAAACCCTCAAAACACCTAAAGACCATAAAAATATAGAAAAACCCAAAAAACCCCCCAAAACACTAAAACCCCTCAAAATCCCTAAGAACATTAAAAAACCCTAAAACCCATAATATAAAAGACCCCCTAAAAATCCATAAAAATGTAGAAAAATCTAAAAACACTGAAAAATGATCCGAATACCTTTAAACCCCATAAAAACCTCAAAAAACCCTAAAAACCAATAAAAACACTAAAAATTCAATAATAACTCTAAAACCCTTTAAACTCCAAATAACGTTGAAAAAATATAAAAACTCATAAAATCCTAAAAACTCTAAAAAGAACCTGAAAACCCTAAAAACCCAAAATAACCTTAAAAACACCAAAAAACCCTAAAACCCCTCAAAATACCAAAAAACCCAAAAAACCATAAAAATCCAAAAAACATTAAAATCCATGAAAACGTCAAAAACACTAAAAAACCATTAGAAACCATAAAACCCCTAATAACCTTAAAAAACCATAAAAACCACAACAACCCTAAAAACCACTAAAAACTCAAAAACCTTAAAACCCTTAAAAACATAAAAAAAATATAAGAAACCTAAGAAACCCTAAAAAACTCAAAAGAACCCTAAAACTCCTAACAACCTCAAAATCCTGAAAAACTCTAAAAATCCCTGAAAATCTAAAAACCCCTCAAAATACCTAAAAACCATAAAACCATAAAAATAATAAAAATCCTAAAAAGCATAAAAACCCATGAAAACATAAATAACCCTAAAAATGCTGAAAAACCACCAAAACCATAAAAATAACTAAAAATCTTAAAAACCCTAAAACCCTTCAAAACCTTAAAAAAGTTTAAAAAACTCTAAAAAAACATAAAAACCCGAAAAACTCAAAAAAACCATAAAATCCAAAAAAGATCCTAAAACCCCTGAAAACCCCTAAAAATGACTAATAATATCTAAATACCATAAAAACTCTAAAAACCTAAAAAATCCTAAAAACAAAACAAATCCGAAAAAACTCTAAAAATCCATGAAAACATAAAAACCCATAAAACCCCTAAAAACCTTAAAAATCCCTAAAAACCCCTAACACCCCTAAAAACACACTAAGAAATATAAAAAACATTAAAACCACTAAAAACGTTAAAAAACCCTAAAAACCCCAAATAAACAAAAAGACCCTAAAACCCCGGAAAACCCCTAAAAACCCTAAACCCCCTGAATGTCCCTAAAACCCTCAAAATCCCTAAACACCATAAAAAACTAAAAAATCATAAAAATCATAAAAAATACCTTAAATTCCCTGAAAATGTATGATAAAAACCCAAAAATTCCCCAAAAAACCAAAAACACTTAAAACCCCTAAAAATGCTAAAAACGTTAAAAATGCTAAAAACCCTAAAAACCCCTAAAAACTCGAAGAGAAGAAGATGGCAGAGCTGGAGCTCTTGTGATGGTCTCCCTGCTCCTCAGCATGGAGGTTGATGACGGTGTAGCCTATGGCTTCGACTTCACCCCGCCCTGATCCCTGGCCAGGGGAGGCGGTGGTCGGGCCCTCCCCGCGGCTTCCCTATTCTCCTTCCTCTATTCTAGCACAACTTCCTCACTTTCTAGAGATTGATGTCTGCCCTAAAGTCACGCTCTGTGCGAATGATGTGCCTTTGTTCCGAATCTCTTCCCAGGATTTCTCAATGGCCTCCGCCCTTCTAGATCTCACACTGGTGGCCCGATTTGGAAGGTTTTGACCATCTGTGGATGTTTTTAACAGGTTTGTTAATTCTTGTTGAAATCTCCATTATCAATTGGTTGTAGGTTTGTGGATGCTAGGCACTTTCTGATCCGCTTTAGTAATGAAGATGATCTTGTCTCTGTCTGGGCTTTTTCTCCTCGAGCTATTGATGGCCTTCGATTTGATTTATTCCGCTGGAACTTTAATTTTCACCTGCATCATGATCCCCCATGTGTGGCTCTATGGATTACCCTTACTGGTATTGCCCCGCCCTTCCAAAATCCAGCCATCCTCTACATCATTGGTAACCTCATTGGTAGATTTCTGTGTATGGATGCTCAGACAAGTTCTGCATGCCACCCGGTTGCACCGAGGATTTGTGTTGAGGTGGATGTGTCCAAAGTTCCGATTAATACTGTCTGTGTTGAGAATGAAGTTCAGCTAAGGTGGCATCAGGATTTTTTCTTTTAATCCTGGGTTCCTTTCTGCTCATCCTGTCAAATGCTGAGTCACTATGCCTCCTCTTGTAGGAGTGCTTTCTCTGTCAAGTTTTCTCCATCTGATGGTTCGCTTGTAGTTGTGCCTCCTTGGGGGGAATTTGGATTGCACAATGAGGGTCTCAATGGAATGGTTAATCTTCCTCTGGATGAGGAGCAGGAGGTTTTTGTGGTCAGGGATGTCCTGATGCAGATTGATCGGCAACCCCTCACCAACCCAGGGATCTGTGATGTTTTTTACAGGCTGAAAAATGATCTTGGAATAGTGGAAAGTATGGGTGTGGTGAAACCTGTGGAAGGATTCATGGTGTGGCCTGGATCTTCTCCTGGAGGTCTGGAGGTGGCTGGGGTCTCTGGTGAACATTTGTTAGTGAATGAGGGAAATGAGGGTGTCCCCTTGTGCAATATGTTTGATGTCTTGGGTTCGGAGGAGTTGTTTCAGGAGCATCACATTGTCCAAGTAAAGTTGGCTGGGGATTTTGATGAACAAGATGAGAAGAATACCTTTCTTAGTCCTCAGGGAGCTGTTTGTGAGGATATGGGCAAGGGGTTGTAGGTGGTGGCGCCACCCGCTGGTATTGAGGAGGAGTCTGGTGGTGACTTTGATGATCAAGATGGGCAGAATACCTGCCTTGGGCCTCAGGAAGCTTCTTGTGAGGATATGGGAAGGGGGTGTAGGTGGTGGCACATCCCGTTGGCAATGAGAAGGTGTTCGTGGGCTCTGATGTGCAAGTCCCCTTTCTCAGTCGTGTCGCTAGTGACAGTGTAGACCATTCTGGACATGCTGCGGTAGAAGGGGAGGTAGAAGTACGGGGGAGGTTGGGGAGGATGGCTCCGAAGGTGTGGCTAGTTGCTGGATCACGGGACTGGCATCGAATGTGTCTGAGGCGGGGGTTGAGAGTGCTACTAGTGCTGCTTCCTGCCATGTGACTGGGAAGGGGGAGGTGGAGATACAGGTTCCAGAGAATAAGTTGGAGGAGGTGGCTAGGCAGGGGACAATGGACAACTTGGAGGGGGCAGCTTCTCAAGGGAGCGCACCTGAAGCAGGGTTGGTGTGCGGGCAGGGGGAGGGACTTGGGATGGGGGACGCCCCCGAACATGAGGGTGCTGCTGCGTAGAATGTGGTTCCAGGGGAGGAGGGGCTTTTGCAGCTGGCTGAAAAGCTTGACTTCTCGGCCAGGCATGATGATGAGGGGACGGTTCTTCCTGGGGAGGATGGCCAAAGGCCTTCGATTGTTGTCATTGGGAGTGCAGAATTACCTGCCTTAGTGGCTCTAAGCTTGCCTTAGGATGAAGCTTTTGTTGAGTGCCCCCTTAATCAGGAAGCATCCTCTATCCCAGACCAAGTGCATGGAATGGAAGCGGAAGAGCGCTCATTTGAGATCGAGAAGGTGAAAGGGATGGATGATGGTCCCACCTCGAACTCCTCAAAGACGAGGAGGAAGAGGGATTAATCCACTCTCTCTAGACCCATGGTTACACAGGAATCTTCAAAGGCAGTTAACTGAAAGTCAAGTTTAATACTCAGGACCAACCACATTCCCCGGAACAAAGAAAACGTAGGGAGATGTTTCTGACGCTCCTCAAACTTAAGGAGGATTATGAGCTAGGATGGGATGACTCTGACTCCTTCTTTGATGATGCGGCCTCTGGATATGGTGCGGATGGTGACCCTTATTGTGTGGCTTCTATTTCAGATTTTGGTGGTGATGTTGACTGATCTGTTTTCATTTCCTTCTTTGTTTTCTTTTTGATCTTTCTTTTTTTGGGGTCTTTGGGTTGGGGTTGAAAAGGGTTTTTGGGTGTGGGTTGTTTGACCCCTCCCCTCCCTTGTCTACTGTGTCTTTTCTTTAATAAATTTGGTGGGGCTGGGAATAGCTTGTCCCTCAAATCTTCCTTTCCCTAAAAACTCGAAAATCCCTAAATACTGAAAAAAACATTAAAAACCCTTAAACCCCATAAAACCCCTAAAACCCACTAAAAATCCTCAAAATCCTTAAAACCCCTAGAAAGACCTAAAACCATAAAAATCCTAAAACCCCCCCAAAAAGTCCTTGAAAACATAAAAAAACCCTAAAAACCTTGAAATACCCATGAAAACCATAAAACCCCTAAAAACCTAAAAAACCCCTAAAAATTGATAAAAACCCTAAAAACCAATAAAAACATTAAAAATCCTTAAAACCACTAAAAACGTTAAAAAACAATAAAAAACCTTAAAAACCCTAACAAACTCAAAGATCCCTAAAAACCCAAAAGATCCTAAAACCCCTTAAAACCCATTAAAACTCTTGAAAACACCTAAAAACCCTCAAAATCCCTAAAGGACCTAAAAACCATAAAAAATCTAAAAAACCCAAAAAACTTAATGAAAATGAAAAAAATGAAAAAACCCTGAAAACCATTAAAGTCTAAAAATAAATAAAACCATAAAAAACCACTAAAAACTCTAAAAATCCTTTAAAACCCTAAAAACGTTAAAAATCTAAAAAACCTTAAAACCCTAAAAAACTCAACCCCCCTAAAAATCTAAAAGGACCCTAAAACCATGAAAAAACCAAAAAAACCCCTTAAAACCCTAAAACCCGTCAAAATCCCTAAAAAACCTAAAGAACCCTAAAAACCATAAAAATTCTAAAAAATCATAAAAATACATGAAAATGTAAAAAACCCTAGAAACCCATAAAACCCCTAAAAACCTTAAAAACCCTTTAAACCCATAAAAATCCTAAAAATCCAATAAAAATTATAAAAACCCTTAAAACCCCTAAAAACATTAAAAAACTCTAAAAAATATTAAAACCCTAAAAACCCTAAAAACCAAAAAACACCCTAAAAACACTTAAAACCCTAAAACATCTCAAAACCCTAAAAACCCAAAAAATCCCTAAAAGCCGTAAAAACCCCTAAAACCCATAAAAATCCCAAAAAACCGCTAAATACCCATAAAGACCTAAGAAACCCTAAAATCCCTGAAAACCCCCTAAAAACCCCTAAAAACTTTAAAAACCCAAAGAACCTAAAAAACCACTAAAAACTCTAAAAACCCTCAAAACCCCTGAAAACATCAAAAAACTATAAAAACCTTAAAAACCCTAAAAAACCAAAAAATAACCCTAGAAACCCAAAATTCCCTAACATAAGAAAAAGAATAATAGATTGAAGTATCATGGACGACACATAACCCACTCTTAGGTGACCAAGTGTGAAACCCTAATGCAAATCCTCGTTCTTTCACTAGTGTTATTCACAGCAGATCAATCAAGACCACTGAGCTGGGAACGGGTATAGTTGCAAATACTAAACCTTGTGTATATTTAACGCTTTTTCGGTACAGAGGTTATCCGGTGATTTCATTCTCATAAATTGAGTTAAACTTCCTAAAACATCATTTTTCATCTCTCTTATGAAGATGATTATTATTGACTTTGGTAAAGGCACTCGTGGGTCTTTGGTGGCTATTCTATGAAAGTTCTCAAATGGATTCCTAATTTTGATCCTTTCACCGAGTCACCTATTGTTCTGATCTGGCTTATTTTTCCTTGATTACTACTTCATTTTTTAAGCATTCTTCCCTATTTCCAATCTCCATAATTATTGGTAATCCTTAAATGTTAGACTCTGCAATGAAAAATCTCTCAAGACCCTCGGTCATGAGGTTTACACTGAGATTGAAATTTTCCAAGATCTCCTGTCCCAGATTTGGATTCAGAATGGATGTTCTGAAATCTTTCAGAATGTAACATATGAGAACACAATCGAGTACTATAGCGCTTTCCATAATCTTGGACACACTTTGAAGGACTGAGTAATTCAATAAGTCCTCCCTCTGGCTTGTAAATTATCATGGTTTGAGAAAGGAAAGAAAAATTTTGACCTAGGAGAATGCAATGATCATAAAACAGTTTCTTTTGGCCCATCTGGGACTCAGTATCCTCTTGTATGACAGAATAAAGCTAATGAGAAGTCTACTAAGGAGAAGAGATGTGAACAATGGTCAATCTATGTAATCTATGAGGAACTTATTCGAGGCTAATATCCTTTCATACTTTGTTAATGTTGTTCATGCAGCACTAGGGGATTCTACTGATTACCCCACTCTTATAGGGGATCAGAAGGACCCTAGTGAATCTCATGATTCCTTTCAAGAGGAAGATAAAACTGTCCAATATTATTATAGTTAATCTTCACATGATTCCTATGACCATTCATGTCAAATTGAAGCCACCTACTTGAAATCTATCACTAAGAAAGGTAGAAAATCGATTATTGATTCGGAGGGATTCATTACTCCAAACCCTAACAAGACTCGGAAATGTAGAGATAACTAGAATCTCAAGAAAACAATTATTAATAGATATTAAAAGGCCTATAGGATGATAAACACAGATATTCCCCGTTATCCTAAGATTGCTGAAAAGCCTATCACATCTTCTGATGAAAAATTTTCCGATGACCCTGATTTTAATAAAAATTCTGACCCAGCTATGAGGGATGCATATCAGATTGAGGAGGATGTTCCAACAATATTGGTGTCTTGGTTGGATGTGAAAGATTAATTAGTTTTCTAAATGTAAAAGGAAGGTGAAATCAATGCGTACCTTTACCTTCAAACCAGAAAGAGTATGTTCATTAAGCTGATTAAGGAATTTAATCGAAATCTTGATTTCAATTTTAGAGAAACTCCATGGAAATGGGCTCCCTCTTAGAGTGTCACGGAACAACACATGTGAATCCTAGAGTATCATTTCCATACACTTTTGTTGGTTCAATATTTCACCATGCTTCTCCTTGTCACAAGTATCCAAAGTCGATTTTTCCATTTTTCCATCTGATAATTCTAAGGTCAGAGGTGTTTCTCTTGCTGATTTTTTCTATCTATAAACCAGAGATCTTTTCTCTCTTTTGATGATATGAGAACCACTTGGGATACAATGATAATGTGATGAAATCCAGAGAGGATGCATAAATTGGTGAGATGTATTTCTTCGGTTTCTCTTTCAGAATAATGGGCTATTGATGTGGGAGTATTGAGCTGCATATGTGGATAATATGAGGATACTTTTCGAGAAGGAGTTCCTTTTTCTTCTCCCCTAATGTATTTTTGTGTCACTTTTTCTTATCTCTACTTTTTCTCCTTGTTAGTGTAAACCCATTTCACATCGTGATTTCACTGTATTTTTAACTTTAATAGAGTTATTCAAAGGCATGGGTTTGGAAACCAACTCATGTCTCATTCTTCTAAAAAAATCCTAAAACCTTGAAACCCCCTTAAAATTCATAAAATCCCTAACACCCCTAAAAATCCCTAAAACCAATAAAAATCCTAAAAAAACCATAGAAATTCATAAAAACAAAAAAAATCCCTTGAATCCCTTAAAACCCCCTGAAAACCATAAAAAACACCTAAAACACATTAAAAACACTAAAAACCATAAAAACCTTAAAAATACACTAAAAACTCTAAAAATCCCTAAAAATAATAAAAAAAAAACTCTAAAAACCTTAAAAACCCTCAAAATTCAAAAAAAATCCCTTAAAACACAAAAATACCCTAAAAACCTTGAAAAACACTAAAACCCCTAAAAACCCCTAAAAACCCCCAAAACCCTCAAATACATAAAAACCCTAGAAACCCTATAAACCCTAAAATACTAACCCCCCCCCCCCAAATCTAAGAAAACGTAAAAAACTTTAAAAACCCTTGAAAACCATAAAAAACACATAAAGAACTTAAAACCCCCTAAAAACCCATAAAAACACTAAAACCCCACTAAATACTCTAAAAACCCTTAAAAACCTAATATTGTTAAAAACATAAAATAACCTTAAAATCCTAAAAACAAAAAAAACTAAAAACCCCAAAGACCCTAAAACCCCTAAAACCCCTTAAAACCCTAAACACCCTAAAAACACTAAAAACCAAAAAACCCTAAACCCCCATAAAACCCTAAAACCTGAAAACCCGAAAACCCTAAAAAATCCCTCAAAATCCCTAAAAACCATATGATTTAAGAAAGATGTTTGATGTGGTCCTTCATCACTTCGCCTTTTTGTACTCCATTTGTTGATTCAGATTTGAAGGGTGAGATGCACTCTCACCCTTGTAGACCCATCTTGTAGTTGTCTGTTTATGTTTATTGAATTTTGGGGGCCTAGAAACCAAAGATGTTCGATGTGGTCCTTCTATTCCTAAACCTCTTCTACCCTAAAAACCCTAAAGAAACCCCTAAAATCCATAAAACCCCTAAAACCCCTTAGAAATCAATGAAAACATAAAAACCCCTAAAAACCCTGAAATCCCCCTAAAAACCATAAACCCCCTAAAAACCTTAAAAAACCAAAAACCCCATAAAAAATATAAAACCCACTAGAAAATATAAAAACCCTTAAAACCCATAAAAACGTTAAAAACTATAAAAACCCTTAAAAACCCTAAAACCCCAAAAGACCCTAAAAAACCTAAAACCCCTTGAAATCCCCTAAAACCCATCAAAACCCTTAAAAACCTAAAAACCCCTAAAAACCCTAAAATAATAAAGATCCTAAAACCCCCTAAAATCCATGAAATCATAAAAAACCCTAAATCCCCATAAAAACCCTAACACCCCAATAAAAAATCTAAAATCTCTTAAAACCCACAAAAACATAAATAAACTCTAAAAAACCTTGAACCCCTAAAAATGTTAAAAATCTTTTAAAAACCTTAATAAACCTAAAATCTCAAAAAATGATAAAAACCCAAAATCCCTAAAAACCCTAAAAAATAATAAAAACCATTGAAAACCCATAAAAATCCCTAAAATAATAAAAACCATAAAAATCCTAAAAAACAAAGAAAAATCCATGAAAATATAAAACTCTAAAAACCTAAAAAAATCCGATGAAAACCATAAAACCCCTAAAAACATTGAAAAATCCTAAAACCCATAAAAACCCTATAAAACCAATAGAAACTCTAAAAAACCTTTAAACCCCTAAAAATATTAAAAATGAAAAAAACATTAAAAACCCTAAAAACTCAAAAAAACCTTAAAACCCCATAAAGATCCTAAAAATCCTGGAAACCCCTAAGAACACTAAAACCCCTGAAAATCCTAAAAAACCCCAAAAAAATCCAAAAAATATCTAAAAACACTACAATCCATAAAAATCCTAAAAGCCCCAAAAAATCCATGAAAACATAAAAACCCCTAAATATCCTGAAAAACACCTAAAAACCATAAAACCACTTAAAAACCTATAAAAACCCATAAAAATCCAAAAAGACCACTAAAAACTATAAAAACCCATAAAACCCATAAAATTTTTAAAAAAAATCTAAAAAACCTTAAAACCCCTTAAAAACTCAAAAAAATCCCCAAAAGCCCAAAAGACCCTAAAACCCTGAAAACCAAAGAACCTCCAAAAAAACCCAAAAAACCCTCAAAATCCCAAAAATCCCTAAAAATATCTAAAAACCCTTAAAATCCTACAAACCCCTAAAAATCCAATAAAACATAAAAACCCTAAAAACCTAACCCCCCCCCCCCCCGCCCCAAAAAATATAAAAACCCCTAATAACCTTAGAAAACCCATAAAAACCCTAAACAAACACTAAAAAATCTTAAAACCCATGAAAACCCTAAAACATTAAAAACATTAAAAAACCTTAAAGGCACTAAAAAACTAAAAAAAACCAAAAACCCAAAAAGGCCATACAACCCCGAGAAACCCTAAAACCCCTAAAAATCCATAAAACCATAAAAAGCCTAAAAACCATAAAAATCGTAAAAAACCCCTAAATATCCCAGGAAATGTAAAAAACCCCTAAAAACTCTGAAAAACCCCTAAAAACCATAAAACCCCTAAAAACCATAAAAAACACTAAAACCCCCTAAAACCACTAAAAACTCTAAAAACCCTTTAAATCCAAAAAAACATTAAAAATATCTAAAAATGCATAAAAACCCTAAAAAACTCAAAATACCCTAAAAACCCAATAAGATCCAAAAAACCTTTGAGCCCCCTAAAAATCCTGAAAACCCCTAAAAACCATCAAAATCCCAAAAAACCAAAAAAACATAAAAATCATAAAAAGCCCCGAAAAATCAATCACAATGTAAAAAACCCTTAAAACTCTGAAAACCCCCCCAAAACTATAAAAACCTCTAAAACCCATAAAAACCCCTTAAAACCCATAAAACCTCTAAGACCACTAAAAACTCTAAAATCAATAATTTATGATCTGATGGATCTTGCTTCGGCAGCAAACCCCCTCCCCCTCGTTGGTGATGGCAGCGTGCGTCTGCGGATCTGGTAAGTGGACTTCAGAGTTTCTTTCTTTTGTGACTCGATGGAGTGGTCTCCTCAAAAGGAGATACACTTTGGTTCCTTCTCAGTCATGGAGGGGAAGGTGTTGTGTCATCTCTCTTGGGAAGAGAAATTTGATGTTGAGGAGAAGGCTTCAGTTCTTTTGGTGAATATTTCTTCAATTGGGGATTATCCTTCTTCAGATGAAACCTTGAAGAAGGATTCAGTGAATAAATCTAGACTTGGGGTCTCAGAGGGTTCTTCCCCTCCATCTGATAACCCTAGATCCATCTAGTTGTTGAATCCGGTTCAGTATAGGGCTAGATATCGAGTTGTGGTTGATTATAGGAAGGATCATCCTTCTACGATTGCTAATATTATTGCTTTCCGGACTTTAGATGTCAACACAGTTGTTATGGAGGTCGCAGTGGAAATTGAAGTGGAGGAAAATCATTGATCGTCTTCTCTGGGTAGAGATGGGGATGCTGGGAAGGTTTTTGATTTAAAAGAGGCTAATGTTGTGTTGGTGGATGACTCGACTGGCTTCCCTTCCTCGATGGATTTGGCATTTCATCCTCCAGTTGATGGGGGTAGGCATCAGAAATTTTGTTTACCTTACCCAATTATAAAAAGTGGTGTGTCCATATGGGTGAACACTCTGGCGGGGTATTTCATTGACAAGAATGTTCCATTATCACTAGTTTCTAGAATTTTAGCTGATTTGTGGGGATCTAATCTCATTGAGACATTATGAAATGATGATGGTTTTTTCTTCTTCAGGTTTCTTTCCTCATGTAACCTAGTTGATCATTTATCCTTCGTCCCATGGTTTTTTTTCAGGTTGATCTGTGATTGTCCATTCATGGAAACCTGTAATTTCCTTGAAAAATGATTCCTTATCTATTTTTCCTATATGGGTGAATCTACAAAGTGTTCCTCTTGAATCATGGACATCATAAGATCTCAGCTACTCTGTGATTGTGGTGGGTAAGCCTCTTTTTGTGAATAAATCCACAGTAGAAATTAGCTAGATCAACAATGATCATTTTGTGTTGATATTTTGGCTAAGTAATTTCTTTAGGAGGAGATCAGTGTGGATTTACATGATGGCCCCTCCATTTCTATTAATGTTAATATGGATGAGTTCCTAAGACCTGTAGCTTCTATAAGGTCTTTAGGCATCATTTTAATCAATGTAAGAAGAATCCACTGGATGATTCTCAGGATGGTTGGACTAAAGTTACTCTGAATAAGAGAATTTATAGGAAGAAAGAGACCCCCAAAGTTTTAGATTTGGATTTGAAGGGGAAGCTGCCCGTATGGGGTTCTGAGAAGAAGGGGTCAGTGGGCGGCTCTATTACTGCTATGAACGATCCTTCTACATCTGATATTTCTTCGGCCCCTGTTGCAAAAGTTCCCCTCCTATAGTTACTAATACGGTTGGCCCCCTTTTGGGGTTGGTTCTTCTATCATGGAAATTCCCGCCCCAATCCTCCTGCTATAACCAGTGCTCTTATCCTGAAAAAGGCTACTGGGATGGTTGTTTCCATTCCTACTTGTAACTATTTTGATTTTTTATCAAAGGAGGTGAAATGAGCTGGAGTTGGCTCAGGTTCTGTCCATGTAGCTTATTCCTCTCCTAATGGGTTTAAGGGTGGTGATGGTCAATGTTTGGATATGGATTTTGTGGAGCTTTCTATTAGTTCTGGTTCGGATCTAGGGGGTTTCCCCTCAATTTTGGGTATCTCTTGGTTAAAAGGGAAGGACATGGATGCTGCTATCGATGATGTTGGGCCTGGTGCTAGCTTTGAGAGCCTCAAGTTATGAGGTTCGTCTAATACAAAATAGGTAGCATCTGCTCCACAAAGTAGTTATTCTATAGATTAGACTAATCATGCCTCCTCATCCCGGAGTGAAAATCCTTTAAGAAAGAAACTAGTCAGAGTTGATGAAATTGAATCAAAGAGGGTGCCTCCTAGGACTGACCCTGGGCTGAGAATTGTTGATTCTTCCTTAACACCTAATGCTCAACATTTGTGTGTGGAATATAAGGGGGATAAACACACTGGGTAGATAGAAGGAGGTTTGTGAGCTTATTATCTCCCATAAGTTTTCCTATTTGGGCCTTATTGAAACAAAGGATAAGTTTGATAATTTTGATGTTGTTTCAAGGAGAATTATGCCTAGAGGGTGTTATCTTTCTAGTCCATATTCTTCTTCTAGACGCTGCATATTGATACTTTATAATCCCTATTTTTTCTATTTTATCTTCAATTTGATTCAATTCAACTAGTGGAGTTCCTTTTTATATGTGTACAGGTGGATGCTTCTTTCTTGATTTCGTTTGTGTATGGCTCCAATTCTTTTACTAAACATAGAATTTTTGGGAGGATATTGCTATCATAAGTTCTATCACTCTTGAGGTTCCCGAAATTTTTTCTTGGTGATTTCAATGTTGTTAGATTCTTGGAGGTTAGATGTGGGGGTGAATGGATTGGGATTCATCTATGTATGAGTGTAACCGGGGAATTATTCAAGTTATCCTGGATGATTTTTGTTTTACAAGGTTGATATTTTTTAGAGAAAGGGTAATTATATGGTTCTGGGGAAGCTAGAAATATCCTTGGTGAACTCTTCTTTGTTTTCCAAATTTCTCTATTCTTTTGGTGACTTCCTTCCTTTTGGGTTCTCAGATCATACTCGTATTATTATCAGAACTGGTGAAGGGCTGCAATCAGGGAAGTTACCCTTTAAAATTTTCAACTATTGGGATGATTATGATGGGTTTTTATGGTTTTTTTGCTTGGAATGAAAGGATCATTGGTTCCATGATGTTCCAGGTTTATCAAAAGCTCAAAAGGGTCAAGAAATCCCTTAGGAACCTGTATACTCAAATATCAGCTCAGGCTTCCTCTGAAGTCTCCTTAATTAAGAGGGAGCTCTCGGACTGTCAATCCTCTGTAGTGCTCCAAGGTCTATATGATACCTCATTTAGAATTGAAAATAAAGTAATAGAAAGTTTAAATACCTTTACCCTAATGGAATATCATTCAGTTCAACAAAAGAGCATAATCCAGTGGATTAAATATGGGGATCACAACTCATCTTTTTTCTTCAACTCAGATAAGGCCAGGTTCAATTATTTGAAGTTGGTTCTGATTCGAAGAGGTTATTGGTCTGAGTCTATGAACTCGGAAATTATTATAGGGTAAACAGTTGACTTCTAAATATCGTTGGGTGGTTCCTCTTATGGTTTGTATCATGAAGGGAGAGCTCGGTTAGTGAGTTTTTTTAGTAATGTTTTTGAGAAGGGATGCATCGAGGAGTTAGTTAAGCAAGTTAATCCGGGGGAGGTTTAACGGGATCTATTTTCAATCCATACAAATAAATCTCCATGCTTGGATGGTTTCAATGCTTTTTTCTTCCATAGAACATAGTCTTTGGTTGGCTCTAATGTGACTTTGGCAGTTTTGGTGTTTTTCAGGTTTGAGAAGTTGCTGAGGGACGATAGTGTTTCTATTATTTCTATGATTACTAAGGTGCCTAATGCCTATTTTCTTTATTATTTTCAGCCTATATCTTTCTATAATACTATCTATTAATGATTATCCAAAATCTTAGCATCCATATTAAAGAAGGTCCTACTTAATTTCATAAATAAGGACCAATCAACCATTAGTCATGGGAGGTAGATCTATGATAATATTTTTATGGATCAATAATTAATGTGGGGGTACCAACTAGATTCTAGGGTTCCTAGATGTGATTTTAAAATTAATATTTTCAAGGCCTTTTATTCGGTTATATAGTAATTTATTCGGGGGGTTCTATGGAGCTTCTTAGATTCCCTATCAGGTTCTCATCTTGGATTAAAAGGTGTGTCACTTATTCCATGTTCTTTGTTAATATTAATGGTGGCTTGTATGGTTATTTTCTTAGGAAGAGAGGGCTAATGCTAGGTGATCCTATTCCTCCCTTTCTTTTTATGATCTACATGGAGGCTTTTTCTCAAATTTTGGAATCTCTGATTTCTAGCTCTAGCTCTTTAAAATTCCATTGGAGATGTGGTAAGATTTCTATTTCCCATTTATGATTTGCAAATGATTTTTTGTTGTTCTCTTTTGTAAATGTGGAGTTTTTTTAGTCTTAAATAAGGAACTTGATATTTTTATTCTATATCTGGGTTTTCTATTAATTTCTCCAAGTCTTTCATATTCTTGGTTGGGATGTCTGATGAGGTTAAGTAAAGTATCTAGGCTATTATGGTTCTCAATGTTGGTTTCTTACTAATATCTTACCTTGGGGTTCCTCTAATCACCGCTATATTTAGATTGGTAGATTTAATTTGTTATGGAGGAGAAGATTATTTGAAGAATCATGGTTTGGACTCATAATTTTCTATCCTTTGTGGTTCAGTTTCAACTTTTCCAATCAATTTTATTCATCATCCAAGATTACTGGTGTTCTCATTTTATCTTGCACATGAAGGTGGTTAAGTTGATTTATGCCAAGATTAGGTGATTTATTTGAAAGGGTTCATCTCTTATTATGATAGGGGATAAGGTGGCTTGGTATTTGGTTATCATATCCAAAGAGGAAGGAGGCTTAGGGATTAAAAATGTTGAGGATTAGAACATAGCTTCCATGGATAGGTATGTCTGGGACTTATCCTCTCCCTCATTTTCTTCATTCTGGGAGGACTGGGCACATCTCTTTTTTGCTTGGATGCTCTTAGTTCTAGGTAGCCAAAGTTCTATGGAATTGTTCTTGGACTTGGAGGAAATTTGTGGGACTTCTGGATTTCATCAATGATTTCATTTCTTTCTTAGTAGGGAATGGTTCTAATATCTCCCTTTGGTTCGACCCTTGACCCTTGGATTCCTAGGGGACCACTTTTCTCTACTATTGATGATTGCATCATCTATGAATAAGGTCTTCCTTATTCTTCTAATGAATCTGATAATATCTTATATGGGAGATAGATCTTACTCTACTTATTTTTGTTGATTTGTGGGACATTCATTAGGAGATTCTTATGCTTCCTGACCTGGGAGGAAATTATGATGGTATCCTTTGGAATAGGCATCTAGATTTTTCTGTTAGGAATGTTTGTGATACTCTTAGACAGAAGTTTTCACTTGTAACATGGAATTCCTTAGTGTGTAATTAGTTTATCCCTATGATATTTTCCTTTATTTTGTGGCATTCTATTCTCAATCGACATCCTACCAAAGATAGACTACGTTGTAGAGGGATTGCTTTCCCTAACTGTTCCCTTATTTGCGAATCTTCCTCTAAGGATATGGATCACTTATTTGTTAATTGTTATTTTTATTGTAATATTTGGAATTCCCTTCTTAGTCACCTCAATGTGACCTATTAGGCCTCTTGTTTCTCTAATGTCATTGATTGTTTCTTGGAGAAATTCCTCGATGGTTCTCTACAGAATATTTTGGGAAGACATGGGTTATCTTATTTGATTTACTTCATTTGGAAGGAGGGAAATTATCACCTGCATGGTAGTCCTCACCATAATGTTAGTTATGTGTGGTTGAAGCTAGAGGTTTCTCTTCATTCTATAATGTCCTCATTCAATATTTCCCCTAAAATTAGTGAAAATTAAGAGCTAGTTTGGTGATGGATTTCCCTCGCTCATTTCATCAGGATGGTTTCTTTTTTCTGTCTTGATCCCCATCATTTTGGTGTTTATATGGTTTATTAGCTGGATTTGGATATGTTGGTTTGGTTTATTTATGGATATGGGTATTGGGATGCTTTTGGAGTTTTATTTGGTTGGTGTCTTACTGGATGCAGGTGGTCATCCAAATAGCTGCATAGTGCTGATATTACTGGGTGCGATTGGGATGGGGAGGATGTGCAGACAATGTTACCTTCTCTTGGATGGTTTGTTATTGTGTGGTGGTTTTGTGATAATTTGTTGGATTTTGAATTCAATGTGATGGGGTTGTTTTGGTGTGATTGTTTTGGTTTCTTGCTTGCAGGGGTATGAGTGTGGTGCTAGGGGATGCAGGTTGCAGTTCGGTCTTTGTGGTTTCGTTTGGTGCTTCTGCGTGGAGGTATGATAGGCCTGGCTATTTGGCTCTTACTAGAGAGTTGGAGGTTGGGGGTTCGGTTCTGGCTATTTTAAGGTGTTTGGGTGGTGCGTTTGGAGTGGTAGCGGTTGCATCTACATGGTGTTTTGGCATAAGTTTTGGTTGTACGTTTCTATTTGCAGGTCTTGTTTTGGTAGTTTTGGCTTGCTGGGTGGTGCAGATGAGTTTGTGTTGTGGTACTTGGGCATGGGATGGTTATAGTATATTGTGATGGTGTTGTGGTAGGTTCTATATGGTGGTGTATTGGATGTATCTCAAATTTTAAGTCCTTGGTTGGGTTGGGTGCTTATTTTTTGGGTTACCTTGCCTGTAGGTTGAGGTATGTTTGGTTGCAATTTGGAAGGGGTGATGGTCATGTGTGTGTGTGTGCATGTGTACATGCTTTCAGGTTGGTGTGCATGTGTTTTTGCATGTTTAGGAGTGTGGATTGGTTGCTTCTTCCTTGCCTGGTTTTGGTTGTGGTGGGATTTTGAGCTTCTATGCGTTCTTGACATGCGGCTGCTTGGTATTTTTTGTTGTTGTCTTCTCTAAAGCTTGACTTCTACTGGGCTCGAGTGCTACTTATGATTCGTGTGCTCTTGGTGGTGGTGTCGGCTTCTCGGTTTGTGTGCTTTTGGTGGGGGTATTGCTTCTGTCAGTCATCTCGTTCACTACTTGTTGGGCTCATCCTACCCCTGTTGTTCGTGTGCTTTTGATACTGTCAGTTTCTCAATGGGTATTCCACTGGTCTGCTTGTTGCCTATTTCTTTATGGGTATGCCTTTGGTTTTCTTTTGTTTGCTTACTCTGGTTTCTTTCTTTCCCTAACCTTGTGTTTTGGACTGCTTGGCTCACCCTCGGGTGATCATTTGTAACTAATCTTTTTCCTATATATACTTTCTATTTGTCTTGCAAAAAAAAACACTAGAATCCCTTAAAAACCCCAATTTTTTTTGAAAAACTCTAAAATCCTTAAAACCCTAAAAAACATTAAAATAACTTAAAACCCCAAAAGATCATAAAAATCTTGAAAATCCCTAATAACCCCTGATTAACCCTAATAACCCTCAAAATCCCAAAAAAACCCTAAAAACAATAAAAATCCTAAAAACCCTCTTAAAATCAAGGAAAACATAAAAACCCTTGAAAACCCTGATAAACACCTAAAAACCCTAAAAACCCCTAAAACCCATAAAACACTAAACCCAATAAAAACCCTAAAAAACCACAAAAAAATCTAAAAAAACATAAACCCCTAAAAAGGTTAAATACACTAAAAACTGTAAAAACCCTAAAAACTCAAAAAAAAACCCCCAAAATACCCTAAAAACCTTGAAAAACTGTAAAAACCCTAAAAACCCAAAAAACTAAAAAAACAAAAAAACCCAAGAAACCTAGAAAACCCTGAAAAACCTAAAAAAATCCTAAAAATCCATAAAACCCCTAAAACCCCTTAAAACCCTCAAAATCCCTGAAAACATTAAAAATACCTAAATACCATAAAAATCCTAAACCCCCCCTAAAAATCCATAAAAACACTAAAAACCCTAAAAACCTCTAAAAACCAATAAAACTCTACAAAAAATTTAAAACCCTAAAAACCCCAAAATACCCTAAAATCCTTGAAAACCCCTAAAAACACCTGAAGTCTCCTAAAAATCTTCAAAATCCCTAAAAACCCTAAAACCCCCAAAAACATAAAGGCCATAAAACCCCTTAAAAATCCATGAAAACGTAAAAAGCCCTAAAACCTAGAAAATCCAATGAAAACAATAAAAACCCATTAAAAACTATAAAAACCCTTAAAATCCATAAAAACATCAAAAAACTCTAGAAAACCTTAAACCTCTAAAAATGTTAAAAAAACTCTAAAAAACCATAAACCCTAAAAACTCAAAAAAACCCTAAAAACTCTGAAAAACACTAAAACCCCCTAAAAACCCCTAAGAACCATAAAAATCATAAAAAACCCCAAAAATTCCATGAAAACATAAAAAAAATAAAAATCGAAAGCCATAAAAACCCCTAAAAACCTTAAAAATCATAAAACCCATAAGAACCTTAAAAACCCACTAAAAACACTAAAACCCTTTAAAACCCATAAAAACATTAAAAAAACTCTAAAAAATCTTAAAACACCCAAAAAAATCCCAAAACCCCATAAATACCCCAAGAACTTTGAAAACCCCTAAAAATATTAAAAGCCCATAAAAAGCCTAAAACCCCTCAAAATACCTAAAAACACTAAAAAACCTTTATATCCATAAAAATCCTAAAAAACCATAAAAATCCATGAAAACATAAAATACCCTAGAAGCCTTCAAAAACCTCCAAAAATAATAAAACCCCTAAGCCCCTATAAAAACATAAAAAAACTACTAAAAACTCTAAAAATCCATAAACCCCTAAAAGGTTTAAAAGCTCTAAAAGCCCTTAAAAACCCTGAAAAACTCGAAAAAGATCCCCAAAACCCAAAAAAATTCCTAATAACCCTGAAAACCACTAAAAATCCTAAAATATCTGTAAAACTCTAAAAACCCTCAAAATTCCTAAAAACACTAAAAGACCCTAAAAACCATAAAAATCCTAAAACCACCTAAAAATTCATGAAAATGTAAAAAATCCAAAAAAACCTAAAAAACCCCTAAAATCCAAAAAACCATTAAAAACCTTAAAACAAACACATAAAACACCTAAAACCTCTAAAAAATCTGAAAACCCCTAAAAACATTAAAAAATTCTAAAAACCCTTAAAGTCACCAAAAAAACTCAAAAAAAACCTAAAAACCCAAAAGACCTTAAAACCCCGAGAACCCCTAAAAACACTCAAAATCCCAAACACCCATAAAAACCCTAAATACCCTAAATACCCTAGAAATCCTAAAAAACCCCTAAAAATTCATGAAAACGTAAAAAACCATAAAAAATCAGAAAAAAAACCCCTTAAAACCACAAAAACCACAAAAACCCATAAAACCCCCCAAAAAAACCTTAAAAACCACTAAAATCTCTACAAACCCTTTAAATTCCTAAAAACGATAAGAAACTATAAAAAACTGTAAATCACCTAAAAACTCAAAAAACCCCTAAAAACACAAAAGACCCTAAAAACCCTCAAAATCCCAAAAACCCTAAAAACCATAAAAATCCTAAAAACCCCCTTAAAATCGATGAAAATATAAAAAAAACCTTAAAACCCTAAAAAACCATGAAAACTGTAAAAACCCCTAAAAACATTTAAAATCTCTAAAAACCCTAAAATACCTAAAAACTCTAAAGTCCCTCACAACCCCTAAAAAGGTTAAAAACTATAAAAACCTTAAATACACTAAAAACATAAAAAACCCCAAAAAACACAAAAAGGCCTTAAAAACATTGAAATCCCCTAAAAACTCTTGAAAACCAATGAAAACCACCAAAAAACCTCAAAATCCCAAAAAACCCCTAAAACCCCTAAAAATATTAAAAATATCTAAAAACCCCTAAAACCCCTAAAAACTCAACCCCTCTAAAACCAAAAAGGCCCTAAAAACCTTGAAAAACTATAAAAACAAAAAAAACCCTAAAAAACCCCAAAAACTATAAAACCCCTCAAAATCCTTAAAACCGCTAAAAACCCAAAAATCATAAAAATCCTAAAAGACCCTAAAATACATGAAAACATAAAAAACACGACAAAACCTCAAAACCCCCTAAAAATGATACAAATCCCTAAAAACATAAAAAATCATAAAAATCCCTAAAATCCTAAAAACCACTAAAAAATATAAAAACCCATTAAACCCCTAAAATCCCAAAAGAACCTATTACCTTGAAAACCCCCAAAAACCCAAAAAAACCTAAACCCCTCAAAATACAAAAAAAAACCTAAAAACCATTAAAATACTAAAAACCCTTAAAATTCGTTAAAATAAAACCCCCTGAAAACCCCTGAAAACCATAAATCCCACCGAAATTTTAAAAACAAAAAAACCCATAAAACCACTAAAAACTCTAAACCCCCATAAAATCCATAAAAACATTAAAAACTATAAAAAACCTAAAACCCTTAAAATAATCAAAAACCACTAAAAACCCAAAAAGATCCTAAAAACACTAAATAACACTAAAAACCCTAAAACCAATGAAAACCCCAAAACCCCCTCAAAATCCATAAAAACCCTAAAAACCATAAAAATCTGAAATACCCCTAAAAATGCATGAAAATTTAAAAACCGCTAAAAAACCCAACCCCCCTAAAAACCATAAAATCCCCGAAAACCTTAAAACCCTAAACCCCCTAAAAACCTAAAAACCACTAAAAACTCCAAAAACCATTAAAACCTCTAAAACATTAAAAATATATAAAAACCCTCAGAAACCCTAAAAACTCAAAAAACCCTAAAGTCCCAAAAATACCCTAAAAAACCTGAAAAGCCCTAAAAACCCCTCAAAACTCTAAAACCACAAAAATCCCTAAAAAACCTAAAAACCAAAAAAATCCTAAAAAACCCCTAAAAATCCAGGAAAATGAAAACCCCCCCTGAAAACCCCTAAAAACCATAAAACCCCCTAAAACCCATAAAAACTATAAAAACACTTAAAACCCCTAAAAATGTTAAAAAAACTCAAAAAAACCATTAAACCCTTGAAAATATAAAAAACCCCTCAAAACCAAAAAAGGCAAGAAAAACCCTGAAAACCCTAAAATACTCAAAATCCATAAAAAACCCTAAAAACCATAAAATTTCTAAAAACCCACTAAAAATCCATGAAAACAAAAAAACCATAAAAAACACCTAAAAACCAAAAAATCCCCTAAAAACCTTAAAGAAGCCTAAAAACCCATAAAAACCCAAAAAAACATAAACATTCTAAAAACCCTCAAACACCTAAAAAATTAAAAAAACTCTAAAAAACCATAAAACCCTAAAAAACTAAAAAATCCCAAAAATCCAAAAAAGACCCCAAAACCCCGAAAAAAGCCAAAAACACAAAAAAACCCTAAAAACCCAAAACACCCTCAAAATCCCTAAAATACCTAAAAACCATAAAAACCATAAAAACCAAATAAATCCTAAAAACCCCCTAAAAAACCATGAAAATGTAAAAAAACCCTAAAAACCATGAAAACCCCCTGAATACAATAAAAACCCCTAAAAACCCATAAAATCCCTAAAAACCAACTAAAAATTCGAAAAACCCTTGAAACCCCAAATAACATTAAACAAATATAAAAAACCTTAAACCCCCTAAAAAACTCAAAAAAAATCCATAAAAAACCAAAAGAACCAAAAAACCCTAAAAAACCAAAAAACCAAAAAAACCTCTGAAAACCCATAAAATCCATCAAAATCCCTTAAAACCCTAAAAACAATATAAAACCTAAAACCCCCCAAAAATCAATAAAAACATAAAAAAACCCGAAAAAACCATTGAAAACCCTAAAATCCACTAAAAATTCTAAAAACCCTTTAAACCGCAAAAAATATTAAAAAAATCTAAAAACCTTTAAAACCCTTAAAACCCTAAAAACCCTAAAAAACTCTGAAAAACCCTAAACACCCTAAAAACCCTAAACCCTTAAGAAACCCTAAAAACCATAAAATTTCAAAAAATCCTTAAAAACCATAACTATCCTAAAAACCCCTAAAAATCCATGAAAATTTAAAAAACCCTTAAAATTTTGAAAATTAGAAAAATTAATAAAAACAATAAAAGACCCTAAAACCACTAAAAACTCTAAAAACCCTTAAAACCATTAAAAAATTTAAATAACTCTAAAAAACATTAAAATCCATAAAAAACATGAAAAAAACCTAAAATCCCAAAAAGACCCTCAAAACCTTGAAAAAAAATAAAAACCCTAAAACCCCTGAAAAACCCTAAACCCCATAAAGACCCTAAAGAACCATAAATTCCATAAAAATCCTAGAAAACCCCAAAATCCATGAAAACATAAAAAAATCCTAAAAATGCTAATAAATCCCTAAAAAATATAAAACCCTCTAAAAACTAAACCCCCACCAAAAAATCCCCATAAAACCCTTAAAATTCACTGAAACTCTAAAAATCCCTAAAACCCATAAAAATGTTAAATTACTCTAAAAACCTTAAAACCCCAAAAAAATAAAATAAAACCCTAAAACCAAAAAACATCCTAAAAACCTTGAAAACCCCTAAAAACCCTAAAAACCCCTAGAAACCCCAAAAACCCTAAAAACCCTAAAACACTCTAAAAACCCTCAAAATCCTAAAAACACCCTAAAATCCATGAAAACGTAAAAAACACTAAAAACCCTAAAAACCACAAAAAAACTCTAAAAACCCTTAAAACCCCAATAAAAAATTATAAAAAACATTAAAACCCTAAAAAACTCAAAAAATCCCAAAAGACACTAAATGTTTTGAAAAAAACCTAAAATCCCTAAAACCCCTGAAAAACTCTCAAAATCCATAAAAATTCTAAAAACCGTAAAAAGCATAAAAATCCTAAAAAACCATAAAAATCCATGAAAATATAAAAAATCCTAAAACCCATGAAAACATAAAAACATCTGAAAACATTAAAAATCCAAAAAACATGTAAAAAACCTAAAAACAACAAAAAACTCTAAAACCATTAAAACACCTAAAATTTTTAAAAACTATAAAAAACCATAAAACTCAAAAAAAACTCAAAAAACCCTAAACCCCAAAGGACCCTAAAAATCCTAAAAAACCTTGAAAAATCTAAAAACCCATAAAAACCCTAAAAAACTTAGAATCCCTAAAAACCCTAAAAACCGTAAAAACCATAAAAATCCTTAAAATCCACCTAAAATCCATGAAAATGCAAAAAAACCAAAAAACCTTGAAAAACCCTTGAAATTCATAAATACCCCTAAAAACCATAAAAACCGTAAAAACCAATAAAACCCTGAAAACCACTAAAAACCTGACCCCCCTCCCCCTTAAAACCCCTAAAAACATCCAGAAAATCTAAAAACCCTAAAAACCACTAAAAAGAACACTAAAAACTCAAAAAGTCCCTCAAAACACTGAAAAACCCTAAAAATCCTAAACACCTGAAAACCACTTTGAACCATAAAAATCATAGAAACCCTAAAAATACCTCAAACCATAAAAATCCTAAAAAAACCAAAAAATCCATGAAAATGAAAAAAAAACCCTAAAAACCAAGAAAAACCCATGAATACCCTAAAAACCACAAAAAATGCTAAAAACCTTAAAAGCCCATAAAACAACTAAAAACCACAAAAAATCTCTAAAAACCCTTAAAAATGTAAAAAGGCTAAAAACTCTAAAAACCCAAAAAAAACTAAAAGACCAAAAAGACCATAAAAACCCTAAAAATATGAAATATCTAAAAACCCTTAAAAACCCTAAAAACTCTCAAAATCACTAAAAACCCTAAAACCCATGAAAATCCAAAAAAACCCTAAAAATCCATGAAAATGTAAAAAGCTCTAAAAACACTAAAACCCACCTAAAAACCATAAAAACCCTAAAAACCCACTAAAAATCTAAAACCCCTTTAAACCCCTAAAAACATTAAAAATTCTAAAAAACCTTAAAATCCCTAAAAATATAAAAAAAACCTAAAAAACCCAAAAGACCCTAAAAACCTTGAAAACCCCTAAAAACCCCTGAAAAACCATCAAAATCCATAATAACCCTCAAAAATCATAAAAACCATAACAATCCTAAAAACACCTAAAAATCCATAAAAACATAAAAAACCTGAAAAACTTTTAAAAATCCTAAAAACCTTTAAACCCCTAAAAACATTAATAACCCACAAAAACTCTAAAAACCCTTAAATCCCCAAAAAAATGTTAAAAAACTCTAAAAACCTCACATCCATTAAAAACCCTAAAGATATAAAAATACCCTAAAAACCCTAAAAACCCCTAAAACCCCTAAAAAACCCAAAAAACCCCTCCAAATCCCTAAAAACTATAAAAACCCTAAAAACTATAAAAACCCAAAAAACCTCTAAAAATCCATGAAAATGTAAAAAATCCTAAAAACCCTAAAATCCCCCCCCCCAAACAATAAAAAAACTTAAATGTCCATAAAAACTAATAAAAAGTCTAAAAATATTTTACACCCCTCAAACATTAAAAACTCTAAAAAACCTTAAAACATTAAAAACTCTAAAAAAAAACTTAAAAACCCTAAAAAAACTCACAAAAACCCTAAAAACTTCAAAATACCCTAAAAATATTGAAAAACCCCCAAAATAACCAAGAAAACCGATCAATATCCCTAAAATTCCAAAAAACCATAAAAATCCTAAAGAACCCCTAAAAATCAATAAAAACGTAAAAACCCTAAAGACTCTAAAATCCCCCAAAAAATCATAAAAAACCCAAAAAACCCTAAAAACTACTAAAAAACCTTAAAACCCATAAAAATGTTAAGAATATCTAAATAACCTTTAAACCCCTAAAAATATAAAAAAACCCGAAAACCCCAAAAGGACCCTTAAAACCCTAAAAACCCAAAAACCCATAAAAACCCTTGAAAGAGACTAAAACCCCACAAAATTCCTAAAACCCCTAACAACCCCAAATATCCTAAAAACCCCAAAAAATCCATGAAAACGTAAAAAACATTGAAACCCCCCTAAAAACCATAAATAACCCTAAATACCTTAAAAACCTCTAAAACCCCATAAAAACCACTAAAAACTCTAAAAACCCTTAAACACCTAAAAATGTAAAAAACTCTAAAAACTGATAATAACCATAAAACCCCTAAACCCACTAAAATCCCTAAAAACCCATAAAAATCTAAAAACACATTTAAAAACCTAAAAACACATGAAAAACCCTAAAAACAGTTAAAATCCCTAGAAACCCTGAAAACCATAAAAATGTTAAACCCCCCCTAAAAATCCATGAAAATGTAACAAGCCCTAAAAACTCGAAAAACCCCCTAAAAACCATAAAAACCTTAAAAACCTTAAAAAACATAAAAAATCCATAAACCCCTAAAAACCACTAAAAATTATTTAAAACCCCTTTAAACCCCTGAAAATGCTAAAAAATCTAAAAAACCTTAAAAACCCTAAATAACCCAACCTTGCAAAAAACCCTAAATAACTCAAAAAAACATAAAACCCCAAAAGACCTAAAAAACCATGAAAAAACATAAAAACCCCAAAAAACCCCTTCAAAACCCCTAAAACCACTCAAAATAAATAAAACACCTAAAATCAATAAAAATCCTTAAAACCCCCAAAAAATCTATGAAAATGTAAAAACCCCTAAAAAACTCCTAAAAAACATAAAACCCCTAAAAACCTTAAAAATCCCAAAACACGTAAATACCCTAGAAACACACTGAAAACTCTAAAAACCCTTTAAACCCCTAAAAACAATAAAAAATGATAAAAACCTTAAAAATCTATAAAAACTCAGAAAAACCACTAAAATCCTAAAAAATACTAAAAAACCCCGAAAAACCCGAAAAACCCTCAAAATTCCTAAAAACCATAAAAACCATAAAAATTATAAATACCCCTAAAAATACATGAAAATGTAAAAAACCATAAAAACCTAAAAAACCCATGAAAACTATAAAAAACCCTAAAAATGATAAAAACACTAATAACCAAAAAGACTAAAAAACCAAAAAAATATAAAAACCCTTTAAAACCCTAAAAATGTAAAGAAACCCTAAAATCCTTAAAAACTAAAAAAACCTAAAAACCCAAAAAAACATAATAACCCTGAAAAACCCTAAAAACCCTAAACCCCTGAAAAACCCTAAAAACCCTGAAAACACTAAATAACCTAAAATCCATAGAAATCCTAAAAACCCTTAAAATCCATGAAAACCTAAAAAACCATAAAAACTTTGAAAAAACCGAAAAACCTAAAAACCCTAAAAACCTTAAAAAACCCAAAATCCCCATAAAACCCCTAAAACCCACTAAAATCTCAGAAATCTCTAAAAACCCCTAAAAATGTTAAAAACTATAAAAAATATTAAAAACCATAAAAACTCAAAAACAACCCAAAAAACCCAAGAAACCCTGAAAACTCCTATAACCAATTAGAACCTCTAAAAACCCTAAAAACCCTCAAAATCCATTATAACTCTAAAAACCACCAAAAACCACCAAAAACCATAAAAATCCTAAGAAACCCCCTAAAATTCCATGAAAATGTAAAAAACCCTAAAAACCCTGAAATCCCTTGTAAACCATAAAACCCATAAAACTTTAAAAAAACCCACTAAAAACACTAAAACCCCTAAAAACATTAAAAACTCTAAAAAACCTTAAAACCTTAACAAACTCAGAAGAAAACCTAAAAACCCTGAAATCCCTTGTAAACCATAAAACCCCTAAAACTTTAAAAAAACCCACTAAAAACACTAAAACCCCTAAAAACATTAAAAACTCTAAAAAACCTTAAAACCCTAACAAACTCAGAAGAAAACCTAAAAACCCGAAAGACCTTAAAACCCTTGAAAAACCTAAAAAACTGAAAACCCTCTAAAAAATTGTAAAAACACTCAAAATCCCTAAAAACAATAAAAACCATACAAATCCTAAAAACAGCTAAAAATCCATGAAAACATAAAAAACCCTAAACCCCCCTAAAAATAATAAAAACCAGTAAAAATATCCAAAAACCCTAAAAACCCCCAAACCCATTAAAAACTATAAAAACCATATAAACCCCTAAAACGTTAAAAAACACTAAAAACCCTAAAATGAACTAAAAACTCAAAAAGCCTTAAAACCCCCAAAAGACCCTAAAAACCACAAAAAACCCTAAAAACCCAAGAAAAACCATAAACCCTTCAAAATACCTTAAAACCCTAAAGACACCTAAAAACCATAAAAATCAGAGAAAATCCCTAAAAATCCATGAAAACATAAAAATTCCTAAAAATCATAAAAACCCCCTAAAAACCATAAACACCACTAAAAACCTTAAAAACCCAAAAAACCCAAAAAACCCACTTAAAACACTAAAATCCCACAAAATCCTAAAAATGTAAAAAAAATTATAAAGACCATTAAACCTTCTTAAAAACCCAAAAAAAATCCATAAAAACCCAAAATGACCCTTAAAACCCTAAGAACCTCTAAAAACTCTCAAAACCCCTAAAACCATAAAAGACCATAAAACCCATAAAAACCCAAAAAACCCCATAAAATTTTTGAAAACATAAAAAACCCCTAAAAACCACAAAAAACCTTTAAAAAACAAATAACCAATAAAAACCTTAAAAACCACAAAAAAAACTCTAAAAAAATCTTAATACCCCTAAAGATATTAAAAACACTAAAAACCCATAAAATCCCTGAAAAAATCAAAAAACCATAAAAACCCAAAAGACCCTAAAAACCATGGAAAACCCTAAAAACCCCTGAAAACCCTAAAAACCTTCAAAATATCGAAAAATCATAAAAAACCTAAAAAACAAAATAATCCTAAAAAACCCCTAAAAATCCATGAAAACGTAAAAGACCCTAAAATCCCTGAAACACCCCTAAAGACCATAAAAACCCCTAAAAATTTTAAAACCCCCTAAAAACCCATAAAACCCCAAAAACCAATTAAAACTTTTAAAACCTTTTAAACCCATAAAAATGTTTAAAGACTCTAAAAAACCTTAAAACCCAAAAAAACTCAAAAAACCCTAAAAACCCTAAAAAGACCCTAGAAACCCTAGAAACACCAAAAACCCCTAAAAACCCATAAAAACTCTCCAAATCCATAAAAATTCTAAAATAACACTAAAAAAATATAGATACTAATAAACCCCTAAAAATCCATGATAACGTAAAAAACCCTAAAAACCATTGAACCCTTAAAAACCATAAAAACTAATAAAAACAATAGAAAACCCTAAAACCCCATAAAACCCCTAAAACCACTAAAAACTAGAAAACCCTTAAAACTCCTAAAAATGTTGATAAACTCTAAAAAATATTAAAAACCCTAAATTACTAAAAAAACACCTAAAAACAAAAAAAAAGAACATAAAAACCCTAAAACCCATAAAAACCCGTGAAAACCCTAAAATGATTAAAATCACTAAAAACCCAAGAAAAACTTGAAACCATAAAAATCCTAAAAACCCCTAAAAATCCATGAAAACGTAAAAAATTCTGTAAACCCTGAAAACACCTGAAAACCATAAAATCCCCAAAAAACATAAAAAACCTTAAACCCAAAAGAAACCCCTAAAAACAATTAAAAACATGAAATATCATTAAGCACCTAAAAATGCTAGAAATCTCTAAAAACCCATAAAACTGTAAAAAAAACCCTAAACCCCCCCCCCTAAACCCTTAAAGACCATAAAAGACCAAAAAACCATACAAACCCTACAAACCCTACAAACCCCTAAAAACCCTCAAAATACATAAAAACCCTAAAAACCATAAAAACCTAAAAACACCCTGAAAATCAAAGAAAACTTAAAAAAATTAAAAACCCTAAATAACCCCTAAAAAGCAGGAAACCCCATTAAAACCTCAAAAATCCACAAATACCCATAAATACCCAAAAACACTAAGAACTCTAAAAACACTTAAAACCCATAAAAAAATTAAAAACACTAAAAACCCTTAAAAATTCAAAAAACCTCAAAACAAAACCCTAAACCCCCAAAAAACCCTGAAAAAACCTAAAACTACAAAAAATACCTAAACCCCTTAAAAACCATCAGAATCCCTAAAAACCCTAAAAAAAGAAAACCCATAAAAAATCTAAAAACCCCTAATAATCCATGAAAACATAAAAAACCCTAAAAACCCTAAAAAACCCCCCAGAAAAACATAAAAACCCCTAAAAACTCAAAAACCCTAAAAACCACTCAAAACTAAAAAACCGTTAAAAAGCCTAAAAACATTTAAAGACTCTAAAAAACATTAAAATAAGAAAAAAATCAAAAACACCTAAAACCCAAAACGACCCTAAAAATCTAAAAACCCTAAAAAACCCTGAAAATCACAAAAACTATCTAAATCCCTAAAAATACTAAAATAATCTTAAAAATAATACAGATCCACAAAACCCCCTAAAAATCCATGATAACGTAAAAACTCTAAAAACCTTGAAAACCCATAAAACAATAAAAACCCCTAAAAACCAATGAAAACTGAAAAAACCATTAAACCACTTAACAAAGTTAAAAAACTATAAACACCTTAAAACCCCCAAAACTCAAAAAAACTAACAATAATAAAAGGCCAAAAAACCCTTAAAACATTGAAAATCATAAAAACCCTTGAAAAACTGTAAAAACCTAAAAAACCCTAAAAACCCTAAATTCATTAGAAACAAAAAAAAATCCTAAAACCCCCTAAAAATCCATGAAAAATTGAAAAAACCTAAAACCCCCTGCAAACAATAAAAACCCTAAAAACCTTTAGAAATCCTAAAACCCAAAAAAAAAACACTAAAAACTACTAAAAACTCAAAAAACACTTTAAACCCTTAAAAACGTTAAAAACTCTAAAACCCAAAAAAACCCAAAAAAACCCTTAAAAACCCTAAAAGACCCTAAAAACTATCGAAAACCCTAAAAATCCTAAAAACCCTTGAAAACCCTAAACACCCTCAAAATCCCTGAAAACCATAAAAAACCTAAGAAACCCTTAACATCAATGAAAACCTAAAAAACCCTAAAAACCCTGAATATCCCTTGAAAACCAAAAAACCCCTTAAAAATATGAAAAATACCAAAAACACATAAAAAGAATAAAAAGCACTAAAAATCTAAAAAACCCTTAAAATCCCTAAAAATGTTAAAGAACTCTAAAAACCTTTAAAATCCTCAAAAACTCAAAAAAAACCCTAAAACCCCAAAACAACCCAAAAAACCCTGAAAAAACATAAAACCCATTGATACACAATCCAAGACCTACTTGGAATTTTCCTAGGAACTTTGTTCAATGTTTGTCTGTTGAGCACCCAAATCACTGTAAGAAAACAAGTGAAATGTGGTGTAGATAGTGAAAATGAGAAGTATGGGGGAAATGTTCAAGGTAAAACCCAAATATAACTTGTCTCTAAAAACTATAGACACAATATTCTACAAAGGATGTACAATCCTTTTTTAAGTAAATAATTAAGCAAGAATGCAAATGTTGAAAGCCAAACACACCATAATAACATTACCTTCATTCATGGTGTGCAAAGAGTACAAGGGATGGCTATTTATAGCCAAAGATAGCATGAAATTCGAATCATACCATGGGGTGGATCTTTACATTAGTCCAATTCCTAGTTTTCCATATTCAAAAATCCTAAAGGATTCTTTTGAAAACTTTCGAACTTGCCCATGACTTTAAGAGACAAGTAGCACACCCTTTTGGAAAAGTAAACTCAGGTAGCTCACAACCATTTGACTTTTAATTTTCCATGGTGGCGAGAGCTTGAAATTCGTATCACACCTTGGGTTGGGTTTTTAAAATCATTTTTGGGCCATAATTAGTGTAATTATAGGACTGGATGCTTCCCCCAGAAAAGGGTGTTGGGCCTCCTCTTGGAATTCCATGATTAACCCGTTTAAGGACTCCTTCATTGTCTTGGTCCACTCCCTTATCATTAGGCCTCAAATTCTACACAATGGGTCTTTTCCACTTGTGTGTGTTCCTCCCTCCTCATCAATTCCACCTCCAAACCCTTGATTCCCATGTGTACAATGATCCTCATCATCTCATCCATCCTCAAAAGGATTCGTCCTTGAATCTGAAAATTCAAAGTGAGAAAGATCATCCACATTAAATATGGCACTAACATTCTAATACATGTCGTGTAACTAAATATTTTAGGAATTATCCTTGATATTCCCTAAGACATGGAATGTACCATCTCCCCTTGGATGAAATTTTGATTTTATTTGCTCTGGAAACCTATCCTTCTTCAAATGTACCCACACCCATTCTCTGAGTTGAATCACCATTTTTCTCCAACCATTGTTGGTACGTTTTTCCACTTGTTCATTCTTCTGCTCAATTTTGGCGGTTACCTTTTCATGCAACTACTACACAAACTTTTAATTTTTTCACCTTCAAGATTAGAAAATTGATTAGTATACAAATACAAAATATAAATTGGAGTTAATAGGTTAAAACCATTCACAAATTCAAATGGTGAAGAGTTGGTAGTGGAGTAAACCACTCAATTATGAGTAAATTCAATGTGATAAAATCATCTTTCCCAATGTTTCAAATTTTTTCTAAGGATCTAATGCAACAATGTGGAAATTGTTCTATTGACTACCTCAATTTAACCATCTGTTTGTGGGCGTGCAGTGATGGAGAACAAAATTTTGGTTCCAAGTTTGTTCCATAATGTCCTCCAAAAGTGACCAAGAAATTTGGCATCCCTATCACTCACAATTCTCTTGTGTAATCCATGAAATGTAAAAATTTCCATGAAAAAATCATAGAAATGAGTTGCATCATTGGTTTTAGAAAAAGAAATAAAATGAGCCATTTTAATAAACCATTACACCACAAAAGATGTTATCCATCCCTGATTATGATCTTGGAAAGACAAGCACATAATCTATTGAAATTTCAACCCAAGTATGAGAAGCAATGGGAAAATGGGTGTGTATAAGCCATGTGGAATCACTTTTTACTTTTCATGTTTACACACATTTCAATTTCCACAAACACTAACCACATCCCTATGCTTTTGTGGCCAATAAAAATGTTCACTCAATAAGGACAAAGTTTTCTCAACTCCAAATGTCCTATTAATCCACCACCATGAGTTTCTCTAATAAGAAATTCACGTATAGAACAAGATGGAACACATAATTTATTTTTCCAAAAAAGAAACCCATTATGTTTGTAAAAATCACTTTTCCCATGTTTTTCACACAACTTCCAAATTTCAGAAAAAATCAGCATCATTCTCATACATGCTTTTCAAGATTTCAAAACCTAGTATTTTAGCATTCATAGAAGTGATAAGAGTGTATCTCCTAGACAAAGAATCAGTGAGAAAACTTTATTTTTCTTGTTTATTCTTAATGATGTATTGAAATGTTTTAAGGAATTCAAGATATATTGCATGCCTTCTATTCAACTTACCTCGTGACTTTATAAATTTTAATATTTCCTGATCCTAATAAATCAAAAATTCCCTTGGCCACAAGTAATGTTGACAATTATCTAAAGTTCTTTTGAGGGCATGCAATTCCTTATCATAGGTAGATTAGTTCAATGTAGCCCCATTAATCTCCTCACTAAATTATGTGATAGGCTTTGAGTCTTTAATTAAAACAACCCTAATACCTATTCTAGAGGCATCAAACTCAACCACAAATACTCTAGAAAATTCGAGCATAATTAAGAGATGGGAATTGGTAAAATTAACTTTTATTGTGGAGAAGGAATCTTCTTGAGATTTTCCCCACTTGAAGATCACTCCTTTCTTGACCAATTCATTCAATGGTGTCACAATGGTTGAAAATTCTCTCACAAACCTTCGGTAAAAACTAGCAAGTCCACGGAATCTCCTCACCTCATTGACGTTCTATGGTGTTGTCCAGTCCCAAATCACCTTCACCTTCTCTTAATCTACCCTCAATACATCAAATTGTACCACAAAACCAAGGAAAAAAACTGAATTTAAACAAAATATACATTTTTATAAGTTTTAAAACAACCTATTTTCCCTAAGAGTCTCGAAACCATGATTCAAATGATCATGATGTTCATCAAAACTCTTATAATAAACAAGGATTTCATCAAACTAAATAACCACAAAATTTCTAATAAATGGATGGGAAACATGATTCATTAAGTTCATGAATGTACTCGGGGTGTTAGTTAGTCCAAAAGTCATAACTATCCATTCAAACAATCCAAAATTACTTTTAAATGTGGTTTTCCATTCATCTTCCTCTTTCATTGTAATTTGATGGTATCCAGTTCTTAGGTCAATTTTAGTAAACAAGTATGCACTATGGAGTTCATCAATCATATCATCCATACGAGGTATGGGATAGCAATTCTTTATTGTAATTTTGTTGATATCATGACAATCAACACACATTCTCCACTTACCATTTTTTTGGATACATGAATTACTGGTAATGCACATGGACTCAAGAACTCTTGAACAAATCCCTTCCCTAGAAATTCTTGCACTTTTCATTGGATTTATCGAGTCTCATCTGATTTATCTTGATATGCCATTTGATTAGGAAGTGTTTCTTCTGGGAGGAATTAGAAGTGGTGCTTTATACCCCGCAAGGGCAATAAGACATCATGAATTTCCTTCAGAAACACATAACTAAATCCCTAAAAAATAGGCATAACACTAAAAGGAATTTAGGGGTTAAGGGAGTTTGTGATAAAACATTCTCCCTTTCATTGAAGCACGAGATTTTCCACCCCTCTTAAGCATTCTATATCTCTCTTTTTTTATGATAATAAACTCACTTTTCCCTCAACAATCTTCTTTTCACACTTATTTTCACTCTTGTTTTCAACTATTTTATTTACCTCATTTTTTATGTCACTCATAACTCCTTTTTCACTCTTCATTTTCCCACTCTTTTCATTCCCTCTATTTTTTTCTCTCTTTTATTTTTCTCTCTTCTTAAAATCTCTCTCAATCATCAATTGGTCTTCATAATCTTGGAAATGCCTCAAGGGTGTAAGTATAACTTTCCTCCCATTGTACTCAAAAGAATAGTGGTTAGTGTATCCATCATGTGTGACCCTCCTATCAAATTTTCATGGCCTTACCAATAAGATGTGACTATAATTCATGGGACCTACATTACATATCCCCTTTTCATCATACTTCCCAATATAAAATGGAACTTATGCTTTCTTTTTCACTTTAACAACCCCACTATTATTTAACCATTAAAATTTATAAGGCCTAGGATGTCTAGTCATAGAAAATCCTAAATTATCAATCATCAAACCACTTTCTACATTTGTCAAATACCCCCATCAATGATCATACTACATACCTTATATTTTACAAGGCATCTAGTATGAAAAATGTGCTCCCTTTTCTCTTGATCATGTTATCCTTTGGGTTGAGCACTCAAAGAACGTCATACCATAAGCATTTTTCCATGTATGAGGCTCTCTAATTCCATATCTTAATCATCATCTAGTGGTGGGATTTTTATCTTCAATTGAGATAGCACTAAGAATATCTCCATCATCCCAAATAATCATGGTCCTCTTATTGGGTATTTGTGAGGAAAATGTATAAATCCTTTATATTTAAAACATTTAATATCATGTGATTTGGAAATAACATTACCATCCATTTTACCTTTGGATTTTGGAAAGAATGGTTTTGGTTAGGTCACCTCTTTTGAATCCTTTTGGTTTCCCTTACATTCTCTTGTGGTTTAGAATCCTTGAACTTGAAAGAAGATTTTGAATCCTTACCATAAGATGTAGGGTGCATCCTTCCTACCTTTACTTATATATCTACTTTAGTAGCCATGTGAAGTAGATCCTCCATGTTCAACTAGTGTTTCATGTCCACTATGTCTCAAGTGTCATGGTTGAGGACATTCACAAACCTTCCCATGGTGTTCTCTCGCTCCTTATCAATATTAACTTGTATCATGATGATCTCCATCTCTTTTTGATACTCCTCAAAACTCACGGAACCTTGTTTCAAACCCTTCAACTTGATGAAAAAATCACGATAATAGTGGCTAGAAAAGAACCTCTTGCGCATTACCACTTTAATATCCTCCCAATTGAGAATGGGTCTTTATCCACTTCATCGTAGACTCACTTTTAGTTTGTCCCAACAAATACTATCATAGTCAGTAAATTCCACTACCACCAACTTCACTTTGTTTTCCTCTGAATAGGTTTGACAAACAAAAACATTTTTGATCTTTATTTCCCATTCTAAATATGTTTTAGGATCATTATTACCTTGGAATAAAGGGATCCTCAACTTTACTCCTCCAATATCATTGGATTGCCTCCATGGTGGTTCATTTCTCCGAATTGGTGACTCATGAAAATCGGAGAACTCCCCCTCTTCTTCAATGACCTGCCTCTTTGGTGGTTCTCTAGAATTGGAAGGGGATTCTAATTAATCCATCCTCTCAATCAAACTTTGTAATTGTTCTTGTATAGTCCTCATGAACAACTTAATGTCCCCTTAATTGGTGTTACTCAACTCCTCCATTTAGGAATCCTGTAAGAAAATTTGAAGTGAAAGGAAAATGGACCTCACACCCTCCCTCACATGTTTACACTCAAAAATAATATGTCCTCTTGTGTTTTCACTGAAATTGGATTTTTAAACAAAATGTAACACTCTTTCCTTTACCACTCCACTTGCTTCCTATATCGTTCTTACCCAATTCCAAAAAAATCTAAAGGATTATTATAATGTGGAAATTCTGAAAAAGAATTCAAAGATTAAATTCAAAATGGATTAAATATGAAAAAGCTGGGAAGGGGAAGAAAATGGATGAATAAGAATGACAAAGGAACGTAGAATTAAAAATGTTGTAATTTTTTGGAGCCTTCATTTTTTTTTGGATTTTTGGGTTCTTTTTTTCTTGAATAAAAGAAGAAAAAACAAGATGAATTTTTTTTAATATTGAAATTCTATAGAAGCAATAATTTGTAACATCAAATGGAATCAAAGTGAGATTTGTGTGGTTTAAAATTGAATAATTCATCACAAAATTTGAACCCGCAGTATCTCACGATTTTTAGATTTGATTTCGATGATTACAAATGGAGACGAAAGATGAGATTCTCAACTAAAATAATGATATACTAAACATCCATAATAATTAAGAAATGACATTTTTAGGTGAAGAAGAAAATAGACCATAATTGATGTCAGCCTGATTCGAAGAGAGATAAAGAATGGAGAAGAGATAAGAAAGAAAGAACCCAATTTCTTGTAAGCGGGCTTTGATACCAAATGATACACGATCCAAGACCCACTAGGAATTTTCCTAGAAAACTTGTTCAATGTTCATGTGTTGAAGACCCAGATCATCGTAAGAAAACGAGTGAAATGTGGTGTGGATAGTGAAAATGAGAAGGATGGGGGAAATTGTCAAGGTAGAATCGAAAGAGAACTTGTCTCTAAGAACTATATCCACAAGACGCCACAAAGGATAACCAATTCTTTGATAATTCAAGAATTAAGTAAGAACACAAAGTTTGGAAGAAAAACTCACCATAATAACATTACTTTAATTCATGATGAGAAAAGTGTACAAGGGGTGGCTATTTATAGCCAAAGAGATCATGAAATTCGAATCACACCATGGGGTGGCTCTTTAGATTTTCCTAATTCCTAGTTTTCCATAGTCAAAAATCCTAAAGGGTTCTTTTGAAAACTTCTACACTTTACCATGACTTTAGGATACAAGTAGAACACCCTTTTGGAAAAGTAAATACAAGTATCCCACCACCTTTTGACATTGAAGATTCCATGGTGGGGTGGGCTTGAAATTCGTAGCATACCAGGGGTTGAGTTTTTAAAAGCATTTTTGGGCTACAATTAATGTAATTATAGGCCGAGATGCTTCCCCCAAGAAAGGGTGTTGGGCGTCCTCTTGGAATTCCATCATTAACCCATTTAAGGCCTCATTCATTCTCTTGGTCCGCTCCCTTGTCGTTGGGCCTCCAATTCTATGCAATGGGTTATGTTTGCTTATGTGTGTTCCGACCTCCTCACAAGTCCGCCTCCAAACCCTTGATACCCACATGTCCCATGATCCTCATCACCCCTAAAAACAATAAAAATCCTAAAAATCACTAAATATACTAAAAAACACAAAAATTCATAAAAATATTAAAAATACCTTAAGATCCATGAAAACATAAAGAACCCTAAAAACCATTAAAAACCATTAAAATCCCTAAAAACCATAAAAAATCATAAAACGCATAAAAATCCTAAAACCCACTAAAAATACTAAAAACCATTAAACCCCCTAAAGAGTTAAAAAAACTCTAAAACCCTTAAAAACCCTAAAAAACTCAAAAAAACCCCAAAACCCCAAAAACCCCCTAAAAAACCCTAAAACACATCAAAATACCTAAAAACCATGAAAAACCTAAAAATGATGAAAATCCTAAAAACCTATAAAAATCCATGAAAATGTAAAAAACCCTAAAACCCCTAAAACCCCCAAAAAACCCCTAAAAACTTTAGAATCCCATAAAACCCCAAAGAACAACTAAAAACTCTAAAAGACTTTAAAACCCCTAAAAATGTGAAAAACTCTAAAAAACCTAAAAACCTTAAAAAACTAAAAAACCCTAATTACCTAAAAAGTCCAAAAAACCTCTAAAAAACCATGAAAACCAATAAAACACTTTAAAATCCCAAAATACCCTTAAAACCTAAAAACCATAAAAATCCTAAAAACCCCATAAAAATCAATGAAAACATAAAAAACCCTAAAAACCAAGAAAAAAACTTGAAAACCATAAACACCCCTAACACCTTAAAAAACCTAAAACCCCATAAAAACCATAAGAAACCACTAAAAACTCTAAAAACCCTTAAAACCCCTAAAAATGCTAAAAAACTCTAAAAAAAATTAAACCCTAAAAAAATCAAAAAACCCAAGAAGTCCCTAAAAACCGTGAAAACCCCTAAAATCCCTGAAAAAAATCCTAAAAGTCCCAAATATCCCTAAAAACAATAAAAAACAAAAAAAAAATCCATAAAAAATCCACGAAAACATAAAAAGCCCTAGAAGCCCTGAAAACCATAAAAATATTAAAAAGACCTAAAAACCCTTAAAGACCTTAAAAACTAGTAAAAAATATAAAAAACTTTCAACCCCTAAAAACATCAAAACACTCTAAAAACCTTTAAACCCCTAAAAACCATAAAAAAATATAAAAACCATAAAACCCTAAAAAAACTCAAAAAAACCCCTAAAACCCCAAAAGACCAGAAAACCCCTAAAAACCCTAAAAACCCAAAAAAAATCCAAAAAACCCTAAAATCCATCAAATCCCAAAAAAACCATAAGAACACCCTAAAAACTATAAAAGTCCTAAAAACCCTTTAAAATCCACGGAAATGTAAAAAACCCTGAAAAACCCCTCATATCCATAAAACCTATAAAACCCTTAAAGACCCTAAAACCCCTAAAACACACTAAAAACTCTAAAACCCATTAAAACCCATAAATCTTTTTAAAAACCCCAAAAACTATAAAAACCCTAAAAAACTCAAAAAACCCTAATTTTCCAAAAAGACCCTAAAACCTTAAAAACCTCTAAAAACCTTTAAAACCCTCGAAAGACCCTAAAGCCCTGAAAATCCCTAAAATCCCAAAAAACAATGAAAAATCCCTAAAAATAATAAAAATAATAAAAATATCTAAAAACCTATAAAACCCCTAAGAACCCACTAAAACTCCAAAAACCTTTAAAAGCCCTAAAACATTAAAAACCTATTAAAAACATTAAAAACCCTAAAAAAACTCAACAAAACCATTAAAACCCCCAAAATACCCTAAACCCCTAAAAACCCTAAAAATTCCTGAAAAACCCTAAAAACCCTAAAAACTATCAAAATCCCTAAAAACCCTAAAACCATAAAAATCCTAAAACCCCTAAAAGTCAATGAAAACATAAAAAATATAAAAACCCTAAAAAACCTCTAAAAACCATAAAACCTCTAGAAACCTTGAAAACCAAAAACTCATAACAACACTAAAAAATTAAAAAACTCTAAAATCCCTTAAAACCCATAAAAACGTTAAAGAACTCCAAAAAACATTAAAAATCCAAAAAAACTCAAAAAACTGTAAATACCCAAAATGACCTTGAAAACATTAAAAACCCTAAAACCCTTAAAACTCCTCAAAAACCCTAAGACCCCTCAAAAATACCTAAAACCCTAACATCCCTAAAAACCATAAAAATCCTAAAAAACCTCTAAAAATATGTAAAAAAATAAAAAACCTTATAAACCCTAGATGTTGGGAGTTGGGATTCGAGCATTTTTTGTTGGGTTTTGATGCTGAGATGCTGCGAGATGCAGGGTGTTGTTCAAAGATGTTACAGGATGTTAGGAGCTGCTAGGGGAGGTTGTTGAGGGGTGATGGCAGCTGCTATGAGGGATTATGAGAGGGATGGTTGGTGAGGTTTGGGTGTAAGAGCTAGGAAGTGCTGAGATCATGTTGTTATGGACGAGGTTATTGTTGGAGTCTGTTCTATTGGATGGACTATTGGAGTGGACCATGATACTGGTGGGGAGAGGGATGTTGTGTCGTGCTCTTGTTGCTTTGGAGCGAGTTGTCTCACTATTTGTTTGGTGACGGGTAGTAGTGGTGACATTTGATGTATCCTAGCTTGCATGTGGACTAGAGCGGTGGAGTAAGGAATGATGGCCTGGTCTAGGATTTTTCTTCTTGTTTGGTTTTGTTTCCGGCCTTCAAGCTATGGTTCTCACCCTTTGGGTGATCCTCTACTTCATTTCCTTTTCCGATTTTATATACTCGTTCTATTTTCCTAGTAAAAAAACTCTAAAAACCCTTAAAACCCCTAAAAATCCCATGAAAACCTAAATACCAAAAAAACCCTAAAAATCCAAAAACCCTAAAAACCCAAAAAAACCAAAAAAACCAAAAAAACCAAAAAATATCTTTAAAACCCCTTTAAAAAACAATGAAAATATAAAAAAACCATAAAAACCCTAAAAGAACCCTAAAAACCATAAAAACCCCTAAAAACATTAAAAACACTGAAACACCATAAAAACATTGAGAAACACTAAAAAATTTAGAAACCCCTTAAACTAGTAATAATGTTAAAAAACACTAAAAAACCTTTAGACCCATAGAAAACACAAAAAACCCCTAAAAACAAAAAATGACCCTAAAAGCCCTGAAAAAACCTTAAGAACCTGGAAAACCCTAAAACCCCTCAAACTCCCTAAAAACCATAAAAACCATAAAAATCATAAAAAATCCATGGAAAAGTAAAAAACCGTAAAAACCCTAACCCCCCCCCCCCTAAAAACCATAATAACCCCTAAAAATGTTAAAACCCCACTAAAAACTCTAAAACCCCTTCAAACCCCTAAAAATGTTAAAAAACTCTAGAAACCCTTAAAACCCAAAAAAAAACTCAGGAAAAACAAAAAAAAACCCAAAAGACCCTAATAACCCAGAAAAACCCTAAAAAACCCATACAATCCCTAACACCCCTCAAAATACCTAAAAATATTAAGTAAATCATAAAAATCCTAAAAAACACCTAAAAATCAATGAAAACAAAAAAAACCCTAGAAAATGTGAAAACCATAAAATACCTAAACACCTGAAAAAATCCCAAAAAACCTATAAAACCCAAAAACCCAATAAAATCTCAAAAAACCCTTAAACACCTTAAAAACATTAAAAAACTCTAAAAAACCTTAAAAACATAAAAAACCCCCAAAAAAGCCAAAAAGCATGAAATACTTGAAAAACCCTATAAACCCTTGAAAAACCAAAAAAACCATCAAAAACTATAAAAACTATAAAAATCCATAAAAACATAAAAATCCAATAAAACCCCTAAAATCCATGAAAACGTAAAAAATCCTAAAAACCATGGAAAAACCTTGAAACCCATAAAATCCCTAAAAACCATAGAAAAACCCAAACACACATAAAAATCGTAAAACCCACTAAAAACTCTACAAACCCTTTAAACAACTAAAAATGTTAAAAACAAAAAAAACCTTAAAAACCCTCAAAATCCCAAAAAACCCTAAAAAACCCAAAAAACAAAAAAAAACAAAAAAACCCCTAAAGATCCATGTAAATGTAAAAACCCCAAAAACCCCAAAAAATCCTTGAAAATGATAAAAACCCCTAAAAAACTTAAAAAACCCTAAAAACACATAGAAACCCTAAAAATCCACGAAAAATTTAAAAAATACTAAAAACGTTAAAAAAATCCAAAAATATTAAAGATATAAAAACTCAAAAAAAAAAACTAAAAACCAATAAAGGCATTAAAATCCTTCAAAACCCCTAAAACCCCTAAAATCCCCAAAACCCTAAAAACCATCAAAACCCCTAAAAACCCTAAAAACAATAAATTTTTTAATAACCCCTCAAAATCCATGAAAATGTAAAAATCCCTAAAAACCAGCAAAACCACTCAAAACCATAAAAATGCCCAAAACCCATAAAAACCCACTAAAAACTCCAATATCCCTTAAAAACCTAAAAAGGTAAAAAAACTCTAAAAACATTAAAAACCCTAAAAAACTCAAAAAAACCTAAAAACCCAAAAAGAACCTGAAAAACCCACAAAATCCCTAAAAACCCTAAAAGCCATAAAAATCCTAAAACCCCCCAAAAATCCATGAAACCCGTAAAAACCCCTTAAAATCCTGAAAACCCCTTGAAAACTATAAAACACTTAAAAACTTTTAAAAAACCATAAAAACCCTTAAAACCCCTAAAAACATTAAAAACTATAAAAAACCTTAAAACCCCTAAAAATAAAATAAAACCTTAAAACCCAAAAGACCCTAAAACCCCTAAAAAACCCAAAACTGCTGAAAACCCCTAAAATCCATCAAAATCCCTAAAACCTTAAAAACCCAAAAAACATAAAAATTCTAAAAAACCCCTACAATACATCAAAATGTAAAAAAACTCTAAAAATCATAAGAACCACTAAAAACCTAAAACCCCCCAAAACCCATAAAACCCAAAAAAAAACCACTAAAAATTGTTAAAACCCTTTAAACTCCTAAAAACATTAAGAAACACTAAAAACCTTAAAAACCGTAAAAACTCAAAAAAAATACTAAAGAGCCAAAAATACCCTAAAAACCATAAAACCCCATAAAAACCTCAAAATCCCTAAAAACCCTAAAGATCCTTAAATACCGAAAAAATTCTAAACCCCCATAACGATCCATGAAAACCTAAAAAACCCTATAAACCCTAGAAAACCCCAACTAACCAAAAAACCCTAAAAACCAAGAAAACCCTAAAAACCCATAAAACCATCATAACCACTAAAACTCTAAAACCCTTTGAACCCCTAAAAATTTTAAAAAACCCTAAAAACCATAAAAACCCTAAAAAAGTCAAAAAAAACTAAAAACCCTGAAAAACCCTAAAAACCATAAAACCCCATTAAAATCCCTAAAATGCATAAAAATCCATAAAAATCCACAAAATCTCTAAAAACCCTAAAAATCATAAAAATCCTTAAAACCCCAAAAATAACCATGAAATTGTAAACAATAAATACCCTAAAAAACCCACTGAAAACCATAAAAGTCCATAAAAACCATAAAACCCCTAAAAACTACTAAAAACTCTAAAAACCCTTAAATCCCTTAAAAATGTTAAAAATTCTAAAAAACCATAAAAACCCAAAAAACTCAAAAAAACCCTAAAAATACAAGAAAATTTAAAAACCAATAAAAACCCTAAAAACTCCTAAAAACCATTAAAACCCCTAAAAACATTAAAACCCCTAAAGACCCATAAAACCCATAAAACCCCCTAAAAACACTAAAAACCTTTAAAATCCCTAAAAATGTTAAAAACTCTAAAAACTTTAAACCCCTAAAAACTCAAAAAAAATCATAAAAATCCAAAACACTCTAAAAATACTTAAAACCCCTAAACCCCTATAAACCCTTGAAAACCCCTAAATTCCCTCAAAATCCCTAAAAAACCAAAAAAGCCCTAAAAACTATAAAAATACTAAAAAAACCCAGAAAAATCGATGAAGATGTAAAAACCCCTAAAAATCCTAAAAACCCCTCAAAACAACTAAAACACCTAAAAACATAAAGCCCCATAAAAACCCAAAATAACCACAAATTTTTTTTTAAAGCACATAAAACACATAAAAATGTAAAAAATAATAAAAAACTTTTAACCCCCTAAAAAATCAAAAAAACCTAAAACCTAAAAAAAGTCCCACAAAACCTTGAAAAATCATCAAAAATCATAAAATCCCAAAAAACCATAAAAACTAAAAAAAAAATCATTAAAACCATTAAAAACCAAAAAAAATACAAATGTTCCCAATATGTATGAAGGTCATCGGCAACTTCCCTTCTCGATTACGGAGTTCTACAAGGCCTCATCCCTCCATAGCTTGACGCTGATAGCTCGATTTAAGAGTCGACGACCTTTTGTGGACTATTTTGATAGGTTCATTTTTTGATCTTGGGGTCTTCAGGACTAAGCTACGATGGGGTTATTCAATGGACTCCATATTATGATACGCATTGCGATATAGGAGGATTTGATCCTTGTTTGGTCTGTAACCCATCGCAGCTTTAACGGAGTCAGGTTCTTCCTTCTCAGGTGGAGCTTTGATATTTATATGAACCCCAATCCTCCAACAATTGCTACATGGGTGAGGTTTCCAAAACCTCCTCTTCCATTTCAAAATACGTCTATCATCTATATGATTGGGAACCTTGTGAGATACTATCTATGTTCAGATAGCAAGATGCAACCGGTTTTCCATCCTGTTTCTCCAAGAGTTTGCATTGAGGTTGATGTGTCTAAAAATCCATGTAAACGTAAAAAACTCTAAAAAATATGAAAAAACCTAAGAAATGACTGAAAACCATAAAAATCCCTAAAAACCTTAAATAACCCTAGAAACCCATAAAACCCTAAAACCTACAAAAAAACTCTAAAAACCTTTGAAACCCCAAAATACATTAAAAATATCTAAAAAACCATTAAAACTATAAAAAACTCAAAAAATCCCTAAAACCCCCAAAGACCCTAAAACCCTTAAAAACCCTAAAAACCAAAGAAACCCTACAAAACCCTAAAACCCCTAAAAACCCTTAAAAACTCTAAAAAACCACTAAAAACTCTAAAAACCCCTCAAAGCCATAAAAATGTTAAAAAACCCTAAAAATCTTTAAACCCCCAAAAAATTCAAAAAAAAACCGAAAAACCCAAAAAGACCATAAAAATTCTGAAAAACCCTAAAAACACCAAAAAAACCCTATTAACCTCAATGTCCCTAAAAACCATAAAAACCCTAAAATCCATAAAAATCCAAAAAACTCCAAAAAACACATGAAAACGTAAAAATCCCTAAAAATTCTAAAAACCCCATGAAATCCATAAAAACCGCTAAAAACCATAAAAACCCTAAAAACCCCTGAAATCCAGAAAAAACTCTAAAAACCCATAAACCCATAAAAACATTAAAAAATACAAAAAAAAACCTTAAAAAGACTAAAAAACTCAAAAAACCCTGAAACCCCAAAAAAGACCATAAAAACCCTAAAAATCCCTAAAAACCCTAAAAATTGTAAAAAACCATAAAAAATATTAAAATCCAAAAAACCCCTAAAAATCCATGAATACATGAAAAACCTTAAAAACCATGAAAAACCTTTGAAAACCATAAGAACCCCTAAAAACATAAAAACCATTAAAAACGCTAATTTTTTTTAAAAAACTATAAAAAAACTTAAAAACCCTAAAAAACACAAAAAACCATAAAAACCCAAAAAGACCCTAAAAACCCTAAAAACCCCTAAAACCCCTAAAAAACCCAGAAAAAAACCTAAAACCCTTCAAAAATTCTTGAAATCCCTAAAAATACAGGAAAACCTAAAATCCATAAAAACACTGAAACCCCCTAAAAATCCATAAAAACCTTAAAAATGACTAAAATCTCAAAAAACCCTTAAAACCCCTAAAAGCATTAAAAAACTCTAAAAAAAAAATAAAAACTCTAAAAAACTAAAAAACCCTAAAACCCCCAAAAGACCCTAAAACCCCCAAAAGACTCAAAAAAACCTAAAATTAAAAAAAAACCTAAAACCCAAAAAAACCCCTAAAAACCGAAAAAACTGTCCAGACCCAGAAATTCCATGTATTATTTTTTTAATTATATGGAGTATTACGGGACTGTGAAAATTGACGGCGTGTGATTCTAAGGAACAGAGTACCTTGAATGAATTTATGAACTTCTTTTGGGGTATATTTAGAAAATGTGCAAGTGGGTTTTTGTAACTTTTAAATCGGTGCTCAGAATTGAAATCTGAGGGCACCATTGAACTCACATTTTCTTAAGAAGACCTTCACCTCGACCGCAGTAGGTTCAGGGTGAAAGTCAGTTTTTGTGCTTTTTTGTGGAAATAAAAATAAAATGAACTTTTATTTTATTTTTATTTTTTTGAAACTCCCATGTGAATGTTATAAATGTGGGGACCACTAGAACTAAACCACCATTTTGAAATTAAAGGCGAGGACCACCCAAAACCCCTTTAATGGGAGGAAACCTTTCAACTCCCTATTTAATTGTTGGAGACAACTAATAATTAATGAAATGTGTCATCATTTAATTGATCCAACATAATTAATCTACTTAATTTAAATTATATTGGCCCTTATTCCTTTGGGAGGATTTGGGTTGGCAAAGGATAAGGGGAGAGCTTGTGGAGGAACATTCTCTCCAACGAAGAACATCTCCCAACGAAGATCTTCTTCAAGGAAGAACGCGCCATATTCTCCAATGAAGAACACGCCACCTCCAACATGGGACATCTTCAATAAAGATGAATTGATGTCCGTCCTTCCCTCCTCATTGACGTCAGTAAACCTCCAAGGTAGGGTTTGTTATTGTGAATTTTTCCCCTTACCCGTTCTTGACAATTCTTCGTGATTCAAGAAATATTTGAGCCGCTTGCTACTGCTCTAACGCGGAGGGTCCGGGCTGAATGAACATGGCCTGAAAACTCCGCAAATCTTTGTGTAGTTTGTTGTATTCTTCACGATGGAGGAGGACAACGACCGGTGTCGGTGCTTGGCACTGGTGGGACACAGGAGAAGCGGTCGGCCACATGATAGGGACGGCAGCACGCATCCGCAATGCCCGGTGAGGAAGGGGTTGTGGCTTGTGTCGTGATCGAAAAGGGAGGACAGCCGACCGAGCCGACCGCTGGCAAAGGCGCGGCGTGTGCCCACGCCGTGCGGAGAGAACGGTTGGCCATCCGGCCAGCCGCGACAGACCGCCGCATCGCGGCCGCCACACACCAAAACAGCCCCGACCCCCCGTGGCCACCTCGCCGCACCACGGTCCGCCCATGACAGGACCTCAGGCTGGGCCAGACCCAGCAGGTCGGTTTAACCAGGTCAAACCAGACCCGGACCAAATTCGACCCATTTTCGCTATTTCAGCCATATCATGAGCTACGGGCGTCCATTTGATGAACCGTATGTGGCACCGAAAACCCTAGAGTGAGACGGTCCTTTTGGTATACCCCACTTGAGATTTGGATAAAGTTGGGGTGTGGTCAGGTTGGATCAAGCATGAATCCAACTGGGCCCTCAGGACTAAAAGGCAAATAACTTATAGACCGGTCGTCCATTTGATGCACCTTCTATTTCGTTGAGACCCCTATGACGTGGAGGTCCTTTGGGATACTTCTTCATGGGAATTCATAGTAGTTTTAGTATTGACCAGTGGATTGATGAGAATACCCTCACGGAGACAAGCAAGCTTAGTGCGAGAGCCCTATAGCTGGTTGTAACATGAGAAAGGGATCTTGTGTGGGTCTATGATTGATGGTCCCACCTGTATCTTCTTTAGGAATTCATGCGGGACTACTCTAGGATCCTGTGTTGTTCTATGTTGTACTAGGATCCTATGTGGGTCTGATGATGTACTAGGATCATGTATGGGTCTGACGATGTACTAGGATCCTGTGTGGGTCTGATGATGTACTGAGATCCTGTGTGGGTCTGTGATTTAGGATATTTTGTGGGTCTTACTCTTAACAGAGTAAGATGATTCAGTAGTTATATCTAATCATATTTACTACTGTACCGAAGGAATACCTGGTATGAGCTGAGTCAATACCTTCATGGTGATACCTTTGTGGTATTCTTCTGTGTGGCGTACCTGTGTTGTAATTTCCTTCATGGTGATACCTTGTTGGTATTCTTCTGTGTGGCATACCGGTTTGGTACTTACCTTCGTGGTATACCTTCCTTTGTGGAATAGTTGAGCTTTGGTATAATGAGTTGGGCCTTGCGTTTCCTCATGATTGAGATGGGATTACATGATAACTTAGGTATATGTATGGGCATCTACCTAAGTAGGGTGGTCAGTTGTTTCATGCTTTTTGGTTCATCATTTGTGGATTTTTGTGAGACCTTGAGGGTCTTAGGGTCCATACTGAGTATCTTTATACTCACCCATGCATGGGCTACGCCAGCACCTTATTGTGTGTGGTGCAGACAAAGGACAACGCTGACTGAGGACGAGGGTACCAGGACTAAAGGTAGCTCAGAGGTGGACCTTAGACAAGGCGTACCGCAGAGATGACCATTCGAGAGCTGTACCTACCCTTCAGGTAGGATCCTTGGCGAGTGTCCACAGGAATTGTTTCTGTTTACTTATACTTTTCGGTTTCTTGTACTTTCCAGTTGGGATTGTATTCTGGCCCCTTTTTCTTACTGTACTCACTCTATTTACTATTCTGTTTACTCATGTTCATATCTTTTTGTGTGCTTGGTTGCATGTGTTTACATGATATAAAGTTAATGTCTTCCCGGTTTTAGGGAATACGCCTTTCGGTGCTAGTCGCCAGCCCCTGGCCTATGGAAGGCGGGCTTGGGGTAGTCACGACCTGGACCCCAGGGGACGGGTCATGAGAAATTGTTATCAGAGGATTCGGTTATACCGTAGAACATTGGACTCTGATCTTTTTACGGTAATAGTGTTAAGTGTAGTGAGTATGGTCATCAGTTTAGGGAATCTAGTGTTGGTGCGGTGGCCGACGTATCCATACACTAGGACCCTGACTTCTTATTTCTGACTCAGTGCATGAAAACACTGATTGCATTTGTGTTTTCAACAGTTTTCTTTGTGATCTCTTGAATTAGCTCACTAGGTATAACTTATTGTCTGTGTCGCACCTGTTCCTTTCCGGGATACCCCCACGCAAACAGCCAACTAGGGTTCCAGGAATAGTACGCACTGATAGGCCACCGAGCGACGAGGCCTCGATGTAGGGGCCCTCTTCAAGTAGAGGCACATGGGGAGGCACCAGTGATACCATTACCCGTTGGGACACCGATTCCTACAGACCCAGTAGCAGAGGGTGCACACCGCTTGAGAGTGTTGCATGAGTTCCAATGCCAGAGGCCACCCAGGTTCAGGGGAGAGATGGACCCACATGCGGCTGAGGATTGGCTGTAGACCATATTGAGAATCTTCCGATTGGTTGGGACACCAGCTGATCTCATGGTGATCCTTTCCACCAGTCTTCTACAAGAAGAAGCAAGCAGATGGTGGATCTTGATGCTCCAGGTTCACAACAAGGTGACACTTCTATGGGAAGACTTCAAGAGCCTGTTTCGGGTGGATTTTGTTCCAGCGACTCTTCACGCAATGCGCATACATGAGCTTCTTCATCTACAACAGGGCAGCATGACTATGGCTCACTACACAGCAAGGTTCACTGACCTCTCATGCTACTACACTGATATGGTGTGGGACCCATTCTTTAGGGCCCGGACCTTCGAGCAGGGGCTCAGGCGAGAGATCAGGGCATCGATGATTTCTCTCATCATCCCGATGCAGGAGGGGGTGTGAGAACAAGCCCTCTTAGTGGAAAGTTTTCTTTCTAAGCAGTCACTAGTAGGGAGACCCACCACCAGTCGTCACGTAGCGGAGTATTTTGCAGCTGGCAGCATACAGATGTCACAGAGGTCCAAAAGGACCAGACCTATAGGTGGACGACCGCATGACTTGGGATCAGTTGTGAGGGGTACCAGAGACATAGCCAGTCATGCGAGGAACGGGCAGTGTTACACATGCGGTGGTAAGGGTCACATGGCTCATGACTATCCGAACCACCGTACGGATGATCAGAAGATGGTCAAATGACTGCCCAGGCAGAGACAGAGGTTTGACCGAGGAGGTCCGCAGGGAGCAGGCGGACGTGGAAGAGGAGCTGGTCGTGCAGCTGGCGGTGGGCGATGATTCTATGTGTTATCGACACCACCAATAGTTGGTCCACCTTGACCACAGGGAGTAGGAGGACAGGGGTGATCTCAGCTCCAGGCAGCTGAGGCCTATGATCATGATGCTCCAGAGATGATACAAGGTATGATTTGTGTCTATTCCACCTTAGCTGTAGTACTTATAGACACAAGTTCCAATAATTCATTTATTACCACTTCCCTCATCTAGAGATCGAAGATTCCGACAGAGCCGTTGGCTCGATCCTTAAAGCTAGAGACTCCTACGGGAGAGGATTCGATGATTACACACTGGTTCCGGTAGTGTAAGCTTACTCTAGGAGGCGAGAGATTTGGGTGGGATCTCCTAGCAGCGACATCTAGCCCTTACGACATCATCTTGGGTATGGACTAGTTATCTATATTCCATGCTCAGATCGGCTATATTAGGCGCAAAGTGCGGTGTGTCCGCATGGATGGGACCAGGTTTACCTTCACCGGTGAGAAGGGATCATTTGCAGCACATGATGGACTTACTCGGATGATAGTGCAACCGATCACTCATTAGTTGGCTAGCCTTACCCTCGGAGCGGTTGATGTGGAGAGTCTAAGCTATCCTTTAGTGGTGGACCATAATGAATATGTCTTCCCTGATGATGTTCTGGGTCTACCTCCCCACAGATAGGTGGAGTTTTACATTGACTTGTACCCTGAGATGACACTGATATCTAAACTAGCGTATCGGATGGTTCCCATGGAGCTTCATGAGCTACGAGTATAGCTGGAGGACTTACAGGAGAAATGGTTCATCCAACCCAGTGTTTCTCTATGGGTAGCCCCGATCTTGTTCGCCAAGAAGGAAGATGGGAGCTTGATACTTTGTGTTGAATATCGACACTTGAACCAGGTGACCCTGAAGAACAAGTACCCACTCCCGAGGATTGAAGGCCTCTTTGATCAGCAAAAGGGAGCATGGTGGTTCTCAAAGATAGACCTCAGATCAGACTATCACCAGCTCAGAGTACGAAACGAGGATGTGAAGAAGACAGCTTTCAGATGTTGGTATGGCCACTACGAGTTCTTGGTTATGCCATTGGGCATGACCAAAGCTTCATTAGTGTTCATGGGACTCATGAACAGGATCTTCCATCCATACCTTGATCATTTTGTAGTATTCTTCATCGACGACATTCTAATCTACTCAACTACTGAGGAGGAGCATGCCTATCATTTGGAAATAGTTCTGGACACACTCCAAGAGAACCAGCTTTTTGGTAAGCTCTCGAAGTCCTAGTTCTGGATCCGAGAGGTTCACTTTCTAAGAGATTTCATCTCGGATGATGGAGTTGCGGTGGATCCAGTGAAGATTGAGGTGGTACTTTCTTGGGATCCACCCAGGAGTGTGATGGACGTATGGATTTTCCTGAGTTTGGCTGGATACTACCGGAGGTTTGTGCTAGACTTCTCTAGACTTAGAACACCTTTATCAGCATTGATGAAGAAGGGGAAACCCTTCGTGTTGTCGGAGAGATACCAGTGGAGTTTTTCAGAGCTGAGGCAGAGGTTCACTAGTGCCCCCATATTGAGGCTACCGAAGGAGGGCGTAGGGTACATAGTCTACTGCGACACATCAGGGACCAGGCTCGTATGTGTCCTGATGGAAGAGAGATCACTTATCACATATGGTTCTCGACATCTGAGATAACATGAGCAGAACTATGATACCCATGACCTATAGTTAGCAGTAGTGGTCTTCTCCTTGAAGATGTGGCGGCATTACTTGATGGGAGATCGTTTTATAGTCTACTCAGATCACAAGAGTCTCAAGTTTATCTTCTCTCAAAAGGACCTGAATCTCAGACATCATCTTTGGATTTATTTCCTCCAAGACAATGACTTCGAGATAGTCTATACTCCTGGGAAGGGGAATGTTGTAGTAGATGCATTCAGCTGGAGATCTGGTATACAATTGCTAGGTGAGGTGACAGAGCAGCTTTCCACTTTACAGATATTCTTTTTGGATCGAAATGGGGCAGCTTTTCTTCAGTCTCTTATAGTCACTCCCCCACTTCTTCAGTGAGTTAGGGAGGTGCATTGTGGGGACACTGACTATGAGGCTTGACGTACTCAGATATCCACAGGATAGGTACCTGATGGATTTTCTGAAGGTGGGTAGCACATCATCCTCTTTAGAGGACATACTATGGTACTAGTGTCACTTAGGGAGGAAGTATTGAGGGAGTTCCATACATCCCCTCTAGTGGTACATACAAGAGTGGTAAATATGTACCAGGATCTCCGAAGATAGCACTGGTGGCCAGTAATAAAGAAAGCAGTAGCAGAGTTTGTCTCTCGGTGACCCACTTTTCAGCAAGTGAAGGCGGAGCATCAGGTACCAGAAGGCTTGGTTCAGCCTTTAGAGGTCCCAGAGTGGAAGTGGGATGGGAAATCCATGGACTTTGTGACAGGACTTACACATACATCCAAGGGTCATGATTCTTTCTAGGTGATCGCCGAACGACTCACTAAGTTAGACCACTTCCTATAGATCAGGGAGCAGGGTTCAGTAGTGGGATTGGGATGCCTCTATGTGTAGGAGATTGTGCAGTTTCATGGAGTGCCCTCAACGATTTTCTCTGATCATGATGCAGCTTTCACTTCCCGACTATGGAAGGGGTTGTAGGAGGCCTTCAGGACACAACTTCGGTTGAGCACCACCTTCCATCCCCAGATGGATGGCCAGAATGAGCGGACCATTCAGACCCTCGAGGACATGTTGTGTGCTTGTGTCCTTGACTTCGGTCACAACTGGGGGGGATCACTTTCTCTTAGTGGAGTTTTCATACAAAAACAGCTATCACTCCATGATTGGGATGGCACATTTCGAGGATTTTTACGACCGACCTTGTAGATCACCTTTGTGCTAGACTAACCCTGGGGAGTCAGCACTAATGGGACCAGATATGGTACGGGCTACCATAGAGAAGGTGAAAATCATCCAAGAGCAGATGAAGACTCAACAGAGTAGGTAGAAGTCTTATGCCAACAGGAGATGGAGACCTCTGGAGTTTGAGGATGGCGACCACGTCTTTCTACGGGTCTCACCTCGACAAGGTTTGTGGAGATTTGGCCGGGGAGGAAAGTTATCTTAGAGGTTCATCAGACCTTTTTAGGTCCTCAGTAGAGTTAGTGAGGTGTCTTACCGCCTAGAACTACCCCCTCAGTTGAATCAGGTGCATGACGTATTCCACGTATCCTAGCTAAGGAGATACGTGCATGATCCTACCCACATCATCGACCACGGTGAGCTGGACATCAATGATGGGGAGACGTTTACGGAGGTTTCAGTACAGATCAAGGATCAATAAAAGAGGGTCCTTCATGGGTGGTTGATACCTCTGGTGCACGTGTGTTGGCAACACGGGAACCTCCAGGACAACCCATGGGAGTGGGAGGCTCAGATTCATGCTTAATACCCCCACTTGTTCCCTTAGTTTGAGTTGTGGCTTACACGGACGCAAAGCCCTAAGGTGGAGAGAATGTAAAGACCTGGAAATTCCATGTGTTTTTTTAATTATATGGAATATTACGAGACCGTGAAAATTGACGGCGTGTGATTCTGAGGCCCAGAGTGCCCAGAATGAATTTCTAAACTTTTTTTTTGGTATGTTCGTTAAACGTGGGAGCGGGTTTTTGTAACTTTTAAACTAGTGTTCAGAATTGAAATCTGAGGGCACTGTTGAACTCACAACAATGGTATTCTCTTAAGGAAACCTTCACATCGACCGCAGTAGGTCGAGGGTGAAAGTTAGTTTTTGTACTTTTTCATAGAAATAAAATTAAAATGAACTTTTATTTTATTTTTATTTTTTTGAAACTCCCCTGTGAATGTTATAAAGGTGGGGACCACTAAAACTAAACCTCCATTTTGAAATTAATGGCGAGGACAACCCAAACCCCCTTTAATCAGAGGAAACCTTTCAACTCCCCATTTAATTGTTGGAGTCAACTAATAATTAATAAAATGTGTCACCATTTAACTGTGCCAACATAATTAATATAGTTAATTTAAATTATATTGGCACGTCATTATTTTGGGAGGATTTGGGTTGGAAAAGGAGAAGGGGAGAGCTTGTGGAGGAACATTCTCTCCAACAAAGAACATCTCCCAAAGAAGATCTTCTTCAATGAAGAATGCGTCATCTTCTCCAATGAAGAACACGCCACCTCCAACGTGGGACGTCTTCAATGACGATGAACTGATGTTCATCCTTCCCTCCTCATCGAAGTCAAAAAACCTCCAAGGTAGGGTTTGTTGTTGTGAATTTTCCCCCTTACCCGTTCTTGAGGTGGCCGGACGCACGATAGGGCCGACGGCGCGTGTCCGCATCGCCTGGTGAGGAAGGGGCATTAGTTTGTGTCGTGGTAGAAAAGGGAGGATGGCTGGCCGAGTCAGATACTGGCAAAGTCATGGTGCACAACTACGCTGCGCGAAGAGGATGGCAAGCCATCCGGCCAGCTGCGGTGGGCCGCCGCACTGCGACCGCCCCGCCGCACTACCACACTACGGCCGCCCCGCCGCACTACTGCACTGCGGCCACCCCGCCACACTGCCGCACTGCGGCCACCCCGACGCACGACCGCACTACGGCCGCCCCGCCGCACCGCGGGCCACCCAGACCGGTCCGTCAGGTCGGGTCACTGCGGGCCACCCAGGCCGGTTCGTCAGGTCGGGTCGCCCAGCGTGGGTCAGGCTGCACTGTGGGCTGGTTCACGCCTTGGGCCAGATCGGACCCAACGGGTCTACCCGGGTCGGTCCAACTAGGTCGGACCGGATCCGGACCCACTTCGACCCATTTTCACTCTTTCAGCCTTATCATAAGCTACGGATGTCCGTTTGATGAACCGTCTGCAGCACCAGAAACCCTGGAGAGAGACGGTCCTTCTGGTATACCCCACATGAGATTTGGATAATGTTGGTGTACGGTCGGGTTGGATTGAGCACGAATCCACTAAGGCCCTCAGGACTAAAATGCTAATAACTTACAGACCAGGCATCTGTTTGATGCATCGTCTGTTGTGTTGAGACCCCTATGAAATGGAGGTAATTTGGGATACTTCTTTGGGGGACTTCATGATAGTTGGAGTATCAACCTCTGGCTTGAGGAGCAGAACCTCCCGGAGATAAGCAAGCTTAGTGTGGGAACCCTGTAGCTGGTTGTAACATGAGAAAGGGATCCTGTGTGGGTCTATGATTGAGGGTCCCACATGGATCCGCTCTAGGAATTCATGAGGGACTAATATAGGATCTTATGTGGGTCTGTGATGTACTAGGATCCTATGTGGGACTGACGATGTACTAGGACCCTGTGTGGGTCTGACGATGTACTAGGATCTTTTGTGGGTCTGATGATGTACTAGGATCCTGTGTGGGACTGTGATTTAGGATCCTTCATGGGTCTTCCTCTTAACGGAGTAAGATGATTCCATAGTTATCTCTTATCATATTCACTACTGTACGTAAGAAATACCTGGTATGAGATGAGTCTTTACCTTCGTGGTGATACCTTTGTGGTATTCTTTTGTGTGGCGTACCTGTGTAGTACTTTCATTTGTGGTGATAACTTGGTGGTATTCTTCTGTGTGGCGTACCTGTGGGGTACTTACCTTTATGGTATTCCTTCCTTTTTGGAACAGTTGATATTTGGGATAATGAGTTGCGCCTTGTGTTTCCTCGTGATTGAGATGGGATTACATGATAACTTAGGTATATATACGGGCATATACCTAAGTAGGGTTGTCAGTTGTTTCATGCTTTGTGGTTTATCCTTTATGGATTTTGTGAGAACTTGAGGGTCTCGGGGTCCCTACTGAGTATCATTATACTCACCCCTGCACGGGCTATGCCTGCACCTTGTTGTGTTTGGTGCAGATGACAGACAGACTGAGGACGAGGGTACCATGACTGGAGGTAGCTCAAAGGTGGACCTTAGATGAGGCATACCGCAGAGACAACCATTCGAGAGCTGTACCTAACCTTTAGGTAGGATCCTTGGCGGGTGTCCATAGGAGCTGTTTTATTTTACTTTTACCTTTCAGTTTCTTTTACTTTCCAGTTGGGCTTGTATTCTGGACCCTTTTTCTTATTGTACTCACTCTATTTATTATTCAGTTTACTCGTGTTCGTATCTTTCTGTGTGTTTGGTTGTGTGTGTTTATAGTATATAAAGGCAATGCCTTCCCGGTTTTAGGGAATACACCTTTCGGTGCTAGTCACTAGCCCCTGACCTATGGAAGGTGGGCTTGGGGTAGTCACGGTACGGGCCCCGAGGGACGGGTCATGACAAAAACCATAAAACCCATCAAAATCCTAAACCCCCTAGAATTCCATAAAAACGTAAAAAACCCTTAAAACCCCTTGAAAGACATAAAACCCCTAAAAGCATTTAAAAACCCCAAAAAAGCCAAAAAACCACTAAAAAAAATATAAAAACACTTAAACCCCTAAAAACGTTAATAAACTCTAAAACCATTAAAACACTAAAAATTTTAAAAAAAAACTAAAACCCCAAAATGAAATAAAAAACCCTAAAAGCATCAGAAAAACCCAATAAACCCTCAAAATCCATGAAAACATTAAAACCATATAAACCCTAAAAACCCACTTAAAACTATAAAATCCTCTAAGAACATTCAAAAACCCTAAAAACCAAAAAACCAATAAAATCTCTAAAAGCCCTTAAAACCCTTAAAACAATAAAAAACTCTAGAAAACTTTAAAACCCCAAAAAAACACTAAAAATCCAAAATGCCCTTAAAAATCCATGTTTGTAAACCCTCCTTGCAACACATTATCTTTACTTTTTTAATAAAATTTGGGGGGCCATGCATGCTTGGTCTCGAGCCATCTTTTCCCTAATAATCCATTAAAACCTAAAAACTCTAATAGCTTAAAAAACCATAAAAACCCATAAAAACCTTAAAAACCAACAAAAAACTCTAAAAACCATTAAAACCCATAAAAACCCTAAAAAATAAAAAAAACACTAAATCCCCAAAATGACACTAAAACCCAAAAAACCCCCAAAACCCCTGAAAAACTCTAAAATCCCTCAAAATCCCTAAAAACCCTAAAACCCCTAAAAACCATAAAAATCCTAAAAAGCCCCTAAAAATTCATGAAAACATAAAAAACCCTAAAACCATGAAAAACCCCTAAAATAAAAAAAACCCTAAAACCTAAAATAACCCAAAATGCACATAAAATCCCTAAAACACACTAAAAACACTAAAAACCCATTAAAACCCTAAAATGTTAAAATAATATAAAAAAGCTTAAAACCCCTAAAAACTAAGAAGCTTCTAAAAATCCCAAAAAGGACATAAAACCATGAAAACCCAAAAAAAAACCCTTAAAAGCCCTAAAAATCCTAAAAAACCCTAAAAACACTAAAAGCCCTAAAAACCATAAAATTCCTAAAAATCCCTAAAAATCATTATAACATAAAAAACCCTAAAAACCCTAAAACCCCCCTAAAAACCTTAAAAACCCTAAATACCGATAAAAATTCTAAAAACCCATGAAAAATGCTGAAATCCAACCCCTAAAAATGTTAAAAAACAATAAAAACCTGAAAAAAATAAAAAACCCTAAAACCCCAAACAAGGCCCTAAAACCCTAAAAATCCCAAAAACCCTGAAAACACCTGAAAAACCAAAAAACCATAAAAGTCCATAAAAAACACAAAAATCAAAAAAACCCCTTAGAATCCATGAAATGGTAAAACCCATAAAACCCCTAAAAAAACCCCCTGAAGACCATAAAGACCCCTAAAACCTTAAAAAACCCGAAAAATGCATAAAAACCCTAAAAAACCACTAAAAACTCTAAAAACCCTTAAAACACCTAAAAACGTTAAAAAACTCTAAACCCCTTTAAAACCACAAAAAAACTCAAAAAACCCTAAAAACCCCAAAAAGGCCCCAGAAACCCCGAAAACCCCTGAAAACCCACTAAAAACCCTCAAGTCCCTAAAAAGATTAAAAACCCTAAAAACCATAAAAATCCTAAACCCCCTAAAAATCAATGAAAATGTAAAAACCCTATGATGTGAATCATGGCGTGCATATAAATCGAGGATTCAAGAGCGATCATGACACGGAGGTTTGAAGGTACATAAATGGACAAGACCCATTGCATGGGATTTATGGCCCAATGACAAGTGGAAGAATGAGTAGAATGAAAGAGGCATTACATGGCCTCATTTTGAAATTACAAGAGGAGGCCCAACATGCATGCATGTGTGGATCAAATGGGCCTTTAATCACACTTATTAAGGCCAAAAAAGTGAACCTAAATATCCCACCAAAATTCTCCCATGAATTTAAATCCACTTTCATGAAAGAAATATCTGATGTTAAATGTGGTGGAACCCTTGTCTTTAAATTCATGGTGGGAATCTTCAATGAATTTGTTGGGGTGGTGCCAAAAATTCTTCTTGGTGGATATCTTGTCCCCTAAAGCCATGGGTATGTGTAAAAAAATTCAAAAATCATGGATAGGAATTAGGATTTTGTGGTTTAGGTATTTTGACATTTATCCCTCTCATTTGGCTATAAATAGTCCCCTCCTTGTACCCCTTGGTGGTTAATTACGAATTTGAGTGTTTCATAGCATTATTATGCTTGTGTTTCTTGTGTTCTTGGATTAATGCAAGTAAGGATCATCAATGGAGTGATCAAACTTTGTGGAAATTTTTATAATTATGGTTTTTAAGGGGAAAGTCTCCTTGAGATCCTAATTTATCACCCCCTTCCCGTTTTATTTTCCTTCACACTACCTTATTTTCATTTCTTACACTTTAACCCCTTATGTTTCTATATTATTTCCAAAGGATACCACACACCCAATTCGGTATCATATCATTTGGTATCAACATTTGGAAATGAAAACCAGTCTCTTAATTTTTCTATTTCTCTAATCATTTTTATTCTCCTTCTTCTATTTTTTTGTCCATCACCAATTCTGGATGTAACTTTCTTCTACCATTTCGACAACTTTTCCTCTGAATTTATGGATTTATGATATGTCATTTCCATTGATCATAATCTCATATTTATTATTTATTTGGAAACAATGAAATATGAAAAATATATTTAGAGATATATTCGAATCAACCATTCTACAAATTCACTCTTGTGAAATCTAATTATCGCCAAAACGGATTCCAATCGAGTTTTAAGTTCATGTTACATCACCCTTTTACATCATTACAATCAGATTAGACCATTCTGACATTTTTCATCTATTGTACATTGAGAACCAAAAATTCACTCTTTGTATCTCATTTCTTGATTATTTAGCAACAAAAGAAGGAAAAAATCAAAAAAATCAAAAAAATACTGCTCATTTGAAACATTGAGTTCACTCATTTAGTCACAAATTTGATTGTATTTTTTTCTTATCCACCATATTCTTTCCTTCATCCATATCCAAACTTCAACCATAACCATTTCTCCCATCTCACTTTACATCCCATATTTCGTGGACTCTATTGATTCAAACCATTTTAAAATTTCTGATTTTTAAAGTTTATCTTGAGTTGATTGCTTCTTATTAATTGTATTCTTGATTCTATTTAAGAACACTTGTAGGAACCAAGTTGTTGTGCTAGAAATTGTGAGGAACCTTTTTAGAGATTAAAAAATATAAAGAGTGTGTAAGGAATTAAAAAAATGGCAAGTGAAGGCGAATGAAATGAGATTAACATAAAGTTATTCATGAAATATTTTACTGACCAATGTAAAAGAATGAATTCTAGGTTGGATGATTTGAAAAATTCATTGACTTCAAGGGAAACACAAAGGAAAGAATTTGGAGACGGTGAGGATGCAAACTCTGATTTTGAAAAATCATTTCCTAGGTGAAGGAAACATGATTCTATAAGAGAAAGTGTCTTGGGAAGCATCAAAATGAAACTTCCATCCTTTCAAGGGTAGAGTGATCCAAAATTTATTTAGAGTGGGAGCAGAAGGTTGAACATATTTTTGGGCTTCACAACTACTTATAGGAGAATAAGGTAAAGTTGGGGGCACTTGATTTCAATGATTATGAAAGTGATTGGTTGGACCAATTACAAGTGAGTCGATAGTAGAATGTAGAAATTCCAATTCAAACTTGTGAAGAAATGAAGATAGTAATGTGAAATAGGTACATTTATAGTCATTACTATCAATATTTTTATTTGAAGTTACAAAAACTTTCTCAAGGTTCCAATTGTGTGTAGGAATACTAGATGGAAATGGAGATATTGCGGATTTTATCTAATTTGGAGGAGGATTGTGATGATACCATGGAAAGGTTCATCAATGGATTGAATATTATAATTACAGATATGGTGGAACTTCAAACGTACATTAACAAGGAGAAGTTACTTAATAAGGACATGAAGGTAGAAAACAACTATATTCACGAAGGAGTCAAGTAAGTTCCCTTAATTTTTGGAAATATGACAAAAAAGATCCAAAATTGGATTCTAAGTGGAATGAAACAAAACCAAGGGATTCAGAATTTGTACCAAAACAAAGAGAAGAGGCCAAAAACAAGTTTTTCAATTCTAATTCGAAAGGAAAAGGTGAAACAAATCAACCTTCTAAATCCTATGATATTAAGTGTTTTAGTTTCCAGGGACATGGACATATCATCTCTCAATGCCCAAACAAAATGACATTTATTTTTTTGGATAACAGAGACACCCACAGTGAGAGATCTAGTGAGTATGAAATTCCCCCTTTAGAGAAGTGTTCAGATGTGAAAGTTAAAGAACCCATACGTGAAGATGAATTGGTGGAAATAATAGCTCTAATCATTAAACTGAAATATGATCATGGTTTGGATAAGTGTGAAATCATTTTTTATATGAGATGCCACATCAAGGAGAAGGTATGTAGTATGACCATTAATAGTGGAAGTTGTACTAATGTTCCCAATACCTTGTTAGTGGATAAGTTGAGTTTTCCTACTTTAAAGAATCCTAGACCTTATAGGTTGCATTGGTTTAATGATAGTGGAGAAGTAAAATCCACAAAAGAGGCCATGGTTTCTTTTTCTATAGGAAAATATCATTATTATGTGCTTTGTGATGTTTCTCAAATGCAGGTCAGACATTTGATACTTGGGAGATCGAGTCAATTTGATTGGAGGGTGATGTATGATGGCCATTCTAACCACTTATCTTTTCATTTTAGTGGTATAAATATTGTTTTGACTCCACTAAGTCCCATACAATCATAGGAAGATTAATTTAGGATAAATAGAGAATAAAGAAAATAAAAAATAAATGAGTGAAAAAGAATGTAAAATTTTGAGTGATAAAAAAGTGTGTGATGAGTTGAGAAAAAAATAAAAGAGAGGAAAAAATAGGGAAAATGAAAATAGTGGAAAATTAAGAGTGAAAAAGAAAATATGAGTGACATAAAAAGAAATGAGGGAAATCAAATAGTTGAGAAAAATATTGTTGAGTGAAAGGTGAATTTATTTTTTGGAGAAAGTGAGGTGAAAAGAGATTTATTAAGTGAGAAAGTGTTCTTAATCATTAGTAAGGATGCTTACCTTGATACTGACGAACTTCACCATTACTTTCCCTCTTGTGTTGTGTCTTTATTTCAGGAATATGGTGATCATGCAAGTAAGTGTTGAAAACAAGTTCCATTTGATCCAGGTGGTTTGGTATGGAAATACCTACTAAAAGTATGTTTTCTAGACAAAATAATGTCAAAGACCTTCCATCGTGGAGATATTCCTTTTCATGTTTCAAAGAAGATCCATGGAAATGCCTACAGGACTAGCATACCCACCTTGTATGTAAATGTGACTGTTACCTTTAGTTTTACTGATATATTTCCCTTTGAATATACAGATTCGAGGATGTATCTTTTTGAAGAGGGAGGTAATGATGAGAATCATGGAATTCATATGCATTGAGGATTCAAGAGAAATCATGAAACAAATGTTGGAAGATTCATAAATGGACAATACCCTTTACATGGGACTGGTGGCCCAATGATAAGTGGAAGAATGAGCGGAATGAAAGAGTCTTTACATGGACTCATTTTGAAATTACAATAGGAGGTCCAACATGAATGCATGAGAGGATCAAATGGGCATTTAATCACACTTATTAAAGACCAAAATTGGACCTAAATGGCCCACCCAAATTCTCCCATTAATTTAAATCCACTTCATATAATGAAATCCCCAAAGTAAAAAGTGGTGGCGTCCTTATCTCCAAAGATATGGTGGGAATCTTCAAAGTCATTGGGGGTGGTACCCAAAAGTCTTTTTTGAGGATATCTTGTCACCTAAATACATGGACATTTGTAAAAAAATTCAAAATCATGGGATAGGATTTAGACTTTTGTGGGCTATGTATTTAGACATGTGTCCCTCTCATTTAGATATAAATAGCCACCACCTTGTACCCCTTGGAGGTTAATTACGAATTTGAGTGTTTTCTAACATTATTATTCTTGCGTCTCTTTTGTTCTTGGATGAATGCAAGTATGTCTCTTCAAAGGAGTGATCAACCTTTGTGGCACATTTTATAATTTGGGTTTTAAGGGGAAAATCTCCTTGGGGTCCTAATTGATCATCCCCCTTCCCTTTTTATTTTCCTTCGCACTTCCTTATTTTCATTTATCCCACTTTCACCCCTTGTGTTTCTCTATTTTCACCAATGGATATCACACACACAATACAATATCATATAACCCTAAAAACACATCGAAAACCATAAAACCCCTAAAAACTTTAAAAAATCCCTAAATACCTTAAAAAATCACTAAAACCCATAAAACCCATAAAACCCATAAAAACCCAATAAAAACTCTAAAAAACCTCAAAATCCCTTAAAATGTTAAAAAACTCTAAAAAACTTAAAACCTCAAAAAAAAACTCAAAAAACCCTTGAAACCTAAAAAGACCCTAAAACCCCTAAAACACTAAAAACCATAAACCCCTAAAAGCCCCTAAACCTCTCAAAATTCCTAAAACCCTAAAAACTTTAAAAAACCTAAAAACCCTTAAAAATCCATGAAAACATGAAAAACCCTAAAAACCTTGAAAATGATAAAAATGCCTAAAAACCATAAAATCCCTAAAAACCCATAAGAAAAAACCTAAAGGATGGCGGCTCTGGCGCTTCTAGCGATTCTGGTGATCCGGATCCCTCGCGATGGCGGCTTCCTCCCAGGTTGAAGACGATGGCACATGAAGCACCTCCCCCTCTCTACGGGGGAGGATCCTCCCTCGGAGGACATCTCGTCGCTCTCCTCTGCTGACTGGTTACCATCTTTCCCGAGGAACGGTGCTCTGACCGATGGTTCCGAAGTTTTTTGAAGGTTGTCCGCAGCTTCCCCTCTCGATTCAGGAGTTCACTGAGGCTTTAGACCTGCACCGCCTGACTCTGGTTGCAAGCTTCCCGATGCGGCGACCCCCGGTTGTCACTTTCGACAGGTTCGTTTTGGCTTCCTGGAATCTTAGGGCTCGGGTGACTGTGGGCCTGATCAATATATCCCACATCATGATTCTCTTTTCCACAGAGGAAGATCTGGTCCTTGTCTGGTCATCGGCTCCTCGGTCACGCAATGGCGCTCGCTTCTCCCTCTTTCGATGGAGCTTTGACTTTCATCTGAAGCAGAGCTCCCCAATTGCTACTACCTTGGTTAGATTTCCTGAGCTTCCCCTTCCCTTTAAAAATATCTCTATTATTTCAATGCTTGGGAATTTGGAGGGGAGGTTCCTTTGTGTGTGGATAGTAGGAATATGGCCCTTTTTCACATGGTTCTAGCAAGGGATTTTGTTGAAATGGATGCTTCGAAGTCTCCTATGGATGCTGTCTGGATTGCAGTGGGGGAAGAACTCAGGTGGAGACAGCCTGTCATCTTTGAGAAATGGCCGGTTTTTTGCTCTTCTTGTTGGAGTTTTGGGCATAGTGATCACTCTGGAGGCTGCTCTGGCACTTTCAGGGGTGGTGGTTCTCTGGCTCGCATGTCTTCTAGTGAGATTATCCTCCCTCTGGTAGAGGTGAAGGGGACAAAGGGGGTGGGTTCCTCCTAAACTCTGAATGCTGATGTTCCCTGCTCATCTGCTTCGCTAACTGGAAGTGATTTAGAGGTGGCCCTGATAGATTTGGGTGGTTTCATTGTGAGTCTGGTTGGAGGTGCTGGTGTTTCGGGAAATTCTAATGAGGAGGAAGTGCTACTGGCTGAGAGGGATAATCGGGTTTCTGCTGAAGGTGTTCACAGGTGCGGTGACTCCCCTAGGAGGCAGAAAAATTTAGGGAAGGATGCTGTGATGGGTGTCTCGAAAGAAAATGTGGAGGATACCAGTGCTCTGGATCCGGAATGAGATGATATAGCTGTCTTGAAGGTGAATGAGATCACTGATGGATCCTGTACAACAATTGAGGGTGCTGTGATTGCTCCAAACAACTTTCAGGTTGCAGCCTTGGCTGAGCCTGCCGTGGTGGATATGCTGGTGGTAGATGTCATGAAGGAGGAAGTGGTTACTCAGGGCCCGAAGACTGAGGATGAATGGATCTTGTCTTCAGCTGAGGAAAGGTATATGGCGGATGAAGAGACCTAGATCCCCAAGGTTCGATACATGAACTGGCGTGATGCCCCTTTGGTTCTGTCTGGGTGTCCAGGCGTGGGGGGACCTGACATGGGGCCTGTACCCTCTGGCAGCACAAGCGGTGCTGAAGATCCTCCCTGTGGCCGGTTCTTTAGCTCTCTGCTGGAAAATGCTGGCGACGCTGGTGGTCCATCCATGGACCTGTAGAGGGATATGGTCCTTCATGGTGTCCCCTCTGCTGAAGATTTTTGTGTGCAGTTGCATGAGATGGTGTGGGTTGAATGGGAAAGGTTCCCGCTTGAGGATGTAGCTGAGAGGCTTGGGGAGAGGTTTGCTGAGGCTGATCGCTGGATAAACGCTGCTATGACCAGTTCAAAGGAGAAAAGAACCGGAGGAGGTGCTAAAACTCCTGGGTCAAAATGTAAGAAAGGGAAGGCACCATCGACTGTCAGAGATGGTGTCACTTGTACGGAGGTGGGTGCTACAGCTGGATCCACTTCCCCCCCCAAGACGAAGACGGAGGAGGGATTACTCTGCCCTCCCACATCCCATGGCAACTAGGGCCTCTTCATGAGCTGTCAGACTTAATCTAAAGGTGAAAAAGTGAGAGCGGATATCAATTTCCGCAGAGCAAGAGAAGGCTAGGATGAAGGTGTTATCCAGGCTTGGCATGCAAGAGGACTTTGAGTCTGGATGGGACTCAACAGACATGGGTGCTGAGTCAAATTTCAATTTTGCTGATGTGGGCGAAAGCTTTGGTGTCGGCATGGGGTTTCGAGGTGCGGAGCTGGAGGATTTTGGTGGCGATGTTGACTGATCCTCTCCTTTTGTGCTCTCCCTTTTGGACTTTTTGACTTGTTTTTTTTGCTTTTTTACTTTTCTTCTTTTCTTTCTGTGGCCTTCGGGCTGAGGTCGTAAGGGGTTTTCAGGTGTGGATCGGTGGATCTCTCCCCTCCCTTGTTTGCAGTGTCTATGTCTTTTCTTTTAATAAATTTGGGGGGGGGGGGGTTCCAGGAATAGCCTCGACCCAAGCCTTCCTTGCCCTAAAAACCCATAAGACCCTTAAAAACCCACTAAAACCTTAAAAACCATAAACCCCTAAATATGTTAAAAAACTCATAAAAAACATTAAAACCCCTAAAAAACTAAAAAACCCTAAAAATCCAAAAATTCCTTAAAAACCCTGAAAAATACAAACCCCTAAAAACTCCTGAAAACCCCTAAAAACCCTCAAACTCCCAAAAAACCCTCAAACCCCTAAAAACCATAAATTTACCAAAAAACCTAAAAATCCATGAAAATATAAAAAACCCTAATAACCCTAAAAGTCCATGACATCCATAAAACCCCCCAAAACCATAAAAAATCCTAAAACCCCATAAAATCCTTAAAAATCCACTAAAAACGATTAAAACCCCTAAAAACATTAAAAAGATCTAAAAAAATATTAAAAACCCAAAAAAAACTCAAAGAACCCCTAAAAATCCCAAAAGACCCTAAAACCCCTTAAAATCCTAAAAACCCTAAAAACTTTTGAAAAACTTTGAAACCCCTCAAAATTTATAAAAACCCTAAAAAACAATAAAACCTGAACCCCCCCTAAAAATCCATGAAAATGTAAAAAACCCTGAAAACCCATCTAAAACCCCTAAAAAAAATAAAAAACCTAAAAACATTAAAAACCCTAAATTCCCATAAAAACCCAAGTGGAAAATTTAGATTCCCGAAAGCAGAAGCCGAGGAAGGACTACTCAATGATGCCAAGAACCGTGTCTACTAGAGCCTCCTCAAAGGGAACCAAATAGAATGCTTATGGGAAGTATGAGCAGCCTGAGATCCCCATGGTGCAGTCGTCTGAGGAGTAGCAAAGGCTAAGGGATGTTATACAACTCTTTCTAGGGATATGGACAGTGCTAGGAAGGCTGCTGCTGAGTGGGAGACTGCGGAGTCAGATGCATCATCTGGATATGGTGCTCATGGAGACCCCTATGGTGATCCCTTTGAAGATGTTGATCTGTATGACATGTAACTTTCATTGGGCATGGGTTGCTTGACTCTTCCCATTCATTGTGTGCTTTTGGGTTTTGGGTTTTTTCTTCTTTGCTTTGGGTTCGGGGATATTAAGGGTTTTGGATGTGGTTTATTTGACTCCTCCTCTTCCTTGTCCGTTGGGTCTTTTTTCTAATAAATTTTGGGGGGTCGGGAATATCCTGTCCCTATACATACTTTTCAATAAAAACCCAAAACATACACTAAAAACTCTAAATACTCTTAAAACCCCTAAAAACGTTAAAAAATCTAAAGAACCATAAAAACACTAAAAACTCTAAAAACCCTAAAAAATCTAAAAACCCTAAAAATAAAAAAACTCAGAAAAACCCTAAAAACCCTAAAAATCCCTAAAAACCTAAAAACCCTAAAAACAATAAAAATATTAAAAAATTACTAAAAATCAATGAAAACCTAAAAACCCCTAAAACCCAAAAAACCTCTTAAAACCATAAAACCCCCTAAAACATTAAAAACCTATAAAAACCATATAACCAATAAAAACTCTAAAAACCCCAAAATAGTTTGAAAAACTATAAAAAACATTTAAAACCCTAAAAAATTCTAAAAAATGCTAAAAACTCAAAAAACCCTAAATCCCTGAAAAACCATAAAAACACTAGAAAACCCTAAAAAACCTAAAAATCCATAAAATCCCTAAAATCCTAAAAACCATAAAAATCCTAAAAACCCCATAAAATCCATGAAAACATAAAAAACCTTAAAACCCTGAAAAATCTGAAAAACCAAAAAACCCCTAAATCCCTTAAAAACCCTAAAAACCCTAAAAACACATAAAACCGCTCAAAACCACTAAAATCTCTAAAAAACCTTTAAACCACTAAAACATTAAAAACACTAAAAACATTTAAAACCCTAAGAAACCTTAAATACACTAAAAAAAATCAAAAAAACCCAAGAGACCCTAAAATCCCTTAAAACCCTTGAAAACCCATAAAAACCCTCGAAATCCCAAAAATCCCTAAAAATCATTAAAAACCTCTAAAAATCCATGAAAATGTAAAAAACTCTAAAAACACTAAATAACCATTGAAAACCATAAAAACATCTAAAAACCTTAAAAAATCCTATAAATCTCTAAAACCATAAAAACCAATAAAAACTCTAAAACCCTTAAAAATTCTAAAAACGTTAAAAACTCTAAAAACCCCTAAAACCTAAAAAGACCCTAAAAACCTAGGAAATCCCTAAAACCCCTAAAACCCCCTAAAATACCCTAAAAACCATCAAAATCCCTAAAAACCATAAAGATATTAAAACCCCTAAAAATCCATGAAAATGTAAAAAACCCCAAAACCCTAAAAAACCCTTGGAAACCATAAAACCTCCTAAAAAACTTTAAAACCCTTTAAAAACCCATAAAAACATTAAAAACCACTAAAATATCTAAAAAACCTTAAACCCCCAAAAATTTTTATAAAACTATAAAAACCTTAAAAACCATAAATAACTCAAAAAAACCCCTAAAAACCCAAAAGGGACCAAAAAACTTTGGAAACCCCTAAAACCCCCAAAATCCCTAAAAACACTAAAAACCCTAAAATTGTAAAAATCACAACCCACCCCCAAAAAAAATCATGAAAACCTAAAAAAATAATAAAAACCCAGAAAGACCCCTAAAAGCATACCCCTAAAAACCATAAAAAACTTAAAAACCCATAAAAAACCTAAAAATCACTAAAAGCTATAAAACCCCTTAAAATATTAAAACACTCTAAAAATCCTTAAAATCCTAAAAAACTCCAGAAAACCCTTAAACCCAAAAAACCCAAAAACCCTGAATCTCAAAAAACCTTTGAAAACCCCTAAAACCTTAAAAATCCCTAAAAACCCTAAAAAACCATAAAAACCATAAAATTTTTAAAAACCCTAAAAAACCAAAAAAAACCCTAAAAACCATCAATACCCCTAAATTTTTTAAAAAACCTTAAAACCCTAAAAAACATTAAAAAAACCCAAAAAACCGTAAAGACCCTAAAAACCTTGAAAACCCATAAACCCTAAAAACCCCTAAAAAACCTAAAAACCCAAAAATTCCCTAAAAACCCAAAAAACCCTAAAAATCACCAAAATCCTAAAAAACCCCTCAAAATCCATGAAAATTTAAAAAACCCTAAAACCCTTGATAATCCCCTAGAAACCATAAAACCCCTAAAAATATTTAAAAACCCCTAAAACCCCATAAAACCCTAAAAAACAACTAAAAATATAATAACCATTAAAATAACTAAAATAGTTAAAAAATGTAAATAGAGGCTAATTGAGGCCTCAAATGGCTCATGTGTGTCTACTCTCCCCTATATCTTTCGATGGATTTCTAATGGTATTTTGATCATGGATCTAGTGAGCGGCCCTCGGCCTGCACTTTCTTATTCAATTTCGATGAAGTTGTCTCCTTAAAAGGAGATGAGTTTTGGATCCTTTTTAGTATTGGAAGGGAATGTTGCGTGTACATTATATTGGGTACAATAATATGAAGTTACGGGTATTTCTCCTGCTCTGCTGGTGAAATCTACTCTAAATGGGATCACAGAAGATATTTTTCAAGTGAATTCAGGTTTCCCTTTCCAAGATCTTACTTTGAAGGAGATTTATAGGGTTAGTGTTGCTTCTGGAAGTTCAAAGGAGATAGTTGTTCCTCCTTCGATTGGGGTTGAAGCTGATGGGGTCTCTTCAGAGGCTGTGGCTCCATATAAAACTATAGATGTGGATTTTTTGGACCTGATTCCTATTGTTAATCCATCGTTTTCTACCCCGATGGGGATTTCTATGGAAGGGGGTGATTTTGGGGTCTCTTTTATCCCTCCATAAGTTGGTCCTGGAGTCGATGGGGGTTCTCATAAGGTTTTCACTCCTCCTATTGGTATTTTTGTGGGTGTTGCAAATCTGATTCTCATTGGTAATCCATTAATCCCTATTAAATTTGTGAGTTCTATGGTTTATCGTGATGATGGTGGCCCTTTGAAGGCTCCGGGTTCTTCTTTGGATGTTGATGCGGCTTCTGCAGACTCAAATCCTTTTTCTAACTCTATGGATCTAGTTTTCCTGTCTCCTGTGGATGGAGGAAAAATTACAAGGTTTCACCTTCCTCCTTCGGTTCTTCTAAAAGGATCTTCCCGATAGACCAATACCATGGTGGGGTATTTTCTAGATAAGAAGATCCCTTTGTTCTGGTTTCTCAAATTGCTTATGAATTATGGGGAACTGATCTAATCAAGATGTTGTACAATGATGATGGCTTTTACTTTTTCTAGTTCCCTCCTTCCTGCGATCCTGTTGATCTTCTTTCATATGGCCTTTAGTTTTTTAGAGGTAGATCCATGGTTCTAAGACCTGGTATCTGGGTATCACCCTCAGTAAGAAGTCTTTTTATGTTTTCCCTATATGGGTTAATTTTAGGAATGTTCCCATTGAGGCTTGGATGATGGAGGGTCTGACCTACATTGAAAGTGCTATGGGGATTCCTCTCTTTGCAGATAAATCCACAATCAAAATTAGTAAGATCTAGTTTTCGAAAATATGTGTTGAAATTTATGTGGAGTGGGACCTTCCTATGGAAATTACTATGGATTCGGGTTCCTGTTCATCCACCTCTATCAAAGAGGAGTATGGTTGGGTTTTTAAGACCTACATCCATTGCATGATTTTTTTCCATCATTTTAACCAATGTAGGAAGAATCCTAAGGCTGATTCCCAGCCTGGTTAGACCAAGGTTACTCCAAATAAGCATGTTTATAGAAAGAAGGAACTGTTTAAGGTCAATGAATCTGGTATTCTTATGAAGAAGGTCTTGGAGGATAAAGGTGCTTCTTCTTCTGGAACGGTTGGAGTTCATCCCTTGGTGGTATCTAGTTCCTCAATTCCTAGTGACCCTATAATGATTTATTTTTTCTTAGCTGCTGGCCACTCTGGGAAAGTGGATTTTTTTCAGTCAAGCCTAAGTCTGAAGCTTGAATCCTTCTTCATAATTATTTTGGTTTCTTGGCAGTGGACTCTCAGGATGATGGTGCTGCTATTGATTCTTCTCCTGACGATGATTCTACTAGCATGGTTTTGGGGTTTCTAGCACACTATGCATTTGTGGTTGCTTCTGATGGTGTTTCTTATTCTCCTCTAGTGGTTAGAGATCATGCTTTTGCCTTATCTGATGTCCAAGTAGCCTCTTCTTATAATGGTATTTCCCTTGGGGTTTATTTTAAGGGTATAAAGTCCCTTACCTCAGACTCTTATGCAAACTCAGATCTTCTGATTACTCAAGGTGTCAAGAAGGAAATATATGATCTTTATCATTCGTAGTTGTTTCAACGGTGAGGTAGAAAGAGTGGGGTGGGCTTGGTTCCTTTGGCTCCTTCTTCTGAGAACTATATTCCTACTAATGCTTCTTGGACTGGTATGTTTTCATCTTTTGAGACCTCAACAGATCCTGCTTATGGACTGGGTTATTTTTTCATAGTTGATTAGTTCTTCTGATTTAATGGAGGCTAATTCTACTTCTCCATGTAGGGCTTCTACAGGTTAGAATAATCTTTCCTCTTCAGTGCTGAGCGACAACCCTTTGAGGAAAAAGCTGATTAGTGTGGATGAACTTGAGTTGAAGAGGGTTCCAACCAAGACTAGCCCCTGGACTGGATCCTATGTTTCCTCTCTTATTCTCAATTTTTAATTTTGGTGTGTGGAATATTAGGGGTCTAAATACACTTAGTAAATAGAAGGAGGTTTGGGATCTCATTCTTACACATATGTTTTCTTGCTTAGGTATTTTTGAAACCAAGGTTAAGCATGGAAATTTAGACTCTGTTGTGAGGATTATAATGTCGGGATGAAGTATCTTTGAAAATCACTCTACTACTTCTAGCTACTGCATCTTGGTGTAATGGAATCCCTACTTACTGATGGTTGATATTCAGTTTGATTCTTTCTAGCTTGTGGAGTGTCTTGTCAGGGTGATAATGGTAGATATTTCTTTCATAGTTTCATTTTTCTATGGTTCCAATTCAGTTTATGATCATAGATTTTTATGGGAGGATATTTCCTCTATATATTCTACTTCTCCTAATATCCTTTGTATTTTTTTGGGTGACTTCAATGCAGTGAGATTTCTAGAGGACAGATGTGGGGGATGTCTGGATTGGCTTCCTCTTATGGAGGAGTGAAACTCGTGTATTGTTGATGCAAGTTTAGAGGATATGCAATGTACTGGGATAATATTTTATTGGAGGGAGGGGAATTCTAGGGTTATGAGGAAGCTCGATAGAGCATTGGTCAATGTTTCCTATCTATCCAGATTTTCTTCTTCTTTTATAGATTTTCTTCCTTTCGGGTTCTCTCAACATTCACCTATTATCATTAGAACGAGAGAACGACTTTAGTCAGGGAGGATTCCTTTTAAATTTTTCAATCATTGGGAAGATTATGATGGTTTTTTACCATGGTTTCCATTTCCTAGAGTGAAGAGATACAAGCTTGTAAGATGTTTCAAATATGCCAAAATCTTTAGAAGGTTAGAGATTCCATGCTCAAGTATCTACCCAAAATGCTTTAGAGGCTTCTTTTCATAAGTTGGAACTTTCAAAATTCAAAATTCTCTTGTTCTCAATTTCTCTTTAGATACCTTATTTCATATTGAAGCTAGATGTAAGGATGTGTTGAAGACTCTGAACTTGATGGCCTCACTTTTTTCTAGACAAACAATTTGGATTTTGTGGCTTAAGTATGGGGATCACAACTCAACATTTTTCTTCAACTCGGTGAAGGCTAGGTTCAACTCTTAAAAGTTGATCCTACTCCGTGGCATTGATGGCTCTGAAACCATGAATCTAGGATCCATTATTCAAGAAACTGTTGATTTATTTCATTCCTTGGTTGGTTATTCTCATAGATTGGTTTAGGAAGGGGGAGTTGGGTCAGCTACTTTCTTGTCCACCTCTATTGATTAGAGGCGTTGTGAGGAGTTGGACAAGATGGTTATATTGGAGGAGGATTATCGGGCTATTTTTTCCCTTCACCCTAATAAATCACTAGTATTGGATGGCTTCAATGATTTTTTTCTTATGTAGGTCATGGCCTGTGGTTGGTTCTGATGTGATCGAAGCTGTTTTAGAATTTTTCAGGACTGGGAAGCTGCTTTAGGAAGAAAATAGTTTGATAATATATATGATTCATAATGTTCCCAATGTGTGTATTATTTCATATTTAGACCCATTTCTTATTGCAATATGATTTAAAAATTCTTATACAAGGTTTCATCCTCTATATTGTGATTGGTCCTCCATAGATTCATCAACATGGCCCAATCAACTTTCATTCATGGGATGTGGATCTATGATAATATATTGATACCTCATGAGTTAATACAGGGGTAACACTTGGATTTTGGGGTCCCTATACCTTCTTTAAAAATCGATCTTTTCAAGACCTTTGATTCTGTGATATGGGATTTCCTCTAGGATGCTCTGGCTCTACTTGGTTTCACAGCTAAGTTCTCTTCTTGGATCAAAAGGTGAATCACTTATTCCATATTCTCTATTAATATTAATGGATGCTTTCATGGTCATTTTCATAGGAAGAGAGGGTTGAGATAGGGTGAACCCCACTCTCCCATTATTTTTGAGATTTGTATGGAGGTTTTCTCTTGGATTCTGGATTCCGTTATTTCTAATTCTTTCACCTTAAAATTCCATTGGAGATGTGGTAAGACCTATATATCACATTTTGTTTTGAGGAAGTTATGTTGTTATTATATTTTTGAGATGTGGAGTCAGTTTTAGTGTTGAAGAAGGTTCTAGATATTTTCTCATCCTTATCAGGGCTAAATATTAACCTTTAAAAATATTTTATGTTCTTGGTTGGCTTGTCCAATGAGGATAAGGGAATCATTGGGGCTGTTATGTTATTAATGCTGGTTCATTATTTCTCTATTATCTTGGGGTGCCCCTTATTACCACTAAATTAAGAGTGGTGGACTATGTTTATTTAGAATAGGAGATTATTAGGAGAATCAAGGTTTGGACTAATAATTTCCACTCTTTCACAGGATGTTTGCAGCTTATTCAATTATTTATTTTTAGTATGATATCTTTTTGGATATTTCACTTTATTTTACCAAATAAGGTGATTAGGTATATTGAATCCAAGCTCAGATGATTTCTCTAGAAGGGTCCTTCCCTCACTATTTATGGAGCCAAAGTGGCTTGGGAACTAGTGACCAGGACTAAAGGGGAGGGAGGGTTTGGTATGTAGAGGATTTTTTTCTAGGATATTGGGGCCATGTCTAGAATGCCTAAGATCATTTTACTCCTTTCTCGTCATTTTTGGTGGAATGGGATCACCTTTTTCTACTGGGTTGGTCACAATTTTGGGTAGTTAAAGTTCTATGGAATAGTTCATGGACTTGATGGAAATTTTTGGGTATTTGGGTTTTTCTCAAGGATCATATCTCCTTCCATATTTGGAATGGATCGAGGGTCTCTATTTTGTTTGACCCTTGGCTCCCTAGGGAGCCTATTTTTTACTCTATTGAAGATCGTATCATATATGACTTGGGGATTTCCATATTTTTAATGATTTATGATATTATTTCTGACAGAACTTGGGATCCTCCTTTGGCTGTTTCGAGTGAGATTTGGGATCTTAAATAGGATATTATTATGTTTCAACAACATTTTGTTGGTCGGTACGATATTTTTTGGAACATACAAATTGATTTCTCCATTCGTAAGGTTTGGGAGGATTCTAGACTAAAATTTTCCACTGTTCCTTAGAGCCCCTTAGTCTAAAACTATGATTCTCCAGTGAGGTATGCTTTTATTTTGTGGTTGGGTATTTTGAATTGGCTACCTACTCAGGATCTTTTTCAATATAGGGGTTTGGTTTTTTCAAACAATTTTTTTCTCTACAATGATAATTTTGTAGATATTAACCATATGTTCTTCAAGTGTGCTGTGTCTAATAAGATTTGGTATGTTTTTTTAAATCTCTTGGATGTGAGATATTCGGCTAGGTCCTTTGATGACACAATTGATTGGTGAATCTGGTTGTTTTCTAGAGATTCTCTGTTGGGTATTTTGTGAAAGCTTGGGGCAGATACCTTGGGGTGTCTTATTTGGAAGGAACATAATTCAAAGTTGCATGGATCTACCTCTCATAGTGGTAGTTACCTTCGGTTCAAGTTCGAGCTTATCATTCATTCTAGGCTCTCATATTGTAATTAATTTCCTAGTAGTTTGGCCAATAAGAAGTTGATTATTCATTGGAACTTTCCTACTTCTTTCCATCAAGTCGGTTGAGAGGCTATTCTAGTGTCTGGAGGGCGGTGTGCAGGTTTTGTCTTGTGGCGTGGGTGTGCATTTGTGCTGAGTGGAACTGGGAGTTTTTAGATTTTAGTTTTGGTTGCAGCTTGCTACAGGTTTCAATGGTGGATGCTTCTTTATAATTTTTGGTTGCTGGGAGTGGTGTTGAAGATCTATAGAGCTTTTTGGCATTTTTTCTACTTTGGTTGGATGTTATGCTAGTTTCTGGTGGCTAAATCTTGATTTTAAGTGGGATGATGGGGTTTATACTAGGATATTGTGGGTTGTTTTGTGGGAAGGAGTGTGGGTGGGGTCTTCTTCTTGCTTCAGGGGGAGTGGTACTGAAGGTATGGGATGTTGTAGGTGTTGTGTGCAGGGGTGGATCATGGTTGTTGGCATGTCATGTTTGGTTGTGTTTTGTTTCGGGGCCTCCAGGTTAGTTGTAATTCATTAGGGGCTATTTTTAAGGCTTCGTGTATAGATTTTGGATACTGTATTTAGTGCAGGTTGAAAGCTTGTGCTAGGAAGGTCAGCTTGGGGTTGTTCTTATGTGGCAGCGGTTTGAGTTTGGAGGGGGAATTGTCTTGAGTGGTATTTCAGGTTGCTGGAGTTTTTGGTGATACTTAGTTTGGCTCAGAGGATGGTTTATGCTATTTTTATGGCTTGTGGTGATGTGGGGCTTAGAAAGGAGTGTCTGGTGGTTCGGGTTTGGGTTACTACTGCTGCAGATAGTGTTGGAGGGGTGTGGTGGTGTGTGTGAGTGAGTGTGTGAGTGTGTGGGTTGTTGCGAGGTGTGTTGAGTTGGGGTGCGTGTGTCTAGTAGTGTGCGTGCGTGTATTACTAGCAGTGTGTGTGTGTGTGTGAGTTTTTCTCTCAGGGGTTGGAGGTTTGTTGGTGCTGATACTGATCAAGTTCTATTGGGTTTGATGGTGTATGTCTCCTGCTGGATGTGGTTAACAGTGTTTCACTACCGTTCTATTTCTTGGAGGGATTCAGGCAGCTTGAGGTCTTCTTATCATGCTGTTGTTTCTGGAATGTGGGGTCATCATCTCTGGTGTTCCTTCCTCATGGTGTCAGAGTACCTTTGAGGATGGGTTTTACCGCTGCTTGGTGGATGAGGTGTCAAAAGGGTGACCATGTTCTTTGGTTGTTTGTTTTTTTGCTATTGCTCATCTGTTTGCAGATGTGGATGGGATTGTTTTGTTGTGTTCGCTATTCCTTGGTGGATGATGTTATATTGGGTGGCGTGCGTGGGGTTGATGGCATTGGCCTTAGTTTTGTTGTCTTTGTTTTTGTCATTGTTGGCCCTCTAACCACTTGCTTTACCTTGGGTGATCTTTTGTACTTCAATTCCTATTACTTTTTTCAAAAGATGTTCTAATTGTTTTTCAAAAAAACTAAAATATTTAGAAACTCTAAAAACCCTTAAAACCCCTAAAAATGTAAAATAAAACACTAAATCCCCTAAAAGAGCCTAAAACCCTAAAAACCCTAAAAACCTTATGAGAAAACCTAAAAAACCTCAAAATTCCTAAAAACCCTAAAAACCCTAAAAAACCCAAAAACCCATAAAAATCCATGAAAATGTAAAAAAACTCTAAAATCTTGAAAAACCCCTTAAAACAATAAATTCCCCTAAAAACATTAAAAAATGTACAAAGCCATAAAACCCCTAAAACCACTAAAAACTCAAAATACCCTCACAGCCCCTAAAAATGTAAAAAAACACTAAAAACCCTTAAAATCCCTAAACTCTCATAAAAAACCTGAAAACCCAAAAATACCCTAAAACCCTAAAAACCCCTAAAAACCATAAAAAACCCTCAAAATCTTTAAAAATCCTAAAAAACCCTAAAATCCATAAAAATCCTAAAAATCCCTAAAAATCCATGAAAACATAAAAAAACCTTAAAAACTCAAAAACCCCCATAAAAACTATAAAAAACCCTAAAACCCTTAAATAACCTTAAAAAAACATAAAACACTAAAAAACTAAAAAATCTAAAAACCCTTTAAATCCCTAAAAATTTTTAAAAATTAAAAAACCTGAAAAACCCTAAAAAACTCAAAAAACCCTGAAAAACCAAAAAGACCCTAAAAACCTTGAAAACCCCTAAAAACCCAAAAAAATCCCTAAAAAACCCAAACAACCCTCAAAATACCTAAAAACCATAAAACCCCTAAAAACTATAAAAAACCTAAAAAACCACTAAGAATCCATGAAAATGTAAAAATTCCTAAAAACAATAAACACCCCCTAAAAACCATAAAAACCCTCAAAAGCCTTAAAACCCCTAAAAACCCATAAAAGCCCTAAAAACTAATAAAAACACTAGAAACCCTTAAAACCCCTAAAAATGTTAAAAACTATAAAAAACCAAACCAACCCTAAAAAACAAAAAAAACCATAAAAAACTAAAAATACCCTAAAACCCTTGAAAGACCCTAAAAACTCTAAAAAACCCTAAAATACATAAAACCCCTCAAAATCCCCAAAACCCCTAAAAACCATAAAAACTATAAAAATCCTGAAAACGCCCAAAAAATCTATGAAGACATAAAAACCCCTAAAAACCCTATGAAAACCTTAAAACCCATAAACCCTTAAAACCTCAAATATCCTAAAACCTATAAAAACCCTAGAAACCACTAAAAAATTAAAAACTATTAATGCATCTAAAATTTTAAAACCCCTAAAAACCTTAAAAACCCTAAAAAAATTCAAAAAAACCCTTAAAACCCCTCAAAATCCTTAAAAAACTAAAAACCCTTGCTGAAGGTCATGGGACTTCTGCTAATTAAAGGATCTGTTTGGTGATGTAGAGGCAGGATTTGGCTTGTGAAGGTCACGTGTCATTGTGTGAAGTAGGAGGTCTTTACTTCATGCTAGAGGCTAGGGTGGAGGTTGGACTGATGGGTTGCTTTCTATATGGATGGTTGGCTGTTGTCTCTGGGTTTGTTTGGTTCGTTTTGGCTAGGGTTGGTGTTGGTTTCCACTACTTGGTGTGGTTTTTTCACGTGAAGGTGTGGGTGGTCTCTGTGTTTTTTAGGGTTATGGCTGGTGTTGTAGGGGCTGTAGTGGCTGGGGTTGGGGATGTTGGGAACCTTGGTGTTCCTTTGGTTGCAATTGTTTTGGTGGACTGCGATCAACTTCAGGCCGCAGTTGATGTGGGTTGCTAGTTGAGGTTGAAGGCCGAGTTGAGTCTTGAGTTGGTTGCTAGGTTTTTTTGGGTTGGATTTTGCATTGATTGGATGTATTTCTTTTTGATTTTGATTGAAGGTGGTTGCAAGCCACGTTTTGGTTGTACAGGGTGTTGCCTTCGATTTTCTATGTGTTTTGATTATGGGCTTGGGTGGCTGAAGGGTTGGGGTGCAGCTGATTTTTTGGGGTTTTACAGGTATATAAGTTGCAGGGTATCATTTGGGAGAGAAATGTGCAGGGTGCTGGCTATTCCAGTAGGTGTTATGTGCTTCTTTTCATCCTACCGGTTGTGTTGTTGGTGGGAGTGTCTACTTTGGCATGGTTATGGTTCTGTTAGAGGGTTCTGGTTTGGTTTTTTGGCTCAGTGCATGTGCATGTGGGGTTGGTGTGGGCTACTGGGTGGGGTGGTTTTCACTGGAGGGGTGGGGTTTCAGTCAGTGAGGGTCTTTTGGCTACTGCAATGGTTGTTTTTTCAGTGCTGGATTCCAGAGAGGTGGGGCTTCTTTTGTAGGGGAATCCTTGGGATATGGTTGTGGTGTGTGGTAATTCTTGGGGATACCTTGTGGTTTGTGTGTACATGTGTGTGTGCATTGGAGTTTGTGTTTGTGAGTGTGATCTTGTGGATGCGTGCATGGGTGTGTGCAGGCGTGGGTTGGTTTGGTTCTGGCTCATTCTCTATGGTGCTTCTGGTAGTTCCTAGTTGTGCTCATAGAGCTGGATGGTGAAAGGTAATTGCTTCTACTTTGGTGGTGTTTTATGGTGGTTCTTGTGCTTGGACTCCTGTTTCCTTTCTTGGTGCATTCTTGGTGCTGGCTGGTGCGGGATCATTGATGCTGCCTTGGTGGCATATTGTTATGCTGATGTTTTTTCTTCTGTGTTTTGGTTGGTTGGGGCTATCTTTCATAACCTAATCTTTGGTTGGGTCGTCTTTCATTGGAGTGCTCCTAAGGTTTGGTTATTTGGTGTTCCTTGGGTGCTGGTGTGCAGGCTTTCTTGGTACTTCGTGATGTTGGCCTGGTTGGGCCTCGTTGATGCTTATGCCTTCCAACTGGTTTTTGCATGTGGTTTCTTGTGTTTGGTTCCTTCTTGTTCAGTTTGTTGGCCTTCGTGGCTTGGTTCACCCTCAGGTGGTTGTCTGTACTTCAATTCCCCTTTACTTTTTTTATACATCATTCTATTTTCCTTTCAAAAAAACCAAAAAAACCCTAAAAACCCATAAAAACCCTAAAAACCCACTCAAAACTCTAAAAACCCTTAAAACCCTTAAAAACGTTAAAAACTCTAAAAACCTAAAAACCCAAATAGACCCTAAAACCCAATAATACACTAAAAACCCCTAAAAACCCTAAAAACCATCAAAATCCCTAAAAACCCTAAAACCCCTAAATCTAAAAAAATCCTAAAAACACCTAAAAACCCACAATAATGTAAAAACCCCTTAAAACCCCCCCAAACCCCTAAAAACCCTAGAGACAACCCCCCAAATTCCTAAAAACCATAAAACACCCCAAAAAACATAAAAATACAAAAAATACGTGAAAACGTAGAAAACCCTAAAAACCCCAAAAACCCCTGAAAACCATAAAAACCCCAAAAAACCCTTAAATCCCATAAAAACCCAAAAAACCACTAAAACCTCTAAAAAACCTTAAAAACTCAGAAAAAACGCATAAAAACCAAAAATGTATCTAAAATCCCTGAAAACCTCTAGAAACCCTAGAACCCCCTCAAAATCCCTAAAAACCCTAAAAACCCATAAAAATACTAAAAACCACTAAAAATCCATGAAAACCTAAAAACCCTAAAAACCATGAAAATCACCTAAAAGACATTAATAACTCTAAAGGCCCTTAAAACCCTTAGAAATGTTAAAAATCTCTAAAAACCATAAAAAAATAAAAAAAACTAAAAATACTCTAAAAATTCAAAAAACTCAAAAAATTTTATAAACTCTAAAATCTCAAAAGGACTATATAAACCCTGAAAACCCCTAAAAATCCACCCCCCTTGAAAAAACCGAGAAACACCCCTAAAAACCCCAAAAACATTAAAAAACCTAAAACCCCATAAAAACCCTAAAACCCCACTAAAATCACGAAAAACATTTAAAACCCCTTAATTTTTTTAAAAAACTCTATAAAAACTTAAAAACCATAAAAACCATAAAAACACTAAAATTCCAAAAGCCCTGAAAAATACTAAAAACCCTAAAACCCACTAAAAACTCTCAAAATACATAAAAACCCTAAAAACCCTAAAAACCATAAAAATCCTAAAAGACCCCTAAAATCCATGAAAACATAAAAACCTTAAAAACCCTGACAAACCTTGAAAACCATAAAAGTCCATAAAACCCATAAAAACCCTAAAATCCCATAAAAACTCTAAAAAACACTAAAAACTCTAAAAACCCTTAAACCCCCTAAAAACTAAAAAAACACCCTAAAAACAAAAACAGACCCTAAAACCCTAAAAAAACTTGAAAGACCATAAAACACATCAATATCCCTAAAAACCCTAAAACAATAAAAATCCTAAAAAACTCTTAAAATCAATGAAAATGTAAAAAACATTAAAACCCCTTAAAACCCTAGAAAATTATAAAACCCCTAAAAACCATAAGAACCAAAAAAATCCAAAAACCCACTAAAAACTTTAAAAACCCTTAAAGCTCCTAAAAACCCAAAAGACCCTAAAAGCCCTAAAAACCCTTAAAAGCCCTTAAAACCTCTGAAAATTGCTGAAAACCCTCAAAATCCCTAAAAACCATAAATACCATAAAAATCCTATGAAACCCCTAAAAATCCATGAAAACATAAAAACCCTAAAAAACCTAAAAAACCCCTAAAAACTATAAAACCCCTAAAACCTATAAAAAACCCTAAAACCCAAAAAGACCCTAAAACTCCAAAAGTCCCTAAAAATATAGAAAAAATACATAAACCCTCCCAAAAACCCAAAAACCCCTTAAAAAGTCCTGAAAAACATAAATTCCCCTAAAAAACAAAAAACCCTTAAACCCCATAAAAACCAGTAAAAACACTAAAAAGCCTTAAAACCTAAAAAATATTAAAAAATCTAAAAACCTTCAAAAACCCTAAAAAAATCAAAAAAACCTAAAAATACAAAAAGATCCTAAAATCCCAGAAAAACCCTAAAGCCCATGAAAAACCCTAAAATTCCTCAAAATCCTTAAAAACCCTAAAAAAACCCTGAAAATCATAAAAACCCCTAAAAACCCTCTCGTGGTTTCTCTTGTCTAGTCTCCCACAGATATGACGATTTCTCTTGTTTGGTAGGTTTTGTGTCGATAGGTTGTTGTTTCTTTGTGTATAAGAACAATGGAGTGGGGAATGCTAGTCTTCGTCTTGGGTTTCGCTTCTTTGATTTTTCTATTTTCAACCTTCGGGTTAGTTGTTTCACCCATAGGTCATCCTTTGTACTTCAATTCCTTTTCCCTTTTATATATCATGTTCTATTTTCCTTACAAAAAAAATCCTAAAAACTGAAAAACCAGGAAAAACTCTAAAAAAACTCAAACCAATAAAAAACTCTAAAAACCCTAAAACCCCAAAAAGACCCTAAACACCCTAATAAACCGAAAAATCCTAAAATCCATTAAAACACCATAAAACCCCTCAAAATCTCTAAAAATCCTAAAAACGAGAAAAATACAAACACCCCTAAAAATCCATTAGAACATAAAAATCCATAAAAACACTAAAAAAACCTTGACACCCATAAAAACCTTAAAAACCCCAAAAAACCCCAAAAACCCCACTAAAAACATTTAAAAGTCTTTAAACCATTAAAAAGATAAAAATTTCTAAAAAACCTTAAAATCGAAAAAAACCCAAGAAAAACACTTAAAAATCCAAAAAAACCTAAAATCCTTGAATAATTCTAAAAACCCTAGAAAACCCTTAAAACCCTAAAACTTGTAAAAATCCTAAAAACCCCTAAAAATACTTGCATACGTAAAAATTCTAAAAATGAAGAAGAACACCTAAAAATAATAAAAGGCCTAAAAACCATTAAAAACTCTAAAACCCCATAAAAACCTTAAAAACACTAAAAACCATTAAAACCCCTAAAAATGTTAAAGAACTCTAAAAAACCTTAAACCCCTAAAAAAACCAAAAAAAACCCTAAAAACCCAAAAAGTCCTTAAAACCCCTCAAAAACCCTAAAATTCCTAAAATACCTAAAAACCATTAAAACCCTAATCACCATAAAAAACCTAAAGCCCCCTAAAATTCAATGAAAATGTAAAAAAACACTAAAAACCCTAAAAAATAGAAAAACCCCTAAAAATCATTAAAAACTCTAAAAACCCATAAAAACCCCTAAAAATCCCGAAAAAACCCTAAAAACCATAAAATCATAAAAAACACATAAAAATCTATGAAAATATAAAAAAACCTAAAAACCCTAAAAAAAAACCCTGAAAACCATAAAACCCCTAAAAACCTAAAAAACTGTAAAACCCATAAGACCACTAAAAACTATAAAAAGTCCTTGAACCCATAAAAATGTTTAAAAACTATTAAAAACCTTAAAAACCCTAAAAAACATATAAAACCAAAAAACCCCAAAAAGACCCTAAAATCCCTCAAAATTCCTAAAAACCCTGAAAAACAAAAAATCATAAAAATCCATGAAAACATAAAAACCTCAAAAACCCTAAAACCCCTTGAAAACTATGAAACCCCTGAAATCCTAAAAAACCCATAGAACTGCTAAAAAATCTAAAAACCCATAAAACCCCTAAAAACGTTAAAAACTCTAAAAAACCTTAAAACCCTAAAAAAACTCTAAAAACCCCTAAAATCCCGAAAAAGACCCTGAAAACTCTGAAAATCGCTAAAAACCCTAAAACCCCTAGATGCCCCTAAAACCATCAAAATCACTAAAGCACCTAAAAAACAATAAAAACCATAAAAATCCTAAAAAATCCATGAAAATGTAGAAAACCATAAAAACCCAAAAAACTGTGAAAAACATAAAATCCTAAAAGCTGATAAAAACCCTAAAAATGACTAAAAACTCTAAAACCCCTTTAAACCCTTAAAACATTAAAAAAATTATAAAACACCTTCAAAACACTAAAAAATTAAAAAAAACCCAAAAACAAAAAAAAATGCTAAAAACCCTAAAAACCCTAAAACCCCCTAAAACACCCAAAAATCCCTAAAAAGCATAAATACCCTAAAAAACATAATAATCCTAAAAAAACCCCAAAATGTGAAAACGAAAAAACATTAAAAACTACGAAAACCCATGAAATTCATAAGAACCATAAAAACCCTTCAAAACCATAAAAACACTAAAAAATCACTAAAAACTCTAAACCCCCTAAAAACATTAAAAACCGAAAAAACAAAAAATCCACTAAAACTCTAAAAACCCTTAAAACACCTAAAAACATTGAAAAACTCTAAAAACCATTTAAAACCTGCAAAAAAACTCAAAAAACCCTTAAAACCCCAAAAAGACCTTAAAAACCCATAAAAACCTAAAAGCAGCTGCAAAACCCTAAAAACCATCAAGTCCCTAAAAATACTAAAAAACCATAAAAGTCCTAAAACACACCTAAAAAATCATGAAAATGTAAAAAACCCTAAAAATCCCGAAAAAACCCATGAAAACCATAGATACCCCTAAAAACCCACTAAAACTCTTAAAATCCTTAAAATCCTTAAAATCCCTAAAAAAATTAAAAAACTCTAAAAATCCTTAAAACCCCAAAAAAACCCTAAAAACAAAAAAGACCCTAAAATACCTATAAATACTAAATACCCATAAAAACTCTCAATATTCCTAAAAACCTAAAAAACCCATAAATCCATGAAAACGTGAAAACCCCTAAAAACCCTTAAAAATCATAAAAACCAAAATAACCCACTAAAAACCTTAAAAACCATAACACCCCAAAAAAACATAAAAGCCTTGAAAAATAAAAACCCCTAAAAACTCCTAAAAACCCTCAAAATCACTAAAAACCATAAAACCCTTAAAAACCAAAAAAATGCTAAAAAACCCATCAAAATCAATGAAAACATAAAAAACCCTAATAAACCTAAAAACCCCATGACATCTATAATAACCCCAAAAAACCCCAAAACCCCCTAAAAAGCCATGAAATCATTAAAAACCCACTAAAAATTCTAAAAACCCTTCAAAAAGATAAAAATGTTAAAAAAATATAAGAAACATTTAAAACCCCAAAAACTAAAAAAACCCTAAAACCCCTAAAAGTACCTAAAATCCCTAAAATCCCTAAAAAACCTAAAACCCCCCTTAAAACCCTTTAAAACCCTCAAAATCCAAAAAAAAAACAAAAAAACCTAAAAACCCCTAAAAATCCATGAAAACGTAAAATACCCTAAAACCATCCAGAAACCCCTAAAAACCATAAATACGCCCAAAACCCTAAAAACCCACTAAAAACATTAAATACCCTTAAAACCCTGAAAATATTAAAAACTCTAAAGAACCTTAAAAACACTAAAAACTCTAAAACCCCTAAAAACCTAAAAGACCCTAAAAACTCTGATAAACAATAAAAGTAAAAAAAACATAGACAACCTGAAAAAGCCTCAAAATCCATAAAAACCATAAACCCTAAAAACATTAAAAATCGTAAAAAAAAACCTAAGAATCCATGAAAACATAAAAATACACCAAAACCCTAAAAACCTCTGAAAATCATAAAACCCCATAAAAATTGAAAAAAACTCTACAATCACTAAAAACTCTAAAAACCATTAAAACCCCTAAAAAGGATAAAAAAACTCTAAAAAACCCTTTAAAATGCTAAAAAACTCTAAAAACCCAAAAAGACCCTAAAACCCAAAAAATCCCTAAAAACACTAGAAACCCCTAAAAAGCTTGAAAATCTATAAAATTGCTAAAACCCTAAAAACCAAAAAAATCCTAAAAAACCCCTAAAATCCATGAAAATGTAAAAGCCCCTGAAACCCATTAACTTTAGAAACCATAAAACCCATAAAAATCCTCAAAATAACTAAAAAATCTAAAAACCCTTAAAAGCCCTAAAAATGTTAAAAAAACTCTAAAAACCATTTAAAACCCTAAGAAACCTTAAATAACCTAAAAAACTGGAAAAAATCCCAAAAATTAAAAATACCCTAAAAGCTATTAAAACCCCTAAAAACCCTTCAAAACACTTCAAAACCCTCAAAATCCCAAAAAACCCAAAAAATCCTAAAACCATAAAAATCATTAGAAGCCCCTAAAAATCCATGAAAATGTAAAAAACCTTAAATACCCTAAGTGACCACAGAAAACCATAAACCCCCTAAAACCCCAAAAAAACCTATAAATCCATAAACCATAAAACCACTAAAAACTCTAAAAAAATTAAAACTCCTAAAAATGTTAAAAACTCTAAAAAACTCAACAAAAACCCCTAAAAATCTTGAAAAACCCTTATAAATCCTTGCAAACGTAAAACCCCTAAAAATGAAGAAAAACACCTGAAAATAATAAAAATTATTAAAAACCTTTAAAAACTCTAAAACCCCATAAAAACATTAAAAACACTAAAAACCATTAAAACCCCTAAAAACGTTAAAGAACTCTAAAAAACCTTAAACCCCTAAAAAATACAAAAAACCCTAAAAACCCAAAACGTCCTTAAACCCCCTCAAAAACCCTAAAATCCCTAAAATACCTAAAAACCATTAAAACCATAAACACCATAAAAAACCTAAAAGCCCCCTAAAATTCAATGAAAATGTAAAAAACACTAAAAACCCTTAAAAAACCCTGAAAAACAGGAAAACCCCTAAAAATCGTTAAAAACACTAAAAACCCATAAAACCCCTAAAAATCCAAAAACCACTAAAAATCCCTAAAAACCCTAAAAACTATAAAATCCTATAAAATACATGAAAATCCATGAAAATATAAAAAACCCTAAAAACCCTAAAAAACCCCTCAAAACCATAAAACCCCTAAAAACCTAAAAAACCCTAAGACCCATAAACCAATAAAAAATATAAAAAGCACTTAAACCCATAAAAATGTTTAAAAACTATTAAAAACCTTAAAAACCCTAAAAAACATATAAAACCCAAAACCCCAAAAGACCCTAAAATCCCTCAAAATTCCAAAAAACCCTGAAAAAAAACCATAAAAATTGTAAAAACCCCCTAAGAATCCATGAAAACATAAAAAACTCAAAAACCCTAAAACCCCCTGAAAACTATAAAACCCTTGAAAACCTAAAAAACCCATAGAACCTCTAAAAACTATAAAACCCCATAAAACCCCTAAAAACGTTAAAAACTCTAAAACCCCCTAAAATCCTGAAAAAGACCCTGAAAACTCTGAAAATCGCTAAAAACCCTAAAAACACCTAGATGCCCATAAACCATCAAAATCACTAAAACACCTAAAAAACAATAAAAACCATAAAAATCATAAAAAATACATGAAAATGTAAAAAACCTTTAAAACCTAAAAAAACCGTGAAAACCACAAAATCATAAAAGCTGATAAAAACCCTAAAAATGACTAAAAACTCTAAAACCCCTTTAAACCCTTAAAACATTAAAAAAATTATAAAACACCTTCAAAACTCTAAAAAATTAAAAAAAAACCCAAAAACCCAAAAAACCGCTATAAACCCTAAAACCCCCTAAAAACCCTAAAACCCCCAAAAATCCCTAAAAAGCATAAATACCCTAAAAACCATAAAAATCCTAAAAAACCCCCAAAAATGTGAAAATGTAAAAAACCTTAAAAACTATGAAAACCAGTGAAATCCATAAGAACCATAAAAACCCATCAAAACCATAAAAACCCTAAAAAATCACTAAAAACTCTAAACCCCCTAAAAACATTAAAAACCTTATAAACCCAAAATCTACTAAAATTCTAAAAACCCTTAAAACACCTAAAAACATTGAAAAACTCAAAAAAAACCCAAAAAGACTTTAAAACCCACAAAAACCTAAAAGCAGCTGAAAAACCCTATAAACCAACAAGTCCCTAAAAATACAAAAAAAACCATAAAAGTCCTAAAACCCACCTAAAAAATCATGAAAATGTAAAAAACGCTAAAAATCCCGAAAACCCCATGAAAACCATAAATACCCCTAAAAACCTTAAAAACCCTAAAACTCTAAAAATCCTTAAAATCTGTAAAAAAAATTAAAAACTATAAAAATCCTTAAAACCCCAAAAAACCCAAAAAACCAAAAAGACCCTAAAATACCTATAAATACTAAATACCCATAAAAACTCTCAATATTCCTAAAAACCTAAAAAACCCCTAAATCCACGAAAACGTGAAAAACTCTAAAAACCCTTAAAAATCATAAAAACCCAAATAACCAACTAAAAACCTTAAAAACTCATCAAACTCCTAAAAATGTAAAAAAAACTCAAAAAAACCATAAAATTCAAAAAAACTCAAAAACCCTGAAAACCCAAAAAAACTTAAAAGTCTTGAAAAATCAAGACCCCTAAAAACTCCTGAAAACCCCTAAAACCCCTCAAAATCACTAAAAACCATAAAACCCCTAAAAACCAAAAAAAATCCTAAAAAACCCATCAAAGTCAATGAAAACATAAAAAACCCCAATAACCCTAAAAACCCCATAACATCCATAATAACCCCAAAAAACTACAAAACCCCCTAAAACCCCATGAAATCATTAAAAACCAACTAAAAATTCTAAAACCCTTAAAAACGATAAAAATGTTAAAAAAAATCAAAGAAACATTTTAAACCCCAAAAAATAAAAAAAACCGAAAACCCCTAAAAGTCCCTAAAATCCCTAAAAGTACTAAAAAACCTAAAACCCCCTAAAAACCCTTTAAACCCCTCAAAATCCAAAAAAACCTAAAAACCCCTAAAAATCCATGAAAACGTAAAATACCCTAAAAACCATCCAGAAACCCCTAAAAACCATAAATACACCCAAAACCCTAAAAACCCATAAAAACCTAAAAACCCACTAAAAACACGAAATACCCATAAAAACCCTAAAAATGTTAAAAAAACTCAAAAGAACCTTAAAAACACTAAAAACTCTAAAAACCCTAAAAACCTAAAAGACCCTAAAAACTCTGAAAAACAATAAAAGTAAAAAAAACCTAGACAACCTAAAAAATCCTCAAAATCCCTAAAACCCATAAACAGTAAAAACATTAAAAATCGTAAAAAAACCCCTAAGAATCCATGAAAATATAAAAATACCCTAAAACCCAAAAAGCCTCTGAAAATCATAAAACCCTATAAAAATTGAAAAAAACTCTAAAACAACTAAAAACTCTAAAATCCATTAAAACCCCTAAAAATGCTAAAAAACTCTAAAAACCCTTTAAAATGCTAAAAACACTAAAAACACAAAAAGACCTTAAAACCCTAAAAATCCCTAAAAACACTAGAAACCCCTAAAAATCTTGAAAATCTATAAAATTTCTAAAACCCTAAAAACAAAAAAAAAATCCTAAAAAACCCCTAAAATCCATGAAAATGTAAAAACCCCTGAAACCCGTTAACTTTAGACACCATAAAACCCATAAAAATCATCAAAATAACTAAAAACACTAAAAACCCTTAGAAGCCCTAAAAATGATAAAAAAACTCTAAAAACCATTTAAAACCCTAAGAAACGTTAAATACCCTAAAAAACTGGAAAAAATCCCTAAAATTAAAAATACCCTAAAAGCTATTAAAACCCCCGAAAACCCATGAAAACACTTCAAAACCCTCAAAATCCCAAAAAACCCAAAAAAACCCTAAAACCATAAAAATCATTAGAAGCCCCTAAAAATCCATGAAAATGTAAAAAAACTTAAATACCCCAGGTGACCACTGAAAACCATAAACCCCCTAAAACCCCTAAAAACCCTATAAATCCATAAAACCATAAAACCACTAAAAACTCTAAAAATGCTTAAAACTCCTAAAAATGATAAAAACTCTAAAAACTCAACAAAAACCCCTAAAAATCCTGAAAACCCCTAAAAACCCTAAAAACACCTAAAAACCCCTAAAGTCCCTCAAAATCAAGAAAAACCCTAAAAATGATAAAATCCTAAACCCCCCCCCTAAAATTTACGAAATCATAAAAAAGCAAAAAACCTTGAAAACCCCCTGAAAACCATAAAACCCCTAAAACCATTAAAAACCCTAAAAATACCTTAAAACCCAAAAATGTTATAAAAATCTAAAAACCTTAAAAACTAAAAAATAACCCTAAAATCCCAAAAGAACCCTAAAAACTAGGAAAACCCTAAAGACCCCCAAAATTTCTTAAAACCCCAAAAAACCATAAAATCCTAAAAATCGTTAAAACCCCAAAAAATAGATGAAAACGTAAAAAAACATGAAAATCGAGAAAAAACCCTCAAAACCATAAAAACCCCAAAACCATACAAAAAACCCTAAGAAATTACTAAAAACTCCAAAACCACTTAAAACATTAAAAATCTTTAAAACCCCAAAAAAATTAAAAAAACCCTAAACCCAAAAAACACAAAAACCCCAAAAAACCCAAAAAACCGTAAAAACAATAAAAATATTAAAAACCCATTAAAATCCCTAAAAATGTAAAAAAACCGTAAAACACTTGAAAATCCCCTAAAAATCTTCAAATCCCTAAAAAACCTAAAAACCCTAAACCCCCTAAAAACCCACTAAAAAATCTAAAACCCCTAAACACGTTAAAAAACTCTAAAAAACCGATAAACCCCTAAAAGGTTCAAATAAACGTAAATACTCATAGGACCCTAAAAACCTTGAAAAACACTAAAACCCTAAAAACCCCTAAAAAACTCTAAAAACCCAAAAAACCCTAAAATTACCTAAAAACCCTAAAATCCCCAAAAAATCATAAAAATCCTAAATAACCCCTAACAATTAATGAAAACGTAAAAAACCCTAAAAAACCTTAAAAGCCCATAAAACCATGAAACCCCAAAAAACCCACAAAATCCCTAAAAACCCTAAAAATTAAAAAATCATTAAAAATACCTAAAACATAAAAAACCATAAAAACATAAAAACCCCTGAAAACCATAAAAAACCCAAAAAACCTTAAAAACCCTAAAAAGCCAAAAAAACCCTAAAAAACTATGAGAATCTCAATAAACCCTTTAAACACCCTAAAAATGTAAAAAAAACTCTAAAAATACTTAAAACCAATAAAAACTCAAAAAACCCTAAAAATCCAAAAATCTCAGAAAAACACTAAAATTCCCTAACAACCCTCAAAATACTTAAAAACTCTAAAAAACCCAAGAAACCATAAAAATCATAAAAGACCCCTAAAATACATGAAAATTTAAAAAACCATAAAAACATGAAAAATCTTGAAAACCATAAAAACTATAAAAACACATAAAAATCACTAAAAACACTAAAAACCCTTTAAACCCCTAAAAATGTTAAAAACACTAAAAACCCATAAAAACACTAAAAAACACAAAAAAACCCAAAAGACACAAAAAGACCATAAAAACCCTAAAAACCCTGAAACCCTTGAAAAACCCTAAAAACCCACAAAATCTCTAAAACCCCTAGAAACAGTAAAAATAATAAAAATCCAAAGAAACTCCTAAAATCCATGAAAATGTAAAAACCTTAATAACCTTAAAACCCCCCTGAAAACCATAAAATGCTTAAAATCCCAAAAAACACAAAAAACTCTAAAAACCCTTAAAACCCCTAAAAACCCAAAAGGACCCCAAAACCCAGAAAACCTCTAAAAACCCTTGAAACCTCTAAAAGGGCCTAAAAACCTCAAAATCCCTAAAAACCCAAAATATCCTAAGAATCCCCTAAAAATCCATTAAAACGTAAAAAACCCTAAAAAACCTGAAAACCCCCTAAAAACCATAAAAATCCTAAATCATTTAAAAACCCTAAAAACCCAAAAGACCCTAAAAACCCCAAAATTCCCTAATAACCTAGAAAACCCCTAAAAACCTATGAAAAACTATAAAAATTCTCAAAATCTCAAGTAATCTTAAAAACCTTAAAAACTAAAAAACCCCAGCCCCTAAAAATCCATGAAATTGTAAAAAACCCTAAAACCCCTGAAAAACCCCTGAAAACCATAAATCCCCTTAAAACCCTTAAAAACATAAAACCTTATAAAAACCACTAAAAACCCTAAAATACCTAAAACCACTAAAAACGTTAAAAACTCTAAAGACCTTAAACACCATAAAAAAATCAAAAAAAAACCCAAAAACCCAAAAAGATCCTAAAACCTCTGGAAAATCCTAAAATCTCATGAAAAACCACAAAATCCCGAAAAATCTCTAAAACCCATGAAAACAATGAAACCCCCTAAAACCATAAATACCCTAAAAAAACCTCTCGCAGTTTCTCTTGTCTAGTTTATCGCGGATGTGGCGACTATTCTTGGCCCATTGGTTTTCTACTGAAAAGGTGTTTTTGCTTGGGTTGTTGGGTGTTAGGTTTCACATATGACTTTTTTGTTTGGTGCCTTCTAGATGCCTATATTGGGAGTATATTTTTTGTGTTCTGGTTCTGGTTGCCATTCGGCAGTCTATGTTGGGCATGCAGGTTGGTGGCAGGCTATTTCATGCTTGGATGGGATGCGTCTAGCCATAGATGTGTGCATATTCTTGCTTGTGGATAAGAACAGTGGAGTGCAGACTGCTGGTCTTCGGCTAGGGTTTCGCTTATTTTTTTTTCTATTTTCGACCTTCGGGTTTGTTGTTTCACCCTTGGGTGATTGTTTGTACTTCAATTACTTTTCCCTTTTAAGTATCATGTTCTATTTTCCTTGCAAAAAAACACTAAAAAACCTAAAAACCAATAAAAACTCTAAAACCATTAAAACCCATAAAAAACTTAAAAACTCTAAAAAATCATAAAACCCCTAAAAACTCAAAAAATCCCCTAAAAACCCAAAAAGACCATAAAAACCCTGAAAACCTTAAAACCCATAAAGAAACTCTAAAACCCCTCAAAATCCCTAAAAACCCTAAAAAACTAAATTACCTAAAACCCCCCAAAAAATCCATGAAAACATAAAAAACCATAAAATTGCAGAAGAAACCCTGAAAATCATAAAAACCCCAAAAAACCTTAAAAACCACAAAAAACCAAAAAACCCCAAAAAACCACTAAAAATCTAAAAAACCTTGAAACCCCTAAAAATGTTAAAAATTTCTAAAAAACTTTAAATCCTGAACAAACTCCAAAAAAACCCGTTAAAATTAAAAAAGAACCTAAAAACTATAAAAAATTCTAGAACACTAAAAAGCCCAAAAAACCCTAAAGAACCTTAAAAAACATAAAAATCCTAAAAAACCCTAAAAATCCATGAAAACACAAAACCAATAAAAACAATGAAAAACACCTCAAAACCATAAAACCCTAAAAACCATAAAAAACCATAAAAACACATTTAAACGTAAAAAACACTAAAACCCTTTAAAACTTTAAAAATGAAAAAAAAAACTCTAAAAAACATTAATCCCCCAAAAACTCAAATGAAAAAACACTTAAGAGGATGGCGGCGCACTCCCCTGGGATTCTCTCTCGCTCGACGCTTCTTCCAGGCCTTCCCTTGGATCCAGATTGGAACTTTAGTGTCAGTACCTTTCTATGTTCTTGGCGATGGCATGCCCTGGATGTGAACTTTGGCCTCAAGATGGTGGTGGATTTTCAACGGCTTCGACTTCCCTGAGTTCCTCTGATATGGGTTTCGGATTTTGACGTGGCTTTGCTCCGTTTCTGGCGAGTCTGGACTCTGACGGCTATGGTGGTTGTGATGTATTCAGATCGTCTTGATCTTGAATGGGTCGACATCTGCTAGCATCCACAGGTCGAGGTCACTTTTTCAGATCTAGGGTTTCTGCAGGCGGGTCAACGCGGTCAAGGGGATCAATGGAAGAGTCGGTTTCTTCGGCATCCAGGTTCTACTCGGAAGGCGCTTCGTTTATGCGAATGGTACGACAATCTGGTCTGGCGATGTTGGTCAGATCCTTCTCGATCCTGCGTTGTAGAAGGAGGTTTTCTCTATGCCCTGGTTTGATTATCTTGTAGGTTCGCAAAGCAGCTGCAGGTGCATGCTCAACCTAGTCTCTCAGCTTCGTCTTTGCTCTAGTTTGTTGATGCCAGTTTCGGTCGGACCTTTTGGCATTCCATGTTCACCTACTGCTTGGTTGTGATTTCCGTTATGAATGAATGCTGGTTTCTAGGTTTGCTGAGAATGGTTTGGCGATTTTTGTGCAATTGCTGGTGGTATGCAGTTTGCTATGCTATGAGATGTAGAATGCTGAAAGTTGTTTGGTTCGAAGACCATGACTACTAGTTGTTGAGCTGTGATTCCTTGTTTGACGATGGGTTAGGATGTGCTAGTTGTTGCTTTAAGAGCTGGAAGTTGATAAAAGCTTGTCGGAAAGGAGGCGGTGATGCTTTTTTTGTTGATGTTGGTGTCTTGGTGCTGTTTTTCGTTGGAGTTTGCTGCTTGTTTCTTGTTTCACTAGCAGTGGACCCTCCTGGGGAGGACATGATAGTTGCTGGAAATGGTGTGAATAGAGTTACTGGTTGTTGTTTTCTGGGAGGTGATGATGGATGCATTTGGTTGTGGTGCTCGTGTTGTGGTTTCTTGGTGCTGGATGTGAGTGGTTGCGATGTTGGATTTGGTGTTTTTGGTTACTAGGGCTGGCTGGTTTGGATGTGTTTTTGCTGTTGTGTTACTGTGATGATGGGATGTGGTGCTGCAGGATGCTGGAATGCGCTGGATGATGGAAATTGTGATGATGGATGTTGGTTGCTGCTGAGCTGGGAGTTGCTGAAGCTGTGTTTTATGATCGTGCTACCGCTGGATGTTGATTGCAGGTTGTGTTTGAATGCTGGTCGTTGGTTAGCTGTGAGATGCTGGATGCTGGTTGATACTGGATGGTGGTGGTGGCTGCTTGGCTTTGTGTGCTTTTACTTTTTTTCTTTCGTTTTCTTTTTTTGGGGTCTTTTTCGTCATGGGTTGTAAGGGGTTTTTGGTGTGGGTCATTTGACCCATCCCCTCCCTTGTCTGTTGTGTCTCTTTTTCTTTCTAATAAACTTCGGGGCCGGGAATAGCCCGACCCTCGCATCTTCCTTGCCCAAAAACTCAAAAAACCCTAAAAACCCAAAAGACCTTAAAAACCCTGAACACCCCTAAAAACCCTAAAAATCTCTCAAAATTTCTAAAAATCCTAAAAAATAAAATATCTTAAAACCCCCTAAAAATCAACGAAAACATAAAAAACCATAAAAACCCTAACCCCCCTAAAAAACATAAAACCCCCTAAAACCTTTAAAAACACTAAAAACCATAAAAACCCTAAAAAACCACTATAAACTCTAAAAAAATAAAACCCCTAAAACATTAAAAAACTTTTAAAAACCATAAACCCCCCCAAAAACTCAAAAGACCCTAAAAATCCCAAAAGACCCTAAAACCACTAAAAAACCTAAAAACCCCTAAAAATCTTGAAACCCATAAAAATACCTAAAAACCATAAAATCCTAAAAAACATATAAAACCATGAAAATATAAAAAACTTAAAAACACTAAAACCCCAAAAAACCATAAAACCCTTAAAAACCTAAAAAACCCTAACCCCCCTAAAAACCACTAAAAACTATAAAAAATATTTAAACCCATAAAAATGTTTAAAAGTTCTAAAAAACCTTTAAAACCCTAAATAACCCTTAAAAACCCTAAAAGCCCTCAAAATCCTTAAAACCCCTAAAAACCATAAAAAACCTAAAAAAAACACTAAAAATCAATGAAACGTAAAAAACACTAAAAAATCTAAAACCCTCCGAAAACCATAAAACCCCTAAAACCTTAAAAAACATAAAAACACATAAAATCCACTAAAAACTCTAAAACCCATAAAACCCTAAAAACGGTAAAAAAATATAAAACACCTAAAACCCCAAAAAAATTTAAAAAACCCTTAAAAACCAAAAGGACCATCAAAACCTAAAAATTCGCTAAAAACCCTAAAAGCCCTTGAAAACCCCTAAAACCCCTAAAAATCACTAAAACCCCTAAAAAACACGAAAAACCAAAAAAACCTTAAAAATCCAAAAAACCCCTTAAAAACTAAAAAAACCTTAAAAACCTAAAAGACCCTAAAAACACCTAAAAACCCTAAAAACCCCTAAAGCCTCTCAAAATCCCCAAAAACCCTAAAAACCATAAAAATCCTAAAACCCCCCTTAAAATCCATTAAATCATAAAAAACATAAAAACCTTGAAAACCCCTGAAAGCCATAAAACCCCCTAAAAACCATAGAAAATCCTAAAACACATAAAAACCCTAAAAATCACTAAAAACACTAAAACCATTAAAACCCCTAAAAACATTAAAAAACTTTAAAAAACCTTAAAACCCTAAAAAACTAAAAAACCCATAAAACTCAAAAAACAACCTAAAACCCTAAAACCCCCTGAAAAACCTGACACACCCTCAAAATCCCTAATAATGCTAAAAACCATAAATACCTGAAAATTCTAAAAAATCCCAAAAAAACAATGAAAATGAAAAATACCCTAAAATACATAAAAACCCATAAAACCCCATAAAACCCTAAAAATTATAAAAACCCTTTAAACCCCATAAAACTTTAAAAAACACTAAAAACCTTAAAAATCCCTAAAAACTCAAAAAAACCCTAAAACCCCAAAAAAGACCCTGAAAACCATGAAAACCCCTAAAAACCCTAAAAACATTTCAAAACACCTAAAAATATAAAAAACATAAAAATCCTAACAAACCCCTAAAAATCCATGAAAATATAAAAATACCTAAGAACCTAGAAAGACCCATGAAAACCATAAAAACCCCTAAGATCTTAAAAACCCTAAAAACACATAAAAACCCTAAAACCCCACTAAAATTGATAAAAACTCATAAAACCTGTGAAAATGTTAGAAAACTATAAAAAACCAAAAAACCTCAAAAAAACCTAAAAATATCCGAAAAATGAAAAGACCATAAAACCCTAAAAACCATTAAAAACCCTAAAACCTTGAAAACCCTAAAACCTTGAAAACCCCAAAAAACCTTTAGAATCCATAAAAACCCTTAAAATACTAAATAGCATAAAAATGTTAAAAACACTCGAAAAATCCCTGAAAATGTAAAAAATCCTAGAAACTCTCAAAGACCCCTCAAAACCCTAAAACCCCTAAAAACCATAAAACCCCTAAAAACCTAAATTGGCACAAAAAACTCTAAAAACCCTTAAAACCCCTAAAAATGTCAAAAAATCTAAAAAACTTTTTAAACCCTAAAATTCTCAAAAAACCCTAAAACCCCCCAAAAGACCCTAAAAATCCTAAAACCCCCCAAAACCCCTAGACCCTCTAAAAAACCCTGAAACCCTTCAAAATCCCTAAAAACTATAAAAATCCAAAATAACACTAAAAATCATTGAAATTGTAAAAAACAATAAAACCCTAAAAACCACCTTAAAACCATAAAACCCCTAAAATCCATAAAAATCCTAAAACCCATAAAATCCCTAAAAACAACTAAAATATCTAAAACCCATAAATACGTTAAAAAACTATGAAACCCTAAAAAACTCAAAAAACCCTAAAACCCCCAAAAGACCCCAAAACCCAAAAAACCATAAAAAACCTAAAAACTGTTGAAAACCCCTAAAATCCATTAGAATCCCTAAAAACCCTAAAAAACCTTAAAAAATATAAAAATCCTAAAAACCACATAAAAATCTCTAAAAATGTAAAAAACCTAGAAACACTAAAAACCACTGAAAACCATAAAAAACCCCTAAAAACTTAAAAACCCGCTAAAAACACTAATAAAACCCATAAAACATTAGAAAATTCAAAAATACCTGTAAAACTCTAAAGATATCAAAAAAACCCTAGAAACCCAAAAGACCCAAAAACCCCTGAAACCCCCTAAAACCCCTAAAAACCACTGAAAAACCCTAAGAACCCTCAAAACCCCAAAAAACACTAAAACGAATAAAAATCATATTAAACCTCTAAAAAACCATGAAAACATAAAAAACCATAAAACCCCTAAAAACAATAAAAAAACCCAAAATAACCTAAAAACCCACTAAAAACCCTTAAGATCCCTAAAAATAACAAAAAAATATAAAAAACCTTAAAATCCAAAAAAACTCAAAAAACACTAAAAACACAAAAAGACCCTAAAAACCTAAAAAGCCCCAAAAACCATAAAAACACCTGAAACCACCTGAACCCCTTCAAAATCCCTAAAACCTCCAAAATCCCTATAATGCATAAAACCCCAAAAAACCATGAAAATGTAAAAACCCTAAAAACTCCTGAAACCCAAAAAAACCTTAAAAATTATAAAAAAACATAAGAACCCTAGAAAACCACTAAAAATCTAGAATCCATTAAAACCCTAAAAATGTTAAGAAACTCTAAAAAATATTAATACCCCTAAAAATAAACAAAAACACATAAAACCCTAAAAAGACCCTAAAAACACTAAAAATACATGAAATCCCCTAAAACCCCTCAAAATTCAAAAAACCCTAGAAAACCCTAAAAACATTAAAAATACTAACCCCCCCCCCCTAAAATCCATGAAAATGTAAAAAAATCCTAAAAACCTGAAAACCCCTGAAAACCATAAAACCCTTAAAAAATTTTAAAACCCCCAAAACACCTAAAAACAAAAAAAAAACACTAAAAACACTTTAAACCACTAAAAATGTTAAAAAAACTCTAAAAAAACTTAAAATCCCTAAAAAACTAAAAAAACCCCCTTAAAACCAAAAACTCCCAAAAACCCGAAAAAACCCTAAAAACCTTGAAAAACTCAAAAAACCCTCAAAATACCTAAAAGCCTAAAAACACTAAAAAAATAAAAAATAAAAAAATCCTTAAAATCCATGAAAAATTAAAAACCCCAAAACCCTGAAAAACTCTAGGATACCATAAAACTCCCTAAAAACATTAAAAACTGTAAAAACCCATAAAACCCCAAAAACCACTAAAAACTCAGAAAACCCTTTAAACCCCTAAAAATGATAAAAACATTAAAACACCTAAAAAACACTAAAAAATAAAACAAACCATAAAAATCCAAAAAGGTCATAAAAACCTTAAAAACCCCTTAAAATCCTAAAACCCCTGAAAACATATAAAAACCCTAAAAACCCTAAAACCCACTAAAAACCATAAAAATGTTAAAACCCACTAAAAACTATAAAAGTCCCTTAAAATACCTAAAAACATTAAAAAATTCTAAAATACCTTAAAACCCCTAAAAATGAAAAAAAACAAAAGACCCTAAAACCCTTGAAAAACCCTAAACCCTTTAAACCCATAAAAATCCAAAAAACCAGAAGATCAATAAAAACCCTAAAAACCATAAAAATCCTAAAAACCCCTAAAAATCCATGAAAACATAAAAGACCCCAAAATCCCTAAAAATCCCCTGAAAACCATAAAAACCCTAAAACCCCATAAAAACCCTAAAACCCCATAAAACCCTAAAACCCACTAAGAACTCTAAAAACCCTTTAAACCCCCAAAAATGTGTTTTTAAGGAAAATAGAAAGATATATTAAAATAAAAGGGAATTTTAGTACAAACAAACACCCAAGGGTGAACCAAGACCTAAAGGCCAACAAAACAGAAATACAAAGAAGCCCAGCAAAAGCATTACAAATAAGAAACCAATAGGAAAGCATGAGAATCCTCGTGAAGTCAGCCAAAATAGCAGCAAGAATTGAGCAAGCTAGCACGCTAGTAGCCAAGAAGCACAACAGCTCTAAGGAGAGACAGGTGACGAGCAACCCAACCATGAGGCATCAAACAACAATACTCCAAGATGAAGGAAGCACACCAAACTTCAACAACCAAGCTACCACTAGCATGTAGAGCACTGAACCCAGCAGCAAGCAACACAAACAACTTCAGCAACCAACAACCGGATGGTAAGGAGCAACACCAAAAGGTACAAAACCCCACCACCAATGCATTACGCCGAAGGGTGACAACAAGAGACCCCGTCAACAATAGCCATCATCCATCAACACTAGAAGGGATAGTGGAATGTATAAGAAACACCAACCTAGTACAGAAGCCTCCCGAAACTAGCCTAAGGTAGCACCAGGCACCGAGCCAGTGAACGAACCAAGCCACGTAAAACCCTCTATTCAGTAGAAGGACCATGAAAACACCGAAGTGACTAGTCAGCAAGCATACACACTCACGCACACATACCAACCCCACACGCACACATGCACACACCACCAACCACACACACACACACACCTGATGTACACAAACCCAAACGAAACTCAACAGGAATCCAACTCTATTCCCCAAAGTGATCCACACCCAAAAAAAAAACCTCCAAACAGCCCTCCTCCAAGAATCCTCCACCAACTAGCCCCTACACCCCAACACCCAGAGCAAATAAGAACCCATTCTCCTGCAAAAATGAAGCCTACAACACCCAAAATAGTCCAAGCCAAAAGACCAGGTCCTCCAAACCATCCCACCACACCGAAAGGAAACCGAGCACCTGCACAATCATTAAGAAGCAAATTAAACAGACATAACTAGTAGAATCTATGGCATAACAATGTTTCTAGCAGCAAAAATAATCCCCAAAGCACCGCTTTGGAAGCTAACAACCTGTAACTCAACCAAAACCCTCCATCCAGCAACAACATCAAAACCCCTATAAAAACCAAGAGCACCTAGGATGCACTATACAGCCCTCTTTCATCAAAACACCGGCAACAAGGAGCCAACAACCACATCTGAGCAACTCAAAACCAGAAAAAATCACAAATCCTAGATACATCCATCAATGAAAATATGTTTCGGCTCATCCACAACAAGAAGAAGAATCCACAACACAACCCTCCACCATCAATATAAACCTGAAGCACACCATAATAGAACCACAGTAGGTAGAAACAAACCAGAACATAACACAAACCACCACCCAAAATCATCCATTCCTCAAAAAGGAGGTCAGGAAGTTCCATCTCCTAACCAGGTCCGAATTTACCTTGTTATTGGAAAATTTATTACAAGAGGGGATTCTAGAATGAATAATAAAGTCAAAATTGATCCAAATATGGATTCCATAATGAGAGATAGAACGATTCACCTAATAATTTTGTTCCTTCCAAATGAAATACACCAACGTAGCCAACCCAAACCTTCCCAAGATAGAAGAAAAATAATTCCCATTAAAATTCCAGAAACATGAAGAATTAACATCTAAAAGGGTATAAGAAGGGAAATTAACATTTAATAGGCTAAAAAAGGAGTACCAAAGTTGTCAAGACCAATAACAACTAAAAAATAAGGTGTTCCAAACTTTTAGAATCTGATTCACAAAGGAAACAACAACTAAGGAAAGCCAAGCTTGTGAGTTGAAGTATATCTTGAGTAGGGAGATGTTTTAGAATCACTAACCACATAATAATGGAATATTTTGTCAGGGAGACCCAGTTCCAAACCAAAAAGAACTAAGGAACTTTAACAAACCTCAACCTTAGATACTCCCACACCTTGCAGATGGATAAATCTAGATTACCATTCAAAAGAACCTTATCCCTATCACCCCCAGGCTCAGGAAGAGAAAGGATCTCACAACACATATCCCAAATCTATATAGAAATAGTGATATGAGGATTCCACTTACCATCACAGATAATTCTATAAACATTAGAAAAACTATAATGACTATAATAATAAATGATACGATCATCCATGAAAGGAGTAGATTGGCATCCCAGGGAGATAGGGATCAAACCATAAGGAAATAAAAGAACCATCCCCAACTAAAAATGATAAATGGCCTTTGAGAAAGTCCCACATACCAAGAAATTTCCTCCAAGTCGAAGAATAATTCCATAGAACTTTGGCCACCTAGAATTGAGAATGACCAATCTAAAACAGGGGAGCCTAGTCCACCCATTCCGAAGTGAAAGATGGATTACAAAGATCCCAAACACGTATTTCTATAGAATATTTATTCCAATCACCAACATGTTTTATCCCTAAACCACCCACCTTCTTAGTTATTACAACCAAATACCAAGACACTTTATCCCCTGTCAACTCAAGAGAAGGATCCTTCAATAGAAAACCCCTCATCTTACCCTCAATAGATTTAACAATTTTCTTGGAAAAAATGAAGTGGTAGAACCAATAAGCTTTCATGTTGAACAAAATATATTAGATCAACTTCAAATGACCACAAAGGAAAGGAAGTTATTGGTACAAACCTTGATTATCTTAACAATTTTCTCCTCCAATAAAGCACAATTTGAATCTCTCATCCTAGTAGTAATCAAGGTAACCCAAATATATCTAAGAGGGAAGGATCCACCCTTAATACCCATGGATTCCCTAAGGCTATCCCTATAAACATGACCATGAACATCAGAGGCTTCAAAAGATTAGCCGATAATCCATATAGGGTGGGAAATAGATCTACGGAATGATTCAAGACTAAAACAGAATCCAAATTCCCATAAGAAACATAGAAAAGGGTCATTCACAAAGAAAATGTTTGAAATGGAAGTCTTATCCATCTCTAGTGAAACTTAAAGGTTCAAAAAGCATAAATAAGAGACTTGATAATGTGATAAAATACCTCCATACAAATCATAAAGAGGAAAGATGAAATAGGATCCCCTTGTCTCAGACCTCTCTTCTCAGGGAAATAGCCCTTCAAGAAACCATTAATATTCCCTGAGAACATAGTAGAAGAGATGAACCTTTTGATTGAGAATATGGAAAGAAACCCAAGAAGATCGAGAGCATCCATAATGAACTCCCATCTATCAGAATCAAAGGCCTTTAAAAGATCAATTTTTATGGCACAACGGGGTACCCCAATATCCAGATGATAACCCTGCATCAACTCCTAAGAAATCATAATATTATCATATATTCTCATCCCTTGGATAAAGGCAGACTGATCCTTGTTAATGCAAGATAGAAGAACCACTCTCAGCCTAGAAACTAAGATCTTATATATTCCCTTGTATATTTTGTTGCAATAAGATATAGTCCTGAAATCCATAAGTGAGCATGAATTTGGAATCTTGGGAATCATTGATATAATCGAGCCATTGGCTTCATGAAGCATCTTCTAAGATCTGAAAAACTCTAAGATATCCTCAGTAACATCTGATCCAACTACATACCAGGCCCTATGGAAGAAAAAAGAATTAAATCCATCTGGCCCTGGATCTTTGTTGGGATGGATAGAAAATAAGGAATTCTGAACCTCCTATGGCTCTACAAACTTCTCCAACAAATCAAAGAGAGGATCATCAATGGAATGTTCTAGAAAGGGTTCCAAGATTCCCCTCCTATAATAGGATGAAGAGTAAGGATACCCAATTAAGGATTGTAAGTACTCAATAGTCTCACAAATAATAGTTCTAGGGTCAGATATAGTCAAGACATCAGGTCTTCAGAGGATGACCAACTTAGAATAATTTAATCTAGCCTTAACCGAGTTGAAGAAATAGAAAAAATTAAGGTCAACCTACTTAAGACATTGAACCCTACTTTTTTTACTAAATGAGAGGTAATCCTTCAAAGTCAAGGCCTTTAACCTTTCCTTTCACCTAGATTCATCCTGGAACAAGGCCACTGATGGACCATTAAAAACCAAAGAAGTTTGATACTCTGAAATTTCCTTCCTAAGAAAGGAAATATTAAAAAATTATTGGGAAACCACCTAGCCATGTAATATACTGAGGGTGTACTTAACCTTCTTAAGCTTTTGTTAAACTTGGAACATCTTGCAACCTAAAACCCTGGTATTCCAAGAATTGGATACCACACACAAAAACCCATCATAATCAACCCAGTGATTAAAAAATTAAAATGAAAACTTCACTAATTTAATCCCTTCACTAGTTCTGATAATAATAGGTGTATGGTCAGAAAACCTAAAAGGAAGGAAATATGAAATCAAAGAGGGAAACCTAGAAATCTTGGAGGAATTGACCAAGGATTTGTCCAACTTCCTCAGAACCCCTAAATAATTCTTTCTCCAGGAATACCTTATCCCAAAAATCAAAGACCCCCAAGCTAGCTCTAACAATACAGGGATTGCATTTGATATTACCTAACAAGGATTCAAGTATAACTGATATGGGGAGGGGGTGAATTAGTGATATCTTTTTATTTTAGATTTCATTTCTTAAGGAAAAACCTTCACCTTCTATTAAATATTTCATTCACTACTGAAAAGAAATCAAACACATAACCATAGGAATGTAAAATTTATAAGGTTCACTACTCACAAAGAGTATCTAGTCCATGATATGGTTTGGAAATAATCCAATACCACACAATCCACTATAAAACAATCCTTTTCTATGGAATACAATGAGTAGGATATTCCCTTACACTCGTGTAGCTCTATGATCAATATAACAAAGAATGTTCTTCATATAGCATGAAATGATATAAGAAAGTTTTTGTAAAAAACATGTTATGGTTTTTATTGATCAACTTCAAAAAATGTGAACTTTTGAAAAACATTTCTTCACTTTCAAACCCAAAAGCTTCTAAAACTTCATGGAATCTGTTAAAAAACTCAGTCCGATTTTCCCAGTCCAAAAGATATATAACTATATCAGAATATAATTGAGACAAATCTGCAAATCTTTTATCCTAAGTAAAAACACTCATTCTGATTCCCAATCTATTAGAATACAATAATAATTTGAATATGATGATTTAGCTAAATACGATAATTAGAGCTGAATACAATATTTTACCCTTCTATCTGGAAACAAAACTTCTTTAATAAAGAACAATTCGGAAAACCTTCTTCACTTACTAGAAATACAAAGTTTCTCTCTCCTCTTTCATGAGCAATACAAATCACACAAAAACACAAAGTGTTCTTCTCCTTTTATAGGAAAGTAGGAATGGTTTATGTGGGATATTGAAAAGGTTTTCCTGATTCACAAACATTCCTGAATCTTGAATCTTTCTTAAATCTCATATCATTCTTTGAATAATTCAATTCCCTGTGAAGTCTGGGTTTTTATATGACTTCTATAACCTTCATTGAAATTAGGATCTTCTATTAAAATTAAATTCCTTCAGTATTTCTAACAAATCATCAATCAGATTCTGATTTGTCATTATGATTTCCTTGAATTATTTTTTCATTAATAAATACTAGTGTGTTTTTTTCATTATGAAATCCTAGTATGATTTTTTTCTGTACGATTTGTTCAGTATGATTTCTTCAGTACAATTTCTTCAGTACGAATTCTTCAATATGATTTCATCAGTACAATTTCTTCAGTATGAATTCTTCAGTACAAATTCTTTAGAACGATTTCCTCAATATTAATTCTTCAGTACAAATTCTTCAGTATTAATTCTTTAGTATGAATTCTTTAGTATGAATTCTTCAGTACTAATTCTTCAATATGATTTCCTCAATACAAATCCTTTTCTTCCTCATGATAATCAACATATTTTTCTTCTTGAGAGTCATTAACATTTTTCCTTCTAGAGTATCAATAACATCTTTTTCTTCCTGACCCTCATTAACATATTTTCTTTCCTAAGCCTCCACAATATATTTTTCTTCCTGATCCTCAGCAATATTTTTTCTTTATGAGCCTCATCACCATCTTTTCATTACTGAGACTCAAAAATATATTTTTCTTCATAAGACTCAACAATATATTTTCCTTCCTGAGCCTCATTAATATATATTTCTTCCTAAGCCTCAAAAACATATTTTTCATCATAAGACTCATAAATATCTTTTCCTTACTGAGCCTTAGCAACATCTTTTTCTTACTCAGCTTTCTTGAAAACTTTTCTTTCCTCACCTTTTTCTTCATAAAGCTTGTATTATTAGTTTTACAACTTACTTATGATTTATGATAAATAAAAAACACCAAAGCATCATCATATTTTTATCAGATCCATACTGAATATGATTAAAATCAGTACCTCATTACAATCTTCTCCCATTCTGAACCCAAGCTGAGTCTGATCAGAACCTTTTCTTCTAAATAGCTTCTTCTCGATACGATGGACTTAAAAAAAGTGAGTATGATTTTTCTAAAAACTATTTGTGAGTCATATTTTCAACTTACAAAAATTTAGTTTATTTATCTTCTTTGACAAAAAATGACAACAATCTTGTAAAACAAACTTCTAAAAATCATTTCTAGTAAACTTGGTCCCAACAATCTCCTCCTTTGGATTTTTTTGTCAACCAAGATTCATAAATCACTGAACATTATAACCTCAATAAATGGATTACTTATCGAAAATTATAAGCCATGTGAGATAACTCATTATAGGAAACAAGAATTACTAATAGAAGAACCTTTCTGTCCAAAAGTAGTGATTATGAAACTTCCTCATCTTTTCTTCCTCATATTTTCTTCTTCATATTTTCTTCATCATCTTTTCTTCCTCATATTTTCTTCCTCATATTTTATTCCTCAGATTAATTTACTTATTCATTTTCCTTAGAATACAAAAATTTTGTTTCCTACAACCACTCCAAAAAATAGTTAAAATAGTTAACACACATACATGCTGAAATCATAGCTTACCCACAACTCCCCCTTTTTACATGATTCCATAAGTATTGATTTATGAAACAATTTCCCCCCTTTAAAACACTATCCAAAGGTAATATGAGAGAGGGGACAAATATATATACCTCAAACTTTATGTGAAAGAGGTTGGATGCCCATTTTGAACCTCAATTTATAAAAAGGTTCCTTTGGTAAAGGTTTTGTGAATATCTCAGAAACTTTTTCCGATGTAGGAACATACTCCAGCTGTAAAAAGAGTTAATGAATTCTAATTCTTTGTATTATAACTAAAAAAACTTTTACCTGGAAATAAAACTACACCATATGTGGATCTTCTATCATCAACATTCCCCACCCAATCACCATCTGAATACCAAAACTAGTTAATAATCTCTAACTTTTCATACCCAATTCTGAATTTTTTTATGCATTTTATATATCTCATAATTCTTTTTCCAGCCATCAGATGTGATTCTTTTGGAGAACTCTTAAATATTTCACATAAGGTAAAAACATAAAAAATATCGGGTCTTGAGGAAATCAAATATATCAAAATTCCTATCAACTTCTAAAATTCATTCCGATCAACTTCCTTACCTTCACCATCTTTACTCAACTTGGTTCCCACTTAAATAGATGTAGAATCTTGTTTTGAATTTTCCATGCCGAACTTCATAAGAAGTTTCTTAGCATACTTTTCTTTAGAAATAATTTTTTTTCTTCTTTTATAAGATTTGTAACCCATGAAAGTTTTTAATTTCCCCTAGCATAGACATTTCAAGTAACTTTTTCATCTATTTCACATATTCTTCAATCATTCCCAACAAAGATAATGTCATAATTATAAGGGAAATCTCTTGGATTTATTTAATGTAAATATTGTTATCAACTCTTCCTTTCTTAAAAATCTTATTCCTTAAGGAGTGTATAATTTTGAGTACCATGCTCTTAGATCTTGTTTTAATCCATACAAATATTTATTCAACTTACCCACATAACTTTTATCCTTCCCAAAAAATAAATCCACATGGTTGTTCAGTAGACTTCCTCATCAAGTTCCCCATTTAGAAATGAGAACTTTATACATCTGAAAAAATTTGTAACTTCATTGTACAACAATAGGAAGAAAGATTCATATTGTTTCTAACCTTACCACCAGAGAAAAAGTCCCATCAATATAAATAACTTAAATTTGTGATTAACCTTTTCACACTAGTATTTCTTTTTTTCTTATCACTTCACTTTCTTCATTCAACTTTTTCTAGAAAATCCACTTTGTACCAATAACATTTTTGTTATCTGGTTTGGGTATATTTACCAAGTATCATTCTTTTCTAACTGATTAAGCTCTTCATTCATAGCCTGAACCCAATCTGAATGCTCAGAAGCTTCATTCACATCTTTCAGCTTGACTTTTGAATATAAAGATGTTTCAGTAACAATTTTTGAAGATCTTATTATTTGAACCTTCTAATGATGATCACAAATAATGTTATGAGATTCAATTAGATTCCTCATCATGGGATGAGTTATTTGAGTTTCATCCTCATCACTTGAAATAGATGATTCTTATTTTTTTTCTTGATTAGGATTATAATTTTCTATATCCTTATCAGAAATGTTAATGAGACTTTCCTTATCCCATTAAACTTTCTTATCTACATGAGTCTGTTTATCCTCAACTTTTTCAAAAACTTTTACATCAAAAAATAAACTATTATTCCTATTTATTTATTAAAACATTTTTACCCTCTTCCTTTTGGAGAATATCCAAGAAATATTCCATCTTCACCACTTGTTCAAACTTCCTCAAGTTCCCACCTTTCTTATTTATGATCCATAGACTCCCAAAAACTCTTAAGTGTTTCAAACTTGGAGTTTCATTATAAAAAATTTCATATGGAGTCATTTCTGAACTTGGCCTATAGAAAAATTGGTTTTGGATATACAAATCAGTACTCATGGATTGCATCCAAATGTAATGAGAAAGACCATGTTTAAGTAACATAGTTCTCCCCATTTCCACTAAACATATATTCTTTATTTTAGAAACCCCATTTTGTTGAAGGGTATATGGTGAACTGAACTCATGCTGAATTCCATGTTTCCCAAGATAACTTTAAAATTTTAATTCTTATACTCACCACCATTATCAGTTTTTAACTTAGTCATGGAATAATCACATTCCTTCTCATATTTCCTCTTGAAACTTATAAACATTTTCAGAGAATCTGACTTATGTTTCTTATACATAACATAAGTAATGAAAGTAAAGTCATCATTGAAAGTGATGAAGTACTTATATCCGTTAGTTGATTTTCTTTATCATTGTCCCATAGATATCAAAATTAATAAGTTCTAGGTTCCGTTTTGAAAAAATATCAACTTTATTATACAAAAAATTTGTAATCTTTCCTTTCTAAAAAATAGTGCCGCACTAATCTCTTCTTCTTGACATATCAGGGAAATATCAGACATTGTCTCATTTTGATAACATTCTCATGTTTATATACACATGTGTCCTTGCCTTTTATTACAAAAATAATTTTATTCCCCAATACCCAAGTAATAAGAGTTTTGAATTTCACCAACTGGGAACAAGTTTCCTTTTGTATGTTGGCCTCTTGTAAATATCTTTTCATCTTCCTCACTTTTAACAATAAACCCATATTTTATAAATATAACTTTTTTTACCTCATCAAAAGTTTCTGAAACACTTAGAAATTATTATTTAAGACCATCAACATATACAGTTTTCTTTGATTTTATCTTTTCTTTTCCAATAATGGAAGATCCAACACCTTTGATTCTTAGAGATTCATCATTTCCAAATGTCACAGTTCCTTATTTGTAGTCTTTAAAATTCTACAAAAAAATTAATTCTCCTATCATATGAGAAGAACACACACTATCAAGAATCCAAGGTCATTCTACTTTTATATCTTTCGAAGCGGTTTCAACAATAAGAGCCTTTTCTTCTTCCTTTTCTTTCTTTACCTCCAGTTTTTTATAACTGTTAAGAAAATTTTGTTGTTTTAGTAACAAAACAATAAAAACCTTAGAAGGATGTCTAGTTTGTTCACATACTTCACAAATAGTTTCTGTGGGTTGGAACCTATTCTCAATTTTCACTTCAACCTTCACAGGTTTCTTCCAAACATCCTTCTCAGACTTCTTTTGAGAGGATTGACTCCCCCTCAAACCTTTCCTTTCATAACTCATGGAATAGTAGTAATGTTTTATATTGAACCAACACATTTTTGGTATATATGTCTGAATCCACTAAAATACCAGTTGTATCCATAGAAAGAGTATTTTCCTCTAAAATTTTCAGATTGATCGGTGTTGTGAATATGTTTCTCTGTAGCCTTCTTAACATAACTTTGTTGTCCACCAAACTTTTTGTTTTCAAATGAATATTTCTTCTTCAGTTTATATTTCTTTCCAACCTTATTGAAACCAAAATTAATGGAAACTTCTTCGTATTTAGAATGTTTAGAAACATTTTCAGACTTATAATTATTAGAACTTCTAACTTCATGACATTGTGGGTCTTGTCCACATACATAACTTTCCTTGATTTCTCAGAAAAAGATTTTTCAGATTCAAATTCACTATCTTCTTCTTATTCATCTTTTGAAAAAAATATTCTTCTTTTATGTTTGATGAAATTTTTATCTTTCCCTATGGAAAAAGATTTATCTTTATCACCCTATTTCTTCAATGACTTTCTTGTCCTTCTTTCTTCTTCATCATTATATTATTGTTTCTTTCTTCGAGGAAAATTAGCCGCAAAGTTCCCAATGGATCCACATTCAAAACATTTCAAGGGAAGTTTCTCTTTGTATTTACCTATACCTCTTATAACATTTTTAGAAAACAAGGAAAAATTTTCATCAAAATTTTTACATACCTCATTTTCAGAATCAGAATCACAAACTTCTTCTTCAATAAAAATATTCATTGAATTTTCTTTCCTGGAAGCCTTGAAATACATTTCTCTATCAATTTTTTTTTTAGAGATTTATCCATTATCATTTCATAAGTGATGATAGTGCTATAAAAATAATCCACATATAATGTTTCAGGATATCTATCTTCCAATGATGAAACTTTATCATCAAAATTATTGGAAAGGATTCTTAAGATCTTATCAACAACTGTAAAATCATCCAAGGGATCCCCAAGACATTTGATAGTGATGAAAATGTCATTTACCATGGTAAATAAGTCACAAACTGATTCATATTCACCCATCTTTATATTGTCATACTTAAACCTCGATATTTGCAACTTCACCTTCTTCAATTTTGTATTTCCTTCATTAATTTTTTTCAAATTATCCTAAATACCTTTGGTAGTGTAAATACATTTCACTCTTAAAAAATCATTTTCATAAAGTTATTACAGTAAATCCTTTTTAGCTCTACCATCATTCTCAAGATTCTTCTTGTCAATGGGAGTAAGAGGAACCTTGTCATCAATAATAGGAAATCCATCTATTGTAACTTCAAGAACATCATACCCAATAGACATAAGATGAGGATAAATTATCTTTTTCTAGATTTGATATTTATTACCATAGATGATTGGAATACCTTTACTATTGACACAATTCATGTTCTCCATAACAACTTCTCTTTCAAAAACTTACACAAAGAGTAAATGAAGGGAACCCTCATCTCTGGGAACCTCACAATGTTGAAATATTCAGGAACGATACATGGTATCTCGCCTAAGAGAAACTCTTGTAGAAATATCTTCCCACAGGTATGACATTCAACAATGGATTTGGATCCATAAACAAAAGAGATCAAGCATTCTTCATGCACCTTAACATCACTAAAAAGGCATTCAAAAAGCTGAGAAGAATCAAACTAAAGCTCGAACATCAGAAGACGATGATTCAACAAGTCCAAAATGCAACAAGGAGAATAAAATGAAAAATTAGCAAGATTTCACCATCTTGGCTTGATATTCCTCACAATAGGGTCCATATTACCACATTTAACTTTAGATTTAACATGGACCACACAAGCCAGCTTATGTGAAAGAATGAGATCTCGAACCTCCTTTGGTTGGATAGGGTATTGAGGCCTATTATATTCCACAATCCAAAATTAAACATTAGATCCTATGGGAAAATCAGATCCACCACACCTTGGAGCCTTTTTAGCTAGTTCCCTCTTTGTATTAAATTTATCCACCTCGATCAATTTTATCCTAAGAGAATTTTTGCTTAAGGATGAAGAGATAGGGCCAACATGTCCCTTAGAATCATAGCTCGGAGAGGGGTACCCAACATTCCTATAATCAAAATATCTAGGAAATTCTGTACTAGAATTCACAAGCCTAGAAATAGGAACCAGATTATCTAAACCTTTATATAAAATAGAAGAGATAGGAATAGACAAAGTTGAACTAGTACCATCTTCAACTTGAGAAAAGGTTGTAGGAACCCAAACATGAAAAGACAAACCCTGAGAAGAAGAAACACCTTCTATGGAAATTGAAGGATAAGAAAAAACCCCATCTATCTCTGCCCTAGTATCAACTTTGGTGTTAACTAACTTATTCTCAACCACATGAATCATAAGTTTACCTTTTAGGTCAACAACATCATTAGAAAACTTCTTCTTCCTATAAACACATTTCTTGGGAGTGACCTTAGTCCAACCTAGTTTAGGATCATCCTTAGGTTTTTTCAAACATTGATTAAAGTGATGCCCAAAATTTTTATAGAAGCTACAAGTATTTGGTACCAAATTGTACTCAATGTGGATAGAAGTGGAGGAGCCAGAACCCAAATCCACCTCATTTTCCTCTAGAAGAACCTGCTCATCTGAGATTTCAACACATATGAAAGTAAAGTTAATTCTACTGATATCAACTATTTCCTTGTCAGTGAAAATGGGTTTCCCCACGGCACTAGCAATGTAACTCATTCACTTTGTCTTACAGGCTTCAAGAGAAACGTTCCTAAAATTGACCATAATAGGGAAGACTGAAAAGGATTCCTTATCTAGGGACAGGCCTGGGTTCCAAGCCTGAAGAACCATAGATCTACCTATAAAAACCCAAGGCCCACTAGAAAGTACATCAAACAGATTACAAGATGGAATGAACTTGAATAAGTAGAATTTATCATCATTCTAAATCATTTCAATACGATCACTCCCCAAGAACCCTGAAGCAATTATTGCCACCATATAGAATAGAAACTTATTATTAAGTAAATATACCACCAATGTATGGCTCCTTCTGAGGTTCCCTTCTAAAGAAACATTGATGGTAAACAGACCCTTGATATTATCCCACCATTTAGTAGAGGATGGTACACCAAATCCATAGTGCCAACAGGAGGTGGAGGTGCCTCTGCACTAGCCTTCGTATTGACCATGACAGCTTCCAAAGAACTAATGTTATTCACAAAATCCACACCATTGATCAAGACTGATCTTGAGAGATCCTAAACCTTCATAGAAGCAATGTAAATCACCTCATAACCAAAAGTACCCACAGAACCCCCAACCCTACCCAAGAAACCCCCAACTGTAATAAGGCTGGAGATGGGCACAACCCCCCGACTTTTGCAACACACCACCACCTGAAGAGGAAAATGTAGCATCAGAAACACTAGTCTTAACAAGAGGGGGTTATTCTTGGATGAATCTGTTGAGGAAGTAGCCACAGAAACTCCGATTTTTTCAAAATCAACCAGAGAAGACCCCTCCACAACCCTAATCGAACTAGCCAGATCCCTGATGAGCCAAATTGTATCCAAATAAATAGAAATAGATCCCCTTGATGGGGTAAGAGCTGAAGCCATATCCTTAAGAGAAGGGTTCACAACAACCAGGAAAACATCTTGAGAAGGAATTATGGCTTCCCAGACACCCCCATCAGCTCCAGTTACAGCTGGAGAATAAGTAATGATAACTATTGAGTTCCCAAGGGAATAACCATCTATAGAGTCCCCCTTCAAAACCAGATCCGAGCAAGGGGGGACCAAATTCGCTAGAAAATATTCGCAAACAACAACACCATTTTCGGATCTGACAGGAGCTGAACCCAAATCTTGGACTTCATCTGACCAAGAAAGTCTCCCTAACACCTCCTCTGTGAAAGGAAATAAGAAACCAAAATGAACATCATCAAAAGGAGGGACCTCCATCTAAAGAGAGGAAGAGGAGGAGTGGGCTCGAGGGCCGCTCACAATCTTCACGCGAAAGCAAGGAAGCCATAACTGCGAGGGAAGGGGAAGAAAAAAACCTGCAAACGATCCATAAACCCCTAAAAACGTTAAAAACCTTAAAAACTTTAAAACCCCTAACAACACAAAAAAACCCCTAAAACCCCAAAAAACACTCTAAAATCTCTAAAAAAACCCTAAAACCCCCCAAATACCTAAACACTAAAAACCCTTAAAACCACATAAAACCATAAAACCCCTAAAACCATTAATAAACTCTAAAAACCCATAAACCCTCTAAAAACCACTTAAAACTATTAAACCCCTTAAAACATTAAAAACACCAAAAAACCAAAAAAACCCTAAAAAATAAAAAAAAAACCCTAAAACCCAAAAATGACCCTAAAACCAAAAAACACCTGAAAATCCCTGAAAACCATAAACACCCTAAAAACCTCTGAAAAATCCTAAAACCCCCCCAAATCCCTAAAAAACCTAAAGACCATAAAAGTCCTAAGAAACCCCTAAAATTCCATGATGACATAAAAACCCCTAAAAAACCTGAAAACCCCCTAAAAACCTTAAAACCCCCTAACACAAAAAAGCCCCTAAAACCCAGGGAAAACCCCTAAAACCCCTCAAAATCCTTAAAAACCCTAAAACCCCCTAAAATCATAAAAATACTAAAAAATCCCTAAAAATACAGGAAAACCTAAAAAACCCATAACACACAAAAACCACTAAAAACTCTAAAACCCCTAAAAACATTAAAAAACTCTAAAAACCCTTTAAAACCCCATAAAACCCAAAAAAAAACCCCTAAACCCCCCAAAAGGCCCTAAGAATCTTAAAAAGCCCTAAAATCCCAAAAAAATAAAAAAAACCCCTAAAATCCCTCAAATTCCCTAAAAACACAAAAATACCTAAAAACCATAAAATCCAAGAAAAACCCTAAAAATCCATGAAAACATAAAAACCCCTAAAAACACTAAAAAACCCCTGAAACCCATAAAAACCTAAAATCCTTTTAAAAACCCAGGAAACCCATAAAAACCATACAATCCTTTAAAAATTATAAAAACCTTTCAAACCCCTAAAAACATTAAAAATCACTAAAAAAACCTTTAAAGCCCAAAAAAACTCAAAAAATCCATAAAACCCAAAAGATCCTAAACCCCCTAAAAAACCCTAAAAACATAAAAAACCCTGAAAAACTATAAAACCCCTCAAAATCCCTGAGAACCGTAAGAAAACCTAAAAACCATAATAATCCTAAAAAACCTCTAGAAGTCCATGAAAATATAAAAAACCCTAAAACCCCCTAAAAACAAAAAAATCCCTAAAAACCATAAAAACCCCTAAAACCCATAAAAACCCATAAAAACTCTAAAAGCCCTGAAAACTGTAAAACCATTAAAATCCATAAAAATGTTAAAAAATCTAAAAAACCTTAAAACCCTAAAAACCCAAAAGACCCAAAAAACTCTGAAAACCCCTAAAAATCCTAAAAACCTCTAAAAACCATATTAACCCTCAATGTCCCTAAAAATTGTAAAAACCCTAAAATGCATAAAAATCCTAAAGACCCCTAAAATACATGAAAACATAAAAAACCCAAAAAACTCTAAAAAACCCCATGAAATCCAAAAAAACCACAAAAATCATTAAAATTCTGAAAAACCCATAAAAACCCTAAAAAAACAAAAAACACTAAAACCCTTAAAACCCCTAAAAACTTTAAAAAACTCTAAATACCCGTAAAAAACTATAAAACTCAAAAAAACTATGAAAACCCAAAAAGTCCCTAAAAACCCTAAAAACCCCTAAAAACCCTAAAACCCATAAAACCCTAAAAAACCCCTAAAAACCCTAAAAACCCTGAAAAACACTAAAATCCCTAAAACCCATAAAACCCTAAAAAATCCTAAAAAACATAAAAAACCTAAAAAACCCCCTAAAAGTTCATGATTAGTAAAAAAACCCTAAAAACCCTGAAAACCTTTAAAAACCATAAAAATCCATAAAAACATAAAAACCCTAAAAAACCTTAAAAGCCTAGAAACCCACTAAAACCCTGAAAAAACATTAAAAACCCTAAGAATGTTAAAAACCTCTAAAAATACGTTAAAACCATAAAAAACTCAAAAGACCCTAAAAACCCTGAAAACCCCAAAAAACCTAGAAAAACCCTAAAACCCTCAAAATCCCTAAAAACCCTAAAAACCATAAAAATCTTAAAACCCCTAGAATTCCATGAAAACATAAAAGCCCTAAAAACCCTAAAAGACCCTTGAAATCCCTAAACCCCTAAAAATATTAAAACCCCTAAAAACCCATAAAACCCCCACAAACGACTAAAATAATTAAAAAACCTTTAAACCCATAAAAACGTTAAAAAAGTCTAAAAAACCATAAAACACTAAAAAACTCAAAAAACTCCTAAATCCCCCAAAAAACCATAAAAATGATAAAAACACAAAAAGAATTCATAAACCCCAAAAGACCCGAACAAACCCTAAAAAACACAAAAAACCATAAAAATCCTAAAACACCGTAAAATCCATTAAAACATAAAAAATACTAAAATACTGAAAAAACCCTGAAAATCATAAAATGCCTAAAAACATAAAAAAAACCCCTAAACCTAATAAAACGGGCCCATTTGGTCGCCAGTGAGGTGGCTGGTTCCTGATTTGGGAGGGATCATGCTTCGTTTTGGTGATTGGTGGGTGCGGTTGAATTTGATACTCCTTGGCGGTGGTGTGTGTGGTCCTGCGCCCAGACTCGTGCTTCTTGATCTGAGTAATAAAGGGGCTTTGTGGTTCTTCTAGATTCACGACGGGTTATGGTGGACGTCGTGGGCAAAGATGCAGATGGTTCTGTGGCTTCTTGCATTGCTCGAATTTAGATGTCTTGTGAGAAGTCAAGGCAAGGCTTTCAGTTCTGCTCAGAGGCTGTTGGAGGCACAAATGAGATGGGCTTGACATCGCCTTGTGTAGAAGATACAGGTTCAAATTTTTGGTTTCTCTCTTTCAGATCTGTTTCATGTTGTTGCTAAAGGGCTCATTAAGTTATGTTACACTATGGATTCTATGCTAGAATGTGGTCTTTTGATCTGTGGTTGGGTTGGCTGTGATTCATTGTAGATGTTGGATTTTGGTTCTCTTGAGTGGCGCTGCATGCTGCTTTGGGTGTTGCGGTTGGATTTTTGGCATGGGTGTTGCGTGTCCCTCAAGCTGTTGATGAAGGTAATGTTAAGTGTTGTGTTATAGTTTTTACTTTGGATTGTGTTCTTCTATTTTGTGGCTGGTTTGGTTGTGATTCGATGTGGATGTTGGTTATTGGTTCTGTTGAGTGGTGTTGGACGTTGTCCTGCCTTTGGGTGTTGTGGATGTGTTTCTGGGTGTGATACTAGGTGTGAGTTGCAGAAAGCTGTTTCGAATGAAGGTGAGGGTTTTTGGAATCTATGTTTCTGGTCTATGGATACTGTTTGGATGGGAAGTGATGATATATGCTGGTGTTTGGTGATGGTTGCTACTTCGCTGTGAGGTGGGTGATTGTTGATGTTGGTGCTTGGTGCTGAATTCTGGATTCTGTGAGTTTGGATGATGTTCGTTGCTTGGTTGTGAGCTACTAGATGCTGGTTATTTCCTGGTGATGGTGATGGTTGCTGCATGGCTAGGAAGTGTTGATAGATGTTGGTGTTTGTGGATGGGTGCTACTTCGCTGCGAGGTGGTGAAGGTGAGACTTATGAATTTTCTGATGGTGGCTCTGTGATGCTGGTAGTGGATATACGTGGAAATGAGGTGATTCTTGATGAAAATGTTGATGCGGGATGATGGTTTATATTTCCCTGGGAGTTACTATCAGGAATACTTTTGATTTACTACTTTCTCTGGTTGTTCTGTCTTTTTTGTTTTTTGTGGACTTTTGGGTTTTGTGGGGGCATCCAGGGCTTTTGGGTGTGGGTAGATTGACCTCACCCCTCCCTTGTTTGCAGTGCCTTTTTTCTAATCAATTTTGGGGGACTGAGATTAGCCTGGCCTCACACCACTTCTGCCCTAAAAACCTAAAAGACCACTAAAAACTCTAAAAACACTCAAACCCCTTAAAAACATCAAAAAAATCAAAAAACCTTACAAATACAAAAAAAATCAAAAAAACCCCTAAAACCTAAAAAGGCCCAAAAACCCTAAAAACATTAGAAAACCCTATAAACCCTCAAAATCCATGAAAATATTAAAACCCTAAAAACCCCATGAAAACCATAAGAACTTCTAACCCCTTAAAAACCCTAAAAACCCATAAAAATTTTAAAAACCTCAAAAACCTCTAAAAATTCTTAAAACCCATAAAAATGTTAAAAACTCTAAAACACCATAAAAACCCAAAAAAACACTAAAACCCCAAAAGATACTTAAAACCCTAATCCCCCCCCAAACCCAAGAAAACCCCTATAAAACCCCAAAAACCATCAAAATCCCTAAAGACCCTAAAAACCCTAAAAACCACAAATTTCATTAAAAACCTCTAAAAATCCGTGAAAATGTAAAAAACCCTAAAAAACATGAATACCCCTGAAAACCACAAACACCCCCAAAAAACTTAAAAACTGTAAAACCCAATAAATACTAATTAAAACTCTAAAACCCTTTTAAACACCTAAAAGCGTTAAAAAACTCTAAAAAACCTTTAAACCCCTAAAAATACAAAAAAAAACCTAAACCCCCAAAGGGACCCTAAAACCCCAAACCCCTAAAAATCATAAATACCACTAAAAACAATAAAATCCATCAAAATCCCTAAAATACCTAAAACCATAAAACCATGAAAATCATAAAAAACCCCTAAAAATCCATGAAAAAATAAAAACCCATAAAAACCCTGAAAACCACTGAAAACAAAAAAAACCCTAAAAACATAAATAACCATAAAAACCCATGAATTCCCTAAAACCCCACTAAAAACTCTAAAAACCCTTAAAAATCCTAAAATGTAAAAAAACTATAAAAAATTATTAAAACCCCTAGAAACTCAAAAAAAAAACCCTAAAATCCCAAAGCAGACCATAAAATCCTGAAAAACTCTAAAAACCCTAAAAACCCTTGAAAATCCTAAAACCCTCAATATTACTAAATACCCTAAAAACCCTCAAAATCATAAAAATCCTAAAAACCACTAAAATTTCATGAAAACATAAAAAACCCTAAAAACACTGAAAATCCACTAAAAACCTTTAAAACCCTAAATACCCATAAAAACACTAAAAGCCAACTAAAAATCTGAAATCCCTTTAAACCCCTAAAAACATTAAAAACTATAAAAACTGAAAAAAGAAACTAAAACCCAAAAGGACTCTAAAAACTCTAAAAACACCTAAAAACCCTAAAAAACCTAAAAACCCTAAAAAAACCTAAAAACTTTAAAAACCATCAAAAACCATAAAAACCATAAAAATCATAAAAATACTAAAAACTCTTTAGAATCCATGAAAACATAAAAAACTCTAAGAACCCTAAAAAATCCCCAAAGACCATCAAAACCCCTAAAACCTTAAAAAAACCCTAAAACCCCTAAAACCCCCTAAAACCATTAAAAATTCTAAATACCCTTAGAAAATTAAAAACATTAAAAAACTCTAAAAAAACTTTTAAAACAAAAAAATCAAAAAAACACTAAAAACCCAAAGAGACCGTAAAAACACTAAAAACCCATTAAACCACTAGAAACCCCCTGAAAACCCAAAAAAACCCTCAAGTCCCTAAGAATCCTAAAAAATCCTAAAAACCATAAAAATCCTAAAGTCCCCCTAAAAATCCATGAAAATGTAAAAACTCCTAAAATCCTTGAAAACCACCGAAAACCATAAACCCACGAAAAACATTAAAACAACCCCCTAAAAACACATAAAACTACTAAAAACACAATAAAACTCTAAAAACCCTTAGAATCCATAAAAATGTTAAAAAAATCTAAAAGAACCATAAAAACCCAAAAAACTCAAAAACAATACCATAAAACCCAAAAGACCCTTAAACCCCTAAAAAGACTAAAAACCCTAAATACCCTAAAAAGTCCTAAAATATGTAAAAACCTTAAAAAACCTAAAAATCCCTTAAAATCCAAGAAAACGTGAAAACCCCAAAAAATTTGGAAAACCCCTGAAAGCCAAAAAACTCTCTAAAAACCATAAAATCCCTAAAAACCCATAAAACCCCAAAAAACTCCCTAAAAACCTTTAAAAACCATAAAACCAATAACTTTTTTAAAAAAACTCTAAAAAATATTTAAAATCCCCAAAAAACTAAAAAGACCCTAAAAACCCAAATAGTCCTCAAAAACCTCGAAAAAACCAAACACCTAAAAACTTCCGAAAAACCCAAAAAACCCTTAAAATACCCAAAAACCCGAAAACCCTTTAAACCATAAAAATCCTAAAAAAACCATAAAAATACATGAAAATGTAAAAAAACCTAATAACCCTAAAAAGCACTAACATCAATAACCCCCCCCCCCAAACCATAAAAAACCCTAAAAATCCATAAAATCCTTAAAACCCCACTAAAAACACCAAAAACACTTAAAATCCCTAAACACGTTAAAAAAATTAAAAAAACCGAAAAAAACACCAAAAGACCCTAAAATCCATGAAACCCCTAAAAAACATAAAAACCCTAAAACCATTAAAACCCCTAAAAATCCAAAAAACCATGAAAAACCAAAAAAACCTAAAAAACCTTTCAAAATCCATGAAAACGTAAAAAAGACTTAAAAACCCCCCAAAAACCATAAAACCCCTAAAAACCTTAAAAACTCTAAAATCCCATAAAAACCCTTCAACCCACTAAAAACTCTAAATACTCTTAAAAACCCTAAAAATGTTTAAAAATTCTAAAGAACCTTAAAAACTCTAAAACCCTAAAAATCCAAAATACCCTAAAAACCCTAAAAACAAAAAACCCCTAAATATCCCTCGAAATCCAAAAAACACTAAAAAATTTAAAACCTAAAAATGATTAAAAATCCAATAAAACCTAAAAACCCCTAAAAACCCTAAAAAACTATTAAAACCATAAATCCCCCTAAAAACTTTAAAAACCCCAAAATTCCCATAAAAATTCTATAACCACTAAAAACTCTATGAACCCTTAAAACCCCTAAAAATGTTGAAAAACACTAAAACCCCTTTAAAGCCCTAAAAAACTCTGAAAACCCCAAAAAACCCAAAAGAACCTAAAACCATGAAAACCCCTAAAAATACCAAAAAACGTTAAAACCCCTAAAAATCCTTAAAATCCCAAAAACCTTAAAAACCATAAAAATGATAAAAAACCCCTAAAATACTTGAAAATGTAAAAAACCCTTAAAACACCTTGAAAACACAAAAAACCCCAAAAACCCTTAAAACCCCATAAAAACCCTAAAAATCACTAAAACTCTAAAAACCCTTAAAACCCCTAGAAATGTTAAAAAACCTTACAAACCCTAAAAAACTCAAAAAAAACCATAAAAACCCTAAAGACTATAAAAACCCTAAAAACCCCTCACAACACCTAAAAACCCTCAAAATCCCCAAAAACATTAAAAACCCATAAAAACTATAAAAAAATCCTAAAACCCCCCTAAAATTCCACAAAAACGTAAAAAACCCTAAAAACCTAAAAAATACCCTGAAAACCATAAAACAACTAAAAACCTTAAATACCCTAAAAATCCATAACCCACCACTTCCTTTGAGTGGAGGTGGTGGGTGCTGTAATTTTGGTATGGTGGTGTTTCTTGGTATTCGATGAAAGTGGAATGGTTGGGTGCTTTTGACTTGCATAATGGGAATGTTGTTGGCTGGCTTGGTCGTGATGCTGGTAGTGGGCATCCTCTTGTGCTAGTTGTTGTTAAGGAAGAAGAGTTACTGAGGTCTGGAGGCTTGTTGGTGTTGTGGGATGCTTGTTATGGTTGGATGGGTGATGATGTTGGAGATGCTGCTAAGCGATGTTGTGGAGGTGATGGCTGGACTATGCTGGATGCTGGAGCTGGTAAGTTTGGAGGCTGGTTGCTGCTTGGTGGTGAGCTGCTGGATGCTGGTTGATGCTGCGGATGATGTTGGTTGCTGCTTGGTGCTTTGTTTTTTGTTTGGGTTTGTTTTGCTTTTTTTTTTGGCGTGGGTTGTAAGGGGTTTCTGGGTGTGGGTCGTTCGACCCCTCCCCTCCCTTGTCTGTGGTGTCTCTTTTTCTTTCTAATAAATTTGGGGGGGGGGGGGAATAGCCCGAACCTCGCATCTTCCTTGCCTAAAAACCCATAAAACCCTAAAAACCCGGTAAAAACTCATAAGACCCCTAAAAATGTTATATACTATAAAATACCTTAAAAACCCTAAAAAACTAAAAAAAACCCCTAAAAACCCAAAAAGATCCTAAAAACCCTAAAAACCTGAAAACCTCTTAAAACCCCTGAAAACCCCTCAAAATCCATAAAAACACTAAAAATACCTTAAACCCATAAAATTCCAAACAACCCCCTAAAATCCCTAAAAACATAACCCCCCCCCCCAAAACCCCCCCAAAACCATAAAAATTACTAAAAAAATTAAAAACCTATAAAACCCATAAAAACCCTAAAGACCCACTAAAAACTCGAAAACCCCTTAAAGCTGCTAAAAATATTAAAAACTCTAAAAACCCTTAAAACCCCTAAAAAATAAAAAAAATCCCCCTAAAAACCCAAATATAGTTCTTTATTTCCTACTCCATCCCTCATGGAACGAACTCTAACTTCCTTGCTTTATTGAAAAAGAAAGAGAATTCCATGGATACTGGGGACTGTCATCCAGTGGCAATTGGAAACACTATTCCAAAGATAATAAGTAAAATTATGGTGATTAGCTTGGGGAAGATTGTCGATGGGGTAATCACCCCAAATCAATTTGGGTTTGTCCCAGGACGTAATATTCAAAGCTTCCTTTATTCTGCATCAGAGGGTATCAACACCATGAGGAAGGCCTCTAAGTATGGAATATTTGCTATGAAGCTGGACATCTCAAAGGCATTTGATACAATCAAATGGAGCTTCATCTTTACTGTTCTCAGCAGGCATGGCTTCTCCGCCACTTTCATCAAGTTGATCCATACTATCTTGTCCAGTGTCAAGATCTCTGTTCTTGTTAATGGATCCCCGAAGGGATTCTTCCATTGCTCTCACAGTGTCAGGCAGGTTGATCCGATTTCTGGTCTCCTCTTTGCTCTGGTTGAGGATTATCTTAGCAGATTCATAATTGATCTCGTTCAGGCTTATTTTTATGCTCCGATAAAAGCTTGGAAGGATATTTATGTGCCAAATCATCTTCTATATACGGAAGAAATTCTCCTTTTTGGGAATCCAGATAGGTGTACCCTATCCTCAATTAAATTGTTTCTACAACATTATGAAGAGGTTGCAGGGCAATCGATTAGTTGGAAGAAGTCCTTTATTATTTTTGGAAATGGGATTCCAGCCTTCAAGCAACGCAGAATTGTAAGAACTCTTGGTGTCATGAGGGGCTCCCTCCCTTTCATGTACCTGGGGGTTCCCTTGTTTTGGGGGAAGGTGAAAAGTGGATACCTTGAGGGAATTTCACTCAAAACCACTCAACAACTTGCGATCTGGAAAGGAAAATTCTTATCTCAGGTGGGTAGAATTTTCCTGATCAATTCTGTGATTACATCCATGTTTGTGCATGTTTTCTCCATTTATAGATGTCCAACAAGTCTCATCAAGAGTTTGCATGCAAAAATCAGGAACTTTGCATGGACGGGATACATGACTGAGAAGAATCTTGTATCTGTGGCATGGAAAGAATGTACAAATCCCATCTAAATGGGTGGGATGGGCATCAAGGACCTTAGGAAATTCAATGATGCCTTAATTAGTAAATTTACATGGAACCTTTTCAACCCTAAGGATAGGAGTCTTGACTTCTTGAGGGAAATATTCACTTCCAAACTCTGTGAGGAGTTCCCTGGCTTCATTCCTTCTTCGGTCTGGACCACGATCAGGTCCTCCTATATAAGCATTATTTTTCACTCTAAATGGGTTGTCTGAAGGTATTCGGTTTTAAATTGCTGGATGACCACCTGGCTTGAACGGCCCATCCGTGAATCTGTCCAGCCCCCTCATAATTTTAAGCATTGGTCCATCGCTGATCTCAATAATAACATGAGTGAGATTGAAAGCATTCTACCTCAAAATATTATCACACAAATACAAAGTTATAGCTTCATTGATATGGATTGTCTTATCTGGAAACCCAATATGGTTGGGATTTTGAGTACGAAGGATTTTTACCGATTTTAATGTGAGCAGGGAGTTCAACCCCGTGCTTGGATTTCTAAATTTCGGAGGCCCTTCATTCCTCCTTCCAGTCACCTTCTACTATGGAAAATTTGGAGAAATAGATTTCCAATTCAGGAGAAGTTGAAAAGAGCTGGTTGGAACTTGGCTTCTGCTTGCCCCATCCATCTTAAGGAAGATGAAAATATGCAGCATATTTTTCTTAAACGTAGATTGGCTGCTGATCATTGGGAGAATCTGCAGGTCATTTTCTAGCTGAAAATCTACACAGACAGCACGTTGTCTTCTCTTTTCAGCTGTGTTGTCGGTGTGCAATGCAGTCAACAGGTTTCCAACCTGCTTCTTACTGCTGCTGTGGCCCTCACCGCATTTGTGTGGGTAGCCCTGAATAAATTGGTTTTTGATAATGATCCATGCTGCCTCCACAATGGGGTGGTGGCGATTCACAAAGCCGTCTTCATGGCATCTCATATCCAAACTGATATGATGGCTAATGATTTCAATGATCTTATTGTTTTGAGAACTCTAGGACTCTCTGGAAGACGCATGAAAGAAAGGGATTTTAAATTCATTAAGTGGATTCCACCAATCCCAGAATGGATAAAAGTCAATGTGGATGGTGCTGCTCTGGGTGCGCCTGGTCTCTCCAGTTGTGGAGGCATTTTCTGGACATACAGAGGCTTTGTTAAAGGATGATTTTATCAATTCCTTGGGAATGGATGTGCAAATGAAGCGGAGATTTGGGCTATGATAAAGTTTTTCCAGTTTGCAGTTCACTTTAGGTGGAATCAGTTATGGATTGAATCTGACTCGATGTTGGCGGTGGAATAATTGAAAAGAAAAACAAGGAGAATCCCATGGAGGCTTCTCCGGCAATGGCTTGAGTGTCTGACGACTTACCAGGGTATGAAAATTGCGGTCACACATGCATACAAGGAAGCGAACAAGGTGGAAGATGTACTCTCCAAGAAAGCAATTCAGGATGGATGTTCCATGTGATCTTTTGTGGCACCAAATTTTTGTATTCTCCTTGTGGACTCAAACATGAAAGGTTACTTGCACACTCGGTTGTGCAGACTCTCCCTGTAAAGCCTCGTATTTACTTTTTTGTTAATAAATTTTGTAGGGCTGGGACATGCCTGGCCCCAAACCTTCTTTGCCTAAAAACCATAAAAATCCAAAAAATCCATGAAAACATAGAAAACCCTAAAAACCATAAAAACTTATAAAAACATTAAAAAATCCTAAAAACCCATAACAACTCTAAACACCCTCTAAAAACTCTAAAACCCTTTAAAACCCCTAAAAACCTTTAAAAACTCTAAAAATGTTAAAAACTCTAAAAATTAAAAAAACCCAAAAAACAAGAAAAGACCCTAAAATCCCTAAAAACCCATAAAAACCCATAAAAACCCTAAAACCCCTTAAAATCCCTAAAACCCCTCAAAATCACTAACAACCCTACAAACCATAAAAATCCAAAAAACCCACTAAAAATCCAAGAAATCATAAAAACCCCTAAAAACCCTAAAAAACCCTAGAAAATGATACAAACCCCTAAAAGCCCATAAAACCACTAAAAACTCTAAAAACACTCTAAACCCATAAAAAAGTTAAAAAAAATCTAAAAAACTTAAAAAATTTAAAAGAATAAAAAAACTCTAAAAACTCAAAAGAACCTAAAACCCTGAAAAACCCTAAAACCCTTGAAAACCCTAAAAACCCACAAAATCCCTACAAATCCAAAAAACCATAACAATCCTTAAAATCCCTTAAAACCCATGAAAACGTAAAAAACCCTAAAAACCTCAAAAAACCCTACAAACAATAAAACCCCTAAAAACTTTTAAAAACACTAAAACCCCATAAAAACACTAAAAACATACTAAAATATCTAAAAACACTTAAAACCTCTTAAAAATTGTAAAAAACATTAAAAAACCTTAAAACCCATAAAAACTAGAAAAACCCTAAAAACCAAAAAACCCTAAAAAATACTAAAAACCCTAAACCCCCCTAAAAACACTAAAAATACATAAAAACTCTACAAATACATAAAAAATCTAAAAAAACATAACAACCATAAAATTCCTAAAACACCCCTAAAAATCCATGAAATCGTAAAAAACCTTAAAATCCAGAAAAACCTTGAAAACCAAAAAAAATCCTAAAACCCTAAAAACCCACAAATAAGTCTAAAAACCCTTAAAATCCTTAAAAATGTAAAAAAATCTAAACACCCATTAAAACCATAAAAAATCCAAAAAAACCCCTAAAAACAGAGAAATAACATAAAACCCTAAAAACCATAAAAATCCTATAAACTTTTAAAATTCCATGAAAATGTAAAAAACCCTAAAAATCTTGAAAACCCCCAAAAAATCATAAAAACCCTTAAAAACATTTAAAAACCCAAAAAACCTAAAAAGTCACTAAAACCTCTAAAACCCCTAAAAACCCAAAAAGACCCTAAAATTCTTAAAAACCCCTAAAACCCATTAAAACATATAAAAAATCCTAAAACCCTCAAAATCCCTAAAAACCCTAAAAACCATAAAAATCCTAAGAAACCCCTTAAAATCCATGAAAACATAAAAAACTCTAAAAAACCTGAAAACCCCTTAAAAACCATAAAACCCCTAAAACCCTTAACAAACCCTTAAAACCCAAAAGACTCTAAAACACCCAAAAGTCCTTAAAAACCTAGGAAGACCCCTAAAATCCTCTAAAAAATCTTTAAAAGCCTAAAAATATTAGAAAACATAGATACTCAAAAACACTAAAAAAACCATGAAAAACACAAGTTCCCCTAAAAACCTTAAAAATCATAAAACCCAATAAAAACCACTAAAAATACTAAAAATACTTTAAACCTGTAAAAACGTTAAAAACTCTAAAAACCCTTAAAAACCCCAAAAACTAAAAAAACCCTAAAACCCCAAAAATGATCCTAAAACCCCTAAAAATCCCTAAAAACCCTTAAAAACCCAATACCCCTAAGAATCCCGAAAAATCCAAAACACCCCCTGAAACCATAAAACCCCATAAATGTTTTTAAAACCCCCTAAAAACCACTTGTGGTTTCTCTTGTCTGGTCTCTCACGTATGCAGAGACTGTTCTTAGCTGGTTGGTTTTGTGCTGATATGGTACTACTTCTTGGGTCACTCATTGGTGGGTTTTAGAGACACCTTTTTTGGTTGGGTGGCTTAAGGCTGCTCTTATTAGGGAGGAGTCTTTTTGTGATTTTGGTTCTGGTTGTCATTCGGAAGGCTGTTTTGGGATTATAGGTTGGTGGTAGGCTGTTTTGTGCTTAGTTGGGGTGCGTCTGGACATGGACTTGTGCAGACTCTTGCTTGTGGATAAGAATAGTGGAGTGTAGAATTCTGGTCGTCTTCTTGGGTTTTCATTCTTTGTTTTTGTTGTTTTCAACCTTCAAGTCAGTTGTTTCACCCTAGGGTGATCATTTAAACTTAAATTCCTTTTCCCTTTTATATATCATGTTATATTTTCCTTACAAAAAAACTAAAAAACCTAAAAACCACTAAAAATTCTAAAAACCCTTAAAACCCCTAAAAAAGTTAAAAACTCTAAAAAACCTTAAAACCCCTAAAAACTCAAAAAAAACCTAAAAACCCAAAAACACCATAAAAACTGAGAAAACCATAAAAACCCTAAAACCCACTGAAAAACCCTAAAACCCATCAAAATCACTAAAAACCCTAAAAACTTTAAAAATCATAAGACCCCCTAAAAGTCCATGAAAACATAAAAAACCATAAAAACACTGAAAAAAAAACCTAAAAACCATTAAAACCCAAAAAACATTAAAACCCCCCAAAACCCATAAAAACCCTAATAACCAATAACAAAATCAAAAAACCTTTAAACCCTTAAAAACATTAACAATTTATAAAAAAATCATAAAACCCAAAAAAACTCAAGAAAAAACTAAAAATCCAAAAAAGAACCTAAAAACCCTGAAAAATTCTAAAAACCCCTTAAAATGCTAAAAACCCTAAGAACCATAAAACTCCAAAAATCCTATAAAAATCCATGAAAACATAAAACCATAAAACCACTAAAAACCTTAAAAACCAAAAAAACCCATAAAAACCACTAAAAACCCTTAAAACCCTAAAAATGTTAGAAAACTCTAAAAATGTTAAAAAACTCTAAAAACCTTAAACCTCTAAAAACTCAAAAAAAAAAATCCAAAAAACTCTAAAAAACCATAAAACCCCCGAAAAACACTAAAACCCTAAAATCCCTTAAAATCCCTAAATACCCTAAAAACCCCTAGAAACCAAAAAAAATCCTAAAAAACACCTAAAATTCAATGAAAACATAAAAAACCTAAAAAACCCAAAATAATTCCTGAAAAACATAAAAACACCTAAAAACCTTTCAAAACACTAAAAACCTATAAAAACCCTAAAACCCACCTATAAAATCTAAAAACATTTTTAACCCCTAAAAATGTTAAAAACTCTAAAAATCTTAAAACCCCGAAAAAACTCCAAAACCCCCTAAAAACTAAAAAAGACCCTAAAACCCCTGAAAAACCCTAAACCCCCCCAAAACCCCTAAAACCCCTCAAAATCCATAAACACCCTAAAAACCATAAAATCCTAAAACCCCAAAAAATCCCTAAAAATAGAAAAAAACCTAAAAACCACAAAAACAATAAAACCCTTAAAAACCTGAAAAATCCTAAAAACTCATAAAACCCCTAAAAACCACTAAAAACTATAAAAACTCTTTAAACCCCTAAAATTTAAAAACTATAAAAAACCTTAAAACCCAAAAATACTTAAAAACCCCTAAAAACCCAAAAAACACCCTAAAACCATAAAAACCCCTAAAACCCCACAAAACCCAAAAACCCTGAAATCCCCATGAAAAACATAAAACCCCATAAAAACCTTAAAAACCTTAAAACCCATAAAAATCACTAAAAACTCTATAAACCCAAAAAACTCCTAAAAACTCTAAAAAACCTTAAAACCCTAAAAAACTAAAAAAACCCTAAAAACCCAAGAACCCAGAGAGACCCTAAAAACTTTGAAAACCGATAAAAATCCTAAAAATCCTAAAAAAACCTCCAAATCACTAAAACCCCACAAAATTATAAAACCCATAAAACTCTAAAAAACCCTTTAAGAATCCATGAAATTTTAAAAACCCTAAAAACCCCAAAAAACCCTAAATCCACAAAACCTAAAACCCGAAAAACCACTAAAAACCTTAAAAGCCCTAAAACTGATAAAACCCCTAAAACCCAATAAAAACTCTAAAACCCCCAGAAAGACCATAAAACCCCTAAAAATCCCTAAAAACCCCTAAAAATTATAATAATACTAAAAGACCCCTAAAAACCCATGAAAATGTAAAAAAACATAAAACATTGAAAACCCCTGAAAGCCATAAAACCCCCCAAAAACCTAAAAAACCCCTAAAACCCACAAAAAACCAAAAAAATCACTACAAACTCTAAAATGAATTAAAACCCCTAAAGTTGTAAAAAACACTAAAAAACCCTTAAACCCCCAAAAAATCAAAAATCCTAAAACCCAAAAAACCCTAACCCCCCCCCAGAAAACCATACACACCCTCAAAATCCCTAAAAATTATAAAAACCCTAAAATCCTTAAAAATCCTAAAAAACCTCAAAAAATCCATGAAAATGTAAAATAACCAAAAAACACTGAAAAATCTAAAAAATCCCTAAAAACCAACTTAACCATAAAATCCCTAAAAATCCATAAAACCTTAAAACCCCACTAAAAACTAAAAGCACTTAAAACCCCTTAAAATATTAAAAAACTATAAAAACCTTAAAAACCATAAAAAACTCAAAAAACCCTAGAAACCTTGAAAATCCCAAAAAACCTTTTAAAACCCCTAAAAACCCTAAAAACATAAAAATCCTAAATTCATCCTAAAAATCCACGAAAATGTAAAAATCCCTAAAAACCTTGTAAAACCCTGAAAAACCATAAAACCCCCAAAGAACCTTAAAAAACCTTAAAAAACCATAAAAACCCTAAAAACCACTAAAAACTATAAAAACCCATAAAACCAATGAAAACATTAAAAAAACTCTCAAAAACCTAAAAAACCCAAAAAACCCAAAAAAATCCTAAAAAATTGAAAAGACTCTAAAAACACTAGAAACACCTAAAAATCCTAAAACCCCTTAAAATACATAAAATCCCTGAAACCCCTAAATATCATAAAAACACTAAAACCCTCTAAAAATCCATGAAAATTTAAAAAACCTTGAAAACCCTGAAAAACCCCTTAAAACACCTAAAACCCTTAAAAACCCAAAAAACCTAAAAACTCTAAAAAACCGCAAAAAAATCTAAAAATACATAAAACCCATAAAAACATTAAAAAACACTAAAAATTTTAAAAACACTAAAGTTCTCAAGGAAACCCTAAAAACCCTGAAAAACCTGAAAACCGCTAAAATCCCTAGAACCCCTGAAAATACCTAAAAACACTCAAAATCCCTAAAAACATTCAAAATCCCTAAAAATCATAAAAAACATTAAAAATCATAAAATTCCAAAAAACCCCAAAAATCCATGAAAATGTAAAAAATCCTAAAACCTTGAAAATCCCTTAAAACTATAATCCCCCTAAAAACCTTAAAACCCCTCAAACAACTAAAATATCTAAAAACCATTAAAACCCCTAAAAACATAAGGAAACTATAAAATCATAAAAACTTAAAAAAAACCCTAAACCCACAAAATACCTTAAAACCCTATAAACTATAAAAACTCTAAAAACCATTCACAAACCCAAAAAACACTCATAATCCCTTAAGACCATAAAAAACCCAAAATACCCATAAAAATCCTAAAAAACCTTCTAAAAATCCATAAAAAGCTAAAAAAACTCTTAAAACTCTAAGAAACCACTCAAAACCATAAAACCCCTAAAAACATTAAAAAACATAAAACCCATAAAATCCATAAAACCACTAAAAATTATAAAAACCCTAAAACGCATAAAAACATTAGAAAACTCTAAATATCATTAAAACTCTAAAAAAACCTCTAAAAAACCAATAAAACCAATGAAACCCCAAAATACCCAAAAAACGCTGAAAAGACCTAAAACCCCTAAAATCCCCAAAATCCCTAAAACCCTAAGAACTCTCAAAATCCCTTAAAACCCTAAAACAATAAAAAATATAAAGATACTAATAAACCCCTAAAAACCCATGTAAATGTAAAAAAATCCTAAAAATACTAAAAACCCTAAAAACCATAAAACCCCTAAAAACATTAAACAACCCAAAAAACAATTAAAAACCACTAAAAACCCTAAAACCCTAAAAACCCCTAAAAACATTAAATAACACTAAAAACCTTAAAAAACTGAAAAAACACTAAAACCCTAAAAAAAACCCCTAAAACCACCAAAAACCCTAAAAACACTGGAAATCCCCTAAATCCCCTCAAAATAACTAAAAACCCAAAAAACCCTATAACCCAAAAAAATAATAATAACCTATAAATTCCATGGAAATGTAAAAAATTTTAAAAACCCTATGAAAATCATATAAACCCCTAAAAACCTTAAAAACCTCTTAAAACCATAAGAACCCTAAAACCACTAAAAATTTAATAACCGAGGGTTGAAATTATTGGTTCCTTGTTCAGTGATGTTTCTTCGGTGTTCCTAGTTTAGTGGTCACACTCTTGTTCGAAAGTGGGGGGTTTCATTCCTTTGTTGTTGTTGGAATGTGTCAGCATTTTAGTTTTCATTGGCGCTTGTGTTGGATATTGGCATAGGTCCCCATGACAGGTGCTTTGTTGGAATTGGGTTTCATGTCCTTGATGAGGGAGATGGCACGCACTGTTAGTCATCCTGAATTTGTGTGCAGGGTTTAGGGATCAATGCTAGCAGGTGGTCCTAAGAATTATTATTGCTCCTTTATTATTTTACGGTTACCATCTTCACTTTGGTTTTTTTTTATTTCTAGTGGTGGCAGTGGCGGTTTTTCATCGGGAACCTTGATTCATTGGCACCTCCGAGGTTCTGGATAGAGACACTTCTGCAGGTTTTCATTGGTAGCCGATGTTCTGAGTTTATATGGTTTCATCGCTTATAAGTTCATCATTGGATTGTGGTGTCATTTGCTTCACTGTCATCTTCGCATAGTTATCGTTTGGTTGCTTCAGTTTTCCCATCAATGTCAATGGTTGTTTTGGCTCAGGCTTGTGTTTTTTAGGTTATGTGGTTCATCTCTGGTGTTTCTATTTCACTGTGTGTTTTTCCATTTGGTGTGTGGTTTCTTCCTTTTATTTCCTTTTTTGTCTCTGGGGGCTTGTGTTGCGTGGTGATTGTAGCTGGTGGAGATGTTACGGGGTGCTGGAATTGGTTGGGGCTATTGGATTTTGTGCTAGGAGAGGCTACAGGGTGCTGGTTTTGTTGTGGTTGCTGGGATCTAGGCGATGGATGGTGTGTTATTGGGTGATGTAGCAAGGTGTTGGATGGTGTACTACTGGGAGATGATGTAGTTGTTGGTGTGGATACTGATGTGTTCCATTGTGAGCTATTGGGAGATGATGCTGGTTGGAGGTGATGCTAGGTGCTATGTGATTTTGGGAATTGTTGGGTGTTGTGCTAGGTTCCATGTGATGATCGAATCTACTGAGAGATGATGCTAGGTGTTGTGTGCTTCTGGGAGGGCTGATGGTGCACCTATTTTGAGTTGCTGGATGCTTGTGATGTTGGGATCTATTGGGTGTTATGCTAGGTGCTCTGTGTTGTTGGATCTGTTGGGAGATGTGTGTGTTGGTGGAGTGGATGGGAGATGTATGTACTTCTAGAGCTGTTGGGAGATACTGATGGGAGTTGGGTACTGTTCAATGGGTGTTGAGTGCTGGGTGCTGGATGAAGGGTGATGGGTGCTGGGAGCTGAGAGTTGGGCACTAGGAGATGGTGCTTAGTTTCTTTTGGTGCTTGGTGCTGGATGTAGGTGATGGGTGTTGGGATTTGTGAGGTTTCTCAGTATATTTTCTAGGATTTGGTTTGGTTGGACTTCATGAGGTTCTTGGGCCACTTTCCATTCCATGGTTTGGGTGGGCTTCGTGAGGATGCTCGGGCCGTTTTCCAAGCGTGTTTTGTTTGGACTTCATGAGGACTTTGGGGCTGTTTTCGAGACAGTGGTTTGGATGGGCTTCATGAGGTTTCTCTATCATTTTTCTAGGCTTTCATTTTGATGGGCTTCATGTGTGTCTTGGGTCCTTTATGGTAATTATTTGAGGGGATTTATGAGGTTTCTTGGGCCTTTCTGTAGATTGCTTTCCTGTGGTTATTTTCGCTTCAGTTTCGTTTTCAGGTTGTTGTTGATGTTGGTCTTTGAGCCACTAGTTCACCCTCGGGTGATTGTGTTGTACATCAATTATTTTTTCCTTTTGATATATACTATGTTATATTAGCCTTTAGAAAAGCCCTCAAACCCCCTAAAAATGGTAAAAACAACAAAAAACTCTAAAAACACTTAAAACAACTAAAAACATTAAAAACCACTAAAACTTCAAAATCCCTAAAAACTCAAAAAAAATTCTTATAGTCAAAAAGTTATTAAAAACCTGAAAAACCCTACAACCCTAAAAACTCTAAAAACCCTCAAAATCCCTAAAACCCTAAAAACCATAAAAACTATAAAAATCACAAAAAAACCTAAAAATCCATGAAAATGTAAAAACCCCTAAAAACCTTAAAGAACAATAAACCCCACAAAACCATAAAACCTTCTAAGAACTCTAAAAACCCTTTAAACCCCTAAAAACGTTAAAAGCACTAAAACCCGTTAAAAACCCTAAAAACTAAAAAAAAACCGAAAAACCCTAAAAACTCTAAAAACCCCTAAAAACCCTAAAAAACCTAAAAAACACTAAAAACCCTAAAAATCCGAAAAACCCATAAAAATCCATGAAAATGTAAAAAACCCTAAAAACTCTAAAAAACCCATAAATACCCCTAAAAACCATAAAAACACTAAAATCCCATAAAACCCTAAAAAACCACAAATAACTCTAAAAACCCTTAAAATCCCTAAAAACTCTAAAAAACCATAAAACCCCTAAAAATTAAAAAAAAAATCCAAAAAACCCCCAAGATCACTAAAAACCAAAAAAACCATAAAAATCCAAAAAAACCCCTAAAAATCAATGAAAATGTAAAAGACCCTAAAAACCTTCAAAAAACCAGAAAACCACTAAAAACCCACTAAAAATTCTAATATCCCTTAAAACCCCAAAAAAACAATAAAAACCCCCCAAAACCTTTAAAACCCTAAAAAAATAAAAAAAAATGAAAACCCAAAAAACCCTCAAAATCCCTAAAAAAAACCCTAAAAACCCATAAAAACATAAAACCCCCAAAACCCTTAAAAATCATCAAAACCCATAAAACCCCTAAATACTAAAAAAACTCTAAAACCCCTCAAAACCCCAAAAAATGTTAAAAACTACAAAAAGCCAAAAAAATCTTAAAAACTCAATTTTTTTGGAAGTCCAAATTGTAGTAAATCATAGGCTTAGGGAATAGACCTTGCGACCTTCCCATAACCCCACCTAAACCCTTACCACCCCAAAACATTAACATTAAACCTTAAAAACTCAAAAAAGCCCCTAAAACCCAAAAAAGACCATAAAAACCCAAAAAAGACCCACAAAACACTAAACCCCCCTAAAATCCCTTAAAACCTCTAAAGAAACCTAAAACCCCTCAAAATCCCTAGAAACCCTAAAAACCATAAAAATCCTAAGAAACTCCTAAAAATCCATGACAACGGAAAAAATATCAAAAATGCCTAAAAAGCATAAAACCCCTAAAAACCTTAAAACCGCTAAAAACCCAATAGATCCTAAAACCCAAAAATCCTCAAAAACCCTAAAAAACCCTAGAAAACCTTAAACCCCCTAAAAATCCAAGAAAAACCCAAAAAATCCCTAAAAACCCTAAAATCCACAAAACCCCTAAAAACCTTAAAAAGACTAAAAATCTATAAAAACGCTTTAAACCCCTAAAAACATTAAAACTCTAAGAAAACATTTACAGCCCTAAAAATTAGGGAAAACCCCCTAAAAACTATGAAAATCGACCCCCCCAAAAAATCCATGAAAATGTAAAAAACCCTAAAAATCTAGAAAAACCTCTGAAAATCTTAAAAACCCCTAAAAACCTTTAAATCCTAAAACCCTAAAAACCACTAAAAACCCTTAAAAATTATAAAAAAGTAAAAAATTTATAAAAACCCTTAAAATCATAAAATACACAAAAAAAACCGTAAAAACCCAAAAAGACCATAAAACCCTCAAAATCCGTAAAAATCATAAAAAACCCCCAAAACCATTAAATTAATAAGGCCCCTAAAATCAATGAAAACATAACAAACCCTAAAAACCCATGAAAACCATAAAGACCCATAAAACCATAAAAGTCCCTAAAAACTCATAAAACCACTAAAAACCATGAAAAATTGTAAAACCCCTTAAAACCCCTAAAATATAGAAAAACTTGAAAAGACCTTAAAACCCTAAAAATTTGAAGAAGAAAAATTCTGAAAACCCAAAAGACCCTAAAAACCCTAAAAACCCCTTAAACCCATAAAAATAAAAAAAAACCCCCCAAAATTAATGAAAACGAAAAAGCCCTAAAACCTTGAAAACCCCCTGAAAACCACAACAACACCTAAAAAAATTAAAAAATCCTAAAACCACATAAATACCCAAAACTCAATAAAACTCTAAATAGCCTTATAACCCCTAAAAACATTAAAAAACATTAAAAAACCTTCAAAACCCTAAAGCTTAAATAAAACCGTAAAATGCCAAAAAAATCCCTAAAACCCTAAAACCGTAAAACCCATCAAAATCCCGAAAACCTTAAAATCCTAGAAAACCATAAAAATCCAGGAAAACATAAAAAACCCTGAAAACTACCTAAAACCATAAAGACAACTAAAAATTTAAAAACACATAAAACCCCTAAAAATGTTAAAAAAACTCTAAAAAACCTTAAAAACCCAAAAAACTCAAAAAACCCTAAAAACCCAAAAGACCCTAAAAACCTTGAAAAAACCTAAAAACCCAAAAACCCCTTCAAAAACCCTAAGAACACACAAAATCCATCAAACCGTAAAAACCCTTAAAACCACAAAAATCCTAAACCCCCCTAAAAATCCATGAAAATGTAAAAAACCCTAAAACCCCATGAAAACCATAAAACCCCAAAAAACCTTATAAGCCACTAAAATCCTTAAAAACTACTTAAACCTGATAAAACCCTAAAAACACTGAACACCCCTAAAAACCCTAAAACCCGGCCTGAAAAACCCTAAAAACACCCAAAATCCCCAAAATCCCTAAAAAACACTAAAAACCATAAATATCAAAAAAGAACCCCAACAATTAATGAAAATGTAAAAAAAAATAAAAAACCTAAAAATCCCCTAAATACCATAAAACCCAAAAAACCTTAAAAACCTTAAAAACCCACGAAGACGCATGAAAACCCTAAAAGCATTAAAAAAATTTAAAAACCTTAAAACCCTAAAAAACTAAAACAAAACCTTAAATATCCAAAAGACCCTTAAAACCCTAAAACTACTAAAAACACTAAAGACCATCAAAATCCCTAAAAACCCTAAATTCCATAAAATCTTAAAACCCCCTAAAAATCCATGAAAATTGAAAAAACCATAAAACCCCTAAAAACATTTAAAACCCATAAAAACCTAAAAACCCACTAAAAATTATAGAAACCCTGAACACCCCTTAAAAACCCTAAAAAGAATAAAAATCCTAAAAAAATACCAAAAAAATCTATCAAAATGTAAAAAACCCCAAAAACTCTGAAAAACCCCTGAAAACCATAAGAACCCCTAAGAACCTTAAAACCCCAAAAAATCCGAAAAAAGCACTAAAAACTCTAAAAAATCATAAAATACCTAAAACCATTAAAAAACTCTCAAAACCTTAAAAAACCCAAAAAGAACATAAAACCCTGAAAATACCAAAAATCTCTATACCCCTCCTGAAAATCCTTGAAAATCCCTAAAACCCTAAAAACTATAAAAATCCAAAAAAACCCTAAAAATCCATGAAAACGTAAAAAATCATAAAAACCCTAAAAAACCCCTAAAACCAGAAAATCCACTAAAAATAATAAAAAAACCCTAAAAACCACTAAAAACATAAAAAACCACCAAAAAATATAAAAAAACCATTAAAACCCCTAAAAATGTTAAAAACACTAAAAACCCTTAAAACCACTAAAAATAAAAAAAAACCCAAAAATCCAAAAAGTCCCTAAAATCTCTGAAAACTCCATTAAAAGCCTAAAAGCCCACTTAATACTCTAAAAACCCTTAAAACCCCAAAATACATTAAAAATGTTAGAAACCTTAAAACCCTTAAAAACTCAAAAAAACCTTAAAAACCTAAAATGACCCTAAAAACCCAAAAAAACCCCTAAAAACCCTAAGAACCTCAAAAAACCCCTAAAAACCCTAAAAACCCTCAAAATCACTAAAAACCCTAAAAACCATAAAAAAATCCTAAAACCCCAAAAAAACCATTAAAACATAAAAACCCTATAAACCCTAGAAAATCCATGAAAATCATAAAACCCCTAAAAACCATAAAACCTTAAAACCATAAAAACATTAAAAAGACTTAAAAAAACCTTTAAACCCCTAAAAACAAAAAAACCCTGAAAATCCCAAAAAAACATTAAAAATCCTAAAAAACCCCTAAAAATACATGAAAACATAAAAAAACCCTAAAAACCCAGGAAACCCCATAAAAACTATAAAAACCGTCAAAACCCCTAAAAACATTAAAAAACTCTAAAAAACTGAAAACACCTTATGATATGATACCATATGCGAGTGCGGTATTCGTTGGCGAAAATCTAGAAACACAAGTGATGGAAGAAGGGGGGAATTGAAATAAAAAGAAATGCAAGGAGAATAAAAGGGGAAGGGGATGATCAATTAGGACCCCAAGGAGACTTTCCCCTTGGAACTCTAATTATAAAGCGACACAAAGGTTGATCACTCCTTTGATGATCATTACTTTCATTCACTTAAGAACACAAGAAACACAAGCATAATAATGCTAGAAATCACTCAAATTATAAATTAAGCTCAAAGGGTACAAAGAGGTGGCTATTTATAGCCAAAAGAGAGAGATACATGTCAAACACCTAGTCCCCAAAAGTCTATTGCCTAAAATACGATTTTTGACATTGTTTACACTTTTCTATGGCTTTAGGGGACAAGATACCCACAAAGAAGACTTTTTAGCACCACCCCAAAGACTTTGAAGATTCCCACCATGACTTTAGAGACAAGGGCCCCACCACTTTATGACTTTGGAGATTTTATTCAAGCAAGTGGCTTAAAATTCGTGGGATCAGTTGGGTGTGCCATTTAGGTTCACTTTTGGGATTTAATAATTGTGATTAAAGGCCCATTTGCTCCTCCCATGCATGTATGTTGGGCCTCCTCTTGTAATTTCAAAATGAGGCCTTGTAAATCCTCTTTCATCCTCCTCATTATTACTCTTTTCATTGGGCCACCAATCCCATGAAATGGGTCTTGTCCATTAATGCTCATTCCACCATCAATACCATGATCACCCTCAACTCCTCGTTTTATGTGTGCACCATGATCCACATCATCCCCTCCCTCTTCAAAAGGATTCATCCTCGAATATTCATATTCAAAAGGAGAGAGATCAGAAATATTAAAGGTATCACTCACATTTTCATACCTTAGGGTAAAGTCAATATTTTATGCGTTATCATTGATTCTTTCTAAAACATGAAATGTACCATCTCCTCGTGATTGAATTTTTGATTTTCTTTGATATGGGAACCTTTCCTTCCTCAAATGCACCCACACCCAATATTTGGGATCTAGTACAACCTTATGCCTACCCTTGTTTTCTTGCTTCGCATATTGTTCATTTCTTATTTCAATGTTGGCTTTCACATTGGCATGTAAATCTCGAATAAATTTTTCCTTCTCATCACCTACAATATCATAAACCTCATTAGTGGGCAATGAATGAATATCTAACGAAGTCATTAGGTTAAATCCATATACAAACTCAAAAGGTGAGAAGTTAGTAGTGGAATGCACTACTCAGATATATGAAAACTCTATGTGTGGAAAACATTTTTCCCAATTCTTCATATTTTTTTGAATTATTGTACGCAATATGGTAGAAAGAGTCCTATTCACCAATTTAGTTTTCCCATTAGTTTGAGGATGCACAACAGTTGAGAACAATAATTTAGTTCCCAATTTATTCCACAAAGTCCTCCAAAAGTGGCTTAGTAATTTCACATCCCTATCAATTATAATGGTTTTGGGTAGTCCATGTAATCTCACAATTTATTTGAAAAACAAATCTGCTATATGTATAGCATCATTATTTTATGAGCATGCAATGAAATGGGCCATTTTTCTAAATCGATCCACAACAACAAAAATGCTATCTCTTCCCGATTGAGATCAAGGCAATCCCAACACAAAATCCATAGTGATTTCGGTCCAAGGATGTGATGGAACAGGCAAGGGGGAATATAATCCATTAGGTTAGACCTTGGACTTTGCATGCTTACAACTAACACACTTAGCACAAATTGAAATAACATCATTTATCATGCTTGGCCAATAAAAATGTTCATGCAAAGTAGCTAGTGTTTTATCAACCCCAAAAGTCCCCATCAAACCACCCCCATGAGTTTCTTTTGCAAGAAATTCTCGAGTTGAACAATTTGGAATGCATAATTTATCCCTCTTGAAAAGAAACCCATCATTTTTGTAATAGTCTTTAAATCCATGTTTTTCACAAGATGTCCAAATTTGAGAAAAATCTCCATCATTTTCATACATTCCCTTTAGTAACTCAAGTCCAAGTAATCTAGAATGAAGAGAAGTAAGAAGTGAATACCTTCACAAAAGAGCATCGTCAACCACATTTTCCTTACCTTTTTTGTGCGTGATCACATAGGGGAAAGTTTCAATGAATTCCAGCCAACATGCATTCCGCCGATTCAAGTTACCTTGGGACTTCAAATATATAAGGCTTTCATATTCAGAATGAATAATGAACTATTTAGTCCATAAGTAATGTTTCCATGTTTCCAGGGTTCGTTTCAAAGCATAAATTTATTTATCATAAGTTGAATAATTTAATTTTTCCCCGTTCAATTTCTCACCAAAGTAAAAAATTGGATGCGACTCTTGAGTGAAAACAGCTCCAATACCAACTCCCGATGCATCACACAGACTTTGGTGAAATCTGGTAGCCTTAAAAGGGGAGAATTGACCAGTTTTTCTTTGAGTGTGTTAAAGGCTTTTTCATGTTTTTCACCCCATTTAAAGACCACATGTTTCTTTAAAAGTTCATTAAGAGGTGAAGAAATGGATGAAAAATCCTTTACAAACCGCCTATAGAAGCTTGACAATCCATGAAAACTCCTAACCTCGGTTGCACTCTTTGGTGTGGGACACTCCTGAATTACTTTGATCTTTTCATCATCCACATGAATCCCTTCTAACCCTACAACAAAGCCAAGAAACACAACGGAATCCATGCAAAAGGAACATTTTTAAATATTGGCATAAAGATGGTTTTCTTTAAGGGTCTCACACACCAAACACAAGTGTTCAACATGGTTGTTTAGAGATTTTCTAAACACCAAGATATCATCAAAATAAAAAACCATGAATTTTCCAATGAATGAATGAAGGACATGGTTCATTAAGCTCATGAATGTACTTGGTGCATTAGTTAAACCAAATGGAATAACTAACCACTCATACAGACCGAACTTAGTTTTAAAATAATTTTTCCACTCATATTTTTCTTTCATTCTAATTTGGTGGTATCCACTTTTAAGATCAATTTTAGAAAACAAAGTTGCCCCATGTAATTCATCAAGAATGTCATCAAGTCGAGGGATGGGATAACAGTATTTAACTGTTATTTTATTGATGGGGCGACAATCCACACACATTCTACATGTTCCATCTTTCTTGGGTACTAGGATCACCAGAATGGCGCATGGAATCATACTTTCCCTTACTAATCCTTTCTTCATGAGTTCTTCAACTTGACATTGGATCTCTATAGTTTCTTCCGGATTAGCTCTATATGATGGCCTGTTGGGAATTATGGCACTAGGTATGAAGTCAATCTGATGCTCAATGCCTCTCAAAGGGGGTAATCCATCAGGTGTTTCTTTGGGAAACAAATCACCAAATTCCTGCAGTAAAGACACAACTCAAGAAGGAAAAGAATGGTGAAGTTCATTAGTTTCATGTTAAGCATACTTACTAATGAGTAAGAACACTTTCCCACTCAATAAAGCACATTTCACCTCACTTTTTCCAGAAAATAAAGTCCCCTTTCTCTCATCACTCTTGTTTTCAACTCTTTGATTTCTCTCATTTCTTTTTATGTCACTCGACTCTCCTTTTCACTATTAATTTTCCCAATCTTTTCATTTTTTTCTCTCATTTATTTTTTCATCAACTTGTCACTCTCTTTTTTATCACTCAAAATTTTATTTTTCCCACTTTCTTTTTTCCTAGTTTCTTTTTTCTTTTTGTATTCTTTCTCTATCTTCACTTGATCTTCATATTCTTGTATGGGACTTAGAGGAGTCAAAATAATCTTTCTACCGCTAAAATGAAAAGATAAGTGGTTAGCATAACCATCATACATCACCCTCCTATCAAATTTCCATAGTATCCCTAGTAGAAAATGTCTAGCTTGCATAGGACCAATATTACACAACACCTCATCATGATATTTTCCAATGGAAAAAGAAACTATGGCTTATTTTGTGACCCTCACTTCACCACTATCATTCAACCACTGCAATCAATAAGGTATAGTATGCCTTAGAGTAGGCAAACTAAATTTCTCCACCAACAAGGTACTAGCCACATTAGTACAAATTCCACTATCAATTATCATACTCTATACCTTCTCCTTGATATGGCATCTTGTATGAATAATATGCTCACGCTGATCCTCATCATGATCATCTTTGGTTTGAATGTTTAAAGCTCTTCTTTCCACCAATGCATCTCCATGTACGGGTTCTTCAACTTCTATATCCGAACTCTCCTCCAAAGATGGAATCTCATCATCAATAGAGTGCTAACTAAGGATGTCTCCTTTATCCAAAATAATCATGTCCCTTTCTTGGACATTGAGATTAAATATGACCATGTCCTGGACACTTAAAACACTTTATATCACGATATTTAGAAGGTAAATTTGTGTCCATTTTTACTTTTGATTTAGTGGGGAAGAACTTATTTTAGGCCTCTTCTCTTTGTTTTGGAACAAATTTGGAATCTCTTGGTTTTGTTTCATTCCAATTAGAAGTTGATTTTGGATCTTTTCGGTTTTCCTTCCAAAAATTATGAGAACTTACTTGACTCCTTCGAGAATGTAGTTGTTTTTCGACCTTCACCATCTTATGTAGCAACTCCTCCATGTCAATATAGGTCTGTACTTCCACCACATCTCTAATTACTGGATTCAAGCCATTGACGAACCTTTCCATGGTAGCTTCATGATCCTCCTCCAAATTAGCTAGAATCATTAATATCTCCATTTCCTTGTAGTATTCCTCCATATACATGGAACCACGCACCCATTTTTGTAACTTCAAATGAAAATATCGATAGTAATGACTAGAAATTTACCTTTTACACATTACTAACTTCATTTCTTCCCAAGTTTGAATTGGCCTTTCTCCATTTCATTGTCGACTTACTTGTAATTGGTCACACCAAATACATGCATAGTCATTGAACTCAAGCACCGCCAATTTTACCTTCTTCTCCTCCGAGTAGTTGTGAAGTCCAAACACATTTTCAACCTTCTGCTCCCACTCCAAATAAAGTTTTGGGTCACTCTTCCCTTAAAAGGATGGAAGTGTCACTTTGATGCTTCCCAAGTCGTTTTCTCTCCAAGCAGCACATTGCCCTCAGCTAGGAATTGATTCTTCAAAATCAGAGTACACATCATCACCTTCATAGATTTCTTACCTTCTTGGAGCCTTTGAAGATGAGAAAATTTGCATATCATCCAACCTAGCATTAAATCTTGTAAACTGGTCTGCGATTGCTTTCATAAATAATTTAATGTCGAACTCACTTCTTTCTCCCTCACTTGCCATTTTTTAATTCCTCACACACTATTTCTCTCTTGTTTTATCTCTAAAAATGTTCTTCACACTTTCTAGCACAAAAACTTGGTTCCTAAAAGTGTTCTTAAATAGAATCAAGAAGACAACTAGTAGAAGAAATCAATTCATGGCAATCTTTAAAAATCATAAATTTTAAAAGGGTTTGAATCAATGAGGTCCAAGAAATATGGGGGGTAAATGGGAGAAATGGTTATACAATAAAGTTGGATATGGATGAAGGAAAGAAGATTATGTATAAGGAAATTCAATCAAATTTATAACTTATGAGCAAATGCAATGTTTCAAATGAGCAATATCTTTTTATTTTTATTTTTATTGTTTTGATTTTCGTTGATTTTTTTATCTTTTTTTGCTACTCAATAAAAAATAATTGAGATAGAAAGAGTGCGCTTTTTGTGCTCAAAGTACAACAAATGAAAAAAGCACTAATCTGATTAAAATGATGTAAATGTTTGAGATAACATGAACTTAAAACTCAAATGGAAATCTGCCTTGGAGATTGTTAAATTTCACAAGGGTAAAACTGTAGCACAAATTGATTCGATTATATCTCTAAATATAGGTGTCAGATTTTAGTTTTTTCAAATCGAGAAGAAAGATGAGATTATGAACTATTAAAATGAAATATTATACATCTAGAAACTCAAAGAAAAAGTAGACGAAAATGTGGGATAAAGTTGCATCCAGAATTGGTAATGGCAGAAAATGGAATAAGGGGATTGAAAGAAAAACATGGTAGAAATAGAAATGAAAGAACCTGGTTTCCCTAAACTAGATCTGATACCAAATGATATTATACCATATGCGAGTGCGGTATCCGTTGGGGAAAATGTGGAAACACAAGTGATGGAAGAAGGGGGGAATGGAAATAAAAAGAAATGCAAGGAGAATAAAAGGGGAAGGGGGATGATCAATTAGGACCCCAATGAGACTTTCCCCTTGAAACTCTAATTATAAAGTGCCACAAAGGTTGATCGGAGTGATGATCTTTACTTGCATTCACCTAAGAACATAAGAAACACAATCATAATAATGCTAGAAATCACTCAAATTCAAAATTAAGCTCAAAGGGTACAAAGAGGTGGATATTTATATCCAAAAGAGAGAGATACATGTCAAACAACTAGTCCCCAAAGTCTAAAGCCTAAAAAATGATTTTTGATGTTTTTTACACTTGTCCATGGATTTAAGGGACAAGATATCCACCAAGAAGACTTTTTAGCACCACCCCAAAGATTTGAATATTCCGACCATGACTTTAGAGACAAGGGGCCCACCACTTTATGACTTTGGAGATTTCATTCAAGAAAGTGGCTTAAAATTCGTGGGATAAATTAGGTGGGCCATTTAGGTTCACTTTTGGGCTTTAATAAGTGTGATTAAAGGCCCATTTTCTCCTATCATTCATGCATGTTGGGCCTCCTCTTGTAATTTCAAAATGAGGCCATGTAAACCTCTTTCATCCTCCTCATTCTTCATCTTGTCATTAGGCCACCAATCCCATGTGATGGGTCTTGCCCATTAATGCTCCTTCCACCATCAATGCCATGATCACCCTCAACTCCTCACTACATGTGTGCACCATGATCCACATCACCTTAAAACCCCCAAAAACACTCAAAAAACACTAAAACCCCAAAAGACCCTAAAACCCCTAATACTGCTGAAAACCCCTAAAAACCGTCAAAATATCAAAAAAATGAGAAAAATCATTAAATACTAAACCCCCCCTAAAAATCCATGAAAACATAAAAAACAATAAAAACCCTGAATACCCCTGAAAACCATAAAACCCCTAAAACCCAAAAAAACCCTAAAACCCCATAAAAACCCTAATAGACCACTAAAAATATAAAAACCCTTAAATCCCCTAAAAACATTATAAAACTCTAAAAATCTTAAAAACCCTAGAAAAATCAAAAAAACTGTAAAAACCCAAAAAACCCTTAAAAAGCTCGAAAAATCCTCAAACACCCAAAAAAGCCAAAAAAACTAAAAAATTGAAAAATATTAAAAAACCCCTAAATATCGAAGAAAACATAAAAAACGTAAAAACCCTGAAAAAATCCTAAAAACCATAAAACCCCATAAAACTTTAAAACCCCATTAAAACCCAAAAACCACTAAAAACTCAAAAAACCCTTAAAACCCCTAAAAATGTTAAAAACATTAACACACCATAAAAACCCAAAAAACTAAAAAAAAGTGGTAAAAATCCAAAAAGACCATAAAAACCTTGAAAACCCTAAAAACCATGAAAAAACAGAAAAACCATCAGAAATTCTAAAAACCCTAAAATAATTAAAATCCTAAAAAACCTAAAAATCGAAGAAAATGTAAAAAACCCTAAAACATAAATAAACCACTTAAAACCATAAAACCCCTAAAAATATTAAAAATCATAAAACCACTAAAAACTCTAAAAAAACTTTAAACCACTTAAAATGTTAAAAAGCTCTAGAAAACCATAAAACCCTAAAAAACTCAAAAATTCCCTAAAAACTCAAAAAGACCCAAAAACCCTGGAAACCCCTAAAACCCTAAAACCCCCTAAAAACCCTAAACACTCCAAAAATCCCAAAAAAAAACATAAAAAACTAAAAAATATAAAAATCCTAAAAACACCTAAAAATCAATGAAAACGTAAAAAACCCTAAAACACCTCAAAAACCACTAAAAATCATAAAAAACCCAAAAATCGCTAAAACCCCAATAGAAATTCTAAAAACTCTTAAAAACTTTAAAAACATTTAAAACTATAAAAAAACCGTAAAAACCCTAAAAAATATAAAAAACTCCTAAAAACCACAAAAGACCCTAAAAACCCTAAAAACCCATAAAAACCCCTAAAAACACTAGAAATTCAAATAATCCTAAGAACCCTATGAAACCCTAAAAACTAAAAAAATTCTAAAAACCCTAAAAATCTATGAAATCGTAAAAAACCCTAAAAATCCTAAGCAACCCCTAAAAACCATAAAAACAATAAAAATATTTAAAAAACCTAAAAACCAAAAAATAATAATAATAAACCCCTAAAAACTCCAAATACACTTAAAACCCATAAAAATGTTAAAAAATTCTAAAAACCTTCAAAACTATAAAATATTTAAAAAAACTCCTAAAACCCCAAAATACCCTAAAAATCCTAAAAACCTCATAAAACCCTAAAAAATACTTGAAAACACTAAAACCCCCACAAAATCCCGAAAAACCCTAAAACCATTAAAATCTTTAGAAACCCCTAAGAATCAATGAAAACATAAAAAACCCTAAAAACCATAAAAAGCCCCAAAGAGCCATAAAAACCATTAAAAATCTTTTAAAACCCTAAAAACTATAAAAAACCTTAAAACCACTAAAAACTCTAAAAACCCTAAAAACTCAAAAAAACCCTAAAAACCTAAAGGACCCTAAAAACCCTAAAACCACCCTAAAAACCCTAAAACCCTTGAAAAATCCTAAAATCAAGAAAAATCCTATAAACCCCTAAAAATCAATAAAAATGTAAAAATCCCTGAAAACCCATTAAAAACCATAAAAACCACTAAAAACCTTTACAAAACTCTAAAAATCCATAAAACCACTAAAACCCACTAAAAGCTATTAAAACCCCTAAAACACTAGAAAAATCAAAAAAACCTTTAAAACATTAAAAAACTAAAAAAATCCCTGAAACCCAAAAATCTCCTAAAATGTAAAGAATCCTAAAAACCCATGAAAAAAAAATCCCTAAAACCCTTAAAAACCACTGAAAACATTAAAAACTATAAAACCCCAAAAATGTTTAAAAACTATGAAACATTAGAACCCCTAAAAACTCAAAAAACCCTAAAAACCCTAAAACACCCAAAAACCTCTAAACACTTGAAAAATATTTAAAAACCCCTAAAAACCCACAAAATTAATTTAAACCCTAAAAATCCTAAATACCATAAAAATCCTAAAACCCCCTAAATATACATGAAAAAATAAAAAACCCTAAAAACCCTTAAAAACCATAAAATCCTAAAACCCAACTAAAAACACTAAAAACCCTTAAAACCTAAAAAAATGTAAAAAACTATAAAAAACCTTAAAACCATAAAAAATTCAAAAAACCCCTAAAAACCCTAACAACCCTGAAAATCCTCAAAATGAAAAAAATCCCTGTAAACCTCTAAAACCCTTAAAATCCCTAAATACCCTAAAAACCTTAAAAACCTTAAAAACATAAAAATCCTAAAAACCCCCTAAAATCCTTAAAATGTAAAAAAACCAAAAAAACCCATGAAAAACATAAAACCCCTAAAAACCCTAAAAACTTTAAAAACCCAATAAAAATAAAAAACCCTTAAAACCCATAAAAATGTTAAAAACTCTAAAAAACCATAAATACCCTAAAAAACTCAAAAGACCCCTAGGAACCGAAAAAGACCCTGAAAACCCCTAAAAACCCTAAAACCCCTCAAAATGCCAAAAAATCCTAAAAAACACTAGAAACAATAAAAATCCTAAAAACCACCGAAAAATACATGAAAAGTAAAAAACACTAAAAACACTAAAAACCCTAACCCCCCCTGAAATCCATAAAACCCATAAAAACTTACAAATCACCGAAAAACCCATAAAAACCCTAAAAGGCCACTAAAAATCTAAAAACACCTAAAAATCCTAACAATGTTAAAAACACGAAAAAACCTTAAAAAACCAAAAAACTCTAAAAAAAAACACTAAAACCTAAAAAGACCCTAAAACCCCAAAAAAAACCATAAAACCCCTAAAAACCCCTAAAAGCACTCAAAATCCCTAAAAACCCTAAAAACCCTCAAAATCCCTAAAAACCCCAAAAATCCCTCAAAAACCAAAAAATCTTAAAAACCCTTAAAAATCCATGAAAACCTAAAAGCCCCTAAAAGACCCCTGAAAAACATAAAATCTTCTAAAAACCTAAAAGAAATTGAAAACCCCATAAAAACACTAAAAACCCACTAAAACTATAAAAGCCCTTTAAACCCATAAAAAGGTTTTAAAAACTCTAAAAAACGTAACAGCCCTAAAAACTCAAAAAAAAAAACCCAAAAGACCCTAAAAACCCTAAAAACCTTAAAAATCCAAAAAACCCCTAAAAATCCATGAAAATATAAAAAACCCTAAGAACCCTAAAAAAACCTCTTAAAACCATAAAAAACCCCTAAAACATTAAAAACCTCATAAAACCCTAAAAACCACATAAAACTCTAAAAATCCTTAAACCCACAAAAAACGTTAAAAAAACTCTAAAAACCTTAAAAACTCTATAAAACTCAAACAAAATCCTAAAACTCCAAAAAGTCACTAAGAATACTAACAAACCCTAAAAACCCTAAAGACACTCGAAAACTCTAAAATCCCTAAAAAATCCTAAAACCCCTAAAAAACCCTAAAAACCATAAAAATCCTAAAAATTCCCTAAGAATCCACGAAAACATAAAAAACCCCAAAAACCTGAAAAACTCGTTACAACATAAAACCCCTAAAAAACATAAAAACATTTAAAAAATCATAAAACACCTAAAAGACACACGAACAACTCTAAAAACCCTTTAAACCCCTAAAAATGTTAAAAAACTATAAAAACCTTATAAACCCTAAAAAACTCAAAAAAACCCTAAAACCCCAAAATACCCCCCAAACCCTAAAATCCTTTGTAAAACCATAAAACCCTCAAAATCCTTGAAATCCCTAAAAACCCTAAAAACCATAAAAATCCTAAAATATCGAAAAAATCCATGCAAATGTAAAATGCCCAAAAAACCATGAAAACACCATGAAAACCATAAAAACCCCTAAAAAATTTAAAACCTCTAAAAATCCATAAAAACCTAAAACCACGCTAAAAATATAAAAGCCTTTAAACCCCTAAAATGTTAAAAATCTATAAAACCCCTAAAAACCCTTTAAAACAAAAAAAAACCCTAAACCCTCAAGATCCCAAAAACCCTATAAAATGCTGAAAACCAAAAAAATCCTAAAAGGCCCCTAAGAATCCATGAAAATGTAAAAAACCCTAAAGCCATCAAAACCCCCTAAAAAACATAAAAAATCCTAAAAACCTTTAAAACCCCCAAAAAATGATAAAAACTCCAAAAACCCCTAAAACTTCTCAAAACGTTAATAAAACACTAAAAACCTTAAAAACCATAAAAATAAAAAATCCCTAAAAACCCAAAAAGAACCCAAAAATCATGAAACCCACTAAAAACCTTAAAAACCCTTGAAAAACCACAAAACCCTCAAAATCACTAAAAACCCTAAAACCCCTAAGAACCATAAAATCCAAAAAAAACCCTAAAAATCCATTAAAACATAAAAAACCCTGAAAAACCCTTGAAAACCATGAAACCCCTTTAAAGCCCAAAGAATTTAAGAACAGTAAAAACCCAAAAAAATCAAAAAAAACCCTTAAAACCCAAAAAGACCCTAAAACCCCTAAAAAACCATGAAAATCCTTGAAAAACCCTAAAACTCTCAAAATCCATAAAAACCCTAAAAAACCCTAAAATCCCTGAAAAACCCTTAAAAACCATGAAAATGTAAAAAACCCTAAAAACCCTAAAAACCATGAAAACCCCATAGAATCAATAAAAACATCTAAAAACCTTTAAAACCCCTAAAAACTAGTCGAAAGGAGAGGAAGATGGAGGCTTTCTCTCCTGGTGGCTCTCTCCCGTCGCGACACTCCTCTGGGTATGTAGTTGCGACGTTTATGGATCGGGGGTTACTTTCCCCCTTGGTGGTTTCAGATTGCTCTGGAAGATCATGGTTGTGTCGGTCCTTGGCAGTGGTGACTTTGGACTACTCAGCGGTGATGCAGTCCCCTCGGAGCGGGATGGTCTTCGGCGTCGGTCTTCGAAAAAGATCTGGATCTGGGTGCTTTTGGCGGGTCTGGTCTGTGCAGTTGAAGACATATGCAGGGTGGTATCGACGTTGGATCGGGATGGCTCCAAGCGCGAACGACATCACAGATGATGGAATTCATTGCGGGTGTGCTTGGGTTTCATCGGGCATGGATCCTATACGAGCTTCTCCTGTCTTAGATCAGTCAGATCTGGTTTGTGGTGAAGCTGATGACTACATGGCGGTCAGAATCCTTGATGGGAATCAGACATAGTTCAAGGTTGACTTTACAGATCTGGGTTTACCTTCGGCAGATCGGAGCTGGGTGCCTCAACGACATTGTATTCTTGGTGAGGAGGTGAAAACAAGTTCGGATTGGCAGCATTTGGCACAGAGGATGCATTTATGGATCTTCTGGATTTGCGATCATTGGATGTCGGTCAACTATGCCAGTTTACTGCCTCGGTTCTTGGATTCTACCTTGATGTTGATTCAAATCTAGTATGCTTCCTCTTCCTTGGCGTTGATTCTGCGAATTTGCTCTTGTTTTGTTGTTTCATTGGATCGTGGACTTTTGCTCTACAAGTTTAATCTGCTGCTATGGATCATTTTACTGGTGGCATGGTTTTTTGGTTGCGTTTCTCATATGGTTATGGTTCTTATTGAGCTGCTGGTTGAGATGGTTATTTTTTTCTTGATGGTTTTGACACTGCTATGGGGTTTGGTGTGGGTTGTGCTTGATGCGGCCTAGATGGAAGTGGAATGTTTGGGTGGTTCTTATTTCTGTGAATAAAATTCCAGTTCCTGGATTGGCTATGATGTTGTATTTGGATGGATGTTTGGCTATGAGTTTCTGATAGGGATGTCTTGCTGCGGCTGGTTTAGTAGTGGGATTTTGCTTATGCTGGCTATTGGTAGGGATGAAGAGTTGATGGGGTCTGGAGGTTGGTTGGTGCTATGGCTGCTTGTTCTGTTTGGCTGGGTGATGTTGTTGGAGATGCTACTGAGGGATGTTGTGGCTGTAATGACTGGATTATTTTGGATGGTGGACTTAGTGAGATTGAAGGCTGGTCGTTGCTTGGTTGTGAGCTACTGGATGCTGGTTGATGCTGGTGATGATGATGGTGCTGTTGTGTTTGGCTTTGTGTGTCTTTTTTTTCTTTTTTGGGGGTCTTTTGTGTCTTGGGTTGTAAGGGTTTCTTGGGTGCGGCTCATTTGACCCCTCCCCTCCCTTGTTTACTAGGTCTTTTTTCATGATAATAAATTTTTGGGGGGTCGGGGATAGCCCGAGCTCACACCTCTTCTTCCCTAAAAACTAGTAAAAACCCTAAAAACCATTAAAAACACGAAAAGTATTAAAAACCACGAAAATGTTTAAAAAAACACTAAAAAACCTTAAAACACCTAAAAAAACACAAAAAACCCATAAAAATCCTAAAAACCCAAAAACAACCTAAAACCCTAAAACCCTAAAAACCCTAAACCCCATGAAAAACCCTAAAACCATCAAAATCCCCAAAAAAATAAACACCCTAAAAATATTAAATTCCTAAAAAACTCTGAAAAATCCATGACAACGTAAAAAACCCTCAAAACCCAAGAAAATCCAAAAAACCATAAAAACCATAAAAACCCATAAAACCCCTAAAAACCCCTTAAACCCAAATAACAACTAAAAACACAAAAAACCCTTAAACCCAAAAAAGCATTAATAAACTCTAAAAAACCTTAAAACCCCTAAAAAAACTCAAAAAAACCCTAAAAACCTCAAAAACCCTAAAAACCCTGAAAATCCCTAATAACCCTAAAAATCCATAAAACCGTAAAAAACCCTAAAAACCCTAAAATTCCTTAAAAAGCCCTAAAAATGTAGGAAAATGTAAAAAACCGACAAAGACCCCCCAAAACCTTAGAATCCCCTAAAAACCTTCAAAACCCTAAAAACACAAAAAATCCCTGAAAACCCACTAAAAACTGTAAAAACACATTAAACCCCTAAAAAATGCTAAAAAACTCTAAAAAACCTATAAACCCTTAGAAAACTTAAAAAAACAAAAAAAAACCTAAAAGGCCCTTAAAACCCTAAAAACCCAGGAAAAACCCTAAAACCCATAAAAATCCTTAAAAACCAAAAAAGAAATAAAAAAACTAAAACCCCTAAAAACCCATGAAAACTTAAAAAACCCTAAAAAGCATGAAAAACCCTTGAAAACCATAAAACTCCTAAGAACCTCAAAAAACCCAAAAAACCCACAAAAATAATGAAATCCACTAAAAAATTAAAAATCTTTTAAACCCCTAAAAACATTAAAAAAACTCTAAAAACCATAAAAACCCTAAAAAACCAAAAAAAATACCCAAAAAATCTCAAAAGAACCAAAAAACCCTAAGAAACCAAAAACCTTAAAATCCCCCAAAAAACCCACAAAATCCCAAAAAACCCTAAAAACCATAAAACCCTAAAAATTTCAAAATATTAATGAAAACATAGAAACAACTAAAAACCCTGAAAACCCCCATAAAACCATAAAACCTTAAAAACACTAAAAACCAATAAAATCCTAAAAATCACTAAAAAATCTAAAAACCCTTATAAACCCTATAAATATTAAAAACTATAAAAAACATTAAGAATCCTAAAAAACTGAAAAAAACCCTAAAATCCCAAAAGACCATAAAAACCCTTAAAACCCTAACAACCCTAAAAACCCTAAAACCCATAAAAATCCTAAAAAACCCCTAAAAATCCATGAAAATGTAAAAAAACCAAAAAAACCCTAAAACCCGTCAAAAACCCTAAAAACCCTAAAAAACCACTAAAAAATATAAAAACCCTTAAAACCCCTAAAAATGTTAAAAAAAATATAAAAACTTTAAAAACCCTAAAAAATAAAATAAACCCTCAAAACCCAAAAAGACACTAAAAACCCAAAAAGAACACTAAAAACCCCTAAAAACTAAAAATGATAAAAATACAAAAAATCCATGAAAGCATAGAAACGCCTAAAAACCCTGAAAACCATAAACACCCCTAAAAAACATAAACAACCGTAAAATTCCTAAAAACCCAGTAAAAAATCTAAAACCCTTAAAACCCATAAAAAAGTTAAAAAAATTCTACAAACCTTAAAAACCCTAATAAATTCAAAAAAAACCATGAAAACCCAATAAGACACTAAAAACCATAAAAGTCCTTAAAAACCCATAAAAACAATAAAAACCTCAACATCATTAAAAATCCTAAAAACACACAAAAACCATAAAAATCATAAAAATCCCCTAAAATCCATAAAAATGTAAAAATCCATAAAAATACTAAAAAAACCTCCGAAGACTATAAAACCCCCTAAAAACCCACTGAAAACTCTAAAAACCATTAAAACACCTTAAAAAGTTAAAAAACTATAAAAACAAATAAAAACCCTAAAAATCCCATAAAAACCCCAAAACCACCAAAAGACCCTAAAAACCCTTAAAAACCCTTAAAAACCCTAAAACCCCAAAAAACCTAGAAAACCCTAAAAATATTAAAAATCCCTTAAATCCCTAAAAATCCTAAAAACCATAAAAATCAAAAAAATCCACGAAAACATAAAAAATACTAAAAACCCTGAAAAACCCATGAACACCATAAAAACCTCTAAAAACATTAAAAACCTTAAAACCCCATAAAAACCCTAAAAATTTTCTAAAACCACTAAAAACCCATAAAACCCTAAAAATGTTAAAAAATCTAAAAAACCTTAAAAACCCTAAAAACTCAAAAAAAACCCCTAAAACCCCCAAAATACCATAAAAACCCTAAAACCATAAAAATACTAAAAAACACCTAAAAATACTTGAAAATGTAAAAACCCCTAAAAACCCTGAAAAATCACGGAAAACCATAATACCCCTATAAACTATAGAAACCCAAAAAACCCTAGAAAATCATTGAGAACTATAAAACCCTTTAAACCCCTGAAAACATTAAAAAACTCTAAAACCCTTAAAACCCTAAAAACCTAAAAAACCCTAAAAACCTAAAAAGATCCTAAATTCCACGAAAGACCTTAAAAATCCTAAAATCCCCTAAAAATTAATATTATGCCATATGGGCATGCAGTATTTGTTGGAAAAAATGCAGAAACACAAGGGATGAAATGGGAGAAATTGATAACAAAATAAATATGAAGGAAATTAAAGGGGGAAGGGGGTGATCAATTAGGAATCTAAGGAGAATTTCCCATTAAAACCCTAATTATATAGCACCCCAAATGTTGATCACTCCTTTGATAATCCTTACATGAATTCATTCAATAAAACAAGAAACACAAGCATAGAATTCTAGAAAGCACTCAAATTTGTAATTAACCTTCAAGGGGTACAAGGAGGTAGTTATTTATAGCCAAATGAGATGGATACATGTCAAATTACCTATCCCACAAAATTATAAAGTCTATCGCATGATTTTGACTTTTTTACACATGTTCATGGATTTATGGGACATGATATCCACCAAGAAGTCATTTTGGAACCACCTAAAAGACCTATAATATTCCCACAATGAATTTGGAGACAATATACCCACCACCATTTGACTTTGGAGATTTCATTCATTTAGGTGGTCCATTTAATTTCACTTTTGGGATTTAATAAGAGTGATTAAAGGCTCATTTTCTCCTCCCACGCATGCATGTTGGGCCTCCACTTATAGTTTTAAAGTATGGCCATGTAAATCCTCTTTAATTATCTTCATTATTCCACTTATCATTGGGACACCAATCCAATGTAATGGGTCTTGTCCATTTATGCACCTTTTGACCTCCCTGTCATGATCTCTCTCGAATCATGAAAGCATATGTGTGACACAAAGGGGAAGGGGTGTGATCAAATAGGACCCAAAGGAGACCTTACCTTTAAACCCATAATTATAAATTTCCACAAAGATTGATCCCTACTTTGATAATCTTTACTTTCATTCATTCTATAACACAAGAAACACAAGCATAAAATGATAGAAAACTCTCAAATTGATAATTAACCTTCAAGGGGTACAAGGAGGTGGCTATTTATAGCCAAATGAGAGGGATTTATGTCAAAGTACCTAGCCAACAATATTCTAAATCCTATCCCATGATTTTTACTTTGTTTACTCATGTCCATGTATTTAGTGGAAAAGATATCCACCAAGAAGACTTTTTTGGCACCACACTAAATAATTAGAATATTCGACAATGAATTTGGAGACAAGTGATCTAACACTTTTTGTCTTTGAAGGTAACCTTCATGCAAGTGGATTGAAATTAGTAGGATAATTTAGGTGGGACATTTAAGTTCACTTTTGGACTTTAATAAGAGTGATTAAAGGACCATTTGCTCCTACCATGCATGCATGTTGGGCCTCCACTTGTAGTTTTAAAGTAAGGTCATGTAAATCCTCTTTAATTCTCTTCATTATTCCACTTCTCATTGGGTCACCAATCCCATTCAATGAGTTTTATCCATTTATGCACCTTCTGACCTCCATGTCATGGTCGCTCTCGAATCCTCGAAGCATATGCATTCAATAATTCTCATCATTACCTCCCTCTTCAAAAGGATTCATCCTCAAATCTATATATTCATAGAGAACAAGATTAGTAAAATTAAAGGCAATACTCACATTTATGTACCTGTCGGGTAAGATAGTCTGGTAGGAATTGTCATGGATCTTCTTTAAAACATTAAAAGGAATGTCTCCTCAATGGAAGGACTTTGACTTTATTTTGTCTAGAAACCTTCTTTTTAGCAATTATTTCCTTACCAAACCACCTAGATCAAATGGAACATGTTTCCAACACTTCTTTACACAGTCACCATATTCCTGAAATAAAGACACAACATTGGAGGGAAATGAATGGTTATGTTCATAAGTTCCAAGGTAAGAATCCTTACTAATGAGTAAGAACACTTTATCGCACAATAACACTATGTTTTCCTTACTTATTCCAAAAAAATAAACTCACATTTCACTCAACACTCTTGTTTACAACTCTTTGATTTACCACATTTATTTTTATGCCACTCATATATCCTTTTTCACTGTTAATTTTTTCACTCTTTTCATCTTCTTTATTTTTTATCCCTTTCTTTTTTTTAATAACTCATCATATTATTTTTTATCACCCAATTTTTTTTCACATTCTTTTTAATTCATTTCCTTTTATTTTTGTTTTCTTTCACTGTCCTCACTTGATCTTCATATGATTTTATGGGACTAAGTGGAGTTAAATAAATATTTTCACCAATGAAAATAATGGAGAAATAGTTAGAATGGAGATCATATATAATCCTCCTATCAAACGTCCATAGCCTCCCAAGAAGAAAAAGTCCTTCTTCCATTGGAGAAACATCACAAACCACCTCATCTTGAAAATTTTCAATGAAAAAAGAAACTATGGTTTGTTTTTTGAATCTCACTTCTCCACTATCATTCAACCACCACAATATATAAGGTCTAGGATGGTTTAAAGTAGGAAAAATCAACTTCACCACCAACAAGGTATTGGCCAAATCAGTACAAATTCCATTATCAATGATCATACTACATACCTTATCCTTGATGTGGCATCTCATATGAAAAATGAGTTCATATGTATCCTCACCATGTTTATCTTATATTTGAATGTATAGAGCTATTCATACCACCAATGAATCTTCATGTATAGGTTATTTAACTTTCACATCTTAACACTCCTCCAAAGGTGTCATTTCACCCTCACTAGAGCTCTCACTGTGGGTGTCTCTATTATCCAAAATAATCAATTTCCTTTTGTTTGGGCATTGATAGATGATGTTTCCATGTCCCTAGAAACTAAAACAATTAATATCACAAGAATTTGAAGGGGAATTTTTGTAACATTTTCCTTTATAATTAGAAGTGAAAAACTTGTTTTTGGACTCTTCTATTTGTTTTGGTACAAATTTTGAATCACTTGGTTTTATTTCATTCCACTTAGAAGTAAATTTTGGCTATTTTAGGTCATTTTTAAAAAAATAAGGGAACTTACTTAACTAATTTGAGAATATAGATGTTTTTATACCTTCACAGAATTATTAAGAAACACTTACATGACAATGTAGGTTCAAAGTTCCACTAAATCTATAATTTATGGATTCAAGAAATTAGAAAACCTTGTCATGGTGTCATCATGATCCTCCTCCAAAATGGATCGAATCATCAATATCTCCATTCCCTTATAGTATTCCTCCACACAAATGGAATCTTGAATAAGTTTTTGTAACTTAAAATGCAAATCTCGATATTAATTACTAGAAATGTACCTTTTGCACATTACTATCTTCATTTCTTCCCAAGTTCGAATTGGCCTTTCTCCATTCCACCATCGACTCAATTGTAATCGGTCCCACCAAACACTTGTATAGTCATTGAACTCAAGGGAAGACAACTTTACCTTCTTATCCACTAATTATTTGTGAAGCCCAAACACATTTTCAACCTTCAGTTCCCACTATAAATAAAGTTTTAGATCACTCTTCCCTTGAATGGTTGGACGTGTCATTTTGATGCATCCCAAGTCACTTTCTCTTATAGAACCATGTTTCCTTAACCTAGGAAATAAATTTTTAAAATTAGAGTACGCATCCTCACCTCCATCAAATTTTTTCCCTCATGGTGCCCTTGAAGTCAAGAAAATTTTCAAATAATCCAACCAAGCATTCAACCATGTACATTGGTAAGTAAAATATTTTATGAATAACTTGATGTCAATCTCATTTTTTCCCTTCACTCACAATTCTTTTAATCGCTCACACAATATTTCCATTTTTTTAATATCTAAAAAGGTTCCTCACACTTTCTATCCCAACAACTTCGTTTCTATAGGTTTTCTTAAATAGAATCAAGAATGCAATTAATAAGAAGAAATCAACTCAGGAAAAACTTTAAAAATCATAAATTTTAAAAGGGTTAGAATCAATGGAGTCCTAGAAATACGGGTGGTAAAGTGAGATGGGGGAAATGGTTATGGATGAAGTTTTTATATGGATGAAGGAAATAATATGGTGTATAAGAAAAAATAAAATCAAATTTGTGACTAAAGGAGCGAATGAAACATTTCAAATGAGTAGTTCTTTTGTATTTTTTTATTTTTTTTTTGATTTTTTTTTTCCATTTTTTGCTGCTCAATAATCAATAAATGAGATACAAAAAGTGCATTTTTGGTGACCAATGTACAAAAAATGAAAAATTTATCAATGATCTAATATTATTGCAATGATATAAAAGGGTGAGATAACATGAACTTCAACCCAGATTGGAATCTGTTCTGGCGATAATTAGATTTCACCAGAGTGAATCTGTTGTAAGAATTAATTCGCCTATATATCCAAATATATTTGTCTGATTTTAGTGTTTTCAAACTGAGATGAATGATGAAATTATAAACTATGGAAATGACATATCATACGTTTAGAAATTCAAAGGCAAATCCGTCGAAATGATATAAGAAATTTACAGTAAGAATTGGTGATGGAAAAAAATTGAAGGAGAAGAAAAATGATTGGAGAAATAGAAAAACAAAGAACCTGGTTTCTATTGATGACCTCTAATACCAAATGAATATGATACCGTATTGGTGTGCGGTATTCATTGGAGAAAATACCGAAACACAAGGGATGAAATGGTAGAAATTGATAACAAAATAAATGTGAAGGAAATTAAAGGGGGGAGGGGATGATCAATTAGGACCCTGAGGAGACTTACCCCTTAAAACCATAATTATAAAGCACCATAAAGGTTGATCACTCATTTGATAAGCCTTACTTGAATTCATTCAAGAACATAATAAACATGCATAAAATGCTAGAAAACACACAAATTTTTAATTAACCTTCAAGAGGGTACAAGGAGGTGGCTATTTATAGCCAAATGAGAGGGATACAAGTCAAAGTACCTAGCCCAAAAAAAATCTAAATCCTATCCCATGATTTTGATTTTTCTTACACATGTCCAGGGATTTAGGTGACAAGATATCCACCAAGAATACTTTGTCGAACCACCCCAAAGACTTAGAAGATTCCCACCATGAATTTAGAGGTAAGGGACCCACCACTTTTTGACTTTGGAGATTTCCATCATGCAAGTGGATTGAAATTAGAAGGATCATTTAGGTCATCCATTTAAGTTCACTTTTGGGATTTAATATGAGTGATTAAAGACCCATTTTCTCCTCCCATGCAAGCATGTTGGGCCTCTACTTGTAGTTTTAAAGTAAGGCCATGTAAATCCTCTTTCATTCTCTTCATTCTACCACTTCTCATTGGGCCACAAATCCCATGCAATGGGCCTTGTCCATTTATGTGACTTCCGACCTTTGTGTCATGATCGCTCTTGAATCCTCAAAGCATATGTGTTCCATGATTCTCATAAAAAACTATAAAACCCCTAAAAATCATAAAACCTCTAAAAACCCAAAAAACCATAAAAATCGTAAAAACCCCATAAAAATCCATGAAAACATTAAAAAACCAAAACCCCCTGAAAACCCCTTGAAAAACATAAAACCCCCAAAACCCATAAAACCCCCTAAAAACCTATAAAAACCCTAAAAAGCCACAAAAAACTCTAAAACCCCTTAAAACCACTAAAAACATTAAAACTGTAAAAAACCATAAAAACCATAAAAACCATAAAAACTCAAAATAACCCTAAAGATTCAAAAAGACCCCCAAAACCCTAAAAACCCCTAAAATCCCTAAAATCCCTCTAAATTCCCTAAAAATGATAAAAAACCCTAAAACCCACAAAAATCCTAAAAACCCTAAAAATACATGAAAATGTAAAAAACCCTAAAACCCCATAAAACCCTAAAAATCAACTAAAAACTCTAAAATCCTTTAAACCCCCTAAAAACATTAAAAACTCTAAAAACATTAAAACCCTAAAAAACACAAAAAAAAACATAAAACCCCAAAAATGACCTAAAAGACCATGAAAACCCTGAAAAACCCTAAAAACCCCTAAAAAAACTTTTAAACCCCTCAAAATCCTTAAAATCCATAAAAATAATTAAAAACCATAAAACACCCTAAAAATCCATGAAAACGTGGAAAACCCCCAAAAACCATGAAAACCCCATGAAAACATGAAAATCTCGGAAAACCATTAAAAACCATTAAAAAAAGAACCATAAAAGCCATGAAAAAATCTAAAAAACCTTAAAATCCCTAAAAAATAAAAAATACCCTAAAAACCCTGAAAACCTCTAAAAACCCATAAAAACCCTCAAAATCCCTAAAACCCCAAAGAAAAGCTAAAAAACATAAAAATCATAAAACCCCCCAAAAAATCCATGAAAAAGTGAAAACCCTCAAAACCCCTGAAAACCTTGAAAACCCATTAAAACCCATAAAAACCCTAAATGTGATTAAAAACTCTAAAAACCCTCAAAACCCCTTAAGTGAAAATACTCTAAAAAACCTTAAAAACCATAAAAAACTTAAAAAAACCTTAATAACCAAAAAAGACACTAAAACCCCCAAATGACTCTAAAAACCTTGAATAACCGAAAAAACACCTAAAACCCCTAACACCCCTTAAAATCCCTAAAAACCCTAGAAATCATAAAAATCCTACAAACCCCTAAAAATTAATGAAAACATAAAATCCCTAAAGAGCTTAAAAAACCCTAAAACCCCATAAAAATCCTAAAGCCCCACTAAAACCCTAAAACCCTTTAAAACCCCAATATACGTTAAAAATTTGTAAAAACCCATCAAAAACTCAAAAAATCCTGAAAATCTAAAAGACCATAAAACCTCAAAAAATCCCAAAAACCCAAAAATCCTAAAAATCCCTAAAAACACTAAAAACTCTAAAAACCATAAAAAACCTAAAAACCCCTTAAAAATCCATGAAAATTTAAAAAACCCTGAAAACCCTGAAACCCCCCTGAAAACTATAAAAACCCTAATAACATTAAAAACCCTAAAAACACTTAAAACCCACTAAAAACTATGAAACCCCACAAAACCCCTAAAAAGGAGGCCTAAGAGGCATTATTTCACTCTTCCTAGACCCATGGCTACCTGGGCTTCCTCAAAGGTTGCTAAACTAAAAGTCAAAGTCAACAAATGGGAGCGGCCTCTATGCACCTCGAATCAAGAAAGACTTAGGGAGAAGCATCTGGTGCTCTTCAGACTTTAGGAGGACCTTGAGTTTGGAAGGGAATCGATGAACACAGTGGCAGACTCTGACTTCTACTTTGATGATACAACTTTTAGCTATGGTGTGAATGGTGACCCAAATGGTGCATCCCCTATTTATATCATTGGGGGTGATTTTGACCAACTTGTTTCCATATTGGGCATGGGTAGTTTGACCTCGTCACCTACTTGTTTGCTCTGTTTTTTCTAATACATTTTGGAGGGCTAGGAATAGCCTAGCCCTACGCCTTCTTTTCCCTAAAAATCCTAAAAATCCTAAAAACCATAGAAACCCTAAAAAATCCCTAAAAATCCATGAAAGGGAAAAAACCCCAAAAATCCATGAAAAGGTAAAAAACCCAAAAACCCCTTAAAACCCCTAAAAACCCTAAAAACCCCTAAAAACCATAAAAACCACTAAAAACCTTTAAAAACCCTCAAATATCATAAAAAACATAAAACCGCTATAGACTCTAAAAACCCTTTAATCCCTTAAAAATGTTAAGAAACTTTAAAAAACTAAAAAACACTAAAAATCCTAAAAATCCCTAAAAACAAAAAAAAACCAGGGAAAAAAATCCCTAAAATCCTAAAAACCATAAAACACTTAAAATATTAAAAAACATCAAAACCCATAAAAACCCTAGGAAACCACAAAAAACATTAAAAACCATAAAATAATTTAAAACATTAAAAAACACTAAAAACCCATAAAACCCCTAAAAAATAAAAAATAAACACAAACCCCCCAAAGACCTTAAAATCCCTAGAAAACCATAAAAACCATAAACCTCGGAATAACCATAAAATTCCTTAAAATCTCTAAAAACCAAAAAAACACTAAAAATCATAAAAATCATAAAAATCCTAAAAAACCCATAAACACCCATGAAAACGTAAAAATACCCTTAAATCCCCTAAAAAACTCTTGAAACCCATAAAAACCCATAAAAACATAAAAAACCATAAAAACCCTTAAAAACAAATAAAAACTCTAAAAATACTTTAAACTCTTAAAAACAATAAAAACATCTAAAAACCTTAAAACCCTAAAAACTCAAAAAAAACCCATAAACCAAAAAAGACCCTTAAAAACCTGAATTACCCTAAACCCCTGAAATCCCATGAAAATCGTAAAACCCCCCAAAAAACCTAAAAGCACTAAAAGACTCCTAAAAACCCTAATAACCCCTAAAATTATAAAAACCGTAAATCCTTCTAAAAATCATAAAAACTGCTAAAAACCCTTAAAACCCTAAAAACATTAAAAAAATCTATAAAACCTTTAAAACCCTAAAAACTCAAAAAAACCCTAAAAACCCCAAAAGACCCTAAAAACAATGAAAAACCCTAACAACCCTGTAAAACCATAAAAATCCTAAAAGATCCCTAAAGACACTAAAAAACCTTAAAACTATAAAAATCGTAAAAACCCTATAAAAATCCATGAAAACGTAAAAAACTCAAAAAACCCTAAAAAATCCCTAAAAACCATAAATACCCCCCAAAACCTTAAAAACCCCTAAAATCCATAAAAAAACATAAAAACCCACTAAAATATCTATAAACCCTTAGACTCCTAAAAATGATAAAAAACTCTAAAAAACCCTTTAAATCACTAAAAACTCAAAGAAAAAACCTAAAATCCCAAAAAGATCCTATAAAGCCTGAAAACCCCAAAAAATTTAAAAAACCCTGAAAAACCCTGAAAACCCTCAAAATCCATAAATACATTAAAACAATAAAAATCCTAAAAAATCCATAAATATCCATGAAAACGTAAAAAAACCCAAGAAACCGTAAAAAACCCCTGAAAACCATAAAACCCCTAAAAACATTTAAAACCCCTAAAACCCCATAAAACCCCTAAAGACCTATAAAAACTCTAAAAACCCTTAAAACACCTAAATTTTTTAAAAAACTTTAGAAAACCTTAAAAACCCATAAAAACTCAAAAAAACCCTAAAAATCTAAAACGTCCCTAAAAACCCTAAAAACCCTAAACACCCCTAAAAACTCTAAAAAATACCTAAAAACCCAAAAACCCATAAAAATTCAAAAAAAAACCCTAAAAATCCATGAAGAATTTAAAAACCCAAAAAACCCCATCAAAACTATAAAAACCTTAAAAAACCCTAAAAACCAATGACAACCCTTAAAACCCACTTAAAACTATAAAAAACATTAAAACCTTGAAATATGTCAAAAAAATATAAAAAACAATTAAAATCCTAAAAAATTAAAAATAACATTAAAAACCCCAAATGACCTAAAAACCCAAAAAATTCCAAAAAAACCCCTAAAAACTCTAAAAACCCTAAAAATTCCTAAAAGCCATTAAAACCTCTAAAAATCATGAAAATACTAAACAATCCCTAAAAATAATTGGAAATTTAAAAAACCCTAAAAACCCGTAAAAATATGAAAAAACCTTAAAAACTCAGAAAACTCTTAAGACCCCAAAAAACTCAAAAAAATCACTAAAATCCACAAAAGACCTAAAAAAATCCAAGAAAACCCTGAAAATCCTGAAAAATGCCTAGAAATCACTAAAAACTCTGGGTGGAAGAGGGTTCCCGTTTGAGCTCTCATAGATCTTGAGAACCCACAGATCATGATGGTTTGGATGTTATTTGGAACTAGGATCTCTTGGTTTTTCGGTTGGCTTCTCTTTGGGGCTTCTCATGGGTGGATTTTTGGGGGTTCATCCATTTTTTGGTGTTGCGTGGACACCTGTGGTTTGCTTCTGGATGGGGGTTGGCGCACCGACATTGCTAATATTATTGTGGGTTCATCGACTGAAAACTTTCTTCCTACTGGCTAACACAAGGACGCTCATGTTGGTCATCGCTAACATCCTTAGCAGGCATTGCTCCTAGTTTATTGCTCTTCGGGTCCCTTGTTGTTGGTTTCTAGTTGTTTCTGCACTAATAGGATGTGGCTCGATGAACGACATTGCTTCATGTTGTTTGTGTGGTAATCATCACCGATGAGGGTTCCAGCCATAGGCGCTAGTCTCATGGTCTCTCTTATCGAGGTCATGATGGATGCACACAGACTGAGGAGAGGACATGTCGTGGGGTTCGTGCAAGCTGGTGCACACGGTCCTCTCTACTTGAGGTTGACTTGTGGTCGCTACCTCATTGGGATGTGGATTGAACAATCGTCAGAGTGCTTCTACCACACCAGAGGTGTGTCAGATTCGGGTTCACCATCGTAGTCTTCGACCTCTCTTTGGTGCTCTTGGGTTCTTTATCATCCATCGTAGCTCCTAGTTGATATGGATCAGATTCAGCCCAAGGAGAATAATTTTGGGCTTGATAAGAATTTTAAGCCCAATTGTTATTCGAATTGGACCAGCCCACACTTCTTGACATCCAATACTATGGTGGGCCACAACACACTTATTTGGGGCCCAAAATTACTTATCCACATGGAAATGGATGAAAATTCATAGTAGCACATTAAAGAGGTGAGATAAGGTGGAGAAAAGCATCTTTAAGAGGGAATCTATCTACTTTAGCTAGTGGGGTCATTAAATGGCATGGGAAAGTGTTGTTTTATTCTTTTCATGTGTATTTTGGGTTCCCCATGCCATGTAACTCGAATAGGGACATTTTACATTCTTTATTTGGTCTTTATAATGAATTTTCACCCCTTTGTAATGGGATATTTTAAATTGGAATAATTTGTGAAGCTTGTTGTGAATTCTTCTTGCTTTAGCCTCTTCCCTTTGCCCAGAATTTGTGGTGCAACTCCATTTCTGGTGACTTGGTATTTAAGCGTGATGAAACCTTGGCAGGTGGCATTGACTTTACGCATTGGTCGATTCGGCTAAATTACGATGCTCCTCTTCGCTTACTCGTTTTGAACTTCCAATGACACATTACTAGTCCTAATTCTTTATTAGTCCATTGTTACCTGGGTTGGCTAGATTTGTCATCTAATGTCTTTCAATTTTTGTTGATGTCCATTTTTTGGTCGGTGTTCTTGGTTCTTTGGTTGGAGGGTAGCGGGGTTATCATCTGGTGATGTTGCTTATTAGGTTCTCCTTTGGTGTTCTGGTTCGTGTTGGTGCGTGAAAACTAATGGTGTGACATCAGGTCTACATGGTTTCTGGATGTCTTGTTTTGTTGGGTGCTGAAGATTGGGGCATGAAATTTATGGTGATGGGGTTTTGCTGTTTGGTGTTGGTGTGGGGAGATTGTGCTTGCTACTGGGAGTTTTACGGGTCTGTAGGGTGCTGCGAGCTGTTGGGTGAAGCTGGTTTTTGAGCTTAGTAATTTGGTTTTGGTTGCTCTGATGATTGCTGCTTGTTGGTGATCTGGGAGTTGGTTTTGGTGTGGAGCTAGTGCTAGGAGCTGGGGAGTGCTGTAGAATGGGATGGTATTGGTGTTGGATCTCCTTGGATATGAAGTAATAGAGATGTTGCAAGCTGCTGGGAATTGGGTTCGGTTTACTGATAGGTGCTACTGGGAGAGGCTGTTGGGTGCTGGAGCTACTAATAGAGCTGGGAGCTGGTTGATTGATGTTGATTGATGAGTACTAGTGCTTCAGCTCTTGAAAAGGTGTTGTGGCTGGGAGGTTCTGGGAGCTGAGATATGGGAGCTGGGTGGTTGATGGGAGCTGTTGGGGGTTGTTGCAGGGTGCTGGAACTAGGTGTTGTTGCTGGGTGCTGGGTGTTGGGTGCTGGAATACGGGATGTTGGGGGTTGTTGTGAGATGTTGTGGGATTCTTAGAGTTGCTCGGAGATGTTGTGACTGCTAGATGGTGCTTGTGATTGATGGGAGCTGGGTGAGGAGATATTTGCTGCTTGGAATGGGAGAGGAGAAGTTTATTAGGTTTGTTGGGCTATGAGAGGTTTCTCGGGACTGACATTCCTAGGTATGTTTGGTTGGGCTTTGTGAGGTTTTCTCTGGCCATTTCCAATCCTTTGTTTGGACGGGCTTCGTGAGGGTTCTTGAGCCATTTTCCTTTCCTTGTTTTGGAGGGTTTCACAAGCTTTCTTAGGCCTTTCTACCGGTTGTTCGCCTATGGTTGCTTGGCTTCAGTTTCATTTTCACATTGTCTTTGTTGTCATTCTTCGAGTATTTGGTTCACCCTCAGGTGATTGCGTTGTACTTCAATTCCTTCTCCTTTTGATATATACTATGTTATATTTTCATTTCAAAAAAAAATCCCTAAAAACTCTAAAAACCCTTATAACCCCATAAACGTTAAAAACTATAAAAAACCATTAAAACCCTAAAAACTCCAAAATCCCTAAAAAACCCTAAAACCCCTGAAAACCCCTAAAAACCCCTAGAAACCACAAATCTCTAAAACCCTAGAAAACCCTAAAACCATAAAAATCCTAAAAATCCCCACAAAATCCATGAAAATGTAAAAAACCCTAAAAACGCTAAAAAACACCTAAAAACCATAAAAACCCTAAAAACCCACTAAAAACTTTTAAAACCATTAAAACCCTTAAAAAAGTAAAAAATCAACAAAAAATCTTAAAACCCCAAAAAAAACTAAAAAAAATCACAAAACCCCCAAAAAAATTAAAACCCTAAAAAACCATAAAAACCCATGAAAACCCCTAAAAATCCCAAAAACCCAAAACCCCTAAAAATCATAAAATTCCTAAGAAAAACCTAAAAATTAAGAAAAATATAAAAATCCCTAAAAACACTAACCCCCCCCCCCATGAAAACCATAAAACCCCCTAAAATCCATAAAAATCCTAAAAACCATAATAACCCTAAAAAACCATTATAAAATCTAAAAAACCTTGAAACCCCTAAAAACGTCAAAAAACTCAAAAAAACCATTAAAATACCTAAAATCCCATAAAAACCATAAAACCTAAAAAGATCATGAAAACCCTTAAACGTCCTTAAAACCCAAAAAACAATAGAAAAACATTAAACCCCCCAAAATCCCTAAAATCATTGAAAACCCTAAAACCAAAAAAAATTCTAAAACCTCCATAAAAATCCATGAAAAAATAAAAACCATAAAAACCATGGAAAACCCTAAAAATAATAAAATCCCCTAAAAACCTTTAAAAGCCTAAAAATCCAAAAAAATCTAAATAACTACAAAAACTCCAAAACCCCTTAAAACTCCTAAAAAAATTAAAAACTCTAAAAATCCTTTAAAACTCACAAAAAACCCTAAAACCCCAAAAGACCCTAAAAAATCTCAAAATATCTAAAAGCCCTAAAAACCCATAAAACCCTAAAAACCCATAAAATCTATGAAAATGTAAAAAATCCTGAAAAACCTCTAAAAATTATAAAACCCCTAAAAACCGTAAAAACCTCATAAAAACCCTAAAATCCAACTAAAAATCATAAAAACCCTTAAAACCTCTAAAAGTTTTAAGAAAATCTAAAAAAATTTAAAACCTTAAAAACTCAAAAAAAAAACAGAGAACCCAAAAAGACACCAAAAACCCTAAAAAACCCAAAAAACCCCAAAAAACCCAGAAAACCCCTAAAAACCAAAAAAATACCTAAAAACCCAAAAAATCCTTAAAACCCCTAAAAATATGTGAAAACATAAAAAAAATCCTAAAAACCTTAAAAAAATTCAGAAAACCATAAAACCCTTAAAATCAATAAATAACCCTAAAACCCATAAAGACCCTAAAAATCCACTAAAAACTCTAAAACCATTAAAATTGTTTAAAAACTCTATAAAACCTTAAAAACCCTAAAAAATACAAAAAAAAACTGAAAAGACCATAAACACCATGAAAACCCCATAAAACCATAAAACCCCTAAAAAACCTAAAACCCTCAAAATCCATAAAAACCCAAAAAAATCCCTAAAAACATAAAAATGCAAATAAACCCCTAAAATATTTGAAAACGTAAAAAACCCTAAATAATCTGAAAACCCCCTAAAAATCATAAAAACCCCAAAAAACCTAAAAAACTAAAAAAACCATAAAAATCATAAAAACCCAAAGGACCCTAAAAACCCTCCAAAAACACTAAAAAGCCCTAAAAATCCTAAAATCTCTCAAAATCCCTAAAACCCCTTAATTCCATAAAAACACTAAAAATCCTAAAAAATCCTAAAAATCTATGAAAACCTAAAAAAACCTAAAAACATTGGAAAACCTCTACAAACCATAAAATCTCTAAATACCATAAAGAACCCTAAAAACCCAACCCCCCCCCCCAAAAAAAACCCACTAAAGACACTTAAAACCCCTAAAAACATTAAAAACTGTAAAAATCCATAAAAACCCTAAAAAAATCAAAAAAACCCTAAAAACCCATAAAGACCCTAAAAGCCCTAAAACCCCTTGAAACCCCATAAAAACCCTAAACACCCTCATAATCCCTAAAAACCCTAAAAACCATAAAAATCCAAAAAGCCCCTAAATATCCAAAAAAACATAAGAAACCATAAAAACCTATAAAAACACTAAAATCGAAAAACACTAAAAACCCTTAAAACCCCCAAAAAAACCCATAAATAGTCTAAACACCACTAAAAAACTAAAAATCCCTTAAAAACACTAAAAATGCTAAAAAACCCAAAAAACCAATAAAAACCCAAAAATCTCAAATAACCCAAAAGACCCTAAAAACATAGAAAACCACAAAACCCCCTAAAAACCATAAGAAACCACAAAATCCAAAAAACCCTTTAAACTCGTAAAACATTAAAAAACCCTAAAAACCCTTAAAACTCAAAAAAAACTAAAAATGAAAAAAGACCCTATAAACCCTAAAAAAAACCTAAAATTCCAGAAGACCCCATAAACCATGGAAAAACCTAAAAACCCTAAAAACCCTCAAAATCCCTAGTAACCCTAAAAAACCCTAAAACTATAAAAATCCAAAAAACCCCTTAAAAATCCATAAAAACCTAAATAACCTAAAAAATACTTAAAACCATAAAAATCCCTAAAAACTTTTAAAAACTGTAAACATCCATAAATCCGTAAAAACCACTAAAAACTCTAAAAACCCTTGAAACCCCTAAAAGCTTAAAAAACGATAAAAAACCTTAAAACCAATAAAAAATTGAAAAGAATCCTAAAACCCTAAAATACTAAAAACACTAAAACACCTAAAAATTCCTATAAACCCTCAAAACACCTAAAAATCCTAAAGAACTCTAAAAACCATAAAAAAATAAAAAACCACAAAAAATCCATGAAAACATAAAATTCCCTAAAACCCTAGAAACCCGTGGAAAACCATAAATACACCTAAAATCCTTAAAAACATAAAAAAAACTTAAAACCCATAAAAACACTAAAAACCCTTTCAAAACTTTAAAAAATACCAAAAAACACCAAAAAACTCAAAAAATTATAAAACCCTAAAAGACTAAAAAAACCAGAAAACCCCAAGAAGACCCTAAAAACCCTTATAAACCCTAAAAACCCTAAAATCCACTAAAATCCCCTAAAAACCATCAAAATCCTTAAACACCCTAAAATCTCTAAAAATCCTAAAAACCCTTAAAAATCCATGAAAACATAAAAAACACTAAAAACCATAGAAACCCCTGAAAACTATAAAAACCCCTAAAAACCATGAAAACCCTAAAACCCCATAAAATCACAAAAAAACCACTAAAACTATAAAAACCCTTAAAACCCCTAAAAAATCTAAAAAACTCTAAAAAACCATAAAACCCAAAAAACTCAAAAAAACCTAAAAACCCAAAATGTCACAAAAACCCCTAAAAACCCCTAAAACCCTTAAAACACCTCAAACCCCTAAATTCACCATAATACCTAAAAACCCCAAAAAAATCATAAAAACCATAAAACCCTAAAAAACCCCTAAAAATCCATGAAAATGTAAAAAACCCTAAAAACCCGGAAAACCCCCTAAAAACCATAAAACCCCTAAAAACCATCAAAACCCTAAAAACCCATAAAAACCCATAAAAACCCTAAAAACATGAAAAACTCTAAAACCCCTTTTAACCCCTGAATTTTTTTAAAAAATCTACAAAACCTTAAAAACCCGAAAAAATAAAAAAAAACCCTAAACCCCCCAAAACCCTAAAAACCCCTAAAACCTTAAAACCCCTAAAAACCCTAAGAACCCATAAAATCCCTAAAACACCTAAAATTACATGACAATGTAAAAAATATAAAAAAACCCTAAATTCCATAAAACCCCTAAGAACCTTAAAAACCCATAAAAACCCCTAAAAACCCTAAGAAACCACTTAAAACTCTAAAAACACTTAAAACCCCTAAAAACGTTAAAAACTCTACAAAAAATTAAAACCCCCAAAAAACAAAAAAACCATAAATACCCAAAAAACCCTAAATAACCCTATAAACCATAAAACTCTAAAAACTATTAAAATCCAAAAAACCCTAAAAATGCATGAAAATGTTTCCCTACAAAAAAATTCGCAGAAATATAAAAAACCCTAAAAAACCCCTAAAAACCATAAAAACCCGTAAAAACCTATAAACCCAAAAAAGACCACAAAAAACTCTAAAAATATATAAACCCCTAAAAATGTTAAAAACTTTAAGAAACACTAAAAATCCGAAAAAACTCTAAAAAACCCTAAAAACAAAAAAAAAACCTAAAAACCCTAAAAACCCTAAAACTCTAAAACACCCTGAAAGACCCTAAAAACTCTCAACATCCATAAAACCCCTAAAAAACCTTAAAAATATAGAAATACTAAAAAATAACTAAAAATATATGAAAATGTAAGAAACCCTAAAACCTCATAATCCCTTGGAAAACCATAAAAAACCCTAAAAACAATAAAAAACCCTAAAACCCATAAAACCCCTAAAAACCCACAAAAAAACTCTAAAACCCTATAAAACCCATAAAACATTATCAAAATCTAAAAAAATATTAAAACCCCTGAAAAACTACAAAAAACCCTAAAAACCCTAAAGACCCTAAAAACCCCTAAAAACATTACAAATCCTAAAAACCCCCAAACCCCCTATAAAAATCCATAAAAACCCTAAAAACCATATAAATCAATGAAAATGCAAAAACCCCTAAAACCCTTGAAAAAACCCTAAAAACCATAAAAACCCCTAAAAATATTTAAAAACCCTAAAACCCTAAAACAATCTAAAAACCTACTAAAAACTCTAAAACCCATAAAAAGTTAAAAAAAACTCTAAAAATTGTAAAACACATAAGAAACTAAATAAAACTAAAAAAACCCAAAAGCCCCTAAAACCCCCCAAAAATCCTAAAACCCTTGAAAACCCTAAAAACAATCAAAATTACTAAAACCCATAAAAAACACTAAAACCCATAAAAATCCTAAAACCCCTGAAAATACATGAAAACATAAAAAACCATAAAAACTCTGAAACCAATAAAAAATCTTCAAACCCTTTAAACCCCTAAAAATGTTAAAAAAATATCAAAAACCTAAAAAACCTTAGGAACTCAAAAAAACCATAAAACCCCAAAAATACCAAAAAATAACCTACAAAACCCTAAAAAACCTTGAAAACCCTAAAAACATTATGGTTGTTCACTCCATAATGCTCTACTCTACCCCTTGAGATGGTCGTGTTGTGTCTGTGGATCTGGTGAGCAGGTTTCAAGCCTGATCCTTCTGTTCCACTTGCGGCTGCAGAGGATTCACCTGTTCATACACAAGCTATGTATATGGTGTTTCATCTCCCAATTGATGGGGGAAATTTTCTAAAATCATGTTTCCCCCCTTCGGTTCTGTGAATATGTTCTTCACGATGGTCGAACACTCTGGTGGGGTATTTCCTTGATAAGAAGCAGTCATTTGGGTTGGTTTTAAGAATTGCTTCTGATTTTTGGGGGGATGTTCTTATCAAGATGTTATGCAATGATGGTGGATTCTATTTTTTCAGGTTCATTCCTTCATGTAATCTGGTTGATGTTTCATTATGTGGTCCCTAGTTTTTCACAGGTAGATATATTATTCTCAAATCATGGCAGCCATGTCTGTCTTTGAATAAGTAGTCTTTCTCAGTTTTTCCAATCTAAATGAATTAGTGGAATGTTACTCTCTAGTCCTCGTGAGAGGATGGAATAAGTTACATAGATAGCATGGTGGGTAAGCCTCTTTTTTCTCATAAAACCACAATAGAGGTTAGCAAGATCAACTTTTCCCCTGTATGTGTTTAAATATCAGTTGAGAAAGAACTTCCACAGACAATTTTTGTGGATATTGGCTGCAGTTCCTCAACTTCTGTTAGAATTGAGTGTGGGTAGGTTCCTAAGACCTGTAGCTCCTGCAAGTTATTTGGGAATCATTTTAATCAATGTAAGATGAATCCCATGGTTGTTTCTCAGCTGGGTTGGACTAATATTACTCCAAATAAGTGGGCCTTTCGGAAGAAGGAGCCTCTCAAAGCTTCTGTTTCTGATCCGAAGGTTTTGTTTCCTGCTCGTGTTTCTTAGAGTCTTGTTCCTGGAGCTTCCTCTTGTGGAACATCCAGTTCCCATGGTGTGATTGGTCCTCCAGCTTTTGAAGTTCCAATTTGTTTAGCTCCTATCATGGATATGCCTTCCTAATCGGTCCCATCTGACAATAAGGTAGGCCATATTCTTATTCATAATTAATTTGGTTTTTTATCATAGGATTTTCCTAAGGTTAGTTATGATTCCGGTCCTGCTCCTACTTTACAGTCCTATTCTGATGAGATGATGGTCATTGATTGCTATGGTTCTACCATGGCTAAGTCAAGGAACCCTGTTGAAGTTGGTTTGGGGCTGGGGTCTGGTCTTTTTAGCTTCGGCTAAGAGACAAGGGAAATGAGTGATCGGTCTCTTCTGCTCAGGCCTCTGGAAAGTAGGCACCAGTGGCCTTACTCAAGCTAAGGGAGGTTCGAATTCTCCTATTTAGGCCAGTGAGAAGTCTGTTCAACTGGATGTCACTTGGGCTGGTGGTGGGCCTGAGAACTCTAATTATGGGATTCTATGCCATGATGTTCTTCTAATTTTCGGTATGATGAGTCCTCTCCTTCGAGTCATGATTATTTAGATTTGATTAGTCTAGCTTCTTCAGCCCTAAGTGAAAATCCTCTCCAGAAGAGACTTATTAGAGTGGATGAATTTGATTCGAAGTGGGTGCTAGTCATTAGCTGCCCCAGGTCTACCATTTAATTTTGGTTTCCAATGTGGGGTGGAGGTTGGTTTCCTTTATAGTTCTGGTTTTGGTTCACCTGGATTTTAGGCCTTGCGGGTTGGTGGTGCGGGTTGTTTCCTCCTTTCTAGGGAGGACTTCTGGCAGTGGATGTGAGTTGTTTCTTATTGGAGGATAGGGACATTTGAGTGCACAATGATGGCATTTGGATTGGGGTTTTCTACCTAGTTCTTTTCACTTTTGGCTCTCAGGCCTATTGCCTCAACCTTGGGTGAACGTTTTGTACTTTCAATTCCTTTTTTCTTTAATATATTGTTCTATTCACCTTACAAAAAAACCCTAAAAACCCTCAAAATCCCTAAATACCCTAAAAACTGTAAAAATCCTAAAAACCCTGAAATCCCCATGAAAAACTAAAAAACCTATAAATGTTAAATACTCTAAAACCCTAAAAAACTCAAATAAACCCTAAAAACTCAAAAAAAGCATAAAATCCCCAAAAAACCCAAAAACCATAGGAAAACCCATAAAGACCATAAAAATCCCTAAAAACCCTAAGAACCATAAAAAACTTAAAAACCCTTAAAAATCCATGAAAATGTAACCCCCCCCCCAACCCTGAAAACCCCTTGGAAACCATAAAAACCCTAAAAACATTAAAAGCCCTAAAAATACATAGAAACTATAAAAAATCCACTAAAAATGTTAAGAACACGAAAAAGAATTAAAAACCCTAAAAAACTCAAAAAACCATAAAAACCTTAAAAACTATAAAGGCCCTAAAACCATGAAAACCCATAAAACCCTCATACCACCTAAAAAACCCTAAGACCCCTCAAAATCCTTAAAATCACTAAAACCCCTAAAATCCATAAAAATCCTAAAAAACCCTAAAACTCCATAAAAGGATAAAAAACACTAAAAACCCTAAAAACCTATTGAAAATTTAAAAACTCATAAAAACCCATAAAAACTCAAAAAATACTCTAAAAACTCTAAAATCCCATAAAACCCCTAAAAATGTTAAAATTCCTATAAAACTCAAAAAATGTTAAAATCCCAAGAAGACCCTAAAAACCCTGAAAAAACCATAAAAACCCTTAAAGATCTTGAAAATACCTAAAACTCTAAAAAACATTAAAACCATAAAAATCCTAAAAAACATGAAAAATCCATGAAAACATAAAAAAACCAAAAATACCCTGAAAAAACCTTGAAAACCATAAAAGCCCTAAAAACTAAAAAAACCCTAAATCCTAGATTATACGTTGGTGGCTCGATTTGGGAAGTCTCAACCATCGGTTGACGTCTTTGACAGGTTTGTTTCTTCTGCGTGGAAGCTCCGTGAAAAGGCAGTCACCGGTCTTCTCGATCCTCGACATTTTCATATCCGTTTTACGAATGAGGAAGACTTGATCATGGCTTGGGTGTTCGCTCCAAGGAAAGTGGATGGGTTTCGCTTTTCCTTGTTTCATTGGTCCTTTGATATCCATCTGCAGCGTGATCCTTCAGTCACAGCAATTTGGGTCACCCTTTTTGGCCCGGCCCTCCCTTTCCAGAATCCTGCTTTTCTCCGCATCATTGGAAATCTGATTGGTAGATTCCTTTACTTGGACTCCCACGCTTGTGCGGTTTGTCACCCCATCACCCCAAGGATCTGTGTGGAGGTTGATATCTCCAAGGACCTGGTTGATTCGGTTTGCATCGAGGTTGAAGGGGAGCGCCTGTGGCATCAACAGGTTTTTTCGAATCCGGGTTTATGTTCTGTTCGACCTGTCGGCGAATAGGTCACTCGACTGCTCAGTGTCTTGGTGGTGCTGGCCCTGTTAGACCAATCTTGCAGCAACCATTTGCTCATGGATTTGATCTAGGAGATGCTAGAGGTGATGGTTCGGTTCATACTACTCCCATTGTCCACTCCTTCGAGGAACCTTTGATGGAGAAGGCACCTGACAAGCATCCAAACCCTTCCACTAAGGCTATTTTTGATAGGCTGAGGATGGATTTACTTGGTAAGGAAGCTGTTGGTGAGGAGGGGTCGGATGGCACCCTGGGTGGCAGCTGCAACAAGGAGGTGCTAAAATATTTTATTAGGAGAGATAAGGAGGTGGTGGAGGTGGCAAGTCTGGATACTGATCTTGAAGCCATTGGGAAGGGTGGTAGGATCTTAATGCCTACTGCAGGGGTGTCCTTTGGGACCCTAGGTAAAAATGGGAACCTAGGAGAAAATGGGAACATTGCTGATGACTTCCACAAGTTTTCTGGAAGAAAAATGAATGTCACCTGTGGGATATCCCTGAACAACCGGTTTGAGGGCCTGGGGTATTTGGAAATCCATGGAGATGATGCTTGCAATGATGGGCAGCATGATACTTAGCATGGTGCAACTTCTATGGGTATTGGTGGAGACTTGGGCCTCTGTCATGAGCAGCTGCAAGACACACCAGAGGCCTTTGACAGTCTCAAGGTGGATGGCCATGTTGACTTCGGGAGCCAGAATTCCGGTGCTTCTGAAGGGGATCACGCCGCATGGCCTGCTTCTGATGGAGCTGTTGTGACGTGACCCCTCCTTCTTGAAACCATCTCCCCTGATGATAGGTAGCTGGTCCCGGCTGCGGGAGATGTTTTAGATGTGTGTGTTCTCGAAGGGGTTCTCACGACTAATACTAACGAGGCTAGTATAGGAGTTAATGATGTCGTTTTACTTGGTGCCAGTGCTGCAGGGGATAAATCTGATGGGATTGATGGTGTGCACGATACTCGGCCTGCTTGTGCTGAGGAGCTGACATGTGTTGTTGTGGCAAGCTCTGACCTGCATGGAGCAAATTATGCTGACAATGGGCATCCAGTCCCGGTCGCAGTGTATTTTTCAAATGTGCATGTTTCCAAAGGGATACTCAATGCCCAGATTGATGAGGATGGACAAACAGGAGCTGTTTTCCTGACCAAGATACTAAAGGACATGACCTTGGAGGTCTCTAATGTGATGCCAACAGCAGTGCATAAATCCATCTTACAAAACGAAATGGATTTACATGGCGCAAGGGCCTGGGGGGGGGGGCTCTGATGATGAATCAAGAATGAACTTCAACATGGCATAGATAATGAAGGATAAGGCTATGCTTGGGAATGAACTCCCTCTTGGGGAAGAGAACCTTACAGGTGGTTCATTTGGGGAGGGGGCTATTGAGGGGTCAATCCACACTATTTTCTATATGAATAAAGAGGAAACCATTATCCCTGTTTAGGATAAATTCTCTGCTTGTGTCACATCTAACCCACGAAAGAGGAAGCCGAGGAAGGACTATTCCTCCCTGCCAAAGACAGTGGACACTAGGGCATCCAGTAAAGCTGTGATGAACTCCTCTGGCAGGGTGGGGTGGTCTGCTAAGAAGCAGCTGAATGTGGAGTAGGTGCAGTTTGATGTGAAGCAGCAACGCCTCAGAGATTACTACACCACCTTCCTCAAACAATACGAATCATCTGAATGGGAGTTGGTGGAGTTAGATGCTTCAACTTGATATGGTGATGATGGGGACCCGTATGGGGATGGAGACTTCTGACCTCTAAATTTATGATCCTGCCTCTCTTTCTTCAGCTCTCTGTGTGGTTTTCCTTTTTTGTTTTTTTCCTTTTTTGGCGTGGGTTGTAAGGGATTTTTGGGTGTGGGTCGTTTGACCCCTCCACTCCCTTGTCTGTTGTGTCCCTTTTTTCCTTTCTAATAAACTTGGGGGGTTGGGAATAGCCTGACCCTTGCATATTCTTTGCCCTAAACATGAATAAAATCTCTAAAAACACTAAAAAACCCTAAAAACCAAAAAAAATATGAAAAAACCTAAAAAATTCATGAAAACTTAAAAAACTCTAAAAGCCATAAAAAACCCCAAACCCTTAAAAACCATAAAACCCTCAAAACACCCATAAAACTCTAAAAACCAATAAAAATTTAAAATCCCATAAAACCCCTAAAAATATAAAAAAAACCCTAAAATACCTTAAAAATTGTTACAAACTCCAAAAACCATAAAAACCCAAAAAGATTTTACAAACCCTGAAATACCCTTAAAACCCTAAAACACATGAAAACCCTAAAACCTAGAAAATCACTAAAATCCCTAAAAACCCTAAAAACAATAAAAATAATAATAAAACACCCTAAAATCCATGAAAACATAAAAAACCCTAAAAACCGCTCAAACTCTAAAAACTCTAAAAACCCCTAAAAACATTAAAAAAAACTATAAAAACCCTAAAAAACTCAAAAAACCCATAAAATCCCAAAAATTCCCTAAAAATCCTAAAAAACCCAAAAAACCCCTAAAAACATAAAAATCCTCAAAATCCCTAAAAACCCTAAAAACCCAAATACCCATAAAAATCCAAACAACCCCCTAAAAATCAATGGAAACATAAAAAACTATAAAAACTTGAAAACCTTTGAATACCATAAAACCTCTAAAAACCTTAAAACCCCATAAAAACCCTAAAAACCACTAAAAAATTCTAAAAGGCCTTTGAATCCATAAAATGATAAAAAAATCTAAAAGACCTTGAAAATCCTAAAAAACTCAAAAAACCCATAAAACTAAAAAAGACCATAAAAACCTTAAAAACCCTAAAAACCCTAAAACCCCTAAAAACCCCTAAAAACAAAAAAAAACCCTAAAACCCTAATAACCATAAAAATCTTAAAAAACCCATAAAAACCATGAAAACATAAAAAATCTAAAAACCCTAAAAAATCACTGAAAAACTATAAAATCCCATAAAAACTCAAAAACACTAAAAACCGCTAAAAAATCTAAAACCCATAAAAATGTTTAAAAAACTCTAAAAACCAAAAAACCCTAAAATTATTAAAAACCCCTGACCTAAAAAGACCCTAAATACCCTAAAAATAACTAAAATCCCAGAAAACCACTAAAAATTCAAAAAATACTCAAATCCCTAAAAACCATAAAAACCATAAAAATCCTAAACCCCCCCTAAAAATCCATGAAAAAGTAAAAAACCCTAAAAAAAACTCTTGAAAATGATAACAACCACTAAAAACCATAAAAACACTAAAAACCATAAAAACCAATAAAAGCACTAAAAACCCTTTAAACCTATAAAAATGATAAAAACTCTAAAACCTCTAAATACCCAAAAAACTGAAAAATCCCCTAAAGATCCAAAAGAAAATAAAAACCATGTAAAACCCAAAAAAACATCTCAAAACCCTAAAAACCACTAAAATCCCTGAAAAACCTAATACCCATAAAAATCCTAAAAACCCCTAAAAATTAATGAAAACATAAACAACCCAAAACCCCCCTAAAAACCATAAAAACCCTAAAAACATAAAATCCCCCCAAACCCATAAAAAACACTAAACCCCTAAAAACTCTAAAAAACATAAAAACGTTAAAAAAATAAAAACCCCTAATACCCCAAAAGTTCATAAAAACCCTGAGAAAGACTAAAAACCCTAAAAACTCCAAAATCGGTTAAATCCCTAAAAACGCTAAAAAAACATAAAAACCATAGAAATCCTAAAAAACCTCTAAAACCCCTAAAAACCATAAAACCCATTAAAACCCCTAAATACCCCAAAAAACCCAAAAAACACTAAAAACTATAAAAAGCCTTAAAAACTCTGAAAAAAATAAAAAAAAACCTAAAAACCCAAAAAAGTCCCTAAAAACCCTAAAGGAAGAAAAACACTAAGAGGCTATATAGGGAGCAAGCTTGGGTGCCGTCGTAGAGCCTATGCAAGGTCAAGGTTTTTCTTCCTTGAATTATGAAATCATGAATCTGGGAAAGGGGTTTACTAATCTGATAGGGCATAATGAGCTATTTCATCTCTTTAATCCTCAATGGGAAATTCTGGATTGTCCTGCGGGAGCATAGTCATCCACAATGAAGAAGAAATTTGCAGAGGTTGTTAAGTTGATGGTCTCTCTCAACTTCATTGACTTCAGTGTTCCCTCCCCTGGACAGGTCATCTTAAAGGGATGTGTTGCACATGTTTTCGCAATAGGGAGGCAGTCAAGGAGAGAATCAACTTATGTCGATTCTCTTTTATCGTGTGAGTCTTCATTCCAAAGGGTGAACGTCTGTGGAGATTTTATGATCTTTTAAGTCGCATTGCGGAAGTCGGGGGGTTCTTTGATTGGAAAATGATAGCAATTGGAAGAGGGTTTTATCATATTGTTTCCCCCTCTAATGAGTTTAAGCGAAGGGCATGGATCTTTGGCTCGACTTCTCTTAAGACTTTCCTTCTTCAAATCCAAGATTGGGATCAAGATTTTGATCCAGCAAGCATAAATAACACCTTCAAACAAATCTGGATATGTATTTGAAAATTGAACTGGTTTTACTAGCACCCCAAGATTTTGTGGGACATTGTCTCTTCGATTGGTTTCCCTATTCGTATTGATAAGGAAACTAACAACCCAAGATATGGACACTATGCTAGAGTGATTGTCAAGGTTGATCTGGCTAGATCCTTGGTTGAGGAGGTGGTGTTTAACACTTTGGATTAAAACATTATGTTGGAAATCTAGTATGAGAGAAGGTCAAAATATTGTGGTAAATGTAATCTTCTTGGCCATTCAATCTCTAAATGTAGAAGACTTGAAGTTTGCAGTATCTGCAACATGTGAGGCCATGATGACAACACCTATCAAAAGAACTGGGGAAAGGGAAAGGGTAAATCTAGCACAACACCAACTCCATCTGAGAAGTAGGTCTCAATTCCCTAGACCATGGAGGTTGCACCTCAGGTTGATGGGGGTGCTCCGTCCTCTGTTCTTGTGCTCAATGCAGGGCCTGGGGAGGGATCTTCTCTTCTAATTCAGGCCAATGGGGGTGCTTCGGGTCTTGGTCCAGTGGATGATCTTGGTTCCAGGGAGGGCTCTGCCAATCTGTTGCAGACCAATGGTGATCTGATGGCTATAGGCCCTGTGCTAGTGGATGGTGTGGGCCTCATCGATATGGGGGGTGTTCCCTTTGGAGAAGATGGGCCTGATGGGGGTGGTGCCTTGGCGGACATGAGGAAATGGTCCCCATAGAATCCATAATCAGATGGTCACCCATGTTGTGTAAGGTGGTTTTGTTTCAGAAGCTGCAGTAGGGAAGATCCAAGTAGAGAAGGGGTCTATTGGCAGGCTGCTCACTCGGCCTCTTGGGGATCAAGAATTTCCTTCCCATGATAGATCTATGGTTTAGAATAAGGGTTGTGTCCTGATGATCTTCACCCCAGAGGAAGTTTGTGACACTTTATAGTTGTCGGACTTAAAGCTTGTGCTAGTTGAATCTGTTCAGAATGCAGATTACCTGCCTCAAGGGGGATCTCCAATCCAGTTTGGGCAGTGCGGTCCCCCTCTCTAAGCTCCCTACTGAGGTAGTGGATGAGCATCCCTATGGTGGATCATTGAATGCCCCAGCTACTCATCCTAGTCCTATTCTAATTGATCCATTCTCCCTAGTATCCTCATGAAAGAAAGCAAGGAGGAATGCACTTGGGGATGCTCTCCCTGAAGGGACATGCATCACCAATAAATTCACCCCTCTCTGGAAGATTGTGGTATGATGAGGTTAGTGATGATCAGGCTTAGGGTGATGTTGATCAGGGTCTGAATAATAGTGAGGCTCAGACAGAGGTTGACTCCATACCTATAATCTACATGAAACCTATGGGCAGGCCTCCCAAAAATAAGGGAGGGAAAGTAAATGAGAAGGGAATCAAAACCCCACCTAAGAATGTTCAACCCCCTCCTAGGGGCGGAAAGACCCCATCTCAATGAAGATCATGTTCTGGAACTACAGAGGGTTCGGGAACCCTCCCACAACCCTGGCCCTCAAGCACTTCTTCATCTCCAGTAGGCCAATTCTTGTGGGGACTGCTAAACCAATGAACAGATTTGATGACTGGAAGGGCCTAAAATGGCCCAAACTCAGCTACTCTCTTGTCGCAAATAACGATGTGAAAAGTGGAGTGGAAACTCTATGGGTGCTCAAGCCTGACAGCATCCAGCTCATATACTTCGAGATGAAATCTCAAATCATCTCACTCTCGATAACCCTTCATGATATCAATTTTACCCTCTCATTTGTGTATGATTCCTATGTGTATATAAGGAGACGGTTGCTCTGGAGAGACACGTCTCAAATCAGTGAACCATCTCTACACAACTGGATAGTGATTGGGGACTTCAACATGGTTTTAAGACCAGATAAAAAAACTGGGCCTTCCTTCCCTCGTGTTGCTGCTAAGGAATTTTCATTCTGTCTAGATCGGTGCAACCTCACTAAGGAATCTATTGTTGAAGATCAATTCACTTGGGGATGTTTTACCATCAATGTAAGGCAAGCTAGTAAGACTGATATATGTTTTTTCTTCAGATCAATGATAGCATCACACCATGAAAAATTTCTAGAGCTACTCTCCCCAAATTCAACTGGCATCACAATTCCTTGGTGGTTGACATTTGGGGGAGCAGCAGGAGGTCTTCACCAATCCCCTTTAAATTCAGTAATTCCTAGATAACTATCCCTGGTTGCAGGGAAGTGGTCATTAATGGATGGAATTTCACCTTCCATGGCATCCCACACTTTATTGTGGCTTCCAAACTCAAAAAAAATCAAAGGCCTCTTTAAGGAGTGGAGTAAGATCTCCTTCTATTGACTGGATAATGATATCAAGACCGATGAATCATAGATTTATCTCTGTCAATTAAGTTACTAGAAGAAGCACTCTCCCTCTAGGGAGGAGTTACAATTACACTCCAAGCTTGATGATCTTTTGGATCTAAAGGATGGGGATAGGAATTCCAAATTCTTCCACTATCTTCACTGGGAGAAAAAGTCTAAGAAAGGGTAGAGTGTTATTAGTGTAAATGTAACTACTTTTACAGCTGAAAATAAATTTTCTGATGCTGTTGTCAATCATTTCAGGGCACTTTATAATGATGATGGTCATGGTCAGCTCACTAATATCATGGGCTCCATTGTGCTCTATATTGAGTATCATCAGAATAAGGGTCTCTTAGATTCTTCCTTTAAAGTGGTGGTAAAGGAGGCTCTTTTCTCATTGAATATGGATAGTGCACCTAACCCAGATGAATTTATAAATAAGTTCTTCATGTTTTATTAGGAAATCCTACACATGGAGCTTACCAATCCAATCAGAGAGCTCTTTCTCTAAAATTCTATTCCACATAGAACCAATTCTAACTTCCTTAATTTTCTTCCCAAGAAGGAAAATGCCATTGACATAGGTGAATTTCAGCCCGTTGTCATTAGTAACACTATTCCAAAAATTATCAGTAAAATTATGGCTATTTGGACGGGGAAGATTTTCCGGGATTTCATCACCCCAAATCAATTTGGGCTTGTCCTGGGATGGAATATCCAGAACTACCTCTACTCCGCTTCAGAAGGCATCAACATTATGAGGAGGGAAACTAAGCATGGGAGCTTTTCTATGAAGTTGGACATCTCGAAGGCCTTTGAAACCATCAAATCGAGCTTCATTTTCAGTGTGCTGACTAAGTATGGATTCTCCAGGTCCTTTATTAAAATGGTGAACCCTATTTTTTCATGTGTCGGGGTCTCCATTCTCATCAATGGATCCCCAAAAGGGTTCTTCAAATGCTCTCGTGGTGTCAGAAAAGGGGACGCACTCTCAGGTCTCCTTTTTACAATGGATGAGGATTACCTAAGAAGATTCATAATTAATATTGTACAGGCTGGACTTTACAGACTAATAAAAGTAGGTAATTTTCTCCATGTTCCATCACATCTCCTCTATGCAGATGATATACTCCTATTCAGGAAAGAAAACAAGCACACTCTCTCTTCAGTTAAAGTGATTTTCAGGCATTATGAGGACATTTCAGGCTAATCCATCAGTTGGAGAAAATCCTCCATTGTCTTTGGAAAAGGGATTCCTACCTCTAGACAATGCAGCATTGTCAGATCTCTTGGTATAATAAGGGGCTTCCATCCCTTCACATACCTGGGGGTTCCCCTTTTCTGGGGGAAGGTGAAATGCATCCATCTTGAGAGCATCTCACTCAAAATTATCCAGCAACTAGCAAGCTGTAAAGGAAAATTTCTTTCTCATGCAGGAAGGGTTTATTTGATTAACTCTATTATCACATCCATGTTCGTTTATTCCTTCTCCATTTACAGATGGCCCACAAGTATGATAAAGAGATTACAAGCCTAGATCTGAAACTTTGCATGGACGGGCTGCATTAATGAAAGGACTTTGGTCTCATTTTCCTCGAAATAATGCATGAAAACTATTGACATGGGTGGGATTGGAATCAAGGACCTCATGATATTCAACGATTATCTTATTAGAAAGTTCACATGGAATCTGTTCAACCTGTAGGATAAGAGCCTGGACTTTCTTAGAGAAAGGTTCACCATTAAACTCTATAATGGCTTATCTAGTTACATTTCCTCTTTGGTTTGGACTTCAATCAGATCCTCATATGAGGACATCATTTCTCACTCCAAATGGGCAGTCTCAAGGCAGTTGAATCTAAACTGCTGGGCAACCATGTGGATGGAAGTGCCTATCAATGAATCTATCCAGCACCTCAAAGCCTTCAGCAGCTATCCATCGCTGACCTCAACCCTAGGATGGGAGACCTCGATGTGATTCTCCTGAAAAATATCATTCTTCAAATAAAAAGATACAATTTTATTGATAATGGCTGTCTTATCTGGAAACCAAATATGGTTGGGAACTGAGCTTAAGAGAGATGTACTGGTTTAAATGTGGGTAGGGGAATCAACCTCCTCCCTGGTTATCTAAATTTTTCTAGCCATTTATCCCACCCTTTGTTTACCTCCTTCTATGGAAGATTTGGAGAAACATATTGCCTGTCGAGGAGCAGTTGAAGAGGGTTGGCTGGTTCCTGGCCTCGGCCTATCAGCTCTGTCTTCAAGATAAAGAAAAGGTCCAGCATCTATTCCTCAGGTTCAGGATAGCCACTAAACTTTGGGAGCACGTATAGAGCACATTTCAGCTATCTTTCTGCACGGATAGCACGCTGGCCAATCTACTCAGCAACATGGTGGGGGTGTGCAGCAGTGAGAAGATCACTAATCTACTGCTTGTAGTTGTTGATGCCCTTGTTTCCTATGTCTGGGCAGCCCGAAACAAGGTGGTTTTTTACAACAAATCCAACTCTCTGTGCGGTGGTGTGGTGGATATTCATCAATCCATTTTCATGCTGGCGAATATTCAAACTAGACGAATGGAAAATGATATGAATGAATTGATTAAATTTCTCACTATTGGTTTACCAAGAATGTGTAGAAATCCCCTTGTATTGAAATTCATTCAGTGGATCCTGCCACTTCCTGACTAGGTCAAAGTCAATGTGGATGGCGCAACATCAGGTGCGCCCGGTCTCTCGGGATGTGGAGGTGTGTTCTGTATGCATAAAGGCTTTTTTAAAGGATGATTTTATCAATTCATTGGGAATGGATGCTCCTATGAGGCGGGACTTTTGGCCATGATCAAAGCTTTCCAACTTGGAATGCACTTCAAGTGGAAGCACTTCTGGATCGAATCTGACTCAATATTGGCGATAAAGGCTCTCAAAACCAAAATGCAGAGAGTTCCATGGACGATTCTCCCACAATGGATCGAGGCATCAAGACTAGATTCTCAGTATCACGCATGCATTTAGGGAGGCAAATACGGTGGCAGATGCGCTCTCCAAAAAAGCAAATGAAGACGGGAGCTCAATGTGGACTTTTTTGGCACCTTCTTTTCATATGTCCCTTGTGGACTCGGACATGAAAGGTGACATGTACACTCGGTTGGGAAATCCATCCTTCTAAATCCTTGTTTTCACCTTTTTTAATAAAGTTTGGGGGATCAGGCATGCCTGGTCCTGAGCCCTCTTTGCCTAAAAAACCCTTAAAACCCATGAAAACCCTAAAAACAGTCAAAATAAAAAAATAAATATTTTTTAGACCATACAAATCCTAAAAAACCATAAAAATCCATGAAAACATAAAAAAATCCTAAAAACACCACAAAACCTAGAAAACCAAAAGACCCCTAAAAAGCTAAAACCCCCCCAAAAACCTGTAAAATAACTAAAAAATACTAAAAAATCTAAAAATACTTAAAACCCCTAAAAAGGTTAAAAACACAACAAACCAAAAAAACTCAAAAAACTCAAAAAAAAGGCTAAAACCCCAAAAGTCCCTAAAAACCCTGAAAAACCTTAAAATCCCTAAAAACTATAAAATTCCAAAATAACCCATAATAATCCATGAAGATGTAAAAGGCCCTAAAAAACATCGAAAACCCTGAAAATCACAAAACCTCCCTAAAAACCTTAAAAGCCGTAAAAACCCATAAAACCCCTAAAAACCCACTAAAAACATTAAAACCCATGAAACCCCTAAACATGTTAAAGCTCTAAAAAAACAAAAAGCCCTAAAAACTCAAAAAACCATAAAAACCCAAAAGGACCATCAAAATCCTGAAAACCCCTAAAAACCTTTGAAAACCCACCCAAAATCCCTAAAAACACTAAAAAACCCTAAAAACCATAAAATTCCAAAAAAACCACTCTAAAAATCAATGAAAACATAAAAAAAACCCCAAAACCCTTAAATATCCATACAAACAAAAAAAACCCTAAAAACCTTAAAAATTCCTAAGAACCCATAAAAACCCTAAAAACCCACTAAAATCTATAAAAACCTTTAAAACTCCTAAAAATGTTACAAACATTAAAAAACCTCAGAAACCCTAAAAAAATCAAAAATATCTTAACTACCCAAAAGGCCCTAAAACCCCTTAAAAACCTTAAAACCCTAAGACCCCTAAAAACCCTAAATAACCCTAAAATCCCCTAAAAATCGTAAAAAACACCTAAGAATCCATGAAAATGTAAAAAACCCTAAAAATACGAAAAAAACCCTCGAAACCCATAAAACCCCCAAAAAACCATAATAACCCATAAAAACCCTAGAAACCACTAAAAACTATAAAAACCATCAAAACCCATAAAAATGATAAAAAAACTCTAAAAACCTTAAATTCCCTTATAACTTAAAAAACACTAAAAACCAAAAAAGTCCCTAAAAACCATGAAAACCCCCTGAAAGCAATAAAAACCCCTAAAATCTTAAAAAACCCTAAAACCCCATAAAAATTGTAAAAATCCACTAAAAACTCCAAATAAACTTAAAACCCATAAAAATGTTAAAAACTCTAAAAAATTCAAAACCCTAAAAAACTCAAAAAAAAACCCTAAAAACCAAAAAGACCCTAAAATATTGAAAACCCCCGAAAAACCCTGAAAATAATAAAAATCCTAAAAAACCCCTAATAATACGTGAAAACATAAAAAACCTTAAAAACCACGAAAACCATAACAACACTCAGAAAGCCATAAAAATCCCAAAAAACCATAAATAACCAAAAAAACATAAAACCTTAAAAATCAGTAAAATCTCTAAAAACCATAAGGAACCTAGAAACTCAAAAACCCCCCCTAAAAACCTAAAAGACCCTAAAAACACTAAAAAACCCTACAAACCCTACAAACCCCTAAAAATACCTAAAAATTATAAAAATCCTTAAAAAACCTAAAAACCCCTAAAAAACAAAAAAAATCTAAAAAACCCTTAAATTCAATGAAAAAGTAAAAAGCCCTAAAAAACCACTGAATACAATAAAAACCCCTATAAACCTTTAAGAATCCTAAAAACCCATAAAAACCCATAAAACCACTAAAAACTATGACAACCCCTAAAAACATTAGAAAACTCAAAAAAACCATAAAAACCCTAAAATACTAAAAAACCCTAAAAACATAAAATGCCCCCAAAACCCTAAAAAATCCAAAAAACCCTTGAAAACCCCCAAATCCCTCAAAATCCCTAAGAAACATAAAAAACCCAAAAAACCACAAGAAGATTAAAAAAACCCTAAAAATCCATGAAAGCGTAAAGAATGCTAAAAACCCTAAAAAACCTTGAAAAGCCCTTAAAAATATAAAAAACACTAAACCCATTAAAAACCACTAGAAATTCTAAAAACCATAAAACCCCTAAAAATGTTAAAAAACTCTTCAAAACTGTAGAACTCCTAAAAAACTAAAAAAACCCTAAAAACCCTAAAAACACTTAAAAGACCCAAAAAACCCTGAAAACCCTGAAAAACCTTTGAAAAGCTCCCAAAATACCTAAAAAAATTTAAACCCCTGAACACCATAAAAGTCCTAAAAACACCTAAATATCCATGAAAATGTAAAAAAACCCAAAAAAACCCTAAAAACCCTAAAACTTATAAAACCTTAAAAACTCTAAAAACCTAGAAAACCCATAAATCCCAACTAGAAACTCTAAAAAACCTTAAAACCTAAAAAAATGTCAAAAAACTCTAAAAACACTTAAAATGCTAAAAAATTAAAAAAACCCTTAAAATCAAAAAAGACCCTAAAAACCCTTTAAAACCCTCAAAACCTGAGAACCACCAGAAAACCCCTAAAACCCCTCAAAATTCCTAAAAAATATAAATACCTTAAAAACCTTAAAATCCTAAATAACCCCATAAAATCTCCATGAAAATGTAAAAAAACCCAAAAAACCCATGAAAACACCCTGAAAACTGTAAAACCCCTAAAAACCCTGAAAAACCAAAAAACCCATAAAAACCCTAAAAACCAACTAAAAAGATAAAAACCCTTTAAACCCCTAAAAATGTTAAAAACTTTAAAAAACCTTAAATACCCTAAAAAACTCAAAAAACCCTAGAAACCCAAAAAGACCCTAAAAACCTTTAAAACACTCCAAACCCTAAAACCCCTAAAACCCCCTAAAAACCCTAAAAACCCTCAAAATACCAAATATCTGAAAAAAAAACTCTAAAACCCATAAAAATCCTAAAAACCCCTTAAAAATAAGTGAAATTTAAAAAAGACAAAAAAAACCTAAAAACCCTTGAAAACCATAAAACCCATAAAAACCTTAAGAAGCCCTAAAAACCCATAAAAACCCTAAAAACCTCTAAAAAATCTAAAAACCCTTAAAAACCCAAAAAACATTAAAAACACTAAAAAACTTTAAAACCCTAAAAAAACTATACAAAACCCTAAAACACAAAAAGAACCAAAAACCCATAAAACCCCTAAAAACCCAAAAAAAACTCTAAAATCCATAAAACCCTTAAAATCCCTAAAATCCCCCAAAATCCCTAAAAACCATAAAAATCTTAAAAACCCCTAAAAATTCATGAAAACCTAAAAAAACCTAAAAACCCATTGAAAAATATAAAATCTACTAAAAACCAAAAAAACCTGAAAAATGCATAAAAAATTAAAAACCCACTAAAAACTCTAAAATCTCTTAAAATGTTAAAATTCTCTAAAAACATTAATGGCTCTAAAAACTCAAAAAAACTTAAAAACCCAAAAGGACCCTAAAAACCCTAACACCCATTAAAAACCCATAAACCCCTAAAAAATCCCTAAAATCCCTAAAAAAATAAAAAAAATAAAAAACCCCCCTAAATATCTATGAAAATGTAAAAAACCCTAAGAACAACAAAATACCTCTTAAAACCATAAAAAACCTGAAACATTAGAAAATCCATAAAACCCACTAATAATCTAAAAACCCTTAAACCCCCTAAAAATGTTAAAAAACACTAAAAACCTTTAAACCCCTTAAAACTCAAAAAAAGACCTCAAAGCCCAAAATGTCCCTAAAAACCTGACAAACCCTAAAAACCCTAAAGAATCTTGAAAACAATAAACCCCTCGAAATCCCTAAAAATCCTAAAAACCCTCTAAAAACCCATAAAAACCCTAAAAACCCCTAGAAACCTTTTAAACCCCTAAAAATTCATATCATTACAGGGGGAGTGGTGTCGATTCACAAGGTCATTCACAGTGCCTCACGGATACAAATAGGTTCGATGTTTAATGACGATGAGGATCTGACTATTTTGAGTGCTATTTGGGTGGCTAGAAAGAGCTGAAAACCTCTGGTCTTGAAGTATATTAGATGGATTCAGGCACTCCCATCATGGATAAAGGTTAACGTTGATGGCACGACACTTGGAGCTCCTGGGCCATCAGGGTGTGGGGGTTATTTCGTACCCCGTGGGGCTTCTTGAAGGGCTGCTTCTTTCAGTTCCTTGGGGATGGCTATGCCTATGAAGCGGAGATATGGGTGATCATAAAGGCTGTGAAGTTTGAATTCCAGTTTGCCTGGTCACAGCTTTGGATTGAGTCAGAATCGATTTTTGTGGTTGCTACTTTAAAGGGATGCTCTAGGGATGTTCCTTGGAGATTATTGCCACTTTGGATCGAGTGCCTGGACCTATCTTGGAACCTGGTTCTCAATGTCTCACATGTTTACAAGGAACCTAACTCATTTTCTAATTCCCTCTCTAAACAGGCGATCATGGAGAGGGCCTCAATGTGGTCCTTTATCGCCCCACCTTATTGTATTTCGTTCTTGGACTTGGATCGGAAGGGAGAAATTCATACTCACCCGTTTAGGCCCATATTGTAGCTGCCTTTTCCTTTTGAATTAAGTTTGGGGGGCTAGGGTCGCCTAGCCCCGAACCTCTTCTGCCTGAAAAACTCATAAAAACCGTAAAAAATCTTGCCTTTCAAAAAATAAAAAACCCTTAAAACCCCACTAAAAACTCTAAAAACCATTTAACCCCCTATAAACGTTAAAAAATTCTAAAAAACCTTGAAAAACATGAAAAACTCAGGAAAAACCCTAGAAACCCCAAAAAGACCCTAAAACCCCGAAAATCCTTTGTTAAATTCTAAAAATCCTTAAAAACCCTAATAACCCCAAAAAAACATAAAAATCCTAAAATCCCCTAAATATCCATGCAAATGTAAAAAACCAAAAAAAACTTGAAAACCCCGTGAAAATCATAAAAATCTCTAAAACCCCTAAAAACTCTAAAAAACATAAAAACCCTAAAACCCCACTAAAAATATAAAAGCACTTAAAACCCCTAAAAACATTTAAAATCTATAAAACCCATTTAAAACCCTAAAACCCCACTAAAAATCTAAAAGCACTTAAAACCCCTAAAAATGTTAAAAATCTAAAAAAACCTTTTTAAAACCCTAAAAAAACCCCTAAAACCCCAAAAAAACACTAAAACCCTGAAAACCCCTAAAAAGCCTTAAGATCCCAAAAAACCCTATAAAACTCTAAAAACCATAAAAATCTTAAAAGACCCCTAAAAATCCATGAAAACATAAAAACCCCTAAAACCCTCAAAAACCCCTAAATACAATAAAAACCCCTAAAAACCTTTAAAAATCCAAAAAATCCATAGAACCCCTAAAAACTACTAAAAACTATAAAACCCCCTGAAGACATTAAAAAACTCTAAAAAACCTTAAAAACCTTAAAAAAAGAAAAAATACCCCTAAAACCCATAAAGACCCTAAAAACATTTAAAACCCCTAAAAACCCTAAAAACCCATCAAAAACCATAAAACCCTCAGAAACCCAAAAAAACCCTAAAAACCATAAAAATATGAAACCCCCTAAAAATCCATCAAAACATAAAAAACCCTTAAAAACTTGAAAAACCCATTGAAAAAAATAAAACCCCTAAAAACCTTAAAAACCATAAAACCCATAAAAACCCTAAAAACCCACTAAAAACTCAAAAACCCCTTTAAAATCCAAAAAAAATAAAAACCTTAAAAGCCCAAAAAAACTCAAAAAACCCCTTAAAACCAAAAAATAACCTAAAAACCATAAAAATTCTAAAAACCCTATAAAAATCCATGAAAATGTAAAATACCCTAAAAACCTTGAAAACCCCATAAAAACAACAAAAACCCCTAAAAACCTTTAAAAATGATAACAACCCATAAAAACCCTAAAAAATAGGGGTGTCCATGGGTCAGGTTGGGTCGGGTCGATGACTTTTTTGGACCCGACCTAATCAAAAAAGGTCGAGTTAGGTTGGGTCGGGTCATGCATGTTTTTTAGCTTGGACCCGACCCAACCCAACCCATACGTAATCGGATTGGGTCGGGTTTGTTCAATTGGTTTATGTGGAAAACAATAAACTGCTTTCTAAATACCCCACAGGTCTTGTGGGATGTCTCCGGTTCGACCCAGTGTGACCGCTATCCCCTCCACCCAAGAAGGATCTTCCTCCCAACACCTCCAATGTCCAACCACCACCATTGTTGTCTATCTGTATAAATGTTTTATAATCTCCCCTAATATCCTACTGTTAATAAAAAAATTAATCCTCTCGATTATTACATGATGATTTATAGTTGGTTAACTCAAGTACTACAATCGATATTCTCAAAAATGGAGGCAGCAAAGCAGCCTTCATCGATCGAATGCAGGTTCTAATGAAGGTGGCGATGATCATGGTGGTTCTCTGAAAATCCTCCCTAATCTTCTTCACCTCTATGTAGCGATCACACTTCCATCCCCTGTTGTCAAAAACACACTGAGAAAAAACTTGTAGAACGATGTAAAAAAATTAAAGTTCTTATAAGTTCGGTTCCACGCTCAAACAAAATCCATCGCCACACTCAAAAAATTCCAAAACTTATAATTTTGGTTCCACACTAAAAAAATTCTATCACTTATCCTCAAAAATTGAATGAATTTCGTTTATAACGATGTGAAAATAAAAACCTGATCCCCGCTATTGAAATATTCCAGCCCTTCAAGGTTCGGTTCCATGTTCGATCAAAATCAATCACTTCCCAATTTTCTCTGGTTGGATTCCTTATATAAAACCCCATCACTTATCATAGATTTAGCGAAAAAAAGAGCTCCCCACCCTGGTGGATTTGGGGCCACAGTCACAGTCAAGATAAAGGAGGAAGACGACAGTGAGGCGATGGCCTTGGGGTTAGTGTGGTGGAGTGGTGGCCATTAGACGAGGTGGAAGATATGATGAAAAGTTGGGTGACCTACGTAGAAACAATAGTAGAGGCGGGGTTGATGTGATGTGTGATAGTGACATCACCTGTCGGGTAGGATGGATGGATGGCATGGATGTAGGAAAGCATGGAGGAAGATGGTGGTGAGGACCCTGAGTTGGGAGGGAGGGAGGCAGTAGAACGAAGTCTGACGAGATGGGGTCACGCGAGAGGAAGATCGGCTCAGTGAGTCAGCACAATAGAGGTGGCCATCAGGTTGGTTGGGTTGGGTTGGGTATTCTATTTCTCGACCCTACCTGACCACAGGTCAACCCAAAGTAACCCAACCCTTGTATATAATTTTTTAACCCAACCCAACCCGATCGAGTCGGGTCCGGTCGGTCTGGTTGGGTTGGATATGGACACCCCTACTAAAAACCCCTAAAAACTCTAAAAAATCTCAAAACCCCTAAAAATGTTAAAAAATTCTAAAAACCCTTAAAATCCCTAAAAAATTCAAAAAAATACCCTAATGAAGGTGGATATGGAATGCGGGTGCTAATGAAGGTGGCGATGATCATGGTGGTTCTCTGAAAATCCCCCCTAATATTCTTTGCCTCCATGTAGCGAACACACTTCCATCCTACTGTTGTCAAAAACACACTGAGAAAAAACTATTAGAATGATGTAAAAAAATTACAGTGATTATAAGTTCGGTTCCACGCTCAAACAAAATCCATCACCACACTCAAAAAATTCCAACACTTCTAATTTTGGTTCCACACTCAAAAAATTATATCACTTCTCCTCAAAAATTGAAAGAATTTTGTTTAGAACGATGTGAAAATAAAAAACTGATCCCCACTATTGAAAAATTACAGCGCTTTAAGGTTTGGTTCCATGATCGATCAAAATCAATCACTTCCCAATCGTCTCTGGTTGGATTCCTTATATGAAACCCCATCACTTATCCTGGATATCGCGGAAAAAAAAAGAGCTCCCCACCCTGGTGGATTTGAGGCCACAATCGCAGCCGAGATAAAGGAGGAAGACGACAGTGAGGCGATGACCTTGGGGTTAGTGCAGTGGAGTGGTGGCCATCAGACAAGGTGGAAGAGATGATGAACAGTCGGATGACCTACGTAGAAACAATAGTAGAGGCAGGGGTGATGTGATGTGCGGTAGTGACATCACCAGCCGGGTAGGATGGATGGCTGGCATGGATGTAGGAAATCAAGGAGGAAGACAATGGTGAGGACCCTGAGTTGGGAGGGAGGGAGGTAGTAGAGAGAAGTCTGACGAGATGGGGTCACGTGAGAGGAAGATCAGCTCAACGAGTCAGCACAATAGAGGTGGCCATCAGGTTGGTTGGGTTGGGTCAGGTCTTCTTTTTCCCGACCCTACCTGACTACAGGTCATCCCAAAGTAACCCAACCCATGCATATAATTTTTTAACCCAACCCCACCCAATCGGGTCGGGTCGGGTCGGTCGGGTTGGGTTGGGTCTGGAAACCCCTACTAAAAACCCCTAAAAACTCTAAAAAATCTTAAAACCCCTAAAAATGTTAAAAAATTCTAAAAATCCTTAAAACCCCTAAAAAAGTCAAAAAATACCCTAAAAACCCAAAATACCCTAATGAAGGTGGTGATGGCGTGCATGTGCTAATGAAGGTGGAGATGATCATGGTGGTTCTCTGAAAATCCTCCCTAATATTCTTCGCCTCCATGTAGCGATCACACTTCCATCCCCCTATTGTCAAAAACACACTAGGAAAAAACTAGTAGAACGATGTAAAAAAATTACAGTGCTTATAAGTTTGGTTCCACGCACAAACAAAATCCATCGCCACACTCAAAAAATTCCAACACTTCTAATTTTGGTTCCACACTCAAAAAATTCTATCACTTCACCTCAAAAATCGAAAGAATTTTGTTTAGAACGATGTGAAAATAAAAACCTGATCCCCACTATTGAAAAATTCCAGCGCTTCAAGGTTCGGTTCCATGATCGATCAAAATCAATCACTTCCCAATCGTCTCTGGTTGGATTCCTTATATGAAACCCCATCAATTACCATGGATCTGGCGAAAAAAAAGAGCTCCCTACCCTGGTGGATTTGGGGCCACAGTCGCAGCTGAGATAAAGGAGGAAGATGACAGTGAGGCGATGGCCTTGGGGTTATTGCGGTGGAGTGGTGGCCATCAGACGAGGTGGAAGAGATGATGAACAGTTGGATGAGCTACGTAGAAACAATAATACAGGCGGGGGTGATGTGATGTGCGGTAGTGACATCACCGGTCGGGTAGGATGGATGGCTGGCATGGATGTAGGAAATCAAGGAGGAAGACGGTGGTGAGGACCCTGAGTTGGGAGGGAGGGAGGCAGTAGAGCGAAGTCTGACGAGATGGGGTCACGTGAGAGGAAGATCGGCTTAGCGAGTCGGCACAGTAGAGGTGGCCATCAGGTTGGTTGGGTTGGGTCGGGTATTCTTTTTCCCGACCCTACCCGACCACAGGTCAACCCAAAGTAACCCAACCCGTGCATATAATTTTTTAACCCAACCCAACCTGATTGGGTCGGGTCGGGTCGGTTGGGTTGGGTTGGGTCTGGACACCCCTACTAAAAACCCCTAAAAACTCTAAAACTCTCAAAATCCCTAAAAACCATATACACCTGAAAAACCATAAAATCCTAAAAAACTCCTAAAAACCCATGACAATGTAAAAAACATTAAAAACCCATAAAAACCCCTAAAAACCATAAAAAACCTAAAAACACCTAAAACACCAATAACAAGTAAAAACTTGAAAAACCATTAAACCCCAAAAATGTCAAAAAACTCTAAAAAAATTAAAAAATCTAAAAAACTCTAAAAAACCTAAAAATCTCAAAAGACCGTAAAACCGTAAAACCCCTCAAATCCATTGAAAAAGCCTAATAACCCTAAAAATCCATAAAACCCAAAAAACCCTAAAAACCGTAGAAGTCCTAAAAAAACCCAAAAAATCCAAGAAAATGTATAAAACCCTAAAAACCTTAAAACCCCCTAAAAACCTTAAAAACCCTAAAACCCCATAAAACCCCTAAAAACCTAATACAATCTAAAAAAATACTCAAAACACTAAAAATGTTCAAAACTATAAAAAACCTTAAAACCCTTAAAAATGTAAAAAAACCCTAAAAACCAAAAAAGGACCTAACAACCCTAAAAACCTAGGAAAATCCCCAAAACACCTCAAAATCCCTAAAAACCCAAAAAACCATAAAAACCCATTAGAATTTAAAAACCCCTAAAAACCATGAAAAACCCCTAAAAACCTTAAAAACTTCTAAGAACCTTAAAAAACCCCCAAACCCATAAAAAACCTAACAACCACTAAAAACACTAAAAACCCTTAAAACCCATAATAACATTAAAAACTCTAAAAACATTAAAAACCCCCAAAAACCTTAAAAACCTTGAAAAACCATAAAAACCCAAAACCCTAAAAACCATAAAAATCTTAAAAATTCATAAAAATCAATGAAAACATAGAAAACCCAAAAAACCTTAAAACCCCCCTAAAAACCATAAAAACCCATGAAAACCTTAAAAACACAAAAAACTAATAAAACCCTAAAAATCATAAAAACTATAAAAAACCTTATAACCCCTATAAATTTTAAAAACTATAAAAAACCATAAAAATCCTAAAAAACTAAAAAACCCTAAAAATCCAAAAAGACCATAAAACAGTGAAAAACCCTAAAACCCCTTGAAAAACCCTAAAACCCTCAAAATCCCTAAAAACCATAAAAACCTAGAAAACCACCAAAAATATATGAAAATGTAAAAAACCCTAAAAACCCTAAAGAACCCCGAAAAACCATAAAACCCCTAAATATCCCCAAAATAACCATGAAAATGTAGAAAACCCTAAAAACCATAAAACCCCTAAAAACCTTAAAAACCTTATAAACCCACTAAAAAAATCTAAAAACCCTTCAAACCCCTAATTTTTTTTAAAAATCTAAAAACATTAAAGGCCCTAAAAAGTCAAAAAAGACACTAAAACCCCTGAAAAACCCCTAAAAAAACTAATATTCATAAACTTCCTAAAAAACCTCTAAAATTCCCTAAAAATATAGAAAACCATAAAAACACTAAAAACCATAAAAACCCCTAAAAGCCTTAAAAAACTATAAAAACCATAAAAAACTGCTCAAAAAATCTAAAAACCCTTAAAACCTCTAAAAATGTTTAAAAACAATAAAAACCTTAAAAACCCAAAAAAATCAAAAAAACCCTGAAAACCCAAGAAGACACTAAAAACCCTAAAAGACCTAAAAACCCCTGAAAATCCATAAAAACCCTCAACATCCATAAAAACTCTAAAAACCCATAAAAACCATAAAATTCTTTAAAAATCAATGAAAACAAAAAAGTCCTTTAAAACCTTGAAAAATCCCTGAAGACCATAAAACCCCCTGAAAACTTTAAAAATCACTAAAAACCATGAAAAACCCTAAAACCCCAAAAAACCCTCAAAACACTAAAAATCCTCAAAAATCCCTAAAATCCCTAAAAACCCTAAAAATGATAAAAATCCTAAAAAAACCCTAAAAATCCTTAAAAACGTAAAAAATAAGAAAACCCTAAAACCACCTTAAAACCAAAAAAACCCCTAAAAGCCTTAAAAACTTAAAAATCCTAAAAATCCAATAAAACCTCTAAAACCCTTAAAAACCCTATTAAAGTTAAAAATATTTGAAAAACCATAAAACCCCTAAAAACTCAAAAAAAACACTAAAACCCCCAAAAGACCCTAAAAAACCTGGAAAACCATAAAATATAAAAAAACCACTAAAACTCCTCAAAATCCTTAAAACCTCTAAAAACCATAAAAATCCAAAACCCCCCTAAAAATCCATGAAATCATAAAAACCCCTAAAAACGCTGAAAACACCTAAAACCATAAAACCCCTACACACCATAAAAACCCTAAAAACCCCTAAAAAGCCTAGAAAATCACTAAAAACTCTAAAACCCCTTTAAACCCCTAAAAACATTAAAAAAATAAAAACCCTTAGAACCACTAAAAACTCAAAAAGAACCCTAAAATCCCCAAAAGACCCTAAAAATCATAAAAGACCCTAAAAACCCTAAAATCCTTTGAAAACTATAAAACCCCTCAAAATCCCTAAAACCCCTAAAACCCTTAAAAAACATAAAATTCTAAAAAACTGTTAAAAATCCATGAAAACATAAAAACCCCCAAAACCCCTGAAATCCATAAAAACACCTAAAAACCTTTTTAAACACTAAAACCCCATAAAACCCAAAAATCCACTAAAAACCCTTAAAACCCCTAAAGCATTAAAAAACTCTAAAAACCCTTTTAAACCCGAGAAAACTCAAAATAACACTAAAATCCAAAAAGATCCCCAAAACCCGAAAAACCCGAAAAACCCCTTTAAAAACCTTAAATCCCCTCTAAATTCCCTAAAAACCCTGTAAACCCCCCAAAAACAATAAAACCCCTAAAAACCTTAAAACACATAAAACCCTAAAAACCAACTAAAAACTCTAAAAACCAACTAAAAACTCTAAAAACGCCTTAACACCCTTAAAATGTTAAAAAACTCTAAAAACCTAAAAATCCTAAAGAACTAAAAAAACCTAAAAACCCAAAATTATATTAAAAACCCTGAAACCCCCAAAAACCCTAAATCCCTTGAAATCCCTAAAATCCCTAAAAAAATGAAAAACCAAAAAACCCCTAAAAATCCATGAAAACATGAAAAACCCTAAAAACCCTGAAAATTACCTAAAAACCATGAAAATTTTAGAAAACCATAAATAACCCTAAAAGCACATAAAAACTATAAAAAACCACGAAAATATCTAAAAAACCTTAAAATCCCAAAAAGTTAAAAACCCTAAAAAATAATAAAACCAATAAAAAACTCAAAAAAACCCTAAAACCCCAAAAGACCCTAAAAACCCCTAAACACCCCTGAAACCCTAAAAACCTTCAAAATCCCTAAAAACCATAGAAACGCTAAAAATACTAAAAATCCTAAACCCCCCTCAAAATCCATGAAAATGTAAAAACCCTAAAAATCCTTGAACACCATAAAACACCAAAAAACCTTAAAAACCCTAAAACCCATAAAACCCTAAAACCCACTAAAAGCTCTAAAAACCTTAATAACCCTTTAAAAGTTAAAATACTCTAAAAAACCATTAAAACCCTAAAAAACATTAAAAACCCCTAATGACTAAAAAAGACCCTAAAGACCCCAAAAGACTCTAAAAACCCTGAACAACACTAAAAAGCCAAAAAAACCCAAAACCCCTTTTAAATCCCTAAAACACCTAAAATCCCAAAATCCATAAAAATCATAAAACATCCCAAAAAATAAATGAAAATGTAAAACCCCCAAAAATCCCTAAAACCCCCTAAAAACATAAAAACCCCTAAAGACCTTAAAAACCTAAAACCCTTAAAACCCTAAATACCCAGTAAAACTATAAAACCACTTAAAACAACTATATACATTAAAAAACTGTTAAAACCTTAAAACCCATCAAAAACACTAAAGACCATAAAAATCCAAAAGACCCTAAAACCTTGAAAAAACCCTAAAAATTCTGAAAAACTTTAAAACCCTAAAAATCCATAAAAAAAATCTAAAAACCATAAAAATACTAAAAAACTCGTAAAATCTATGAAAATATAAAAAACCCTAAAAACCTTGAAAAATTCCTAAAAACTATAAACCCCCTAAAAACCATAAAAACCCGAAACCCTTAAAACTCACTAAAAACTCTAAAAACCCATAAAACCCATAAAACATTAGAAAACTCTAAAAAACCTTAAAAACCATTCAAAAATCAAAAAATACCTAAAGACCCAAAAAGACTTTAAAAACCTTAAAAACCCTAAAAACCCCTAAAATCCCAAAAACCAATCAAAATCCCTAAAAATCTAAAAAATCATTAAAATACCATAAAACCCCTTAAAATCCATGAAAACAAAAGGAACCGTAAAAACCATAGAAAACCATAAAAATCTACAAACCCAAAAAACAACTAAGAACTATAAAATCCCTTAAAAACCTTAAAACCCCTAAAAACGTTAAAAACTCTAAAAACCTTAAAACATAAAAAAAAAACTCAAAAAATACCCAAAAAACCAAAAATACTCTAAAAACCCCATAAAATCCCTAAAACCCTGAAAACCCCTAAAACCCTAAAAGCCATAAAATTTTCTAAAACCCTATAAAACCCTAAAAACCATAAAAATTCTAAAAATACAAAAAAAAATACATGCAAAACTTGGAAACCATAAAACCACCTGAAAACTATAAAAAACCCCACCTTAAAAAGCTCAAAAAACCCATAAACTCTAAAAACCACTAAAATGTCTAAAAACCCTTAAGTCCCCTAAAAATGTTAAAAAATCTGAAAACTTTAAAACCTTAAAAAACTAAAAAAATACTAAAAAACAAAAAATACCCTAAAACACAAAAAACTGGAAAACCCTAAAAAACCCTAAAAACCCTCAAAATCCCTAAAAACCCTAAAAAACTCCAAAAATCATAAAATTCCTAAAAATCCCCAAAAATTAAATGAATGTTTTGAAACCCCTAAAAACCCTGAGAAACCCCTGAAAACCATAAAACCCATAAACACCCAAAAACCTAAAAACCCATAAAAATCCTAAAAGACCACTAAAAACTTTAAAAACCCTTAATACCCTTAAAAACATTAAAAAAATGATAAAAACCTTAAAAACCCAAAAACATAAAAAAATGTAAAAGCGCACTAAAACCCCTGAAAGACCCTAAAACCCTAAAACCCCATAAAACCCCTTAAATCCCCTAAAAACCCTAAAAACCCCAAAACCCAAAAACCCATAAAAATCCTAAAAGACACATAAAAATCCATGAAAATGTAAAAAACCCTAAATATCCTTAAAATACCCTAAAAACCATAAAAACCCCTAAAACCTTAAAACCCCTAATATACCATAAAAACCTAAAACCACTGAGAACTCTAAAACCCATTAAAGGCCTAAAAATGTTTAAAAACCCCAAAAAACCAAAAAACCCTTAAAAACTAAAAAAACCCTAAAAACCTAAAAAGGCCCTAAAATCCCTGAAAACCCCCAAAACCCCTTAAAATACCTTAAAAATCCTAAAAATCATAAAAATACCTAAAAAACCTAAAAACACTAAAAACCATAAAAATCTTAAAAAATCCCTAAAAATCCATGAAAACAAAAAATTCCCAAAAAATCCAAAAAACCCTAAAAACACCTAAAAATCTTAAAAACCATTAAAACCCATAAAAACCCTAATAAACCACTAAAAAATTTTAAAACCATAAAACCCCTAAAAATATTTTTAGATTTTTTTAATGATTTTAGGTGTTTTAAGGGTTTTTAGTGTTTTTTTGGTTGAGGGTTTTAATGGGTATATAGGATTTTTTAAGGTTTTTAGGGGTTTTTATGGTTTTCAAGGGGTTTTGATATTTTTTAGTTTTGTTTAGGTTTTCATGGATTTTTTGGATTTTACAGGTTTTTTATGGTTTTTAGGGGTTTTAGTACGCTTTTGGGTCTTTAGTGTTCTTTTTCACTTCATTAGGGTTTTTAGAGTTTTTTTACAGGAAAATAGAATGTAATATACCAAAAGATGGAATTTAAGTAGAGTTTTTTTAATGTTTTTTGGGTTTTTTTAAATATGATTCAAATGCGGAAGGTGCACTGCCTCCTTTTGGTTTATGTCCAAAGGCGGTAGCGGGGCTACCCCTCCCCCCCCCCCCCCACTACTTTTGGCCCAAATTTATGACATGGAAAAGGTGGTAGGGGGTGTCTCCTTTTGCCTTTATGTTAGGCGAAAGGCAGTATCCCCCCTACTGCCTTTGCCTTAACATGCTATAAAAGGGAACCCCCTTCTCCTCCCTTCCATTTTACCCCATCTCTCTTCATTCCACTACTTCTCTCTCTAAAAAGTCCTTTTCTTGTGCGATGGATTTGGTGGTCTAAAAGAGGTCCCTTTTTTTGGCGAAACATCATTTAGAGGTATTTCTTGTAATTTAATGTTATTTATTTATTTAATTGAGTTATTTTTAGTTCTAAATATGTCATTTTAAAGTAGTTAAGTTAGTTCTAAATATATTTTTTATTAATTAGTTTATTTAATTATATATAGTTTGAAATAATAGTTATTATTAGTAATGATTAAGTATATATTAACAATAGAATAACTTAGTCTTAAATGTTTTAAAATTTTGGTAGCATAAATATTACGTGGTAATCTAAGAAATCAAATCCCTGTCTGGATAAAAAAAAGTGGATGTGGCTCTGGCATAGATGTACCTAGGGGTAAAACCCAAAAATACCACTTTGAGCTAGACTTGAATGGGAACTGGTGCACGGCAACAAGCTTTGTTGCACTCCTAGTTTGAAACTCCTAGGGGATATGATTTAAATGATTCATATTTTCTTTATATACTACTAAAATACCTAAGAAAAGGAAAATAAAATCAATATATTTATCAATGATAAAATGATAATTCTGATATTATAAAATTAAATGGACAAGGACAATGAAATAAATGAATGAAAGTTATTATTAGAAATTTAATTAATTTTAGTTATTTTTAAGGGTGTTATTTATTAAGTAATTTAATTAGTTATATATAGTTTAGCAATAATACTTATTATTAGTAATGATTAAGTGTTGATTAATTAATTAATAACATAGGATTAAAAAATGAATACATATAATGATTAACTAATAATAATTAACTAATGAATATCATATGATTAATGATTGAATAAGGAATTTTTATAGAGTTATTGAAGAATTATTAACTAATTAATAACTTAGTAATGGCTAACTAGTGATTAAATAATGATTAACTAAGTAAAAACTATACTAAGAAACATTAGTATCATAGATTAGGATATAAAAAAATGTTTTAAAATTTTAGTATTATAAAGATTATATAGTTTAGAAATAATAGTTATTATTAGTAATAATTAATTATAGATTAATTAATTAATAACATAGGATTAAAAAATAAATACATATAATGATTATATAATGATACTTATGATCATATAAAGTGAAATAGATAAGAGAAAATATATTATATAACACATTAATTCTTTATAGTATATAATAAATACCTTGAAATTTTTCAATATAATGTGGTTTGGATGAGATGATACTCACTTTAGACATGAGCTAAAATCCAACTTATTTTTAATTTGTAGCTTAATAAATAAAATCTTCAAAGGATATGTACTTAACTTTTGAACTCTCAAAAGTTTTCGGCCTTCTAATGACATCTAACTTGAAATCTAAGATACATCATTAAAAGGATGAAATCTTTTTAAAATTCAAATGTTAAGTACATATATTTAGAAGATTTTATTAAGCTACCAATTAAAAATAAACTGGATTTTACCTCACATCCGTATTGAGGCTCATCTCATCCAAACCACATTCTATTGAAAAATGTCAAGGTATTTCTTATATGTTGTAAAGCATTCATGAGTTATTTAATGTGTTTTTTCTTCTCCATTTCACTTTATATGATTATAATTTCCATTTTACCAATGATAAATAAACCAATTTTATGATTCCTATTATTTTTACCCCAGTTTTCAAAACATTATATGAATTATATTCTAATAAAATTTTATATAAAGAAACATTAATATCATATTTTAGGGTATAAAAAGTCATCCTAAAATTTCATTATAATAAATATTATATGGTTAACCACCTTTGTCAATATTAGTTACACTATAATAATCTTGATCAAAAAACATTTTTGATGTAGAGAGTCATGTTTTCCTATGTGTACTGCTATTGGGAGGTTATTTAGACTTATCAAGGACATTCTTATAGTACACAACCAAAAATAGTGGTTAGTACAGTTGATTTTGTAACCCTAAGTGACCTTCAAGATAGAATTTTTGGTTCCTTAAATCTGGGACCCGATCAAGAGATCAAGTCTATGAGCTATAGACATTTCCAATTCTTAGTAACACTATAACATCTAGCTTGTCCATTGGTTGCTGATGCGTAGTGGGTCAAAGAAATAAATTTATTTTCTCAGTAGTCATATGGTACTATGATGGAGTTATATGTTGATGTTTATATTGTACAACAATAATATCCAATTATACGAAGATGTGGACTTACAAGAGTGGTTGAAGATTGTCCACCCCATGAAATTAAGCCTATTCCAAATGATGTAGAAGAGGACAGACTAGATGATCTCTTGGATATACATGTCAATCCAACATCTAATGAGGAGTTTCATAATGATGGAATAGATGGTGACAATAGTGCTGATGAGGAGGGAGCAACGAAAGTTGGGGAAGAAGTTTCTAAAAATTCATTAGTTGTACACAAGACTCGACCCACAATAAATCATCCACCACTCTTTAAATATTGGTCAAAAGCACTGACACGTGTTCCTGAATTTGTATGTAATGTTCTCACACCCGCAATTGAGCTTCCCAGAGTAGTACCAGATAGGTTTAGTGAGCTGGAAAAACCCTTATATGTTGGAAGTAATTTTCCAAATAAATATGCATTAAAAAGAATGCTGAAGGGATTTCACATTAAGAGGCACTTAAAATATATAGTTCAGGAATCAGGCCATAATAAATATCTCATATGGTGTGAAAAGTATGGGGATGATTGTAGATTCCACTTGATGGAGATTTCAGACATTGAATTTAGAGGTTGGATAATCTCAAGGATTGAGACAGCTCATACTTGTGTTTATCCAAGCCTAACACAAGATCATACCTCATTGGATTCTGAATTTGTGTTATCCATTGTCATTGAGGTGATTAAGAAATTCCATGATGTTCCTATAGCCCTTGTGCAATATATGATACAACAAACATTTGGTTATAAGATTTCCTATAATAAGGCATGGATGGAAAAACAGAAGGCAATTGTGAAGGTCTATGGTGATTGGGATGACTCGTATTGGGTGTCTCCATAATTACTAGCCATACTGAGGTACCATAACAATTTTTTCTTCCATATTGATACACATGAACATGTGTCTCAATATAACTGACTTGATCCATCTCATGTTCAATTTCATCGGTTGTTCTAGTCATTCCTCCCATGTATCTCTGCATTTTGTTTAAGTAAACAGTTAATTCAGATTGATGGAACATTTCTATACATAAAATACAAGTGAATATTGTTGATTTAAGAAACCCAAGATAGCAACCATTCACCTCTTCCTATTTCCTTTTCCATTTTAGAAAAGGAAAACTATGAATCATGGAGTTGGTTTTTGGAATGTATCAGCAACCATTTCACTCGCATCTAGGTTTTTGTTTGATATCTGATCGGTATCGGGAAATTAATGTGGAAATCATTGTGGAGCCTAATACATGGAGATCCCCAAATGCACATCATCGGTTCTACATTAGACACATTGCTAGTAATGTGTGGAAAACATTCCATAATAAATCCATGAAGAAGTAAATCATGAGGATAGGTTTGCAATGTCTTTGTTATTTGTTATTATTTCAACGTAAAGATAAAAAAATTATGTGAAATATGATCAATTCTATGTAGCATATGAGTCGGATCAATGACGGTTTGAAGAAATTTTTGAAAAAATCTGTATGGCTAATCAATAAGTGTATGACTATTTGATATAGATTTCTAAAGAAAAATGGAAAATGGCATATGAAGGGGGGAAGAGGTACAAACACATGACCAAAAACATTGTGGAGTGCATCAATGGTATCTTCAAGGGGGTTTTCAAGTTACCTATAGCTTCCCTAGTTCAAGATGCATTATATTGTTGCGTGAAGCACTTTTTTGATAGACAAAAACTATCCACAAATGGAATTCAGTAGGGGATAAGGTACAAAAGACACTTTCAATGAGAGATTGAAAAGAACATTGAAGAAGCTTCTGGTTATCATGTCATACTTTTCCACCGAGAAGACTCTCAATTAGAAGTTCAAGAGCATTCGGACCCCATCACAAATATCATTAGTGAAAAAATGGTGGTATTACTAGAGGAAAGGTAATGTCAATGTGGAAACTTTCAGGCCTTTCGGTTTCCATGTTCACACGCCATCACAGTATATGCCTCTGTGAACATATCATGGGAAGCATATGTTGATCGAGTGTACTAGATGGACACCATTTCTAACTATTATGCTCCACCATGGATGCCTATTAGGGATTTTTGTTATTTCCCAACGCCCAAAGGCTAATCTATAGTGATACCTGACACCAACTGGTTGCATACCCATGGGAGACTAAAGGCTGGCATGATGCGAAATGAGATGGCTGGCCTTAAGAACAGGGGAAAAGTTTGAGATGAACCATATGTCATTAAGATGGTCATAACCAGAAACTATTACCTAACATTGTTGGATCGAGTTCACACTCTCAGCCACAATGATGTACTGTCTCCATTATGATATTCTCATATTGTAAATTATATGGTGTTATCTCTTATTTTTACCCCAGTTTCCAAAATATTATGCGACTGATATTCTAATTAACTTTTATATAATGAAACATAAGTATCATATATTAGGGTATAAAAATATGTTTTAAAATTTTAGTATAATAAATATTATATGATCAAACATCTTTTTAAATATTAGTTACACTATCATAATCATGATCAAAAACCATTTTTGACATAGAGATTCATGTTTTGCTTGTGTGTACTACTACGGGGAGGTCATTCAAACCAAGAAAGAAGCTTATTATAGTACACAACCAACAATAGTGGTTAGTACAACTGATTCTGTAACACTAAGTGAACTTCAAGAAAGAAATCATGTAAAATGAACCATGGTGGAGGAGGAATGGTGACAACAAAAATGGTGATGATGTAAAACCATTCCATCACCGTTGTCGTTGTCGACGTTCCTCCTGCTATGTGGTTCATTTCCCATGATTTCTTTTTAAAATATCACTTAGTGTTACAGAATCTTCTATACTAACCACTGTTGTTGGTTGTGAACTATAAGAATCTTTTTTCTTGGTTTGAAGATATTCCCTATTTTTGATATCTAATCAACATCACAACATGTGAATATGTGAATATGATTCTTCATTTCTTATAAATGTTTGACTTCACCAAATACTTTTACTATCAAATAACAACAAGTCTTTCATAATCACATTAAAAGGAATATGAAAAGTGAATTTGAGATGACATTAATGCATAAGAAAACTATCCATGGCTAAACCATAAAGTATACATGCGAGAAAATGATCATCAAACATACAATCATGTAGAAAATCATACATGAATTACAAAGAAGACCATTTTCCAATAAACTTTTGCATAACAAAGACTAAATGTTTATATATATAAATATATAAAACATCCTTTTATAGGTAAAATCATATCTTAAAAACACTTCAGTAATATGATTTGAAAAACATGATGACATGTCCCTTTCTTTTGGTAAGAAATAACTTCATAAAAAAATATGAATAAACATTGCATGTCTTACATTCTACAAGTCACAACATTCTGCTGACCATAACATTATATTTATATTTTACACTTACACTCATTTCATTTGTTTATACACAGATGGAAGATATCGTACTACTCACTGAGTAGTATAGGCATGTTTCCCAGGTCGTCTTAGATGGTGGTGAGGTTCGACAGATCAGGGTGTGTCGAGCGCACCATTTTCATCAAAGGGACCCTCCAAATGCCATTAGACCATACTTGCACCATGTTGGCTTCTATGACATTGTCGTATCATATTTCACATTTGTCAACCATCACCTTCTTGTTTCCCTCATGGAGTGGTGGAGACCAGAGATAGACAAATTCCACCTGCCTGAGGGATAGAGGACCATCACCCTCTAAGATGTGGAAGTGCCTCTCGATCTTCCTATCTAGGGGGAACCCGTTATTGGACCCACCCATGCATATTTCCATGCCTTTTCTCAGTGATTATTAGGCGTAGACATTTTGGATGACCATAGGGATATAAATGGCGGGTTGATATCTATGACCTAGAGGAGGAACAGATTCCACATTTACCTGATGACATTGATGATTAGACTGTCATGTGTTATGCCTGTACATATATATTACAACTCATTGGAGGGACCCTATTTGTTGATCACTAAAGGGTGCATGTGAAAATGATGTATCTATCTCTACAGGAGGACTTTGATTGGGTTGGGACATATAGTTGGAGATTATCCTGCTTGGAATACATATATAGAGCATTATACAGGGTATCCCGCAGTGACTACACAGATCTCAGGGGACGTGTCATCCTTCTTTATATTTGAGAAAAGGAGTTCATCCCCTCATTCTTCCCTAAAATTGTTGGTCTGCTGCTCGCTATGGATGTGCGGCATGAAGCTCCATGTAGACGCTGGTATGATCTATCATATCTATTGGTTTCTAATTCTACTAGGATTTATTGAATTTAATTTCTCATTATTTTTCACTTTTGATGTTGTATTTTATAGGTGGTGTCAGAGAAATAATTTCTGCACGGTTCTAACACACCATTTGGGTGTATATCACCTCACGTTGGATTGTCTCTTACCCAACCAGGTATGTATATACAATCTATCACTACCTAAAAAATTTAATAATAGCATCAATTTTGGTTTTTAGTAAGAATATTTTTTAACAAAGGTCACATGTCCTTTCAGATTACATGGATGCCATACTGGACTATACTAGACCAGTTTCCACGATACTGCACTATTGGACTTGATGATGTTATGGTTGTAGTTCCCCTCATTCACTTTCATATTATTGAGTGGCAGTAGTCTGATAGAGTCATGCACCAGTTTTTCAATGTTCAGTTGATTCCATTTCTGCTGAGATAGACAGAGAAGCTTCATGAAGTGAAGCTGATAGGGAGGCAAGATGAGGACTGGCACTGAGTATATACTAACTATCTCTACTGTTGGTGTAGACATGTAGAGTTTCATATCCACGGTGTACCTACGATGCGGTTCTTTCTTTCAGAGCAGGTTGAGTGTGATCCATGGTATAGACTGTAGTATGTACTGTATCTTACCCAACATGGTAGAGAGATTCATAAGATTTAAGTCAATAAATTTCCATTAGTTTGTTTATTGAACTATTTTCTAATTCTTTTTGAATCTCTTTATAGGGTACTCACTTAGAGCATCTTGTTCCCATGAGTGATGAAGAGGAGGAGGGGGTCTTTAGCCGGGAAACGGTCCTTGCTAAAGCGCTGGAGATGATGTCATCTTATCATGTACTTTCCAAGAGCATCTTCAAGAGTCCAACCTAGAGAGAGGAGGTTCCTACCCTAGAAGAACATCCTCCAGTAGCTTCTGGTGCTGAGGATCCACAACAACGATGATGTAGATAGCATCGTGCAACACATGAGGCCTCACTTGTTCTAGAGGATGGCCCTCTAGCAGTCCAGTTTCAGCTGATTAAGGATGTGCTTTAGGTGACATGGGATCTATCTTTATTGACAAGATATCTATAGTTCTCTCCAGATTAGGGTCCAGATCCATAACAACCTTGGAGTCCAGATCCATTGTAGCCTTGGGGTTCATATCCATCGTAGGCTTTTTTCCCCACTACAATGATGGTAGGTCCTTCTACTAACCTAGTGGGAGAAGGATCCAAAGCATAATACAACATGCAGTTGACACCTCCTCCCACTAACACATACCTGGAGCATGTGACAGTTGAGATTCCAGTTCCCAAGGATCATCCCTCTCCAGGTCATCAGACTCCACCCCAGCACGGAGCTTGGAGATCTCGATTCATGCATCCCCTTCACAAACCACCATGTGGTATGGAATATCCTCCTCATAGACATAGTCATTTATTATAATTGTTTATGTATATGTTTTATGTGTATTCATATTAAGATATTGTCATTACTATCAACTCTTTTTACATGTTTATTTAGTGTTTTAGTTTTCATTAATATTTTAGGCACAATTTATATTTTACAGCTTTCAAAGTTGACTAATTAAAACATATGAATAATTATTAAATTTCAAGTAGGTAACTTTAAAATCTTATAAAATATATAGTATAAAAACAATCTAAATAAAATTCAAAATATAGACTAAACGTCTATTTTTTTTTTTGAAAAAAATGAGTTTCATAAATAAAATAAATAAATGAAAATGGGAGGAATGTAAAAAAATATTATAAATACCATTTTAATGGTTTAAAAAAAATACTAAAATTTAATTTTTAATAAAATATTGATGAAGTTGGAACATTGTACATTGAAACTAACCCAAGATATTGAACCCTACTAAAGACAAATTTTCTCTTCCATGATAATTTCTCTCTTAAAGACCCATTTTTACCCATTGATATTTATATCAACTAGAAGATAACCCAAAACCCATACTTAGTTCTTAAAAATGTCTCAAATTTGAGCGCCAAAAAATCTATTTCTTAAAAACATAACATTTTCACTTTCAAATGTTATTGATACAATTCTAAACAACATAATATATATATATATATATATATATATATCATAACATATAAATCTGTATATTTCTAAATATAATAATGTATATTATTAAATTATTATTATTTTAGTAGAAAGGCAACAGACGCGCTACCGCCTTTCGATGAGACCGAAAGGCAGTAGGCATGTCACCTCCTTTGGACTGGACTGAAAGACGATAGCGTGCGTGCCACCTTTAATACATATTTTTTAAAATATTTTTATCCTATACATTTTTTAATTTTTTTTTACAGAAAAAATATTAAAAAAAACTTAATTGAAGTACAATGCCATCACCCCAAGGTGAAACAAAAGGCCCAAATCCCCCCAACAATAACAACAAGGAAAAATGGGTCCGAGAACCCTCATGAAGCCCAAACAACCAACCAAAAGAAAACAATGTGGATAAACCTCGCAAACCTCATCCAACCCATTGTATGGAAAACATGCCTGAGAAATATATCGAAGCCCAAACAGACAATGTCAGAAAAAAGCCTGAGAAAGCTCACAAAACCCAATCAAACCTGATAAACAACACCCACCACCCATATCAATCACCAATTCCAACACCCAACTCCCCCCATCACCTAATACCCACCTTCTACCTCCATCAGCCAACACCCTACCCCATCACCAACACGCAGCAGCCCAACACCCATCTACAACCCAATAAAAACGATCAGCTCTAGATTCAAAAAACTTCATCTTCCTACTCCCAAAGCTGCTTCAGCAAAACCACAACTCCTCCAGCATCAAGCTCCAGCATTCGAAGTACACCACCAACCAGCCCATCTCCCAGCATCCAGCATCCATCATCCAAAGAACAACACCTTCAGCTCCCAAACCAGAACCCAACAGGACAACCAAACAATATCCCCCCGCACCTCCAAGCAAAAAAAAGAATATCCAACCCTCCAACCATCACATCACATCATTCCCACAGCCAGATCCTCTTAGTATCTCTCAACATCCACCTTCAGAACCCCACCTGTATCAAACAACACCTAGAAGCTGTCACCCAAGCATCCAACAACATACCCCAATAGCCCCACCAATTGTGACATCACCCAGCAAGCAGCACCCCACATTCCAACAGCCAGCCCAACATCCTAGTCCAGCACCCAACATCCAAATCTGGAACCCATCACCACCATCTACAACCCCCAGCTTTCGAACTAGCTCCCAACAACTCGCAGAAACTCCCAACACGATCCACAAACACCCAACATCTCCCATCACCATGTCCAACAAACTGAACCAGCTCTTGGCACTCCTAGTAGTAGAAAACTGAACCCATATTTGAACACCTAGATTCAGAAATAAAACCCCAACAACTCAAAATCCTAGCAGAAACGACAGCCTCCATAACCACACCCATCCACATCAGCAAAACCAGCCACACTAGCACCATTCCACACCTCCCATCCCAACTCCAGTCACAAAACCAGCAGTCACAGAACTGGCTTGAGAAAGCCTGAACCAATCCAACACAAGCAACAGATAGCCCCCGCATGAGCAACTATCACCACTTATATGAACCTCGTATTAGAGCCAACATACCTTCAATGATGAAGCCCCAATGTGCCAACTTCATAATCTAGAAAACTCATAGCTTCCCCATGCCCTTAGCCACATGGAACCAAAAGCACCCTCCAGAACACCAAGGCTAGTACGAGAGTATCATCGTCCCAACCCATCAGTTCACATGCACCAACAGCGATCTAGAACCAAAAAAAACCCACATGGGAAATAAAAGGAAGAATCCACACACCATTGTAAAAAGCACTCAACAAAAATAGAAACACTATAGAATACGAATAAGAGAACCTGAAAAACACAAGCTCGAACCAAAACAACCACTGAGGATGAAGGAAAACAATCATATGAATGTTGATGATCAACACCGAGTGACCACCTCCCTAAACCCCTAATCATCAACCAACAAATTTGTGACCAACAGCTGATAAAATCAAATAGCAACCACTGATGTAAAAAAAATAGAGAAACAACCAAAGGAAAACCCAACCATTGATCAAAGTTCGATGAAGACCCACCTGAGAAATGAAACTAGAACACTGTTGGACAACGAATCCGATGATGATTATGAGGCACACCGATCCCAAAGAAATCTACAGTCCTGATGAGGTATCATCCATAAAGTCAACTTTGATCCTAGAGAACCATGTGCGCCTACATCTGGCACAAAACCCTCAACCCCTCACGTGCTCCTGACACCCCAACGGAAGGACCGACATGTGCCACCAGCAACAACCTCAATAAAAGAGATCTTGAACATGCGTTAAGGCCTCACACCCATGCCGAAAATGATAACCTCATGAAAAGGATGAAGGAAACTGATAGCCAACAAAGCATCACTGACCAACGAGCCACCAACATCAAACCTCCCCTCTGACCATGAACAACCAGAACCCAGTAACCAATGGATCTGAAGAGCAAAAAATGAAGAACCAAGAGAATTGCCTACCGAGGAGGTAGGCGATGACAAACACAAGCATCCCCCCATAAACTAGTAGGATCCATGTGCAGACCGTCTATGAACATCCCATACCAAATCCACACAACAAACAAGTTCACAACACCAACATAAACAATCGACGAACCAACAAAAACAAAAAACACCCACCAGTGAAAATCCCCATCAACAAGTGCCAACCAACGATGGAAAGCTGGCTAAAACACTAGGATACTTGGTTCCAAATCATAGAAGAAAAATCACCATGGGCATGGGGCTCCCGATAGATACAAAATCTCAATTGGGTTCTCCTTAAGAGATGGGGTTTTTAGAGTTTTTGAACTTTTTTAGTGGTTTTATGGGTTATTTTATTTTTTAGATTTTTGTTATTATTTTTATGGGTTTTTAAATATTTTTAGGTATTTTATGGTTTTCATGGGTTTTTTAGGGTTTTTAGGGGTTTTTAAAGTTTTCATGGATTTTTATTGTTTTTCAAGATTTTTATGATTTTAGGGGGTTTTTGGTTTTTTAGGGAATTTGAAGGTTTTTAGGGTTTTTTGGGGGATTTAGGTTTTTAGGGTTTTTTAGGGTTTTTAGGTTCTTTTAGGATTTTAGGGTTATTTGAGTTTTTAGGGTTTTAAGGATTTTTACAATTTTTAATGTTTTTATGGGTTTTAAGGGTTTTTGGAGTTTTTACTGGTTTTAGGTTTTTTTAAGGTTTCTAGGGGTTTTGATGGGTTTCAAGGGGTTTTCAGGGTTTTTTTGGTTTTTTACATTTTCATGGATTTTTAGGGGTTTTTTATGATTTTTATGGTTTTTATTGTTTCTTAGGGTTTTTAGGGATATTTAGGGGTTTTAAAATTTTTCAAGGGGTGTTTGGGTTTTTATGGTTATTATATTTTTTTGGTTTAAGGGTTTTATTTTGATTTTTTTATGTGTTTAAAGGATTTTTAGAGCTTTTTAATGTTTTAGTGATTTTTAGGGTTTTTATGGTTTTCAAGGTTCTTTCTTGGTTTTAAGGGTTTTGTATGTTTTCATGTATTTTTTTTGGGGGGGGGGGGTAGGATTTTTATGGTTTTGGGCCTTTTTTAGGTTTCTTAGTGATTTTAGGGGTTTTAAGTGGTGTTTAGGGGTTTTTAGGCCTTTTAAGGTCCTTTTGGGTTTTATGGTTTATTTTGAATTTTTTAGGGTTTTATGGTGTTTAGTGTTTTATAATGTTAATAGGTGGTTTAATGGTTTTTATATATTTTAGTGGTTTTTAAGGTTTTTATGGGTTTTTAGGGGTTTTAAAGATTTTTTGGGGCTTTTATGGTTTTCAGGGTTTTTTCATGTTTTTTTGGGGGTTTTATGTTTTCAAGGATTTTTAGGGATTTTTTAGAATTTTTATGGTTTTATGGTTTTTAGTGATTTTGAGAGGTTTTTAGGGGTTTTCATGGGTTTTTAGGGTTTGTAGGGTTTTTAGGTTCTTTTTAGGTTTTTAGGGTTTTTAGAGTTTTTAATGGTTTTTATGGTTTTTATGGGTTATTAGGGTTTTTATGGGTTATTAGGGTTTTTAAGGTTTTTAGGGGTCTTTAGGGTTTTTAATGGTTGTTAAGGGTTTTTTACATTTTCTGAGATTTTTAGGGTTTTTTAAATATTTTTATGGTTTTTAGGGTATTTTAGGGTTTTTTTTGGGATTTTGAAGGGTTTTGGGGCTTTCCAAGAGTTTATAGGGGTTTTAAGGGGTTTTAGGGTCTTTTGGGTTTTTAGGGGATTTTTATTTTTTAGGTTATTTAAGGTTTCATAGGGTTTTAATGGATTTTTAGTATTACTAACATTATTAGGGGTTTTAAGGGTTTTTAGAGTTTTCAGTAGTTTTTTAGGGTTTTTATGGGTTTTTAGGGTTTTTAAGGTTTCAGGTGTTTTTATAGTTTTTAGGGTATTTAAGGGTTTTTAGGGTTTTTTATGTTTTTATGGAGTTTATGGGGTTTTTAGGATTTTTATGGTTTTTATAGTTTTAGGGATTTTAGGGATTTTGAAGATTTTTAGGGTTTTCAAGGGTTTTCAGGATTATAGGATCTTTTGGGGTTTTTTTGGTTTTTTAGAGTTTTTCAACAATTTAAGGGGTTTAAGGTTTTTATATTTTTTATTGGTTTTAGGGTTTTTATGTGTTTTTTTGGGGTTTTATGGTTTTCAGAGGGTTTTTCTGATTTTTTGGGTTTTTTTATGTTTTCATGGATTTTTAGGCGTTTTTTAGGATTTTTATTGTTTTTACGATTTTTATGGATTTGGGGGATTTTAAGGGTTTTTCTAGGGTTTTTCCGGGTTTTAGGGTTTTAAGGGTTTTTAGAGTTTTTATTGTTTTATCATTTTTAGGGGTTTTAAGTGTATCTAGAGTTTTTAGTGTGTTTTTAGGGTTTTTATGGGCTTTTTAGGTTTTTAAGATTTTTTGGGTTTTTATGGTTTTCAGGGGTTTTCGTAGAGTTTTTTACATTTTCATGGTATTTTAGGTTTTTTTGTGGTCCTTTATGGTTTTTATGGATTTTGAGGGGTTTTAATGTTTTCAAGGGTTTTAAGGGATTTTTGGGTCTTTGGGGGGTTTTATGGTTTTTTGGGTTTTTAAGGGTTTTTCAGATTTTTTTAACGTTTTTAGAGGATTTAAGGGTCTTTATAGTTTTTAGGGGTTTTTATGGATTTTATGGGTTTTTAGTGTTTTTTATGGTTTTGGGGGTTATGAATTTTTTTGCAAGGCAGGGGTGTTGGGGTTAGGGGGTGGGGGTTTATGGTTATCATGGGTTTTTAGGGTTATTAGGGTTTTTTACATTTTTATGGACATTTAGTGGGGTTTTAGGATTTTTAATTTTTTTAGGGTTTTGGGTTTTTAGGATTTTAAGGTATTTTTAGGGATTTTAGGGTGTTTTAAGGAGTTTTCAGGGGTTTCAGTTTTTCTGGTTTTTTAATGTCTTTTTTGATTTTTTTTATTTTTTTAGGGTTTTTAGAGTTTTTTTAAAGTTTTTATGGGTTGTATGGATTTTTAAGTTTTTTAGTGGATTTTTAGGGTTTTAGTGGGTTTTAGGGGTTTTATGGGTTTTAGGGGTTTTTATAGTTTTCAGGGGTTTTTAGGGTTTTTACAGTCTTTCGCATTTTCATGGATTTTGAAGGGTTTTTTAGGTTTTTTATGGATTTTAGGAATTTTGAGGGTTTTAGGATTTTTTGAGTTTTTTGGGGGTTTTACAATTTTTAGAGTTTTAATGTTTTTAGGGAAAGGAAGCTGTAGGACCAGGATATTCCTAGCACCTCAATGTTTATAAAAGAAAAGAAAATCAGACAAGGGTATGTGGGGTCAAACCACCCACACCAAAAAGTCCTAAACCCCCTAGACACCAAAGTCCAAAAGACCCAAAAGACAATGAGAACAAAACAGAAGTTACAAATCAACTTCTCCATGCCCAAAAGGATCCCCATCAACACCATAACCAGAGGAATCATTGGACTCCACCGACTCCCATTCAGAAGATTCATATTTATTAAGGAAGGTTGTGTAATACTCTCTGAGATTCCATTTCTCCACATTCAGCTGCACCTTGCCAGACCGACCTTCCCTTCCATGGGCATCTCCCTCAGCTTTTCTTTCCTTGGAGGAGGCTCTGGTAGCAATTGGCCTGGGAAGGGAAGAATAGTCCCTCCTTATTCTCTGCTTCAATGGTGGTTCTCCAAGCCCCGCCTTCTTGCTTTTTAGCACATCATCAGCACTCGACACCCTAGGCTTGAGATTCCCATCCTTCCTATGATCAACAACGGCATGATCAACCTCACCTCCATAACTACCGGGTCCAGGAATAAGGTAATTGTTAGACTGCGACTTCCTCTTATGGGGGCATGAGTCCAAGATAGAAGAACTAGGGGGACCCATTGAATACTTCTCCCCTTATCCTAGCCAAATTAGCATTCAAGATGTCATCATGATCCCCAAAGAGGTCCCCTGACCTTATATGTTCATCATTCTCATTCCAAATGAAGATCACATCCTATTGCAAGTCTGGATTTTGTAGGTTCTATTTTTGATGCTGCTCAAAGGGTATTTCCAAACAATCCAACATTATCTTTTTAGACAAATCAACACACGGAGGTATAGTCTCAAATACAACAAGGGAAAGGCTCAGATCAGGTTTCTCAATAGTCCTCCTAACTGCATGAAGGTTTTCAGACTCATGTTACCCAGGCTGAGGGGCATCAATCAGACCGTACCCAAGCTTAGAATCATCATCCAACACCTTCTCTAACATTTTCTCAGTTGGTAAGGGATTATGATCCACTCCCACTTGCCTCATACCCTCACAAAAAGGAAGCAGAGTCATCTGTTGTAGGTCAATAGGGAGTTCAGAATCATCCTTAACCACCACGACCTGCAATTCTTGGCTCACAATACTACCCTTCTCATTTCCCATAGATTCCTTAGGATCAAAGGACACAAACTGATTAGATGTTAATACCAACTCTTGTCCCAATATGTTTCCTTGCACAACAATGGCTGGAGGATTTGTCAGTGGCTCCCTCACCATCCCTTCACCAATGAGGCTCGGGTTCTCACTGTCATCCCTGATAGAATCAACTAGAAAAATAAATTCCATAACCCCATATTTATCAGAATCTTCACCCCCCACATCACTGGAGGAAGGGGAATCACCCAGAAGTCCCAGGTCACCCTTTAGTTGCTTGAATATTCTCTTTACCATAGCTTCATATTGATTCCCCTTAGCACCCTGTTAGGAGGAGGGTCCCCCTTCTTCCACCCTATCATCCCTCCCTACGTCCAGCAGGGTATCCCGTAGAGTTTCCTCCCTTGCTTCAAGCTTAGTTGTCAACCCTAACCTTGGAGAGATGACTCGTTGTTCACTCTCAGCCACAAGACACTCACTAAACCTACATTTGCAATCCCTTTTCACATGGCCAATTGTAAAACAAGATTCACAGTAGCTCACCCATTCTTCAAACAGTACTGGTTGCTTCCACCGAAGCTCCTCACCAATTTCAATCCAACCAAATTCAACTGGATCTTTCGAAACATCGTTTTCAACATAGACCCTCAGAGAAATTTGGTGGTAGAGGTCCCTACTACTATCCAGACATAAAAAACTTCCAAACTAATTTCCCAACATTGTAATAATTGAAAGGTTTTGAAAGGGGAGGGGGTTTTTAAGAAACCGCACCCAAATTTCCATCAACAGGGAATCATTATACAGATGTAAGTCAAATTTCCACTGGAAGAGGGATAATTGGGAAGCATCACATCTATGAGGATCCATAGACCAGGCCCAAATAAGATCCTCCTTAAAAGAAAACCGAATCAAAATGTGATAGGAATCGACCAAACCAACAGTGGCACGGTCCCAGAGATCCCAGTGTTCAAACAAAAACCGGTCAAAAACATCAACCGGGGGGAACCAATTTAAGAACCAACCTACCAGGGTCAGATTATGTAGGGCAGAAGCCTTGTTGAACTCCGCAATTGACAATGGAAGCTTTGGAAGAACTTCATGCAAGCATGGCACCTTAGGGAGAAGCTAATCCGTGGAAAAGATAGAAGCGAGTTAGGATCCATGAAAGGGATAAAATATCTGTCTTTATCAAGAAGCAGAGAAGGCCCCTCCCCTACCGAGGGGAGAGGTAAAGTTTTTTAGTGGGTTTTTATGGTTTTTAGGGGTTTTTATGGTTTTTAGGGGATTTTTAGTGTTTTTAAGGTTTTTTACGTTTTCATGGATTTTTAGGGGGGTTTTGTATTTTTATGATTTTTAGGGTTTTTAGGTTTTTTAGGGACTTGAGGGTTTTTAGGGGGTTTCAAGGGTTTTAATGTATTTCAGGTGTTTTCAAGGTTTTAGGGTCTTTTTGGGTTTTTAAGATCTTTTTGAGTTTTTTTGGGTTTTAAGCATTTCTAAATTTTTAACGTTTTTATGTGTTTGAAATTGTATTAAGGTTTTTATTGGTTTTTAAAGGTTTTAGGGGTATTTATGGTCTTTAGGGGGTTTTCAAGGTTCTTAGTGTTTTTTACATTTTTATGGATTCTAAGGGTTTTTTTATGATTTTTATGGATTTTAGGGTTTTTATGGCTTTTTCGGTGTTTTTAAGGTTTTTAGGGATTTTCAAGGTTTTTAGGGGCTTTTGTGTGTTTTTAGGTTTTTTTTATTTTTTTTAGTTTTTTATAGTTTTTAATGTTTTTAGGGATTTTAAGAGATTTCAGATCTTTCAGTGGGATTTTAGTGTTTTTATGGTTATTTAGGGTTTTAAGGGTTTTAGGGGTTTTTCAGGGGTTTTTATGTCTTCCTGAATTTTTAGGTTTTTTTAGGTTTTTTATGGTTTTTATGGTTTTTAGGGTTTTTAGGGATTTTTGGGATTTTGAAGGTTTTTTGGGTTTTCAAGGGTTTTAGGGTTTTTAGTGTTTTTAGGGTCTTTTTGGTTTTAGGGTTTTTTTGAGTTTTTAGTGGTTTTATTGTTTTCTTAGAGTTTTTTAACATTTTAGAGTTTTTAAGGTTTTTTAGAGTTTTTAGTTGGTTTTTAGGGATTTTACGGGTATTTAGGGTTATTTAAGATATTTGGGTTTTTTTTTGGTTTTTAGGGGGTTTTCAGGGTTTTTAGGGTTTTTTATGTTTCCATGCACTTTTAGGGGTTTTTTGGTATTTTTATGGTTCTTAGGATTTTTAGTGTTTCTAGGGATTTTGAGGGCTTCTGGGGTTTTTCATGGGGTTTTAGGGTTTTAGGGTTAAGGGTTTTTTTCAATTTTTAGGGTTTTCAAGTTTTTTTAGAGTTTTTTAACGTTTTTTGGTGTTTTATGTGTTTTTAGAGTTTTTAGTGGGTTTTAGGGGTTTTATGGATTTTTATGATTTTTTAAGAGTTTTGGGGTGTTTGTGGTTTTCAATGGTTTTTTTGGGGTTTTTAGAGTTTTTTATGTTTTCATGGATTTTTAGAGGTTTTTTAGGATTTTTGTGTTTTTTAGGATTTCTAAGGATTTTGAGGGTTTTTAGGGGTTTTTAGTGGTTTTAGGGTTTCTAGGGTTTTTCAGGGTTTTAAGGGTCTTTTGGGTTTTAGTGTTTTTTTGAGTTTTTTGGGGTTTTGAAATTTTTTAGAGTTTTTTATCATTTTAAGGGTTTTTAGTATGTTTATATATTTTATTGGTTTTAGTGTTTTATCAATTTTTATGGTTTTTAAAGGTTTTTATTGCTTTAGGTGTTTTTCAAGGGTTTTAGGGTTTAAATGTTTTCATTGATTTTGAGGGTTTATAGGGTTTTTCAATATTTTTTGGGTTTTTTTGGGTCTTTTAGGTGTTTTATGTTTTTTTTAGTTTATAGTGGTATTAAGGTTTTATAGTTTTTAACGTTTTTATAGGTTTTAAGTGTTTTTATAGTTTTTAGTGCTTTTTAGTATTTTTATGTATTTTTAAGGTTTTTAGTGGTTTTATGGATTTTTAGGGGGTTTTCAAGGTTTTTAGGTTTTTCGACGTTTTTATGGATTTTTAGGGGGTTCAAATTTTATTGTTTTTTGGGTGTTTTTTGGTTTTGGGTCTTTTTTTTGTGTTTTTCGGGTTTTGATGGTCTTTTGGGAGTTTTAGGGGTTTTTTTGAGTTTTTAGTGTTTTTAAGGTTTTTATTGTATTTTTACATTTTTAGGGGTTTAAAGGGTTTTAAGAGCTTTTAGTGGACTTTAGGGTTTTTATGGGTTTTTAGTGATTTTTTAACATTTTTATGGTTTTTATGGTTTTCAAGGGTTTTTTAGGGATTTTAGAGCCATTACGTTTTCATGGATTTTTAGGGGCTTTTAGGGGCAAGGAAGATGCGAGGGTCGGGCTATTCTCGCCCCCCCCCCCAAATTTATTAGAAAGGAAAAAAAGGAGACACAACTGACAAGGGAGGGCAGGGGTCAAACGACCCACACCCAAAAACCCCTTACAACCCACGCAAGAAAAAGAGAAACAAAGAAAAAGACTCAAGAACCAGACACAACAACGGCATCATCACGTCACATCCAGCCCGTACCAGCATCCAGGGGTTTCTTAGGGGTTTTTAGAGTTTTTATGTTTTCATTGACATTTAGGGTGTTTTATTATTTTTATGGTTTTTCGGTTTTTAGGTTTTCTTGGGATTTTGATGATTTTTACAAATTTTCAGGGGTTTTATTGTTTTTCAGGGTTCTTAGGGTCTTTTGGGATTTTAGGTTTTTTTTTGAATTTTTTAGGGGTTTAAAGGTTTTTTGAGTTTTTTGACATTTCTAAGTGGTTAAGTGTTTTTAGAGTTTTTAGTGTGTTTTTAGTATTTTTAGGGTTTTTTATGTTTTCATGGAATTTTATTGGCTTTTTAGGAATTTTATATGTTTTACAGTCTTGATGGATTTTGAGGGGTTTTAGGGGTTTTCAGACCTTTTAGGGTCTTATTGGGTTTTAGGTTTTTTTTTGCTTTTAGGGTTTTTTTCTAGAGTTCTTTAACGTTTTTAAGGGTTTTACGGTTTTTTTTTGAGTTTTTTAGGGTTTTTAGAGTTTTCTAGAGTTATTTAACCTTTTTAGGGGTTTTGAGGGGTTTTAGAGTTTTTAGCGGGGTTTTAGGGTTTTTATGGGGTTTTAAGGATTTTAGGGGGTTATATGGTTTTTGGGTGTTTTTAGGGTTTTTAGGGGCTTTTATGTTTTCATGGATTTTTAGGGTTTTTAGGATTTTTATGGTTTTTTGGGTTTTTAGGGTTCTTTTACTTTGTTAGGGGTTTTAAGGGTTTTTACAGTTTTTAACATTTTTTAGGAGTTGTAAGGGTTTTTAGAGCTTTTTGTGGTTTTTTGGGGGGTTTTGGCGGTTTAGGGTTTTCTATGGTTTTAGGGCTTTTTATGGTTTTCAGGGGGTTTAGGGTTTTTAGGGTTTTTTACGTTATCCTGGATTTTTAAATTTTTTTAGGATTTTTAGTTTTTTACGGTTTTAGGGATTTTGTGATGTGAGAAGCATGGGGTAGTCCGATCTTCACGGCATAGGGCGATAGATGAAGGATGTGGGTCGGGGATAAGTGGTGAATGATAGGTATGGATAGCTGATACAAGTAGTAAATCAACACTATAAAGAGCATAACCTACTACTTAGAAAACAGACTCAAGGGAGGGGTGTGATGGGCAATCCATACAACAATGCACTTGGGTTGAGGCCCTAAATTGGGGGCTTTGTGATCTTGGATCACCAATCTAACTTGTAGATTGACAAGACAAGAATGCATAAGAGAAAAGGGAAAAAACTTGTACATTCCTCACATAATGGAGAGAAACAAAGCATAAGCTCTCAAATAAATCATGAATAAAAATACAATGCCATGGGGTGGCTATTTATAGCCAAGGGGTGATAAAATAGTCAGGGCCATAATACCCTAAATTCATAAAGGCTAAATCTACCTTAACCCCTTAAAGTAGAAAAGATAAAGTCTAACAAAGACTTTTGGAAAAAGTAGCACACGCCTTTCCACCCATAGCACATCGGATTTGACTTTGAGTACCTAGCCCACCGGATTTCACTTTGGTGTCCAATGATTCCAGTCTAGAATTTTCCATGTGGGTAAGGCTTCTAAAATTCGTGCAACCATGTGGGAAAAACTTTAAACATCATATTTGGGCTTGAATATGTGAGATAACAGGCCCATTTTCTCCATCCATGCAAGGCAAGATCCATTGGACCTTTAATGAAGCAAGATGGTCACCCATTGTAGCATTGGGCCTCTTTAATCTCTCCCGCATAATTGGGACTTGAAAATCCAACTCCTCCTCCCATGTAATTGAATTGGTGCCTTTAACATGGTTCTCATCATTTTAAGGGGTTTTAGGGTTTTTTAATAGTTTTTATGATTTTATGGGTTTTTAGGGTTTTGGGTGTCTTTTTGGGTTTTAAGGGGTTTTATAGTTTTTAGTGGGGTTTTAGTGTTTTTTAAGGTTTTTGTGGTTTTTTATAGTTTTTAGGGGCTTTTTAGGGTATTTAAGGTTTTTCTAGGATTTCAGGGGGTTTAGGGTTTTTCAGGCAGTTTTAGGATATTTATGCTCTTTCAGGGTTTTTTGGGATGTTTTGGGTTTTTTTTAAGTTTTTAGGGGTTTTATAGTTTTTAACATTTTTTAGGGGTTTAGTTTTTTTATTGGGGTTTTAGGGGTTTTATGGGTTTTTTATGGGGTTTTAAGGTTTTAGGGGGTTTTATGGTTATCACGGAGTTATTAGGGTTTTTAGGGCTTTTTAAGTTTTCATGAATTCTTAGGAGTTTTTTAGGATTTTTATAGTTTTGAGGTTTTTTTGGGTTTTTAGATATTTTGAGAGTTTTTATGGTTTTTAAGGTTTTCATGGGGTTTAGGGTCTTTTGGGTTTTTTCATGGTTTTTAGGGTATTTTGGGTTTTTAGGGTTATTTTGAGTTTTTTAGGGTTTTTTATGGTTTTTATAGTTTTTAATGTTTTTAGGGGTTTTTAGGTTTTATAGAGTTTTTATTGGGTTTTTATGGTTTTTGAGGGGTTTTTGAGGGGTTTTTAAGGGTTTTTAAGGGTTTTAGGGTTTTTTACGTTTTCATGGATTTTAGGGTTTTTTTTTGGATTCTTATGATCTTCTAGAGTTTTTATATATTTGGTGGGGGGGTGTTATGGGTTTTAGAGGTTTTTGGGGGTTTTTTTTCAAGCCTTTTAAGTTCTTTTTGGGTTTTTAGGGGTGTTTTTAGGGTTTTTATGGTTTTTAGAGTTTTTTTTACAGTTTTTAGGGTTTTAATGGTTTTTAGAGTTTTTAGTTGTTTTTATAGTTTTATGGGTTTTTAATGTTTTTAGGTTTTATGGTTTTCAGGGGGATTTCATGGTTTTAGGGTTTTTTACATTTTCATGGAATTTTAGGGGCGATTAAGGATTTTTATAGTTTTTAGGGTTTTTAGGTTTTTTAGTGATCTTGAGGGTTTTGAGGTTTTAGGGTTTTTCAGGAATTTATGGTTTTTTAGGTTTTAGTTTTTTTTTGATTTTTTAGGGGTTTAATGGTTTTTTTGAGATTTTTAATGATTTTGAGGTTTTAAGGTTTTTTTGAATTTTTATTGGTTTTTAGGGCAAATAAGATGCGAGGGTCAGGCTATTCCCAACTCCCCAAGTTTATTAGAAAGAAAAAAAGATACCCAATTGACAAGGGAGGGGAGGGGTCAAACGACCCACACCCAAAAACCCCTTACAACCCACTCCAAAAAAAGGAAAAAACAAAAAAGGAAAACCACACAGAGAGAAGAAGAAAGAGAGGCAGGAGCATCAATTTAGAGGTCAGAAGTCTCCATCCCCATACGGGTCCCCATCAGCACCATATCCAGTTGAAGCATCTGACTCCACCGACTCCCATTCAGATGATTCATATTGTTTGAGGAATGGGGTGTAGTAATCTCTGAGGCATTGCAGCTTTACATCAAACAGCACCTGCTCCACATTCAGCTTCTTCTTAGCAGACCGCACCACCATGCCAGAGGAGTTCTTCACAGCTTTACCGGATGCCCTAGTGGCCACTGTCTTTGGCAGGGAGGAATAGCCCTTCCTCAGATTCCTCTTTCGTTGGTTAGATGTGACACTAGTAGAGAATTTATCCTGAACAGGGATAATGGTGTCCTCTTTATTAATATAGAAAACAGTGTGGATTGGCCCCTCAATAGCCCCCTCACCAAATGAACCACATGTAATGTTCTCTTCACCAAGAGGGATTTTATGGGTTTTTATGGTTTCTTAAGGTTGTTAGGTGTTTTTATGATTTTCATGGGGTTTTCATGGTTTTTAGGGGTTTTTACGTTTTCATGGATGATAAGATTTTTTTATGATTTTTATGGTTTTTTGGGGATTTAATGGTTTTTGGGATTTAGAGGTGTTTTAGGGGTTTTAGGGTTTTAAGGGGTTTTTAGGGTTTTTAGGGTCTTTTAGGGTTTTAACGGGTTTTTTTATTTTTTTAGGTTTTTAAGAGTTTTAGAGTATTTTAATAATTTTAGGTGTTTTAAGGGTTTTTAGTGGTTTTTAGTGTTTTTATGGGTTTTAGGGTTTTTTTATGGTTTTTAGGGGGTTTTCAGGTTTTTATAGATTTTTACGTTTTCTTGTATTTTTTGGGATTTTTTAGTATTTTTATGGTTTTTAAGATTTTTTAGGGATTTTGGGGATTTTGGGGGTTTTAGGGGTTCTTGGGACTTTTGGGTTTTTAGGGGCTTTTTTTAGTTTTTTAGGGTTTTAAGGTTTTTTAGATTTTTTAACATTTTTAGGGGTTTTAAGGGGTTTTATAATTTTTAGTGTTTTTAGGGTTTTTAAGGTTTTTAAGGGTTTTAATGGGTCTTATGGTTTTTAGAGGTTTTTAGGGTTTTTATATGGATTGTTAGGGTTTTTAGGGATTTTGTGAGTTTTAGGGTTTTTTTTGTTTTTAGGGTTTTTATGATTTTCATGTTATTTAGGGTCTTTTCAGGTTTTTAGGCATTTTTTCAGTTTTAAGGGGTTTAAAGGTTTTTTAGAGTTTTTTAACATTTTAGGGGTTTTATGGGGTTTTATAGTATTTAGTATTTTTTGAGGGTTTTTATGTATTTTTAGAGGTTTTAAGGTTTTTGGGGGGTTTTATGGTTTTTAGGAGTTTTTCAGGGTTTTTAGGGTGTTTTACATTTTCATGGATTTTAGGGGGCTTTTAGTATTTTTATGATTTTTGGTGTTTTTTTATTGTTTTTAGGGTTTTTATGGATTTTTAGGGTCTTATGTTTTATGTTTTTTTTTAAGTTTTTAGGGTTTTTTGACTTTTTTAGCATTTTTAGGGGTTTAAAGGTTTTTATAGTTTTTAGTGGGTTTTAGGGTTCTTACGGGGTTTTAAGGATTTTTAACGTTATTAGTGGTTTTTAGGTTTTTCAAGGTTTTTTCAGGATTTTTAGGATTTTTTATGTTTTTTATGGATTTTTAGGGGGGTTTTAGGATTTTTATAGTTTTTACGGTATTTAGTGTTTGGGGGATTTTCAGGGTTTTAATGGGTTTTTTTGGTTTTTTTGTTTTATAGGGGTTTTAGGGTCTTTTTGGGTTTTTATATTTTTTTTATTTTTTAGGGTTTTTAATGTTTTCTAGAGTCTTTTAACTTTTTAAGGTGTTTTCAGTGGGATTTTAGGCTTTTATTGGTTTTAGGGTTTCTAAAGGTTTTTAGGGGGTTTATGGTTTTCAAGGGGTTTTCTTGATTTTTAGAGTTTTTTATGTTTTCATGTATTTTTTGGGGTTTTCTATGATTTTTATAATTTTTAGGGTATTTTTTGGGTTTTTAGGGATTTTGAAGGTTTTTAGGCTTTTCTAGGGTTTTTATGATTTTTAGGATTTTTAGGGTCTTTTTGGGTTTTAGGGTTTTTTTTTATTTTTTTAGGATTTTTATGGTTTTTTAGAGTTTTTGAAAAACATTTGGGGTTTTAAGGGTTTTTTAGAGTTTTTAGTGGTTTTTAGGGTTTTATAAGGTTTTATGGTTTTTAAGGTTTTTTGGAGGGTTTTATGGTTTTCAAATATTTTTATGGTTTTCAGGTTTTTTTAGGGTTTTTATGGTTTTTATGTTTTCTTTTATTTTAGGGGTTTTTTAGGATTTTTATGGTTTTTTAGGATTTTTATGGTTTTTAAGGTTTTTTGGGTTTTTGGGGATTTTGAGGGATTTTGGGGTTTTTAGGGTTTTCACGTTTTTCACGCTTTTTTAGGGTCATTTGGGTTTTTAGGGTTTTTTGAGTTTTTTAGGGGTTTAAGGGTTTTTAGAGGTTTTTATCTTTTTAGGGGTTTGAGGGTTTTTAGAGTTTTTAGTGGGTTTTTAGGGTTTTTATGGATGTTTAGGGTTTTTAAGGATTTTAGGGGTTTTTACGGTTCTCAGGGGGTTTTTGGGGATTTTAGGTTTTTTACATTTTCATGGACTTTTAGGGGTTTTTAGGATTTTTATGGTCCTTTTTTTAGGGATTATGAGGGTTTTTAGGGTTTTTATTGGTTTTTAAGGTCTTTTTTTCTTTTTAGGTTTTTTTTACTTTTTAGGGTTTTTATTGGTTTTTAGGGTCTTTTTTTATTTTTTGGTTTTTTTAGAGTTTTAAAGTTTTAGGGGTTTAAAGGTTTTTTAGATTTTTAGTGGTTTTTTTGGTTTTTATGGGTTTTTAGGGTTTTTAAGGTGTTTAGTGGATTTTATGGTCTTCAGGGGTTTTTATGGGTTTTTTGGGTTTTTTTTGTTTTCATGGATTTTTAAGGGGTTTTTGGGCTTTTAAGGGGTTTTAGGAGTTTTTTGTATCTTTTTGGATTTTTAGGGTTTTTTAACATTTTTAGGGGTTTTAAGGGTTTGTAGTGTTTTTAGTGGGTTTTTAGGGTTTTTATGGGATTTTAGAGTTGTGTAAGGTTTTTAGGGGGTTTTATGGTTTTCAAGGGTTTTTTAAGGTTTTTCAAAAAAATTTACATTTTCATTGATTTTTTGTAGGTTTTTAGGATTTCTATGGGTTTTAGGGTTTTTAAGAATTTTGAGGTGTTTTAGAGTTTTAGGGATTTTTAGGGTTTTTTAGAGTTTTTAGAGTTTTTCTTGGTTTTTAGGGTTTTTTTGGGTTTTTCAAGGTTTTTATGGATTTTTAGAGTTTTTTCACATTTTTAGGGGTTTAAGGTTTTTTAGAGTTTTTAGTGGTTTTTTGGGGTTTTATGGGTTTTTACAGTTTTTAGCGGTTTTTATGGTTTTCTAGGGTAGATCGAGGTTTTTAGGTTTTTTACGTTGTCATGGAAGTTTAAGGGTTTTTAGGTTTTTTATGGGTTTCTGCATTTTTAGTGTTTTTAGGGGTTTTAGGGTTTTTAGGGGTTTTCAGAGTTTTTTAGGATTTTTTAGGGTTTTTGGGTCATTTTTGGATTTCAGAGGTTTTTGAGTGTTTTTAGGATTTTTAAGGTTTTTAGAGGGTTTTAACATTTTTTTGGGGGGTTTTAGGGTTTTTAGAGTTTTTAGTGGGGTTTTAGGGGTTTTATGGGTTTTTAGATTTTTTAAGGTTTTTAGGGGTTGTTATGGTTTTCAGGGGGTTTTCAGGGTTTTTAGGGTTTTTACCTTTTCATGTATTTTTAGCTTTTTATGTTTTTTAGTGTTTTTCATGTATTTTAGTGTCTCCTGTGTTTTAGGGTTTTTTTTGAGTTTCTAGTGTTTTTAAGGTTTTTTAGTTCTTTTTAAGGTTATTGGGGTTTTAAGGGTTTTTAGAGTTTTTAATGGTTTTTAGGATTTTTTGGGTTTTTAATGTTTTTAGGGGTTTTAATGGTTTTTTTGAGTTTTTCTAGGTTTTTATCATTTTTTATGTTTTCATGGATTTGTAGGGTTTTTTAGGATTTTTATGGTTTTTAGGGTTTTTTTGGATTTTTTTGGATTTTTATGATTTTTAGGGTTTTTCAGGTGTTTAGAGTTTTTAGATATATTCTGGGTTTTTAGGGTCTTTTTTGTTTTTTAGTATTTTTTTTAGTTTTTCATGTTTTTTATGGTTTTTAGAGTTTTAGTTGTTTTGGGGTTTTTTAGAGTTTTTATGGGTTTTTAGGATTTTTAAGGTTTTATGGGTTTTTAAGGTTTTCTTGGGATTTTCAGGATTTTTAGGGTTTTGTAAATTTTCATGAATATTTAAGGAATTTTTAGAATTTTAGGGTTTTCTAGGATTTTTAGAGATTTTGATGTTTTTTCAAAGGATTTTAGGGGTTTTTATGGTCTTTTTGGTTTCTTAATGTTTTTTTATGTTTTTTAGGATTTTAAAGGTTTTTTAGATTTTTTAATGTTTTTAGGGGTTTTAGAGTTTTTATTGTTTTTTGAGGTTTTATGGGTTCTTAGGGGGTTTAAAGTTTTTTTGGGGCTTTATGGTTTTCAGAGTTTTTTCAGGGTTTTTAGGGGTTTTTCCCGGATTTTAGGGTTTTTAGTATTTTTATGGTTTTTAGGGTTTTTTAGGGATATTAAAGATTTTTTCAAGGTTTTAGGGGTTTTCAAGGGTTTTTTTTGTTTTTATTGTTTCTTAGGGGTATTAGGATGATTTGGGTTTTTATGGGTTTTTTGATTGTTTTAGGGGTTTTTAGGGTTTTTATAGTTTTTAGTGGAGTTTAGGGGTTTTAATGGGTTCTTTTAGTTTTTAGGGGGTTTTATGGTTTTCATGGGTTTTTAAAAGATTTTTCCTTTTTAAGAGTTTTTAGGGGGTTTTAGTATTTTTATGGTGTTTTATGGTCCTTTAGGTTTTTAAGGTTTTTTTTGAGTTTTTTACGATTTTAAGGTTTTTAGAGTTTTTTAACATTTTTTGGGGTTTAAAGGGTTTTTAGAGATTTCAGTGGTTTTTTAAGGATTTTTTTGGGTTTTTTTTGTTTTTAAGGATTTTAGGGGGTTTTTTGATTTTTAGGGGGCTTTCAGGGTTTTTATTTTTTCATGGATTTTTATGAGTTTTTTAGGATTTTTATCGTTTTAAGGGTTTTTTGAGTTTTTGGGGATTTTGAGGGGTTTTATGCGTTTCAATGTTTTTAGGGTCTTTTTGAGATTTTGGGTTTTTTCTGAGTTTTTTAACGTTTTTTGGAGTCTTAAAGGTTTTTAGAGTTTTTAGTGGTTTTAGGGTTTTTTAAGTTTTGTAGGGGTTTTACGGGTTTTTAGATGGTTTTCAATGTTTTTTGAGTTTTTTACATTTTCATTGATTTTATGGGGGGTTTTTTGGATTTTAATGGTTTTTAGAGGTTTTTAGGGTTTTTAGGGATTTTGAGGGTTTTTTGGGTTTTAAGGGTTTTAGGGTTTTTTTAGTTTTTTAGGGTTTTAAAGCTTTTTATGGATTTAAAGGGTTCTTAGAGTTTTTAAGGTTTTTATGTGGTTTAAGGCTTTTTTAAGCTTTTTAGGTTTTTTATGTATTTCAGGTGATTTTATGTGTTTTTAGGGTTTTCCAGTGTTTTTAATTTCTTATTGGGGTTTTAGGGGTTTTTTTTGAGTTTTTTAGGATTTTTAAGGTTTTTTAGAGTTTTTACATTTTAGGGGTTTTAAGTAGTTTTAAGGTTTTTAGGGGTTTTATAGTTTTGAAGGGTTTTTCAAGGTTTTTGGGGTTTTTTATGTTTTCATAGATTTTTGAGGTTTTTAAATATTTGTATGTTTTTTAGGGTTTTTTTGGTTTTTAGGGATTTTTAGGGTTTATAGGACTTTTCAGGGGGGTTTAGGGGTTTTAGGGTTTTTAGGGTCTTTTGTGGGTTTTAGGGTTTTTTTGAGTTTTTTAGGGTTCTAAGGTCTTTTAGAGTTTTTAAATATTTTTAGGGGTATTTAGAGTTTTTACTGGTTTATAGGGTTTTTATGGGTTTTTAGGGTTTTTTAAGTTTTTAAGGTTTTTATGGTTTTAATGAGTTTTTTAGGGTTTTTGTAACACCCCAAGCTTCCACGGTACGTTTCCCTTCGAATAATGCAATGACGTGCATTGTACGCAACTTCGAGATTCTAACACACCACAACCAATCAAACTAGCCATTATGAATAGTAATACCTACTTTTTGAAATTTTATAAATTATATCTCTCAAAATGGACTTCATTTTTGGATTCGGAATATCAAATTTATCCTAGGGTGAAATTTTGGAACTTTTCGGATAACACTTATATTTTGATGAATAGTGAAAATTACTAAATTTTAATTAAAAACAACTTTTAAAATAAAAATAATTTATAGTGATAAATTATATTATTGAGTGGTTTTAAAGTATAATTATAATATATTTTTACCATTTTATCCAATGGTGTTCATTAGAATTAATTTCACTTTGAAATTGGACCTAAACAATTGTCAATCTTTTGATATATATTGTTTCCTAAACACACGCTATTTGTTGTGACAACGGGAATTAATTATAAAATTAATTAATGCAACTTATATGTTTAAAATTTTGTAAAATAGATATCATTTTTGAATTTTAAATATCAATTATAGCTTTGGGTGAAATTTTGGCATTGTTCTGAAAAACTTCAATTTTTGATGAATAGTGAAACTACTAAGTGATAGTTAAAAAAACTGAATTTTTCATAAAACTTAATTTTACCGCTTCTGTGAATGGAATTTAGAAAAATCCGAGAGATACAATTAATATCAAGAAGTAAAATGTGGTTCAATGAGTTGAAAATAATTTTTGGTGAATAGTAACTTTTTACTTTTATTTACCACGGTTAAAAGTAAATAGGGTAATTAAGGGTAAAAATGATATTAATATTACCCTAACACATGTCCTAATTCTATTGGACAAGTGTATCTCGACCAAAAACAACCTTATGAATAAAATATTATCATTTAGGTCCACTTGGATTAGATTAGGACATTTATTATTATTTAATTCAAAGAAGAGTTAAAAGAGTTAAAATCAAAGTTTATTTACTAAATCATTTTTAATATAGGGTTATACATAAGATAAATTCGATTGTAAATAGTTATTAGAAAGATAAAAATATTTCCTATATAATGATATTTTATTTATAATTTTTAGACATTAAATAATTTAATATATTTATGACACAATGATGATGTAGTAATTACCATAATAGTGAAAAATTCAAATAATTGATATTATAAATACCCAAATAAATAAAATTTAAGCCTTTTAATGAATTACACTAATTTTCTAGAATAATATGACATATTAGGATTGATTTAATTAACTTTTTTCGAAGTAATCATTCTATTATGAGTTTCAAAAAAATCAACTATTGAATAGTGTCAAAATTGACATAAAAGAGTTTTTAAAACAAATATTATATTATTAATTGATATTAAATTCCTAAAAATCTACGGTTCGGCCAAGAGACTTCTATCATGATAGGTATATCATTAATGTACCACTTGGGGGTCTCTTGGACGTATATAGTAAGTTTATTAACTATATAATATAAAAATACAAAGTGACGTGATAAATGTCAAACTAATTAACTAAGAGTTAAAACTAAAAGATAAGGTTAATATTGTAACCCAAACCTGTCTAAATTATATTGTTTGAATGGTTTCAGACCTATACCCACCTTAACCGTTGAATAATCAACTTTGGAGCCATTATAAACCGAATATGAATTTATTATAAATTAATATTTCTAGCTTTTCCAAAGGTGCCCCTCACCCCTCTTATAAAAGGGCACTCTTCCTTCTCATTTCGTCACACCTTAAAAGCCTTTTGGTTCGGCCAACACCTGCCCAAATACTATCTAACCTTCCCTAAATACAACCTAGAGTCCTTAGTTTGATCAGAAAGCAAACCTAATAAGCCCTTTTGATCAAATCAAAAGGAAGAACCCGAAGAAGAGGTAATGATTTCACCACCCTTTTCCAAGTTTCTTTTTCTTCCACTTATTATTTCTCTGTTATTAACATTATAAAATAATAACTCCAGTATAATATATATACTATGATGTTATTATAAATATGGTACAACCATATTCAGTATTCTATCCACCCTTTGAATAACATGTCACCATACGTGCGTACGTACGGCTTACCGTCTCCACGTCGTGGTGTAATTGTTATTCAATATATTATTATTTGTATGGGTATAATAATGATGTTTAAATCATGTAAATAATAAATATAACATGTCAATTATTCTGTATATATGATATACCATCCATTTATATATTATTTTAATATCAAAATAATGATATTGTCGCTCGTGCGTACGTACAGACTACCGTCTCCACGAACGCGATGAGATTCATTCTCCATCGTATCCATTCAAGTATAATTCTCATTTGATGATTAATAATAGTATCTAAGGACTTGATATCATTCTGTATATGATTAATATACAACCTATCCATTACAAACATGGCTTACGTAACAAAACATATAAAAGAAAACGTGTAAATTAACACCCGAAACAACGATAATACTAAGATATTATTAACAAATCAATGTTAAAAGATCATATATGATATCATATTAATGTATATGATTCTTGTATAATTTAATAAAAAAAAAATCACCATTATACAGGAGGTTAACCTACCGACGACCAAGGAAAAAGTACAAAGTAATGGATTTTCTTATCTCACTTTCAATTCCGTGAGATTTCCATTGTTCGCCACTAATTTATTGAAAGTGGTATTTTGTGTACTGCCATTTGATATATATTATCATTATTCTTTTTATATTCATGTTATTCTGTAAATCATTTGGTGGTTATTAACTTTTGGTCATACGACTCAGTTGATTACAACGTGGTAAGGGGTTTCTTATCTCACTTTTAATTCCGTGAGAATTTCCATTGTTCACCACTTATTTATTACATGTGGTGTGTGTACTGCCCATGTTTGTATTCATTGTGTAATATACTTTAATTCATGTATATTTAAATCATCATTGTATGATCCTTCTTTCATAGGTGTATGTTTTGTATGTTACCAAATCAATAAGGGAATTTGAAATTTCAATTTCCATTTATTCGGCTTTATGCAAACTTCATTGATTATTTTACTCCGACATTATGTATGGAATAACTATTCATTTGCATATGTCATAATTTCCACTCCCCTTTTCTGTGGATATACTTTTGATACACATAATCACTCAATTGATAATTTCTCAAGTCATCGATATGAATTTGATAAGAGTAATTTTAACTCACTCTCCATTTGTTGAGTTAAACATCCAATTCATTGGTGTTGTTTTTATAAGATTATGTGTGAATATCCTTTGATTGATTTACACTGAATATCCAATCATATTTAGTGTATTTATATTTGTCACACATAACTATGTCGTTGATTTATCCTTAATCTAAGGATACGGCCTTTATGAGAGATTTCATCTCAATTTACATTCCATTGAGACTTCTTTGTTGATATACACCAAATCACTTTTATGTGGTGTATATAATGTACTTTGACATATTATATCATGAATCCCTTTATTCTCATGATATTAAAAAGTTTTGATTACCTCAATTATTTGTATTCAAGTGTCTCTTTTGGTTAGAATATCTAACTAAAATACCATTTTTAAATGTTTTAAAGACTTATTCATCTAAATCTTGATCATTAATGTCCATGTTTTAAAAATGGTTTTAAGGATTTATTTATATGGACATTAAAGTTTTAAAATTAAAACTCCTTTTAAAATGTTTCAAAGTGGTATGGGACACTTTGATTCAAAAATCTATTTTTAAATGGCTTCTTGACAAATAGTGTGACTTTTAAAATGATTTCAAGAAAAAGGGGGATATTTATCTCAAATAGTTTTGATGATTATTTTCATCTATGTCAAAATCCTTCATTATTCTTGATTGAGGTTAATGTGATACAATAAAATCTTCCATATTGTATCAAATGAGTTATGTTTGACTGTGAATGTGCTATTTTTATACCATTCATGGTTTGTAGTTAAAGTATTGACATTTCGTATTCTAGTTTTAATACGACTGTTTATGTTATGTTTAAACATGTTCATATGAGGAATGCATTGGACTTAATAAGTGACAGGTGGAGCCCGCTATAGCTCCTTGATGCATCGGTAGGTCTCATGAGACAAACTAGTGTCTTGGCACAAGGTCTTGGTAAAATCTTATTAGTAGTCTTGGCACGAGGCCTTGGCTCTGTGGTTATGATAGTCTGGCATTATGCATTCCATCATTATGAAAGTGGTTATTGATATTGCATGTGATTGTTCGACTAGTAGAATATCCATGTGAATAAGTAAATGGAATTATTTCAATTTATCTTTGCCATATTATGATGAAGTTCCAGTTTAAAAGGCTTTTGTTTTAGTTATAAACTGCCTTAAGTGTTTATGCTTATCTATGAAAGCTTCTGATATAATGTTATCCTTACTGAGCATCTGAGCTCACCCCTTTAAATGTTTTATTTTTCCCAGGTTTATGAAGAAGTAATTTATGAATGATCTGCAGGATTAGTATGAGGGGATATGAAGACAAGATGTCTTTTTTATGATGTAATGTAAAACTTTATGATTGTATCTAGTGTTTCGAAGGATACTAAACCAATCAGTCTTTCGAGATTTGATCTTTCTTGTGATCATGCCAATGTTATGTAATAATGCACCGATTCTGGGAAACTGGGGTCGGGGCATTACAATTGGTAATAGAGGAAGTTTAGTACAAACCTTGGAAGCTAGATTTAGATAAACTCTGATTAGAGCACATAGACCTAAGATGAAATTTGAGGATTAGTATAGAATAACTTCCTAGAATTTTGGTATTGTATAGATTTTGTGAGTTTTCCGAGCAATACATCCCTGTATGGATACGAGCAGGTAGAGGCGGCTCTGGCACAGATGTACCTAGTGGTAAAACCCGAAAACACCGCTTTGAGCTAGACTCGAATGGGAACTGGTGCACGACAACGGGCCTTGCTGCACTCTTGGTTACGACACTCCCGGGGGATATGCTTAGGATAATTTACATTTTCTTTACTAACCGATTTAAAGTATTAAATATATAAGATGATAGTAAATGACCTTGGTTAATCTTAATGTGCTTCAAATTGAGAATATGTTGACATGTTAATCTCTAAATGATTTTATGACTACTGTTACTCACACAATGTTTTCTGGTTTTAGTCAATGGCAAGATTCCAAGGATGTCATAGTGACTTTGGGAATGATGTACAAGGTGGGAACGGTGGTGGAAATGAGCAACAAAATGGAATGTTGATAGGTGTAAAATATATCATCTTTATGCCAAATCAATTTTCAAAAAATATGATTAACAATATATATATTAACCAATTCCTGGACTCAAAAAAGAATAGAAATGTGGTGAATGATAAGAGCTCCAGTAGTGGAGACCATGGAGAAAGGAATCCTCAATTTCCATCATGCAGGAAATGTGGAAGGAGACACCCAGGAAAGTGTCTCAATGGGACAAAGAAATTATTTACATGTGGTAAGGAAGGACATAGAGTGAAAAATTTCCGAATCAAAATGAAGAGTACTATGGAAGAAGATAAAAATGGTCCTAAGAGTCCATTTACAGTCATTTTCCATATATATAGGGGACCTGGCCATTACCCGAGTGAATTACATATTCTATAGGATATTTTCTTGGTCAAAGAAGAAGCTATGTGGAAAGAAATGGTTGGAGAAATGTTTAAAAAGTATTAGTGCTCCTTGTTGATGAGTTTACTTTGGAATAATCTTCTCTTGTATTTGTAACCCCATAGTTTTCCATGTGAGAATGATATTTGAGGAAGAATTATCTCTTCTCTTGTGGATATAGGTATAAATAACCATTTGGTTTTATATGATCATTGGGTTTGAGGAAATTACAAATTATTATAATTTGGGATGAAAATGCAAGGTATGAGATAACATTTGTGGTTAAATTATGTTATGGTTATTTTGAGGAATTTATCTCATTTTGGTAATGTTATAAAATATATTTTTTGAAAAAGGACAACACGTAGACCATGTGACAACCCGTCACATCGGACAAAGCTGTGGGAATCAAACCCACAATCAAAGTGCGATTGGGATTTATCGCCTACCACTGGACTACGTGATGTACCTGGTTAGTGTGACTATTATTTTTAGTTAAATGATTTTATTGATCAATAATAATTTTATTTGGGATCTTATGTCTTATCAAATGAATACCCTTAGTATATGAAAATGATTTGGTGATTAAGTGATAAATTTTATTTTGGAAGTTGTTCTCTTTGTTGAGAACACTATATGCCAAAGGAAAATAGAGTAGTATGGGATTTCATTTGAGTAGTAATGGTGGATTTTTATCTATGTTTTTATTAGGGATTTATAATGATTTGGGTTATTTATGGAAATGATTAGGTTAATTACTTTTAAGTATGTGACTTTAAGAGTAATTAATGTCATTTGGAGATACAATTTAACGTGGAAGACTACACTCTTATAAGTTTTGAGTTTCAATATTAGTTTGTATTATATTGAAGGATTTTAAGGACAATTGATTATTGAATGGTATTTATTTAACTTTGGGGTATTATTGGTTTAATTTTATAAATTAAGATTAGTGTTTATTTTTCTCATGGAATATCCTTTTGGGGGATCATTAGATCTTGTACTAACCATTTTGGTTTTGATTAATCTCTAAAGACAATGTAAATATATAGTTCATCCTGCATGGATCATGTGATTCTATAGAAGTTTATTCTAGCTCTTCCAGTGTGACCAAGTCTTCTTGAATACTCATCGTTTAAAAAAATGAGTTAGTGGTGGAAATTTATTAAAGAATGAAACTATACTTAAAATGTAAGTATATATCTTTATATTCTTAGTCAATATCATAAATGAATTCCTCATCCTTATGTAATGTAACTTAAAACAAAAAAATGATGTCTGTTTACTTTCCTACTAGGAGACTAATGGCCGTTTTTCCCAACACAAGTTTGTGGTTTTCTTATTGTTAACTTTCTCCTGATCATGATTTCTATCCCTCTCCATCAGAACTTGACACTTAGTTTATCATCCATATCCATGTTTTCCTACATGGAATCTGAGTATGGGTTATCTTGGTTGACCTTTATACCTCTGTTTCTTTCTTTTAAAGTGATAGTTTTATTGACTCTTTTTCCGATGTGGGACTTTCCATTATATTCCCAAGAACAATTTTAAAAATTACGAGGACGCAATTTATTGAAGGAGGGGAGAATGTAACACCCCAAGCTTCCATGGTACATTTCCCTTCGAATAATGCAATGGCGTGCATTGTACGCAACTTCGAGATTCTAACACACCACAACCAATCAAACTAGCCGTTATGAATTGTAATACCTAATTTTTGAAATTTTATAAATTATATCTCACAAAATGGACTTCATTTTCGGATTCGGAATATCGAATTTAACATAGGGTGAAATTTTGGAACTTTTCAGATAAAACTTATATTTTGATGAATAGTGAAAATTACTAAATTTTAATTAAAAACAACTTTTTAAATAAAAATAATTTATAGTGATAAATTATATTATTTAGTGGTTTTAAAGTATAATTAGAATATATTTTTACCATTTTATCCAATGTAATTCATTAGAATTAATTTCACTTTGAAATTGGACCTAAACAATTGTCAATCTTTTGATATATATTGTTTCTTAAAAACACGCTATTTGTTGTGACAACAGGAATTAATTATAAAATTAATTAATGAAACTTATATGTTTGTAATTTTTTAAAATAGATATCATTTTTGAATTTGGAATATCAATTATAGCTTAGGGTGAAATTTTGGCATTGTTCTGAAAAACTTCAATTTTTGATGAATAGTGAAACTACTAAGTGGTAGTTAAGAAAATTAAATTTTTCATAAAACTTAATTTTACCACTTCTGTGAATGGAATTTTGAAAATACGAGAGAAACGGTTAATATCAAGAAGTAAAATGTGGTTCAATGAGACGAAAATAATTTTTGGTGAATAGTAACTTTTTACTTTTATTTACCACGGTTAAAAGTAAATAGGGAAATTAAGGGTAAAAATGATATTAATATTACCCTAAAAAATGTACTAATTCTATTGGACAAGTTTATCTCAACCAAAAAAACCTTAGGAATAAAATATTATCATTTAGGTCCACTTGGATTAGATTAGGAAATTTATTATTATTTAATTCAAAGAAGAGTTAAAAGAGTTAAAATCAAAGTTTATTTACTAAATCATTTTTAATATAAGATTATACATAAGATAAATTCGATTGTAAATATTCATTGGAAAGATAAAAATATTTCCTACATAATTATATTTTATTTATAATTTTTAGACATTAAATAATTTAATATATTTATGACACAATGATGATGAAGTAATTACCATAATAGGGAAAAATTAAAATAATTGATATTATAAATAATCAAATAAATATAATTTAAGTCTTTTAATGCATTACACTAATTTTCTAGGATAATATGACATATTATGATTGATTTAATTAACTTTTTTCTAAGTAATCATTCTGTTATGAGTTTCACAAAAAATCAACTATTAAATAGTGTCAAAATTGACATAAAAGAGTTTTTAAAACAAATATTATATTATTAATTGATATTAAATTCCTACAAATCAAAGGTTTGGAAGAGAGACTTATATCATGATAGGTATATCATTAATGTACCACTTGGGGGTCTCTTGGATGTATATAGTAATTTTATTAACTATATAATATAAAAATAAAAAGTGACATGGTAAATGTCAAACTAATTAACTAAGAGTTAAAACTAAAAGATAAGGTTAATATAGTAACCCAAACCTGTCTAAATTCTATTGGTTGAATGGTTTTCTACCTATCCCCACCTTAAACTTTTAATAATAAACTTTGGAGCCATTAGAAAGTGAATATGAATTTATTATAAATTAATATTTCTAGCTTTTCCAAAGGTGCCCCTCACCCCTCTTATAAAAGGGAACTCTTCCTTCTCATTTCTTCACACCTTCAAAGCCTTTTGGTTTGGCCAAACCCTGCCCAAATACTCTCTCAACTTCCCTCACTACAACCTAGAGGCCTTAGTTTGATCAGAAAGCCAACCTAAGAATCCATTTTGATCAAATCAAAAGGAAGAACCCGAAGAAGAGGTATTGATTTCACCACCCTTTTCCAAGTTCCTTTATTCTTCCACTTCTTCTTTCTTTGTTATTACCATTCTAAAATAATAAATCCAGTATAATATATATACTGTGATGTTATTATATATATGGTACAACCATATTCAGTATTCTATCCACCCTTTTAATAACATGTCACCATACGTGCGTACGTACGGCTTACCGTCTCCACGTCGTGGTGTAATTGTTATTCAATATATTATTATTTTTATGGGTATAATAATGATGTGTAACTCATTTAAATAATAAATATAACATGTTAATTATTTTTTATATATGATATACCATCCATTTATATATTATTTTAATATCAAAAAATGATATTGTCGCTCATGCGTACGTACGGACTACCGTCTCCACGAACGCGATGAGATTCATTATCCATCGTATCCATTAAAGTATAATTCTCATTTGATGATTAATAATAGTATATAAGGACTTGATATCATTCTGGATATTATTAAGATACAACCTATCCATTAAAAACATGTCTTACGTAACAAAACATATAAAAGAAAACGAGTAAGTTAACACCCGAAACAACGATAATACTAAGATATTATTAACAAATCAATGTTAAAAGATCATATATGATATCATATTAATGTATATGATTATTGTATAATTTAATAACAATTATTTCACCATTATATAGGAGGTTAACCTACCGTCGACCAAGGAAAAAGTACAAAGTAATGGATTTTCTTATCTCACTTTCAATTCCGTGAGATTTCCATTGTTCGCCACTAATTTATTGAAAGTGGTATATTGTGTACTTCCATTTGATATATATTATCATTATTCTCTTTATATTCATGTTATTATGTAAATATTTTGGTGGTTATTAACTTTTGGTCATAGGACTCAGTTGATTACAACGTGGTAAGGGGTTTCTTATCTCACTTTTAATTCCGTGAGAATTCCATTGTTCACCACTTATTTATTACATGTGGTGTGTGTACTGCCCATGTTTGTATTCATTGTGTAATATACTTTAATTCATGTATATTTACATAATCATTGTATGATCCTTCTTTCATGGGTGTATGTTTTTTATGTTACCAAATCAATAAGGGAATTTGAAATTTCAATTTCCATTTATTCGGCTTTACGCAAACTTCATTGATTATTTTACTCCGAGATTATGTATGGAATAACTATTCTTTTGGTTATGTCATAATTTCCACTCCCCTTTTCTGTGGATATAATTTTTATACACATAATCACTCAATTGATAATTTCTCAAGTCATCGATATGAATTTAATAAGAGTAATTTTAACTCACTCTCCATTTGTTGAGTTAAACATCCAATTCATTGGTGTTGTTTTTATAAGATTATGTGTGAATATCCATTGAACGATTTACACTGAATATCCAATCATATTTAGTGTATTTATATTTTTCACACATAACTATGTCTTTGATTTATCCTTAACCTAAGGATACGGCCTTTATGAGAGATTTCATCTCAATTTACATTCCATTGAGACTTCTTTGTTGATATACACCAAATCACTTTTATGTGGTGTATATAATGTACTTTGACATAGTATATCATGAATCCCTTTATTCTCATGATATTACAAAGTTTTGATTACCTCATTTATTTGTATTCAAGTGTCTCTCTTTTGGTTAGAATCTCTAACTAAAATACCATTTTTAAATGTTTTAAAGACTTATTCATCTAAATCTTGATCATTAATGTCCATGTTTTAAAAATGGTTTTAAGGATTTATTTATATGGACATTAAAGTTTTAAAATTAAAACTCCTTTTAAAAAGTTTCAAAGTGGTATGGGACACTTTGATTCAAAAATCTATTTTTAAATGGCTTCTTGACAAATAGTGTGACTTTTAAAATGATTTCAAGAAAAAGGGGGATATTTATCTCAAATAGTTTTGATGATTATTTTCATCTATGTCAAAATCCTTCATTATTATTGATTGAGGTTAATGTTATACAATACAATCTTCCATATTGTATCAAATGAGTTATGTTTGACTGTGAATGTGCTATTTTTATACCATTCATGGTTTGTAGTTAAAGTATTGACATTTCGTATGCTAGTTTTAATACGAATGTTTATGTTATGTTTAAACATGTTCATATGAGGAATGCATTGGACTTAATAAGTGACGGGTGGAGCCTGCTATAGCTCCTCGATGCATCGGTAGGTCTCATGAGACAAACTAGTGTCTTGGCACAAGGCCTTGGCAAAATCTTATTGGTAGTCTTGGCACGAGGCCTTGGCTCTATGGTTATGATAGTCTGGCATTATGCATTCCATCATTATGAAAGTGGTTATTGATATTGCATGTGATTGTTCGACTAGTATAATATCCATGTGAATAAGTAAATTTCATTATTTCAATTTATCTTTTCCATATTATGCTGAAGTTAAAGTTTAAAAGGCTTTTGTTTTAGTTATAAACTACCTTAAGTGTTTATGCTTATATATAAAAGCTTCTGCTATAATGTTATCCTTACTGAGCATCTGAGCTCACCCCTTTAAATGTTTTATTTTTCCCAGGTTTATGAAGAAGTAATTTATGAATGACCTGCAGGGTTAGTATGAAGGGATATGAAGACAAGATGTTTTTTTATGATGTAATGTAAAACATTATGATTGTATCTAGTGTTTCCAAGGCTACTAAACCAATCGGTCTTTCGAGATTTGATCTTTCTGTGATCATGCCAATGTTATGTAATATGCACCGATTCTGGGTAACTGGGGTCGGGGCATTACAGTTTTAGGGTCTTTTATGTTTTCATTGATTTTTTGGGGTTTTTTTATGTTTTTATTCTTTTTAGGTTTTTTAGGGATTTCAAGGATTTGAGGGTTTTTAGGGTTTTTCAACTGTTTAAGGGTTTTTATGATTTTTAGGGTTTCTGGTGTCTTTTTGGGTTTTTAGGGATTTTTTTATTTTTTTAGGGTTTCTATAAAATTTTAACGTTTTTTTAACGTTTTTAGATTTATAAACGGTCTTTTAGAGTTTTGTGTGGTTTTTTGGGTCTTTTTTAATGTTTTTAGAGGTTTTTATGGTTTTCAGGGGGGTTTAGTGTTTTTATGGTTTTTACATTTTTATGTATTTTTAGTGGGTTTTAAGGGCTTTTATTTTTTTAGAGTTTTTAGGGGTGTTTGGGATATTGTGGATTTTTAGGGTTCCTCATGGGGTTTTAGGGTTTTTAGGGTTGTTATGGTATTTTGGGGTATTTTGGGGGTTTTTTGTGTTTTTTATGGTTTTAATGGTTTTTAGATTTTTAGTTGGTTTTTAAGTGTTTTATGGATTTTTAGGGGGTTTTAAGGTTTTTTGGTTTTTTGGGTTTTTTGGTTTTTAGTGGTATTTTTGGTTTTGATTGGTTTTAATGATTTTTAGAAATTTTAGTGAGTTTTTATGGGTTTTTAGTGTTTTAAATTTTTTTAGGGGTTTTTATGGTTTTGAAAAGCTGTTTAGGGTTTTTATGTTTTCATGTATTTTAGGGGTTTCTTAGGTTTTTTATGTTTTTTATAGTTTTTTGTTTATTTTAGGGATTTTGAGGGCTCTTAAGGTTTTTAGGGGTTTTTTGGGTTTTTAGGGGTTTTTTGGGTTTTTAGGGGTTTTCAAGGTTTTTATGGTCTTTTGGGTTTTTTATGGTTTTTTTGAATTTCTTTTTGGTTTTTAAGGATTTTGAGGGTTTTTTAAAGTTTTTAAGTATTTTAAGGTATTTTAGAGTTTTTAGTGGGTTTTTATGGTTTCTATGGATTTTTAGGGTTTTTTGGTTTTTTTGGGTTTTTATGGTTTTTAGGGGTTTTTTATGTTTTTAGGTTATTTTACATTTTCATCTATATTTAGGTTTTTTTAGAATTTTTATGGTTTTTACGGTTTTAGCGTTTTTAGGGATTTTGGGGGTTTTTAGGGGTTTTAAAGGTTTTTAGGTTCTTTTTTGATTTTTAGGTTTTGTGTATTTTTTTATGGTTTTTAAGGGTTTTTAGAGTTTTTTATGTCTTCATGCATTTTTAATGGGTTTTGAGGATTTTTTTTAGGTTTTTAGGGGTTTTTATGGATTTTCATAATTTTTAGGGGGTTTTCTAGGGTTTTTAGGCTTTTAGGGGTTTTTAGGGATTTTAGGTTCTTTTTGGATTTTTAGGTTTTTTGTAGTTTTTTAGGGTTTTTAGGGGTTTTAGAGTTTTTTATATCATCATGGGGTTTTATGGGGTTTTTAGGATTTTTATGGTTTTAAGGGGTCTTTAGGGATTTTAGGGATTTTGAGGGTTTTTAGGGGTTTCCATGGGTTTTAATGTTTTCATGGTTTTTTGGGTTTTAGGGTTCTTTGAGTTTTTTAGGATTTCAACAGGTTTTGAGATATTTTTAACCTTTTTAGGGGTTTTAAGGGTTTTACAGTTTTCAGTGGGTTTTTATGGTTTTTATGGGTTTTAAGGTTTTAAAGGGTTTAATAATATTTAGGGGTTTTTCAGGGTTTTTATGGTCTTTTCCATTTTCATGGATTTTTAAGTGTTTTTAGGATTTCTATGGTTTTCAGCATCTTTAAGGGTTTTTAGTGATTTTGATAGTTTTTAGGGTTTTCAAGGGATTTTAGTTTTTTAATGTTTTTTGGATCTTTTTGGGTTCCAAGGGTTTCTTTGAGTTTTTTTTGTTTTTATGGTTTTCTATAGTTTTTTGACGTTTTTATGGGTTTTTTAAGTATTTTTAGAGTTTTTAGTGATTTTTTAGGGTTTTCACAGGTTTTTTAAGGTTTTTAAGGTTTTGGGGGATTTTTATGGTTTTCAGGGTTTTTTTAGGGTTATTAGGGTTTCCTACATTTTCATGGATTTTTAGGATTTTTTTTAGTTTTAAGGGTTTTTTAGGATTTTTAGGGATTTGATGGTTTTTAAGGATTTTGATGGTTTTTAGGGTATTAAGTCTTTTTAGAGTTTTTAGGGTCTTTTGGGGTTTTTAGGTTTTTTTGAGTTTTTTAACATTTTAGGGGTTTTGTGTGTTTTTTGAGTTCTTAGTGGTTTTCTAGTGTTTTTTGGGGTTTTTGGGTTTTTTAAGGTTTTTAGGGGTTTCATGGTTTTCAGGGGTTTCATGTGGTTTTAGGGTTTCTTATGTTTTTATGGATTTTTAGGGGTTTCTTGATTTTTATGGTTTTTAGGGTTTTACGGTTTTTAGGGATTTTGAGGGGTTTTAGGGTTTTCCTTGGGTATTTATAGTTTTTAGGATTTTCAGTGCTTTTATTTTCTTTTAATGTATTAGGGTTTTTTTTTCTGTTTTTTAGGATTTTTAATGTCTTTTAGTGGTTTTAACATTTTTAGGAATTTTTAGGGGTTTTGAGGGGTTTTAGTGTTTTTAGTGGGTTTTAGGGTTTTTATGGGTTTTTAGGATTTTAAAGGTTTTTAGAGGTTTTATGGTTTTTAGGGGGTTTTCATGGTTTTTAGGGTTTCTTACATTTTCATGGATTTTAAGGGGGATTTAGGATTTTTAATGGTTTTTATGTTTTTTTACATTTTTAGGGATTTTTAGGGTTTTAAGGATTTTCAAGGGTTTTAATATTTTTAGGGGGTTTTAGGGTTTTTAGGGTCTTTTTGGATTTTTAGGGGTTTTCTATGTTTTTTTGGGTATTTCGGGTTTTTTAGAGTTTTTAATATTTTAGGTGTTTAAAAGGTTTTTTGAGTTTCAAGTGTGTTTTTAGGGGTTTTATGGGTTTTTATGGTTTTCAAGGGGTTTTTAGGGTTTTTTATGTTTTCATCGATTTTAAGGGGTTTTTAAAGATTTTTATGGTTTTTAGGGTTTTATGGGATTTTAGGGGATTTTATGATTTTTAGGGGTTTTCAAGGGTTTTAGGGTATTTTTGGGGTTTTAGGGTTTTTTTAGTTTTTAAGGGTTTTACGATTTTTTGAGTTTTCTAATGTTTTATGGCAAGGAAGGCTCGGGTCCAGTCTATTCCTGGCACACCCCCAAAATTTATTATAAAAAAGACACAAAGACACTGCAGACAAGGGAGGGGAGGGATCAAATGACCCACACCCAAAACCCCTTACGACCCCAGCCTGAATTCCCCAAAAAGAAAGGAAGAAAGAACAAAAAATCAAAAAAGACATGCTAAAAGAGTCCAAAAGGAAAGGCACACAAGGAGAGGATCAGTCAATGTCGCCACAAAAATCATCCATCTTCGCACCGTGATACCCAATACGCACACCAAATCCTTCACCCACATTAGAAAAACTATAATCTGACTCATCACCCATGTCCATTGAATCCCATCCAGACTCATAATCCTCTTGCATGCCAAGCCTGGATAGCAGCTTCATCCTAGCCTTCTCTTGCTCAGTGGAAATTGAAGGCCACTCTTGCTTATTAACTTTTAGATTAAGTCTGACTGCCCTTGATGAGGCCCGAGTTTCCATAGGACGTGGGAGGGAAAAATAATCCTTCCTCCTTCTTCACCTCGGGGGGGGGGGGAGGTGGATCCGGCTTCATAACCTGATTTCGCACAAGTGACTCCATCGCTGAAAGCAGATGGAGGCTTCCCTTTCTTACCTTCTGACCCAGGAATTTCGACACCTCTTTTGTTCCTTTCCTCCTTTGACCTGACCATAGCAGCGTTTATCCGGTGATTAGACTCATCAAACCTCTCCCCAAGCCTCTTAGCTTCACCCTCAAGTGGAAACCTTTCCCGTTCAACCCATACCATCTCATTCCACTGCACACAATGATCTTCAGCAGAGAAAACACCATGGAGGACCATAGCCCTATGCATGTTCATAGACGGATCACCAGCATCCCCAACATTCCCCGAAAGAGGGTTCAAAACCTGAGCACTGGGAAGATCCTCAGCACTGCTAGTGCAGTCTGTGGGAGGAGATAACCCAGGCTTCATGTCAGGTCCCCCCACGATTAGTGTATTGCACCCTGGGGATCCCAGGCTCCTCTTCCACCGCAGAATTTTCCTCCTCAGCCGAAGACATAATCCACTCATCCCCAGTCCTCATGCCCTGAACAACCACTGCCTCCTTTACAACATCTCCCACCAGCACATCCACCACTGCGGGCTCATCCAGGGATGCAACCTGGAAATTGTTTGGAGCAGGCGCAACAACCTTAACTGCTGAAGAGGATCCATCGGTACTCTCATTATCCTTCAAGCAAACTATATCATCTCATCCCAGTTCCAGTGCATAGGGAACCTCCATCTGATCATTCCCTTACCAGACGCCCATCACAGCAACCTTCCCTATTTCTGACTGCCTCCTAGGGAAGTCACCACATCCGTGAACTCCTTCAGCATAAACCCGATTATCCCTATCAGCCCGTAGCAATTCCTCCTCAACAGCATCTCCCGAAACAAAAACACCTCCGGACAGAATTATTTTAAAGCCACCAAAATCCATCATAGAAACCTCTAGATCACTTCCATCCATCAAAACAGACGAGAAGGGAACATCAGCAACCAAAGGTTGGGAGGATAATGGCTCAGCCACCCCTGTTGTCCCCATAACCTCCACCAGGGGAAGGATGATCTCACCAGAAGACATGTGAGCCAGAAAACCACCACCCCTGCTAGGGCCAGAACATCATCCAGATTGATCATTATGTCCAAATCTCCAACAAGAAGAGCAGAACACTGGCCATGGATCAAAGATAATAGGTTGTCTCCACCTGATTTCTTCCCCCACCGCAATCCAGACAGCATCCACTAGAGACTTCGAAGCATCAACTTCAACAAAGTCCCTTGGGGAAACCAGATGACAAAGGGCCCTAGTACTACTATCCACACAAAGGAACCTCCCCACCAAATTCCCATGCATCGAAATAATAGAGAAATTTTGAAAGGGAAGGGGAAGTTCAGGAAATCAAACCCAGGTAGCAACAATCGGGGAACTCTGCTTCAGATGAAAATCAAAGTTCCACTGAAAGAAGGACAAACGAGCGCCATTGCATGACTGAGGAGCCGGTGACCAGGCAAGGACCAGGTCCTCCTCCAAGGAAAAGTGAATAATGATGTGGGAGATATCGATCAGACCCACAGTCGACCGAGCCCTAAGTTTCCAGAAAGCCGATACGAACCTGTCAAAAGTGGCCACTGGGGGTCATCGCATCGGGAAACCTGCAACCAGAGTCAGGCGGTGCAGATCCGAAGCCTTATTAAACTCCCGAATCGAGAGGGGAATCTGCAGACAACCTTCTAAGAACTCTGGAACCTTCAGGAAAAGCACCATTTTCGGAAAGGAGGGTAGCAAATCAGGAGAAGAGAGTGACGTAAAAGAACAGTCCTCTAAGGGAGGATCCTCCCCCGTAGAGAGGGGGAGGTGAGTCGTTTTCCATCGTCTTTAACCTGGGAGGAATCCACCATCACGAATGAGTCGAGTCTCCAGAGTTGCCAGATTTTCCATCTTCTCTAATTTTTTATGGGGTTTAAGGGATTTTAGACTTTTTTTTATTATTTTTAGGTTTTGATGGGTTTTAGGGTTTTTATAGTTTTTAGGGGTTTTATGGGTTTCCAGGTTTTTTTAGGGTTTTTTTACATTTTCATGGATTTTAGGGGGTTTTTTAGGATTTATATCGTTTTTATTAATTTTTAGGGATTTTTTGGGATTTTGAGTATTTTTAGGGAGTTTTAGACATTTTTAAGGCTTTTAGGGGGTTTTTAGATTTTTTAGGGTATTTAAGGTTTTTTAGAGTTTTTAATGTATTTTTGGGTTTTAATGGTTTTAGAATTTTAAGTGGTTTTTAGTGTTTTTATGGATTTTTAGGGGTTTTAAAGGTTTTAGGGGTTTTTATGGGTTTTAGGGGTTTCATGTTTTTTTACATTTTTTACTTTTTCTAGGGTTTTAAGGGGTTTCAGGGGTTTTAGGTTTTTTCATGGGTTTTAGGGTCTTCTTGGGGTTTTAGGGTTTTTTTACATGTTGGTTTTTATGGTTTTTAGAGGTTTTTAACATTTTAGGGGTTTTAAGGGTTTTAGAGTTTTAATTGGTTTTTTGGGGGTTATATCGGTTTTTAGGGTTTTTAAGGTTTTTAAGGGTTTTTATGGGTTTCAGTGGTTTTAATGGTTTTTTTTTACATTTTCATAGATTTTTAGAGGTATTTAGGATTTTTATGGTTTTAGGGGTTTTAGGGAATTTGAGGGGGGTGGTAATTTTGAGTCTTTTAGGGTTTTAAGGTTTTTATAGTTTTTAACGTTTTTAGGGGTTTTAAGGGGTTTTGGTGGTTTTTTAGTGTTTTATGGTTTTTTAGGGTTTTTTATGTGTTTAATGGGTTTTTGTGGTTTTTAAGGGTTTTTTAGGGTTTTTAGGGGTTTTACATTTTCACAAATTTTTAAGGGTTTTTAAAGATTTATATGGTTTTATAGATTTTTAGGGGTTTTAGGGATTTTGAGGGGTTTTAGGGCCTTTTTGGGTTTTGAATGGTTTTTTAATTTTTTTATGGGTTTTAGGGTTTTTTAGAGTTTTTTATCATTTTTTGTGGTTTTACAGATTTTTAGAGTTTTTATTAGTTTTTTTGGGTTTATGGATTTTAAAGGTTTTTAGGGGGTTAAATGGTTTTCAAGGTTTTTTCAAGGTTTTTAGGGCATTTTACATTTTCATGGATTTTTAGGGTTTTTTTTGTTTTTTATTTTTTTTAGAATTTTTAGGGTTTTTAGATATTTTTTGGGTTTTTAGGGTGTTTTGGGGGATTTTAGGGTTTTAAGGGTTTTAGGGTCTTTTGGGGTATTATGGTCTTTTGGGGTTTTATGGTTTATTTGTGTTTTTAGTGTTTTTATGTGTTTTTCGAGTTTTTTTTAACATTTTTAGGGGTTTAAAGGGTTTTTAGATTTTTAAGTTTTTTTTTGGTTTTTTATGGGTTTTAGGGTTTTTTCTGGGTTTTTAGGGTTTCTTATGTTTTCATGGATTTTAGGTGTTTTTTTAGGATTTTTATGGTTTTTAGTGTTTTTAAGGTTTTATGGTTTTTAGGGTCTTTTTGGTTTTTAGGGTTTTTGATTTTTATAGGGTTTTTATGGTTTTTAGAGTTTTTTAATGTTTTTGGGGGTTTGAAGGTTCTTTAGAGTATTTTTTGGTTCTTTAGTGTTTTTATGGGTTTTTAAGGTTTTAAAGGTTTTTAGGTGTTTTCATGGTTTTTTTGGGTTTTCAGGGTTTTTAGGTTTTTTTACCTTTTCATGGATTTTAAGGGGTGTTTAGGATTTTTTTGGTATTAGGGTTTTTTAGGGTTTTTAGGGATTTTGAGAGGTTTTTTGGGTTTTTAAGGGTTTTTAGGAGTTTTTAGGGTGTTTTTGGGATTTTAGGGGTTCTTAGTTTTTTGGGTCTTTTAGTTTTTTAGGGTTTTTATAATTTTTCATGTTTTTAAGGGTTTAAAGGGGTTTTTTGAGTTTTTAGTGGTTTTTAGGATTTTTGTGGGTTTTTTACGATATTTGGGATTTTTTGGATATTATGGGTTTTTAAGATTTTTTTGGGTTTTTTACGTGTCCATGTATTTTTATGGGTTTTTTGGATTTGTATATTTTTCTGGGTTTTTAGGGTTTTTAGGCATTTTGAGGGATTTTAGGGTTTTTCAGTGTTTTTAGGATGTTTTTTGATTTTTTAGTGTTTTTAAGGTTTTTAGTGTTTGTGAACATTTTTAGGGGTTGAAGGGTTTTTTAATTTTTTAGTGGTTTTTATGGTTTTTAAGGGTTTTTTGGGTTTTTTAAAGTTTTAAGGTTTTTTATGGTTTTTTAGGGTTTTATGTTTTTAGGGGTTTCTACGATTTGTTGGATTTTTTTTGGTTTTTTAGGATTTTTATAATTTTTAGGGTTTTTAGGATTTTTTGGGATTTTGATGGTTTTTATGGTTTTTCATGGTTTTTTTGGGTTTTTAGTGGTTTTTTGGGTTTTTTGGGTTTTTACGGTAGTTTAGGTTTTAAGGATTTTTTTATGTTTTTAGGGTTTTTATTGTTTTTTTAGAGTTTCTAACGTTTTAAGGGGTTTTAGGGGTTTTAGTGTTTTTAGTGGGTATTTAGGGTTTTAAGACTTTTTTAATGTTTTTAGGGGGATTTCTGATTTTTATGGGGTTTTTTTGGGTTTTTAAGATTTTTTACATTTTGATGGATTTTTAGAGGTTTCTTATGGTTTTTATCATTTTTAGGATTTTTTATGTATTTTGAGGGTTTTTAGGGTCGCTCAATAATTTTTAGGGGTTTTATGGGTTTTCAAGGTTTTTATGGTCTTTTTGAGTTTTTAGGGATTTGTTTGAGTTTTTTAGAGTTTTAAAGGTTTTTTAGAGTTTTTAAGATTTTTAGAGGTTTTAAGGGTTTTTAGAGTTTTTAGTGGATTTTAGGGGTTTTATGAGTTTTTAGGAGTTTTTTAGGTTTTTAGGGGGTTTTATTGTTCTGAGGGGTTTTTCAGGGTCTTTAGGGTTTTTTTATGTTTTTATGGAATTTTTTGGGGATTTTTATATTTTTTATGGTTTTTAGTTTTTTAGGATTTTTTGGGACTCTGAAGGTTTTATGAGTTTTCAGTGGTTTTTAGGGTTTTAGTGTTTCTTGGGGTTTTTAGTGTCTTTTTGGGGTTTTAGGGTTTTTTATATTTGTATGGTTTTTAATCTTTTTAGAGTTTTCTAATGTTCTTAGGGGGTTTTAGAGTTTTTTGTGGTTTTTAGAGTTTTTAGGGTTTTTAAGGTTTTTTGGGGATTTATGGTTTTCTAGGTTTTTTAGGGATTTATGGTTTTTTACATTTTCATGGTCTTTTAGGGATTTCTTAGGATTTTTATGGTTTTTATGGTTTTTTAGGTTATTTATGGATTTTGATGGTTTTTTTGGCTTTCCCAGGGGTTTTAGAGTTTTAGGTGTTTTTAGGGTTTTTTTTGAGTTCTTTAGTATTTTTAAGGATTTTTATAGTTTTTTAACATTTTAAGGTGTTTTATGGTTTTTTAGAGTTTTTAGTGGGGTTTTAAGATTTTAATGGGCTTTTGGGGTTTTTTAATGTTTTCAGGGGGTTAAGGGTTTTTTGGGTTTTTTTGGGTTTTTTTTTATTTTTAGGGGTTTAATTTATTTTATACTTTTTTAACATTTTTAGGGGTTTCAAGGGTTTTGAGAGCTTTTAGTGGTTTTTATGGGGTTTTAGGGTTTTTAAGTTTTTAGGTGTTTGTATGGTTTTCAGGGGGGTTTCAGGGTTTTTTGGGTGTTTTACGTTTTCATGGATTTTTAGGGGGTTTGGATTTTTATGGTCTTTAGGGTTTTTAGGGGATTTTAGGATTTTTAGTGTTTTGAAGGGTTTTTAGGGTCTCTTTGGGTTTTTAGGTTTTTTTTTATTTTTTTGGGTTTTAAGGTTTTTTACAATTTTTTAATGATTTTTTGGAAGGAAAATAGAAAGATATATTCAAAAAATGGAATTGAAGTACAAAAAAACCTGAGGGTGAAACATGATCCAGAGGCTAAAAAAATAGCAAAAAAAAGGGCTCCAAGCCCAAGTATCACACATAAGAAAAGTAGGAAACCTGAGAATCCGAAGAAGCCAACTAAACTTCCCAAGAAACAAGTAATTCAGCACGCCAACAGCGAAGATCTCTGAAAACCAACAACATCAACAGTGCAAAAAACCAAGCCTAAGAAACCTCAAGTGAGCAACCAACTAGGAGGCTCAAGAAGACTCACAAATCCCAAATAGTCAAACATCATGTAGCACCAAGAAAACACGCACACCAACAACTAGGAATATCGAAGCACCAACCATAAGGCACTGAGTAGCATCACTCCAAGGTGAAGGCAACACAAACCGAAAGAAAGGAGGAGCAAGAAAAGCCCCTACCAAGATAGAAACAACCAGCACCATGTCCATGATTCAAGAAAATAAGAAACCCCCGGCCAACAGTGTCTGAGCATGGTGAAGGTACCACCACCGAGCCTGAGGGAAGTAACTACACCAGTACACAAGAAGCCCGCAACAAAACCTTCAAAAAGAACCTCCAGTAATCCAACCTAAGCACACATGCACACAACATGCCACCACCCATAAAAACTACCCAAGAACACACACACTCACGCATGCCACCCGAGAACATGCCAACACCAACCTGGAAGCCTATTAGGAAGCCAAACCCAACGCCCCTGTGCACCTCAAGTAGACCAGCCTGAAAGCCAGCCCAAACCAAGACTGAAAACCATAATGTTGCACACCAACACACTCCAAAAAACTTGAAATAATGAAAACCAGAGCCCCTGCATAGCCACCCCACCCTACCCAAGGCTACACACCCCAACCAAAAGAGCCCCAAATCATCCCCTGCAACCATCACTAGAAAACAGTCCAGCATCCAAAGAACAACCAGAGCACCTACAAGAAGAGGAGGCACCAAGGGCCGCCAGTAAAAGCACCAGTCCCTGTAGGCATAGACCCACCCATAACAGCCTAGACCAATAGTCACCCGACACCCAGAAAGAGCATCCATTACCCCCAATAGAGAGAACCATCACCTGAGTAAGACACAACACCACACAACTACAAAAACCTAACCAACCAACCAACCCTCCAACTAAAACATCCCAATGAAGCACCGCCAAATCCCACCCGTGACACCACTAAAACTTCTAGTATCTAACCAGAACCCAAAATCAAAAACCAGCAGCCAACACCAAGAAGAGTAAAATAATATCCAAAAAAGATCTTTCTAAACAGATCTACACCACCAGCCCTCTATCCAGCAGAAGCAACCAGCCGAAAACACAACTTGAATAGCCACACAAGTAGCCCTGGACAACCAAACAACACATCCATGCAAACAGTTCCCATAACATAGATCATAAGGATCCATCCAAACTAATAAGTGAAGGCCAAGACACAGCATCTGACCCAAACCACGGACAACCTGAACCACGAGCCACCAAACCACAACATCACCCACACAACCACTTCAACTTGCAACCTATTGAAGACCCAACTGACAAACCAGCAGAAAACACCTCTAAAGGATTTTCAGAACCCATCTCCCCACCCAATCCACAACCGCAAACACCCTGCAATAGCAACCAACCAAAAACAACAACCATCCCAAAGCTAAGCAACAAAACACACCCTGAAAAATCAAAGACAACTGAAAAAGCATCCTACAACCCAACAGAAGAAAATGAAAGCCAGGAGAAAGAGGCATCCAATACAAGTAGTGGAAAACAAACCAACAAGTCACCCCTCACATAGTAAATAACTTAGAAAATTCCATCTTTGGACCAACTCAAGATTGACCTTGTTATTGGAAAATTTATTACAGGAGGCAAGTCTCAAAAGGATAGTTAGATCAAAACTGATCTAGAGGATGCTGACAATAAGAGGAAGGGGACTATGTGGCTGAGTGTTCCTCTCCTTCCAGATGAGATACTCCAGGGTATCCAGACAAATTCTACCCAAATTTGAATTCAAGGAATCCCCCAAAAAAATTCAAGAATAGACAATGAATCAATAGTGTAGTCAGCATTTATCATGAAAAGAAAGGATGACCAAAGATGTTGAGATAAAACACAGTTAAAGACAAGATGATCAATATTCTCAAAATTTTATGTGAATCATGGTGCACACATGAAGCGAGGAGTTGAGGGTGATCATGGAATTGATGGTGGAAGTAGACTTAATGAAAAATACCCATTGTATGGGATTGGTGGCCCAATTACAAGAGGAAGAATGAGGAGGATGAAAGAGGCTTTACATGGGTTTATTTTGAAATTACAAGAAGAGGCCCAACATGCGTGCAAGGGAGGAGTAAATGGGACTTTAATCACACTTATTAAAGCCCAAAAGTGAACCTAAATGGCCCACCCAATTGATCCCACGAATTTTAAGCTACTTTCTTGAATGAAATCTCCAAAGTCATAAAGTGGTGGGCCCTTGTCTCTAAAGTCATGGTGGGAATCTTTAAAGTTTTTGGGGTGGTGCTAAAAATACTTCTTGGTGGATATATTGTCCCCTAAAACCATGTAAAGGTGTAAACAATGTCAAAAATCGTTTTTTAGGCTTTAGACTTTTGGGGACTAGGTGTTTGACATGTATCTCTCTCTTTTGGCTATAAATAGCCACCTCTTTGTACCCTTTGATCTCAATTTATAATTTGAGTGATTTCTAGCATTATTATGCTTGTGTTTCTTGTGTTCTTAGGTGAATGAAAGTAAGAATCATCAATGGAGTGATCAACATTTTTGGTTCTTTATAATTAGATTTTTAAGGGGAAAGTCTCATTGGGGTCCTAATTGATCATCCCCCTTCCCCTTTTATTCTCCTTGCATTTATTTTTATTTCCATTCCCCCATTCTTCCATCACTTTTGTTTCTAGATTTTCACCAACGGATACCGCACTTGCATACGGTATCATATAATTTGGTATTAGATCCAGGTTATGAAAACCAGGTTCATTAATTTCTATTTCTCCCACCCTTTTCTTTCCTTCCCCTTATTCCATTTTCTACCATCACCAATTTTGGATGCAACATTCTCCCTCATTTTCGTCTACTTTTTATTTTATTTTCTGGATGTATAATATTTCATTTTAATAGTTCATAATCTCATATTTCTTCTAAATTTGTAAACACTAAAATCCAACACCTATATTTGGAGATATAGCCGAATCAATTCATGCTACAGTTTCATCCTTGTGAAATCTAAAAATCTACAAGGCTGATTTCCATTTGAGTTTGAAGTTCATGTTATCTCAACCATTTACATCATTTCAATTAGATTAGTGCATTTTTCATTTGTTTTAATTTGAGCACAAAAATCACACTCTTTGTATCTCAATTCTTTTTTATTGAGTAGCAAAAAAAATCAAAAATCAAAAAAAAAAGATACTGCCCATTTGAAACATTGTGTTCGCTCATAAGTTATAAATTTGATAGCATTTCCTTATCCATCATATTCTTCCCTTAATCCATATACAACCATCTTCTATAACTATTTCTCCCATTTACCCCCCATATTTCTTGGACCTCATTGATTCAAACCCTTTTAAAATTTCTGATTTTTAAAGATTGCCATGAATTGATTGCTTCTACTAGTTGTCTTCTTGATTCTATTTAAGAACACTTGTAGGAACCAAGTTGTTATGATATAAAGTGTGAAGAACCTTTTTAGAGATAAAAAAAGAGAGAAAGAGTGTGTGAGGAATTAAAAAAATGGCAAGTGAGGGAGAAAGAAGTGAGATCGACATTAAATTATTCATGAAAGGAGTCGCTGACCAGTTTACAAGATTGAATGCTAGGTTGGATGATATGAAAATTTCCTCATCTGAAAAGGCTCCAAGAAGGCAATAAATTTATGAAGGTGATGATGAGTACTCCGATTTCAAAGAATCAGTTCCTAGGAGAGGGAAACGTGCTTCTTAGAGAGAAAATGAATTGGGAAGTATCAAAGTGACACTTCCATCATTTCAAGGGAAGAGTGACCCAAAACTTTATTTGTAGTGGGAGAGGAAGGTTGAAAATGTGTTTGGACTTCAAAACTACTCGGAGGTGAAGAAGGTAAAATTGGAAGTGCTAGATTTCAATGACTATGCAAGTATTTGGTTGTACCAATTACAAGTAAGTCGATGACGAAATGGAGAAAGGCCAATTCGAACTTGGGAAGAAATTAAGATAGTAGTGTGAAAAAGGGCCATGATTATTTTGGATAATGGAGACATTCTTAGTGAGCACTCTAGCGATGATGAGATTCCATCTTTGGATGAGAGTTCGGATGTAGAAGTTGAAGAACCTATACATGGAGAGGCGTTGGTGGAAATAAGAGATTTAAACATTGAACCCAAAGATGATCATGATGAGGAGTAGTGTGAGCATATTTTTCATATGAGATGCCACATCAAGGAGAAGGTATGTAGTATGATCATTGATAGTGGAAGTTATAATAATGTGTCTAGTACCTTATTTGTGGAGAAATTGAGTTTTACTACTCTAAGGCATACTAGACCTTATAGATTGTAGTGGTTGAATGATAGTTGTGAAGTTAGGGTTAAAAAACAAGACATAGTTTCTTTTTTCATTGTAAAATATCACGATGAGGTGTTGTGTGATGTTGCTCCTATGAAAGATGGATATTTGCTACTAGGGAGATCGTGGAAATTTGATAGGAGGGTGATGTATGATGGCTATGATAATTTCTTCTCTTTTAATTTTAGCGGTGGAAAGATTGTTTTGTCTCCTCTAAGTCCCACACAAGAATATGAATATCAAGTGAGGATAGAGAAATAATACAAAAAGAAAAAAGAAATGAGCGAAAAAGAAAGTGGGAAAAATAAAATTTTGAGTGATAAAAAAGAGAGTGATGAGTTGATGAAAAAAGAAATGAGAGATAAAAATGAAAAGAGTGGAAAAATTAAGAGTGAAAAAGGAGAGTCGAGTGACATAAAAATAAATTAGAGAAATAAAAGATTTGAAAACAAGAGTGATGAGTGAAAGGTGACTTTATTTTCTAGAAAAAGTGAGGTGAAGGTGATTTATTGAGTGGGAAAGTGTTCTTACTCATTAGTAAGGATGCTTACCTTGAAACTAATGAATTTTACCATTATTTTACTTCTTTTGTTGTGTATTTACTATAGGAATTTGGTGATTTGTTTCCTGAAGAAACACCTGATGGATTACACCCTTTGAGAGGCATTGAGCATCGAATTGACTTCATACACGGTGCCACAATTCCCAATAGGCCAGCATATAAAGCTAATCCGGAAGAGACTGAAGAGATCCAATGCCAAGTTGAAGAACTTATAAAGAAAGGATTAGTAAGGGAAAGCATGAGTCCATGCACCGTTTCGGTGATCCTGGTACCCATGAAATATGGAACATGGAGAATGTGTGTGGATTTTCATGCCATCAAAAAAATAACAGTTAAGTACTGTTATCCCATCCCTTGACTTGACGACATGCTTTATGAATTACATGGGGAATCTTTGTTTTCTAAAATTGATCTTAAAAGTGGATACCACCAAATTTGAATGAAAGAAGAAGATGAGTTGAAAACTTCTTTTAAAAATAATTTCGGTTTTTATGAGTGGTTAGTTATGCCATTTGGCTTAACTAATTCACCAAGTACATTCATGAGCTTAATGAACCATGTCCTTCATTCATTCATTGGAAAATTCGTGGTTATCTATTTTTATGAGATCTTGGTATATATAAAATCTCTAGACAACCATGTTGAACATTTGTGTTTGGTGTGTGAGACCCTTAAATAAAACCAACTTTATGCCAATCTTCAAAAATGTTCCTTTTCATGGATTCTGTTGTGTTTCTTGGCATTGTTGTAGGGTCGGAAGGGATTCGTGTGGATGATGAAAAGATAAAATATATTCAAGAGTGTCCCACACCGAAGAGGAAAACTAACGTTAGGAGTTTTCATGGATTTTAAATCTTCTATAGGAGGTTTTTAAAGGATTTTTCATCCATTTTTTCACCTCTTAATGAACTTGTAAAGAAACATGTGGTCTTTAAATGGGGTGAAAAATATTAAAAATACTTTAACATTCTCAAATAAAAATTGGTCAATTATCTCCTTTTAAGGCTAACACATTTCACCAAAGTCTTTGAAATTGAGTGTGATGCATCAGGAGTTGGTATTGGTGCTGTTTAGACTCAAGAGTCGCATCCAATTGCTTAATTTAGTGAGAAATTGAACGGGGAATCATTAAATTATTCAACTTATGATAAAGAACTTTATGCTTGGAAACTAACCCTAGAAACATGGAAACATTACTTATGGCCTAAAGAGTTCATTATTCATTATGACCAAGAAATCCTTGAGTATTTTAAGTCCCACGGTAAGTTGAATCAGTGAAATGCATCTTGGATGGAATTCATTGAGACTTTCCCCTATGTGTTCAAGCACAAAAAAGGTAAGGAAAATGTGGTTTCCAATTCTCTTCCACGATGGTATTCACTTCTTACTTATATTCATTCTAGATTACTAGGAATTGAGTTACTAAAGGGAATTTATGAAAATGATGGAGATTTTTCTCAAATTTGGACATCTTGTGAAAAACATGAATTTAAATACTATTAAAAAAATGATGGGTTTCTTTTCAATAGGTATAAATTGTGCATTCCAAATTGTTCAACCCGAGAATTTCTTGTAAAAGAAACTCATGGGAGTGGTTTGATGGGGCATTTTAGGGTTGATAAAACACTAGCTACCTTCCATGAACATTTTTATTGTCCAAGCATGAGAAAATATGTTATTTCAATTTGTGATAAGTGTGTCACTTGTAAGCATGAAAAGTATAAGGTTCAACCTAATGGATTGTATTCCCCATTGCCCATTCCATCGCATCCTCGGACTGACGTCTCTATGGATTTTGTGTTGGGATTTCATCGATCTCAGTCAGGAAGAGATAGCATTTTTGTTGTTGTGGATCGATTCAGAAAAATGGCCCATTTCATTGCATGCTCAAAAACTAATGATGTTATACATATAGCAGATTTGTTTTTCAAACAAATTCTGAGATTACATGGACTGCCCAAAACCATTGTAAGTGATAGGGATGTGAAATTCCTTAGCCACTTTTGGAGGACTTTGTGGAATAAATTTGGAACTAAATTATTTTTCTCAACTTTTTCACATCCTCAAACTAATGGGAAAACTGAAGTGGTGAATATGAATCTTTCAACACTCTTGCATATAATAATTCAAAAAAATCTGAAGAATTGGGAAAAATGTTTTCCACACATAGAGTTTTCATATAACCGAGTAGTGCATTCCACTACTAACTTCTCACCTTTTGAGATTGTATATGGATTTAACCTAATGACTCCGTTAGATATTCTTTCATTTCCTACTAATGAGGTTATTGATCTTGCAGGTGATGAGAAGGAAATTTTTTTTCAGGATTTATATGCCAAGGTGAAGGCCAACATTGAAAGAAGAAATGAGCAATATGCAAATAAAGAAAACAAGGGTAGGCATAAGGTTGTTCTAGAACCTAGAGATTGGGTGTGGGTGTATTTGAGGAAGGAAAGTTTACCTGAGAAAAGAAAATCAAAACATAAATCATGAGGAGATGGTCCATTTCAAGTTTTAGAAAGAATCAATGATAACACCTATAAGATTGAATTTCCTTGAAGGTATGGAAATGTGAGTGCTACCTTTAATATTTCTAATCTCCCTCCTTTGGAATATGAAGATTTGAGGATGAATACTTTTGAAGAGGGAGGGGATGATGCGGATCATGGTGCACACATGCAGTGAGGATTTGAGGGTGATCATGGCATTGATGGTGGAAGGAGCATTAATGTACAAGACCCATTGTATGGGATTGGTGGCCCAATGACAAGAGGAATAATGAGGAGGATGAAAGAGGCTTTACATGACCTCATTTTGAAATTACAATAGGAGGACCAACATGCATTCATGGGAGGAGAAAATGGGCTATTAATCACACTTATTAAATCCCAAAAGTGAAACTAAATGGCCCACCTAATGGATCCCACGAATTTTAAGCCACTTTCTTGAATGAAATCTCCAAAGTCATAAAGTGGTGGGCCCCTTGTATCTAAAGTCATCGTGGGAATATTCAAAGTCTTTGGGGGTTGTGCTAAAAAGTCTTCTTGGTGGATATCTTGTCCCCTAAATCCATGGAAAAGTGTGAAAAATGTCAAAAATATTTTTTTAGGCTTTAGAAATTTGGGGACTAGGTGTTTGACATGTATCTATCTCTTTTGGCTATAAATAGCCACCTCTTTGTACCCTTTGATCTTAATTTCTAATTTGAGTGATATCTAAAATTATTATGCTTGTGTTCTTTTGTTCTTAGGTGAATGCAAGTAAGTATCATAAAAGGAGTGATAAACCTTTGTGGCTCTTCATAATTAGAGTTTCAAGGGGAAAGTCTCATTGGGGTCCTAGTTGATCATCCCCCTCCCATTTTATTCTCCTTGCATTTATTTTTATTTCCATTCCCACCTTCTTCCATCACTTGTGTTTCCAGATTTTTGCCAACGGATACTGCACTCACATACGGTATCAGAATTCTTCTAAAAAATATTACATCTATTAGGGAAAGCTAATCTCGTGCACTATAATCTGTATTGGGTCAGCAAACAATTGAGAATATCTAACCACAACATAAAAAAGTGTCTAGTAGGGGAGAACCAACTCCAGACCAGGGAAAACCAAGGAATAAAACTATAATTCAACCTTAAATCCTCCCAAACAGAGTAGATGGAAAAAAGAAACCTAATCATTCCAAAGAATCATGTCCCTACCTCCACCAGGACTCAGAAGTGAAAGAATATCCAAACAAAGGTTCCAAAGTTGAGTAGAATTAGAAAGAGGTGGGTTCCAGTCTCCATCTAAAATGTGGTCAGACCCTTCAGTAGTATGAGAAATCATCAATTCATAAATGATACATGCATAAATAGTAGAGAAGAAAGGTCTACTATGAATCCAAGAGTAAAACTATAAATAAATGCTTTTCCCTTTCCCAATTAAAAAGGATAAATGAACCCTTAAAAGATTCTGAAGGCCCAAGAGCTTCTTCCAAGTCCTCGAGCTATTCCATGGGACTTTGGACACCCAAAACTGAGCCCGACCAAGCAGAAAAACCAGAGCCCACTCCACCCATATTGAAGAGTATGATGGGTCACAGAGATTCAAAACATGCATGGTCATAACAACCTTATTTTGAACCTCAATATTCTTAATCCCTAACCCTCCCTCCTCCTTAGGTCTAGCCACAAAATCCCAAGCCACCCTAGCCCCTATCTTTCCAAGAGAAGGACCTTTCAAAAGAAACTACCTAATCTTGGCTTCGATATACTTCAAAACTTTCTTAGGTAAGAGAAAATGATAACACCAAAAGGATTTCATGCCAAATAAAATAGATTGGACTAGCTGTAAGTTCCCCACAAATGAGATAAAATTATTTTCCACACATTAATTCCCTTGACATTTTTCTCCTCAAAAACAACATAATCTACATATCTTAATTTTAAAGTAATGAGAGGCACCCAAGGTCTCTAAGAGGTGAGGAACCTCCCCTAATACCCATAAATGCTCCAATATTATCTCTAATAGTATTAAAAATGAAATCCAAGAACATCAGATATTTCAAAAAATTAACATTCAGCCCAGACAAGGAGGAGAAAAGATCCAAAGCATGATTTAAAACTAAAAAAAACTCAAAATTCCCATGAGAAGATAAAAGAAGGTCATCCACAAAAAAAATATGCCTGAATGGCCATAAGGCCTTTAGTTTTATTGATTTTTGATAACCCACCTTTTAAGGGATGAGGGGGAACCCTTACAAGGCCCATAGGCTCAGAGATTACATGGCCCGTAGGCTTAGGAGATTACATAACCCAAAGGTATTAGGGAATTCAGCCAGACTATATACAAGGAACTGCCCCTCCCCAGCATCGGAATCATGATAGTAGCTCTCCACCTTTGTATTACCATCTAGCCAGGCTTCCCATGCAAGCATAATCTGGTCCCGATGGCATAGCCATACTCTCTCATTCTGACAAATCCATTTTGCTTTTCTCTGGTGAGTGCACCTGTTCTGAATCCTCTTTTGGGGCTGCTCCTTTTTTGTAGTGTGTCTGGAGAAACTGCATGTGGCCCGAAGGCCTTGAGGTGGCCCGAAGACCTTACTGACCTGAAGGCCTAGGTGACCCAAAATCCTTAAGGACTCCTAGCCCAAACTGGTGGCCCAAGGTGAATAGTTCCAACTACTACAGTACCAAACAATACCTACTACAGTGCCTACTACAGTCCCCTCACAGTGTACAGTTCTTCTATAGTACTTGTACAGTGTACAATTGTGCTACAGTCCCACACAGTGTACAGTCTACTACAGTCCCAGACATTGTACATTTCTGCTATAGTACTGCTACAGTAACTGGAAATATGCCTCTACCTAGTTTTAAACCTGGGTCCTGTGGATGTACTTAAGGATACCTCACCAACTGGGATGAGGCTCATATACCACAAAACAAATATGGGAAATGGAAGTATTACCGCATCTCTAATGAAATTTGAAAGAATCATAAGTAGAGATGAGCAAGTTTAGGATGTGAGAGAAGACTTCCATGAAAATCACAAAGAGGAAAGGAGATAGGGGACCTCATTCCTTAAGTATTTCTTCCCAGGAAAATAACCATGTAGACGACCATTAATATTAATAGTAAAAATTGCTGATGAAACACATCTTTTAATCCAAGAAGAGAACCTAGCGGGGAAACCTTAGAGTTCCAATGCATCCCAAAGAAATTCCCATCTCATAGAATCAAAATCCTTGAATAAATCGATTTTAAAAGCGCAATGAGGAACTCCAGAATCTAGGTGATACCCTTGAATCATCTCCTAGTCAATTAGAATATAATAAAAAATCTTCCCCCTTAGATAAAAGTTTATTGGGCCTTATTAACAGACTTTGAAAGAACCAATCTCAATATAGCCTCTAAACTATTAGAAATTCACTTTTAGATAGTATTACAACATGAAATAGGCCTAAATTCTGAGAGAGGGCATGAATTCTGAATCTTGGGGATCAAGGATATAATAGATCCATTGGCTTCCTGCAAAAGTTTCTGTATCCTGAAAATTCGAGCATTGCTTTCATAACATCAGGACCAACAACAATCCAAGCCTTGAGAAAGAAACAACCATTAAACCCAATAGTCCCATGGGCCTTATTAGAATGAAGAGAAATCAAATCTCGATGGACCTACTCATATTTAACCATGTTAACCACATTCAAACAGGAGTGCTGGTCAACATAATGCAAAATAAAAGGTTCCAACCTATCTCTCCCAAGGTAAGTTGTAGCATATGGGGGACCCAATCAAGGTTAAAAAGAACTCAACCATCTCTTGAATTATCATACTGATATCCATGGTTATTGACCCATCAACCCTATGAAGTAAAACCAATTTTGAAGAGTTAAATCTAGCCTTAACTGAACCGAAGAAGAAAGAGGAGTTAAGATCACCCTCTTTAAGCCATTAGATTCTACTCTTTTTTCTGGCTGAGAGGGCGTCCTTGAGAGATAAGGCTTTTAAGTCCATCCTTGAAACTATATTTGATAAAAAAAGATCTTTTGAAGGTCCATGCACATGAAGGAGGACTGAACCTCTGACATCTCTACTCTAATAAAAGAGATCTTTGAATTGTGTTGGGAATAAACATGGGCATGCAAATCATGATGAACCTGTTTTACCATCTTGAGATTATGATAAACCTAGAACATTTTAAAACTAGGACCCTCACATTCCAAATATATGATACTAAAGAAAAAACCCCTAGTATTCATCCCAATGATTAAAAAATTTGAAGGGAAGATTCCTAGAATGGATGACTTCTCTGATTCTGATAACAATGAGGGTGTGATCCGACAAGCCAAAATGAAGGAAATCAGCAACTAAAGAGGGAAACCTTGACAACCAAGAGGAATTGACCAAGGATCTATCCAACTTCTATAACACGTCTGAGCTTCCCTTCCTCTAGGAGAATCTCATACTAGAGCAATATAAATCCTCCAAATTAGAATAAAAAATACCAGAGTTACACTCTTCCATAGATGTTGTACAATCCAAACAATAACCTAATATATCCTTTGGAAATATGACCATGTTAAAATCACTTATAAAGATGTTAGGGACACCCAAAATTAGAGAATCCCGGTAAGCCAAATAATTGCAAAGAATCCTATAGTCCACAATAATATTAGAACCCTAAACAAAAGAAATTAGAAAAGAGACATCCACCTTAATAGCCCTAACCATGAATTCAATATACTGAGCGGATTGAAAGGGAGTCTCAAAAACCATCAAATGAGGATTCCATACACCAAAATATGATCAGATTGGGAAGAAGAAATATTTAAAGAGTAGCTCCATCCCAGAGCAACCATTTTCACAATGTATTCCAGGTTATCATTTTTAACCTTGGTTTACACTATCCCCAAGAAATACAACTTGATCAGAACCATATCAAAGGAACTAAATCAATTTCATGGGTGGAGGAGTTATATTTTCAAGGCCCGATGATGCGAGGGAGATTAAAGAGGTTGAATGCTACAATGGGCACCCATTTTGATTCATTAAATTCCCAATGAAACTTTCCTTGCATGGATGGAGAAAATGAGCCTATTATCTCACTTATTCAAGCCCAAACATCATTTTTGAAGCTTTACCCACATGGTTTCACAAATTTTGGAAGCCTGTACCACATGGAGAATTCTAGAATGGCATCTTTAGACACCAAAGTCGAAACTGGTGGGCTAGGTACTCAAAGTAAAATCTGGTGGGCTATGGGTGGAAAGACATGTGTTAATTTTCCTAAAATTCATTGTTAGACTTTAAATTTTTGACTTTAAGGGTACAAGTTTGGAATAGGCTTTAAGACATTAGGGTATTAGACCCTTGACTATTTTATCACCCCTTGGATATAAATAGCCACCCCATGGCACTTGTATGACATTCAAGATTGTAATAGAGAGCTTATTCATTGTTTCTCTCTATTTGCAAGGATTGTTCTATTTTTCTCCCGTGATCTTATGCATTCATTCCTTATCAATCTAAAAGTTATATTAGTGATATAAGATCACAAAACCCCCAAATTTAATACCTGAACCGAAGTGTGTTGTTGTATGGATTGGCTATCACATCCCTCCCATGAGTGTGTTTTCAAAGTTGTAGGTCTCTCTTCTTATAACATTGATTGACTAATTGAATGCACTATCCATACCCACCATCCACAATGTAGCCCCAAATCGCATCCTTTATCCGTCACCCTACGCCATGAAGATCAGGCCACCCCATGCATCTCACATCAGTTGGTATTAGAGCTCCATTTGACATGGTAGGAATCTATCAATTCTTTTGCATTACTTTAAAATATTACCCTTCTTATCTTCCCACATTATCCAATTAGTAAAAAAACAAAAAAACCTTTCTTTAAAAACCTCTATAATTGGTCTATGTTGTGCAATCTTGAAATATTATACATTGATCCAAATTTTCATCCGTATTCTTTATGCATTTGATTCGCTATCTGTGATTTGTATTAAAAAAATCAAAAAAAAATCTACCAACTCAACATTTTTTGATTTTCAAAATTAAGAACATCCTTTATTTGAGAGATTTCAAAAAAAAATTCCTTACTCTCCTTCATCATCTTGTGATTTAAAACTCCAAAACTATACTTTTTGGGGAGATTTGACCAAAAAAAGATGAAAAATAGTGGATTCAATTACTTCTTTGTGATTTACATTATTAACACTTTAAATTTCCATACATCACCTACTCCATCATTTTACTTCATCACAATATTATATTTGGATCATATTACTATTAATTTTTCTTATATTTAATAATAATAAAAAACCCAAATAATACCTTTTTACCCCCCACCTTTCATCAATTTTCTACCCTCCTTTTCACCCTTTATCATTTTGTTACCTTTTACCACTAAAACGGTTTGTGTTAAACCATTCTCCAACACAATCTTGGTTTTTGAAGGATTGGTGGCACGTGATCATCCCAAACAAGGTATTAGATTTCATAAGATCTTGGGATTTGAATTTAATGTTGAGTGGAGATAAATTTAAAAAAATATGTATCGTTGTGTGCGTGAGTGTTTATATACTATGTGCGTGAGTGTGTATCCTTGTCTGTATGAGTGTGTACATCTTGTGTGTGTGTGTGTGTATCTTTTGTGTGTGAGTTTGTATCCTTGTGTACGTGAGTGTGTGAATCTTGTGTGTGTGAATGTGTATATTGTGTGTGTGTGAGAGAGTGTGTATGTGTATCATTTTGTGTGTTTATCCCCATGTGTGTTTGTGTTTTTGTAACATATCATTGCAAAAGAATGTGGGAAGAGAATTGCTCATGCTAGCGATGAAGGAAGTCAAAGTAGATCTCCTGCACCAGAAGCTAAACCTCTCCAAATGCAAGATTTGGTGATCCATTTCAAGAAGCTTCTTGATAGGAAGTTAGAGGTACAATATGAGAGGATTGACAACCACCTGGGGAATCAAATGAGCCCAAGGATGATCCATTATAACCCATAATGTTCTCTGACACCACGGTAGCCCTACATCATGTAGGATGATATGGAAAAATTTGATGGTGATTTTGAGGATGTCCGACAAAGGAGTAGGTTGTACAAAAAACCTAGAGGAGGCCAAATGAGACCACATGATAATGAACTACTTGGCTGGATCAAGGTGAAGGTCCCTTAATTTTAAGGGAAAAGCGATCTAAAAGCATACTTAGAGTGAGAGATGCGAATTGAGCAGGTGTTTTCATGCCATGCATAATCTGAGTAAAAAAAGTTAAAACATACTTACCTTGAATTTTATGATTATGATTTAATTTTGTGGGATCAAATGAAAAATGATATGGATAGATATGATGAACATCCCATCAACACTTGGGACGACATGAATTTTTCCTTGTGGAAGTGGTTTTTTCCCACACATTATCATTGAGATCTCTACAAAAAACTTCAACGCCTCACCCAAGGGAGTAAGAGTGTTGAAGATTACTACAAAGAGATGGAAATTTCCATCATTTGAGAAAACATTGAGGAAGATCTTGAGGCAACCATGGCATGATTTTTACACATAATCAATCAGAATATTGTCGATCAAGTTGAGATGTACCACCATGTGGGGATACAAGATATGATCCACCAAGACAATAAGGTTAAGAAAAAAATAAAAAGAAGGATGAATATGAGGAAACCCACTACCCCTTTCACGCCATAGAGAAACCCGAGGAAGGATATTGGAGAATCATCAAATCCAAAAGAGGTGGTTGATCACAAAAGTGATAAGGTAATTTTTCCACCAAAGAAATTTACTTTTGAGGATAATCAAACAAGGAATTGGGATATTAGTTGTTACAAATTTCAAGGAAGGGGTCACATTTCTAGTGAATTCCACAATCATTATACCATGACCATCAACAAGCATGGATAATGGGAGAATAATGGAGAGATCTCGGAGGAGGAAGATAAAGAATACCCTGAAATTGATAATAGGGAATTTGTGGAAGATGGTGAGATTCTTATCACTAGGAGAGTTCTAAGAACAAAAATGACCATGGGAGAGAAGGATCAGTGAGAGAAACTTTTCTATACATGATTCAAGATACATGGTTAGGTATGTAGTGTTATTAGTGATGGAGTAAGTTGTAGCAATGTAGCGACCACCGAGTTGGTGGAGAAGTTAAAACCTCCAACTTTGAGGCATCAGCATCCATATCGACTCTAGTGATTTAATGATTGTGGAATGATAAAGGTTACCGAATAGGTGAAGGTGTTGTTATCCATTGGTAAATACAAGAATGAGTTGTTCTCTGATGTTTTTCTTATGAAGTCGTGATACTTGTTGTTTGATAGACCATGGAAGTACAATCTACATGTTACTCATGTTGGGTTCTTGAATTGTCACGCTTTTGTACTCTGAGGGGAACCTATAACCCTCAACCCCATGTCCCCCAAACAAATTCTAGAAGATCAAATTTTTAGAGAAAAGAAAAAAATGACTGATAAGGGAAAATGGAGAGAAAATTAAAAAGGATAGAATGAGGGAAAAATATAAAATTATAGAAGATAAGAAATGGGGAGAAAAAAATCAAGAAGGAAAAAAGATTTGAGAGGAGAGAAACGTGTGATGTTAGAAAAAAAGAGCGAGGATAAGGAAGCATTGATTTCTCAGAAAAAAAATTTAGTACTTATGTACAAAGTGGTGATGTTGAACACTAATTAATTAACATATCCTTTGCTACATGTTGAGTTGAGTCTTTGTTGTAGGAATTTGAAGATGTGATTCCTGAAGAGGTTCCACCTGGTTTTCCACCCATTCAAGGTATTTATCATCAAATTGACCTCATACCTAGAACATCACTACCAAACCACCCTATATATCACACCAACTGGGAAGAGAAAAAATAAATTCAAAGGCAATTTCAAGAGCTATTGGATATGGGATATGTCAGAGAGAGCCTTAGTCTGTGTGTCGTACCAGTGCTTCTGGTACCAAAGATGTATGGAACATGGAGAATGTGTATTTACTATATATCCTTCAATAACATCATGTTCAGTTATCGTCATCCTATACCTATGTTAGATGACATTATAGATGAGTTAAATGGCTCTACTATTTTCTTAAAAATTGATTTAAGAAGTAACTGCAAAAAATTAGGTTGAAAGAAGGAGTTGAGTGGAAAACAAAATTTAAGACAAAACATGTACTATGAATGGTTAGTCATTCCCTTTGGTCTCACCAATGAAACTAACACATTTATGAGGTTAATGAATAATTTCTTACATGCATATATTGTAAAATTTTTGGTAGTTTACTTTGATGGAATTTTGGTAAATCCTTTGCATGAACATATAGATCACTTAAGAAAAGTTATATAGGTGTTGAGGAAAGAAAAGTTATTTGGAAACATAAATAAGTGTGAATTTTTCCTTGATAAGATTTTTTTCCTTGGATTTTTTGTGAGAGGTAATGGAGTTGAAGTTGACATCGAAAATATCAATGTAATACAAGAATGACCAAATCCAACCTATGATGGAAAGGTAAGAAGTTTCCATGGGATTACTAGTTTTTATAAGTGATTTTTGAAGGAATTCAGTACATTAGAAGCTCTGTTGAATGAATTAAAAAAGAAGAACGTCCCTTTCAAATGGGGGGAAACTCAATAGAAGGCTTTCCATGTTCTTAAGGTGGGGAAGCACCTTCTGAAGAGACCCTATGATGAGAACCTTGTTAAAGGCCCCAAGTTAATTGCATGGGAGGAAGAGTTGGATTTGCAAGGCCTAATGACATGAGGGATATTAATGAGGCTCAATGCTACAATGGGTGCGCATCTTGATTCATTAAAGACCCAATGGATCATTCCTTGCATGGATGGAGAAAATGGGCCTATAATATCATTTATTCAAGCCCAAAATTGATGTTTAAAGCTTGGTCAACATGGTTTCACGAATTTGGATGCCTTTCCCACATAGAGGATTCTAGAAATGGCATCTTTGGAAACCAAAGTCAAATCTGGTGGGCTATGCACTCAAAGTCAAATCCAGTGGTCTATAGTTGGAAAGTTGTGCGCTAATTTTCCAAAAGTCTTTGTTAGAAATTATCTTTTTTAATTTTAAGGGGACAAGGTTGGTTTATTCATTATGACATTAGGGTATTAGACCCTTGACTATTGTATCACCCCTTGGATATAAATAGCCACCCTATGGCATTGTATTTTAATTCAAGATTTAATTGAGAGCTTATGCTTTGTTTCTCTCTATTGTGTGATAATTGTTCTGAATTTCCCCCTTTCTCTTGTGCATTTTTGTCTTGTAAATCTACAAGTTAGATTGGTGATCCAAGATCACAAAGCCCCCAATTCTGTGCCTCAACCCAAGTGAGTTGTTGTGTTGATTGGATATCACATCCCCTCTTAAGTTTTTTGTCTAAGTAGTAGGTCATGCTCCTTATAGCGTTGATTGACTACTTAAATTTACTATCCATACCCATCATTTGCCACTTATCCCTCAACTAAATCCTACATCTTCTTCCCTACACCGTGAATATAGGGTTACCCCATGCGTCTCACATCAGTTGGTACTAGAGCTCCGGTTGACATGGTAAGCATCTATCCCTTAAATTACTTTACTCTTTTCCATTACCCTTATCATCTTTCCTTATTATCCACCCATTCAATAAAAACACGTTTTCTTTGAAAACCATCAGAATTGGATTTGTTGTGCAAGATTGAAATATTTTTACATTGAGTAAATTATTCATTCATCTTCATTTTCCCTTTAATTATCTATATGTGATTTGTATCCAAAAAAACACATACAAAAAAATCTCTCAACTCACCATTTTGTTCTTTTTAAAATTAAGTACATCCTTTCTTTGAGATATTTCAAAAAAAATTGTCTTACTCTCCATTCATCATCTTGTGCTTTAAAACTCCAAGCACAACACTTTTTGGGGAGATTTGATTAATAAAAAAAAATAAAAAAAGCCAATACAATTACTTATTCCTCGTGCTTTACATTATTATCACTTTTATTTTCCATAAATCACTTTTTCTATCATTTTTACCTCATCAACATATCATATTTGGATCATATTGTTATTAATTTTTCTTTTCTTGCACAATTGGGAAAACCCCAAATACCACATTTCTACCCCCTTTTCCACCCACCATTTATCCATTTTCTACCCTCCTTTTTTCCCATTATCCATTACCACTCAAACAGGTTGTGTTAAACCACCCCCCATCATAATCTTGGTTTGGGAAGGATTAGTGGCATGTGATCATCCCAAACAAGGTATTATATTTCATAAGGGATTGGAATTTGAATTGAGTGTTGAGAGTGGTGAGAAATAAGAAAAAAAATATCTTGTGTGTGTGAGTGTGTGCATCTTGTTGTGTGTGCGTGTGTGTGTACATCTTGTGTGTGTGAGTGTGTATATCCTGCGTGTGTGAGTGTGTATCCTTGTGTGCGTGAGTGTGTACATCTTTTGTGTGTGTGTGTTCATCTCACTTGTGTGAGTGAGTGTGTATCATTGTGTGTATCCCCCTAGTGTGTGTTTGTGTTTGCGTAACTTATCATGGCAGAAGATCGTGGGAAGAAAATTGCACATGTCAGCGATGAAGGAAGTCAAAGTAGATCTCCCACACCCAAATCTACACAAATCCAAATTCAAGATTTGGTGAGCCACTTCAAGAAGCTTCTTTATAGGAAGTTGGAAGTTCTACATGAGAGTATTTATGACTTGGAGAATCAACCAAGCCCAAGGATGGTCCATGATAACCCACGGCGAGCTCCGACACCATGTCACCCCCACATCATGGAGGAGGAGATGGAAAACCTTGATGATAATTTTTAGGATTTACCACAAAGGAGGAGGTTGTACCAACAACCTATAGGAGTCCAAATGAGACCACATGATGATGACCTACTTGGTGGCATCAAGGTGAAGGTCCCTTCATTCCAAGGAAAAAGTGATCCGGAAGCATACTTGGAGTGGGAGATGCGGATTGAGTAGGTGTTTTCATGTCATACCTATTCCGAGGAGAAAAAGGTAAAATGTGCAGCCCTTGAATTCATTGATTATGAATTAATATTGTGGGATTAAGTTCAAAAGTAAAGAGCTCGATATGGAGGATGTCCTATCCAAACTTGGGAAGACATGAAGTTTTCCATGAGGAAGCGGTTTGTTCCCTCACACTACCATAGAGGTCTCCACAACAAGATTCAATGCCTCACCCAAGGGAGTAAGAGTATAGAATATTACTACAAGGAGATGAAAATTTCCATGATTTGGGAAAACATTGAGGAAGATATGGATGCAACCATGGCATGATTTTTACATGGACTCAATCGAGATATTTCCAATCAAGTGAAGATGTACCACCATGTGGAAATACAAGATATGATCCATCAAGACACCAATATTGAGAAACAAATCAAAAGGAGGAACAAAATGAGGAAACACACTACCCCTTTAATGCCATGGAGAAATCCGAGGAAGGAGATTGGAAAAACATCAAAGGAAAAATAATTTGTTGATCGCAAAAGCAAAAAGGTAATTCTTTCACCTAAGAAACCTACTTTTGAGGCTAACCAAACCAGGAATCGGGATATTAATTGTTACAAATGTCAAGGAAGAGGTCACATTACTATTTAGTGCTCAAACTAGCACACCATGACCATCAAAAAATATGTATAATGGGAGACCAATGGAGAGATCTCGGAAGAGGAGGGAGAAGAATCTCTAGAAATTGATAATGGAGAATTTGCAGAAGACGATGAGATTCTTGTCACTAGGAGAGTTTTAAGTGCACAAATAACCATTGGAGAGAAGGATAAACAAGATAACATTTTACATACATTATTCAAGATCAATGGGAAGGTATGTAGCATTATTATTGATGGGGGAAGTTGTAGCAATGTGGCGAGCACTGGGTTGGTGGAGAAATTGGGACTCCCAACTTTGAGGCATCAAAATCGGTACCGGCTTCTATGATTGAATGATTGAAGTGATATGAATGTCACCAAGAAAGTGTATGTATTGTTCACCATCAGTAAGTACAAATATGAGGTTTTGTGTGATGTTCTTCCTATGAAGGCTTGTCATTTATTTTTGGGATGGATGTGGCAGTACAATCGGCGTGTTACTCATGATAGTTTATCGAATCGTAACTCTTTTGTACTCTGAGGGGAACCTATAACCCTCAAACCCATGTCCCCCAATAAAATTTTGGAAGATCAATTTTTTTTGAGAAAAGAAAAAAACGGGTGATGAGGAAAAAAATAGAGAAAATGAAAAAGGAGAGAATAAGGGGAAATAGATGATGAGAGAAGAAAGAAAATTGAGAGCAAAGAAAAATCAAGAGAGAAAAAATATTTCAGAGGATAGAAAAGTGTGATGTTGGCAAGAAAGAGTGAGGTTAAAGAAAGCTTTAATTTATTAGAAAAAATTCTTATTACTTATATACAAAGAGGTGATGTTGAACACTAACAACTTAACATCTCTTTTTCCACATGTTTCTGAGGCTTTGTTGTAGGAATTTAAAGATGTCTTTTCCAAAGAGGTTCCACCTGGTTTTCCACCCATTAGATGTATTGAGCATCAAATAGACCTCACACATGGAGCATCACTACCGAACCACCCTCCATATCGAACCAGCCTAGAGGAGAAAAAAGAAATTCAATGGAAAGTTGAAGAGCTATTGGATGTGGGGTATGTGAGAGAGAGCCTTAGTCCTTGTGCGGAACCAGTGCTTCTAGTACCAAAGAAGGATGGAACATGGAGAATTTTCATTGACTGCAGAGCCATCAATAACATCACATCCAGGTATCGTCATCCCATCCCATGGTTAAATGATATGATAGATGAATTAAATGGATCAACTATTTTCTCAAAAATTGATTTAACAAGTGAATGCCATCAAATTAGGATGAAATAAGGAGATGAGTGTAAAACTACATTTAAGACAAAACATGGACATTATGAATGGTTAGTCATGCCCTTTAGTATCACCAATGCACCTAGAAAATTTATGAGGTTAATGAATCATGTATTATGTGCATATATTGTAAAATTTCTGGTAGTTTACTTTGATGATATTCTAATGTATAGTAGGACTTTTCATGAACATGTAGATCACTTAAGAAAAGTCCTAGAGGTGTTAAGGAAAGAAAAATTGTTTGGAAACATTATTAAATATGAATTTTTCCTTGATAAGATTGTTTTACTTGGATTTGTTGTGAGTGGGAATGGATTTGAAGTGGATACCAAGAAGATCAAACCAATACAAGAATGACCAACTCCGACCTCTGTTTGGCAGGTAAGAAGTTTTCATGGACTTGCTAGTTTTTATAGAAGATTTGTGAAGGACTTTAGCACACTAGCAGCGCCATTTAATGAATTAAAAAAGAATAATTCTCCTTTCAAATGGTTGACAACTCAAGATAAGGCTTTCCATGATCTTAAGGATCGACTCACCCACGCCCCTCTAATTTCACTCCCAGACTTTGGTAAGACTTTTGAGATTGAATGTGATGCAAGTGGAATTGGTATTGGTGGAGTACTGATGCAGGAAGGTAAGCCTAATAATTATTTTAGTGAGAAATTAAATGGCCCAACTCTAAACTATGCTACATATGAAAAAGAGTTGTATTAATTATTTAGAGTACTAGAGACATGGTAGCACTATCTTTAGCCTAAAGCATTTGTGATCCATTTTGATCACGAGGATCTTAAATACCTTTAATGCCAACATAAACTAAATAGGAGACATACTAGATGGCTGGAATTCATTGAATTATTTCCATATGTCATCAAGCATAAAAAGGGTTAAGAAAATACTCTGGCCGATGCACTTTCACGTAGATATTCTCTTTCAGCCTTGTTGAATTAAAAAATCATTAGTTTTGAATACATTAAGGATTTTTATGACACAGATAGTGATTTTAGTGAACCTTATGAACATTTTAAATCTAGAGTTAGTTGGGAAAAGTTCTATTTACATGATGGATTATTATTCTGGTTTGATAAGCTTTGCATTCCCAATTTCTCTATCCATTTAATTTTATTGAAGGAGTCACATTCGGGTGGGTTAATGGGGAATTTTGGTGTTTAAAACACTTTAAGTGTTCTTAGTGAGCATTTTTATTGGCTTAGGATATCTAGAGATGTTGAGAAATTTATGGGAAAGTGCATTGTCTTCCATAAATCCAAATCGAAACTGAACCCACATGGTCTATATCTTCCTCTCCTAATCCCCAACACCACTTGGGAGGAAATAACAATGGACTTTATTGGGGGTTTAACACAGACTAAGAGGGGTAGATATTCCATTTTTGTTGTGGTGGATCGGTTTTCAAAAATGGAACATTTTATTCCTTGTCAAAAAATAGATGATGCCACTAACATTGAAACACTTTTCTTTTAGGATGTAGTCAAACTCCATGGAATGCCAAGGAAGACTGTGTCAGATCAAGACACAATATTTTTTAGTTACTTTTGGAAGAAATTATGGAGAAAACTAGGTAAAAATTTGCTATTTCCACTACTTGTCATATGTAAACCAATGGGAAAATGGAGGCGGTGAATCAGACACTATCATCCCTTTTTCGAAAAATTTTCAAGAAGAATATCAAGAATTGGGAGGAGTGCCTTCCACTTGTGTAATTCGCATATAACTGGGCCAAGAACTCCACTACTCAATATTCTACATTTGAAATTGTTTACAGTTTTAACCCTCTTTCCCCTATTGATATAGTTCCTTTGCCTTTGTAGGAAGAAACTAATATGGATGTGAAAGGGCACGCAAAATTCATCACACAACTCCATGAAAAGTTAAGGAAAAATATTGATCGAATGACCCAAAAATATGTTGATCATGCAAACAAGTGTTGTTTGAGCCTAGGGACTTGGTCTGGATTCATATGTTAAAGGAGAGTTTTCCCAACAAGTGGAAATAAAAATTCATGCCACGAGGAGACGGACCTCTCATAGTGCTCAAGAAGTTTAACAACAATGCTTACAAGATAGATTTTCTAGGTGAGTATGGTGTAAGTGCCACTTTCAATGTTTTTGATCTTTCTCCTTTTTTGGGTGTAAAGGATGAAGAGTTGAGGATGACTCCTTTTCATGAGAAGGGATAAGGAGAACCATGTTAAAGGAACCAATTAGATTGCATGGGAGGAAGAGTTGGATTTGTAAGGCACAATGAAACGAGTGAGATTAAAGAGGATTAATGCTACAATGAGCTCGCATCTTGCTTCATTAAAGGCCCAATGGATCTTTCCTTGCATGGATGGAGAAAATGGGAATAAAATATCACTTATTCAAACCCCAAATTTATGTTTAAATATTTTCCCACATGGTTTCACGAATTTGGATGCCTTTCCCACACAGAGGATTCTATAAATGTCATCTTTGAACACCAAAGTCAAATCTGGTGGGCTATACACTCAAAGTCAAATTCGGTGGGCTATAGTTGGAAATTTGTGTGATAATTTTCTAAAATTATTTGTTAGACTTTATATTTTTTAATTTTAAGGGGACAAGATAGGTTTAGCCTTTATGAATTTAGGGTATTAGACCCTTGACTATTTTATCACCCCTTGGCTATAAAGATCCTCTCCATGGAATTGTATTTTCATTCAAGATTTAATTGAGAGCTTATGCTTTTTTTTTTCTCCGTTGTGTGAGAATTGTTTTGAATTTTCCCCTTTATCTTTTGCATTCTTGTCTTGTCAATCTACAAGTTCGATTGGTGATCCAAGATCACAAAGCCCCTAATTTCGTGCCTCAACCCAAGTGCATTGTTGTGTGTATTATCTATCACATCCCTTCCTTGAGTGTGTTTTGTAAGTAGTAGGTCACGCTCCTTATAGTGTTGATTGACTACTTTCATCTGCTATCCATTCCCATCATCTACTACTTAGCCCTCAACTGCATCCTACATTCTCCGCCCTAAACCATGAAGATAGGGCCACCCCGTGCGTCTCACATCACCCCAGTGCCGATAACATTCCCTAAGCTCCTACCCAAATTAGAACCCTAAATATGCAAATACTTCACAACCTCACCAGCTACCACTATATACCCAACAATATTCACAACATCTCCCACCAAAACCCAACTAGGGCATAGAACAACCCTTGCATTTACCACTAAAATAATAACCTTACCCACAACATCCACTAAGCTGACAATGACAGAGGAAATAGAATACTTTTCCAGAAGCTCACCAGCATCATGAGGAGGAATATAAGACATCACCAGACTTTTAGAAAAAACACAATCTACTAGCATTTGGGGTTTTATGGTTTTCAGGGTTTTTAGGGGTTTTTAAGTTTTCATGGATTGCTAGTGGTTTTTAAGTATATTTATTATTTTTAGGGTTTTTATGGGTTTTAGGGATTTTTTGGGATTTTAGTGCTTTTCAGGGGCTTTTAGGGTTTTTAGGGTGTTTTGTGTTTTTATGGTTTTTTGAGTTTTTTATGGGTTTTAAGTTTTCCTTGAGTTTTTAATGTTTTTTGGGTTTTAAGGGTTTTTAGACTTTTTAGCGATTTTTAGTTTTTTATGGGTTTTTATGGTTTTCAGGGGTTTTCCTTTATTTTAGGGGTTTTCATTTTTTCATGGATTTTTAGGGGTTTTTAGGATTGTTATGGTTTTTAGGGTATTTTATTTTTTAGGGATTTTGATGGTTTTTAGCATTTTTAAAGGGTTTTATGGTTTTAGGGGTTTTTAGGGTTTTTAGGGTTTTTAGGGTTTTTTATTTCTTTTAAGTTTTTTTGGAGTTTTTTAAGCTTTTTATGGGTTTAGGGTATAAGATTTTTTAGTGGGGTTTTAGGGTTTTTACGGGGTTTTAGGGGTTTTTAAGGATTTTAGGGGGTTTTATAGTTTTGAGGGTTCTTTTAGGGTTTTTTGGGTTTTTTACATTCTTATGGATTTTTAGGGATTTTTTAGGATTTTTAGGGGTTTTAGGGTTTCTTTTCGATTTTTATGAATTTTGAGGTTTTTATGGTTTTTCAAGTTTTTTAGGATCTTTGTGGGTTTTTATGGTTTTCTCAGTTTTTAGTGTCTTATGGGTTTTTATAAATTTTTAACGTTTTTAGGGGTTTAAAGGGGTTTTAGAGTTTTTATTCATTTTTAGGGTTTCTATGATTTTTTAAGGTTTTTGGGATTTTTATGGTTTTTAGTGGGTTTTCAGAGTTTTTAGGTATTTTTACATTTTCATGGATTTTTTTTGGGTTTTTAGTATTTTTATTGTTTTTTGAGTTTTTTAGGTTTTGTTGGGTTTTAAAAGGGGTTTTAGGGGTTTTCAGGGTTTTTATGGTTTTTAGGGTTTTAAGGGTTTTAGGTTCTTTTTGGTTTTTTTGGGTTTTCTAGAGTTTTTTTAGGGTTTTTAAGATTTTTTATTGTTTTTTAAACTTTTTAGTGAAGAAGAGGTGCAAGACCAGGCTATTCTTGACCCCCCCCTAAATTTATTAGAAATAAAGACTCAGCAGACAAGCAAACAAGGGAGTGGAGGAGTCAAACGACTCACACCCAAAAACCCTTAACAACCACAAACCCATAAAAACCCAAAACCAAAAACACACAAAAAATCCAACCAAAGCAGACATCCATAATCATCTCCATCAGCACCTCCCATCCAATCATAAGACAACATCTCATAGTACATATTCCATCATCCATCACCTTCAGCATCAGTATATCCTTTAACACTTTTGAGGGCCAGGGTATTCCTCCCATCCAATCAGCAAACAGTATCCAGCAGCTCAAATTCCAGTATCCAGTACCACCTAAACAGTCATCTCCCAGCATACCGCTACTCACAATCTAGTAACCAGCATCACCAAACCAAGAATCTAGATCCTCCCGACCAATCATCTCAAGCAGACTAGTCCCAACCAATAAACAACACCACCATAGATTCACAACTGATTCATCCACACACCCCATCCAGCACTCGAGCGATGCAGCATCACCACCTCCTGCACCGCCTCTAAAAGAAGCAAACAATAACCAGCAACCCATTATCCAGCATCCATCCCCTTCAATCTAGTCAAGACCCACCATCCACCAATTTGCATCTAGCATTTCACATCTAGCAGCACCACCAGCAATACAGGACCACCATCCCTCTCATCGAGGACCATTCCGCAGCACCCAAATTTCCTTGGGCATACCCATGACCAATCTTCCCCTCCAGCCACCCAAAAAACCACACCATGAATAGACAACATCCAAAACCTCTCATCATAACCATAAACCAGCACCAAACCAAACCCACCACAGCCCATGAAATAGCCACCACAACCCAACAAGGAACCCAGAACGCAACACTTATCCAGAACAGCAGCAACATCATACAATGAAAATGAGTTCCAAAAACAAACCTGCATCTGTGATGAGATCCAAATTAATAATTATGCACCATCGCTTTATGACCTGAGCCAAACCAAGGCAATGACTCCACGCGCAGCTTCTAGGATCGCCAAAGCTGAGACTTTCCACCACAAACCAAACCGCGCTGCTTAGAAAACACAAGACCTCTGAAGAACACTAGACTCCTTGGAACTGAAGAACACCGCAATCTCCCACTACATAACTTTTAAACACACCTAGGTTGATCCTCTCCATGCCGATTCTAGGAAATGACTAAGTCGCCAAAGAAACTGGGAATCAACTTCCGTCATGAAACAGAAGGTCGCCGCTAAAGCCCATCATTGTCGAAGGGACAGAGATCAGTAACACGGTAACCCAAAGCCCCCAGATATGTCCCGCCCCTCCACAGACCACCTCACAATGAGAGAACCAGATCTAAGCGGCTCCACCATGGTAGTGTAAAGCCGCACAAAGGTAGAACTAGATCCGGACCACTCCTCCATGAAAAAGAAATGCCGGACGCTAGGTAGACAAGATCTGACCCGGTCGTCTAAGGTTGAAGCCTTCATCCAAAGCCGACGCCTGAGAAATCCATACTTCAAGAGCACTGCCAATCCAAAAAAGATGCACCGCCAAAGGAATCGGTGACACTTTGAAATCTGATGTCTCAGAATCCATAGCACCCGAGAAGGCAAATCCACGCCGGAGAAGACGCACCGTGATAGGAATTGCAGGGAAGCCCGAGCGCGATAGGAGCCAGGAGAGATAGCCATCATCCCTCCTTAAACTTTTTAGGGGTTTTAAGGATTTTTATGGGTTATTAGGATTTTTTATGTTTTTAGGGGTTTTTATGGTTTTCATGGGTTTTTTAGGGTTTTTATGGTTTTTTACATTTTCATATATTTTTAATGGTTTTTTAGGATTTTTATGGTTTTTAGGGGTTTTAGAGATTCTAAAGGTTTTTAGGGTTTTTTCAGGGGTTTTAGGGGATTTCAGGGTTTTCATGGCCTCTTTGGGTTTTTAGGATTTTTTAGAGTTTTTTAGGGGTTTTACGATTTTTTAGATCTTTTCAACTTTATTATGAACATTATGGGTTTTTAGAAATTTTAGTGGTTTTAGGGTTTTTATGGGATTTTAGGGATTTTAAAAGTTTTTAGGTGTTTTATGGTTTTATTAGTTTTTTCAGTGTTTTTAGGGTTTTTTACATTTTCATGGATTTTTTGGGTTTTTTTAATATTTTTATGGGTTTTAAGGTTTTCAGTGTTTTTTGGGATTTTGATGGTTTTATGGTTTTTCAGGGGTTTTATGTTTTTTAGGCTTTTAGAGTCTTTTGGGTTTCTATGGTTTTTATGGTATTTTAATTTTTTTAGGGTTTCTAAGGTTTTCTAATGTTTTTTAACATTTTTAGGGATTTAAGGGTATTTAGAGTTTTTAGTGGTTTGAGGGTTTTATGGTTTTTTAGGGTTTTTATGGTTTTCGGGTGTTTTTAAAAGTTTTTAGGGTTTTTTTTGTTTTCATGCATTTTTATGGGATTTTTAGGTTTTTTATGTGTTTTTAAGGTTTTTAGGGATTTGGAGGAGTTTTAAGGTTTTTAGGACTTTTAGGGTTATTAGGGTCTTTTTGGGTTTTATGATTTTTTTGAGTGTTTTTGGGTTTTTATGGTTTTTAGATTTTTTTTAACATTTTTTTGATAGGAAAATATAACTATATAAAAAGGATAAAAGGAAATTAAGTAAAAAACATCACCCATGGGTGACCAAGACCTGAAGGTCAACAAAAGAACACAAAATATCCCATCTGAAAGGCCACAGGCAAGCAACCAACTGGAAGGCCCGACAAGCCTCACGAAGCCCAAACCAGACTGGCACCAAGAGTCACCAAGTGATCCCGCAACCATCAGCACCAAGGATCAAAAAAGACTAGAAAGTAACCACACCCAAAGGAGGCCAACAACAAGAAACCCCACCAGTGACTCTAGAACCATCATCCATCAGTAACTGAGTAGCAATGAGCCAACAACAGCAACTGAAGACAACTAGAAGATGAGCAAGCAAGCACCAACCCCACACCAACGTAGCAGCAGTGGACCATCATCACAAAGCCCTCCCTGGATCAACAAGCACCCCAAGAAAGCCGATCCAGCCCAAGAAGAGTACATTATCCCTCCCAGAAAGGAAAGTAGTTGTAAGCACAAGTAACAGCACCAACCACACACGCATGCATACAACCCCCACATCCACACACGCAACATGCACACACCCGCATTCACGCACTCACCCATACACACACACACACACACACACACCTCATCACCCCATCCAACACCCACTCTATCCCACGATACCCACACCTACAGAAGCTGAAGATCCCAACAAACCACCGAAGTATCAAACGCATCCCACCCGAGCAACAATCTCAACACCACGATAGGCCGCCTCATCCAACCAGCCACAACCGAAAGCACCACAACCATGCCAAACAACCTATAATTTTCACCCAACGCATGACCCCAGTCACCCCCTTCCAGCCTCAGCATGAAGGATTTTAGTGTATTCTTTTCGTTTTATGGGTTCTTAGGGGTTTATAAGGTTTTAGGGGTTTTTATGGTTTTTAGGGTTTTTTAGGGTTTTTTACATTTTCATTTATTTTTAGGGGATTTTAGGATTTTTATGGTTTTCAAGGTTTTTAGGGATTTTGAGGGTTTTAGGAGTTTTCAGTGGTTTCTTGGGGGTTTCAAGGTTTTTAGGGTGTTTTGGGGGTTTTAGGGTATTTTTGAGTTTTTTAGGGGTGTTAAGGATTTTTAGAGTTTTTTAAACTTTTTTTACAACAAAAATAGAAAATATATATATAAGGAAATGAATTACAAAAAAACCTAGGGTGAACCCAGATGGTCCAAAACACAAATTTCAAGGCCAAGAAGCAATAGAGGAATCGAAACCAAGAATCTAACTACAATCAGCAGCACGGTAAAACAAGCCAATAAAACGCAGGTGGGAATCCAATTGATGGACCCAAGGATCCTGGAGAAGTCCACATATCCTAAGAGCAAGAAAGAACCAGCAACATCACATGAAAAATGAGGATGAGCCACACTAAATCCAATAATCCAATAGATAAAAATAGCACACCACCAAAGCACACAAGCCAATAGGAAAAACAAGTCCAATAAGCAGCACACAACAAACTGGAAACAAAATGAGCCTAAAAGCAACAACCTCCACTATCATATCGGCCAACCGCCATCACAGATCCTTAGGAACCATCATAAGAAACCACAACAGCATCAGACACCAAGCCAGAGAGAACTCTATATACAACCTGGTAAGAAGAAAGCAAAGATGACTTCTAAGGATAAGCAAGCTCACAACAAGTTAGGAGTTTTAATTTTTTTAGTGTTTTTAACATTTTTAGAGGTTTTGAGGGGTTTTAGAGTTTTTAGTGGGTTTTAGGTTTTTTTTTGTTTTTAGGGGTTTTAAGGGTTTTTGTGGTTTTTATAGTTTTCAGGGGTTTTTCTTGGTGGTATTTTAGATTTTTTTTATGTATTTAGTGTTGTTATGGGTTTTTACGGGTTTTTTAAGGTTTTTATGGATTTTTATGATTTTCAGGGGTTTTTTAGGATTCTTATGATTTTCTACATTTTCATGAATTTTTAGGGGATTAATATGAAATTTATGAATTTTATACTTTTTAGGGTTTTTAGGGACTTTTTGGGATGTAATGTTTTTTAGGGGTTATTACGGTTTTTAGTGTTTTTCCGTGTTTTTAGGTTCTTTTGGGTTTTTGTTGAGTTTTTAGGATTTTTAAGGTTTTTTAGAGTTTTTTTACGATTTTTAGGTGTTTTAAGGGGTTCTAGAGTTTTTAGTGGTTTTTACGTTTTTAGGGGTTTTTCAGATTTTTAAGGGTTTTAGTGGTTTTTATGGTTTTCAGTGGGTTTTCAGGGTTTTTAGGGTTTTTTAAATTTTCATTTATTTTTATGGGTTTTTTAGGATTTTTATGTTTTTAGTGGTTTTTAGAGTTTCTAGGAATTTTGAGGGGTTTTATGGTTTTTAGGGGTGTTTAGGGTTTTTTTGTTTTTATAGAGTTTTAGGGGATTTTTAGGATTTTTATAGTTTTAGGGTTGTTTAGGTTTTAGAGATGTTGAGGGGTTTTCAGGGTTTTAGGGGTTTTTTCCATTTTTAGGGGGTTATTGATTTTTGTAAGGTTTTAGGGATTTTTAACTTTTTTATGGGTCTTAAGAGTTTTTAGAGTTTTTAGTGGGTTTTTAGGGTTTTTAGGTTTTTAAAGGTTTTTAGAGGTTTTTGTGGATTTAAGGGGTTTATCAGGGTTTTTAGGTTTTTTTGGTTTTCTATTTTTTTAGGGGTTTTTAGTATTTTTTTTATTTTTCGTGTTTCTTAGGGTTTTTAGGGATTTTTAGGGTTTTTGGGTTTTTCAGTGGTATTTAGGGATTTAGTGTTTTTTGGGTTTTTCAAAATTTTAGGGGTTTTAATGTTTTTAGAGTTTTTTTTGTTTTGAGGGGTTTAAAGGTTTTTTAGAGTTTTAATGGGTTTTTAGGGTTTTAAAGGTTTTTATGGGTTTCATGGTTTTGGGAGTTTTTTAGGGTTTTTAGGGTATTTTTCCCTTTTCATTGAATTTTAGGGTTTTTTTCAGATTTTTATGGCTTCTCAGGGTTTTGGGGGATTTAGGGCTTTTTAAGGGTTTTAGGGTTTTTAAGTGTTTTTAGGGGTTTTCATGGGTTTTAGAGTCATTTTTGGATTTTTTTTGGGTTATTAGGTTTTTTGGGGGGTTTTAGGGTTTTTATGGTTTTTTAGAGTATTTACAAATTTTAAATGTTTTAAGGGTTTTTAGAGTTTTTAGTGGTTTTTAGGACTTTTATGGGGTTTTAGGTTTTTAAAGGTTTTTAGGGTTTTTATAGTTTTCATAGGGGTTTTAGGGTTTGAAGGGTTTCTTATGTTTTCAGGGATTCGTAGGATTTTTTAGGATTTTATGGTTTTTATTGTTTTTTTTGGGTTTTTAGGGGTTTTGAGGATTTTTAGGGGGTTTAGGGTTCTTGGGGTTTTAGGGTCTTTTGGGGTCTTTTGGGTTTTTTGAGTTTTTTAGGCTTTTAAAGGTTTTTAGAGTTTTTTTATCATTTTTATGGTTTTTAATATTTTTTAGATTTTTATTGGGTTTCTATGTTTTTAAGTGTTTTAGGGTTTTTTAAGTTTTTCAGGGGTTTTTATTGTTTTCAATGGTTTTTAGGGTTTTTCAAGATTTCATGGATTTTTAGGGGTTTTTAGGATTTTTATGATTTTCAGGTTTTTTTCAGATTTGGATGGTTTTTAGGGGTTTTTTTAGGTTTTTCCTAGTTTTTTTGGGTTTTTAGGAGTTTTGAGGGGTTTTAAGTTCTTTTTGGTTTTCTAGGTTTTTTTGAGTTTGTAGGGTTTTTATGGTTTTTTAGAGTTTTTTATAATTTTTAGGGGTATTGAGGGTTTTTAGAGTTTTTAGATGGTTTTTAGGGTTTTTAAGGTTTTTTGGGGTTTAACATTTTCATTGATTTTTAGGAATTTTATGGTTACTTAGGTCTTTAGGGTTTTTTAGGATTTTAAGTGGTTTTAGGATTTTATAGGGGTTTTATAGTATTTAGAGTTTTAAGAGTCTTTTTGTGTTTTTAGAGACTTCTTAGTGTTTTAGGATTTTTTTAGTTTTTAGGCGTTTTAATGTTTTTAGAGTATTTTAAATTTTCTACGATTTTAAGGGGTTTTAGAGTTTTTAGTGGTTTTAGGGTTTTTAGGGATTTTCAATATTTTTTACCATTTTTAGGGGTTTTTGTGGTTTTTAGGGGTTTTTTAGTGTTTTTAGTGTTTTTATGTTTTCATGGATTTTTCAGCAGTTTTTAGGATTTTTATGGTTTTTAGGGGTTTTTAGTGTTTTTAGAGGTTTTTCAGGTTTTCAAGGGTTTTATGGTTTTTATGGGGTTTTAGGGTTTTAGTGTCTTTTGGGTTTTATGGTTTTTTAATCCTTTAGGGTTTTAAGGTTTTTTATAGGTTTTTGAAATTTTTATGGGTTTTATGGTTTTTTAGTGGTTTTAGTGGTTTTCTAGGTTTTTTATTTTTTAGGGATTTTTAAGGTTTTTAAGGTTTTTAGGGCTTATTATGGTTTTCCAGGTTTTCAAGATTTTTAGAATTTTTTACATTTTATGGATTTTATGGTTTTTTTAGTATTTTTTGGTTTTTAGAATTTTGTAGGGGTTTAGGGATTTTGAGGGATTTTAGGCTTTTAGGGGTTTGGGGGTTTTTAGGTTCTTTTTGGGTTTTAGGGTTTTTTTAGTTTTTAGGGTTTCAATGGTTTTTTATAATTTTTTAATGTTTTTATGTGTTATATTGATTTTTAGAGGTTTTATTGCGTTTTAGGGTTTCTATAGGTTTTTAGTGGTTTTTAGGGTTTTAGGGGTTTTTATGGTTTTTAGGATTTTTTATGTTTTTTACTTTTTCATGGATTTTTGGGGGGTTTTAAGATATTTTTTGTTTTTTAGTGTTCTTTAGGGTTTTTTCAGTATTTTGAGTGTTTTGGGGATTTTTTGTGTTTTTTCGTTTTTTTGAGTTTTTTAGGAATTTTACGGGTTTTGAGAGTTTTTAACGTTTTTAGGGGTTTAAAGGGTTTTTAGAGTTTTAGTGGGTTTTTAGGGTTTTTATGGGTCTTTAGTGTTTTCTATGGTTTTTAGGGTATTTTATGGTTTTAAGGGGGTTTTCAGGGTTTTAGGGGTTTTTATTTTTTCATGGATTTTAGGGGGGTTTAGGGTTTTTATGGTTTTAAGGTTTTTTAGGATTTCATGGATTTTGAAAGGTTTTTAGTATTTTCTAGTGATTTTAGGGTTTTTAGGGGTTTCAAGATTTTTAGGGCCTCTTGGGTTTTAATAGATTATTTTTAGTTTTTTAGGTTTTTAATGGTTTGTTAGATTTTTTTAACGTTTTTGGGGCTGTAATGGGTTTTAGAGTTTTTACTAGTTTTTAGTGGTTTTTTAGTGTTTTTTGGATTTTTTATGGTTTTATGAGTTTTTATGGTTTTAAGGGATTTTTCATGGTATTTAGGGTTTTTTTATGATTTCAGGGATTTATTAAGGGTTTTTAGTATTTTTATAGTTTTTAGGGGTTTAAAGGTTTTTTAGAGGTTTGGAGGGGTTTTTAGGGTTTTTAGGGCATCATTGGCTTTTTAGGGTTTTAAGGTTTTTTGGAGTTTTTAACATTTTTAGGGGTTTTAAGGGTTTTAAGGGTTTTTAGAGATTTTAGTGGTTTTTAGGATTTGTGTGGGTTTTTCGAGTTTTTTAAGGTTTTTAGATGCTTTTATGGTTTTTAGGGGTTTTTATGGTTTTTAAGGGTTTTTAGTATTTTTAGGGGATTTAGGGTTTTTTTATGTAACGGTCCTTAGTGGGCCCCATGGTACACTACAATCATCCACATCAACCTGCCATGTGGTGGCCAGAGGTATTTTCCCCTACCATCCGAGGATTTTATTCTTCCTCCCCCATAACATGAACTCGAGACCTCTAGCATAGGAGTCCACCAATGGGGCATTACGAGTACCTTCCACGTGGCATGTGGAGAGGCATTTGGTTACCACATGGCTGGTTGAAATGGCCGATTGCGATGTGGCATGGGGGCCACTGAGGATCGTTACATAAAAAGGTCTCAGCCTAGGTGCCATGCACCGATGCCCCGAGCCCGACCGCCTAATGACCTCAAGGGCGTCTCCCTTTGGCAGGTACTTGTAATGCTCCTTAGAGGTCCCGAGTTTGAGTTTTGGGGGAGGCGGAATAAAATCCTCGAATGGTAGGGGAAAATACGTTCCATGTGGTATGTAGAGAGGCATCTGGCCACCACATGGCCGGTTGATGTGGTTAATTGCGGTGTGGCGTGGGGCCCACCGAGGAGCGTTACATAAAAAACCTAAAAACCCTGAAAGTCCCTAAAAACCATAAAAACCCTAAAAACCTTAAAAACTAAAAAACCCATACAAACCCTAAAAACCCACTAAACACTCTAAAAACCATTAAAACCCCTAAAAACATTAAAAAACTCTAAAAAACCTAAATACCCCTAAAAACCAAAAAGACCCTAAAAAAGCCAAAAAGACCCTAAATACCTTGAAAACCCTTAAACCTTCTAAAAATCATCAAAATCTCTAAAAACCCCTAAAAACTATAAAAATTCTAAAAAACCCTAAAAAAACTTGAAAATGTAAAAAAACCCTAAAAACCATGAAAAATCCTAAAAAATCCTGAAAAAATTAATGAAAACATAAAAACATTTAAAAACCATGAAAAACTCCTAAAAACCATAAAACCCCCTTAAAACCCATAAATCCCCTAAAAACCCTAAAAACCACTTAAAACTCTAAAAATCCTTCAAACCCCTAAAAACGATAAAAAACCCAAAAACCTTTAAAACCCTAAAAAGTCAAAAAAAACTGTAACCCAAAATGACACTAAAAACCCCTAAAACCCATCAAAAACCCCGAAAAAAAACCCAGAAAACCATCAAAATTCAGAAAACCCCTAAAAACCATAAAAATCATAAAAAATCCCTAAAAATCCATGAAAACATGAAAAAGCCTATAAACCCATGAAAACCAAAAAAACCCTGAAAACATTAAAAGCCATAAAACCCATATAAACAATAAAAACCACTAAAAGTATCAAAAACCTTTAAAACCATAAAGACTCTAAAAACCCAAAAGGCCCTAAAACCATGAAAACCCCTCAAAAACCCTGAAAACCCCTAAAAATCATCTAAATACCTAAAATCCTAAAAACCCTTAAGAATCCATGAAAACATAAGGAACCCTAAAGACCTTGAAAAATCCCACAAAACCACAAAACCCCCTAAAAACCTTATAAAAACCTAAACACTCTAAAAACCCTTAAAACCCTTTAAAATTTTAAAATACTCTAAAAACCCATAAAACCCTAAAAACTAAAACAACATCCTAATAACCTAAAAGACACTAAAAACCCAAAACTAGTCTAAAAACCATCAAAAACCCTAAAAACACCTGAAAAACCCTAAAACCCCTCAAATCCCTAAAAGCCCTAAAACCCCTAGAAACCATAAAAATCCTATAAAAGACCTAATATCAATGAAAAGGTAAAAAAACCATAAAAACCCTAAAAACCCTAAAAACCATGTAAAACCTCTAAAAACAATAAACCCCTAAAAACCTTAAAAGAACCCTAAAACAAATAAAAACCCTAAAACCCACTAAAATTATAAAAACCCTTAAAACACCTAAAAACTTTAAAAAACTCCAAAAAAAATTAAAACCGCAAAAAAAACTGAAAAATACTAGAAACACTAAAAACCCTGAAAAACAATATAACCCTAAAAACCCTTGAAAATACCTAAAAACACAAAAATATTAAAAATCCTAAAAAACCCCTAAATATCATTGAACACCTAAAAAACTCAAAAAACCTTGAAAAACCATAGAAAACAACAAAAACTTCTAAAAACCATTAAAAACCTAAAAACCCTAAAAAATATAAAACCACTAAAAACGCTAAAAACCCTTAAAACCCCTAAAAATGTTTAAAAAACTCTAAAAACCCTATAAAACTAAAAAAATCCTAAAAACCCTAAAGGACCCAACAAAACCCTAAAACCCCTAAAAATCCTAAAAATCCTAAAGACCTAAAAAATCATAAAAATATCTAAACCACCAAAAAATCCACAAAAACAAAAAAAAAACCCTAAAACCCCTGCAAACCCTGCAAACCCTCAAAATCCCTAGAAACGCTAAAAACTCTTAAAAACCATAAAAATCCAAAAATCCCCCTAAAAATCAATAAAAAAGTAAAAAACCATAAAAACCCCTTAAAATAATAAAACCCCTTAAAAACCTTAAAAATCCCAAAAAACCCCTAAGAACCACTAAAAACTCTAAAAACCCTTAAACCTCTAAAAATGTTTAAACCCTAAAAACTCATGAAAAACCCTAAAAACCCAAAAGACCCTTAAAACATTGAAAAAATCTATAAACCTTAAACCCCATGAAAATAATAAATCCATCAAAATACCTAAATACCATAAAAAGTCTAAAAAATATTAAATTCCAACAAATCCCCTAAAAATCCATGAAAATGTATAAAACCTTAAAAATCCTAAAAACCCCTACAAACCATAAAACCCCCCAAAAAACCTTAAAAACCCATAAAACCATTAAAAATGACTAAAAACTCTAAAATCCATTAAAACCCCCAAAACATTAAAAACTCTAAAGACCTTAAAACCCAAAAAATTTCAAAAAAAGCCAAAAAGACACAAAAAACTTAGAAAGACCCTAAAAGGCCCGAAAAATCATAAAATCCCTCAAAACACATAAATACCCTAAAACCCTAAAACCCCTAAAAACATTAAAATTCCTAAAAGGCCCCAAAAAATCCATTAAAATATAAAAAATCCCTAAAAACCTAAAAAACAGGAAAAAACCATAAAATCCCTAAAAAATCACTGAAAATTCTAAAAACCCTTTAAACCCCTAAAAAGTTAAAAAACTCTAAAACCCATAAAAGCCCTAAAAAACTCAAAAAACCCCTAAAAACCCAAAAAGACACTAAAAACCCTGAAATACCCAAAACCCCAGAAAAACCCTAAAAATCCTCAAAATTCCTAAAAAACCTTAAAACTTTAGAAAAATAAAAATCTTACAAAACCCCTAAAAATCCATGAAAATGTAAAAAACCCAAAAACACTTAAAAACCCTTAAACCCCCTAGAAACTATAAGGAAAAGAACCACTACTGTTGTTGGTTCTTGAAGTTAGGGCACTGGATACTGTGGTTTGTTTCGGGATTTGTCTGCTGTGGTATGCTGGAGGCTTGTGCAGCTGTCTTTGAAGGTGTGAAAGATTTTGCTGGGTTTCAGAAACTCTGATGCTGGATACTGCTTGTTGGGAGGCTGGGATGTAATGAATTTGTTGTTCTGGGGCATGGGAGATGGTGGTCCTGTGCTGTTGGTTATTCTATATGTCCTATGCTGGATATGGGTGCTGCTGTTCATGGATTGCTTTTCTTCGAATGGGAGTTGGTTGGTGCCTTTTTCTGGTTGCTGGGAAGTAATGGTTTCTGGTTGTTGAGCTACTAGTTATTGGGTGCCTCTTTCCTTGAGGTTTGGAGGTGGTGGGTGCTGGAATGCTTCTATGGTTGTGTTGTTTGTAATTGGTGTTGTTGGTTGATGGAACTAAATCGGGGTGCTGGGATGAGGAGGTGCTTGAGGCTGGAGGTTGTGAAGCGAGATGCTGCTGATGGTTTTGATGTTGCTGGATATTGGTTTCTGCTTGGATGTGGTGCTGCTGAATGCTGGTATTGGCTGGATGTGACGTGATGATGCCGCTGGTTGTGTCTGATTTTCATGTCTTTCTCTTTATTTTCTTCTCTTTTTTTTGGGTTTGTGTGTGTGTTTGTTAAGGGTTTTTGGGTGTGGGTTGATTGACCCCGCCCCTCCCTTGTTTGCATGTCTTAGTGTATTTTTTAATAAACTTTGGGGACAGTCAGGAATATCCTGGCCTCGAGCCTTCCTTGCCCTAGAAACTATAAAACCCCCAAAAAACCTTAAAAAACTTAAAAACTAATAGAAACCCTAAAAACCATTAAAAACTCTAAAAACCCGACAGATCCCTAAAAACATTAAAAAACTATAAAAAACCTTAAAACCTGTAAAAAACTCAAAGAATAAACTTTAAAACCCCAAAACACCCTAAAAACCTTAGAAAACCCTAAAACCCTTGAAAGGCCCTAAAACCCCTCAAAATCCCCAAAACCCTAAAAACCATAAAAATCTAAACCCCCTGAAAATCCACAAAAATGTAAAAACCCATAAAAACCCTAGAACCCCCTAAAAACCATAAAACCCCTGAAAACCTTAAAAACCTTAAAAACCACTAAAAACTCTATAAACCCATTAAACCAATAAAAAGGAAAAAAATCTTAAAAAACCTATAAACCTAAAAAACCCTAAAAACCCAAAAAGACCCTAAAAACAGAAATAACCCTAAAATCCCTAAAATCCCATGAGAAACCATAAAACCCACCAAATCCTTAAATCCCCTAAAATCCATAATAATCCTAAGAAACCCCTAAAAATCCATGAAGATGTAAAAAACCCGAAAAAACTCTAAAAACACCTGAAAACCATAAAACCCCTTAAAACCTTAAAAACTTATAAAACCCTAAAAACCCACTAAAAACTCTAAAAACACTTAAAACCCCTAAAAACATAAAAATTTCTAAAAAAACTTACAAACAATAAAAACTCAAAAAAAACCCCTAAAAACCAAAAAAGACCCTGAAAACTCTCAAACCACTGAAAAGCCCTAAAACACCTCAAAAATCCATAAAAACGTAAAAATCCCTAAAAACACTGAAGAGACCCTGTAAACCATACAAACTCTAAAAACGTTATAAATCCCAAACCACCCATAAAAAACCCATAAAACACACTAAAAACACTAAAACCATTGAAAACCCTTAAAACGTTAAAAATGAAATGAAACCTTAAATACCTAAAAAGACACTAAATACACTGAAAACCACTAAAACCCCTAAAAATCCTTGAAAGCTACTAAAAAACATCACAATCCATAAAAACATGAATAACCCTAAAAACTCTAAAAACACCAAAAACCCTAAAAACCTAAAAAAATCCCCAAAACCTTAAAAATCCTTTAAACCCTGTGAAAACTCTAAAAAATAATAAAAACTCTAAAACCCATTGAAACCCCTAAAAACATTACAAAAACTCTAAAAAACCTTAAAACCCCTAAAAAACTAAAAAACATCCAAAAAACCCCGAAAAACCCTAAAAACCCTAAAAACCATAAAAATCCTAAAACACCTAAAACCCATAAAAACCCTAAAAACCCACTAAAATCTCTAAAAACCCTTAAGACCCCAAAATACATTAAAAACACTAAAAAAACTTTGAAACCCTAAAATTAAAAAAAAACACTAAAAACCCAAAAGACCCTAAAAACCCTAAAAACCCTAAACCCTAAAAAACCTAAAAAGGCTTAAAAACCTTAAAAACCATAAAACCATGAAAATCCTATAAAACCCATAAAATATAGTAAAATGTTAAAAACCTTTAAAACCATAAAAACCCCTAAAACCTGAAAATCCCTAAAAACCATTTAAAAATCTAAAAAACCACTGAAAAAATCTATAAACCCTTCCCTCTAAGAAGGGAATTCCCTTGTGTGGCATTTTTAGACCCTCCACACATGGAAACCCCCGTTCCCCATGAGGAGGTCACTGCCCAGGGGTAGAGCCCCGGCCAGGGAAGGAACCATTGTTAGCTGAGATGGTAGAGCATCCCAGAGGGTAACGGCCCGAGCGGCGACGGTCCATCAGATCGATCCATCAGCTAGTGGGTCGTGCCTCATTTTTCCTTCCTTGTTGAGTCCGAGTGACCTGGCAAGGCAGGTGGATCCCAGGGGAGAGGCTCATCCCAAAATTGGACTCCTAGGATTTGAACCCTGAACCTCCCAAAGAATGGCATGTTTGTACCGCTCACCTTCACCACCGCACCACCATCGAAGTGGCAAAAAAATCTAAAAACCCTTCAAACCTCTAAAAATTTTAAAAACTCTAAACCCCTTAAAACCACTAAAAACTCAAAAAAATTCAATAAAAACGAAAACAGACCTTAAAAACCCAGAAAAAACTTAAAAACCCCGAAAAACCCAAAATACCCAGAAAATCCTAAAACCCCGAAAAACCATAAAAACTAAAAAAATCCAAAAAATCCCCTAAAAATAATTGAAAATGAAATAAACCCAAAAAACCATGAAAATCATTAAATCCCCTAAAAACCATTAAAAACCCATATAAACCATGAAAACCATTAAAAACTCTAAAAACCCATAAACCTCTAAAAATATTAAAAAAATATTGAAAGACCTTAAAACCCTAAATAACTCAGGGAAAACCCCAAAAACCCAAATGACCCTAAAAAATTGGAAAACCCCTAAAAACATTGAAAAACCATAAAACCCCATAAAATTCCTAAAAACCATAAAAATCCGACAAAACCATAAAAATCCTAAAAATCCCTAAAAATCCAAAAAAACATAAAAAAAATCTAAAAACCCTAAAAATATCCAAAACCCCTAAAAACATTAAAAATAATAAAATCCCATAAAACCCTAAAAACCACTAAAACTCTAAAATCCATTAAACCCCTAAAAATGTTAAAAAATAAAAACCTATAAAACCATAAAAAACTAAAAATACCCTAAATATCCTAAAAACCCTAAAAACCCCTAAAAACCCCTAAAAGACCATAAAAACCATAGAACCCTAAAAATCCCCTAAAATCCATAAAATCATAAAAACCCTAAAACCCCTAAAAACCCCTAAAAACCATAAAACCCCTAAGATCATTAAAACCCCCAAAAATCCTTAAAAACCACAAACCCCTAAAAACTAACTAAAACTCAAAAACTCCTTAAAACACTTGAAAAATACTAAACCCCTTGAAAAATAAAAAAAAAGCACACAAAATCCGTAAAAACCCAAAAAACTGTAAAAACCATAAAAATCATAAAAAACCCCTAAAAGTCCATGAAAACGTAAAATACCCTAAAAACCCTAAAAACTACCTAAAAAGAATAAAAAACCACAAAAAACTCTAAAAATACTTTAAACCACTAAAAATGTAAAAAAACTAAAAAACCTTTAAAAACCAAAAAAAACTCAAAAAAGCCCAAAACCCAAAAAGACCCTAAAAACCATGATAACCGCTAAAAACCCACTAAAAACTCAAAAAAACCCTTAAAACCCCTAAAAGTTTAAAAACCTTAAGAAACCTAGAAATTCAAAAAAGAACCTAAAAACCCAAAAAGATCATAACAACCCAAAAAATTGTAAAACCCTAAAACTCCTAAAAACCCCTAAAAACCCACAAAATGCCTAAAAACTTTAAAAACAAAAAATCCTCTAACCCTATAAAAATCCATGAAAATATAAAAAAACCCCAAAAACCCTTAAAACCCCTTGAAAACAATAATATCCTTAAAATCCCTAACAACGTTAAGAATCTCTAAAAACCTTAAAAACCATAAAAACCCCAAAACCCCACCTAAAAACCCAAAAGACCCTAAAAACTGTAAGAACCCTTAAAACCCTAGAAAAAACCTAAAACCCCTAAGAAATATCTCAAAACTATAAAAAAAACCTTAAAACCACTAAAAATCCATGAAAACATTAAAAATCCTAAAAACCATGAGAACCCTTAAAAACCATAAAACCCTTAAAAACCAAAAAAACCAAAAAAACCTTAAAAATAGAAAAAACCCCTAAAAACTCACTAAAACTATAAAAACCCTTTAAACCCATAAAAATGTTAAAAATCTAAAAGACCAAAAAACTCCTAAAAAATAAAAAATGTAAAACCCAAAAAGGCCTTAAAAACCCTGGAAAAACAATAAAACCCTAAAAACCCCTAAAAACCTTAAAACCCCTCAAAATCCTTAAAACCCCAACAAATCCCTAAAACCATAAAAATCCTAACAAACCCCTAAAAATAATTAAAAATGTAAAAAATACAAAAAACCCTGAATGCCCCCTCAAAACTATAAAAACCCTTAAAAGCCTTAAAAACCCTAAAACCCATAAAAAATCTAAAAAAACACTAAAACTACAAAAACTCTTAAACCCCTAAAAATGTTAAAAAACTCAAAAAAGCATGAAAACCCCTAAAAACTCAAAAATATCCCTAAAAACCTAAAAACCCTATAAAAACCCTAAAATCTTTGAAAACTATTGAACAAACCTAAAAACATTAAGAAACCCTAAAATCCCTAAAAACTCTAGAAACCATAAAAAACATAAAAAACCCCTAAAAATTTCTCAACACGGAAAAAATCATAAAAACCATAAAAAACCACTAAAATCCATAAACCATAAAAAACCCTAAAAGCCAATAAAAAGCCTAAAAACCACTAAAAATCCTTAAAACCCTTAAAACCACTAAAATACCATAAAAATCCTAGAAAACTCAAAAAAAATCCTGAAAACCCAAAAAGAACCTAAAACCCTAAAACCCTCAAAACTATAAAATCCCAAAAAGCCCTAAACACCATAAAAATCCTAAAAACCCCATAGAAATCCAAGAAAATGTAAAAAACCATGAAAACCTTGAAAAACCCCTGAAAACCATAAAAACCATAAAACCTTCAAAAACCATAAAAAACCATAAAAACCTTAATAAACCAATAAAATCTCTTAAAACCCTTAAAACCCCTAAAAATGTAAAAAAATCTAAAAAACATAATAACACTAAAAAAACTTAGAAAAAATATAAAAACCCAAAAGACCCAAAAACAACTTAGAATCCCTAAAACCCCCCACAAAACCCCTTAGAAACCGTAAAACCCCTAAAAATACTTAAAACCTTAAAAAACCTGAAAACCCCATAAAATTATTAAAACCCCCAAAAAATCAATGAAATTTTATGAAACCCAAAAAACCCTGAAAACCCTTGAAAACCATGAAACCCTTAAAAACCTTTAAAAACCCTATAAATCCATAAAAACCCTAAAACCAAGGAAAAGGTCTAAAAAACCTTAAAAACTTGATAAAGGTTAACAAACTCCAAAAAACATTAAAAACCCTTAAAAACATGAAAAAATATAAAAACCCCAAAATACCCTAAAAATTCTAAAGCCCCAAACAACCCTAAAACCTACAAAATCCCTAAAAACCATAAAAAATCCCTAAAACCACAAAAACCATAAAACCCACTAAAAATACTTGAAAACGTAAAAAACCTTAAAGACCTTGTAAAACCACTGAAAACCATAAATACCCCCAAAACCTTAAAAACCCTAAAAACCAATAAAAACCTTAAAATACACAAAAAAAACTCAAAAACCATTAAAACCCCTAAAAAATTAAAGAACTCCAAAAAACCTAAAAAACTCAGAAAAAACTCCTGAAAACCAAAAAAGACCCTAAAAACCATGAACAACCCTAAGAACCCTAAAACCCCCTGAAAAACCCTAAAACCCTCAAAATCCCTAAAAACACTAAAAACCCCTAAAAACCATAAAATTTATAAAACCCCCTAAAAATATTTTAAAATATAAAAACAATCCTAAAAACATTGAAAGCCCCCCTGAAAACCATAAAACACCCAAAAAACCTTAAAAACCCTAAAAACCCATAAAACCCTAAAACCCACTAAAAACTCTAAAAAACCTTTAAACCCCTAAAAATGTTAAAAAAATCTAAAAAAACATAAAAACTCAAAAAAAATCCTAAAAATACAAAAAGACCCTAAAAGACATGAAAACCCGTAAAAACACCTAAAAACCCCTACAACCACTTAAAATCACTAAAAACCCTAAAAACCATAAAAATCCAAATGCCCCTTAAATAACCAAGATAACGTAAAAAAACTTAAAATCCGGAAAAGCCCCTAAAAACTATAAAACCCCCTAAAAACCCAAAAAAAATATTAAAAACAACTAAAAACTCCAAAGCTTGTAAAAACAGAAAAACTAAAACAAAACCCTAAAAACCCAAAAGTCTCTAAAAACTGTAAAAAAAACAAAACCCTAAAGACCCCTAAAACCCCCTTAAAATCCCTAGAAACCCTAAAACCTATAAAAACCATACAAAATGTAAGAAACCCCCAAAATCCATGAAAACATAAAAAACCCTAAAAACATTAAACAGCCCCTAAAAACCATAAAACCCCTAAAACCCTTAAAAAACCTACAAACTCATAAAACCCTAAAAACAACTAAAAATTATAAAAACCCTAAAAACAAATAAAAATGATAAAAAACTCTAAAAATCTTTAAAGACACTAAAAACTCAAAAAAACCCTAAAAATGAAAAAAAGGAACCTAAAACCCTGAAAAGGACAAAAACCCCTAAAAATCATCAACATATCTAAAATCCCTAAATACCATAAAAATCCTAAAACCCCTAAAAATCAATGAAAACATAAAAACCATAAAAACCCAGAAAAACCCTTGAAAACCATAAAACCAATAAAATCCCTAAAACCCCATAAAACCCTCAAAACCCAATAAAAACTATAAAACCCCTTTAAACCCCTAAAAATGTTAAAGAAACTACAAAAATAATAAAAAACTCTAAAAAATTAAAAAAAACCCTAAAAACCCAAAAAGACCTTAAACCCCTGAAAAACCTAAAAACCCCTAAAACAATCAAAATACCTAAAAACCCTTGAAAACATAAAAAAACCATAAAAACCATAAAACACCATAAAAACCCTAAAAACCCAATAAGGACTCTAAAACCCCTTAAAATCCATAAAAATGTTAAAAATCTCTAAAAACCCCAAAACCCCTATAAACTCAAAAAATGCCCCTAAAACCCTAAAATACCCTAAAAATATTGAAAACCCCTAAATACCCCTTAAAACCCCCTAAAAACCCTAAAACACCTGGAAATCCCTAAAAACCCTAAAAACCATAGAAACCATAAAAATCACAAAAACCCCTAAAAATCCTTGAAAACATAAAAAACTCTGAAAACTCCCCTTCAAACAATAAAATCAATTAAACACATTAAAACCCCTAAAACCCATAAAAACAATAAAAACCAGCTAAAAAGTCTAAAAACCCATAAAATCCCCCAAAATGTTAACAAACATTAAAAACATTAAGAACATAAAAAAACTAAAAAAAAAACAAAAAACCTTGAAAACCATGAAAACCCTTAAAACCCAAAGAAAAACCCTAAAAATATTCAATTCCATAAAAACCATAAAAAACCTAAAAAAATAAAACCTATGAAAACATAAAATACCCTAAAACCTGGAAAAACTATTTAGAACCACAAAAACCTTAAACGCCATAAAAACCCATAAAAAATATATAAAACCACTAAAAACTCTAAAAATCCTTAAAACCCCTATATATGTTAAAAAAACTCTAAAACCCCGGAAATCCCCAAAAAACTCAAAAAAATCCCTGAAACCCAAAAAGACCAAAAAAACCTCAATATCCCTAAAAACCGAAAAAACCATGAATATACCTAAAACCCCTCAAAATCCCTCAACACCCTAAAAACCCTAAAAACCATAAAATATTAAAAATCCACTAAAAATCCAGGAAAATGTAAAAAACCCAGAAAACCTTGAAAAAGCCATAAAAACCCAAAAACCCCTAAAAACCTAAAAAACCCTAAAACCCATAAAAACCCTAAAAATCACTAAAAACACGAAACCCCCTTTAAACCCCTAAAAATGTTTAAAAACTTTAAAAATCCCTAAAACCCTAAAAACCAAAAAAAACTCTAAAATCCAAAAAGACCCAAAAAACCCAAAAAACTCCCAAAAACCCTTAAAACCCTTCAAAATCATAATAACCCTAAAAAATCCTAAAAACCATAAAAATCCTAAAACCCCCTAAAATCTCTAAAAATGTAAAAAACCATAAAAACATTTAAAAATCCTTGAAAACTATAAACCCCCCTAAAAATATTAAAAATCATAATAACCATAATAACCCATAAAAATAATAAAAAACTCTAAAAACTTTTAAAAACACTAAAAAAACTCAAAAAAACCCCTCAAAACCCAAAAGACCCTAAAATCCCAGAAAAACCCTAAAACCCCTAAAAACCCTCTAAAAACCCAGAAAACCCCTAAAGACCCCTAAAAACCCTAAAAACTCTATAATCCATAGAAATACTAAAAAACCCTAAAAAATCAACGAAAATGTAAAAAACCATGGAAAACAACATAAAACTATAAAAAGTACTATAAACATTAAAAAACCTTTAAACCCCAAAAAACCCTCATGAAAATCATGGTGCGCATATGCATCAAGGATTTGAGAGCGATCGTGACATAGAGGTTGGAAGGTGGATAAATGTACAAGTCCCATTGCATGGGATTGGTGGCCAAATGACAAGTGGGAGAATGGGGAGAATGAAAGAGGCTATACATGGCCTTACTTTAAAAATATAAGCGGAGGCCCAACATGCATGCATTGGGGGATAAAATGGGCCTTTAATAACTCTTATTAAATCCTAAAAGTGAACATAAATGGATGACCTAAGTGATCCCAAGAATTTAAATCCACTTGCATGAATGAAATTTCCCAAGTCCAAAGGCGGTGGACCCCTTGTCTCCAATGTCATCATGGGAATCCTCAAAGTCTTTGGGGTGGTGCCAAAATGTCTTCTTTGTGGTTATCTTGTCCCCTAAATCCATATACATGTGTAAAAAAGTTAAAATAATGGGATAGGATTTATAATTTTTCAGGCTAGTTATTTTGACATGTATCCCTCTCATTTGGATATGAATAGCCACTTCCTTGTACCCCTTAAAGGGTAATTATGAATTTGAGTGTTTTCTAGAATTATTATGCATGTGTTTGTTATGTTCTTGAATGAATGAAATTAAGGATTATCGAAGGTGTGATAAACCTTTGTGGTGATTTATAATTTGGGTTTTAAGGGGAAAGTATCATTGGGGTCCTAATTGATCATCCCCCTTCCCATTTTATAGCCTTCCTTTTATTTTAATTTATATTTATCCTAATTCCAACACCAGAATTTTTGAATTTATTCCAATAGATAGAGAACACCATACAGTATCATATCATTTGGTATCATTCGGGAATGGAAAATAGGTTGTTCATTTTTCTATTTCTCCCATCATTTTTCTTCTCCTTCCTTTTTTTGTCTATCACCAATTATTTATGTAACATTATTCTTCCATTTAATCCACTTTTTATTTGAGTTTATGGATATATAATATGTCATTTTTATAGTTCAGAACCTCATATTTCATCTTGATTTTGAAACACTAAAATCTGACGCATATATTTAGAGAAATATCCAAATCAATTCATGCTACAAATTCACTTTTGTGAAATCTAACAATCTCCATGACGGAATTTCAATCAAGTTTGAATCTATCATTTGAAGGATAATTTCATGTATAAATTCTAGAAATTATATTCCTCATCATGTTGGAAATTTTGTGATCAAATTTGTTCATTTTGATAAGTTCATATTTTTGTAAGCCATACACTATCGTCAAATTTTTTTCACTCTCTCTTAGTTGAATTATTTGAAAAAAAGAGAAGTAAAAACAATTAAAAATAATAATTTGCTGAAAATTTATTGCACATCATATTGACTCTTTAGAAAAATATTGTGGATTTATACTCCAATATTTCTCTTCCTATTCTTTTCATCAACCACATACACCCATCAACCCATTTCTCCCATTTCTCTTTACCTACCATTTTTCTTAGACTCTATTGATTCGAACCCTTCTAAAATTTCTAAATTTTAATGTTTTCCATGAATTGATTACTTCTTAATAGTTGTATCCTTATTCTATTTAAGAAAACTTGTAGGAACTAAGTTGTTGTGGTAGAAAGTGTGAGGAACATTTTGGGAGATTAAAAAAATAGATAGAAAGAGTGTGTGTGGAATTTAGAAAAAATTGGGAAGTGAAGGCTAAAGAAATGATATTGACATCAAGTTATTCATGAAATCTTTTATTGACCAATATACAAGGTTTAATTCTAGGTTGGATTATTTGAAAAGTCCCTCAACTTCAAAGGCTCCGAGAAGGGAATAAATTGATGATGAGTACTCCGATTTCACAGAATCATTTCCTAAGTGAGGGAGATATACTGCTTGGAGAGAAAGTGACTTGGGAAGCATCAAAATAAAACTTTCATCATATCAAGGGAAGAGTGATCTAGAAATTTATTTGGAGTGGGAGTATAAGGATGAACATATGTTTGGGATTTACAACTACTCATAGGAGAAGAAGTTAAAGTTGGTTTCGGTTGAGTTAAATTAATATGAAAGTGTGTGGTTGGATCAATTACAAATTAGTTGATGATGAAATGGAGAAATTCGAATTCATACTTCGGTAGAAATGAAGATAATAATGCACATAAGGTACATTTATAGTCATATTATAGATATTTACAATTTAAATTACAAAGGCTTGTGAAAAGATCCATGCGTGTGGAGGTTTAGTACAAAGAAATGAAGATATCAATGATTTGAGCCAATTTGGAGAAGGATCATAAGGCAGTGAAGGTAGAAAAATAACTATACTCTCAAAGGATTCAAGTTAGTTCCCTTAATTTTTGGAAAGATGATAGAAAAGAGCCAAAATTTACTTCTAAGTATAATGAAACAAAACAAAAGGATTAATATTTTGTACCAAAACAAAGATAAGAGGAGAAAAACAAGTATGTCACCTCTGATTAGAAAGGAATAGGTGACCCAAGTTTCCATTATAAAATCTATGATATTAAGTGTTTTAATTGTAAGTGACATGGACATATCATCTCTCAATTCCTAGACAAAAGGAAATTTATTGTTTTGAATAACAGAGACACCCACAGTGAGAGATCTAGTGAGGATAAAATTCCACCTTTGAAGGAGTGTTCAGATGTGGAAGTTGAAGAAACCATACATGAAGATGCATTGGTGGTAAGAAGATCTCTAAACATTCAACCAAAATATGATCATGGTGAGGAGAAGTGTGAGAACATTTTTCATATGATATGACACATTAAGGAGAAGGTATATAGTATGATCATTTATAGTGGAATTTGTACTAATGTGTCCAACACCTTGTTGGTGGAGAAGTTGAGTTTTACCACATTAAAGTATCCTATAACTTATAGGTTGCAGTGGTTGAATGGTAGTGGATAAGTGAAAGTCACAAAAGAGGCCATAGTTTCTTTTTCCAATGGAAAATATCATGATAATGTGTTTTGTGATGTTGCTCTGATTCATACCAAACATTTACTACTTGGAAGGCATGTCAGTTTGGTTGGAGGATTATATAAGATGTTCATGCTAACTGTTTCTGCTGTTTTAAGTGGTGGAATGATTTTTTTAACCACACGCAGTCCCATACAATATCAAGTGATGATAGAGGAAGAATAAAAAAAGAAAAAAGAAATGAATGAAAATGAATGTGGGAAAAATAAAAATTTGTGTGATAAAAAAGAGTGCGATGAGTTGAGAAAAAAGTGAAGAGAGATAAAAATAAAAAGAGTGGAAAAATTAACAGTGAAAAAGGAGAGATGAGTGACATAAAAAGAAATGAGGGAAATCGAAGAGTTGAAAAAAGAGTGTTGTGTAAAAGGTGAGATTATTTTCTAGAAAAAGTGAGGTGAAAAGAGATTTATAGAGTAATAAAGTGTTCTTACTCATTATTAAGAATTCTTAACTTGGAACTAACGAACTTCGCCATGATTTTCCCTCTTTTGTTGTGCCTTTATTTTATGAATATGATGATCATGCAAGGAAGTGTTAGAAACAAGTTCCATTTGATCCATGTGGTTTAGTATGGAAATAACTATTGAAAGGAAGGTTTCTAGACAAAATAAAGTCAAATACATTCCATAGAGGAGATATTCCTTTTCATGTTTTAAAGAAGATCCATGAAAACACCTACAAGACTAGATTACCCGACACGCATAGAAATGTGAGTGTTACCATTAATTTTACTGACTCTTTCCCTTTGAATATGAATATTTGATGATTAATCCTTTTGAAGAGGGAGAGAATGATGAGAATCATGGCATGCATATGCATCTAGGATTCAAGAGTGATCGTGACAAGGAGGTTGGAAGGTGAATAAATGGACCAGACCCGTTGCATGTGATTGGAGGCCCAATGAAAAGTGGAAGAATAAGAAGAATTAAAGAGCCTTTACATGGCCTTACTTTAAAAATACAAGTGGAGGCCCAACATGCACTACAGGAAAACTGACGTTTAGCGGAAGTTTTTTCACGGCGGTTTTAAAAACCGCCGCTAAACGTGTTTTGGGTCGCTATTTCACTGCATTTTTTAAACCGCCGCAAAAAAACTGCCGTGAAATGCCATAAATTTTATTTATTTTTTTAAAAAAAAAATTCAAGGATTAGCGGGGGTTTTTTAAAAAAACCGCTGCGAAATAGCGGCGGTTTCGGTAAAACCGCAATGAAATGAATGGAAAAAATAAAAAAACACGAGAAACCACAAAATCACTAAAACGACCATAACATTTGATTCGGGCGTTCTTTGGAGCGCCACGACTAGTCAAATCGAAGGTAATGAAGAGTTCTATAGGCACGTATAATCAAAACCGTGATACGGTCTAAGGTGGGGAAGATATGAGAGTTATAAGAAAGTTAAAAAACGTTGTCCAACTTCAAATGGCCATAACTTTTGCTCCGGGTGTCCGTTTGGGCTCTACCACATATCAAATCGAAGCCAGTGAAGAGATATACACACTAATTCAACACAAGAAAGCTCTTGTCGTGTTTCTCGACCCCAAAAACCCCTCCGAAGGCATATGAAACCCTGTTTCCATCACCGGTGTCCCATCGAACATGTCTTCAAACTGACCTAACTTTCGATCCGCGTGTCAGTTTGGACTCCTCCACCTGCCAGATCATAGCTCATTCCATGAGCTTCAGTTTGACTGGTCGCGGCGCCCACATTCACTCCTGGATCATATGTTATGGCATTTTTAGTAGGTATTAGGTTTGTTATGTTTTTCGATGCCTCGTTTCTAGCACCCGTTCCCCGTCAGCTTTTTTCTAAATGGTCGTAACTTCCGATCCGCCTGTCCATTTGGACACTTTCACCTATCAGGTCGAAGATCATTTCAGGAATTTTGATTTGACAGGTCGTAGATCTGAAATGGACTCTCGGATCATAAGTTATCTATGTTAATGTGAGTCTAATGTTTTTGTCACTTTATGACTGTTTTGACGGGTTTTAACGGTTGCTCCATTTATTACTATTTATTTGGGTTTTCATGAATTGTTATCTTTATCAATGCTTTTTTGTGGGTTATTAAGATGATTATGTTGAATTATTAAGTGGTTTTCCAGAGTTATCATGAGTTTTCATGCATTCTCATTCTTTCTAATGACTCATTCTTCATATGCTTCTCCATCCATTTTCATGCATTTTCATGATTTTTCATCACTTATCACGTCTTTTCATACTTTTTCAAGTGTTTCCTTTATTATTTATTATTTATTATTTATTATTTATAATATACTTTAATTTATTTATTATCTATTATTTTTTACTGGTTATTTATTATTTATTATTTATTATTTATATTTATTTATTATTTATTATTTATTATTTATTATTTATATTTATTTATTATTTATATTTATTTATTATTTATTATTTATATTTATTTATTATTTATTATTTATATTTATTTATTATTTATTATTTATATTTATTTATTATTTATTATTTATTATTACTAATAATAAAATATTATTAATAATAATAATATTTGTTACTGGTTATTTATTATTTATTATTTATTATTTATATTTATTATTTATATTTATTTATTATTTATATTTATATTTATTTATTATTTATTATTTATTATTTATTATTAATTATTTATTATTACTAATAATAAAATATTCTTAATAATAATAATATTTGTTACCGGTTATTTATTATTTATTATTTATTATTTATTATTTATTATTTACCATTTATATTCATTTATTATTTATATTTATTTATTATTTATTATTTATTATTTATTATTTATTATTTATTATATGTTATTATTTATTATTTATTATTTATTTTTATTATTTTTTATTTTTATTATTTTTTCTTTATTATTATTTATTATTTATTATTTATTATTTGTTTATTATTATTTATTATTATTTATTATTATTTATTATTATTTATTATTTATTATTTATTATTTATTATTTATTATTTATTATTTATTATTTCTTATTTCTTATTTGTTATTTATTATTTATTATTTATTATTTATTATTTATTATTTATTATTTATTATTTATATTTATTTATTATTTATTATTTATTATTTATTATTTAGGGGCTTAGGGTTTTTAAGGTTTCTAGGGATTTTGAGGGGTTTTAGGGGTTTTAGGGTCTTCTTGTGTTTTTAGGGTCTTCTTGTGTTTTTAGGTTTTTTTGATTTTTTTTGGGTTTTTAAGGGTTTTTATAGTTTTTTTAAAAAAATAATAAATAATAATAAACAAATAATAAATAATAAATAAAGACTCTAAAAACCCTTAAACCCCCTAAAAAAGTTAAAATTCTATAAAAAAACCTTAAAACCCCTATAAAACTCAAAAAACCCCTAAAACCCCAAAAGACCCTGAAAATGCTCAAAACAATAAAAACCATAAAAATCTACAAATCCCAAAAAACCCAAAAAACCCTAAAACCCGAAAACTCATAAAAATCATAAAACCCCTCTAAAAATACATGAAAATATAAAAAACACATAAAATCCTAAAAATTCCCTGAAAATCATAAAAACCCCAAAAAACATTAAAACCCATCAAAACCCTAAAACCACTAAAAAATCTAAAACCCCTAAAAATTTTAAGAACTCTAAAAAACCATAAAACCCCTAAAAAACTCAGAAAACGCAAAAAACCCAAAAAAAATCTAAAAACCCTAAAAATCCTAAAAATCCACTACAAATCCATGAAATTTTAAAAAACCCAAAAAACTATGAAGAACCCTTGCAAACCATAAACCCCCCTAAAAACCATAAAAATCCATAAAACCCTAAAAACCACTAAAAACTCTAAAAAACTATTAAACCCCCCAAAATATTAAAAAATTCTAAAAATTCTTAAAAATCCTAAAAACTCAAAAAAACCCTCATAAAGACCAAAATAGACCCTAAAAATCTTGAACATCCCTAAAATCCCTGAAAAAACATAAAAAGACTAAAAATCCCTAAAACCCCTAAAAAACCATAAAAACCCTAAAAGACCCTTAAAATCCATTAAAATGTAAAAAACCTTGAAAACCCCCTGAAAACCATAAAAACCCCTAAAAACCTTTAAACCATAAAAACCCATAAAAACCCCTAAAATCCAATAAAACATCAAAACCCTTAGAACCTCCAAAAAAATTAAAAAAAAGTCTAAAAAATCTTAAAAACTAAGAAAAACTCAAAAAAAACTTAAAACCCCCCACAAACCCTAAAAACCCGTAAAATACCCTAAAAATAATAAAAATAATAAAAATCCCCCTACAAACCCATGAAAACATAAAAATAGTAAAAACCCTGAAAACCCCCTTAAAAATCCTTAAAAAACCTAACAGGTAAAAACACATAAAAACACTAAAAACTGCTAAAAACTCTAAAAAACCTTAAACTCCCTCAAAACATTTAAAAACTCTATAAACCATTAAACCCCTTTAAATCTCAAAAAAAAACCTAAAAACCCAAAAGAACCTAAAAGCTCTAAAAACCCTTGAAAACCCTTGGAAAACCCTAAAAACTGTAAAAATCCTTAAAAACCATAAAAACTGTAAAAATCCTTAAAAACCATAAAAACAAAAAAAAAACATAACCCCCCCCCTAAAATCAATGAAATCATAAAAAAACCCTAAAAACACAAAAAACCAACTAAAAACTCTAAAAACCCTTAAAACCCCTAAAAACATTAAAACTACTAAAAACATAAAACCCTAAAAAACTAAAAAAACCACTTAAAACCCCCAAAGACCCTAAAAACCCTGAAAATTTATAAAAACTTGAAAACCCCCAAAAAACATTAAAAACCCTCAAAATCCCTAAAAACCCCAAAAAACTCTAAAACAACAAAATTCCTAAAAGTCCCCAAAAAATCTATGAAAATGTAAGAAACCCTAAAGACATTAAAAAACCCTTGAAATCACAAAAACCCGAAAACTTTAAAAAACCCAAAAAACACTAAAAAACAATTAAAAACTATAAAAACCCTTAAACCCCCTAAAAATTATAAAAACCCTTAAAAACCTTAAAAAACCTAAGAAACTAAAAAAACCCTAAAATCCAAAAAGGCCCTTAAAACCCCTGGAAAAACCTAAAAATACTCAAAATCCCTTAAAACCCTAAAAACCATACAAATCTTAAAAAACGAATAAAAATCCTTGAAAACCTAAAAACCCATAAAAACCCTGAAAACCATAAAACCCCTAAAATACTTAAAAAATCCTAAAAACCCATAAAAACCCTAAAAACCACTAAAAACTATAAAAACCCTTTAAACCCCTAAAAATGTTAAAAACTCTTAAAAACCATAAAAACCCTAAAGAATCAAAAAAACTGTAAAAATCCAAAAAACACCCCAAAAACACCGAAAACGGCTAAAAACCCTAAAACCTTTGAAAAATCTTAAAACCCCCCAAAAATCCTTCAAATCCCTAAAAACCCTAAAAACCAAAAAAATCCTAAAACCCCCTAAAAATTCATAAAAATTTAAAAAATCCTAAAAACCTTAAAAAAACGCTTAGAAACCATATAAACCCCTAAAAACCATAAAAATTCATAAAAACCTGAAAAACCACTAAAAATTCTAAAACCCCTTTAAACCGCTAAACACATTAAAAAATATATAAAATCCCTAAACTCCCCTTGAAACCCTAAAACCCTAAAGGTCCCTAAAATGCCTCATAATCCAAAAAACCTTAAAAACCATAAAGATCCTCAAAAACCCAAAAAATCCATAAAAACTTAAGAAACCATAAAAACTCCTGAAACCCATAAAATCCCTAGAAGGCTTAAAAAGTTAAAAACCCCTAAAAACTCTAAAAACCATTAAAAAATCTAAAACCCTTAAAACCTCTAAAAATGTTTAAAAACACTAAAAACAGTTAAAAACCCAAAAAACTCAAAAAAAACCCTAAAACCCAACATATCCTTAACACCATGAAAAACTATAAAAACACCCAAAACCATCAAAATCTCTAAAAACCATAAAAATCCGAAAGAGTCCCTAGAAATCCATGAAAACACAAAAAAACCTAAAAACCCTGAATAACCACTAAAAACCAAAAAAAACTCCTAAAAAACTTAAAAACACTAAAATCCCATAAAACCACTAAAAACTCTTAAAACAGTTAAAAAATCCCAAAAAACCTTAAAAACCCTTAAAAACTCAAAAAAACTCTAAAATCCCAAAAGTCCGTATAAACCCTGAAAAATACTAAAAACCATAAAACCCCTAAAAACCCCTAAACCCCTTCAAAATCCCTAAAACCCCTAAAAAATCCTAAAAACATAAAAATCCAAAAAAATCCTTAAATATCCATGAAAACGTAAAAAAACCCTAAAACCCCTAAAACCCCCCTAAAAACCATAAAAACCATAAAACCCTTAAAAGACCCTAAAAACCCATAAAAACCTAAAAACCACTAGAATGTCTAAAATTCCTTAAAACCCCTAACAAAAAAGCTTAAACCCTAAAAACTCAAAAAACCCCAAAAACCCAAAAAAGTCACTAGAAATCCTAAAACCCCCTAAAAACCCAAAAAACTCCTTAAAACTCCTATAAAACCTCAAAATCCCAAAACCCTAAAAAACTATAAAATCCATTAAAATCCTAAAAAACACTAAAAATCCATGAAAACGTAAAACACTCTAAAAATCCTGAGAAAACCCCTGAAAACTATAAACCTTAAGACCTTAAAAAACCCTAAAACCCCATAAAAATCGTAAAAATGTTTAAAAACTCTAAAAAACAATAAAAACCCTAAAAAACTTGAAAATTACTTAAAACCCCAAGAAGAACCTAAAAACCCTGAAAAATCCTAAAAACTTTGAAAACTTATAAAACCCCTTAAAATCCCTAAAAACTCTAAAAACCCTAAAAACTCGGAAAACACTTGAAAACTATAAAACCCCCAAAAAAACCTTTATAAACCCTTAAAAACCCTAAAAACCAAAAACAAACTCTAAAACCCCAAAAAACATTTAAAAACTCTAAAAACCTTAAAACCCTAAAAAACCTTTAAACCCCTAAAATCCCCTAAAAATTCTCAAAATCCCTAGAAATCCTAAAAACCCTAAAAACAATTACAAGCCTAAAACCCCTAAAAATCCATGAAAATGTGAAAAACCTTGAAACCCCCCCTTAAAACCCCTAAAACCCCTATAAACTACTAAAAACTCTAAAAACCCTTAAAACACCTAAAATGATTAAAAAACTCAAAAAAACCTTAAAATACCTAAAAACCAAAAAAACCCTAACACCCCCCCAAAAGACCCCAAAATCATAAAAAGCCCTAAATATCCTAAAAACCACTAAATTACCCTATAATCCTTCAGAATCTCTAAAACCCATAAAAAACATAAAAACCTTAAAAACCATAAAAATCGATGAAACTGTAAAATACCAAAAAAACCATAAGAACCTTAAAAATTGAAAAAATACATAAAACCCCTAAAAACCACTTGAAACTCTAAAATACCTCAAAACCCCTAAAAACGTTAAAAACTATACAAAACCAAAAAATCTCAATAATCTCAAAAAAACCTAAAAACACAAAACCCCCTAAAAACACCCTAAAACCCTAGAAACCCCCAAAACCAATGAAAAACCCCAAAGTCCCTAAAAACCATAAAAAAACCCTAAAACCATTAAAAATCATAGTAAACATCTAGAAATCCATGAAAAATATAAAAAAACCCTAAAAACCCCAAAAAACAATAAAACCCCATAAAAATTCTAAAAATCCATAAATACCTTAAAACACTAAAAACTCTTAAAACCCTTCAAACCCCCCAAAAAAGTTAAAACTATAAAAAAAACAAAAAAAAACTCAAAAAAACCTAAAACTCCAAAATGACCCTAAAACCCTGAACACACTTCAAAACTCTAAAAACCCCATAAAATCCCAAAAACACACAGTATCCCTAAACACCCTGAAAAAACCCTAAAACCCATAAAATACTAAAAAACCCTAAAAATCCAAGAAATTGTAATAAACCCTAAATTTTCGAGGAACCCCTAAAAACCAAAAAAACCTTAAAAACCCGTCAAAACCCATAAAACTCTAAAAGCCACTAAAACTCTAAAAACACAAAGAACCCCTGAAACATTAAAAAACTCTAAAAACCCTCAAAAACCATAAAAAAAACTCAAGAAAACCCAAAAAAACCAAAAAAGACCCTGAAAATCCTTTAAACCCCTAAAAAACCTAAAAAACTCTAAAACCCCTCAAAATCCCTAAAACCCCTTAAATCCCTAAAACCACAAAAATCCTTAAAAACCCTAAAAATCAATGAAAACGTAAAAAACCCTAAAACCCTAGAAAAACAATGAAAATTGTAAAAACTCCTAAAAACCTTAACATCCTAAAAACCATAAAACCAGAAAAAACAACTAAAAACTATAAAAACCTTTAAAACCCATAAAAATGTAAAAAAACATTTAAAAACCTTCAAAACCCTAAAAACTCAAAAAAAACTTAAAACCTCAAAAAGTACATAAACATAAAAACTTCCTAAAAACCCTTGAAAACCCTAAAAACCATAAAATTCCCTAAGAACACTAAAAATAATAAAAAATCATAAAAATCCAAAAAAACTATAAAAATCCATGAAAACATAGAAAACCATAAAATCCTTGAAAAACCCCTAAATACCATTAAAAACCCTAGTAACTTTAAAGGCCCTAAAAACCCTAAAAACTTCTAAAAAGCCGCAAAATCCTTATAACAACTAAAAATGTTACAAATCTCTCAAAACCATAAAAAACTACTAAAAACTTTAAAAGACCTTAAAATGTCAAAAAACATTAAAAATATCTCAAAAACCTTAAAAACCCAAAAAAACTCAAAAAACCCAAAAAACCCTAAAATTATCCTAAAAACCTTGAAAACCACTAAAAACCATAAAACCCTTGAATACACATAAAAACACTTAAAATATCTAAAACTCCTAAAAAACCTTCAAACCATAAAATTCTTAAAAAACCCATAACATCCATGAAAATGTAAAAAACCCTAAAAACCCTGAAAACCCCCTAAAACCCTAAAACCATTAAAAATGATGAAAAACTCTAAAAACCCATAAAAACCCTAAAAACTAAAAAAACCCTAAAATAAAAATATACTCTAAAACCCCGAAAGACCCTAAAACCCATAAAAACACATGAAAACCCATAAAATCCCTTAAAACCCCTAAATAACCTAAAAACCTTTAGGATCTATAAAAATCCTAAATCCCCTTAAAAATCCATGAGAACGTAAAAACCCCAAAAAACCTTGAAAAACCCTAAAAACCTTAACAGAACCCTAAAAATACATAAAACCCCAAAAAACCCACTAAAAATTCTGAAGACCCTTAAAATCCCTAAAAACATTAAAAAAATCAAAAAAACATTTCAAACCCTAAAAACTAAAAAACCCATAAATCCCAAAAAGACCCTAAAAACGACGAAAACCCTAAAAACCCAAAAAAATCATAAAAACCCTAACACCCATCAAAATCCCTAAAATCCATAAAAACCCTAAAAATCCTCAAAAAATGCCTAAAAATCCATGAAAACATAAAAACCCTAAAAACGTCAAAACCCCCTAAAGACCATAATGAAGGGAGAGGCCTCGGAGCGGCGGCTCTTCCTTTCCTCTCACGACACTAGGGTTCCCAATGGGTTCTTCTCCCTTCCCCCTCCGGTGTGGTCCAGTATCGACGACGGTTGCTCCGTCCTGGCTTGGTGTCAACGGTGGGTAGATCTGCATGTCCTGGTCTCGCTTCTGACTTGATGGTGGCTTCACCATGCCTTGTTGCTTCGAGATCTAGTTTCAGCTTCGGATCGATCGTTTATGGCTCTAGTTTGCATAGAGGCGGCTTTGTCTCTCCTAGCTCTGGGATCTCTGTTCGACGCCTGCGTGCGTCTGAGCTATGTGGTCTGGCTTTGGGATGCCTGCTCGTGGCTTTAGGAGTATGGTGTCGGTTTCGGTGCTTTAGTTGTTAGCGTTGGTGTTCCCCTGCCCCCAGGTTCTCATTGTGGCTGTGGTTCGCCTGTTGTTGGCTACAGGGTGCTCACTGCTGACTTGGATCTTCTACCAACTTGGGATCCTGCTGCGGCTGCGATATTCTCAGTGCTGACTCAACGAGGGCTTGCCGTCTGGCTCTGCGTCCCTGGCCCGGATCCATACCGGATTGACACCAGATCTGGTGTGCATTGATATGCTTGAGATCGTTCCTCATGGAAAGGAGGGGGGAGGCCTTTTGTTTTAGTTTTTCTTCATTGCTGTTGGTCTTGGGGGCTGATGTTTGTGGTTGTTTGGTTTTTTGTTGCTGTTGCGGATGAGTTTTCTCTTGTGCTGCTGGTTACTGGTCATTGATTTCTAGGAGGTGATGATGGCTGTGTTTGGTTGTGGTGGTTGTGTTGTGGTTTGATTCTACTGGTTGTGATTGGTTGTGATGTCAGACTTGGTGTTGGTGGTTGCTGGGGCTGGTTGGTTTGAACATGTTGCTACTGCTATGTAGCTGTTATGAGTGGAAGTTGTGCGCCTGGATGCTGTTATTGGCTGGATGTGATTTGATGATGATGCTGTTGTGTCTAGTTTTTGAGTCTTTTTCTTTCTTTGGGTTTCTTTTTCTTGGCTTATCTTAGGGTATGGGTCGATTGACCCTGCCTCACCTGGTCTACTTTGTTATCTTTTTTTCCTAATAAATTTGGGGGGGGGGGGGTCAGGAATAGCCTGACCCTACACTGAACTTGGCCTTAAAGACCATAAAAACCTTAAAAAACTCTAAAAACCCATAAAAACCTAAAAGCCACGTAAAATCTCTAAAAACCCGTAAGACCCATAAAAATGTTAAAAAACTCCAAAACCCTTAAAACTCAAAAAAACCCTAAAAACCCCAAAAGACCCCAAAACCCTAAAAAACCCAGAAAACCCCTAAAAACACTCAAATTACCTAGAAATCATAAAAAAACTAAAGACCATAAAAATCCTAAAAACCCCAAAAATTCCAAGAAAACTTAAAAAACCCTAAAAACCCTGAAAAACAATAAAACCCCCAAAAACATTAAAAAACCTAATAACCAAGAAAAACCCTAAAAACCACCAAAAAATCTAAAACCCTCAGAAACATAAAAACTTTAAAAACTTTAAAAAATCTTTAATACCCAAAAAAAACAAACCCCCAAAAACCAAAAATGAAACTAAAACGATAAAAAACCCTAAATACCCAAAATCTCTTGAAAACCCCTAATACCCCTCAAAATCCCTAAAAACCCTAAAAACCATAGAAATCCTAAAAAACACTAAAAATCCATGAAAACGTAAAAATACATAAAAACACTAAAAAACTCCTCAAAACCATAAAACCCTAAATCCATAAAAACCCCTAAAAACCATACAAACCCTAAATTACGAAAAACTCTAAAATCCTTTAACACACCAAAAAACGTTAAAAGGATTTAAAAACCTATAAAATCCTAAAAAAACTAAAAAAAATCCCCAAAAACCCCAAAAAACCCTAAAAACCCTAATAAACCCCAAAAACCTTTGAAAACCCCTAAAATCTTAAAAATACCTAAAAAACTAAAAACATTAAAACCATAAAACCCTTAAAACCCCCTAAAAATCAATGAAATCAAAAAAAACCATAAAAACCTGGAAAAAACCCTGAAAAACATAAAAACCCTTAAAACCTTAAGAAACCCAAAAAACCCTTAAAACCCCTAAAAACCCAATAAAAACTCTTAAAACATTTTAAACCCCTAAAAACATTAAAAACTACAAAAAATGTAAAAAATCCAAAATAACTCAAAAAACCCCAAAAACCCAAAAAGACATTAAAAACCTGAAACCCCCAAAAACACAAGAAACCACTAAAAACTAGCAAAATTCCTAAAATACCTAAAAACACCTGAAAACCATAAAAATAATTTAAACCACTAAAAATCCATGAAAATGTAAAAAACCATGAAAGACCCCTTAATCCCATAAAAACCACTAAAAACCATAAAAAACCTAAAACCTCCTAAACCCATAAAAACCCACTAAAACTATAAAAACTATTAAAACCACTAAAAGCGATAAGAAACTATGAAAACCATAAAAAACTTAAAGAACTCAAAAAACCATAAAATCCCAAAAACAACCTCAAAACCCCAAAAAAACCCCCTCAAAATCCCTAAGAATCCTAAAACCAAAAAACCAATAAAAATCCTAAAAAACCCATAAAAATTCTAAAAACCCATAAGAATCAATGAAAATGTAAAAAAACCTCAAAACCCTGAAAACCCCCTTAAAATCATAAAAACACCTTGAAACATTAAAATCCCTAAAATCCCATAAAAACCTTAAAACCCATAAAAAATTCTAAAAACCCTTGGAAGCCCTAAAAATAGTAAAAAACTCTAAAAAATATTAAAACCCCAAAAAAATTGCAAAAAACCATAAAAACCCTAAAACCCCGTAAAAACCCCTAAAACCCCTCAAAATCCATAAAAACCCAAAAAATAATAAAAACCATAAATATCCTAAAAACCCAAAAAAATCCAGGAAAACGTAAAAATCCCTAAAAACCCTGAGAACACCTTGAAAACCATAAAACCCCTAAAAACCTAAAAAAATCGTAAAGACCCATAAAAACCCTAAAAACCAATTTAAAAATATAAAAACCCTTAAAACCTATAAAAACATTAAAAAATCTAAAAAATTTTGAAAACCCTTAAAAACTAAAAAAACGCTAAATTCCCAAAAGACCCTAAAACACCTAAAACCCCTAAAAATCTCTGAAAAACCCTAAAAACCCTAAAAACCATAAATAAATAAAAAACCCATAAAAATCTATGAATACATTAAAATCCCTAAAAACCATAAAAACCCATGAAAACCATAAAAACCCCTAAACACATTAAAAACCTTAAAAACCCAATAAAACCCACTAAAAACTCTAAAAACCTTTATACCCCTTAAAATGTAAAAAAACTACAAAAAACCTTAAAAACCCTAAAAAAAATCAAAATAAAAACCCTAAAAACCCCAAGAGACCCTAAAACTCTAACCCCCCCTAAAAACTCCAAAAACCTTGAAAACCCTAAAAACCATCAAAATCACTAAAAACCCTAAAAAACCCTAAAATCCCTAAAAACCCTAAAACCCCTAAAAATGCATGAAAATTTAAAAAACAATAAATACCTTGAAAACCCCCTGAAACCCATAAAACCACCAAAAACCATAGAACCCCTAAAAACCCATAAAAACCCTAAAACCCACAAAAAATATAAATACCTTAAAACCCCTAAAAATGTTAAAAATATCTAAGAAACCTTAAAAATACATAAAAACTCAAAAAAACCCTAATAAACACTAAAAACACCAAAACCCCCTAAAAACCCATAAAACCCCTCAAAATCCGTAAAAAACCTAAAAAACACCTAAAATCCATAAAAACGTAAAAAAACCTAAAAACCCTAAAGAACCCATAAAAACCATAAAACCCCTAACAACAAAAAAACCCATAAAACTACTAAAAACTCTAAAAACCCTTAAAACCTCTTAAAATGTTAAAAATCTCTTAAAACGCTTAAAAATCAAAAAAACACTAACCCCCCCCCCCCAAAAAAACCCCAAAACCCCAAAAATCCACAGAAAACAATAAGAACCCCAAAAAACCTTAGAAACCCTAAAACCCCATAAAAACCACTAAAAAATTTAAAATCCCTTAAAACCCCTAAAAACGTTAAAATCATTAAAAACCTTAAAAACACTAAAAACTCAAAAAAAAACCCCTAAAAACCAAAGAGACCATAAAGACCCCAAAAACCCCCTCAAAATTCCTAAAACCCTAAAAAATATAAAAAACCTTAAAAACCCAAAAAAATCAATGGAAAATTAAAAAACCTTAAAACCCTGAAAACCCCCCAAAACCATAAAAACAATTAAAAACTTAAAAAACCCTAACACCCACAGCAATTGAGGGCTCTACAGTGATGGGGGTCTATAGTAGGTCTTTGTTTGTTGTTTGGTTGATACTTTTAGGTTCTTGAAAGATGATCTGGGTATTTTATTTTACTATTGGGTTAGTGCCTGGGTCGCTGGAGGGGTTTTGCTGGGTTGTGGTTGCAAGTCCTTGGGTAAGAATAGTTGTGGTTCTGGGTGCTGTTGGTGGGGTAGTGCTTGGAGGCTAAGCTCCTACAGGTGTTGAGTTTTGTGTTCTTGTGTAGTGTTGGGTGGGATTCGTGGTGTCTTCTCGGAGCTATGGTGGCTATAGCCTGCTTCTTGTGGTTGTGCTTCTTACAGGCTTGTTGTGTGCATGGCTGGGGGTTCGGTGGTGGCCAGGTGGTTGTTGTTGTGGTGTTGGCTGGTTGAATTCTTGGGGCTAGTTGAAGGTTTCCTGTAGGGAATGGAAAGGCTATAGGTGTGGGCTGGCCAATGGGTTCTGCTTGGGAATTCTTGTTGTTTGTTGCAGGTCTGGTGGACTACTTATGGTGTGGCAGGGTGGTGGGTGGATGGGTGCTGGTCTGGTTGTTGCGTGGTGTTGGAGTGGTGCAGTTGGGCGGGCTAGATGTCTTGCTGTGGTGGCAGAATCCTTGATGGTTCTACAGTTCCATTGGGGTTTCTGGTTGTGTACGTGAGTGTGTGAGTGTGTGTGTGGTTGTGTGGTCTGTAGACGAGGTGTGTGTGTCGGTGTTGGTGTGCATGTGTGTTCTGGTGGTGTGTGTGCATGTGTTTTATGGTGGCATGTGTGAGTATCTGTGTTTCTTTCTCTTGGAGGTTTGGCCATGTGGGTTTTTACCTATCCCTGTTGGCTTGGTGGCGTGTTGGCTTCTTGGTTCTTGGGGGGATTTGGCAGCTCATGGCCACATCCCCCCTTCCCGTTCCACTACTGACACCTCCAGACGACAGCTTCTTGGTGCCTTCCTAGTGTCAGTGTGACATTGTTGATGGGTTCTGTTGTGTTTCATCTCTCGGTTGTTGTTGGTTTTCCTTTTTAGACTGTTGCTGCTATTGCTGGTTGTTGCTGCTGCTTGATGCTACTACTGCTATCTGTTACCGCTTCTTGATAAATCCTAGGGGTGGGGTTGTTTCTCTATCACTCGGCTGGTGGGCTTGGATCGCTATTATTTTCGGCATTCGGGTCTTGATTCACCTGGATCCATATGGGTTGATTGTCTTTTACTCCAATTAATTTCACTTTTCATTATACAACGTACTATTTACCATGTAAAAAACTTTAAAAACTATAAATAACCACAAAATCCCTAAAAATTACAAAAAACTCTAAAAACCCTTTAAACCCCTAAATATGTAAAAAAACTCAAAAAATCCTTAAAAGGCCTAAAAACATAAAAAACCCCTAAAATCCTAAAAAAGAACCTGAAAACACCTAAAACCCCTAAAAACGACAAAAACCTCAAAATCCCTAAAAACCTAAAAACCATAAAAATCATAAAAACCCCAAAATCCCTGAAAACATAAAAAACCTAAAAACCCCCAAAAAACCCTTGAAATCCATAAAAACCCTAAAAATCTTAAAAAACCTAAAAACCAAAAAAAATCTTAAAGAACCACTAAAACTCTAAAAACCCTTAAAATCCCTAAAAATGATAAAAAATTCCTTTCTTTCTATGGCCTTCGGGCTGAGGTCGTAAGGGGTTTTGGGTTTGGATCGGTGGATCCCTCCCCTCCCTTGTCTGCAGTGTCTGTGTCTTTTCTTTTAATAAATTTTGGGGGGTGCCAGGAATAGCCTGGACCCGAGCCTTCCTACCCCTAAAAATGATAAAAAAACCCCTTAAAACCCCTTAAAAACTCAAAAAATCCCAAAAAACCCCAAAAGACCCTAAGAACCCTTAAAAACCTCTAAAAACCCTCATACCCCCTAAAAACCCTAAAAACCCTAAAACCCTGAAAACCATAAAACCCCATAAAAACCTTTAAAACCCCTAAAAACCCATAAAAACTCTTAAAACCCACTAAAAATCTAAAAACCCTTAAAAACCCTAAAAAACGTAAAAAACTCTAAAAACCATTAAAAACCCTAAAAAAACAAAAAAACCCTAAACCCCCAAAAGACCATAAAACCCAAGAAAACCCTAAAATCACTAAAACACCCTAAAAACCCTCAAAATCTCTAAAAACCCTAAAAAACATAAAAATCCTAAATAACATTAAAAATAAAAGAAAACATAAAACACCCTAAAACCCTAAAAAACCCTCATAAACCCATAAAATCCCTAAGAACCATAAAACCCCTAAAACCCCATAAAAACCCTTAAACCCGCTAAAATATTTAAAAAATCCAAAAACCCTTAAAACCCTAAAAAACTAAAAAACACAAAAATCCGAAAAAGTCCCAAAAAACCCTAAAACCATAAAAATCCTAAAAAATCACTGAAAATCAATAAAAAGGTAAAAACCCTAAAAATATGAAAACACCATAAAACCATAAAAACCCCCAAAAACCTTTAAAACCCTAAAAACTCATAAAAACCCTAAAAACCACTAAAAACTCAAAACCCTTAAAAACCCTAAAAACTTTAACTCTAAAAAACCATAAAAACCCAAAAAACTCAAAAAATCCCTTAAAACCCAAGAAAACCATAAAACCATGAAAAACACTAAAAACCTGAAACCCCTAAAAACCCTCAAAATACGTAAAAACCCTAAAAACCCCTAGAAAACCATAAAACCTCTAAAAACCTTAAAAACCCAAAAACCCATAAAAACATTAAAAAACAACTAAAATCTCTAAAAACCATTTAAACCCATAAAAACATTGAAAAACTCTAAAAAACCTTTAAACCCTGAAAAAACTAAAAAATCCTAAAAACCCAAAAAAACCCTAAAACCCTGAAAAACCCTAAAAACCCTAAAAACAATGAAAAACATTAAAAAACCTCAAAATCCCTAAATATCCCAAAAAACCTAAACACAATAAAAATCCTAAACCCCCCCCCCCCCTAAAATCTATGAAAACATAAAATCCATGAAAACCTAAAAACCACTAAAAACCCTAAAAACCTTAAAAATACTAAAAATCCCCAAAAATCCATTAAAACGTTAAAAACCATCCAATCCCCCAGAAATCATAAAAGCCCCAAAAATCTTTAAAAAACCCTAAAAACCCATAAAATCACTAAGAAAAGACTTAACACTCTAAAACCCCTTTAAACACCTAAAATGATAAAAATTCTAAAAAACCTTAAAACCCCCAAAAAATTCAAAAATACCCTAAAACCCTAAAAACCCTAAAAAATCCCTAAAATTATTAAAAACCCCTAAAATATTTAAAATCCCTAAAACCCCATAAAACGCAAAAAAAATCACGTAAAACCCTTAAAACCCCTAAAAACGTTATAAATCTCTAAAAAATCATAAACCCCTAAAAAACTTAAAACCCCCCTAAAAAGATAAAAAGACCTTAAATACCCTAAAAAACCCTAAAAACTCCTGAAAGCCCCTAAAAACCGCCAAAATCCCTAAAACCCCTAAAAAAAATAAAAACCCAAAAAACATAAAAATCTTTAAAATTCCCTAAAATCCATGAAAACAGAAAAAAACCCTAATAAACCTGAAAAATAACTAACAGCCATAAAAACACTAAAAACCCTAAAAACGCATAAAAACCCTAAAACCACTAAAAACTCTAAAACTCCTTAAAACTCCTAAAAATGTAAAAAAAATATCTAAAAAACCATAAAATCCCAAAACACTAAAAAACTAATAAAAATCCCAAAACACCCTAAAAAATATGAAAATCCCAAAAGCACTAAAAACCTTAAAAATCCCCCAAAAAACCTTAAAACCGATAAAAATCCTAAACACCCCATAAAAACTCTTAAAACCCCCCAAAAACCATAAAAACCCCTAAAAACATTAAAAGGTCTAAAAAGTAAAAAAACCTCTAAAAACCCACTAAAAACTCTAATTACCATTTAAACCCCTAAAAACGTTAAAAAACTTAGAAACCTTAAAAAACATAGAAAAACCCTAATAACCCAAAAGACCCTAAAACCCTAAAGAACCTAAAAATCCCAAAAAACCCTTAAAATCATCAAAATACCTAAAAAATCTAAAAAATATTAATAACCATAAAAATTTTAAAACTCCCCTAAAAAACCACAAAAATGTAAAAGCCCTAAAAACACTTAAAAACCAATGAAAGCCATAAAACCCCTAAAAACATTAAAAACCCTAAAAACCCCTAAAAACCTAAAACTAATAAAATTTCCAAAAACCCTTAAAGTCCTTAAAAACATTGAAAATCTCTCAAAAACCTAAAAAACCCTAATAAACTCAAACCCCCCTAAAAACTCAAAAAGGCCCTAAAACCCTGAAAAACCTAAAATACCCCAAAAAACCCAAAAACCTGCAAAATCCCTAAAACCCCTAAAAGGCCATAAATACAATAAAAATCTTAAAACCCCGTAAAAATCCATGAAAACCTAAAAAAACTATAAAACCCTAAAAAACCTTGAAAACCATAAAACCCCCTAAAAACCATAAATACCCTAAAAACCCATAAAAACCCTCAAAAATCATTAAAAACTCAAAAACTCTTAAAACACCTAAAAACGTTAAAGAACTCTAAAAAATCTTTAAAACCCCAAAAAAACTTGAGAAAACCCTAAAAACTCAAAAAGATCTTAAAAACCCTTAAAAACCCTAAAAACCCTAAAAACCCTAGAAACGCCTAAAAACCCTTTAAATTCCAACAACACATAAAAAACTTAAAAACCATAAAAATACTAAATACCGCAAAAAAAACCATGAAAATGTAAAAAACCCAAAAAACCCCAAAAACCATTAAAAACCATAAAAACCCAAAAAACCTTAATTAAACCCTAAAAACCCATAAAAACCCTTAAAACCACTAAAAACTCTAAAAACCCTTTAAACCCCTAAAAACATTAAAAACTCTAAAAAACCTTAAAACCCAAAAAAACTAAAACCTCCCCCTAAAAACCCAGAACCCCAAAACCCCTCAAAATCCATAATACCCTAAAATATCCACAAAAACCATAAAAATCCAAAAATATCCATCAAAATTTAAAAAACACTAAAACCCCCTGGAATGTATAAAACCCCTAAAACATTTAAAAAAACTGAAAACCTACTAAAAACTATTAAACCCTAAAACACCTAAAAACTCAAAAAACCGTAAGACCCCAAAAGACCCTAAAAACCCAAAAAATCCCTAAAACCCTAAAAACCCCTGAAAAAACTTAAAAATAATCAAAATAGCTAAAAGTCTAAAAAACACTAAAAATCTTAACAATCCTTAAAATCCCCTAAAAATTCATGAAAACATAAAAACTCCTAAAACCCATTAAAAAACACTAAAAATCATAAAAACCCAAAAATACTAAACACCACTAAAAACTCTAAAAACCCTTAAAACCCAAAAAAACATTAAAAACTAATAAAAACATTAAAACCAATAAAAACTCAAAAAAACCACAGAAACATAAAAGACCCTTAAAACCCTAAAAAACCCTAAAAACACTAAAACCCCCTGAAAAACCCTAAAACCCCACAAAATCACTAAAAACTATAACAAACCATAAAAACCATAAAACCCCTAAAAACATTAAAAACCCATAAAAACCCATAAAAACTAAAAAACCACTATAAACCCTAAAAACCCTTAAAACTCCTAAAAATGTTAAAAAATATAAATAACCCTAGAACCTTATTAAATAAAAAAAAACCCAAAAAGACCCTAAAACCACTTAAAACCCATAAAACCCTAAAATCCCCTAAAAACACTAAAAACCATCAAAATACCTAAAAACCCTAAGAATCATAAATATACTAGAAACCCACTAAAAATCCATGACAACGTAAAAACCCTGAAAACCCCATGAAACCCATAAAACACCTAAAAATCTTAAAAACCCAAAAATCCCATAAAAATAAAAAAACCACTAAAAACTTTGAAAACCCTAAAAACCACTAAAAACATTAAAAACCTCTAAAATTCCTTAAAACCCCAAAAAAATAAAAAAACCCAAAAAGACCATAGAAACCCTGAAAAACTCCAAAACTCCAAAAACCACTAAAAACATTAAAAAATCCTAAAGTTTCATTAAAACCCTAAAAACTCACTAAAAACTATAAAAACCCTTAAAACCACAAAAAACGTTAAAAACTATAAAAAACCATAAAACCTTAAAAAACTCTAGAAACTCTAAAAACACATGAAAACCCCAAAAAACGATCAAAATCCCTAAAAAATTTAAAGAACCCTAATACCCTTAAATATCAAAAAAGAAACCTATAAGTTGATGAAACCATTAAAAACTCTAAAAACCCTAAAAAACCCTAAAAACCATAAGACCCCCAAAAACCTTAAAAACCCTAAAACCCATAAAAATCCTAAACCCCACAAAAAACTATAAAAAACTTTTAAACCCCTAAAAATGTTAAAGAAATCTAAAAAACCTTAAAAACTCTAAAAATATCAAAAAGACCCTAAAAACCCTAAGGTAATTGGGTGTGCTTGTTGGGTTTTTATTTTATTTTTTGGTTTTTTATTTTTTTGCATGAGTTGTAAGGGGTTTTTGGGTGTGGGTTGTTTGACCCATCCCCTCCCCTGTCGGTTGCGTCTCTATTTTCTTTCTAATAAATTTGGGGGGGGGGGGGTCGAGAATAGCCCGACCCTCGCACCTTCCTTGCCTAAAAACCCTAAGAAACACTAAAAACCCTAAAATCCCCTGAAATCCCATAAAAATATTCAAGATCCCTAAAAACCCTAAAAAACCTAAAAACCATAAAAATTCTAAAAAACCCCTAAAAACCATAAAAATGTAAAAAACCTTAAAGACCATGAAAAACCTCTAAAAACATAAAAACCGTAAAAAACATTAAAACCCCACAAAAACCCTAAAACCAAAAAAAAACTATAAAAACCATTTGATGCAATCATGGCACACATATGCATCGAGTATTTGAGAGCAATCATGACACGAAGGTTGGAAGGTGCAAAAATTGACAACAACTGATGATTAGGATTGGTGGCCCAAATGACAAGAGGAATAATAAGGAGAATGAAAGAGGTTTTTACATGGCCTTACATTAAATCTACAAGTGGATGCCCAACATACATGAATGGGAGCATAAAATGGGATTTAATCATTCTTTTTAAATCCCAAAAGTGAACTAAAATGGCCCAACCAAATGATCAAAATAATTTAAATCCACTTTCATGAATAAAATTTCCATGGTCAAAAGTGGTGGTCCCCTTGTCTCTAAAGTCATGGCAGGAATCTTCAAAGTCTTTGGAGTGATGCCAACAAGTATTTGTGGTGGATATCTTTTCCCCTAAAGCCATGAAAATGTGTAAACAAAGTCAAATTCATGGTATAGGATTTGGAATTTTGTGGGCTAGATGTTTTGACATGTTTTCCTCTCACTTATATATAAATTTCAATATCATTGTACCCCTTGAAGGTTAATTTAGAATTTGAGAGTTTCTAGATTTATAATGCTTTTGTTTCTTGTGTTCTTAGGTGAAGGCAAGTAAGGATCATCAAAGGAATGATCAACCTTTATGGTACTTTATAATTAGGATTTTAAGGAGAAAGTATACTTGGGGTCCTAATTGATCATCCTCCTTCCCCTTTTATTTTCCTTGCATTTCTTTTAATTTATATTTCTCTTACTTCCATCACTTGTGTTTCCGAATTTTTCCAATGAATACCACATGCCCATTAAAATCTCTAAAAATCCTAAAAACCCTAAAATCCATTAAAAATCCTAAACCCCCTAAAAATTCATGAAAATATAAAACACCCTAAAAATCTTTGATATGGATCTGATTCAGCCTAAGGAGAATAATTTTGGGCTTGTTAAAAATTTTAATCCCAATTGTTATTCGAATTGGACCAGTACACACTTTTTGACATCCAAAACTATGGTGGGCCACAACACACTTATTTGGGGTCCAAAATTAATTATCCACATAGAAATGGATGGAAATTCATAGAAGCACATTAAAGAGGAGAGTGAAGGTGGATAAAAGCATCATTAAGAGGGAATCCAACTACTTTAGCTAGTGGGGTCATTAAATGTCATGAGAAAGTGTTGTTTTATGCTTTTTATGTGCCTTTTGGGTTACCCATGCCTTGTAACTCGAATTGGGTCATTTTACTTTCTTTATTTTATCTTTATAATATATTTTCACCCCTTTGTAATTGTCATACTTGAATGTGACGAATTTTAGAAGCATGTTGTGCTTTTCTCTTGCTTTAGCCTCTTCCCTTTCCCCAAAATTGGTGGTGCAACTCTAGTGCTGGTGACTTTGTCTTTAAGCGTGGAGAAACCTTGATGGGTGGTTTTTCCGTTAAGACTTGGTCGATTTGGCTACATTACATTTCTCATCTTCGCTTACTTGTTTTGAGCTTCTAGAAATGTATCAGTTGGTATCAGAGCCACAGTTCCAACAAGTAAGTTCTATCACATTCTTCTTGTTACTCTCTATCTTGTCTCATAAGAGCGGACCTTCTACTCTTCCTACTCCATGTAAAATAGCTAATGCACATCTTCAATCACAAATTACACAAATTGGAAACCAATTTTCTCAACTATTGAGAGTGCGGTGACCTGACTCCCCTCCACCGCAGCGACATCCCCGACATCCATCACCACATAATAGGTGAAATCCATCACAATTTTATGAAGATCATGCAAATGGTGATGATTCCAGTGATTCAGAGGTGGATATGCAAAGAATAAGTGATGATAAAGATATTGAAAGAGGGTTGAAGATTGAAATTTCATATTTTTATGGGAGTATGAATCCAGATGATTTTCTGGATTGGATGTTGGAAATCAAACACATCTATGAATTTATGAATTCTTCTGACGAGAAGAAGTGCAAGGTATACATTCTGAAATTTAAATACTATGCATCTATTTGGTGAAAAAATCTAAAGAAACGTCAGGAATGTGATTGGAAAGACAAAATATACTCATGGGAGAAGTTGAAAAAGCTTTTGAGGAGAATATTTCTGCCCAAGAATTATAAGCAAGAGCTTTATTTCCGAATGCATAGCTCGTGACAAGGAGATAAATCTGTTGAAGAGTACATTCAGGAGTTTGATCATTTATTGATGTGAAGTGATGTTCCATAATATAAAGATAAAATTATTGTAAGATTTTTGTGTGGATTAAATGAAGAAAGTTCACATTCAGTGGAGTTACAACCATTCTGCTCACTTGATGATGTTTGCAAGCTGGCAATCAAGTTTCAAAAGAAAAAATTGGACCTCAATGGCATCGGCCCTCAAAAACTACAATATTGGTACAACTTTTTATAATGGTATTTCTTCTAATAAATCTGGTGTTGTTGAGAAGGAATTTGGAAGGAACAAGATGTTGGATAAAGGGAAAGAGAAGGCTACAAAACAACCAAAAGGGAAGTACAACTCCTTTGAACATGGGAATCTAAAGTGTTTCAAATGTCATGGGTATGGTCATTTTTCGGCCAATTTCCCTAACAATAAAATTACTACTATAAAGGATATTGAAGAGATTGAAGAGGAAATCAAAGAGGATGAACATAACGGTGAAGAATTTGAAAATGAGGAACATGTTTTGGAAGAAGCTGATGTGGGCAACATGCTTGTGCTACGAAGAGTTTTGCAAGCTCAAATCTGCCCAGAAGAAGATCAAAGAGAAAACTTGTTCCAAACTCACTGCACCATTAATCAGCGAGTATGCATGGTGATTATTGATAGTGTTAGCTGTACAAATGTTACATCAATAACACTGGTGGAGAAATTGAAGCTTCCAACTCAGAATCATCCTCGCTCGTATAAATTGCAATGGTTGAACAATGGGAGCACACTCCAAGTAAAAAAAATAGGTTTGGATTTAATTCTCCATTGGTAAGAACTATGTTGATGAGGTATTGTGTGATGTTATTCCTATAGATGTTTTTCTCTTATTGTTGGGAAGTCCTTGGTAGTTTGAGAGGGAAGTGAAATATGATGGGAGGAAGAACACATATTCTTTTTGATCTGGGGAGAATAATATCACACTTTCTCCTTTAAAGCCATCCCAAACCCTTCAAGAAAGATCTATTCAAGAAGTACCCAAAGATAGTCTCTTTATCAATAAAGCTCATGTGGAGAAATCCATAAATAAGAAAAAGCCAGATTTTACATTATTGATGATGGAAAAGTCATTCCATGAGGAGAACAGAGATCACCATCTGTTAGCTCCTTCCTTGATTAGGGAATATCATGACATTTTTTCTAATGATATTCCATCAGGATTACCACTATTTAGAGGCATTGAACACCAAATTGATCTTGTATCGGCAGAACAATTTCCTAATAAACCAGCATATCAGTGTAATCCTAGAGAGTCAAGGGAATTGCAGAAGAAAGTGGATGAGTTGATAGATCGAGGCTTTATAAGGCCAAGCATGAGCCCGTGTTCTTTTCCAGCATTATTCGTGTCGAAAAAAGATGGTATGTATCACATGTTCATTGATAGTAGAGCTATCAAAAATATTACCATCAAATACAGGTATCCCATTCCACGACTCGGTGATATGCTTGATGAATTACATGGTTCATCAATATTTTCGAAGGTTGATCTTCATAGTGGATACCACTAGATTAGAATGAAGGAAGGGTTTGAGTGGAAAACGTCCTTCAAAACTAAAGGCGGATTTTTTGAGTGGTTGGTCATACCATTTGGCCTCTCAAATGATCCTAGAACATTCATGTGACTTTTGAATGAAGTTCTAAAACCATATATTGGTAAATTTGTTGTTGTTTATTTGAATGATATTTTGATTTATAGAAAGGATGTGGAGATCCATGTGGATTATATTTGACAGGTATTTGATGTTTTATGAAAAAAATATATATGAAAAAATGAATGTTCTTTTCAATAGAAGTGGTGTTTTAGGGATATGTGGTAACCAAAGAAGGCATCATGGTGGATGAATCCAAAGTGGAAGCAATAAAGTCATGGCCACAACTAGAATCCATTATCAAATTAAGAAGTTTCCATGGTTTGGAATATTTTTATCATCGCTTTGTTTCCAATTTTATCACTATCATGGCACCTATCACTGTATGCCTGAAAAGGGGAAACTTTGAGTGGTCAAAGGCAGAAAATGAAACATTTAAAATCATTAAGAAAAAGTTGTGTGGAGCACCGGTTTTGGCATTGCTTAATTTTGAACAAGTATTTAAAGTGGAATGTGATGCAAGTGGAGTTGGGATAGGCGTTTTTATCATCCAAAGCAAGCATCCTATTGCATATTTTAGTGAGAAATGGAATGATTCAAGGAGGAATTACAACACCTATGATAAGGAATTTTATGTGGTTGTAAGAACCCTAGATCATTGGTCTCATTATTTGAGACCAAAGAAGTTTGTTCTTCATTCTTACCATCAGGAATTGAGGTTTATCAATGGTCAACACAAGCTGAGTTTGAGGCATGCAAAGTGGGTGGAATTATCACAATCATTCTCATTTGTGTAAAAATACAAGAAGGGGAAAGATAATCGGGTGGAAAATGCTTTATCTTGAAGGTATTCATTACTTACCATTCTAAATGCCTAAATTCTTGGATTTCAGGTTATGAAACAAGATTATCAGCATGATATGGAGTTTAATTCTATTTTAATCCAATGTTAAGATGGATTTGTGGAGGATTATTATATAGGTGATGGGTTTCTCTTTAATATAAACAAATTGTGTGTTCCAAAGGGTAATTACAAGGACTTTCTCATTCAGGAAACACATGAAGGGGGGCTTACTGGTCATTTTGGCGTCCATCAAACCATGGAGATACTAAAGGAGAATTTCTATTGGTCGAAGATGAAATTAGATTTCCAAGAAATTCTTTTAAGATGCAGAACACATCAAAGATCAAAGAGTCATTTCAAGCCTAGTTTATACACTCCGTTACCTATTCTGGAGTATCCATGGGATGATCTCAACATGGATTTCATTATGGATTTACCAAAGACTCGGTGAGGTAAAGATTCAATAATGGTTGTTGTTGATCTATTTTAAAAGATGGCTCATTTCATACCTTTTCATAATACTGAAGATGTGGTGAAAGTGGAAGAATTGTTTTTCAAAGAGATTATTCACCTTCATGGCATTCCTCACAGCATCATTTTAGATAGAGACACAAAATTTATCATCCATTTTTGGAGGAAATTATGGGGGATATTCGGTATGAAACATCTTTTCAGCACATCCCATCACCCTCAAATGGATGGGAAAACGGAAGTTTCCAATTGTACATTAGGCACTATTTTGAGAACTTTTCTGAACAAGAGCATGAGAGATTGGGATTTGCAGCTTGCACAAGCTGAATTTTCATAAAATAGATCTCCTAGTGCTACCACTCAGCATTCTCCATTCAAAGTGGTTTATGGCATCAATGTAATCACTCCAATAGAATTGTGATCTTTGCCTCTTGATTTTCAGGTGAATATTGATGCAGAGGAGAAGACAAAGCAGATGAAGAAGCTCTATGAATCTATTCGTGCTCAAATAGAGAAGTCGAATGAAGCAAACATGGGGTGAGAAAACAAGAATCCGAAGAAGGCTATATTCCAACCTGGAGACAAAGTGTGGATTCACCTTCACATGGAGATATTTCCATCCAAAAGGAAGAGAAAATTGGTTCCATGAACTGAAGTTCTATTCAAAGTTCATGAATGAGTGGGAAACAATGCCCACAAAATTGATTTACCAGATGATTTTGGCAGCGTTTATGCAATGTTTAGCATTGGGGACTTATCTCCTTACATCAAAGATGATAGTGCCATGGATTTGAGGGAAAATACTCTCCAACCGGGGGGGGAATGATATGGATCAGATTCAGCCCAAGGGGAAAAAATTTGGGCTTGATAAAAATTTTAAGCCTGATTGTTATTTGAATTGGACCAGCCCTCAATTTTTGACATCCAACTCTATAGTGCGCCACAACACACTTATTTGGGGCCCAAAATTACTTGTCCACATGAAAATGGATGGAAATTCATAGAATCACATTAAAGAGGAGAGAGAAGGCGAAGAAAAGTATCATTAAGGGGGAATCCCACTACTTTAGCTAGTGGGGTCATTAAATGGAATGGGAAAGTGTTGTTTTATGCTTTTTATGTGCCTTTTGTGTTCCTCATTCCTTGTAACTCAAATTGATTCATTTTCCTTTCTCTATTTTGTCTTTATAATATATTGTCACCCCTTTCTAATGGTCATACTTGAATGTGATAGATTTTGGAAGCTTTTCGTGCTTTCCTCTTTCTTTAGCCTCTTCACTTTACCCGAAATTGGCGGTGTGACTCCAGTGCTGGTGACTTTGTCTTTAAGCATGGAGAAACCTTGGCAGGTGGCGTTGCCTTCAAGACTTGGCCAATTCAGCTACATTATGCTACTTATCATTGCTTACTCGTTTTGAGCTTTCGGCGACACATCAACCTTGAAAAAGCTGTGAAAACCTTAAAAACCCCTAAAAACATTAAAAATCCTAAAAAACCATAAAAACCATAAAAACACACTAAAAATGTAAAAACCCTTAAAACCTCTAAAAACGTTAAAAACTCTAAAAAACCATCAAAATCCTAAAATACTCAAAAAAACCCAAAAGACCCTAAAAACCCTGAACAACCCTAAAAAACTGTAAATACCCCTGAAAACCCCTAAAACCCCTCAAAATACCTAAAACCCCTAAAAAACCTAAAAAACATAAAAATCCATGAAAACGTAAGAAACCTTAAAACCTCGAGAAACCCCTAAAACCCATGAAACCCCCTAAAAACCTTAAAATCCCACAAAAACCAAGAAAAACCCACAAAACCCATAAAACATTAAAAAATCTAAAAAACAAAAAAAACCTAAAAACTCAAAAAAAATCATAAAATGCTAAAACGACTCTAAAAACCTTGAAAAACCTTAAAACACTAAAAACTATTGAAAACATTAAAAACCCTCAAAATCCCTAAAAAGCCAAAAAAAACACTAAAAAACACAAAAATCCTAAAAAATCACAATAAATCCATGAAAATGTAGAAGAGCCTAATAACCCTAAATAACATGAAAACCATAAAAACCCCTAAAAACCATAAAAACCCTAAAAACCCATAAAAACCCTAAAAACCCTTGAAAACTCTAAATATCCTTAAAACACCTAAAAACGTTAAAAAACCTTAAAAACTTAAAAAAACCCTAAAACCCAAAAATACCTTAAAAACCATGAAAAACACTAAAAACCCTTAGAAACCCAAAAACCCATCAAAACACCTAAAACCCTAAAAAACACAAAAACCCAAAAAAATCATAAAAACCCCTAAAAATCCATGAAAACGTAAAAAACCATAAAAACCTTGAGAAAACCCTGAATTCCATTAAAACCCCTTAAAAACCCATAAAAACCTTAGAAACCCTAAAACCTGTAAAAACCCTAAAAACCCACTAAAAACTCTAAAAACCCATACAAACCTTAAATACGTTCAAAATATATCAAAAACCATAAAAACCCTAAAAACTAAAAAAATCCCTAAAACCCCAAAAATAAACAAAAAACCATGAAAAACCTAAAATTCTCTAAATAGCCTAAAAACCCCAAAAAACCCTCAAAATTTTAGAAACCCTAAAAAAACCTACAAACCCATGAAAACCATAAAAAACTAAAAAGATACCCTAAAAATCCAAAAATGGACCAAAAAACCCGAAAACCCCTAAAAACCCTAAAAACCCCTTAAAATCATCAAAATCCCTAAAAAAGCCTAAAAACCTTAAATTCCTAAATATCCTAAAAAACACCTTAAAATCCATGAAAACATAAAACCCCCAAAAAAACCTAGAAACCCCTAAAAACCATAAAAAACCATAAAACCCATAAAATTCTTAAAAACCGTAAAAATCTATAGAAACCCTATAAACCCACTAAAAACCCTAAAACACTTAAAATCCCATAAAACCAAAAAACTCTAAAAAAACTTAAAAACAAAAAAAAATCCAAAAAAACCTTAAAAACCAAAAGATCATAACCTTGAAAACCACTAAAAAACCTAAAACCCATAAAAACATTAAGACCCCACAAAATCCCTAAAATTCATAAAAAAAACAAAAAACCACAAAAATCCAAAGAAACCCATAAAATCTATGAAAACATAAAAACCATAGAAACCATAACCCCTCCTTAAAACCCCACTAAAAAATATAAAGACCCTCAAAACCCCTAAAAATGTTAAAAAACTCAAAAGAACCTTAAAAGCCTAAAAACTCTAAAAACTATAAAATCCTAAAAACCCCAAAAAATACATGAAAATGTAAAAACCCCTAAAGCCCCTGAAAAACCCCTAAAATTTAAAAAACCCCTAAAAACATAGAAAACCCTTAAAACCCATAAAACCCCTAAAAACCAACTAAAAATATAAAAACATTGAAAATACCTAAAAATGTTAAAAACTCTAAAAACTCTTAAAAACCCTAAAAACTCAAAAAAAAACCTAAAACCCAAAAGACCATAAAAACCATGAAAAAAACTAAAAACCCTAAATGCCCCTAAAAAACCTAAAAACCCTCAAAAATCCCTAAAACCCCTAAAAACCCCTAAAAATATTAAAAATCCTCAAACCCCCTAAAAATCCAATAAAACGTAAAAAACCCTAAAAACATAGAAAACCCCCTAAAAACCCAAAAACCCCTGAAGACCGTAAAAAACCCTAAATCCACTAAAAACTCTAAAAACCCTAAAAACATTAAAAACTCCAAAAACCCTTTAAAAATATAAAAAATGTTAAAAAACTCTAAAAAACTCCAAAAACCCTAAAAAACCAAAAAGGCCCTAAAAAACCGTAAAACCCCTGAAAACCCTAGAAATCCCTAAAAACCCAAAAAAACCCCTAAAAAACATAAAAATCATGAAAACCCCTAAAAATCCGTGAAATCATTAAAAACCCTAAAAACCCTAAAAAACCCATGAAAACCACAAACACCCTTAAAACCATAAAAACCCTAAAACCCATAAAAACCCTAAAAACCAAAAAAAAAGCTCGAAAACCCGCTAAAATTGTGAAAAAACTCAAAAATAACTTAAAACCCTAAGAAACTAAAAAAAAACCCTAAAAACCCCAAAGATCCTTAAAACCCTAAAAATCCCTAAAAATCCCAGTAAACCCTCAAAATCCCAAAAAACCCAAAAAACCCAAAAATCATTAAAATCTCGATACCCCCCCAAAAATCTATAAAAAAATAAAAAACCCTAAAACCCTCGACAACAATAAGGCCCCTAAAAACCATAGAATCCCTAAAAACCAATAAAAACCCTAAAAAATAGTAAAAAATCTAAAACCTTTAAAACCCCTACAAAATAAAAACTCTAAAAAACCTTAAAAATCCTAAAAAAACTCAAAAAAACCCTAAAAACCCAAAAATACATTAATAACCCTAAAACCCCTAAAAACAACAAAAAACATCTATAACCCCCTAAAAATCCCTAAAACCCCAAAAAAATAAAAATTCTAAAAATCCCCTAAAATCCATGAAAATGTAAAAAACCGAAAAAACCATGAAAAACCCCTAAAAACCATAAAATCCACTAAAAACCTTAAAAAACCCTAAAACCCATAAAACACTAAAAAACACTAAAAACTCTAAAAACCATTAAATCCCCTAAAAATGTTTAAAAACTCTTATAAACCAAAAAAAATCTCAAAAAAACCCCTAAAATCCCAAAAGACTATAAAATGCCTAAAAACCATAAAAAACACTAAAACCCTTGAAAACCCTAAAACCCCCCATAATCCCTAAAAAACCTAAAAACCATAAAATGCATAAAAATCCTAAAAAACCCATAAAAATTAATTAAAACGTAAAACCCCTAAAAACCCTAAAAACCCTATAAAACACCTAAAACCCATAAGAATCCCTAAAAACACTAAAAATCCCTAAAACCGAAAATAAACCTTAAAAACTATTAAAACCCTTTAAAGCCCTAAAAACCTTTAAAAAATCTAAAAACTATAAAAACCTTAAAAAACTAAAAAACCCCCAAAAACACAAAAAGATCCTAAAAATCCTAAAACCCCTTAAAACCCTAAAACCCTTAAATTCCCTAAAAACCCCAAAAATATTAAAAGACATAAAAATCCTAAAAAATCCCATAAAAATCAATGAAAATGGAAAAAATCCTAAAAATCCAAAAATACCCCTAAAAACAATAAAACCCCTGAAAAAACATAAAAAATCCTAAAATCCATAAAAACCCTAAAAACCACTAAAAGCACTAAAAACTCTTAAGACTCCTAAGAACATTAAAAAACTCTAAAAACACTTACAAACCCTAAGAAACTCAAAAAACCCTAAAATCCAAAATATACCATAAAAACCTTGAAAACACCTAAAAACCCCTAAAGGGCCCTAAAAACCCTCAACGTCCCTAAAAACCCCCAAAACCCTAAAAACCATAAAAATCCAAAAAAAACATAAAAATCCTTGAAAAATGTAAAAACCAAAAAAACCCTAAAAAACCCCTAAAAACCATAAATCCACTAAAATCTTTAAAAACACAAAAAAAATCCCTAAAACCACTGAGAACTCTAAAAACCCTTAAAAACACCTAAAAACGTTAAAAACTCTAAAAAACACTAGAAACTAAAAAGACCCTAAAACCCCTAAAAATCCCTAAAAATCCTAAAAACCTCTAAAAACCCCCCAAAACCATCAAAATCCCAAAAACCGCAAAAAACACTAAAAATCATAGAAATCTTAAAAACCCTTAAAACCCCATGAAAACATAAAAACCATGGAAAACCCCCTAAAAAGCTTAAAAATACCAAAAACTCTTAATTAACACACAATACCCAAAAAACCTCAAAAACCTCAAAAACCACTAAAAACACTAAAACCATTAAAACCCCTAAAAACGTTAAAAAACTCTAAAAACCTTAATAACCCAAAAAACCAAAAAAAAATCCCTAAAAACCCAAAAATACCCTAAAAATCAAGGGAAATGTTAAAACCCTCAAAAAACACTAAAAATCCTTAAAAAACTGTGAACACCATAAAAATCCTAAAAACCCCTAAAAATCCTAAAAATACTTAAAAGCTTGAAAAACACCTAGAAACCCTGAAACACCTAATAAAACCATAAAAACACATAAAAACCATAAAAAACACTAAAAACCCATAAAAAACTAAAAACTCTAAAACCCTTAAAACCCCTAAAAACGCAAATAACTCTAAAAACATTTAAAAACCCTAAAAACTCTCAAAAAACCCCAAAACCCCAAAAGGACCATAAAAACCCTAAAAACCTTTGAAAACCCCTCAAAATCCCTAAAAACCAAAAAAAACCCTAAAAACCTCAAAAACCATAAAAATCCTAAAAATCCCAAGAAAGCCATAAAAACCCATAAAAATATTAAAAAAAATCCTAAAAACCCTAAAAACAATGAATAACTCTAAAAACCATAAAATTTCTAAAAAAATTTAAAAACTCTAAAAACCATAAATACCCTAAAAAACTTAAAAAATCCTAAAAACCCAAAAAGACCTAAAAAAACACATAATACCCCTAAAATCCCAAAGCACTCTAAATACCCTGAAATTCCCTAAAACCCCTCAAAATCCAAAAAAAAAATCCAAAAGAACCTAAAAACCATAAAAATCCTAGAAAACCCTAAAAAATCATGAAAACATAAAAACCCTAAAAACCTTGAAAACCCGCAAAAATACCCTGGAAAACCATAAAACCCCTAAAAACATTAAAACCCCCAAAAAACCAAAAAACCACTAAAAATGATAAAAACCCAAAAAATCCGTAAAAAGAACTAAAAAACCTTAAAAACACTAAAAACTCAAAAAACCCCTAAAAAACAAGCAACACTAAAAACCTTGAAAACCCCTAAAAACCATAAACATCCTAAATAACCCCTAAAGACCCATGAAAACCTAAAACCGCTATAAACCCTGAAAACTCCCAATAAAACCTTCAAAACCCTAAAAAACCATAAACCACTAAAAACTATAAAAACCCTTTAAACCCCAAAAATCGTTAAAACCCTTTAAAAACCTCAAAAATCCTAAAATACTCAAAAAACCTTGAAACCCAAAAATTTCCCTAAAAAGCCCTAAAACCCCCTAAAAACCTCTTAGAACCCCTAAACCCCCCCTCAAAATCCATAAAAAACTAAAAACCAATAAAAACTGTAAAAATCCTTAAAAACCCCTAATAACACTGAAATAACCCAGAAAATCATAAAGAAACCCTAAAACCCTAAAACCCATAGAAAACTAAAAACCAATAAATACTCTAACAACCTTAAAACCCCTAAAAATGTTAAAAACTATAAAAATCCTTAAAAACTCTAAAAAACTCAAAAAAACCCTAAAAACCAGGAAAAAATCTAAAAACCATAAAAAACACTAAAACCCCTAAAAACCCTAAAACCCCTCAAAATATATAAAGACCCTAAAAACCATAGAAATCATAAAATCCCCTTAAAATCAATGAAAATATAAAAAACCCTAGAAACCCTGAAAAACTCCTGAAAACCATAAAAACCACTAAAAACCTTACAAGAACCTAAAATCCAATAAAAACGCTAAAACCCACTAAAAACTCTACTGACCCTTAAAACACATAAAAATGTTTAAAAACTATAAAAAACCATAAAACCCATAAAAAATAAAAAATAAACATAAAAACCCAAGACATCCTAATAACCCTTTAAATCCCTAAAACCAAAAAAAACCCTAGAAAACATAAAATTATTAAAAAAACTATAAAATTCCATTAAATGTAAAAAACTCTAAAATCCCCTGAATACCATAAAATCCTAGAAAACCCTTAAAAACCCCTAAAAATCCATAAAACACTAAAGACCCACTAAAAACTCTTAAAACCCATAAAACCCCAAAAAGAGTTAAAAAAACTATTAAAAACCTTTAAACCCCTAAAAACTCAAAAAAATACTCAAAAGAAAAAAGACCCTAAGACACCCTGAAACCCCTAAAAACCCTCAAAATACCTAAAACCCTAAACACCCTAAAAACCATAAAAAACCTATAAAACCCTTCAAAATCAATGAAAATGTAAAAAACTATAAAAACCTAGAAAAAACTCCTAAAAAACACAAAAACCCCTAAAGACCTTTAAAAACGTAAAAAACCCTAAAAACCTAGAAAAACTCCTAAAAACACAAAACCCCTAAAGACCTTAAAAAACCCTAAATCCACTAAAAACTCTAAAAACCCTTTAAAATTTTAAAAAATGTTAAAAAACACTAAAAAATCAAAAAAAACCCCTAAAAAACCAAAAAGTCCCTAAAAACCAAAAGGCCCTAAAAACCATGAAAAACCCTAAAACCCTAAAACCCCTAAAAACCTTAAAAATCCCTAAAAACCCAAAAAATTCTAAAAATCATAAAAATCATGAAAAACCCCAAAAATCAATGAAATCATTAAAAACCCTAAAAACCCCACGAAAATCATAAACACTCGTAAAACCATAAAAACCCTAAAACCTATAAAAACCCTAGAAACCACAAAAAAACTCGAAAACCCCATAAAATTGTTATAAAAACTCAAAAAAACTTAAAACCCTAAAAAACTCAAAAAAAACCCCCTAAAATCCCAAAAGACCCTAAAAACCCTATAGCCCCTAAAAACCCTTGAAAATCCGTATAAACCCTCAAAATATGTAAAAACCCAAAAAACCATAAAAAACCTAAAAACCCCCCAAAAATCTCTAAAAACATAAAAGAACCCTAAAACCCTGGAAAGCCATAAAACACCTAAATACCTTAAAAATCCCTAAAAACCTATAAAACCCCTATAAAATCACTGAAAAATATAAAAATCCAAAAAGACATTAAAACCCCTAAAAACCCTAAAAACACCTATAAACACCTAAATCCCCCTCAAAATCCCTAAAAACCCTAAAAAAATAAAAACACTAAAAACCCCCTAAAATCCATGAAAACGTAAAAAAACCCTAAAACCATGAAAACCCCTGTAAACCTTGAGCTTCTGGTTGCTTGTTGCAGCTTGGTTGGAAAGAATACCCTGGCCCTGGAAAGTGTTGGAGGAGATATTGATGCTAAAGGTGATGGATGATGGAATATGTGTTGTGAGATGCCGGTTGTTGATTGGCTGGGAGGTGCTGATGGAGATGATTTTGAATGTCTTCTTTGTTTGGATTTTGTGTGTTTTTTGGTTTTTGGGTTTTTATGGGTTTGGGGTCGTTAAGAGTTTTTGGGTGTGGGTCGTTTGACCCCTCCCCTTCGTTGTCTTCTACATCTTTTTTTGTATAAACCCAAAAAAAATAAAAAAAACTCTAAAAGCCCAAAAGATTGTAAAAGGCCTAAAAACCATAAAAACACTAAAACCCCTAAAAATCCCCCGAACACCTAAAAATCCCTAAAAGCCTAAAAATACTAAAAGAACCTAAAAATCCTTTAAAACGATAAAAACTAATTAAAATGTAAAAACCCTAAAAACCCTGTAGAACACCTAAAAACCATAAGAACCCCCAAAAACCCCAAAAACCACATAAGAACCTTAAAAACTATAAAAACCATTTAAATCCCCAAAAACCTTAAAAAACTATAAAAAACTATACAAACCTTAAAAAAATAAAAAAACACAAAAAAACCAAAAAAACACAAAAACATCCTAAAAATCTAGAAAAACCCTAAAACCCAGGAAAACCCTAAAATCCCTCAAAATCCCTAAAACCCCTAAAAGACCTTAAAAGACTTAAAAATACTAAAAAACCCCATAAAAATCAATGAAAATGTAAAAAACCCTAAAATACCCCTGAAAACAATAAAACCCTCAAAAAACATAAAAACCCTAAAAACACTAAAAACCCTTAAGACTACTAAAACCATTAAAAATCTCTAAAAACCCTTACAAACCCTAAGAAACTCAAAACAACCCTAAAATCCCAAAAAGACCCTTAAAACCTTGAAAAGATCTAAAAACCCTTAAAGAGCCCTAAAAACCCTCAACATCCCAAAATACCCTAAAAACCATAAAAATTTTAAAAAACCCATAAAAATCCATGAAAAATGTAAAAACCCAAAAACCCATGAAAAACCCCTAAAAATCCTAAAAACCCCTAAAAACCCTACAAAACCATCAAAATCACAAAAACTCCAAAAAATCCTAAAAATCATAGAAGTCCTAAAACCCCCTAAAAATCCATGAAAACATAAAACCCCCTAAAAACCATGAAAAAACCCTGAAACCCATAAAAATCCCTAAATCCCTTAAAAAACCAAAAAAAACCCAAAACCCACTAAAAATACTAAAAACCCTAAAAACCCCTAAAAACATTAAAAAGCTCTAAAAACCTTTAAAACCCTTAAAACTAAAAAACCCCTAAAAACCCAAAAAGACCCTAAAAATCTTGAGAAACACTAAAAACCTCAAAACCCCAAAAAACCCTTAAAATCCATAAAAACCCTAAAAACCATAAAAATCCTAAAGACCCCTAAAAACCCTGAAAAACCTTAGAAAACCATAAAAACACCTAAAAACCTTTAAAACCACTAAAAAACCTAAAAAACCTAAAAATACTAAAAACTATAAAACCATTTAAACCCCTAAAAATCAAAAAAAAAACCTCTAAAACCCCTTTAAAAAACTAAAAAACTCTAAAAAACCACTAAAACTGAAAAAGATCCTAAAAAACATAAAACCCCTAAAAACCCTAAAAACCTTTGAAAAAACCCTCAAAATCCCTAAAAACCCTAAAAATCCCAAAATCCTTAAAAACCATGAAAATCCTAAAAACCCTTAAAAATCCATGAAAACATAAAAAGCCCTAAAAATCCCAAGAAATCTATAAAAACCCATAAACACATTAAAAAAACCTAAATATCCATAAAAACCCTAAAAAGAACTAATAACTCTAAAATCCTTAAAACTGCTAAAAAGGTTAAAAAAACTCTAAAAACCTTTAAAACTCTAAAAAACTAAGAAAAAATCCTAAAAAGACAAAAAAAACTTAAAAACCCAGAAAACCCCTAAAATACCTAAAAACTCTAAACCCCTAAAAATCCATAAAACCCCTAAAAATCCCAACACATCCAAAAAAACCTAAAAACCATAAAAATCCTAAAAAACCCTAAAATCCATGAAAACGTAAAAAACCCTAAAAACATTGAAAACCCGCAAAAAAATCTAGAAAACCACAAAACCCCTAAAAACATTAAAACCCTAAAAACCCTAAAAACCCTAAAACCCACTAAAAATGATAAAAAAACTTAAAATCCAAAAAAAACCGTAAAAGGAACTAAAAGCCCTTAAAAACACTAAAAACTCAAAAAACCCCATAAAAACTCAAGCAACACTAAACCTTCAAAACCCCAAAAAACCATAAACATCCTAAAAACCTTGAAAAACCTTGAAAAAACCCCAAAAAACCTTAAAAACCATAAAAACCACTAAAAACTCTAAAAACCCTTAAAACCCCAAGAAATGTTAAAACCCTCTTAAAACCTTAAAAACTCTAAAATAATCAGAAAACCCGGAAAACCCAAAATTTCCCTAAAAACCCAAAAACCCATGAAAACCTATTAAAAACCCTCAAAATCCATAAAACACCAAAAAACACTAAAATCCAAAATATCCTAAAAAAGCCCTAAAAAACCATGACAACATAAAAACCCTAAAAATCCTGAAATACCCTAAAACCAGAAAAAACCCCTAAAACCCATGAAAAACTAAAAACCAATAAAAACTCTTACAACATTTAGAACCCCTAAAAATCTTAAGAACTCTAAAAGGCCTTAAAAACCGTGAAAAAACTCAAAAAACCCTAAAAACCAAGAAGAACTCTAAAAACCGTAAAAATCATTAAAAACCTTGAAAACCCTAAAACCCCTCAAAATCCTTCAAACCCCTAAAATCCATAAAAATCCATAAAACTGACTAAAATCAATAAAAACCTAAAAAACCCTAAAAAACCCTAAAAGACTCTTGGAAACCATAAAACCCCTAAAAACATTTCAAGAACCTAAAATCCCATAAAACCCCTAAAACCCACTAAAAACTCTACAGACACTTAAAATCCCTAAAAATGTTTAAAAAATCTAAAATACCATAAAACCCCTAAAAACTAAAAAAAACCATAAAAACCCAAGAGACCCTATAAACTCTAAAAACCCCTACCCCCCCCCCCCCCAAAAAAAACCATAAGAACCCTCAAAATCCCTAAAACCCTAAAAATCATAAAAATATTTAAAAACCACTAAAATTCCATGAAAACGTTAAAAACCCTAAAACTTTTAAATTTCCCTAAAAACCATTAATTCCCCTAAAAACTATAAAAACCCCTAAAAAACTAAAAACCACCTAAAATCTATAAAAATCCTTAAAACCCCTAAAAAGTTTTAAAAAACTATAAAAAACCTTTAAACCCCTAAAATATTAGAAAAATACTAAAAAGAAAAAGAGGCTCTAAAACACCCTGAAAATCCCTAAAATAGTCAAAATCCCTAAAAACCCTAAACACCCTAAAAACTATAAAATCCTAAAAAACCCCTAAAAATCCATGAAAATTTAAAAAACTCTAAAAACATTGAAAACCACCAGAGAACCGTAAAAATCCCTAAAAAACTAAAAAAACACAAAATACCCATAAAAACCCTAAAAACCCCTAAAAACTCTAAAAACCCTTAAACCCCCTAAAAACATTAAAAAATCTAAAAAACCTCAAAACCCTAAAAAACTCAAAACCCCCTAAAAACCGTGAAAATCCCTGAAAACCCTAAATCCTTTGAAAAACCCTCAGAATTTTTAAAAACACTAAAAACCATAAAAAATCCTATAAAAAAATAAAATTCCTAAAAAATCCCTAAAAAATCAAGAAAACGTACAAAACCCTAAAAACACCCAAAAACCATAAACCCCCTAAAAACAATAAAAAACCCTAAAAACACATAAAACCCTAAAAACCCACTAAGAAATAAAAATACCCTTAAAACCCCAAAAAATGTTAAAAAACTCTAAAAAACCTAAAAAACCATAAAAAAATAAAAAACCCTAAGTCCCCAAAAGACCCTAAATACCCTCAAAACCCTCAAAATCTCAAAACCCCCAAAAATACATAAAAACCCATACAAATCAATGAAAACATAAAAACTATTAAAACACAGAAATCCATGAAAACCATAAGACCCTTAAAAACCTTTAAAAACCCTAAAACGCACAAAAAACCATAAAAGCCACTAAAAACTCAAAAAACCCTTAAAACCCCTAAAAATGTTAAAAACTCTTAAAACATTAAAAACCATAAAAAACTCAAAAAAAAAGTCTAAAAAACCAAAATACCTCGAAAACCTTGAAAAATACTAAAACCCCCCAATACCCCTAAAAACCCAAGAAATCCCAAAAAAACCCTAAAAACTTTAAAAATCCTAAAAGCCCCCTAAAAATCCATGAAAATTTAAAAAACCCTAAAAACCCTGATAAACCCCTGAAAACATATGAATCTCAAAAACCATAAAATATCTAAAACCCCATAAAAATCCTAAAAACCACTAAAAACTATAAAAACCCTTAAAACCCCTAAAAATGATAAAAACTCTAAAAAGCCTAAAAACTCAAAAAAAACCCTAAAACCCCAAAAAGACCCTAAAACCCTTAAAAACGCTAAAAACCCTAAAAAACTTTGAAATCCACTCAAAATAATTAAAAACCATAAAAAAAATAAAAACCATAAAAACCATACAAATCCATAAACACCCCCTAAAAATCCATGAAAACACAAAAAAAACTTAAAAACCCTTAAAAACACTTAAAAACCATACCCCCCCCCAAAAACATTAAAAACCCATAAAAACCCTAAATACCCATTAAATAGTCTAAACCCCTTTAAAACCCCTAAAAATTTTAAAAACCTTTAAAAACCTTCAAACCCCTTAAAACTCAAAAAAACCTAAAACCCCAAAAAGTCCATAAATACCATGAAAACCATAAAAACCTAAAAACATTCCAAAACCCTAAAATCCCTTAAAACCCCTAAAAACCCCAAAAAACCCCTAAAAACCATAAAACCCTTAAAAACCATTAAATCCCTAAAACCCATAAAACCCTAAGAAACACTAAAAACTCTAGAAACCCTTTAAATGCCTAAAAATGTTTAAAAAACTCTTAAAACCTTTAAACCCCTAAAAAATGAAAAAAACCCCTAAAACCAAAAAAATACCCTAAAACCCATAAAACCCCTTAGAATATTTGGGAAACCCTAATAACCCTCAAAATACCTAAAAACCTAAAAACCCCTAAAAACCATAAAATAATAAAAAAACCCAAAAAAATCAATGAAAACTTAAGAAAGAACACAATGGTTTCAAAAAAAACTCACCAAAAATAATATTACCTTCATTTATGATGTTTCAATATTACAATGGGGTGGCTATTTATATCTAAAGATAGCATGACATTCAAATCACACCATGGGGTGGCTCATTACATTATTTAATTCCTGGTTTTCTATAGTCAAAAAGTATAAAGGATGATTTTGACAGCTTTGGCACTTTCCCATGACTTTTGAAGAAAAGTAGAACACCCTTTTGAAAAATTAAATACAAGTATCCCACTACCTTTTGAATTTAAATATTCCATGGTGGGGTAGGCTTGAAATTTGTAGCACATGATGGGTTTGGTTTTTAAAAGCAATTTTGGGACTTTTGTTGCAAGACTCATTTTTGGGACTTAATTAATGTTATTATAGGTCTGTATGATTCCAACAATAAAGGGTGTTGGTAATCCTCTTGGAATTCTATAATTAACCCATTTAAGGCCTCCTTCATTCTCTTGGTCTGCTCCCTTGTCATTGGGCCACCAATTCCTCGTAGCAGGTCTTGTGCAATCATGTGACTTCCACCCTCCTCGTTTAGTCTGCCTTCAACCCCTAGATTCCCATTTGTGCCATGATCCTCATCATCTCCTCCCTACTCAAAATTATTCATCCTCTAATATGAAAATTCAAAGGGAGAATGATCAACAACATTAAAGGCGACACTGACATTTCCATACTTGTCAAGTAACTCAATCTTGTAGGCATTATCATTGATATTCTCTATGACTTGGAAAGGACCATCTCCTTAGGGATTAAGTTTTGATTTTCGTTGTTCTGGGAACCTATCCTTCCTTAAGTGTACCACATCCATTATCTAGGTTGAAACACCATTTTCCACCAATGTTTTTTGGCGTGTTTCACCACTAATTCATTTTTCCACTCAATTTTTTCCTTTACCTTTGCATGAAATTCCTACACAAACTTTTCCTTTTTCACCTTCAAGATTAAAAAATTTATTAGTAGGAAAAGGTACAATATCAAGTGGATTAAATTGGTTAAATTCATACACAACTTCAAACAGTGAAGCATTAGTAGTGGATTGAACAACTTTATTATAAGAAAATTCAATTTGAGGCAAGCATCTTTCCCAATGGTTCAAATTTTTTCTAAGGATGGAACACAATGTGGAAAGTGTTCTATTGACTACCTAAGTTTGACCATCTATTTGTGGGTGTGCAATGGTGGAGAAAAAAAGTTTTTTTTGAAGTTTGTTCCATAATGTGTCCTCTAGAAGTGACTAAGGAATTTGACATCCTTATTACTCAATGCTATTGGGTAATCCAGGAAACCTAAAAATTCCCCTAAAAACAAATAAGCAATATGAGTTGCATCATTGGTCTTAGAACAATCAATAATGATCCATTTTTCTAATCGTGTACACCACCACCAAGATGTTATCCTTACCTGATTGTGATCTTGGCAAGATGAGGACAAAATCCATTGAAATGTCAACCCATGGATGAGAAGAAATGTGAAAAGGGGTGCATAGGACATGTAGAAGAACTTTGTATTTTTATTGTTTATACACATTATGATTTCCACAAACACTAACCACATCCCTATGCATGTGAGGCCAACAAAAATGTTTTCTCAACAAGTCCAAAGTTTTCTCTACCCCCTAAAAATCCTTGAAAACGTAAAACCCCAAAAAACAATGAAAACCCCATGAAAACTATAAAACCCCTAAAAACATTTAAAAACCCTAAAACCCCATAAAACCCTAAAACCAAAAAACTATAAAACCCCTTAGAACCCCTAAAAATGTTTAAAAAATCTAAAAAACTTTAAAACCCTAAAAACTAAAGAAAACCCTAAAAACCCTCAAATCCCTCAAAATCTATAAAAACCATAACAATACTAAAAACCCAAAAAGTCAATGAAAATGTAAAAACCCTAAAAATCATGAAAACCCCTTGAAAAACATTAAAAACCCTAAAAAACATTAAAAACACTAAAAACCCATAAAACCCTAAAACCACTATAAACTCTAAAAACATTTAAAACCCCTAAAATAGTTACAAAACTCTAAAAAACCTTAAAACACACCAAAAAAATAAAAAAACCCTGAAAACACAAAAGACCCTAAAACCCCTAAAAAGACCCTGAAAATTGATATGACACTATATGGGTGTAAGGTATTCATTGAAAAAAATGAAGAAACATAAGTGATGGAAGTATGAGAAATAGAAATTAAAATAAATGCGAGGAAAATAAAAGGGGAAGGGGGATGATCAATTAGGACCCCAAGGATACTTTCCCCATAAAACCCTAATTATAAAGCGCCACAATGTTTGATCACTCCTTTGATGATCCTTACATGAATTCACCTAAGAACACAATAAACACAAGAATAATAATTCTAGAAACTCTAAAATTCCAAATTAACCTCCAAGGGGTACAAAGAGTTGGCTATTTATAGCTAAATAAAAGAGATACAAGTCAAAATACCTAGCCCGCAAAATTTAAATCCTAAAAACGATTTTTGTCTTTGTTTACACATGTCTATGGATTTAGGGAATAAGATATCCACCAAGAAGACTTTTTGGCACCATCCCCAAAGACTTTGAATATTCCCTCCATGAAATTGGTTACAAGGGCCCCATCACTTTTGAATTTAGATATTTCTTTAATTTAAGTGGATATAAATTAGTGGGACCCTTTGGGTGGGCCATTTGCGTTCACTTTTGGGCTTCAATAAGTGTGAATAAAAGGTCCGTTTTCTTCTCCCATGCATGCATGTGGGGCCTCCTCTTGTAATTTCAAAATGTGGCCATGTAAAGCCTCTTTCATCCTCATCATTCATCCTCTTTCCATTGGGCCACCAATCTCATGAAATGGTTCTTGTACATTTATAATTATTTCAACATCCATACCAAGATTGCTCTCGACTCCTCACTGCATATGTGCACCTTGATTCTCATCAAATACCCTAAAATCCCTCAAAATATCTAAAAACCCTAAAAATCATAAAATCCCAAAAAGATGCAAAAATCCATTAAAATATAGTAAAATATAAAAACCCTAAAAGACACCTAAAAACCATAAATCCCTAAAAACATGAAAAACCCATAAATCCCCTAAAACCCACTAAAAACTACAAAAGCTCTTTAAACCCCTAAAAACGTTTAAAAATTTGAAAATACCATAAAAACCCTAAAAAACATAAGAAACCCTAATAACCCAAAACACCATAAAAAACCCTGAAAACCCATAAAACCCCATAAACCCCTCAAAATCTCTAAAAACCCTAAAATCCTCAAAACCATAAAAATCCCAAAACACCCTAAAAACCCATGAAAATGTAAAAACCCTAAAAACCTTGAAAACTTCATGAAAATCATAAAACACCCTAAAACCCCATAAAAACCACTAAAAATGTACAAACCCATAAAACTCCTGAAATGTTAAAAAATATAAAAAAACCTTAAAATCCAAAAAAAAAATCATAAAAGCCTAAAAACATAAAAAGACCCTAAAACCCTGAAAATCACAAAAACCCCTAAAAACCCTTGAAAACCCCACAAAATCACTAAAAACCCTAAAATACAATATAAAACATAAAATCCTAAAAACCCTTAAAATCTAGGAAAATGTAAAAAACCCTAAAAACCCAAAAAAAATTCCCAAAAAACCACAAAACACGTAAAAAACTAAAAAAACCCTAAAAACCGATAGAACCCCTAAAAACCACTAAAAACTCTAAAAACACTTTAAACCCCTAAAACAATAAAAAAAATTAAAAAACTTAAAAACACTAAAAAACTAAAAAAAACACATAAAAACCCTAAAAACATTAAAAACCTTACAAAACCATAAAAGCCGCAAAATCACCTAAAAACCATAAAACCCTCAAAATCCCTAAACCCCCTAAAAACCATAAAAATCCTAAAAACCACTAAAGATCCATGTAAACATGAAAACCCTTAAAAACCCCTAAAAACCTTTAAAATTCGTAAAAACCTTTAAAATCCGTAAAAACCTTTAAAATCTGTAAAACCCATAAAATCTAAAAAAAGATCACTAAAAACTCTAAAAACCCTTAAAACCCCTAAAAACATTTAAAAACCCTAAAACCCCTTAAAACCCTAAAAATATAAAAAAATCCCTTAAAACCCGAAAAAACTCAAAGAAACCCTAAAACCCTAAAAAACCCTAAAACCCTGAAAAACCGTAAAGTTTCTAAAACCCCCTGAAAACCCTTATACACCCTCAAAATCCTTAAAAATGCTAAAAAACCCTAAAATCCATAAAAATCTTAAAACCCACAAAAGAATCCATGAAAACATAAAATACCCTAAAAACCCATAAAAACCATAAAAACCCACTAAAAACTCTAAAAACCCTTAAAATCCATTTAAAATTAAAAAACTCTAAAAAACATAAAAACCTTAAAAACTAAAAAATACCCTAAAAACAAAAAAACCTTAAATAGACCCCAAAACCCCTAAAACCCTATATCCCCTTAAAAAACCCCTAAAAACTCTAAAAACCATAAAAATCCTAAAACCACCCTAAAAATCCATGAAAACGTAAAAATTCCTAAAAACTCAGAAAATCCCCCAAAAACTATAAAAAAACCCCTAAGAACCTTAAAAACCCCAAAAAACCCATAAAAATGCTAAAACCCCACTAAAAACTCTAAAACCCATAAAACCCATGAAAATGTTAAAAAAATATGAGAAACCTAAAAAATCCAAAAAACTAAAATAAATCCTAAAAACTGAAAGGACTCTAAAAACCCTAAAAATCACTAAAAACCCTTATAATCCATAAAAACTCTAAAAATCCCTAAATAACATAAAAATTATAAAAACACCTAAAAAACCATGAAAATGTAAAAAAACCTAAAACCCTAGAAAACCCCTGAAGAACCTAAAAACCCCTATAAACCTTAAAAACCCTAAAAACCTTAAAAATCCCACTAAAAACTCTAAAAATCTTTAAAACCCCAAAAATATTAAAAAAATCTAAAAAACATTAAAAACCCTAAAATTTTCAAAAAAAACCCTAAAAACCAAAAAGATCCTAAAAACGCTGAAAAATAATAAAAACCCTAGAACCCCTGAAAAATTATGAAAACCCTCAAAATCCTGAAAAACCCTAAAAAATCCTAAAAACCATAAAAATCCAAAAAAACCCTAAAAATCCATGAAAATGTAAAAATACTTAAAACCCCGAATAACCCCTTAACACCATAAAACCCTTAAAAACATTAAAAACCCTAAAAATCGATAGAAACCCAAAAAAATATATCTAAAAACCCTTAAAACCCCGAAAAATGTTAAAAAACTATAAAACCCTTAAAAACTCTAAAAAACCCTACAACTCCCCAAAGACCCTAAAACCATGAAAAAGCATAAAAACCCTACAAAATGTTGAAAATCCTAAAAACCCCCAGAATCTCTAAAAACCATAGAAAACCCTAAAAACCATAAAAAACCTTAAAACCCCCTAAAAATCAATGAAATGGCGAAAAAACCCTAAAAACCTTGAAAACCCACTAAACACCATAACCCCCCCCCCCAAAAAAAAAACTCTAAAAACATTAAAACCCATAAAAACACTAGAAAACTCTAAGAAACGCAAAAAAACCCCTAAAAATCCAAAAAAACCCTTAAAGACCCTAAAACCCCTAAAAACCATTGAAAACCCTTAAGAACCCACAAAATCCATAAAAACCCTAAAAACCCTAAATTATAAAAAAATTCTAATAAACCACTAAAAATCCATGAAAATATAAAAATCCCAAGAGAACCTAAAAACCCATAAAAACCTTAAAATCCCTAAATACATTAAAAAACACATAAAAAACAAAAACCCACTAAAAAATCTCACTTAAAGCCCCTAAAAATTTTAAAAACTATAAAAAACCTTAAACCCTTAAAAAAACTCAAAAAACACCAAAAACCCAAAAAGACAGTGAAAACCCTAAAAACCTTAAATACCGTAAAAACACCTGAAAGCCCCAAAACCCCCTCAAAATCCCAAAAAACACAAAAAAACCAATAACCCATAAAAATCCTAAAAACCCCTAGAATCCATGAAAACATAAAAACACTAAAAACCATAAAAATTCTGAAAAAAACCTGAAAACCATAAAAACCCAAGAAACCTTAAAAAACCCCAAAACCCATAAGATCCCTAAAAACCACTAAAAACTCTAAAAACCCTTAAAAACCCTAAAAATGTTAAGAAACTCTAAAATTACTTAAAACCACTAAAACAAAAAAAACCATAAAAACCCAAAAAGACCCTAAAAGCCCTAATACCCCTAAAAACCCTTGAAAATACCAAAAAACCTCAAAATCCCTAAAACCCTTGACTGCACAATGGATGCTATGTTGGAGTGTGGTCATCCGTGCTATGGATGGATTGGTTGTGATTTGATACGCGTGCTGGTTTTTGGTCGGCTGAGACGTGATGAAAGATGCTGGTGCTTGGTGATGGTTGTCGCCTTGCTGAGAGGTGGCGAAGAAGAGACTTATGACTTTGATGATGGTGGCTCGGTGATGCTGGTAATGGATACGATTGGGAAGGACGTGCTGGATGATGAAAATGGTGTTGCGGGGTGTCGGTCGAGGTTTGGCTAGGAGATGTTATTGGAGTTGCTCCTGATTCTGTGCTGATGATACTGTGCAGATGATTGTTGATGAAGTTGCTATTGATGGATATGGTGCTGTTGGATGAGATGTGTTGATGTTGCTATTGTGTTTGGTCTTTTAGATCTTTTTATTTCTTTTTTTTCCTTTTGGGGGTTGTTTTTTTGGGTTTGGGTGATTGACCCTACTCCTCCCCAGTCTACAGTGTTCTCTTTTTTCTTAATAAATTTTGGGGGGTCAGGAATAGCTTGAACCTACATCGACCTTCACCCTAAAACCCTATAAAACCATAAAAAACCAAAAACACCCCTAAAATCCATGAAACCCCTAAAACCCTTAAAAAACCTAAAAACCTAAAAACCCCTAAAAATAGAAAAAAACTATAAAACCCCCTTAAAACCACTAAAAACCTTAAAAACTCTAAAAAACATTAAAACCCTAAAAAACCATAAAACCAAAAAGTCTCTAAAACCCTAAAAACCCCAAAAGACCCCAAAAAACTCGAAAAAACCTTAAATCCATAAAACCCTAAAAAAACCCAATAACCATAAAATCCTAAAAACCCTAAAAATCCATGTAAATGTAAAAACCCCTAAAACCCCTAAAAAGCTCCTGGATACCATAAAAACCCCTAAAAACCTTTAAAAACACTAAAAACCCATAAAACCCCTAAAACCCACTGAAAACCATGAAAACCCTTTAAACCCCTAAAAACATTAAAAATACTAGAACACCTTAAAACCCAAAAAATCAAGAACCCTTAAAAACACAAAAGGTTGTAAAACCCCTTAAAACCCCTTCAAACACCTGAAAAACCCTAAAACCCCAAAAAACCATAAAAATTAAATAAATCCTAAAATAACCTTAAAAATCCATGAAAATGCATAAAACCTTAAAAAATCAAAATAACCCTAAATACCATAAAACCTTAAACCCCTAGAAACCCTAGAAACCCTAAAAACCACTAAAAACTAAAAAAACACTTAAAAATTCCAAAAAACATTAAAAAACTCTAAAAACCTTAAAACCCCTAAAAATTCAAAAAATTCCAAAAAACCCCAAAAGACCCTAAAAACCCTGAAAAACCCTAAAACCCACAAAACCCCTAAATATCCTAAAACCCCTCAACATGTGGTAGCATTGGCTAGCCTTTTCTGGCTATTTTCATGTTTCTTAGAGTTTGAAGTTGTGGTGTCGGCTAGTTTGCAGATTGGTGCTGGTTGTCTAGGTGTTGGTTGGTGTCTGTTGGGCGGGCGGGCTTGGGTGGTGGGTGTGTTGGTTTCATGCGTGTGATTAGAGAGTGTAGGTGATCGTGTGCGTGCATGCATGCATGTGTGATTTGTGTGTGCGTGTTTATATGTGAGTGCATGTGGTGGTGTGTGTGGGTGTGTGTTCCTCGTGTTGCATGTGACTTGGTTCTTAGAGTTGTTGGCTCCTTCTACTAGGTCATCCAAGGTGCATGTGTGGGTCTGTTGTGTTTTGGATGTGGGCCAGTGTCTGCTAGCTTACATGCTATTTATGGATTGCTGGTAGCATTGGACTCTTGTTGCTATTAGCTTCTTGGGTGCAACTCTTATTGGGATTCTCTGCTAATTTTCGGTGTTGTTTTCATCCATTATTGTCTATTGTCACTGGTTGGGTGGTGTTGTGCTAGTGTGGAGGGTGCTATCACGGTGGTACCAGCTTCGGTCTGCTCGGATCGTGCAGTTTGTTGGGATCATGTTGTTTCGAATGGCTCATGGGCTCTTGGTGGTTCCGACTTTCCATCTCTTAGGCTACTTATTTCGTGCGTCTTGGGTTTGTTTCTCTGCTTGGATGTCCTTGAACTCTAGGCTTTGGGTTAGCTCGGTTCACCCTTCTACGATTTGTTTGTAATTCATCCTTTTTATTTATATACTTTCTATTTTCCTTGTAAAAAACCTTAAAACCCCTAAAAAACCTTAAAAACCCTAAAAATCCATAAAACCCCTAAAAACACAAAAAATGCCATAAAATCTCTAAAAACCACTAAAATTCCCTAATCCCCCTAAAAACCCTAAAAATAACAAAAAACTAAAAACCCTAAAAACCCTTGAAAACAATAAAACCCCCTAAAACCCTAAAAACCCATAAAAACCCAAATAAACATTTGAAAACTCTAAAAACCATTAACACCCCTAAAAATGTTAAAAAGCTCCAAAAAATCAAAAACACCTTAAAAACACAAAAAAACCCCGAAAACCCGCAAAGACCCTAAACCTCCAAAAAACCCTAAAACCCATGAAAATCCCTAAAAACTCTTAAAACCTATGAAAAAACCTAAAAATCCCCAAAATCTCTAAAAAACCTAAAAACCAAAAAAAATCCAAAGAAACCCATAAAATTCCATGAAAATGTAAAAAACCCTAAAAAACCTAGAACCCCCTAAAACCCATAAAACCCTAAAAACATTAAAATACCCTAAAAACCCAAAAAACCTTAAAAACCCAAAACGTCCCTAAAAACATGGAAGACCCAAAAAACCCAAAAACCCATAAATCCCTCAAAATCCCTAAAAAATCTAAAAACCATAAAATTCTTAAAAAACCTTGAAAACATAAAAAACCCTAAAAACTGTAAAAAAACCCTTGAAAACCACAAAACCCATAAAAAACCATAAAAACCATAAACACCCATAAAAACCATAAAAATCACTAAAAACAATAAAAACCCATTAAACCCCTAAAAACATTTAAAACACTAAAAACCCATTTAATCCCTAAAAAACCAAAAAAAAAACCAAAACCCAAAAGGCCCTAAAAACCTTGAAAACCCTAAAAACTTTAGAAAAACCTTAAAACCCCTCAATTTCAATAAAAACCTAAAAACCCTAAAAAACATAATAATAAAAAAAACCTTAAAAATCCATGAAAACGTAAAAAAACATAAAACCCTGAAAAACCCCTGAAAGCCATAAAGACCACTAAAAACCTTTAAAAACCCTAGAAACCCATAAAAACCCTAAAAAACACTACAACCCCTTAAAACCCCTAAAACTATTTAAAAAAATCTAAAAAACCTTAAAATCCTAAAATACTAAAAAAAACCTAAAAACCCTGAAAACCCATAAAAACCCTCAGAATCCCTAAAAACCAAAAAACCCTTAAAAACCACAAAATCATGTAAAATCCAACATTCATGAAAACGTAAAAAATCCAAAAAACCCTGAAAAACCCCCAAAAACCATAAAGACCCGGAAAAACCATTAAAAACTTAAATACTCATAAAAACCCAAAAAACCCATGAAAAGCTCTAAAAAATCTCAAAAACCCTAAAAAACTGGAAAAAAATCCCCAAAACCCCAAATGACCATAAAACACCTTAAAACCCCTAAAAACTGTAAAAAGACATAAAAACCCCTAAAACCCTCAAAAATCCCTACAAACCCTAAAAACCCTAAAAAACATAAAAAAACATAAAAAACATAAAACCCCTAAAAAATCAATGAAAACACAAAAAAAGCCTAAAAACCTTGGAAACCCCCTAAAAAAACCTAAAACCCTAAAACCCCATAAAAATCCAAAATCCACTAAAACTCTAAAAAACCTTATAACACCTAAAAATGCTAAAAACATTAAGACCCCTTCAAAACCCTAAAAACCTTAAAGAAACCCCAAAGAACTCAAAAAGACCCTAAAAACATATAAAACCCCCTAAAACCCCTCAAAATCAACAAAACCTGAAAAACCTGAAAAACCATAAAAAACCTAAAAAACGTCTATAAATCAATGAAAATGTAAAAAACCCTGAAAATCCCTTGAAACCCATAAAAACCCCTAAAAATGACAGAAGACCCTAAAATCCCATAAAACCCCTAAAAAATTTAAAAACACTTAAAAAACCTAAAAACGTTAAAAACTCTAAAATCTTTAAAAACCTTAAAAAACTAAAAAAACCCCTAAAAACCCAAAAGACCCTAAAAACCCTGAAAATCTGTAAAACCCTTGAAAAACCATAAAAACACTCGAAATCCCTAAAAACCCTAAAAATCCCTTGAAACCATAAAAATCCTAAAAATCCCCTAAAAATCCATGAAAATATAAAAAACCCTAAAACCCCCTAAAAACCATAACCCCCCCCCAAAAAAAACCTTAACACCACCCAAAAACCTTAAAACCCCCTAAATACTCATAAAACCATAAAAACTACTCAAAACTCTAAAATCCCTTTTAACCCCTAAAAACGTTAAAAAACTCTAAAAACATTATAAACCCTAAAAACTAGAAAAAAAACCGTAAAACCCCCAAAAGACCCTGAAAATGCTGAAAATACCTAAAGACCATAAAAAACTTTGAAATCCCAAAAAACCTCAAAATAACTAAAAACCCAAAAAATCCTAAAAAATCCTTAAAAATTGATGAAAATGTAAAAACCCTAAAAAACCTAAAAACCCCCTAAAAAACATAAAACATTAAAGTACCCTAAAAACCCATAAAATACCAATAAAAATTCTAGAAAACCTTTAAACACTTAACAATCAAAATAAAACCCTAAAACCCCAAAAAGACACTAAAACCTTGAAAACCCCCAAAATAATAAAAATCCTAAAAAGATTTAAAAATCCAACAACACCTTAAAGACCTGAAAACCATAAAAACTAATAAAACAATTAAAAAACCTAAAAAACGATAAAAACCCTAAACCTCCACTAAAAACACTAAAACCATTAAAACCCCTAAAAACATTAAAAATCTCTAAAAAACCCTTAAACCCTAAAAAACTAAAAAAAACCCTAAAACCCCTAAAAGACCATAGAAACCCTAAAAACCCTTAAAAACCCTCAAAAACCCTAATAAAAAAAACATAAAAATACCTAAAAATCCACAATAACGTAAAATGCCTAAAAACCCTGAAAAACCATAAAACCCCTAAAAACTGTAAAAAACATAAAAACCCATAAAAACCCAAAAAACCACTCAAAACTCTAAAAACCTCTAAAACCCCTAAAACAGATAAAAACTATAAAAACCTTAAAACCCCCCAAAACCCCCAAAAACCCTAAACCCCTTGAAAACCCCTAGAAACCTTAAAAATCCCTTAAAACCATAAAAATCCTAAAAACCACTAAAAATTAATGAAAGTGTAAAAAAACCCTAAAAACTCTTAAAAACCCTAAAAACATAAAACCCCCAAAACCTTAAAACCCTAAAAAACTAAAACAAAACCCTAAAATTCCAAAAAAAACTCTAAAAACCCGAAAAATCCTAAAATTTCTAAAAACCACTAAAAACCCTAAAGGCCGTCAAAATCCCTAAAAACCATAAAAAACCCTAAAAAATATAAAAATCCAAAAAACCGCCCTAAAATTCCATGAAAATGTAAAAAGCCCTAAAAATATTGAAAAACCCCTGAAAAATCTAAAAAACCCTAAAAACGTTTAAAGACTCTTAAAAACCTTAAAAACCCTAAAAACACAAAAGAGAATAAAAATCCTAAAAAATCCATCAAAACATAAAAAACCCTAAAAACCCTGAAAAACCCGGGAAAACCATATGAACCCCTAAAAACATTAAAAACCAATAAAAACCCATAAAAACCAAAAAACCAATAAAAACTCTAAAAACCCTTTAAACCCCTAAAAATGATAGAAAAATCTCAAAACCTAAAATACCCTAAAAACTAAAAAAACTCCTAAAAGCCCAAAAAGACCATAAAAACCTTGAAAATACATAAAACACCTAAAAACCCATAAAAAACCTTGAGATTCCCTAAAAACCCTCAAAATCAATAAAAAACAAAAAACCATAAAATTCCAAAGAAACCCCTAAAAATCCATGAAAATGTAAAAAACCATAAAAACCCTAGAAGACGCCTGAAAAAATAAAATACTCTACCTTGTTTTCGTAGGGGTGTCATGGATTTTTGTGGTTCTTGTGGATCTTTAGGTTTTCCTGGTACTTATCGATGGATCTAGTGTAGTGTAGGGCTTCATTACGGGTGTTTGGTGGTTAGAAGTCTGTCTACGCTAATGGATTTGTTTGATGCTGACACTGGGGTGGTTTGTGGCTTCTTTAGTGGCTAGTGTTACTGTAGTGGGGTTTGGGTGTTCTTACAGGTTGGATGTTTTTGGATATTGGGCTTGTGGCTGTGGTTGGGTGGCTCTAGTGGGGGGATGGAGGTTCTGTTGGTCGTTCATGTTATGGATGCTTTCTTGTAAACATGAGCGGTGTGGCGTGAAATTTTGGTTTTGTCTTATGTTTCCTTTTCTTTGTTTCTGTTCATGTTGGCCTCAAGCCACTTGATTCACCTTTTGGGTGATTTTTTCGACTTAAATTCCTCTTACCTTTTATATACGAAGTTCTATTTTCCTTGCAAACAAACCCCTAAAAACCCTCAAAATCCCTAAAAACCCAAATAACTATAAAAATCCTAAAAAATCTCTAAAAATACATGAAAATGTAAAAAAACCCCTAAAAACCGAAAAAACCTAAGAAAACCATAAAATCTCTAAAAACCATAAAACCCTAAAAACCCCTATAAACCACTAAAAACATTACAAAACTCTAAAAAACCTTAAAGCCCTAAAAAATCAAAAAACCCAAAAAACAATAAAAAACCTAAAAAACCCCTAAAAATCCATGAAAACATAAAAAACCCTAAAAATCCTGAAACCCCCCTGAAAACTCTAAAAACACTTACAACCTATAAAAATGTTAAAAAACTATAAAAACCTTAGAAACCCAAAAAAACCCAAAAAAACCCTAAAAACCTAAAAAGACCATAAAATCCCTAAAAATCCTAAAACCCCTTAAAAACCTAAAACACCTCAAAAACCCTAAAACCCCCCTAAAAAGAATAAAAATACTAAAAACCCCCACTAAAAATACATCAAAACATAAAAAACCCTAAAAACCCTGAAAACCCCTTGAAAACCATAAACCCCCTAAAACATTAAAAACCCAAAAACCCCATTAAAAACCTAAAAACCACTAAAAACCCTTAAAACCCCAAAAAACATTAAAAACTTTAAAAAACCTTAAAAACACTAAAAACCCAAAAAGTCCATAAAACCATGAAAATATCTAAAAACCCAAACACCCATGAAAAACCCTAAAACCCTCAAAATCCCTAAAAACCCTAAAAACCATAAAAATTATAAAACCCCACTAAAAATCAATAAAAACGTAAAAAACCCTAAAAACCTAAAAAACCCTTGAAAAACTATAAAAACCCCTAAAAACCTCAAAAAACTGAAAAACCCATACAAAGCCTAAAAAGTAACTAAAAAATATAAAGCCCCTTTAAACCCCTAAAAACATTAAAAAACTATAAAAAACCATAAAACCATAAAAAACTCAAAAAACCATAAAAACCCAAAAGACCCTAAAAACCTAACCCCCCCCCCCCCGAAAAATTGTCTAATACCTAAAAACCCTAAAAACCTAAAAACTATAAAAATCATAAAAAACCCTAAAAATACATGAAAACATAAAAAACACTAAAAACCGTGAACACCCCCCTGAAAATAATAAAAACCCCTTAAATGGTGAAAACCCATAAAAACCATTAAAATCTCTAAAACCCCTAAAAATGTTAAAAAACTCTAACAAACCACAAAAACCCTAAAAAACTAAAAAAATATTTAAAAATACAAAAAGACCATATAAACCTTGAAAAACCATGAAACCCCTAAAAACCCTGAAAAAAACTAAAAACTCTCAAAATCCCAAAAAACTCTAAAAAACCCTAAAACCATAAAAACCCCTAAAAACCTTAAAAATCCATAAACCACTAAAAACTCTAAAATCCATGAAAACCACTAAAAATGTTAAAAAACGTTAAGAACTATAAAAAACATTAAAAATCTAAAAAACTCTAAAAAACACTAAAACCCCCAAAAGAACCTAAAAATCATGAAAACCCCTAAAACCCAAAAAACCCGGAAATACCCAAAAAACCCCTAGAATCCCGAAAAACTCTAGAAACATTAAAAATATAAAAAAACCTTAAAAACTCCTAAAAATCAATGAAAATGTAAAAGACCCTAAAAACCCAGAACAACCCCTAAAAACCATAAAAACCCCTAAAATCCCTAAAAACCCACTAAAAAACTAAAAACCCCAAAAACCTCTAAAACGTTTAGAAACTCTAAGAAACCATAAAAACCTAAAAAACAAAAAACCCAAAAGGACCCAAAAAACCTGAAAAACCTAAAAATCCATGAAAAACACTAAAAATGCTCATAATCCCTAAAAACACTATAGAACCCCAAAAAGAAAAAATATCCCTAAAACCCACTAAAAATCCATGAAAATGTAAAAAACCCAAAAAAACTAGAAAAACTTTTGAAAACCATAAAACCCCTAAAATCCTTAAAAACCCTTAAACCCCATAAAAATAATAAAAAACCCCTAAAACTATAAAAACACTTAAAATCCATAAAACGTTAAAAAACTAAAAAAAACCTTCAAAATCATAAAAAAGTCAAAAAATACTAAAAACACAAGACCATAAAGATCATGAAAACCCTAAAAAACCTAAAAAACATAAAACCCATAAAATCCACTAAAACCCCTCAAAATCAGTAAAAAACATAAAACCCTCAAAACCATAAAAATCTGAAAAAAAACCCTAAAAATCCATGAAAAGGTAAAAAACCCTAAAAACCCTGAAAACCCCTAAAATCTATAAAAACTCCAAAAATATTTAAAAACCCTAGAAACCCATAAAAACCCACTAAAAACTCTAAAAATCTTAAAAACCCTAAAAAACTAAAAAACCCCAAAGAATCCAAAAGACACTGAAAACCCTAAAAACCATACAAACCTTAAAAACCCCTAAAAACCCTCAAAATCCCTAAAAACCCTAAAAAACCTAACAAAAAAAATCCTAAAAAACACCTATAAACAATGAAAATGTAAAAATCCCTGAAAAACCCCTAAAAACTAAAAACCCATGAAAACATTAAAAAACCCTAAAAACCCATAGAAACCATATAAACCTCAAAAAATAATGAAAAACCTAACCCCCCTAAAAATATTAAAAAAACACCAAAAAACCGTAAAACCCCTAAAAACTCAAAAACACCCTAAAAACCTAATAAACCCATAAAACCATGAAAAAGCCTAAAAACCATTGAAAATCCTAAAAACCCTTTAAAAATCCTAAAACCCCTCAGCTTCCTCTCTCATTTCGGGAGTTCACTGAGCCCTCGGATCTCCACCGATTGACTCTGGTTGCAAGCTTTCTGAGGCGGCAACCCCCGGTGGTCACCTTCGACAGGTTCGTTATGGCTTCCTGGAATCTTAGGGCTCGCGCGACTGTGGGCCTACTCGACAGCTCTCATATCATGGTTCGGTTTTCAATGGAGGATGATCTCATCCTTGCCTGGTCAGCGGCTCCTCGGTCATGCAATGGTGCTCAATTCTCCCTCTTTCGATGGAGCTTTGATTTTCATATGAAGCGAAGCTCCCCGGTTGCTGCTATCTGGGTGCGTTTTCTTGAACTGCCACTCCCCTTTCAGAATTTCTCAATTATTTCGATGCTTGGAAACCTGGTGGGGAGATTCCTCTATGTGGATAGTAGGACGAGGTCCCTCTGTCATCCGGTTGCTCCAAGGGATTTTGTCGAAATTGATGCGTCGAAACCCCCTGTGGACTCTGTCTGGATTGTTGTGGGAGAGGAGCTCAGATGGAGACAATCTGTTGTCTTCGAGTAATGGACAGTCTTCTGCTCTTCGTGTTGGAGCTTTGGGCACAGTGACCATTCTGGAATTTTTTCTGGCTCTTCTAGGGGTGGTGAATCTCTGTCTGCTGGTGGGAGCAGCCTCCCTCGGGTGGAGGTGAAGGGGAAGATTGGGGAGGTTTCCCACTCTGTGGCTACCGATGTGCCCTGCTCGTCTCCTCTGTTGGCTGGTAATCGGTTAGAAATATCTCTCATGGATTCGGGTGGCTTCTTGGTGAGTCTGGAAGCAAGCGCTGGTGTCTCAGGGAATGCTGTTGAGGATGAAGTCATGCTCGCTGAGGGAAGAATTCATGGCTCTGCTGAAGGTGTTCACGGGCCTGGTGAAGATATTAGGAAGCAAACTGAGATAGATAGGACCATTGCGATGGATGTCTGGCCATGAAATGTGAAAAATTCCTGCAAGGATTTGGGATGGGATGGAACAACTGGCTTAAAGGTTGATGAGAATGTTGGTGGATCTTCTCTAACGGATGAGGCTCCTGTGAATGTTTCTCAGGCTGCAGGTTCGGCTGAGCCTACTATGGTTGGGGTGCGGGTGGAAGATGCTGCAAAGGAGGATGCTGTTTCTCAGAAAACCAGATCTGGAGATGACTGGAGTTCATGCTCAGCTGTGGAAAAGCCCATACTGGATGGGGATATAGACTGGCGTGATGCCCCGCTAGTCCTGCATGGGTATCCTGGCGTGGGGGGACCTGGAATGGGGCCTGGTTTATCATCCCCCTCTGACGGCAGTGCGGAGGACCTTCCTAGTGACCAGCTCCGATATGCTGGTGATGCTGGTGGTCCTTCCATGGACCTGCAGAGGGCGATGATCCTTCATGGTGTTCCCTCTGCTGAAGATTTTTGTTTGCAGCTCCACGAGATGGTATGGATTGAAAGGGAAAGGTTCCCTCTTGAAGGTGAGGCAAGGAGGCTTGGGGAGAGGCTTGCTGAGGCTGATCGACGGATAAATGCTGCTATGGTCACATCAAGGGAGAAAAAAATCAGTGGAGGTGCTGAAACTCCTGAGGCAGAAAGCAAGAAGGGCAAGGCACCATTAGCTGCTAGTGATGGTGGCAATGGAAAAAAGATGTCTGATGCGGGAACCTCCTCTGCCCCACCAAGACGAAGAAGGAGGAGAGATTACTCTGCCCTCCCACGCCCAATGGCAACTAGGGCCTCCTCACGAGCTGTGAAACTGAATCTAAAGGTGAATTAGCGAGAGAGGCCTTATTTTTCTGCTGAGCAGGTAAAAGCTATGGAGAAGCTGCTGTCCAGACTTGGCATGCAAGAAGATTTTGACTCTGGATGGGACTCAATGGACCAGGGTGATGAATCAGATTTTAGCTTTGTTGATGATGGCAGCGGCTTTGGTGTTGGCATGGGGTTTTGTGATGCGGAGCTAGAGGATTTTGGCATCGATGTTGACTGACCTTCTCTGTGTGTGATTTTCTTTTGGACACTGTGTCTTTTTTGGTCTTGCACTTTGTTTCTTTTTTTTTCTTTCCTTTTGTGGCCCTCAGGCTGAGGTCTTAAGGGGTTTTGGGTGTGGATTGATTGATCCCTCCCCTCCCTTGTCTGCAGTGTCTGTATCCTTTGTTTATAAATTTTGGGGGGTTCCGGGAATAGCCTGGACCCGTGCCTTCTTTGCCTAAAACCCTAAAACCCTAAAAATCCATGAAAACATAAAAAACCCTAAAACTCTGAAAAAACACTAAAAACCATAAAAACCATAAATATCCTAAAAACCAATAAAACCCTTAAAACCCACTAAAAATTATAAAAACCCTTTAAACCCCTAAAACATTAAAAACTCTAAAAAACCTAAAAATCCCTAAAAAACTCAAAAAAACCCTAAAAACCCAAAAGAACGTTAAAAAACCTGAAAACCCCTAAAAACCTTTGAAAACCCCTAAACCCCTCAAAATATCTAAAAACCCTAAATACCATAAAAACACTAAGAACCACAAAAAATCCATAGAAACGTAAAAAAACCCAAAAAACCATGAAAACCCCTAAAAAACCATAAAACCTATAAAAACCTTAAAAACCCATGAAAAACCCAAAAAACCCACTAAAGATTCTAAAAAACCTTAAAACCTGAAAAAATGTTAAAAAATTCTAAAAAACCTTAAAACCCAAAAACATCCCTTAAGATCCCTAAAAATCCAGAAAAAAACCCAAAAAATCCCTTAAGATCCCTAAAAATCCTAAAAATCACTAAAAACCATAAAAACTATAAAATTCCTAAAACCCCCTTAAAATCCCTGAAAATGTAAAAAACCCAAAAAAACCAAAAAAACCACTAAAGCAATAAAAAAACCCTTTAAAACCCTAAAAATCAAAAAACACCGCAAAAAAACCCAAAAAAACCACTAAAAATCTAAAAACCATTAAAACCCTTAAAATGTTAAGAACACTAAAAAACCTTAAATACCCTAAAAACTCTAAAAACCCTAGAAACCCAAAAAGGTCCTAAAAACACATAAAACCCATAAAACCCTAAAACCCCCTAAAAACCCTAAATGCCCTCAAAATACCAAAAAACCCTAAAAAATCTAAAATCAATAAAAATCCTAAAAAACAACAAGAAATACACTAAACATAAAAACACTAAAAACCCAAAAGAACCCTGAAAACCATAAAACCTCTAAAAAATTACAAACCGTAAAACCCCATAAAACCCCAAAAAACCACAAAAAAACTAAAAACAGAAAAAAAGTTATAAACACTAAAAAACCTTAAAACCCAAAAAAACTCAAAAACAAATCCTAAAAACCAAAAAGACCATAAAAACCTTGAAAATCCATAAAAACCTTAAAACCTCTAACACCCCTCAAAATCACTAAAAACCACAAAATTCCCTAAAAACCATAAAAATTTTAAAAACCCCAAAAAATACATGAAAACGTAAAAAACCTGAAAACCCCTTGAAAAAAATATAATACTCTAAAAACCATAAAAAAATATGAAAACCCCATAAAATTACTAAAAACCTCAAAATCCCTAAAAACTAAAAAAAACCAAACACCCAAAAAGACCCTAAAAACCCTAAAGACCCAAAGAACCCCTGAAAACCCCTAAAAACCCTAAAAATTTAAAAAAAACCCTAAACTCCATGAAAACATAAAAAACCCTAAAAACACTAAAAATCATAATTCCATAAAACTCCTAAAATATTTTAAAACCCATAAAACCCTAAAAATCACGAAAAAATCTAAAAACCTTTAAAACCCCTAAAAAGGTAAAAAACTCTAAAAACCTTAAAATACCAAAAAACATAAAAGAGGCCCTAAAACCAAAAAACTCCCTAAAAATCCTGAAAATCCCCAAAATCCCTAAAAACACCCGAAAACCATAAAAACCCTCAAAATCCATAAAAAACCCTAAAACCCATAAAATTGTTAAAAAACCCTAAAAATCCATGAAAATTTTTAAAAAACCCTAGAAAGCCTTAAGAACCCTTTAAAACCATAAAAACTCTAAAAACCTTCAAAACCACTAAAAATTCATAAAAACCATAAAATGGCACTAAAAACTCTAAAAACCCTTTAAACCCCTAAAAACATTAAAAACTCTAAAAAACCATAAAACCCTTATAAAACTCAAAAAATCCCAGAAAACCCAAAAAAACTTAAAAAATCCTAAAATCCCTTGAAAAACAATAAAACCCCTCAAAATCCATAGAATCACTAAAAACCATAAAAATCCTAAAATCCCCTAAAAATCCATGAAAATGTAAAAAACCCAAAAAACCATGAAAACCCCCTGAAAACCATAAAACCCCCTAAAACCTTAAAAAACTCAAAAAACCCATAAAACCCCTAAAAACCCACTAAAAAAATTAAAAAACCCTTTAAAACCCTAAAAACTCAAAAAAACCCCAAAAAATGTAAAAAGACCTTGAAACCCCTGAAAAGCCTTAAAAACGTCAAGATCCCAAAAAACCCTATAAAACTATAAAAACCATAAAAATCCTAAAAGACCCCAAAAAATCCGTGAAAATGTAAAAAAACACTAAAACCCTCAATACCCCTAAAAACCATAAAACCCTCAAAAACCTTAAAAAAATTCCTAAAAACCCATAAAAACCCTAAAACCATTAAAAACTCTAAAAACCCTTAAAACCCCTAAAACGTTAACAAACTCTAAAACCATAAAACTGTAAAAATATCAAAATACCCCTAAAATCCTCAAAAGACCCAAAAAACCTTAAAAATCCATGAAAACCGAAAAAATCCCTCAAAATCCCTGAAGACCATAAAAAACCCTAAAACCCATAAAAAACCTAAAAAACCCTTGAAAACCATAAAACCCCCTAAAAACATTAAAAATCTAAAACCCATAAAACCGGTAAAACCCTCTAAAAACCCTTTAACCACAAAAACATTAAAAACCTTAAAAACCCTAAAAACTCATAAAAACCCAAAAAGACTCTTAAAACCCTGAAAACCCTAATACCCCTAAAAACATATGAAAAAAATAGAAAACCCTCAAAATCCAAAAAACCCCTAAAAACCATAAAAATCCTAAAAACACTAATAATCCATGAAAATGTAAAAAACCCTAAAAACCGTGAAAACCCCCTGAAACCCATAAAAACCCTAAAAACCATTAAAATCCCTAAAATATCTTTAAAACCCTAAAAATGTTAAAAAAACTCTATAAAATTTAAAACCCGTAAAAAACTCAAAAAACCCTAAAATCGAAAAAATGACCCTAAAAACCATGAAAACCCCTAAAAACTCTAAAAACACCTGACAATACTAAAACCCTAAAAATCCCTAAAAAACCTAAAAACCCTAAAAACCATAAAATCTTGAAAAACTCAAAAAATCCATAACATTGTAAAAAATACTAAAAAACAAAAAAACCCTAAAAACCATAAAAACTCCTAGAAAGCATAAAAAACCCTAAAAACCCAAAAAACCCTAATAATAACTAAAAATTTGAAAACCCCTTAAAACCCCAAAAACATTAAAAACTCTAAAAAACCTTAAAACCCTAAACAACTCAAAAAAATCATAAAAACCTCAAAAGAACCTAAAAACCCTGAAAAACCCTACCCCCAAACCCTAATAACCCTCAAAATCCATAAAACCCTAAAAATCATTAAAAACCAAAAAAGTCCTAAAACCCCTAAAAATCCAAGAAAATGAAAAAAAGCCCTAAAGACCGTGAAAACCCCTAAAAAACTTAAAAACCCACGAAATACTTAAAAACCCCTAAAAACCTTAAAAACCTTAAAACCCCCTAAAAACAATAAAAACTCTAAGAATCCTTAAAACCCCTAAAACGTTAAAAAACTCTAAAAATCTTAAAACCATTAGAAAACTCAAAAAAAATTCTAAAAACCCAAAGGACCATAAAAACCCTAAAAACCCAGAAAAATCCTAAAACCCCACAAAATCTCTAAAATCCAAAAAACCATAAAAATCCTAAAAATCCCTAAAAATCAATTAAAACGTAAAAAACCCTAAAACCCATGAAAACCCCATGAAAACCATAAAAACCATAAAAACTCCTAAGATCCTTAAAAAACCCCTAAAACCCATAAAAACCCTAAAACCCACTAAAAACCCGTAAATCCCTAAAAACGTTAAAAAACTCTGATTATCTTAAAACCCCTAAAAAACATAAAATGTGCAAAAAACCCTTGAAAAACCATAAAAACCCACAAAAACCCAAAAAACCCAAAAAACCATAAAAATCCTAAAAATCAATGAAAATGTAGAAAACCCTAAAATCCTTGAAAACCCCTGAAAACCATAAAGAACCCTAAAACCAGTAAAATATATAAAAACCCTTATAACCCCTATAAATGTTTAAAACTATAAAAAATCTTAAAAACCCTAAAAAACAAAAAAAAACCCATAAAAACTCAAAAAGACCATAAAACCCTGAAAACCCCTAAACCCCCTTGAAAATCCCTAAAACCCTAAAAATCCCTAAAACCCCTAAAAACAATAAAAACAATAAAAATCCTATAAAACCCCTAAAAGTACATGAAAATGTAAAAACCTGAAGAAAACCTAGAAACCATAAAACCCCAAAAAATCCATATAAATTTAGAAAACCCTAAAACCCTAAAAACTATAAAAACCCCTAAAAACAGTAAAAACCCCTAAAACCCCTAAAAACCCACTAAAATTTTAAAAATCCTTACCCCTAAAAACATTAAAAAACTCTAAAAACCTTAAAAACCCTAAAAATTAAAAAAAAAACCCGAAAACCCAAAAAGACACTAAAAACCATGAAAAACCCCTAAAACCCTAAAAACCATAAAATTCCTAAAAATGCATTAAAAATCCATAAAAAGGTAGAACACCCTAAAAATCCTGAAAACCATAAAGACCCCTAAAAACGTTAAAAACCCATAGAAACCCTAAAAAATAATAAAAAATATTAAAACCCCTAAAAATATTTAAAAACTCTAAAAACCTTAAAACCCAAAAAAAATCAAATAAACCCTAAAAACCCAAAAAGGCACTAAAAACCCTGAAAGACCCTAAAAACTCCTCAAAAGACCATAAAACCCCTCAACATCCCTAAACCTTGTAAAACCCCCTAAAAATCCCTAAAATCCATAAAAATCATTAATAACCCCTACAAATGCATGAAAATTTAAAATGCCCTGAAAACCCTAAAAAACTCGGGAAACCCATAAAAACCGCTAAAAATCAATAAAACCCAAAAAAACCACTACAAAATACAAAAACCCTTAAAACCCCTAAAAAGTTAAAAAACTCTAAAAACCCATAAAAACCTTAAAAATCCAAAAACCCCTAAAATCTCTAAAAACCCTAAAACCATAAAAATCCTTAAAAATCCCAAAAAATCTTTGAAAATGTAAAAAATCCTAAAAAAATGAAAAAACCCCTAAAAACCTTAAAAATATTAAAAGCCCATAAAAACCCTAAAAAGCCACTAAAACCTCTAAAACCCCTTAAAACTCCTAAAAATGTTAAAAAATCTCTAAAAAATTTTAAAACCCCCTAAAATCTCAAATAAAACCGCACAACCCCCAAAAGACCCTAAACCCCCATGAAAACACTAAAACCTATGAAGACCCCCCAAAACCCTCAAAATCCCTAAAAACCCTAAAAACCCCTAAAAACCATAAAAATCCTAAAAAACCCTAAAAAATCAATAAAAACATAAAAAACCATAAAAACCGTGAAAAAAAACCTGAAACCCATAAAAAACCCTAGAAAACACAAAAAAACCATAAAATCCCCTACAAATCATAAAAACCATAAAAAAACATAAAACCCTAAAACACCACTAAAAACATTAAAACACCTTTAAACCCCTAAAACAGTAAAAATCTCTAAAAACCATTAAAATTAATAGAAACTCAAAAATCCTAAAAACTCAAAAAATAACAAAAAAACTCAAAAGGAAACTAAAAACCATGAAAGACCGTAAAAATGCTAAAATCACAAGAAAACCCATAAAAATCCTCAAAATCCCTAAAACCCCAAAAACCCTAAAAACCCTAAAACCCATAAAAATTCTAAAAAAAGCCTAAAAATCCATGAAAATTTTAAAAACCCTTGTGAACCATAAAAACCCCTAAAAACCTTTAAATTCCCTAAAAACCCATAAAACTCCTAAAAATCACTAAAAACTCTAAAACCCTTAAAACCCCTAAAAACATTAAAAAACTCTAAAACCCCATGAACACCTAAAAAACTCAAAATAACCCTAAAAATACAAAGACCCTAAAACCCTGAAAAACCCTAAAAACCAATTAAAACCCCTTAAACCCATTTAAATTCACTAAAAACCTTAAAAATAATTACACCCCTAAAAATCCATAAAAACGTAAAAAACCCTAAAAACCTTGAAAACCCTTAAAAATAATAAAAACCCCAAAAACCTTAAAACCCTAGAAATCCATAAAAAATCTAATAAACAACTAAAAACTGTAAAAAAACCTGAAACCCCCTAAAAATGTTAAAAATAAAAAAACCTTAAAACCCTAAAAAACTCAAAAAAAAACCTAAAAACCCAAAATTGACCCTAAAGACCCTGAAAGACCCTAGAAACCCTCAACCCCTAAAAACCCAAAAAAACTCTCAAAATCCCTAAAAACCATAAAAATCTACCCCCCCTAAAATCCATAAAAACGTGAAAACCCTAAAAACCCTGGAAACCCCCCTAAAACCATTAAAATCATTGAAAACCTTGAAAAACCCTAAAAACTCATAAAAACCACTAAAAACTGATGTGGTGGTGGCATAGTTCTGACTGCCTTGGTCGGGCTTCTGTCTAAACCCTCCCATAATGGGACCCACTAGGTAGCGACCTAGGAACCTGCACCAAACACCGTGGTCCCATAAGCCTTACTATAATAGAAATATCCCCAACCCATCTCCGCAAGCGGCGGGTTGTTGAGGCCAAGATTCAAACCTTGGACCTCCTTAATTACCAATCCCAGTGTTTGGTACCAAGTTTCATGGGCTTGGTACATTAGGTGGTCCTAGGTTCGAAACGTGGCCTCAACAACCCACTACTTACAGAGTCATGTTGGGGAGATTGCTACTGTAGTAGGGATGTGGGGACCATGGCATTCAGTGAGGGTTCCTAGGTTGCTACCAAGTGGGTCCCATTGTGGGAGGGGTTAGACATAAGACAGACTGAGGTAGTCAGACTTACGCCTCCCACACATCATAAAAGAGATCTCTTTTTTTTGCAAGGCAAATAGAATGATATATTAAAAAGGAAAGGAATTGAAGTACAAGAAATACCTGGGGGTGAAACAAGACCCAAAGTCCAATAAACAAACAAGAGAGACAAGGAAAAACACAGGAAATAAATAGTAGGAAAGCCTGAGAAGTCTCATGAAGCTAACCATACCAGCACCAAGAAAACAAGAAAGCCTGCACGTAAGTAGTCAAGAAGCACCAAAGTACTTGATAGAGACAGGAGATGAGCAACCCAACCAAGATCACTAAGCAGTGGTACTACAAGGTGGAGGAAACACATCTCACACCAACCTAAAGTACACTAAGGAGACACCACTAGCATCAGATCCCTAAAACAGCACCAAGCATCAAACAAGAATAACAAAACGAGCAAGCCATTGATGACTCACGAGCATGACACAACAAGCAAAAAAGGGGAGGAACCTCCATGAGAAACCAATAGCCACCAAAACACCCAGACCATGGTGTTTGGTGCAGGATCCTCGGTCTCTACCTAGTGGGTCCCATTGTGGGAGGGGATGGACAGATCGCTGATAAAGTCAATCAATCCTACACAACCACCACATCAAAAACCTTAAAAACCTTAAGATCCAAAAAAGACCCTGGAAAACTCTAAAAACCCTCTCCCTTGCAAAAAAACCCCTCACAATCCCTAAAAACCATAAAAACCCTAAAACCACCTAAAAATCCATGAGAACGTAAAAACCAAAAAATCCCCTGAAAACCATAAAACCCCTCAAAACCAATAAAACCCTAAAAACCCATAAAAATCATAAAACCCACTAAAAAATCTAAAAACCCTTAACACTCATTAAAAATTTAAAATAATCTAAAAAACCTTCAAAATCCAAAAAAACATTAAATAACCCTAATAACCCAAAAGACCATAAAAACACAAAAAGGCTCTAAAAACCCTAAATAAACCTAAAAACACCTAAAAAAAATCTAAAAGCCCTTAAAATCAATAAAAACCCACAAAAACCCTAGAAACCATAAAAATCCTAATAAATCCCTAAAAATCAATGAAAAGGTAAAAAAACCCAAAAAAACCCTAAAGAACCCTTGAAAACCCTAAAAAACTTAAAAAACCCTAAAACCCCATAATAACCCTAAAACCAACTAAAACAGTATAAACCCTTTAAATCCCAAAATACATTAAAAAACTCTAAAAACCTTAAAACCCATCAAAAACTTCAAAAAAACCAAAAATACCCTAAAACCCTGAAAAATCCAAAAAACCCAAAAAACCAAAAAAACCAAAAAAATCACAAAAACCTTAAAAACACTAAAAAAATAAAAAACCTAAAAAACCCCTAAAAATGCATGAAAATGTAAAAAACCCTAAAAACCTTGAAAACCCATGAAAACCATAAAGACCACTAAAAACCCAAAAAACCCACAGAAAACTCTAAAAACCCATAAAAACCCTAAAATGTTAAAAAAAACTCTGAAAACCCTAAAAACCCTTCAAAACTAAAAAAACCCTAAAACCCCTAACAAGCCCAAACAACCCTCAAAATCCCTAAAAAAACTAAAAACCATAAAAACCATAAAAATCCCAAAAAACCCCTAAAAATCCATGAAATCTAAAAGAACCATAAAAACCCTAAAAGCCATAAAAACCATAAAAACCCTAAAAAACAACTAAAAACTCTAAAAACCATTAATGCCCAAAAAAATGTTAAAAACCCCTAAAATACCTTAAAAACACAAAAAAACTCTAATGACCCAAAAGACCATAAAAATCCAAAAATACCCTAAAACCCAAGAAAACCCCATAAAAGCCATCGGACTCCCTAAAACCCTATAAAACCCTAAAAATCCTAAAAACCCCTAAAAATCCTTGAAAAGGTAAGAAACCTTAAAATCCCTGAAAAACCCCTAAAACCCATAAAAACCCCACCTTCAAACACTCAAAAACTCCATAAAAACCGTAAACCACTAAAAACTCTAAAAACCCATAAGACCCCTAAAAACATTAAAAACATTAAAAAATCATAAAAACATAAAAAACTCAAAAAAATCCTAAAAACCCAAAAAGACCTTAAAAACCCCCAAACCCCTAAAAACCACTAAAAACTCTAAAAACCCATAAAAACATAAAAATCCATAAAAATACCCTAAAAATCAATGAAAGCATAGAAAACCCTAAAAACCCTGGAAAACCTTGAAAACCCCCTAAAACCATAAAAACCCATAAAACCCTCAAAACCCCTAAAAACCCAAAAACCATAAAAAACTATTTAAAACTATAAAAACCCTTAAAACCCCTAAAAATTTTAAAAAAATTTAAAAACCATAGAAACCGAAAAAAATCAAAAAAATCCAAAAACACACCAAACCCCCTAAAAGACCCTAAATCATAAAACCCCCTAAAAACACATCAAAATCCCTAAAACACATAAAAAATCCTAAAAAATAGAAAAATCCAAAAAACCCATAAAAATACATGAAAAAATAAAAAACCCTAAAAACCCCCTTAAAATCATAAAAACCCCTAAAAAACATAAAAAATCCCAAAATACCATAAAAACCCTAAAAAACACTAAAAACTCTAAAAATCCTTAAAAACTCAAAAAACCAGAAAAACCCAAAAAGACCCTAAAAACCTTGAAAACCCCTAAAACCCTTGAAACCCCCCTAAAATCCTTAAAAATACCTAAAACCCTAAAAACTATAAAAACCACAAAAATATTAAAAACCCTAAAAATCCATGAAAACAAAAAAAGCCCAAAAATCCCAGAAAACCTTAAAAACCCCTAAACATCTTAAAAAAAATCAAAACCCTAAAAACCCTAGGAAACCACTAAAAACAATAAAAACCTTAAAACCCTGAAAAAAATTAAAAACCTCTAAAAAATTATAAAACACCTAAACACTCAAGAAAACACTAAAAGCCCCAAAAGACATTAAAAACCCCAGAAAACCCAAAATACCCCAAACACCTAAAAAACCCTTAAAATCCATAAAAACCATAACAACCATAAAAATCATAAAAATCCTAAAAAGACCATAAAAACCCATGAAAACATAAAAATACCAAAAAAACCTGAAAAACACCTAAAAACCGTAAAAAACCTACAAATAACATAAAACCCCTAAAACCCATAAAAACCCTAAAAATTACTAAAAACTATAAAACCCCTTAAACCCCTAAAAATGCTAAAAAACATTAAAAAACCTTAAAACCTTAAAAGCTTTTAAAAACCCCTAAAAACTTAAAAAGACCCTAAAAACATAAATAACCCTAAAAACCTTAAAATCCCCTAAAAACCAAAAAAACCCAAAATCCCAAAAACACCTTAAAACCCTAAAAACCATAAAAATCCTAAGAAACCCATAAAAATTCATGAAAATGTATAAACCCTAAAAACCCCTAAAAACCTTAAAAACCCTAAAACCCCATAAAACCCCTAAAACCACTAAAAACTCTAAAAACCCTCAAAACCCCTCAAAACATTAAAAAACTCTAAAAAACCTTAAAAACCGTAAAAATCTCAAAAAACCCAAAAGACCCTAAAAAAATAAAACCCCTAAAACCCTTGAAAACCCATAAAAATCCTTAGGGATCACTAAAAATCCTAAAAACCTTAAAAACCTTAAAAACCATAAAAATAAATAACCCCTAAAAATCCAAAAAAACATAAAAACCCCTAAAAACCATAAAAACCTATAAAAACGAAAAAAAACCTGAAACCCCATAAAACACTAAACCCCACTAAAAACTCTAAAAACCCTTAGACCCATAAAATGATAAAAGAACTCTAAAAACCTTAAATCCCCTAAAAACTCCAAAAAAACCTAAAAACCCAAAAAGACCCTTAAAACCCTAAAACCCCTAAAATCCCTAAAAAACCCTAAAACATCTCAGAATCCCTAAAAACCACAAAAATCCTAAAAACCCCATTAATATCCATGAAAATGTAAAAACCATAAAAACATTGAAAATCCCCTAAAAACCATAAAAACTCCTAAAAACCAAAAAAAACCCTTGAACCCCATAAAACCCCTAAAAACCAATAAAAACTCTAAAATGCCTTAAAATGCCTTAAAATGTTAAAAAACTTTAGAAACCCTTAAAAACCCTAAAAAGACAAAATGATCTAAAAAACACCAAAAAAACCCAAAAAAATATGTAAAACCCTAAAAAATCTATAAAATCCCTAGAAACCCTAAAAACCATAAAAATACTAAAAAACCCTAAAAACCATGAAAACATAAAAAACCCTAAAATTCTTGGAAAACCCCTTAAAACCATAAAATCCCCTAAAAACCTTAAAAACCCTAAACCCCATGAAAACCCTAAAAACCCACTAAAAACTCTAAAACCCCTAAAAACATTGAAATACATTAAAAAACTATAAAAAACCTTTAAAATCCTAAAAACTCAAAAAACATTAAAAACCTAAAGACCCTTAAAACCCTGAATAACCCTAAAACCCCTTTAAAAACTCTGAAACACCTAAAACTCAAAAAATGCCTAAAAACCCTAATAAACTCTAAAAGCAATGAAAATCATAAGAAAACCTCTAAAAGCATTGAAAATGTCAAAAAAACTAAAATCCCATAAAAACCCCCAAAAACCTATGAAAACCCTTTAAACCCCTAAAAATGTAAAAAAAACTCTAAAAAATCTTAAAACCCCAAAAAACTAAAAAAAACCCTAAAAAATACAAAATACCTTAAAAACCCTTAAAAGGGATTTAATGTGTTCCTTGGCTTGGGGATATAGGATTTGGGTGGCTCTCTTAGTTCTGTAGGTGCTCGTTCAGTTACCTCGAGTTCATGTTGGTTGTGTCTGTTGTGTCTAGGCTCGACTAGTGTGTTGTTTGGGGGTCCAATGCGGGTTGTGGGTCGATGTTGTTGTTGTTTCTTGGGAATAAACTTTTGGGGATTATATGTGGTGTTTTAGTCTATTTGATGCTTTTGATTTGGTGATAAAAGATTGTGGAGGGTTGTACTGTGGTTTTTGTTAGAGGGTTGTAGTTGGCGAAGTGGGAAGGCTGGTTGTGGGTTGCTGGATGGCCTTTGTTGTGGTTTGTTTGTTGCAGGGTGCTTTTATTTGGTAATTTATGCTTGTATAAATGTTCTATAGGAGTGGTTAAAGCTTGGGTTCTTTTTGGTGGATTGTGTTGGGATTGTTTCTCAGCTGCTACTTGGTTGGAGATTTGCTGGTGGTTTGGATTGCATGTTGGTGGCTTATTGCAGGGGCTATTTGGTTGGGTTTTCTATCTTTTATGTGGTGGTTGGGTAGTGATATTGTCTATGAAGGTTATTTAGGGGTTTTTATGTAGGGGTAGTGGTGGCTATGATAGTTGGATGGCTTGGTATGGAGTAGGTCATGGGCTATTGGGTGGTGTGCTTGGGTGCATGCTGCTCTTACTAGTGGATGACTATTTTGGTAGTGGAGGGGAAGTTTGGGAAGTTTGTGTTCTGGTGTAGCGGTTGGGATTCTAAATCTACTATTTTTTACTAGTGGTCTTAGGATATTGGCGTTATGGTGTTCGGATTGTAGTTGTGGTTGATTGGTGGATGTCTGAGGGCTATTAGTGGTTCTCTTCTTATGGGACTGGAGCCTTGGGCACAGGTGCTATTGCAGGATGGTTCAGTTAGTGCAAGGGGTGTCTTGGATGGATGGTGTGTGGGTTCTATATGGGTGGTGAGTGTATGTGTGCGTGTGTTCATTAGTGTGTTCGTACGTGTGTGTGCATTCGTGCGTTCGTGCGTGTGTGCATGTGGTGTGTGTGCCTGTTTGGGTGTGGTTCATGTGTGTGTGTGTGTGTGTGTGTGTTTTGGTTTCTTTTGGTGGAGTACTTGTTCTACTTTGGGACTCTTGAGTCTAGGTGATTTAGATTCTTTTTGTTCATGTTCTCTTGGGTTCTAGTTGTTTGTGCTCTTGGTGGGTGACTGGCAGTGTTGGTGGCAGGTTGTTTCCTTGGGTTTGGATGCTTGTCAGGCTCGTGTTGCTGCTGCTGGCTCATTTTCCTTCAGTGATTCCATCTGTTTGATTCATGTATGGATATCTGGGCTCATGGTTTTCTGGTTTGTGTGCTCTTAGTGGTGTTGGCTTTTCGCTTCTTGGGTTTCCGGCTCCATGCGGTCTGGGATTTTCTTTATCTATTGGGCTTCTTGTTTTCTTGGTGCTCCTAAGCTTCTTGGAGTTCTTGGTTTGCCTTTCTTCGTTACTACCTGACCATTACCTTGTGTTTTTGGTGTACTTGGTTTCACCTCTTGGCTGATTTTTTTTCTGAAATTCATCTTATCTATTATATATATACTTTTATTTACCTTGAAAAAAACCATAAAACCATAAAACCCATGAAAAACCCTTAAAACACTCAAAATCCCTAAAACCGCAAAAAAACATAAAAACCATAAAAATACTAAAAAAAACCCTAAAATCCCTAAAAGAAAAAAACCCCCCTAAAACCCTTGAAAACCCTTAAAAACCATAAAAACCATAAAAGATCACTAAAATCTCTAAAACCCCTTATAACCCTATAAAAGTTAAAAATGATAAAAACCCTTAAAAATCCTAAAAATCTAAAAAAACCCTAAAAACCAAAAAGACCTTAAAAACCATGAAAAACTACAAAACCCTCAAAAACCCATGAAAACCCTCAAATCCCAAAAACCCTAAAAAACCCTAAAACCATAAAAATCCTAAAATCCCTTGAAAATCCATGAAAACGTAAAAAAACCCTTGAAAACCATAAATCCCTTAAGAACCATAAAAACCCTAAACCCCATAAAAACCCCAAAACCCCACTAAAAACTCTAAAAACCCTTTAAACCCTTAAAACCCCTAAAAATGTTAAAAACTCTGAAAAACCTTAAAAACATTAAAAAACTCAAAAAAAACCTTTGAAACACAAAAGACCCTAAAACACTAAAAAACCCTAAACAACCAAAAAATCGTGAAAACCCCTCAAAATCCCTAAAAACCCAAAAAACCAAAAAACCCCAAAAAACCATAAAATCCTAAAAAAACACTAAAATTCCATAAAAACATAAAAAACCCTAAAATACCTGAAAACCCCTTCAAAACCATAAAACCCCTAAAACCTTAAAAAACCCTAAAACCCTAAAAAATAAAAAAAACTCTAAAAATCCTTAACACCCCAAAAATTTACTATAAAAAACCATAAAAACCCTAAAAACTCAAAAAAAATCCCAAAAAAATAAAAAGACACTAAAAATCTTGAAAAACCCTAAAACCCCTCAAAATCTCTAAAAACCCTTAAAACCATAAAATTCCTAAAACTCACCTAAAAACCATGAAAATGTAGAAATCCCTAAAAACACTAAAAAAACCATGAAAACCATAAAAAACACTCAAACCCATAAAAACCCTAAAATTCCATAACAACCCTAAAAAATCACTATAAACACTAAAAAACCTCTAAACCCCTAAAACCGTAAAAAACTCTAAAAAACCTTAAAACACCAAGAAAAACTCATAAAAACCCAAAAAGAACCTAAAAATCCTCAACAGCCCTAAAATCCTTAAAAATAAGTGAAAACCACTAAAAAACTTCAAAATCCCTAAAAATACTAAAAAACCCTAAAACCCAAAAAATCCTAAAATACCACTAATAATCTATGAAAATGTAAAAACACTAAAACCCTAGGAAAACCCCTGAAAAAAATAAAAACAACTAAAAACCTTAAAACCCCAAAAAGTATAAAAAATCTAAAAAACCACCAAAAACCTAAAACCCCTTAAAACTCCTAAAAACCTTAAAAACTCTAAAAACATTAAAACCCCTAAAAAACTTAAAAAACCTTAAATCCCCAAAAAGACACAAAAAATCCTAAAAAACCCTAAAAACCCAAAAAAAACCTAAAGACCCATAAAAATCCAAAAAACCCCTAAAATCCAAGAAAATGTAAAAAACCCAAAAACAAATAAAAACTTATCCCACTCAAATCTCTAAAAATGTTAAAAAACTTGAAAAACCTAAAAACCCTAAAAAATCCAAAAAAACCCTAAAAACCCAATAAAGACCCTAAAACCCCAAAAAACCCAAAAACTATCAAAATCCTAAAAAGAAACTTAAAAACCCTGAAAAACAAAAAAAACCCTTAAAACCCCCTAAAAATCCATGAAAACTTAAAAAATCGTAAAACCTGGAAAAACTCTGAAAACCATAAAAACCCTTAAAAACATTAAAAACCCTCAATCCCATAGACCCTAAAACCCCACTAAAAACTATAAAAACCCTTATAAAACATATAAACACTAAAAAACTCTAAAAACCTTAAAAACCCTGAAAAACTCAAAAAAAAACCTAAAACCCAAAAAGACCTTAAAATCCCTAAAACCCCCTAAAAACCCCGGAAAACCCATAAAACCCTCAAATTCCATAAAAATCCAAAAAATCTCTAAAATCCCAAAAAATCTCTAAAAACCATAAAAATCCTAATAAACCCCTAATAATCCATGAAAACGTAAAAAAACCTAAAAACCCTAAAAACCCCTTAAAAAGAATAGACACCCTAAAAACCTTAAAATCCCTAAAAACCCTAAAACCACTAAAAATATAAAAACACTTAAAACCCCTAAATATGTTTAAAAAACTCTAAAAACCTTTAAAAACCTAAAAAACTCAAAAAAAACCGTAAAAACCCCAAAAGACCCTAAAACCCCTCAAAACCCCTTAAAAGCCCTGAAAAAAAAAATCTAAAAACCCTCAAAATTTCTAAAACCCTAAGAATCCTAAAAACCATAAACATCTAAAAAACCCTAAAAATCCATGAAAATGTAAAAAATCCTAAAAAACCTCTAAAAACTATAAAAACCCTTAAAACCTTAAAAAAAATAAAACCCACTAGAACCCATTTAAACACCAAAAAATGTTAAAAACTCTAATAAACAATAAAACCCCTAAAAACTAAAAAAACCCTAAAACCAAAAAAGATAAAGCCCTAAAAACCCCTAGAAACCCCAAAATGCTATGAAAAACCCTAAACAAACTCATAATCCCTAAAAACCATAAAAAACCCTAAAAACCATAAAAATGCTAACCCCCCCCCCCCAAAAAAAATCATAAAAACGTAAGAAACCCAAAAAACCTAGAACACCCCCTGAAATCCATAAAATACCCTAAAAACCTTAAAAACCCTAAAAACCCATAAAAATTTTAAACACCACTAAAAAATATAAAAACCCTTAAAACCCCCAAAAATGTTAAAAAACTCTAGAAACCATTAAAAACCCAAAAAAATCAAAAAACCCCTAAAAACCCAAAAAGACTCTAAAAACATAAATGAACCTAAAAACCCCTAAAAACCCTAAGAACCCTTTAATTCTATAAGAACCCTAAACCCCCTAAAAACCATAAAAATCCTAAAAAACCCCTAAAATTCCACGAAGTTTTAAAAACCATAAAAACCTTGAAAACCCCATGAAACCCATAAAAACCCTGAAAACCATAAAAACCCTAAAAACCAATAAAATCCCTAAAAACTACTAAAAACTTGAAAACCCCTTTAAACACCTAAAAATGTTAAAAAAATTCTAAAAACCCTTTAAAATACTTAAAAACTCAAAAAAAACCCTAAACCCCCAAAATACCCTATAAAACCTAAAAATACTAAAAACCATAAACACCTGAAAACCAATAAAACACTAAAACTATAAAAATCCAAAAAAAAACTCTTAAAAATACATCTAAACATAAAAACACAAAACCCCCTAAAAACCATAAAGACATTAAAAAAACCTAAAAACCCTAAAAAACCCTAAAAACACTAAAACTCTAAAAACCCTTTAAACCCCTAAAATGATAAAAAACTCAAAAAAAACCTCTAAACCCCTAAAAACTAAAAAAACCTAAAAACCCAAAAAAGTCCCTAAAAATCCTAAAATTTATAAACCCTAAAAACACTTGAAAACCCATATAAACCCATATAAACCCTAAAAATCTATAACCCCCCCCCAAACACTAAAAATCTTGAAAATCCAAAACAAAATCACAAAAAATACAAGAAAACATAAAAAACCTTAAAAAATATAAAAACCCCAAGAAAACCATAAAAACACCTAAAAAGTCAAAAAACCCACAAACCCCTAAACCCCTATAAAAACTCTAAAACCTTAAAACCCACAAAAACGTTAAAAAACTCAAAAAACCTATTAAAACCACAAAAAAAATCAAAAAAACCATAAATACCCAAGAAGACCATAAAAATCTTGAAAAACCCTTAAAACCATAAAAACCGCGAACAATTCCTAAAAACCCTTAAAATCCTTAAACACCATAAAAAACCTAAAAATCCAAAAAAAACATTAAAATCCATGAAAACATAAAAAACCCTAAAAACCATGAAAAAACCCTAAAAAACTATAATAACACCTAAAACCATTGAAAACCCCTAAAACCCCATAAAAAACCCAAAAACCACTAAAAACTCTAAAAACCCTTAAAACACTTAAAAATGTTAAAAAAACTCTAACACTACTGGAATTTGAGGTATTTGCAATGGGATCCCATCGCAGATGAGATTTTGTGACGGGGTACCATCACAAATGGCCCGTTGCAGAAAAAGACATCACAAATAGTTTTTTTACGAGAAGCCCATCGCAAAAAAAAACTATTCGCAATGGGAAACTGTCCTATCGCAAATAACTCTCTGATTATATACATTATATATATATATATATATAATCATTTTGTGACGGGCCCGTCGCAACATGTATTTATGACATGCTCATTTTCCCATCGCCAATAGTTCTCCGATTATATATGTTATATATATCAAAACCTTTTGTGATGGGCTTGTCGCAAAAAAATATTTGCGATGAACCCTTTTGACTATCGCAAATGATTATTTAAAAAAATATATATAAAATATTTGTGATGGGATCCCATCGCAAAAGGTCCCATCGAAAATATTGAATAAATTAAAAAATATATATATTTAATAAAATTATGATAAATTAATGAAAAAATAATATTAATATTATTAAAATAAAAAAAGTAGAAAATATTAAAATTATCAATATTTTTGAAAAAAAATATTAAAAAATATTAAAAAATAAATAATAATAATTATTATTATTAAAATAAAAAACATTAAAAAATATAATACTAATAAAAAATAACAAAATAACAAAATATTAAAAATAAAAAAAAATTAAAAAAAAATAAATTATGCAATATTTGCAACAATATAAAATACAGAAACAATAAATAGTTCATATTACAAAAAATCTTGAATTCAAATATTTTTAACATAACAAAAAAAATCACTGGGGGGATAGTCTTCTGGAGGAGCTGGAGGAGCTGGAGGATATGGTGGAGTAAACTCCATCTTTAAACTAAGAATCAGATGGCGCATGTACTCCATCTACTCGTGTTACTACTGATATCATCGATGCATCTCCTCCCCGTACTGCTGCTGCTGATACTACATCCATCGATGCATATCATCCTCGTACTGTTATTTCTGTTAGCGCTGCTAACACATCTCTTCCTACTGCTTCCTCAAACTATCTATAAGCTCACTCTGAGCTTGCAGTTGCTCATGATACTGTGATCTAGAAGATGATTCCTCTCCACGAGCTCCTCTTGAGCTAGACACCAACATCACATCAGTACCATAAAAAGTCCCAAGAGTCAAATGAGAGTAGATACCAACTACTCAGCCCTTCTCAAAGGCATACTAAGTTGCCTGCATCCATGTCGCCTCATCAAAATGTTGGGCACTAGTCTGATCAACCGTCTCGAACTGATTCTCAACCTGTGTTTGAGAGGTTGCAGGCTTAAATGAATCCTTCAACTCCAATTTGAAATTAAAACAGTGAAAATATTATATGCAGTTAATTTTCAAACTGAAAAAGAAATAATACTGGCCATAATCTGACGCTGGAGATCACCTCTAATCTCTCCAGTGGCTGGATCACTATACATCCTCTGATAAACATCGTACTCTGTAATATTGGGCTTCTCGACTACCTATATGAATATAAAATAATTTTTTTATATTTAAAGTTATATAAAATATTTAAAAAAGGTACTTACCATATGATCTCTATGTGTATTGAATGTACAACAACCAGCTCGATGCGTCACCTCTTATCTTCCCCGGTTCTGTCGGCCTAATGAAGATCTCCTCTAAAATCCACCACCCAACCAGTGTGAACATAATCCATCCCAAATGTGAGATGAATTGTACTCTGGTCGGTGTGCTCTACACAACTCATCAAATACTATCACTCCTACTTTCTTCATGGTCATCCTTCTCAAATTGTTCAAAAATATATGGAAACTTTCATGAATTGACACCTCCCATGTTGTGTGGATAGATTCACACATGCTATCATTGATGGGATACCATAAACCATAAAAATAATTTATTTTATCAAGTTATTAATGAAATAAATTTCAAAATAAATATTATTTATTTACCTACCAACCAATGATTGAACATGTTGAGCTTCACATCAACGAGAATTTATTAACATGTGATCCATGGCTGAGAAAAATAATTGCGCAAGATAGCGCTCCCCTGTCCAACAGTTATATGCACAAAACTATGAAAAAAATAATAAATAATCAAACAATTAGTATATAAATAAATTAATGAAAGATAACTAAAATACATAGGTTACCATACCTCTTCATGCGTGGATCGAAGCCAAGACATGGACGTTGCTCTGGGATAGAGTCAGGAATCATCAATCATGCAAGACCGTGCCCCCTCTTCGTACCCCCTAAACCGCTAGTCGGCCAAGGGTCAGATGATCCCAAATTCTCCTAATCCAAAGGTAACTCATCCTCATGCAACTCACGAAATATATTATCATCCATCTGAAACAAAAAATGATTATTGTTGGAAAATAGTTGAAAATAACTATTATATATAGATATGTATTAGTTATGATTATAACCAGCATTTAACTATTTCAATGTTCACCTTCATCATCATCTTCATATCTGATGATGTCAATGTTTTCATATTCCTCCTCAGCATCATCAATATCCATATGAGTTTTAGTTTCATCATCTCTTGCCATTTCAAATTTATTTGTAACATCATTAACATCTTCTTCACCATTGAACCTTAATTGTGGGGTGTCATCATCGATATTCATGTCTCTTTGTGAAAAAGATGGTTTTTTAGTAGTCTCTTGAAAAATTTCAATTTCTTTCACTTCAGTGGAACCAAATTCAATTTGAGTAAACCTATTTTTCTGATATTTCATTTTTATTATGCTCTACCAATCACTCAGGTCTCTTGAAGTAGCACAATACTTTGCGTAATAAATTTGATGTGCCTGTTGATCCAGTAAAAATGGTTCATTTACTACAAAAGACTTATATTTAATATCGACGATTCCATGAGTCGGATGAAAATTAAATACTCTCTCTGTATCCAACCACAAACATTTAAACATCGTTATGCAATTTTTTCCTAGATAACACAGTTGAATAATTTCATCTAGCATGCAAAAAAATTCAACTTCAGTTTCTCTATGATGAGATCCTCTTAAGAAATCTCCATTGTGTATTGTTTTTTTATTCCCCATATGTACGTGTATGAAATTGAAAACCATTCACCAAATATAAATTATAGGATTTAAACATTTTGGATGATGGGTTACTCAATATACACAATCGCTTATCAATTTTTTCGTTATGTTGAGAGACCTTAAAATTTGTAAAACAATTATCAATATAATAAATAATAAACGGAATTGATATGTTAAACCATCAATAATTTATGTTACCAGTTTTTGAAACCATTGAGAATTTTTTTTGCCGGTGTTCTTCAAGAGCAGCTGCTATAATTTGTAGAAGTTGTTTCTTGATATGATTATTATATAACCTACAAATAAAATAAGTTTACTTACTGTAACATAAATTATAGAATAAGTGATAGAAGCACTCACAGTACAAATGATTTCATTTCTTCATAGTTGAGTAGAACATATGTATGAGCTCTGTGATGTTCATCATCTAAAAGCCATCGTTCATGAACTCCACCGAAGCCAAGCTCTGGATGATTAAAAAATAATAATTTATTGTCCATTTAATCATCAACATTCCCCTTTTTCCATACCATGTGGTTGTGTTTTAAGGGATATTCAGATTCAAAATAATGAGAGAAGAAAAAAGAAATTTCCTCTTGAAAATAAGCTTCATCAATTGAGCCTTCAACTGATGCTTTGTTACATACCATTTTCTTCAATTTCTGCATGCATCTCTCAAATGAGTACATCCATCAAAACTATATCAGACCTCCACATTTTTCTTCATGTGGAAAATGTAATATGAGATGTTCCATTGAGTCAAAGAAAGTCAGCGGGAAGACTTTTTTCCAGTTTATATATAATCACAACAACATATTCTTCCAGTTTTTTTAGTACATCTTAGTCTATTGTCACCACACAAATGAATCGAAAAAAATATTATATGTCTATTATCGAATCCCAAAACATAGAATTCAATAAACCTCACTACTGAAAATCTAACATATCCCAACAGTTTCAAACCATTGGGATAGGACCTGAAACCATTAGGATAGCCTATCCCAACGGTTTCATTAACTGTTGGAAAGTGGGCCATTATAGTAGCCCTATGCCAATAGTTCACATTGAACCATTAGTATGGGGGTTCGGATTTCAATATTCCCACTATTCATTATGAACCTTTTGGATAAATTTATGCCAACAGTTTTAACCTATCGGGACATCTCTATACCAACGGTTTTAACCGTTGGTATATCTCTCTGCTAACAGTTTCCATAGGTTATTGATTTATGTTGTTCTAATGGTTTAGTTTGAACCGTTGGAATATATTTATACCTATGATTTATAACCGTTGGTACAAATATACACCAACAATTTGATCTGTTGGTAGAAATCTATACCAACGGTTCTGAACCGTATGCCTATTCCAGGATACAGGTATTATACAGAGGTATATAAATGGGTTTGAAACCGTTGGCATAGAACCCCACTCAATTTCACAAACAGAACCTTCTATTAAACACACTAAAATCAAACATAGAAATCACACTGTGACCTGCAACCTTCAATCAAACAAAACCACACTGCAAAAATAGAAAACACACTTCAAACATGAAACCTGCAATCAGAGCTAGCCCAACCATTTTGATTACCCAAGACCACTGATGAAAATTTTTCCCAGTTAAAAAAACTATCAAATATCAGAAAAGTCAGACCAGATAAATAAATAATAAATTGGAAGAACTCCTATCAGAAAAATTAGAACACTTAGTAGGAGAGGGAGTGAGCTAGTGGGCTGAGCTTGATTAGATGAACAAATTATTTGGTTCAGTAAAACATGCCATTATCATAGCTCAAGAAACTGAAATGAGATATTTCCAGAAACCAGAGGGATTAGGAGGGAACATTTACAATTATATTACTGACACAACTCCGTACTAAACCCACTAGCACGGTCAAAAATTGGTGGATCTGTAGCTAATTTCATATCTCTAATTACAAACCCAGATTCCCCTCTCTTCTCCATAATCAGCAGTGAACCAGAATTAGATGAAACATTATCCACTACATAAACAAATGATTAATGGACACAATTTCAGCATTGAAAATTCATTCACGAGCATCAATTTACTCAATATCAGATAAACAAGCAGTGCAACCCTGACCTGAACTGAAGTAGCACTGATACCTCCACTCTTTGAAGTGGAAGCGAACCTGAAACAGTGGAGATCAATCAACAGTGGCCTCCAACTACTTCAGGCCGGGTTCTGTATCCACTGTTGATAGCCTCCAAGCATCATAAAAAAAAGACAATCTAGAGATTTTTAGCAAATCTGAAACACACTCGACCGACCGACCATATCCATACTCCTCCATGCTCGCAAGCATCACTCAAATCGTCCAAATCTCGATCCAAGAACCAAATTCTGCAAAATCAGCCGCTAGCCTCTTGGGAACCCAAAATCAGCCCAAACAATCATGGCACAAACCCCGTAGTGACATACCCAAATTTAAGTAGCAGAACACATGAAGAACCCACGAGCAACCAGGATTTTAGTGGCGAACACCAACCTAGTCCCCATTAATGAAAAAAGTGTGAGGGGCTTGGTTTCTCATTACAGGTTCGAACATCATGTAAATATGATCTCGACTTTCAATGTTTCTAGATGAGTGAAAACCCTCAAGAGTAGCAAATGAATAGTCGATCTAGAATTGAACCTAAGATAACAACAGGATGCTCTGAGAAAAATAGGATGTTTTAGAGGAGCAGGTGAGGCTCAACCAAAGGAGGTGTCATCAACTCTATGGACATTGAAACTCTATTTCCCAAAAATCATGGTAATTGGCTGATACCAGATGATGTTTGACTTCCCAAGAAAACTAGGAATTTACTATTGTGCCTGATAGTATTTGATTTCTTAGGACACCAAGGAATTGGTTGTGGGCTTGCTGCAATTATATTTCCTAGGGACATTCCCATAGGAAATAGTGCATGAACATACTACTTTGATATTGGATTTCCCCAAGAGGATGGGAATTGGTTTTTAATGATATACTAGTTGTAATAGTTTCACGACATGCTCAGAGACACTTCAACACTAGACGAGGTAGGTGTGGTTGATCAAAAGTGTCACATTAGAGCCTGAGGATCAATAGTGATTTATTTATTTATATTAAATAGTTTATAAATTTATTTATCTAAGAATATGACATGTAGAAACACACATTTACTAGTTATTTATCAAACTATATTAGTGGATTCATACTATGTTGTACTCTCATCATGCTCGGGAGTCCATGACACTTTGGTCCCCAAGAAGAATTATTACTTGCATATAGGATCAAATTGGGTAAAGCATCATTGTTACATGATAATGATGGAGCAGTTTAGATGGTTTGTTGATTGATATTATGTGAGAATCAATGATGTATTGGATTCTATTCTTCCTTTTATATTCATTTTTTATATATGGGGTCAATCTGGTGGGTGACCAGTGTGTGTTAATTTTTATGTATTTAATTTTAATTCAGTTATGTATTATCATGTGCGCTATAATGTTTATATCATGGATGTTAATTGGTTTATTTTCATCTATTGTGGTGCACTCTGATATGGGGTATAGTCTTCCAATGGAATGACTTTAAAACCTCATTATTAATCAATATCCTCTGGTGTATGGGAATGTGTGCCTAAGTTCCATTGGTGACTCCTTGATTCAGGCACCAATCAGTGGATATGGACCAGGGGAAGGATGTTACAAGGGAGAAGATACTCAAGAATTATTCAAGTACTCTCAGGGTTACACCTTTAATCATGTGGATAGGGTATACAAAAATGGGATCTAGGTATGATTTAATGGTAAGATCAAGGGTGATCCAAAAAAAACTTAGTTTATGGTCTCATAACTTTAACCAAAGGGGTATAACAATTAAGGTCATGTATCCTAGAGTGTAGGGGTGTAAGTTGTAAGGTATTGTAGAAAATAACAAGGGGATAGATGGAAAATAAATAAATAGTGGTAAAAGGAACTTAGTATTTTTTTCATAGCCTTGGGATTATTAGGAACACCTCAGGTATGAGTGTATAGCTTTTAAGGTCATGGTGTTTGGACTAGAATATTTCAATAAATATTGTGATCATGTACATGAGGATGGGAAATTCTACGGTGGGAAATAACTACTTATGTGAATTTAGTATGTCCTTATAACCCAAGAAAAACTAGGTGAACTTCTCACATAGATATAGTTCATACTCAAAGGAAGGGGAATCATCTTAGAATTAGGCTGGGCAGGGGCTCGACTTGAGTGTCTCATAATCCCTAAGATCTAATATGGAATGGAAATTGTGTTGGTGTAGGACATGATGTCTAGCCATCACTATGTATCATGTATAGTGGGAATCAAGCCATACATTTTCCTAGAGGGAAATGTGGTGGGAGTCCAATGTCCTGAAGGGATTATCCTCTCAGGTGTGGAATAAGGTATCACATATTTTTAGTAAATTCAATAGGGATAACACTATACAGTTTAACATATAATGGAAAATATGTCAAAACGTATTTTAAAATACCCATAAAATCATCCTTAAATGGAAATATCCGAGATGAGGATTATGAAGTTAAGAAAATAAAGGGTTAGTCCCATTTTGATGGTTCGATGGTAGAAGATACAGATCTTGTAGGACACTGGTGTCACTACACCTGTAGGGTTTATACATTCTTTTGGATGGTGAGTCGGCCAGAGGCTGTGAAATCTAACACAATGATCGTTTTGGATAATTTCACTCAAAATACATGAGACATGTTACAAGAAGGAGAAATTGAAAATAAATCTAAAGCCATGCAAAGTCGAGTCGCGAATAATCTTATAGGACCAAAATATCGTGAATGATAAAAAAACTAGTCACATGAAAAAAAAACAGTAAGTACCCTCCCATCTAGGGAAGGGAGCACACTCCTAATGGTGGAATGACATATGATGTGTGAAACAGGTAGAATTATTTCTCAAGTACTAGAAATGGTGTAACAAATATGTTTTCCCTTCAACAAGTGGTATTGAGAGCTCTTCTAATACTGATAGAACATGGTACCTGAGTTAGTGTGGTGGTGAGGACTTGTAAGCATAGGTTGACTGGGATTCAATGAAAGTTCTAAGAATATCATATAGTATTTGAGGTCATCATGAGGTAATTATTTCTTTTCTGGGTATGAGACTGATTTGAGTCTCAAGGAATCTAGTGTATTCCCTAGTGTAAGATATATGAGTACCAAGAGAACTGAAATTTTTCACTTGGATGGTGAGACATTTTTGAGATGGGGGTATAGGTCTCGAGTGACTAGAACCTTGTACCTATCTGGTGAGATATGATATGAACCAAATTCCCTTGTTGTTACTTAATACACATGTTAGGTGACAAATTCTAACAAGTATAGTGATATATCTTAAATAATGAAAATATCTTGAGTGATAAGTTGTTAGAAGGACCCTTACTTGAGTGATAATGAAGTTATCATAACATAACATTATATCTAACCCTACCATGATTGATAAGGTAGTGTTCAAGATAATGGCCTCACCTTGAGTGATAAGGTTCTAGATGAACCCAACCATGAGTGATAATGGAGCGTTTGGAATGTGATATTAGAACTACCATGGTTAATATGGTATTATTTTAGAAAATGGATTTACATGGATTATAATGTATTAGCATGGATGTTTGTTGGGTGAGAAGGTTGGTATGTGATGTCTAGTGGTATTAGACACTACCTTTAGTAGTATGGTAGATGTTGGGAGATGAGTGATAACCTAGATTGAGTGATAAGTATTATTTTAGAGCTTGGATACATGACTTTATCCTACGCATTCAGGTTGTGGTTGAGTAATCATTGATACTCCCTATTTAGAGAATTTGGGTATAGGATGGGTTTCATGTATGATGGTACAATGATGAAAGTTTTTTGTTCAAAAAAATGTATCTATGGTTGGGTATCACGAAAACCTATTTATCACATGATGACCAAATACACAAGGAATCTTAGTGTCTCAGTTAGAAGATGACATCTGACATGATATGTGTGTTAAGGGTGTCCATGGGTTAGATTGGGTCGGGTCGGGTTGGGTTCGAGGATTTTTTGGACCCAATACAGTCAAAATAGGTTGGATCAGGTTGGGTCGGGTCATATGTGGTTTTTGTTTTGGACCCGACCTGGCCCAACCCATCTCACATCGGGTTGGGTCAATTGGGTCAATCGGGTTCTATAAAAAAAGGTCATCGCCTCATTTTCCCAAATGCCTCCTTCGTACGCATCCTCGCGACTCCTCCATATCATATTGACATACATCAAGAATTCAACAGGGTGATCTCCTTCATCTTCGGCTGGGTGTCGTGATCTTCTTAATTGTGTGCTTGGTCAGTAGTGATCTCCTAACATTTTGAGGCTGCCGCCCATGACATTATCTTCTCAGGCTGTTCGTGATCTCTGTCATCAGTGGCATGCTAGGTCAGTTTCAAGAGGGTCATTTGAGACCTTTCTCTCTCCTTTTACCAAGAGGCATTTCAATTTAAATCACACAATGCATGAAATCAATAAAATGATTTATCATGTACACAATATAGGTCTAAATAATATAATTAGTGGAAAATTTTTCAAATAAAACACTAAGGATGAATCTTGAACATATGTGCATAATATGAGCTACAAACACACAAAAATAGATATGTAGGATGTAAATTAGTCTTATTCATGCAATTAATACCTAATATAGAGTTCTCATGGGCACCTAAATCACCAAAATCCCCAAATTAAATTGGGCAAAGCAAACCTCAGTGCCAATCACCTAGAGGTAACGAGAATACACCACACTCTTCTCTTTGGATTTCTCAAGATCAAACCTCTGTGCTTTAAAAGATTTGCAGTAATGGAACTAAAAGGAATTAAAAGACATTATTGCAATCAAGATGTAGGTTGAAGTGGAGGAAATGTATGTATAAGCTTAAGGAAAGTACTATTGTTATTATAGAATACCAAGAAAAACAAATAATAATAAAAATAATATATGCTATAAGTGATGAACAATATATATTTGTAGCACTAGATTCAAAAGTGTAAGACTGGAAAATCATATTTAACAATTAAATGGACAGCTTTACTTGAGGCTATATTTGTTTAGTTCTTTTAATTATGTTTTTAGTATCAAGAAAATTCTCATTATGTAAATATCATCTTTCTCAATTAAGTATTTTCAAAAAATAAAAAATACTTGTAAATTGTGTTGAGAATGTCATCTTTCTCAATTAACCAAACAATGGAATCAAGAGGGAGTGCATTGAAGATGAAATAAAACTCAATTTTTATCCCACTCGATAAGAAAAGTTTATTAGAGGACACAATTTCTAATCAAATAGAATATATCATAGCATAAAAAAATTAATAAAGGGATATGTACTATAAAAAATAAAACTATTAGAACAAAAAACATAATATTTAAATCTAATTCATATTGGTATTGCAAGTGCCTTATTTCTTATCACTAATTTCAACCATATCAGTATCAGAGATAAAATTCTTACCTCTCTCCTATAAAGGGATGATCAACAAGGTAAAACATAATGGGCCAAGGAAGGTTCCATGTCTATGATAGAGTGGTATGTGTCATTACAGTTGAACTATACCATGATAACGTTATCATCCCATATCTAGATATAATATAACATTAAATCCCTTTTCTAGATCCTTTGAAACATAAAAGTATTAATTTTCATAGTCTTTAATCTAATTGAGTTATTTTTTAATGATCCATTATTGGTTCATGAATTTCTTATACAATCTCCTCCATAACTAAGATGTGAAACGAGTGTCTTGTTATGAAGTGACCATATATAGTACCTCATACAATCAGAAAATATAATTTATTTATAAGCATCAAAATCCATCTACTAAACTCTAACCATGAATATGGACCCAATATTATTACATGCTTTAGTCTCAAAACTACCAAACTCTATAATATTATTGTTAAGATGTGCTAATAATAGATCCTCCAATATAATCCCAATAGGTTACTCCATACAATATTCTCTAGAACAGAGAAGATTATAATTTTTTATAGTCCAAGATGAACAGAGTAGCATGTGCTCACCTATTGATGATTCCTGACAATAGATAATTTCATTATAGCTTATTATCTATAAAATATCACTAGATTAGATAAGTGGAAATTATAGAAGATTTCCTCTATTAGAAGAGTAGTATAAAGTCATTGTGAATATCAAGGATTTTTGACTACTTGTGATAACTAAAAGGGTGAAATATCTTTATAGTTTACTATAAGAGATTAACAATATGCATAAATAATAAAATCATAATATTAAGAGAGATTAAAATTATTTGAAGTTGAGAAATATTCCCACATTATGAAGTGCTTAGAGCTTGGGCCAAAACTCAGAGAATCTAGAATCAACCCAAGATGAACCTCCCCAAAGCACTGAGAAGAAAAGTGTTACCACTCAAATCACATTTAAGATTTTATACTAAAAATAGATCCATACTAATAAAAAATAAATCTTTATAACATTTATAATTTCTAAGTCCTTTTTATTTGTAAGTGTTGTACAAAGATCAATGTCTATGAAAAAACCAGTGATATAAAATATAACGAAACTCAAAAATACATTAAGGGTGGATGTGAGAATATGTATGAAGATTAGTTCCCAAACTAATTCGAAAATTATGGTGAATATATCCAAATACATCAATGAAATAAATATAGAAAAACTACCTCAAAGGAGAAAGAAACAAGATTTTTTGTAAAATATTGCGGTTTTTGGAGGTTTGGACACATGGACATTGATTGTTGGTATAATATATATACTCATAAAAGTGGTATAATAGAATAAGAAAAGTAGAGAATAGTTAAAACTAATAACAAAACTATTGTGCAAAGTTAGTTTTCACATATAAGAGAAATTTATCTCTTCGAACATATTTGAAAGCCTTGATAATTTTTGTGAATATTACAATGTATATGGTCACTATTATGAGGAATTTTGGTATTTTGAAACTAAAAATGAGGCATATGTTAATTGAATAAGTAGGGAAAAAGGGAAAAATCCTACCTTGAGGTGTAAAATGATGAAAAAAGTTGAAAAAGACACTCCCAAGTGGTCATTGAAAAGAGATGATTGTCATGGGGTTTTAGTATGGAGAATATGCTTCTATTACGATATGAAATGCTACATCATAGACTATTTAAAAAAAATTTAGGGTTTGACTTGATTTTGAAGGATGTTTATGTTGGTTCCCACTTACCTTTAAAGTGAATTTTCAATAAAATAAAAAATGGATTGTGGATAGACTATTTAAAAATAGACATAAAGATCTAAAATTTTTATGATAGAAAATTTGGACTGAAAATGGAAACCATCCAAGAAAGAGATAGTATAATTGGATTATTAGTATACATTTCTGAAGAAGATCATAAGATATTTCCTAAGGAAAATAAAAATCAGTTGAAGAAGTTTTTTGAAGGTGTAATTATGTTGTTAATGGAGCTATCATATGTATGAATTTTATTCCTAGTCAAAAGAATTTGATTAGTGGTAAGGGAAAAGATCCAATTTTATCAAGTTCTAAATCAGTTGCTATAAATGGATCCACACCTATGAATAAGGTTGAACATGATAAGAAGGAATGTTTGATCATATGGTATGATGAGTTATAAAAGCATAAACTAAAAAAACGAAAAACATTGAGAGTTCTCTAATTGTTCAAGTGAATATGCAATTTTCAAACAATAATAAACATTTGAAAGAATATAAAACCATGTTTCCTAAACAAAAACATGTTTATAATGTGAGAAATAAGAATGTGCAAAGAAAATAAAACACTTTTGAGCTACAAAAAAAGTGCTCCAGTGTTGAGAAAAAAGCCTTAGTTAGTGTTATAACTTAGAAATTGATAAACCCGCCTTATTACTATTGATATAAAAAACAATCAAATGGAAATTTCACATAACATGCACTTCATATATATATATATATATATATATTTTAAAGGTAAATAATTTTGCAAAATGAATCTTTCATATAGTGTTGTTATTCTACTATGTCGCCCCCAATGCATCCATGAATCTCGGCTGCACAAATCCCCAATTGAAAATTCCTATTCAATAACTAATAAAATTGATTTTGGGAAAAACCTCTTAGAAGAATATGAAACATTGAATACCTTAATGGATAGATGTTCAAAAATAGGAAGGGATGAATATCCCTTCCTAATTATAGAAAAACCGATGAATAATCCTTCCTAATCCTAATTATAGCAAATGTTGAATATGAAACATTGAATAACCCTAAAACAGAATATGAAACATTGATTTTGGGTTCCCCTATTCCTAATTATATCAAAATCTCTATCATAAATGATTGATTTCACCATACTTCAGTGAAATCTATGAATAACCCTGTAACATTCAATTTCGAAATTAGAAATGCTACCTTTGTGCACGTCTTGCAAATGAAACGTGGAGCGAAGAGTTTGCAGGGGAGGGGCGAGTGATGTATTTTAGGGCTCGGGATGGGAGGAGGGGAGAGGTGAGCGATGATGAGTGGGGAGAGGTGAGCAGGGAGTGGTGAGAATCGAGCGGGAGTTGGAATGGGAGGAGGGGAGTGCAAGGGGGATGAGAGCGGTGGCGAGGGGGGTCAGGATGGGAGCGGCGTTGAGGGTGGTCGGGAGGAGCGGTGTTGTAGGGATGGAGAAGTGGGGTGTGAGGGGCAGTGAGGATGGGAGAAGGATGTTGATGGCTAGTGGTTTTAGGTGTGTCTATCCTAACGGTTCATATGAATCGTTGGTATTAAGGTGGTTTTTCCAATGGTTTACTAAAATTGTTGGGAAAACCCAATGTATATTACTCTATGCCAATAGTTTCACAGAACTGTTGGCATACCATTGCTATATATTTTTTATCCCAATAGTTTTTTCAACCTGTTGGGAGAGAAGTTTTGGTATAGATGGGATTTCCACTAGTGCCTCTTAATCCAATCAGCATAAGTCTTTCCATTATAACATTACAATCATGACCTTTTAATATGGTAATATGACCATTCATAACACATCTTTCCAAATTGGAAGCATAACTATCTGGAATTCTCAAATCTACGATCCACTGAAAAAATAATAAGAGAATCTCTTTGGATAGTGTATAAGCTACTTTTGGCTTCATTAACCTCTATGATCTAACATTTTCAAATAGTTCAAATTTTGGTCACCTGAAAATTTGGGCAAGATCTAATACTATCTTTACATTATCTATGGTCTTACCTGGTGTATCCAAAATTGTATGAAATAAATTATCAAAACAATTCTTCTCAATATGAATTACATCCAACATGTGGTGGACCAAAAAATCATACCAATATGGCAGATCCCAAAAAATGCCCCGTTTTATTCAATTGTGTTCTTTCCCAAAACCATGAATTTTCTATTGGTTTATCGTTGGTACAAATGTAATGGGAGGTAATGAAAATAAAAATTTATTTTAAATCTGTAACTGAGATCATTTTTTTAGTTTCATCCCTTTCAATTAATCCTTTTCTGAAATGAGATTTGTTCCTCTAAAAAGGATGATCAGTTGGAAGAAATCTGCGATGACAGTCAAAATAGCAAGGTTTTTTTCCATTGATGAGCATAAATGCTTTGTTGTATCCCATACAATAAGGAAATGATTTTGGACCATGTGTACTCCAGCCAGATAAAATGTCATATGCTGGGAAGTCACTAATTTTCCACATTAATGCAGCTTTTAGTAGGAAATTTTGTTTCACAGCAACATCATATGTACTCACACCATTACTCTGTAATGAATTTAACTCATCAATCAATGGTTTCAAATAAACATAAATATTATTTTTTGGATGTCCTGGGATTAATAATGTCAAAAATATATAAGGCTCCTTCATCAACATCCATGGAAGTAAATTTTATGGAGTTATAAAGATAGACTAACATGAATACTGACTACCATAAGAACCAAACAGACAGAAACTATCATTAGAAAGACCCAATCACACATTCTGGGATTCTAAAGTAAAATATGGATGCAATAAGTCAAAATGTTTCCATGAATAACCATCATATGGATGATTCAAGCTTTTACCAGTTGAAATCTTGGTTTTGTCCCATGACATCATTATCGTTGTGTTTTGAGACATAAATAAACGCTACAACCTTGGTGTAAACAGGAAATATCTCAACTATGTTAGAGGAATAAATCTAGACTTCTCTGGTTAAGCTTCTTTATACCTTGATTTTCCACATGTGGGATAACTATTCAACGACTCATTTTCACCAGAATATAAGATGAAATCATTTGCACATGCATGAATCTTCGGATAACTAAGGCCCAGATTACAAACCAGCCTCTTTCTCTCGTAGAAATTTGCAGGAAACATATTTCCTTCAGGTAAAAGTGTTTTAACCAAAGAAAATATTTGATCAAAATAGTTTTTTGACATTCCATTATCTCATTTAATAGCCATAAATTTTGCAACCACTTCTAATTTACTTATATTTCAACCAGGATATAATGCATCCTCAGTAGACCTCAACAACTTATAAAATTCATATGGTGCCAACTTAGGAGTTAAATAAACATCATCTTGAGTTTTAGTTTGTTGAACATATGGACCAGCAACATCATGTACTAAATTTTGAAATCGTGATGGATCTGGAATCAAATTATTAGTATCTTCTATGGAACTTCATTCACCGTGTTGATACCAAAAAACATAATCTGGTTGAAAACCAAAATGTAAGAGATGTCCCCCAATGTTTTCAAATGTGTCAAACGTTCTCAGAGCACATTTTTACAAGGACACTTAATTGTACCTTCTAAAACAAATTCTGGTTTTGATGATGAAAATTATAAGAAAACTTCAACGCCTTTAATATATACAGGATTTAAACTAGAACCATTTAGATTTCTATACTGATTTATCCAAGCGTGATCATCTAATAATGATTGTTGTTGACTTCTTTGTTAGATATTTTTATATAAAATAAAAAATCATTAATGTTTTTTGAATAATTTGAAATAAGAAAAAAACTATCCAAAAAAGAGAAGATAAATAATTATAGCTACTTACTAATTAACATTAATTATGGGTGACACAATTTCTCATGGATTGACGACTGCTCTTTTGTCTGACGGCTCATTTACTTGCAACTTTCTCACACTGAAATCACAATGAAGAATTTTCTCAAAGGTACGCATATCCATTCCCATGCATTTGAGAATGCATAAGCATACCTTCGACCAGATTCTTCATTGTGATTTCAGTGTGAGAAAGATGCAAGTAAATGAGCCATTAGACAAAAGATCCCCCTTTTCATCAATGAATCATCTACTTCCAATGGTCACCGCCTAGAAATAATATAAAAAATCTTTTCCTACAAATGTATATCCAATCTCGTGCATATGAGATTGGATATGCATACGTAGAAGCTCATTTTTCATAATGTTTTGAGTCGGTGAGAGTTGAAAGGAGAAGATTCATCGAGCAAAAGGAGTATCGTCAATCTACTGGAAATTGTGCCAAGTTCTTACAATTTATTACAATTTATTAAAAATTATTCCTAATTATTCCAATTTATTCCTAATTATTACTATTTATTACTAATTATTATTAATTACTACTAATTACTACTAATTATTACTAATTATTACTAATTATCACTAATTATTACTAATTATTACTAATTACTACTATTTATTACTATTTATTACTAATCATTACTAATTATTACTAATTATTAATAATTATTACTAATTATTAGTAATTATTACTATTTATTAGTATTTATTACTATTTATTACTATTTATTACTATTTATTACTATTTATTACTATTTATTACTATTTATTATATTTATTACTAATTATTACTAATTATTAATAATTATTACTAATTATTACTAATTATTGCAATTTATTGCTATTTATTACTATTTATTACTATTTATTACTATTTATTACTAATTATTACTAATTATTACTAATTGTTACTAATTATCACTAATTATCTCCAATTATTACTAATTATTACTATTTATCACTAATTATTACTAATTATTACTATTTATTACTATTTATTACTATTTATTACTATTTATTACTAATTATTACTAATTATTACAATTTATTGCTATTTATTACTAATTATAACTATTTATCACTATTTATTACTATTTATTACTAATTATTACTAATTATTACTAATTACTACTAATTATTGCTAATTATTGCTATTTATTGCTATTTATTGCTATTTATTACTATTTATTACTGTTTATTACTATTTATTACAATTTATTACTATTTACTACTAATGATTACTAATTATTACTAATTATTACTATTCATTACTATTCATTGCTAATTATTACTAATTATTTCCAATTATTACTAATTATAAGTATTTATTACTAATTATTAGTATTTATTAATAATAATTACTAATTATTAGTTTTTGTTACTAATTATTACTAATTATTAGTATTTCTTACTAATTCTTACTAATTATTAGTATTTCTTACTAATTCTTACTAATTTTTACTAATTGTTACTAATTTTTACTAATTATTAGAATTTATTACTAATTATTACTAATTATTAGTATTTATTACTAATTGTTAGTAATTATTAGTATTTATTACTAATTATTAGTATTATTACTATTTTTTACTAATTATTACTATTTATTATTATTTATTACTATTTTTACAAATTATTACTATTTATTCCTAATTATTACTAATTACCGCTAATTATTACTAATTATCATTAATTATTATTATTTACTGCAAATTACCGCAAATTACCGCTACTAATTACTAATTACCGCTAATTATTTATATTAATTTTTAATTATCTTTAATAATTCTTAAATTCTACTAAATATTAGTAATTAGTACTAATAATTTAAATTTATTATTACAAATAAATACTGATGACAAAACAATCTAAATCTAATTTAATTACAACTAATTAACAATAATTAAAATTAATATAAAAAATGTAATAAATATTAAATTAAATAAAACATAAATACTTTTAAACTTTATCTCTTATAGGTGGAGATGAATAAAAAACTTCTTCGTAAAAAACATTAACTCAGAGAAATTTTCACCCTAAAATTAGAGTTGAGAGAGAGAGGGGGGAAGTAGGAATTTAGGGGAAGAATGAAAAAAACGGATGGGGGTATATATAGGTTAGATTAGTTGTGACGGTACTATTTGCGAGGGGACTCCCATCGCAAATATCTCCATCCGCATTAATTAATGTAGGCGGTTAAAAGATTATTTGTGATGGGGCAACATCCTGTCACAAATAGTATTTACCGCAGCTAGGTATTTGTGACGGGGGGTGCCTCCCCATCGAAAATACCCTTCCTGCGGTTTGGCGCGCAAACCATGCCAAACCGCACCTAACTTTTTGCGACGGGACCCCAAGTTCCTTCGCAAATAACTAATTATTTGCGATGATTTGATGCTCCCGTCGAAAATAACCTCTTCGATGGACTATTTGTGATGAGATTTATTCTCGTCATAAATGGCCATTTTTCCCATAGTGTAAAAACCCTAAAAACCAAAAAGTCCCTAAAAACACTGAAAACCCCAAAAAACCCTTGAAACACATCAAACCCCCTAAAATCCTCAAAATCCCTAAAAAACAAAAACCCCATATAAATTATAAAAAAAACCCTAAAAATCCATGAAAATGTAAGACCCTAAAAACCATGAAAAATGCCTGAAAACCATAACACCCCTAAAAACCTTAGAAACCCTAAAAACCCCATAAAAAACCACAAAAAACTATAAAACCCCTAAAATGTTAAAAAAAACTCTATAAAATATAAAAACCCTAAAAAACTCAAAAAAACCCCTAACCCCCCCCCCCCCAAAGAACCTAAAAATCTTGAAAACCAATAAAAACCCTAAAACCCCTGAAAATTCCTAAAAACCATAAAAACCCCTAAAAACCATAAAAATCCTAAAAAAACCCATAAAAATCCATGAAAACATCAAAAAATCAAAAAACCCTGAAAAACACCTAAAAACCATAAAAACCCCTAAGAAACTTAAAAAACCACAAAAACCCATAAAAACCCTAAAAACCACTTAAAACTCTAAAAGCCCTTAGAACTCCTAAAGATGTCAAAAACTCTACAAAACCGTAAAAACCCAAAAAAACACAAGAAACCCATAAAGCCCCAAAAGACCCTAAAAACCCTGAAGAACAATAAAAACACTTAAAAATCCCAAAAACCCTAAAAATCCCTAAAAACTCAAAATACCCTACAAACTATTAAAATCTTAAAAAAACTTAAAAATATACATGATAATCTAAAGAAATGAAAACCCTGAAAACTATAAAAACACCTAAAAACCTTAAAAACCTCTAAAAACCATAAAAACCCTGAAAACCACTAAAACTATAAAAAACTTTAAAACCCCTAAAATGTTAAAAACTCTAAAAACCATTAAAATCCTTAAAAACTCTAAAAAACCCAAAAAAACCCCAAAAGACCCTAAAACCCCTAAAAACTCTAAAAACAACTGAAAAACCCTAAAACCCCTCAAAATACCTAAAACCCCTAAACACCCCTAAAAAACAGAAAGACCCTAAAAAACTTTCAAAAATCCATGAAAATTTAAGAAACCCTAAAACCTAAAAAACCCTAAAAACCATAAATACCCCTAAAAACATTAAAAGGCCTAAAACCCATAAAAACCATAAAAACCCACAAAAAAACTCTAAAAACCCATAAAACCTATAAAACATTAAAAAACTCTGAAAAACTTTAGAACCCCTTAAAACTCAAAAAAAAACTATAAAAATCCAAATACCATAAAAACCCTAAAAATAATAAAAACCCTAAAAACCCCAGAAAATTCCTAAAAACCCTCAAAATCCCAAAAACCTTAAAAACAAAAAGATCCTAAAACCCCCTATAAATCCATGAAAATGTAAAAACCCCTAAAACCCCTAAAAAAACCATGAAAACCTTAAAAACCCTAAAAACCCTAAAACCCCTTAAAACCCCTTAAAACCCTACTAAACACTCTAAAACTACTTAAAACCCATAAAAATGTTAAAAAACTCTAAAAGCCCTTAAAACCCCTAAGAAACTAAAAAAACCCTAAAACCCAAAAAAGACCCTACAAACCCCGAAAAACCCTTAAAACCCAAAAAACCCTTGAAGCCTAAAAGCCCATCAAAATCGTTAAAATCCCTAAAAAACAAAAAAAACCAAAAAAGTCTAAAAACCCTGAAAAAATTAAAAACTCTAAAAAACAATAAAATCCTTAAAAACTCAAAAAACCCTAAAAACCAAAATGACATTAAAACCCATAAAATACCCTTAAAATCCTAAAAAAACATAAAAACCCTAAAAACCCCTAAAATCCCTAAAAATGATAAAAATACAAAAAACTACAAAAAAATCAATGAAAATATAAACAACCCTGAAAACCCTTAAAACCCCTGAAAACACCTAAAAACCATAAAAACCCCCTATACACCTTAAAACATACTAAAACCCCACAAAAATCCTAAAAACCACTAGAACTCTAAAAACCCTTTGAACCCCTAAAAATGTTAAAAACTCTAAAAACCATAAAATCGTTAAAAATTCAAAAGAAACCCCTAAAACCCCAAAAGACCTTGAAATCCCTAAAAAACCCTAAAAAACATAAACACCCTTAAAAATATTAAAAATTATCAAAATACCTAAATTCCCTAAAAACCCTAAAGCCCATAAAAATCCAAAAAAACCCTAAAATCAATGAAAATGTAAAAAACCATAAAAACCAAGAAAAACACTGAAAACCATAAAACCCCTAACAACCATAAAAAAACCCTAAAAACCCATAAAGACCCCAAATAGACTAAAAACTCTAAAAACACATTAAATCCAAAAAAGTGTTAAAACTCTAAAAACCCTGAAAACCCCTAAAAAACTAAAAAAAACCCTAAAAACCCAAAAGTCCCTAAAAACCCCAAAAAAAACTCCAAAACCCCATAAAACCCCCTGCAAAACCCTAAAAAGCCACAAAATCCCTAAAAACCCTAAAAGACCCTAATAACAATAAAAATCCTAAAAACCCATAAAAATATATGAAAATGTAAAAATCCTAAAAACCTTGAAAAAACCCTAAAGAGCATAAAAACTCCTAAAAACCATAAAACCCACTAAAAACTCTAAAACCCTTTAAAATATCTAAATTTTTTTAAAAAATATAAAAACCCATAAAACACTAAAACACTCAAAAATACCCTTAAATCCTAAAAATACCCTTAAAATATTAAAAACAATAAAATCCCTAAAAACTGATAAAACCCTAAAAACTCCCAAAATCCCTAAAAACCCTGAAAAACCCTAAAATCCTAAAATACCCCTAAAATCGGTGGAAACGTAAAAAAAATATAAAAACCCATGAAACCCATAAAAACCTTTAAAAACCTTAAAAACACTAAAAACTCTACCCTGCAAAAAAAACACTAAAAACCCTAAAAACCACTAAAAATGCTAAATACCCTTAAAACCCATAAAAATGATAAAAAAACTCTAAAAACCCTAAAAAACTCAAAAAACCCCTAAAAACCCCCCAAAAGACCCTAAAAATCCTTAAAACCTATAAACCCCCTAAAAACCCTAAAACCCATCAAAATCTCTAAAAACCCTATAAACAATAAAAATCCTAAAAACCTCTAAAAATCTAAGAAAACATAAATAAACCTAAAACCCCTAAAAACCATAAAAACCCTAAAATCTTAAAAATCCCAAAAAATCCATAAAAAGCTCTAAGACCACTAAAACTCTAAAAACCATCAAACCCCCTAAAAACGTTAAAAAACTCTAAAAAACTGTAAAAACGCAAAAAAACTAAAAAAAACCCTAAAAACACAAGAAGATCGTAAAAACCCTGAGAAGCACTAAAAACCCTAAAAACCCTCAAAATCCCTAAAAACACTAAAAAAATCCTAAAAACCATAAAAAACCAACCCCCCCTAAAAATACATGAAAACGTAAAACACCCTAAAAGCCATGAAAACCCTCTCAAGACCATAAAAATTCCTAAAAACCATAAAAAACACCTAAAAACCTAAAAAATCACTAAAAACTCTAAAAACCATTAAAATCACTAAAAATGTTAAAAACTCTAAAAATCCTTAAAAGCCTATAAAACAAAAAAAACCAAAAATCCCAAAACACCCTAAAAACCCTGAAAAACTATAAAAACCCTAAAAACCTTAAAAACCATTGAAAAACACTAAAAACCCACAATATCCCTAAATTCCCTAAAAACCACTAAAAACAATAATAATCTTTAAAACCCCCTAAAAATCCATGAAAACATAAAAAATCCCAAAAACCCTAAAAAACCCATGAAAAACATAAACCCCTAAAAACCATAAAAACCCTAAAACCTCAAAAAACCCCTAAAAACCACTAAAAGAATCTAAAACCCGTAAAACCCATAAAAATGTTAAAAACTCTAAAAACCTTAAAAAAACTCATGGAAATTCCAAAAAACTCCAAAAGATCCAAAAAATCGTGAAAACCCATAAAACCCATAAAAATCATAAAAACCCCTAAAAACCCCTCAAAATCCAAAAAAAACTAAAAAATCTAAAAACCATACAAATACGAAAAAACTATAAAAATCCATGAAAACATAAAAAATCCAAAAAAAATTGAAAAACCAAAAATATAATAAAAACCCCTAAAGCCTAAAAAACCCTAAAACCTCTAAAATCCCTAAAAACACTAAAAACCATTAAACACCCTAAATAGGTTAAAAACACTAAAAATTCAAAAATTCATAAAACCCCAAAAGACCCTAAAAACACTAAAAAACGTAAAAACTCTAAAAACCATAAAAATCATAAATAATCCCGAAAAATCCATGAAAATAAAAAATACCCAAAAAAACCAAAAAAACCCCTATAAACCATAAACCCCCTAAAACCTTAAAACCCATAAAAACCATAAAAACCTAATAAAAACTTTGAAACCTATAAAACCCCTAAAAACAAAAAAAAATCTCTGAAAACCCATAAAACCCCTAAAAAATAAAAAAAAACACTAAAAACCCAAAAGACCCTAAAAATCCTGAAACCCCTAAAACCCTTTGAAAACGCCTAAAGACCCTCAAAATCCCTAAAAACTCTAAAAAACCTAAAAATCCTAAAAATCCTAAAAAAGACCCAAAAAACCATAAAATGTAAAAAATACCCCAAAAACCCTGAAATACCCCTACGAACCATAAAACCCCTTAACACCTTAAAAAACCCTAAGAACCCATAAACATCTTAAAAACCCACTAAAAACTATAAAAACCATTAAAATCCCTAAAAATTTTAAAAATAATTGAAAAATCTTAAAACCCACAAAAAGTGAAAAAAAACTCTAAAAACCCAGAAGACCCTAAAAACCCTAAAAACCCATAAAAACCCCTAAAGAACCCTAAAAACCAACAGAATACCAAAAAATCCTATATAAAAAAATTTCTAAAAATCATAAAACACCTAAAAATCCATGAAAACGTAAAAAACTTGAAAACCCCGGAAAAAAACCCTTGAAAATCATAAAACCCCAGAAAAACATAAAAACCCATAAAAACCCTAAAAACATTAAAAAAATTCTAAAAAATCCTAAAACCCCTAAAACTCAAAAAAAAACCCCTAAAAACCAAAAAAGACCCAAAAAACACTAAAAAACCCCGTAAGGATATCGGATTTATCCCTTTCTTTTTGTGGTTTATATAGAAGTATTCTCTCGTATTCTAGATTCTTTTATCTCATCTTCTAGATCCTTTAAGTATCATTATATATTTGGTAAGATGGTTATTTCCCACTAGTGTTTTGTGAATGATCTTTTTTTTGTATGGAAATTTGGACTCTATTTTGGTTCTGAAACATGCCCTAGATCTCTTATCTTCCTTATCTGGGATGTCTATTAATATCATAAAGTCTTTGATGTTCTAGGTAGGTATTTCTATTGAGTTTTGGGACTATATTGAGGTTGTCATGGTCATTAATTGTGTTTCTTTGCCGCTTTGTTATCTTGGGGTTCCTCTGATCACTATTAGACTTAGAGCCGTCGACTGTGCTATGTTATTTGAAAGGATTTTAAATAGAATTAAGGTATGGATGAAAAATTTTCTTTCATTTGTTTTGTTTCTTCATCTTATACATTCTATATTATATAGTATGCAAGTCTATTAGTGTTATGGATAAGGTTCCCTAAAATTTCTCATGCACTCGGAGGAAGTTATTGACTATTTAGGATTTCTCAAAGACCATATCTCCTTCTCGATTGGGAATGGAACTCGCATCTCTGCTCCCTTGGGGAAGTATTTTTCCTCTGTTGATGATATAATTATTTATTATTCTGACCTTTCCTATTGTACTATTATTTCTCATATTATTTTTAATGGGATTTGAAACCCACCGCTGTCCATTTCTGTTGATTTGTGGGATATTCACCATTATATCTGTCACGAACCAGTCCGAGTCGACCCTGAACTGGTCACCCAGGCTAGCTCGCGACAAGTCCCAAAAGGCGTTCCCGATCCTCTCGGGATAGCGATAAGCACCAAGGTCATCAATAGAGTACACAAGGGAACTATTTCGCCCATATATGAAAAATAAAACAAACAGCGGAAAGAAATGGACAGCCCAAAATACATTTATATAAAAATTGAACTGAACATTATTTGTACAATAAACTGAAAGTACAACTAAGTCAACAACTCAACTGACCAAAACCGATAACCAACTTACTCCATGTGACCCCACTGGTCACTCTCCAAAAAAAATGATCACACATCGCCCAAGGCGATCGAACTCAAGCTGAAACCTGCACAAGGGCTAAAAACAGAAGAAGACTATAAGCGTGAGTATTAAAACTCAGTAGGTTATCCCGATATTCTATTCCCAATGCACATCCTTTAAAATAAAAGAAAAATCAATTTCAAGTTTTAAATAAGTGATATTAAGGTATGTTTTCCAAATGATGTTCCAAGCTATATAAAACAAATTACCAGAATAAAACTTGCATGTTTTATAAACAAGAATGCTAGTAACAATTTTAAAAGAGGTGCAACTTCTAAATGAAAATAGTTTTCAAGAGGGATGTTTTGAAGAATTTAAACTTTTAAATAAATCACACACACTACTTAATTTACCAACCAAACACATCTTATGCCAACGGTGAGTACAAAATAGCCAATGAGCACAAGTCATGGGAACACCCCTAGGAACTAGTTAGTTGTGAGCTTCAGGTACCTTGTATCTCGGTGAAATTAACCATAATAAATATCCATTCTTGTGCACATGAGCCACTAGTATGGATAATACCCATATCCTAGTGGTCCCCCAACATCATCATCATCATAGTTTAGTTAGTGTTTTCATCATCAAACTTGCTACGTGAAACAGGGGCCAAACCCCACAAAATCACTAGCATACTAGTACACGTCCGCCCACCTAGATACCTGGGAATCCCTTCAGTGCTCAATCAAGTTACACATATTATAAAATACACATTTCACATCAAAATTACATTCCCAAACAATAAACACACAAACATCCCACAAACTTTCTTCACATTTCATTCACGAATCAACAAACCACTAAATATTTTTGTAAAACAATTTCAAGTAGTGTATTGAGGCTTTGCACTTAAAAATCATTCAAAAAAAATATTTTAAGACCATAAAACCATCAATAACATAAAAAACCCGATTTGGAATCCCCAAGGACAATTAATAAATAAATTTCAGGGACCATAAAATGGCCGCAAAAGATAGAACAGAAAATACACATGGATTCCATTTGTTATAATAAAATGCCAAACATGCCTTTAAGCCTTTACCAAAGCAAACATTTGAAAAAGGTATTAATTTAAATTTTATTAATGAGGTGTATAAAAACCATTTAAAGCAGAAAACCACATTTATAAATCCCTTAAAATACTCAGGTTACATATTCAAAACACAACCATTTTCATAAGGATGTGAAACGGACCATTTTCCGACAACTCGGGCCAAAACATGTTGTAAACCAAAACCCATTTGTTTTTAAAAACAAATAAAAATTGTAAAGCCATATAAGGACCCATAAATACCATTTATAATTCTTCCAATTCATTTATAAATCCAAACAAATAATTTTTAAATAACACATCACACATAAAAGCCAACCAGGCAATTTACCGAACACATGACATGCCCTTTTTAAACAAAACAATCTATTTTAAGAACTTCAAAATGAATAAAACCCCAATTGCATGACATATTTCATTAAATATACTATAACATGTTAAAAATATCATAAAAAATATTCTAAATCTCACAAAATAGTTTCAAAATATAACGGAACATTTAAACAAACACTTGGTGTGCACTTTTGTGACAAAACAACAGTACCTTTCACAAAACAAGGCATAAACAACCATTTTGAACACCAAGAAAACTATCCAAAGGATGAACAACAATAATAAACATATATATCAGTTTTTAAAAATAATAAAATGATGAAACTTAAATAATAATGGCATGTGCAAGGGGTATCCTACCTCAAATCCTTGGCATAATTGAAACGCACACTCGAAATCACCCGTCGCGGGTTTATAAACCCTAAAACTATAAATACCAGACCTAAATGAACAGTAACCCCATAAAAAAATGTTATAAAAGAACCCTAGGTCGATCATGACTAGGGTACAATATAAAACCAAGAAATAATGAAATGAGGGGGAAGAGGAAGAAGAAAGGAGAAGGAATCTCACCTTTCAACCTTGAAATCTCTTCGTCTTCCATTAGATCTGAAACCATAGAGAAAAGGTAATGGCTTGAAACTTCTTGGAGAGACTCCTAAGGTTTGGAAGAACCAGGGAAAGAATATTGGTGTCCAAAAGAGTACTAATTTATTGATTTATGAACGATACAATTTACCTTGTCAATTCTGGACGATTTGAGGGACATTGACAATGTTTCCACCCTACGTGACTATTATGAGCTCTAAAGAGGAAAAAACGATATTGGGGGTGAGGATAGGGATATTTTATTTGGGTGGGAGGTTGAATCACAGAAAAATATTAAAAAATGAAAAAGATATAAAAGAAACTAATTATTATTTTTTAAAATAGGAAATGGGCCCATGGGCTGACCCAATACCTAAATAAGTAACCCAAATTCACCATTATTATGAATTTATATGGGGTAAAAAAGGATATATAAGTTTTAATATATCAGTATAGTACAAGTGGGAATTTTAATGGGTGAAAAAGGATGAAAAATAAAAGAGTTATAAAAGAAAAAAATTCAGTTTTTAAAACTGGAAATGGGCTCACGGTTGGCCCAAATAATGAAGTAACCCCCCTTTCTTCAAAAAATCCTAAACAAGAAATGGGGGTCCCAAATAAGGGTGGTTAGACATATATGAAGCTTAAAAAATCAAGATTAATCTCACCAAATACCCTTGAAAAGGATCGGGATTTCCAATGGACCGGATCAATACAAAGACAAAAACAAACTGGGTGTGACAATATCCTTTTTCTTACTACACCAAGAGATGATTATTATTATATTTTGTGGAAAAAAACCAAGGTTATACATTCATTTGGTTTGGGAGGATCTTGAACTGAAATTTTCCTTAGTCTCTTGGATTTGTTTGGTTTGGAATCATTCTACTCCTACTAGATTTTCTTTTATCTTATGGCCTTTGATTCTTAACCAGCTGCCTACTCAGGACAGATTTCAATGGAGAGGTATTTTCTTCCCTAATAGATGTTTTCTATACGAATTGGATTTTGAGGGACTGGACCACCTTTTTTTCAGTTGTGCATTTTCCAAGAAGCTTTGGAGGTCTTTCTTGAGCCTCTCAGACCTTGTTTGTCCGGCTCCATCCTTTTTTGTGGTTATTGATTGGTGTTATAACTTCAAATGAGAGTCAATTTTTCTTGTCTTGGGAAGGCTGGGTGTTTCTTCTTTGGTATACTATATTTGGAAGGAATTAAACTCTCGTCTACATGGCTCCCCTTATCATGATGTTGGTTTCATGTGGTCTAAGTTGGATATCTTGTTGTTCTCTAAGCTATCCTCCTGTAAGAGGTTTACCAATACCATAGTTAACCATGAGTTGGTGCATAGATGGATCTTTTTAAGCTCTCTCACTATGAAGGTTGATGACCTAGATGCTAGGGATGATTTGGTTGATTTTTAGGCATGGTCTATGGTTGATGGGCAGCACGATGGTTTCTGCTTGGCTAATGCTAGGTTGGAGGTTATTGTGGATTGGTTTGATTGCTATTGTTGGGGATGTGCTTGTGTTAGTAGTGCCTATTGTGATCGGTGGTTGGCTATGAGGTGTTGTTGTAGTGGTTTTCTTGGGGGTGGAAGGATTGCCTTGGGGATGGATATTGGTTGTGCTGATGGAGTTGTGCTGTTTTTTGGCATGGGTTGTGGAGGTTGTGTCGTGATTTGAGAAGGTTCTAGGATTTTGGGTGCATACTGGTCTGAGGCATGTTGCAGGGGATCTGGCTTTGTAGGCTATAGGCACTGGTCCTTTTCCTTGGTGATGTAGTCTAGTTGGGACAGATGTGGCTTGGTGGCTATTGATAGCAGGGATGTTGGTCCTTGGGGTCGTTGGGTGTTGCTGATTTGTTTAGTTCGTACAAGAGACTTAGTATTTTGGGTGTTTCTTTGAGGATTTGTTCTGGCGCTGGTGTTTGGAGGGTGTGGGTTTTGTTGATGGTGGTCTTACCTGGTTCTAGTTGGCTGGGTTGAGACGTGGTCCTAGAATGGTTGCTACTGGGCATTTTGTATTTAGTGGGAGGCGCTTGGGGATGGGTTCTGTCACTTGGTGCAGGGTCTGCTGGCCAGGTTCTGGTGTTTGGGGTTGTTGCAGTGGCTTTTTCTAGTGTTTCTAACTATTGGGATGCTTTTTTGTTGATATTGGGTTCTAGCTGGTTGGAGTGTTGGTGGGGGATTCTTAGTGTATGTTGGGTGGCTTGTTTGCAGTTCGGTGCATCTGGTTGTTTTTTTACATGGGTTCTTGCTGGAGGTTGGGGTTTTCTGGGCTGTGGGTCATGAAGGTGGTTCATCATGGTGCACAGTTATCTAGTTATGGGTTAGGCTGGTCTGCTGGTTTCTTTTCCGCTTGGCGAGGGTCCGGTTTCCTTTCTGGTGTCACTAAAAATGTGGGTTACAGCTGATGCTAGTCTCAGCTGCTTCTCCCTTAGTTTCTAGAAGAGTTAATAGGTGTGTGAGTGTGTGGGTGGATGGGTGGTGGGTGTGTTGAGTTGGTGTGTGTGAGTCTGTTTGGTGGTGTGCGTGCATCTGTTTCCTGGTGGTGTGCATGTAGTACTGATGCTGATTGGGTGCTGCTGGCTGGGAGGAGGTTTTCCCTCATTTGTTGTTGGATCTATGTCTAATCCTGGGGGTTGCGGTTTGTTGCAATTGACTTCTAGTCTGTGCAGCTCTTGGTTCTCCTTCCATGCTACTGTTGCTGGAGCTCACGTTTGGAGGTTGGTTGGTCCCCTTCTCATGGTGTATTGGCGCTACTGCTGTTGGGTTTTGTTGTTGCTTGGCGGATGAGCTATCAGTATTAGTGTGGACTCATCTTCTGGTCATCATGGTAGTTGATGGGTTTTCTGTTTTTGCCTCTTTTCTTTCTTCCTCTCGCATGTGGATGTCTTGATGGGTTGTTTTCACTTTTCTTTATTGGCTTTGGCCTTGGTTTCATATTTTTGTTTCTGTTAGTGTTGGTCCTTGGGCCAGTTGTTTCACCACTAGGTGATCTTTGCACTTCATTTCTTCTTTTGTTTATACTATGTTCTATTTTCCTTGCAAAAAACATTAAAAAACCGTAAAAACCCTTGAAAACCATAAAAAAAATCAAAATCACAAAAACCCCTAAAAACCAAAAAAATCCTAAAAAACCCTAAAAACCCATGAAAATGTAAAAAGCCTAAAAACCCTAAAAAAACCCATAAAACAACTAAAAACCCACTAAAACCCTAAAAACCCCTAAAAATGTTAAAAAACTCTAAAAACCGTAAAAATCCTAAAAAACCTAAAAATCCTAAAAAACTCAAAAAAAACCCTAACAACACAAAATACCCTAAAACCCCTGAAAACCCCTAAAACCCCTAAGAACCCTCAAAATCCATAAAAACCTAAAAATCCCTACAAACAATAAAATTCCCAAATATCCCCTAAAAATCCATGAAACCCCCCTAAAAACCATAAACCATAAAAAACCCTAAAAACCCATAAAACCCTAAAAATCAAAAAAAAACTCTAAAAACCCTTAAAACCCCTAAAAACATTAAAAAAATCTACAAAACTAAAAAACCTTTAAAAAATAAAAAAACCCTAAAACCCTAAAAATAACCTAAAAACCCGAAAAACCTAAAACCCTCAAAATCCCCAAAAACCCTAAAAAACCCTAAAAACAATAAAAAACCTAAAAAAACATAAAAATACATGAAAACATAAAAACCCATGAAAAACCACTAAAAACCATAAAACCCCCTAAAAACTTAAAAACCCTAAAACCCATAAAAACCAAAAAAACCACTATTTTTTTTTTGAAAACCCTTAAAATCAATAAAAGCGTTAAAAATCTCTAAAAAATATTATAAACCCACAAACCTCAAAATACCCCTAAAAACCTAAAAATACCCTAAAAACCCTAATAACCCATAAAAATCCATGAAAATGTAAAAAAACCTAAAACCCCTGGAGGAGTTGTTCTTTTCCGCTGTGGTCTGGGCTTCTAGGTTGGGTTGAACATGAGTTTGGTGGGTGGTGAGGCTTGTGATGCGGGGACAACCAGGCTTGTGGCAATAGTGTGCTGGTGGGTTCGGGGTAGTGTCATAGGGGATTTATACTGCTATTCCTGCCTAGGGATGCCTTGTTGTGTGTGTGCATGCGTGCAAGGGTGTGTTGGTGTTTGTGTGCATACATGTGTGTGTGTGTGGGTGTGTTAGTGTGTGTGAATGTGTGTGGGTTTGTGGGTGTGGGTGTGTTTTGGTATAGGGTGAGTTGGATTCCTGGCGGTATTGTGCCCAGTCTCTCATTGCTTATTGCTTTGGCACAGGATGGTTTGGGGTCGTCATTACTGCCTTGGGGGTGTACTCCTTACAGCTCTCTACTATGCTCGGACTTTTTTCCTTGCTTGGTGCATTATTGGTGCTGGCTAGTGCGGGGTTGCTGAAGCTTCCATATTGGAGTGATGTTGTGATGTTGTTCGTCTCTGGCTCTTGTTTGGTTTGGTTGGGCTTTCATGCTTCATGCTAGTTTGGTCGGGCTGCCCTGACTTGGTGTGCTCCTATCAGGCGGTGGGTTGATGATGCTCGTTGCGGTGCTCATGGGTGTTGATGCTGCACTCGTGTTTCTTGGTGGCCCATGTTTTATTGGTCATATCGGCTCCCTAAATTTGGGATGCTACCTTAGTGCAACCTTGGGATTTCGGAGGGCTTGGCTTGCTATCTGCTACCTTGGATTCTTAGTGGGCTTGTTTTTTCCCTTGGTTTTCCTGGCCTTAAACCTTGTTTGGACCAGCTTGTTTCACCCATTAGGGGTGATTTGTTTTTTAATTCATCTTACGTTTTATTTATCCATGTTCTATTTGTCTTGCAAAAAAACCCCCAAAACCCAGAAAGACCCTAAAAACCCTGAAAACCCTGAAAACCCCTAAAAACCCCTCAAAATCCCTAAAATCTCTAATTCCCCTAAAAACCATAAAAATTCTCAAAATATCCTAAAAATACATGATAGGTAAAAACCCTAAAAACCTAAAACCCCCCTGAAAACCCTAAAAACAAATAAAACTTAAAACACCATAAAACCCTAAAAAACCCTTGAAAACCATAAAAACCCCTAAAACATTAAATAACCCAAAAACCCATAAAACCCCTAAAACTACAAAAACTCTAAAAACCCACAAACCCCCTAAAAATGTTAAAAAAACTCTAAAAGAACTTAAAACCCTAAAAACTCTAAAAACCCAAAAGACCCAAGAAACCCTAAAAAACTAAAAACCCTTAATATCTATGAAAAAACCAAACAAACCCTCAAAATCCCTAAAAATCCTAAAAAACCCTAAAAAACATAAAAATCCTAAAACCCCTAAAAATCCATGAAAAAGGAAGAAACCCTAAAAACCCTGAAAACCCCTAAAAACCACAAAACCCCTAATAATCTTAAAAAACACAAACGTCCCTAAAACCCCAAAAGTCCCTAGAAAACCTAAAAACCTAAAAAAACCCAAAAATATCTTAAAACCCTAATAAACCATAAAACCCATAAAAATAAAAATACCCCAAAAATCCATTAAAATGTAAAAAACCATAAAAACCCTGAAAAAACCCCTTAAAACCATAAAATCCCCGAAAATCCTTAAAAAACACAAAACCCCCCCATAAAAACCCTAAAACCCCACTAAAACACTAAAAACCCTTTAAACCCATAAAAATGCTAAAAACTCTAAAAAACCATCAAAACCCCAAACAACTAAAAAAACTTAAAAACCCCAAAACAACCTAAAAACCATGGAAAACCCTAAAAACCATTGAAAAACCCAAAACACCCTCAAAATCCCAAAAAACCCTAAAAATCATACAAACGCGTAAAAACCCTAAAACCCACTAAATACTCTAAAAACCCTTAAAGCCCCTAAAAACGTTAAAAAAACTCTAAAACCCTTCAAATCGCTAGAAAACTCAAAAAACCCTAAAAACACAAAAAGAATCTAAAAACATAGAAAAACCCTAAAACCCATTGAAAAACCCTAAACCCCCTCAAAATCCCTAAAAATCCTAAAAATCTATAAGAATCTTAAAAGGACACTAAAAATCCATTAAAACATAAAACCCCTAAAACCCCTGAAAGAAACCCTAAAAACCACTAAAAACCATAAAAACTCTAAATCCCCATAAAAACCCAAAAACCACTAAAAACTCTAAAAACCCTTAAAACCCTTAAAAACGTTAAAAATTTATAAAAAAACATAAAACCCTAAAAAACTAAAAAATAATCTTAAAAACCCAAAACACCCAAAAAAACCCCTAAAAACAATGAAAAGCACTTGAAAACCATAAAAACACTTGAAACCTTAAAAAACCCTAATAACAAATAAAAACTCTAAAAACCACTAAAAACTCTAAAAACCCTTAAAACACTAAAAACCCTAAAAGACCCTAAAAACTTTGAAAACCCCTAAAAAGCATAAAAGCCCTAAAAACGCTAAAAATCCTAAAAATCCCAAAAAACCCTAAAAAACCATAAAAACCCTAAAAATCCTAAACCCCCCCTAAAAATCCATGAAAACATTAAAAACCTTAAAAACCAAAAAAAACCCTAAAAACCCTAAAAACCCATAAAAACCCTAAAAACCACTAAAAATCCTTAAATCCACAAAAAACCTTAAAAACTCTAAAAACCTTAAAACCCCTAAAAACTAAAAAATCCCAAAAAAACCTAAAATCCCTGAAAACCCATAGAAACCCTAAAACCCCTTAAAAGCCATAAAAAAATCAAAATCCCTAAACACCCGAAAAACCATAAATTCCTAAAAAATCCCAAAAAATCCATGATAATGTAGAAAACCCTAAAACCCTAAAACCCTAGAAAACTATAAAAACCCCTAGAAAACATAAAAACCCATAAAACCCATAAAAACTCCTAAATCCTCAAAACCCTTAAAAATGTTAAAGATCTCAAACCATAAAACCCAAAAAAACTCAAAAAAATAGAAAAACACCCAAAAAAACAAAAAACCTGAGAAAACCCGAAAAACCCTCAAAATCCCTAAAACCCCTCAAACCCATAAAAATCCTTGAAAATGTGAAAAAACCTAAAAACACTGAAAAATGACTAAAAACCACAAAACCACCTAAAAACCTTAAAAACCCTAAAAATCATTAAAAACCCTAAAAACCATTAAAAAATCTAGAAACCCACAAAACCCTGAAAAATATTAAAAACCCAAAAAAAACCTTAAAACCCTTAAAAACTCAAAAAACCCCTAAAAACACAAAATGACCCTAAAAACCTGAAAACCCCAGAAAACCCCAATAACCCTAAAAATCCCTAAAAACACTAAAAACCATAAAAATAATAAAGAGCCCCTAAACACCATGTACTCATAAAAAAACCTAAAATCCAGTAATACACTTGAAAACCACAAAACCCCTAAAAACCATAAAAACCCTAAAAACTCAAAAAAAACACAAAAACCCACTAAAATCACCTAAAAAAATTAAAACAAATTAAAAAAACGTAACAACCCTAAAAAAATAAAAAAAATCACTAAAACCAAAATGAACCTAAAAACCCAAAAATACCTAAAAACCCTCAAAATCCCTAAAACCCTAAAATCGATACAAATCCTAAAAAAACCCTAAAAATACATGAAAATGTAAAAATCCCAGAAACCCCGGGGAAGCCCCTGAAAACCATAAAAACCCCTAAAATCCTTAAAAACCCATAAATACCATAAAATGTACTAAAACCTCTAAAACCCCATAAAAACACTAAAAGAATTAAAAAACTCTAAAAACCTTAAAACCCTAAAAACCCTGAAAACACCTAAAAATACTAAAAACCCTTGGAAACCTCAAAACCCTTAAAATCCATAAAAACCATAAAAACATAAAAATCCTAAAAACACATAAAAATATATGAAAACAAAAAAACATTTAAAACCCCATTAAAACCCTAAAAACCACTAAAAACATAAAACCCCCAAAAATCTTAAAAAACTCAAAAAAAACACTAAAAACAAGTAAAACCCCTTAAAACCCTTAAAACCCCTAAAAATGTTAAGAAACTCGAAAACCATTAAAACCCCTAAAAAGCTGATCAATTTCTGCCGAGCAAGAGGAGGCTAGGATGAAGCTACTATCCAGGCTTAGCATGCAAGAGGATTTTGAGTCTAGGTGGGACTCAACAGACATGGGTGCTGAATCAGACTTCACCTTTGCTGATGTGGGAAACAGCTTTGGTGTGGGCATGGGGTTCCGAGGTGCAGAGCTGGAGGATTTTGGTGGGGATGTTGACTGATCCCCCCTTGTGTGCTCTCCCTTTTGGACTTTTTGACTTTTTTGCTTTTGTTTTTTGCTTTTATTCCTTTCTTTTTGTGGCCTACAGGCTGAGGTCGTAAGGGGTTTTGGTTGTGGATCAGTGGATCCCTCCCCTCCCTTGTCTACAGTGTCTGTGTCTCTTCTTTTAATAAATTTTTTTGGGGGGGGGGTGCCAGGAATAGACTGGACCCGAGCCTTCCTTTGCCCTAAAAAGCTGAGAAAACCATAAAAACCTAAAGAGACCCTAAAACCATGAAAACCCTAAAGCACTTGAAAAATACTAAAAACCCTCAAAATATCTAAAATCAATAAAAACCTTAAAAACCTAAAAAAATCCATAAAAACCCCCGAAAACCATAAAAACCCATAAAGACCATAAAAACCCAAAAAACCCACAAAAACACTAAAAACCACTAAAAACTCTTAATACCCTTAAAACCACTAAAAATGTTAGAAAACTCTAAAAAACCTTTAAACCCCCAAAAAAATAAAAAACTCCAAAACCCAAAATTCCCTAAAAACTCCATAAAAACCCAAATATCCTAAAAACCCATGAAAAACCCAAAACCCCTCAAAATCCCAAAGTACCCTAAAAACCATAAAAACTCTAAAAAAAGCTAAAAATCCATTAAAACCTAAAAACCCCTAAAACCCCTGAAAAAAAAACTAAAACCCCTAAAAACCTTAAAAACACATAAAAAACCTACACCCACTAAAAACTCTAAAAACCCATAAAACCCCTAAAAATGTTAAAATGCGCTAAAAACCTTAAAAACTCAAATAAGTCTTAAATACCCAAAAGACCCTAAAAACCCAACCCCCCCCCCCCCCTGAAAAACCCTTAAACCCCTCAAAATACCTAAAAACCCTCAAAAACCCTAAAAATTAAAAAATCCTAAATAAACCTGAAAATCCATCAAAATGTAAAGAACCCTAAAAACTGTAAAAACTCTTGAAAACCTATAAAACCATAAAAACCACTAAAAACTATAAAAACAATTAAAACCCCTAAAAACATTAAAAACATTCAAAAACCTTACAACCCTTAAAAAACTCAAAATAACCCTAAAACCCAAAAGGCCCTAAAAACACTGAAAACCCCTAAAAATGTATGAAAATCATAAAACCCCTCAAAATCCCTAAAAACCATAAAAAACCCTAAAAACCATAAATATCCTAAAGAACCCCTAAAGATCCAGGAAAACGTAAAAACCCCTAAAAACCCTAAAATCCCATAAAAACAACAAAACCCCTAAAATAGTAAAAAAAACCCCAAAAAACCACTAAAAACACTAAAAACTCTTAAAATCCCTAAAAACTATAAAAAATCTAAGAAACCTTTGAAACCTAAGAAAGTCAGAAAAAAACTATGAAACCCAAAAATACCCTAAACACCCTTAAACATCCTAAAAACCATAAAAACACCTGAAAAACCCTAAAACCATTAAAATCTCAGAAAACCCTAAAAATCCTTAAAATCACCGAAAAATTGGTGAAAACGTAAAAACCCCCAGGAACTCTGAAAACCCCCTAAAAACCATAAAACCCCTAAAAACCTTAAAAACCCTAAAGCCCCATAAAAACCATAAATACCCAATAAAAACTCTAAAAACCCTTAAAATAACTAAAAGCTTTGAAAAAATCTAAAAAACCTTTAAAAACCCAAAATTCCTAAAAAACCAAAAAATCTTGAAAACCCTAAAAAACATTAAAAACATACAACCCCCCTGAAAACCCCTAAAACCCCTCAAAAATCCCTAAAAACCCTAAAACCCATAAAAATCATAAGAAACCCCAAAAACTCCAAGAAAATATAAAAAAACCTAAAAGCCCTGACAAAACTCTAAAAATCACAAAACCGCCTAAAAACCTAAAAAACCCTAAAAACCCATAAAGACCCTAAAAACCTAAAAACCCCTAAAAACTCGTAAAACCCTTAAAACCCTAAAAACATTAAAAAAATCTAAAAACTGTAAAACCTGTAATAAATTTAAAAAAAAACTCTAAAAACCCAAATAGACCATAAAAACCCTTAAAAACACTTAAAATCTAAAAAAACACCTAAAAACCATTAAATCCCCTAAACACCTTAAAAAACCAGAAACCCATAAAAACCCTAAAAACAACTAAAAACTCTAAAAACCACTAAAACCCCCAAAAACGTTAAAAAAATATAAAATTCCATAAAAACCCTAAGAACTCCAAAAAAAACCCTAAAACCCAAAAATACCTCAAAAACCCTAAAACCCCATGAAAACCTCAAAAAATACTCAAAAACCCTAAAAACCATAAAAATCCTAAAAAATCTCTAAAAATCGATGAAGACATAAAAAACCTTGAAAACCCTGAAAAAATCCTAAAAAGAATAAAAACCATTAAAAAACTTAAAAACCCTAGAACCCATAAAACACCTAAAACCCACTGAAAATGCTAAAAACTTTTAAAACCCTACCTTGAAAAAAACTATCAAAACCCATGAAAATGTTAAAAATATCTAAAAAACCATACCTTGTAAAAAAACTCTAAAAACACTAAAAAAATAAAAAAAAAATCCTAAAAAGAATAAAAGACCCCACAAACCCTGAAAACCCCTAAAAACCCTAAAACCCAATGAAAAACCCAAAAAATACTAATAAAACTAAAAACCATGAAAAATATAAAACCCTCTAAAAATCCATGAAAACATAAAAAATCCTAAAAACCTTAGAAGCCCCCTTAAAACCATAAAAATCGCAAAAAAACCTTAAAAACCATAAAATCCGATAAAACATTAAAAAATCTTAAAACCCATAAAACCCATAAAACCCCAAAACCACTAAAAGCTCTAAAAATCATTAAACCCCTAAAAATGTTAAAAACTATAAAAACCTTAAAACACTAAAAAACTCAAAAAAAAACCTTAAAACCCCAAAAGTCCCTAAAAATCCCAAAAATAATAAAATCCCCTAAAAACCCTAAAAATCCCTAAAAATCCAAAAAACCCAAAAATCTGTAAAAAATTGAAAAACACCTAAAAATCCATTAAAATATAAAAACCCTAAAACCCCTGAAAAAAATAAAGAAAACAATAAACCAACAAGTGTCAAAAATACTTTTTCCCAGGTCTGGATTCGTATTTGCAAATTGAATTGGCTTTATTGGCACCCTCGAATCTTGTGGGACATTGCCTCCTCGGTTGGTTTTCCTATTCGGCTTGACAGGGAAACTGATAATCTGAGATTTGGTCACTATGCTAGAGTTCTTGTTGAAGTTGACATGGCCAATACTTTGGTTGAAGAAGTGGTGCTGAACACTCTGGATGACAGCATCGTGCTGGAAATACAGTATGAAAGAAGACCCAAGTTCTGCAGCAATTGTCTCTTTCTTGGCCACACTATCGATGAATGCAAGAGATTTAAGATTTGTAGCATTTGTAAGGTGCGAGGGAATGAGGATGGGTCATGTCATGCTTTGAACAAAAATGAAACCCGGAAGGATGAAGTGACTTCTGATACTCCCCCCCTACATGTTGGAAGCAACAATGCAGGAACAAGTGGGGTCCCAGATCAACCTGTTGTTCTTGAGAGGGTTTGTGATCCCACTTCCTTGACTCTGGTCGGGGATTATAATGCTCCCATTGCTGGGCATACTGCTCAAGTAGTTTCTACCTCTCCTGAAGCCTCTGTTGTGCTTCATATTGTGCAAGATGCACTTGCCCAGCCTGTTGCACCTGGTCTTGCATCTTCCAGCAGTGTCCATGTTGTTCCTTCTCAGCCTCCTGATTCCTGCATAGCAGTGGATCCTACTGACCGAATTGTTGCTGCCAGTGTCCATGATACAGTTATCTTGTCTCTCACCTCTTGCAAAGCAGTAGCTCCAGTTGAGCAGGTTGTGACTACAGGTGTCCAGTCTGATGCAACTGCTAATTTCAGCAGTGCATATGGTGCACCTGCTCAGTCTCCCCAACTCACTCCTGCAGTCAGCAGCATGCATGATGTGCATATAGCGGATGCTTCTGCTGAGCAATTTAAGATTACTGATGATGCACCTCCGTTTGGGGCCCCTCTGGGGATTGCTACACTATCAGATTCTTCTGCACCTGGGATTCTCTCATCCAGCAGATTTCATGATGCAGCTGCTCCGTCGGATGCAGCTGCTCTTGCTGATACGGCTGAGGTCTTTTTTCCTATTCCTACAGGTATTTCCAGTAAGGCCACACTCACTGGAATTCCTCATAATGATGGGATCTGTGTTAACAATTCCTTCTCTCCCCTATCTGGGAAATTCTGGGCTGATCAAGTTGATGACAGCCTAGATGCAGAGGTTATCCTTGAGGATGCTCCTATGGCTTCTACTCATGAGTTGCCAATCATTAAGCAAGTCACTAAGAAACCTCCTGGAAGACCTCCAAAGGATGGAGGGAAAAGTAAAGGTGCCCCTTCCAAGAATACAAAAGGCATGCCTCGCCAAAGAGGCGACTCAAACTCCAATCAATGAAGCTACTTTTTTGGAATTGTCAGGGGATTGGGAACTCTCCCACTTCAGCAGCCCTTCGAAATTTCATTGCTGTCAACAAACCCAATCTTATGGCCATTGCTAAGCCACTTATTAGCTTTGATCACTGGAAGGGCTTCAACTGGGCATCGCTCGGGTACTCTTTTATTGCTCATAATAGAGGTGCTGGTAGTACTAAATCACTATGGGTGCTTCGACACAATGACTTGATGCTTGAGTCTTTTGAGATTTGTCACCAGGTTATTTCAGTTCACATCCGGATGCAGGACATTCCCCTCACCTTCTCTTTTGTCTATGCCTCTTGCTCCTATATCAGAAGAAGAGAACTCTGGGAAGATTTATCTGCCCCCAGTGAGAATATGAATCACAATTGGGTCATCACTGGTGACTTCAATGCTGTTTTGAGTCCTGATGAAAAAACTGGCTCTTATTTTCACCGCTCTGCTGCTCAAGATTTTCAGTACTGTGTGGATCAATGTAATCTCATTGAAGTTCCTATGGCAGGCTCCAAATTTACCTAGGGAAGATTCACTGTAAATGGGAGGCAAGCCAGCAAAATTGATAGGTGCTTCATCCACGTCAATGATGCTGCTGCTCCATTGGACATCTCAGGTTTTACTCTCCCTAAATTTAACTCTGATCAGAATCCCATTGTTGTCTCCATTCGGGAGGATATTAGGAGACTTTCTCCATTACCCTTCAAATTCAATAATGCCTGGCTCTCAATCCCAGGATGCAGGGAAGTTGTTCTTGATGGATGGAACTCCACTTTCCATGGCTCTCCCTACTTTGTGGTTGCCTCTAAGCTTAGGAGAATCAAAAGACTTCTTAAATCTTGGAGTAAGCTCTCTTTCTCTAGAATTGATGAGGAGATCAAGGATGCGCAATTTCAGCTAGAGTTTTTTCAAGAAAACAATCAGCAGGGGGCTGTTCCTAGTCATGAGGAACTCTCATTTCACAAAAAGCTTGATGATCTTCTTGCTCTCAAAGAGAATCTGGAAAAGCACCAATTCAATGCTCGATGGCTCAAGGATGGTGACAGAAACTCAAAGTTTTTTCATCACTTACAATGGGAGAAAAGGGTCTATAAAGGACCTAATCGTATCCGAATCAATGGGGCAACCTTGGTTGAGGAGAAAGAGCTCTCTGATGCTGTTGTTGACCATTTTAAAGCTCTTTATAATGATGATGGTACCCCTCCCTCGACCTTGGTTGCTGACTGTATTGATCAGTGTGTGAATGACTCACAGAACAATGATCTGACCTCTCCTCCTCTTGAAGATGAATTCAAATCCTGTCTCTTCTCTCTCAATTCTGAAAGTGCCTCTGGACCGGATGGATTCACTAACAAATTCTTCATCTTTTATTGGGATATCTTTCATGTAGAAATTACCAATGCTGTCAGGGAGTTCTTCATCTCAGGATCATTGCCATTTAGAGCCAACTCCAACTTCATTGCTCTGCTTCCCAAAAAAGAAGCTGCTATTGACATCGGTGACTTTCGTCCCATTGCCATTGGAAACACCATTCCAAAGATTATTATAAAAATCATCGTCACCAGGTTGGGGAAGTTTGTTGGCTCCATTATCACCCCTAATCAATTTGGCTTTGTTCCTGGGTGAAACATTCAAAGTTGTTTATATATGGCTTCTGAAGGAGTGAATATCATGAGAAAGAAAGTCAAATATGGGACCTTTGCTCTTAAACTGGATATATCCAAAGCTTTTGATACCATTAAGTGGTTGTTTCTATTCAGGGTGTTAGGTATGTATGGTTTCTCATCCAAATTTATCAGCATGATCTCTTCTATTTTGGAGAGTGCTAGAATTTCTGTTCTGATTAATGGGGCGCTAAAAGTTTTCTTTCAGTGTTCATGAGGGGTCAGACAGGGAGACCCTCTCTCTGGAATTCTCTTTGCACTTGCAGAAGATTACCTGAGTCATATTGTTACACATGCAATGATGGCTGGATTATACTGCCCTTTCAATGCCAGAAAGGACTCCTATGTACCCTCACACCTTTTTTATGCTGATGATATCCTTCTATTTGGGAAGGCTAATATGCGAACTATCTCAGCTATCCGGAAAATCTTTAATCACTATGAAGATGTTGCCGGTCAGGCAATCAGTTGGTGTAAATCTTCTATTGTTTTTGGGAAAGGTTGCTCCTCAATGAGGCAAAATAGAATCATTATATGTCTTGGCGTTAAAAAAGGATCTCTGCCTTTTAATTACCTTGGGGTTCCCCTCTTCTGGGGGAGGGCAAAGCACCACCACTTGGAAAGCATTTCTGTTGATATCACCCAGCAGCTAGCTAAATGGAAGGGAAAGTCTCTGTCTCAAGCAGGTAGAGTTTGCCTTATTAATTCTGTTATCACATCAAAGTTTGTTCATGCCTTCTCTTTATATAGATGGCCGGTAAGTCTGATCAAATCCCTTCAAGCCAAGATTCGAAACTTTGCATGGACAGGATGCATCAGTGAAAAGAAATTGGTAACTGTTGCATGGAAAGATTGCATCAAACCCATTAGCATGGGTGGTCTTGGAATTAAAGATCTCCGGGCTTTCAATGAGGCCTTGTTGGCTAAATTCACCTAGAATCTCTTCGTGCACAAGGAAGGTGAGCTAGATTTTCTTAAAGAATGATTCACTGGCCACTTGTGTAATGGCTACACTGGGTATATGCTCTCCTCGGTATGGACCACAATTAAATCCTCATTTTAGAATATTATCTCGCAATCTATCTGGACTGTTTCAAGACAATCCAATCTGAACTGCTGGCTCACCCCTTGGCTTGATTTTCCTCTGCGTGAACTTATGCAAGTTCCACAAGGTCTGCAACACATGACTATCAGTGAGCTCAACGCCAGGCTGATGGAGCTGGATGAAATTCTGCCATCGCACATCATCTCCCAGATCCGCTGTTACAACTATGTTGATTCGGATACTCTCATATGGAAGCCGGATCTGATTGGCCATCTCACTGTAAGAGGTTTCTACGAGCATGAATGTCGGCAAGGTTTTGACCCCCCCCCCCCCTCATGGCTTCTGAAATACAAGTGTCATTTCATTCCCCCTAGACACTTTCTTCTTCTTTGGAAAATTTGGAGGTGCAGGATGCCTATGCATGGTCAGCTTCAAAAAACTGGGTTGCAGATTGCCTCGGTCTGCAGCATCTATTTACGAGGTGCTGAAAGCATACAACACCTCTTTATTGATTGCAACCTTGCACACAGATTATGGAGCTACATGCAGGATGTTTTTGGTCTCCGCTTGCCTCCTGGAACCTTTTTTCAACGGATGCTTTTTATCAATGATTTTAGCTGCAGTGAGAAGTTTCACAACCTCCTTCTTGTAGCTTCGGCAACCATTGTCTCTTTCCTTTGGGCTGCAAGAAATTCTGCTATGTTTCAGAACAAATCATGCTCCACGCATGAGGGTATTATTTCCATGCATAGTGCTGTTCGGCTGGCTGGGAGTCTCCAATCAGGCACAATGAACAACTGCTTCAATGATCATGTTACACTCCGCACCCTTGGTGTCCCCGGCAGGTGCAAAAAACCAATGTTGATGAAGTACATTAGATGGATTCCACCAATCCCGTCATGGACCAAAGTTAATGTTGATGGTGCGGCGGCAGGCTCACCAGGCCCTTCAGGTTGTGGTGGGGTCTTCCGTACTTGTCGAGGATTTTTCAAGGGTATTTTCTATCACTACATTGGGAATGGATGTGCTTATGAGGCAGAGCTTTGGGCTATTATCAAGGCTGTTCATTTTGCAATTCAATTTGGTTGGTTGCATCTATGGATCGAATCGGACTCAATGATTGCAGTGGAGGCGCTTTGCCAAAACTCAAGGAAGGTTCCATGGAGGCTTCTTCCTCAGTGGATTGAATGCCTTAGCCTATCCAAGAACTTGACCTTCAGGATTTCTCATGCATACAGGGAAGTCAATATGGTGGCTGATGCTCTCTCCAAGATGGCTATCGAAGAATGCTGCTCACGGTGGTCATTCATTGCTCCTTCCTTTTGCACGTCTCAGGTAGCCGCTGACATGATGGGTGCTACCCGCACACGAATGTACAAGCCCCCCTGTAATGTTTTGTACCTTCTCTTTTTATTAATTGAGGCGCCCTCTTTTCCCTAAAAACATTAAAAAACTATAAAAACATTAAAACCACAAAACCTCAAAAAAGTCAAAAAACCCCTAAAAACTCAAAGACCCTAAAAACCCAAAAAACCACTGAAAACCCCTAAAAAATCAAAATCCCAACTCTCCTGGCTTCAGGACCCCTGTCTGGCTTCGGTTTGAACTTTGATTTTGGGTTTCTAGATCGGTGTATTCCTTTCAAGATCTGGGTTCTTTTTGTGGCTTCGTGAGCTCGGTGTCGAGCTTAGTGTTCTTGGCAGCTTCTTCGGCATTCCCTTGTCCTCTGGATCTCGTTGTGGCTTTCGTGCATTCATTGCCAGCTCCAGGCCGTTCATTGCTAGCTGCGGTGGGTTCCTCCATGGTTTCGAGATCCGGTCATAGCTATGGTCTTCTTGGCTTCTGGCTTTGATATCCCCGCTCAACTTCTTCTTGACCTGACTGCGGTCCGGGTGGGCTCCGGTCTTCTTAGGATCGACTTCATTGGCTTGGAGGGGGGAGGCCTTGCTTTCTGTTTCCTCTGGTTTCCTATACTTCTAAAATTTTGCTGTTGGTGACTTGTTTTGGTATGTGATTTTGGTGTTTGATGATATTTGTTGTCGGCTGCTATTTGATGGAAGGTGATAAAGCTACTTGATGGTGAATGTTGTGATCGAGTTTGCCTTGGGGCACAGCAAGAGGTGAATGTTTGTGGCTTTGTGGTGCTGAAGCTGGGTTGATGAAGTTGTTGCTTATAGTCTGGTGCTACTGATTGTGGGTTCTGATTGATTTGGAGGTGATGTTGGGTATTTTTCCATTTCTACTTCGATTATTTTTTCTGCTTTTTGGTTTTTTGTTTTGAGATTTTTGGGTTTGGGTTTGTTAGGGGTTTTTGGGTGTGGGTCCTTTGACCCCTCCCCTCCCTTGTCAGCTGCATCTTTTTTCAAATAAAATTGGGGAGGGGGTTAAGAATAGCCTGGCCCTCGCATATTCCTTTCCCTAAAAACTATAAAAACCCCTAAAAACCATAAAAACCCTATAAATTCCTAAAAATGCTAAAAACCCCTAATAACCATAAAATCCTAAAACACCCCTAAACATCCAAGAACACATAAAAACCCTAAAAAACCCTAAAAATCCCAAAAACCAATAAAACCCTTACAAACATTAAAAAACCATAAAATCCCATAAAAACCAAAAAAACCCACTAAAAATCAAAAAACCCCTGAAACCTCTAAAAATGTTAAAAAACTATAAAGAACGTTAAAGCCCAAAGAAAGTCAAAAACCCCAAAAACCCCAAAAGAACCTATATACTCTAAAAAACCATAAAACCCCTAAAAAACCTAAAAACCCTATAAACCAAAAAGAACCATAAAAATCCTAAAAAACCCCAAAAAATACATGAAAACATAAAAACCTTAGAAAACCCTGAAAACCCATAAAACCCCTAAAAACCAATTAAAACTCTAAAACCCTTTAAAACCCTAAAAACTCAAAAAAAAAAAAAAAACCTAAATAGACCCTAAAACCCTTGAAAACCCCTAAATACCCTAAAAACCTCTAAAAACCCATAAAAACCCTCAAAATACCTAATACCCCTAACAAACCCTAAAAACATAATACTACTAAAAAATCCATGAAAACATAAAAAAACCCTAAAAATCCAAAAAACCACTGAAAACCATAAAACCTCTAAAAACCATAAAAATCACTAAAAATTATAAAAACCATTAAAACCACTAAAAACTATAAAAACTATAAAAAAAATTACAAACCCTAGAAAACTAAAAAACCCTAAAACCCCAAAAAGTCCCTAAAAACTTTGAAAACCCTAAAAAGCATAAAACCCCAGAAAATCCCTAAAATCCCTAAAAACCCATGAAAACCCCCAAAACCCCCAAAATCCCTAAAAACCCCCAAAACCACAAAATCCATAAAAATCCAAAAAAAACCCTAATAATCTATCAAAACGTAAAAATCCCTAAAAACCCCAGAAATCATGAAAACTACAAAAAACCTAAAAACCATAAAAACCCTAAAAATCCTAAAAACTAAAAAAATAAAACCCCCAAACACCCTAAAAACCCTAAAAATACTATAACTCAAAAAATCATAAAAACCCTAAAAGAACTTGAAAACCCTAAAAACCCTAAAAATCCCTAAAAACCCTCAAAATCCCTAAAAACCCTAAAAACCTCTAAAAACCCTCAAAATCCCTAAAAACCCTAAAAACCCCTAAAAACCATAAAATCCAAGAAAAACCTAAGGAACCATGAAAAAATAAAAACCCCTAAAACCATAAAAACACCTAAAAAAACTAAAACCAACAAAAACCCTAAAAACCCACTAAAAACTCTAAAACCCCTTAAAACCCCTATGAAGGGTGGGGTTACTGGTTTCTTGCTTTCCTTCTATCTATTGACTAGAGGGCTTTATCAGGTGGATTTTGGGTGTTGCGGTGGCTGTTGGTTTCTCATGGCAGTTCTTTCCCTTTTTGTGCTTGTTTTTCCATGCTCGCAAGTCGTCTGTGGCTGCTTTCTCAGTTATTTTTTGTTTTCTGCTTGGTGCTATTGTTGGGATGTAGTGCTGGTGGCTTCACCTTGTTACACTACCGGTTGGTGATGCTGCCTCCAGCTTGGAGTACCGAAACTCAATACTCTTAGTTGGGTTGCTTGTTTCTTTTCTCTCTCAGGAGCTCAAGTGCTTCCTGGCTTATTGCGTGCTAGGTTTCTTGGCTTCCAAGGGGTGTTTGGTTAGCTTTGCATAGCTTCTTGGGCTTTCCTATTATTTCTTGCTTGTGTTTTTTCCTTGGATCTCTTATTTGTTTTGTTGACCATCAGATCTTGGTTCACCCTCGGGTATTTATTATACTTCAATTCCCTTTCATTTTAACATATCTTTCTATTTTCCTTATAAAAAATAGTTAAAACACTCTAAAAACCTTAAAAAATAGAAAAGATTCAAAAACCCATAAAACCCCCATGAGAACGTAAAAACCCTAAAAACCCTCAAAACCTTAAAAACCCTATAAATCCCCAAAAAATCCATGAAAGCGTAAAAAACCCTAAAAATACTAAAAACCTTGGAAAACCATAAAACCCCTAAAAACAAAAAAACCCTAAAACCCACTAAATCTATAAAAGCAAATTAAACCCCTAAAAACATTAAAAAAATCTAAGAAATCTTAAAAACCGTAAAAAGACAAAAAAAAAACCCCAAAACCCAAAAAGACCCTAAAAACCATAAAACCCATTAAAACCACTAAAGATCATAAAATTCTTTAAAACCCCTAAAAATCCTTGAAAACATAAAGAAACCTAAAAACCTTGAAAAACCCCCAAAAAACCAAAAAACCCCCTAAAAACCTTAAAAACCGTAAAACCCATCAAAACCCTAAATATCCACTAAAAACTCTAAAAACCCTTTAAACACATAAAAACGTTAAATACTCTAAAAAACCTTAAAACCCTAAAAACCCAAAAGACCCTAAAAACCCTAAAAATCCCTAAAACCCCTATAAACCCCTGAAAATTATTAAAAACTCTCAAAATCCCTAAAAATCTTAAAGACCATAAAAATCCTAAAAAACCCCTAAAAATCCATGAAAGCATAAAAAACCTTGAAAAAACCCTAAAAACCATAAAACCCCTAAAAACCATTAAAATCCCTAAAAACCCTAAAAAACCACTAAAAACTCAAAAAACCCTTTAAACACCTAAAAAATGTTAAAAACTCTAAAAAACCTTAAAATCTATAAAAACTCATAAAATACCCTAAAATCCCAAAAATGCCCCCAAAATCCCTTAAACCATCAAAATTTATAAAAACCCTAGAATCTCTACAAACCATATAAATCCTGAAAAACCCCTAAAAATTCATGAAATGTAAAAACCCTAAAAATCTTGAAAAACCCCTGAAAACCATAAAAAAACCCTAAAAACCTTAAAATCCTTAAAACCCACAAAAACCCTAAAAATCTTGAAAAACCCCTAAAAAACCAAAAAATACCCTAAAAACCCCAAAACACCTAAAACCCCTAAAAATCCCAAAAAACCCACAAAAAACCCCCAAAACCCCTAAAAATTTTGAAAACCCCTCAAAATTCCTAAAAAACCAATAAAAATCCTTGAAAACATAAAAAACCATAAAAACCTTGAAAACCCCCATGAAAACCATAAAACCCCTAAAACCCTTAAAAACTATAAAATCCCATAAAACCCTTGAAAACCACTAAAAATCTAAAAACCATTAAACCCCCAAAAAATGTTAAAAAACTCTAAAAAACCTTAAAACCCCTTAAAAACTAAAAAATCACTAAAAACCCAAAAAGTCCTAAAACCCTAAAAACCCTGAAAACCTATAAAACCCTTAAAAACCCTCAAAAGTAGTAAAAACCCTAAAAAATAAAAATCATAAAAAGCCTCAAACAATCCATGAAAAAGTAAAAAACCCTAAAAGTCCTGAAAAACCATAGAAAACCATAAAACCACTAAAAATCTTTAAAACCCTAAAAAATCCCTAAAAATACTAAACACCCTTAAAACCCCTAAAAACATCAAAAAACACTAAAAAACCTAAAAAACTCAAAAAAAACCCATAAAACCCCAAAATACCCTTAAAACCTTGAAAACCGCTAAAAACTCAAAAAAAACCCTGGGATGATGGTTTCATTGGTTGTTGGTTTTTTATGGTTGTACAGACATAGTGTTCGTCTAGATTGAGTACTAGGGGAGGATCAGTGGTTTCTACGTGGGTACTCTTGGCTGGGGGTGTCTGTAACTGGTCTTGGATTGGAGGACTGCAAGGTTTGTCTGGCCAGAGGGTTTGTTGGTAGCTGTTGGTGCCTTATACAAGTGCACTTCTAGTATTTTAATCACGGATGCAGGTTGGGGGTAGGGGAAGACGGTTTTTTAGATTCTACTGCCTTGGTTTTTGGGTTTTGGGTTTTGGATATGGGGGTTGCAGGTGCTTTTGGATCTGATGCCTTGGGTTTCTAGTTTTGATGAGTGGTGATTGATGGGGATGCAATGGCTGGGGTTGATCTTCCTGGATGTGGGGTCATGGGGGCTCGGTGCTTGGCTGGGTGTTGGATTCTTGGGCAGGCATGTGTAGGGTTGCTTTTTTCGGGTGTTGGGCTGCCAGGTTGGGTGTGTGTGTGGTGTGTTGGTGTGAGTGTATGTCTCAGATGGGGTGTGTGTGGGGGGGGGGGGTAGCGTGGGTGTGATTGCATGGGTGGTGGTGTGCATTGTCCTTAGGGCCTCCCCGGGTTCGGAGATTTGTGGATGGCTTGCAGATGGTTCTTGGTCCTATTGGTGCTAGACTCTTTCTTTGGGGATGGTTTCTCATGGCTAATGTGGCTGTCTTGGCAACTTTGGTGGAATTTCGCATCTTTATTGGGTTGGTAGTGGTTGATGGTGTCGCAATCTACACATTTGATGCTCCTCAGTTGTGTGTGCTCGCTTGGTGATGCTGTATATTTCGTCTTCCGTCTGGTGGTTGGGTCCTTTCTTGCTTTTGCCTAGCCTTGGTTGTGTTTCCTTGTCTTGGGATTTTTCTACTTCCTGCCTCATGGATGGTGATTTGATGCTTCTGGAATCTGATGTGCTGGTGTGCCAGTTTTTTTCCTCGTGCTAGTATGGTTTGGCTTCACGAGCCCCCTCGGTCCTTCTAGCCTATTGTTTGTCTATGTTGCTTATGCTCGGTTCCTTGTGTTCCTCCTGTTGTTGACCTTTGGGTCTTGGTCTCACCTTAGAGTGTTGTTTTTTACCTTATTTTCCATTCTTTTATACGAGTTCTATTTTCCTTGAAAAAAATCCCAAAAAACAATAAAAATAAAAAGACCCAAAAAATCAATGAAAATGTCAAAAACGTTGAAAAACTCCCCTAAACCATAAAACCCCCTTAAAACCTTAAAAACCCCCAAACCCCATAAAAATCCTAAAGAACTGATAAAAACTATAAAACCCATTTAAACCCCAAAAAATGTTAAAAACTCAAAAAAAAACTTAAAAACACTAAAACCAAAAAAACCTAAAAACCCAAAAATACACTAAAAACCCTAAAACCCTAAAACCCTAAAAGTCATCAAGATCCCTTAAAACCAAAGAAACCCCCAAAACCATAAGTATAAAAAAAATCCTAAAAATCCATGAAAATTTAAAAAACCCTAGAAACCTTAAAAACCTATGAAAATAATAAAAACCCCTAAAAACCTTAAAAAACCCTAAAAACCCATAAAACCCTAAAAACCACAAAAAACCCCTAAAAATGTTAAAAACCCCAAAAAAAATCACATAACCCCAAACACTCAAACAAAACCCTAAAAACCCAAAAGACCCTAAAACCCCTTAAAACCCTTAAAACCCTTGAAAACCCCTAAAACAATCTAAAAAATCATAAAAACCCTCAAAATCGCTAAAACCCCTAAAAAACCCTAAAAACCATAAAAATCCTAAGAACACTTAAAAATCCATTAAAATGTAAAAAACACTAAAAACCCTAAAAAACCCTAAAAACTATAAAAACTCATAAAAACCTTAAAAACCCTAAATATCCATAAAAAACATAAAAACCACTAAAAACTCTAAAATCCCTTTAAACCCCTAAAAACGTTCAAAAACTCTAAAAAACCAAAAAATCCCTAAAAACTCAAAAAAAAACCCTTAAATCCCAAAAGACCCTAAAACCCCCTAAAAACCCTCAAACCTCTGAAATTTCCTTAAAACCATAAAAACAATAAAAATATTTAAAAAACCCTAAAAATCCATGAAAACATAAAAAACCCTGAAAACTCTAAAACCCCTATGAAAACCATAAAAACCCCTAAAACCCCATAAAAACCCAAAAAACCACTAAAACCCCTTAAAATCCTAAAAAACATTAAAAAACTCTAAAACCCCTTACAACTCCTAATAAATTAAAAAAACCTAAAATCCCAAAAAGACCTTGAAAACCCTGAAAAATCTTAAAAACCCCAAAACCCCTAAAAAAACCTAAAAACCCTAAAATACCAAAATTCCATAAGAAACCCTACAAGCCATTAATATCATAAAAACCCCAAAAAATACATGAAAACACAAAAAAACCCTAAACAACTTGAAAAACACATGAAAACCCAAAAAACACAAAAAAACCTTAAAACCCCTAAAGACCCTAAAAACCCACTAAAAACTCTAAACACCATTGAAACCCCTAAAAATGTTAAAATCTATAAAAACCTTGAAACCATAAAAAACTCAAAAAAACCCTAAAAACAAAAAAGACCCAAAAAAATCCAAAAACCCCTTGAAAAATCCTAAAAAACCTCAAAATCACTAAAAACCCTAAAAACTCTAAAAACCAAAAAAAATCCTAATAACCCATAAAAATCCATGAAAAACGTAAAAATCGTACAAAACTTGAAAAACACCTAAAAACCATAAAACCACTAAAAATTGTAAAAACCCATAAAACCCTAAAAAACCACCAAAACTCTAAAAACACTTTTAACCCCTAAAAATGTTAAAAAACTCTAAAAAAACTTTAAAATCCTAAAAAGTAAAAAAAAAACCTCCTAAAAACCCAAAAAGTCCCTAAAATTTTTTAATCCCCCGAAAACACCTTAAATTTCCTAAAACCCTCAAAATCCCAAAATACCCAAAAAATTAGTAAAACCATAAAATCCTAAAACTCCCTAAAAATCCATGAAAATTTAAAAATCCCTAAAAACCCTAAAAACTAAAAGAAAGCTAAAAACCTTAAAACCCAAACAACCCTAAAAACCTTGAAAATCCACTAAAATCTATAAAAACCCTTTAAATCCCTAAAAATGTTAAAAATTTCTAAAAGAACTTAAAAACCCTAAAATCTCAAAAAACCATAAAAATTCCAAAAAAACCCTAAAAATCTTGAAAAACACTAAAACCCCTTAAAATCTATAAAAACCCTAAAAATCATAAAAATCCAATAAAACCCCCTAAAACCCTAAAAACCTCTAAAACCCACAAAAACACTAAAAACCCACAAAAACTGTATAAACCCTTAAAACTCCTATAAATGTTAAAAAACTATAGAAAACCATGAAATCACTAAAAAAACGTAAAACCCTAAAAGGCCATAAAAACCCTAAAAACCATAAAAATCCAAAAGACCCTGAAAAATACAATAAAAAATAAAAAAAAACCCTTGAAACATTGAAAACCCCATAAAAACTCATAAAATATCTAAAAAATACTAAAAACTCTAAAACCCTCAAAACCCCTAAAAATATTAAAAAATAATTTTTCATGGTTTTTTGGGGTTTTAGGGTTTTTAGGTTTTATAGGGTCTTTTGGGGTTTTTAGGAGTTTTTTGAGTTTTTAAGGGTTTTTAGAGTTTTTTAATGTTTTAGGGGTTTAATGGGGTTTTTGAGATTTTTTTATAGTTTTTAGGGTTTTTATGGGTTTTTAGGGTTTTTATGGTTTTTAGGGGGAGTTTATGGTTTTCATGGGTTTTACAAGTTTTTTAGGGTTTTTTACATTTTCATGGATTTTTAGGGGTTTTTTAGGATTTTATGCTTTTTAGGGGTTTTAGGGTTTTTAGAGATTTTGAGGGTTCTTAAGGTTTTAAGGGTTTTTTAGGGGTTTTCATGTTTTTTGGGTGTTTTTGGGTTTTTGGGTTTTTTAAGGTTTTTAATGGTTTTTATAGTTTTTAACATTTTTAGGGGTATAAAGGGTTTTTATATTTTTTTAGTGTTTTTTATACTTTTTATGGGTTCTTAGGGTTTTTAATTTTTTAGGGGGTTTTATTATTTTCAAGGGTTTTTTAGGTTTTCTTACATTTTTATGGATAATTAGGAGTTTTTTAGATTTTTTATGGTTTTTATGGTTTTTTATGGTTTTTAGGGATTATGAGAGAGTTTCAGAGTTTTTGGGTTTTTTTGGGTTTTCTAGGGTTTTTGAGGGGTCTTATGGTCTTTTGGATTTTTTATGGTTTTTTTGATTTTTTAGGGGTTTTATGGTTTTTTATAATTTTTATCATTTTTAGCGGTTTTAAGGGTTTTTATTGGTTTTTTAGGGTTCTATTTGTTTTTACTTTTTTTTACGGATTTTTGGGGTTTTTATGGTTTTTAGAGGTTTTTCAAGGTTTTAGGATTTTGTACATCTTCATGTATTTTTAGGGGGTTTTTCAATATTTTTAATATTTTTAGGGTTTTTAGGAATTTTTAGGGGTTTAAAGGGTTTCTAGAGATTTTAGGGTTTTTGTGGGATTTAGGGACTTTTGGGTTTTTATGGTTTTTTGAGTTTTTTAGGCTTTTTAAGGGTTGTAGAGTTTTTTAACAAATTTAGGGGTTTAAATTCTTTTTAGTGTTTTAAAATATTTTTAGTGTTTTTAGTGGTTTTTAGGTTTTTTAGGTGTTTTAAGTTTTTAAAGGGTTTTTATGGTTTACTAAGGTTTTTAGGATTTTTTATGTTTTCATGGATTTTTATGGTTTTAAGGATTTGTTTGGTTTTTAGGGGTTTTTGGATTTTTTATGGATTTTGAGGGGTTTTTTTGGGTTTTCTGGGCCTTTTGGGGCTTTTAGTGTCTTTTGGGTTTTAGGGTTTTTTTGTGTTTTTTAGGATTTTTAAGGTTTTTTGAGTTTTTAACGTTTTTAGAGATTATAAGGGTTTTTAGAGTTTTTAGTGGGATTTTAGGGTTTTTATTGGTATTTTGGGTTTTTTTATAGTTTTTAGAGTGTTTTTTGTTTTCTGAGGTGTTTCAACATTTTTTTGGGTTTTTTATGTTTTCATGTATTTTTAGGGGGTTTTTAGGATTTTTATAGTTTTTAGGGTTTTTTAGGGTTTTTATAGATTTTGATGGTTTTTAGGGTCTTTTTGGGTTTTTATGGGTTTTTGAGTTTTTTAGTGATTTTAATGTTTTTTAGTGTTTTTAGCATTTTTAGGGGTTTAAAGAGTATTAAGAGTTTTTAGTGGGTTTTAAGGGTTTTTTTGGGGTTTTAGGGTTTTAGGGTTTTTAGGTGTTTTATTCTTTTCAGGGATTTTCCATGGTTTTCATTTTTTTTAACATTTTCATGGATATTTAGGGTTTTTAAGATTTTTTGGGTTTTAGGGTATCTTAGTATTTTTAGGGATTTCGAGGGTTTTTAGTGTTTTTCAATTATTTTTAGGGTTTTTAGGGATTTTGATGATTTTAGGGTCTTTTGGGTTTCTAGTGTTTTTATGATTTTTTAGGCGTTTAAAGGGTTTTTAGAGTTTTTTTAACAATTTTAGGGGTTTTAAGGTTTTTTAGAGTTTATAGTGGTTTTTAGGGTTGTTATGGGTTTTTAGGATTTTTTTATGGGTTTCAGGTTTTTTATGGTTTTCAGAGGTTTTTAGTGTTTTTAGGTATTTCTATATTTTCTTGGATGTTTAGGTTATTTTGAAGAATTATATGATTTTTAGGGTTTCTATGGTTTTTTAGGGTTTTTGAGTTTTTGAGGGGGTTTTTGTGTGTTTTTAGGTTTTTAGTGTCTTTTAGATTTTAGATAATTTTTTGAGTTTTTAGGGTTTTAAAGGCTTTTTTAGTTTCTTTAACAATTTTAGGGGTTTCAAGGGTTTTTAGAGTTTTTGTGGTGTTTTAGGGGTTTTAAAGGGTTTTAGGGGTATTTAGGGCTTGTAGGTATTTTTCAGGATTTTTAGAGTTTTTTACATTTTCATAGAATTTTAGGGGTTTTAGGATTTGAAGGTTTTTTGGGGTTTTGGGGGGTTTTAAGGGATTTTTGGGGTTTTGTGTTTCTCAGTGTTTTTAGGGACTTTTTACATTTTAAGGGGTTTTTTTTTAGTTTTTTCGAGTTTGTAAGGTTTTTTAGAGTTTTTAACATTTTTCATGGTTTTAAAGGATTTACGAGTTTTTAGTGGGTTTTAGGGTTATTATGGGGTTTAGGGGTTTTTATTCTCTTTAGGGGTTTTATGGTTTTCAGGGTTTTTTAGGGTTTTTAGATTTTTGTATGTTTTCATTAATTTTTAGGGGATTTTTAGGGTTTTTATGGTTTTATGGTTTTTTAGGGTTTTAAGGATTTGAGGTTTTTTAGGGGTTTTCAGGGGTTTTTAGGGGTTTTAGGGTCTTTTTTGCTTTTATGGATTTTTAGGGGGTTTTTTTCATTTTCATGGTTTTTTTTGTTTTTTGGGTTTTCAGTTATTTTGAGTGTTTTTCTAAGGTCTTAGGGTTTTCATGGTTTTTTTTGGGTTTTTAAGCTCTTTTGTGGTTTTTAAGATTATTTTTTGAATTTTTTGGGGTTTTAAAGGTTTTTAGAGTTTTTATCGTTTTAGGGGTTTTAAGGGTTTTTAGAGTTTTTAGAGTTTTTTTTGGGTTTTTTATGGGATATTAGGGTTTTTTACTTTTTTAAGGATTTTTAAGGGTTCTATAGGAGTTTCATGGTTTTCAAATTTTTTAGGGTTTTTAGGATTTTTAGGAGTTTTCAGGGGGATTTAAGAGTTTTAAGGGTTTTTAGGGTTTTTTTTGGGTTTTTAATGTTTTTTCAGTTTTTTAGGGTTTTAAACGTTTTTAATAGTTTTTAACGTATTTCAATGTTGTAAGGTTTTTAGATTTTTTTATTGATTTTTAGGGGTTTCGTGGGTATTTTAGGGTTTTTCAAGGTTTTTAGAGGATTTTATGGTTTTTATTGGGGTTTCAGGGTTTTTAGGGGTTTTTTATGATTTCTTGGATTTTTATTGGTTTTTAAGGATTTTTATGGGTTTTTGGGATTTTGGGTATTTTTTAGAGTTTTTAGGGTTTTTTGGTGTTTTTTTGAGGTTTTAGGGGTTTTCAAGTCCATGGATTCCAAACCACAAGATCATGTAAGGGAACCCAAAAAATATTCAAAAGAGGTGACCAAACCAAAACCACTCTTCCAGAATCCAAAAGTAAAATAGATGGTAAGGTTTTTTCCAAATCAAGTGATATTAAATGTTTTAAATGTCAAGGATTTAGGAATTTTTCTACACAATTCCCAAAAAAGAGTACCATGATTATTTTGGTGATTGAGATTATCTTAGTGCTAGCTCAAGGAAAGATGAAATGGCACCACTTGAGGATGATTTGGATGTGGAAGTAGAGATCCCCATACATTGATAAATGCTTGTGGTAAGGCACGCTTTAAGCACTCAACCTAGAGGAGAACATGATCAAGAGAAAAGGGATCACATTTTCCATACTAGATACCTCATCAAAGATAAGGTATGTAGTATGATCATTGATGGGGGTAGTTGTACAAATGTAACAAGTGGTTTTATGGTTGATAAATTTGGATTTGATATTATTAGACATCCTATGCCTTATAAATTGCAATGGTTAAATAGTAGTGGGGATGTTAAAGTGATTGACTAAGAAAACAAAAGTTCAATTTTCTATTGGGAATTATGAAGACAAGGTGATATGTGATGTTGTTCCCAAGAATGCTTGTCACATTTTGTTGGGAAGCCGCTGGAAATTTTATAGGAGGGTCACACATGATGGACACACCAACCACTATTCTTTTGAGTACAATGGGAGGACAATTATACTTACACCCTTGAGGCCATTACAACCATATGAAGACCAAGTAAGGATTGAGAGATATTATCAGAAGAGAGGTAAAAAAGAGAGAAAAAATAGAGAGAATGAGAATAGTGGAAAATAAAGAGTGAAAAAGGAGTGAATGGTGACATAAAAAAAATTAGGAAAATAAAAGAGTTGAAAACAAGAGTGAAAATAAGTGTGAAAACAAGAGGGTTGGGGGAAAAGTGATTTTATTTCTAGAAGAAAAAAGAGATCTATTTTATGATGTGGGACCGATGTAGGGGTGGCTACCATAGTTGACATCTGTTTACCCCCACCCATGATGGGACCCACTAGGTAGTGACCTCGAAACCCACACCAGACACCTTTTGGTACCCAAATCCTTATTGCAGTAGAAATCTCCCCAACCCATCTCCACAAGTGGCAGGTTGTTGAGGCCAGGTTTCAAACCCTGGACCTCGTGAAGTACCAACCTCGTGGAACATGGTACCAACCACAGAGTTGTAGCTAAGTGGTTGGTATCAAGTTCCATGGTCTTGGTACTTGAGTTTTAGGGTTAGAAACCTGGCCTAAACAACCTACTACTTACGGAGACGGGTTGGGGAGATTGTTAATAGAACAGGGATGTGGGTACCAAAAAGGTATCCAATGCGGGTTCCTAAGTCACTACCTAGTGGGTCCTATTGTGGGTGGGGGTAGACATATGTCGATTGAGGTAGTCATCCCTACAACCATCCCACATCAAGAGTTTTACACGGTTTTTAGGGTTCTTGGGGGGGGGGTTAGTGGTTTTTAGGGTTTTTTAGCGTCTTTTTGGGTTATTAGGGTCTTTTGGGTTGTTAGGTTTTTTTTGAGTTTTTTATGTTTTTTAAGGTTTTTTATTGATTTTTAATGTTTTTAAGGGTTTTAGATTTTTATTGGAGTATTAGGGTTTTTATGGGTTTTTATATTTTTTAAGTTATTTAGTGGTTTTTATGGTTTTCTGGGGTTTTTCAAGGTTTTTTGGGTTTTTAAATTTGCATGGATTTTTAGGGGATTTTAAGAATTTTAATGTTTTTAGGTATTTAAGGGATTTTAATAATTTTGTGGGTTTTTAGGTGTTTTCAAATTATTTTAGGGTATTTAGGATCTTTATCAGGTTTTAGGGGTTTTTTAAAGTTTTTTATGGTTTTTAAGGTTTTTAAGGGGTTTTATTGTTTCTAGGGTTTTTCAAGTTTTTAGGGTTATTTACATTTTTATGGATATTTATGGGGTTTTTATTATTTTTATTGTTTTTTGGGGGTTTTATGGATTTTGAGGGTTTTTAGGGTGTTTAGGTGTTTTTTAGGGTTTTTAGGAGTTTTTAGGATTTTTAGGGACTTTTTGGGTTTTTAGGGGTTTTTTTTGAGTTTTTTAGGGTTTTTAATGTTTTTAGGGTTTTTAATGTCCTTAAGTGTATAAGGGTTTTTATAGTTTTTAGAGTTTTTTAGGGTTTTAATGGTTTTTTAATGTTTTAGGGGTTTTTATGGTTTTAAGTGGTTTTTTAATGTTTCAGGTGTGGCCATCCTATAGGGAGGAATGGACACCGGTGCCACTCCTGGAACGAGCTCAATAGAGAAGTCTACCTCACACTCCAGAGGCAAACCTTAAAAGTCCTCAAGAAAGACGTCCCTGAAACGATCCACAACTGGGGTAAAGTCTAACTGTGGAGTCCCTTGATCATCCAGATAAAGACTAGCAATCTGTATTGTCACCCCTCCTAACCCAAGATGCTCGAGTCCCTCCCGACTCACCCGAACATACCATTCGCCTCTATGGAGAAAAGATTCACCCTCTGGTGAGATGAAACTGACTCTACGGAGATAATAGTCAACGACTACCTGGAAGGGAATCAACCATTCCATGCTGAGGATGACATCATATCCTGTCATCTCTAGGACATAGAGATCCCATAAGAAGTGATACCCTGCAACCTTGAGAGGGCACTCTCTACACTGGCGTACACTAGATGACCTCGTTCCCAAAGGTGTGTCTAGTATCAACGAGTCGGCGGAAGAAAAGATGCAGAGTCCAAGTCTCTCCACAACAAAAATAGAGATAAAGCTATGCATAACACCAGCATCAAAAAGGGATGAAGATAAAACTGAGGCTACTAAAATCGTAGCTCGAACAGTAGAAGGGTCGGGATCCTGTTCCTGATAAGTCTGCTCCACGGTGAAAGACTGGCATGTACCGTGGCCCTGCACCCCTGGCTGACCACTTTGAGCTGAACCTCCCTGCTGGTGCTAAGTAACTGGTGGCTGATCGCCACGGCCTCGACCTCCACCTCATCCCGAATGGCCAAAAGAACTCCATTTTCCTGATTGGTGAGAAACTGGTGGTGCTTCTCCTGAACGAGGAGTCATGGAAGAACCCCGGTCACCAGCTGCTGGTGAGAAAACCTGGAAAAAACGCTGAAGGTGACCCATCTTGCCGCAAGATCGGCACTCCACGGGGTCTCTCTGGCACTGCGGCCTCGTGTGCCATGTCCGGCCACACTGGTAGCATGTCACCTGGCTGCCTGATGATGCGTCTCGCTTCCTCGAATCACCGTGCGTAGGCTCCCTACGGTGCTTGTTGCTATAATACGGAGGAAATCTAACTCTGGAAGCAAAAACACCCTGGATTGCAGCTCCAGAGTCTCTTAGATTGCGCTCTACAATCAGTGCCTGGTTGACGATGGAAGTGATGGAAGTTAGCTGGAAGATGTTCACCTGCGAGCTGATCTCCCGCCTGAGTCCATCCTCAAACTTCCTCGCCAAGAACACCCCACTTCCATCCCGAAGGGGTGTGAAATGATTCATCTTGTTTAAACGAGATGAATACTCCATGAAAAATAGAGTACCCTACTCTAAACTAATGAACTCCCAGGCTCGATCGGCCCTCAGGGTCTCCGGGTAGAAGTAGTCGTAGAACACATGCTGGAACTCCTCCCAAGTCATAGCCTGTTGTTGACCCGCCTATGAGATCACGTCCCACCACCTCTTGGCGGAGTCTCGGAGCATGTAGGTGGCGAGATTTACCCGCCTCTCTGGAGGCATCTCCAGGTGCTCGAAGATAGTCAGCACGGCTTCCGGCCATGAATCTGCAGCCTGAGGTCCTCCCTCCCCCGAGAACGTGGGAGGATGCTGCTGCTGAAAGACCCATGTCAAGTCTGCCATAGACGTGGTAGGAATTTTTGTTCCTTGGAAGGCCTGCATCATCCTCATGAAACCTTCCCTGAACTGCGCATCCACGCCCGCAACTGGTACAAAAATCGGTGCCATGGCTGGCTCGACTGGGGGATCGGCAGGAAGTCCCTGATCAGCCCTATCTGGCGTCTAATCACTACCTAACGACAGACGTATGACCGGAGGATGTCTCGGAGGCATATCTCTGAAAGATCAAAATTACACCTTGGATTAGAAAAACAAGTACAGATAACACAAGAGTACAAAACGGGAACAGGGGAAGAAAAACACACAAGATTGCAAAACACGACTACACGACGTGTATAAAACTACATGGCATGTCATATTAAGCCACTAACTTGGGCATGTACTCTCACCCTATAAGTCATGTAACACCTTAACTACATGGCGTGTTGACCCCAACACACGGCATGTACAAGAAAAACTTTCCCCCTGCCCGAGTCTCTTTACACGGCTAACCCACATGGTCCGACTTAACCCGAGACTACACGACGTGTTCTAAACAAACACGGCGTGTCCTAGACAAGGCTTCGGCGGCCCGTGTTGTTGAGTACACGGCCGTCTACACGGCTGAACCTTACATGGCATGCTCCGAGAAAACACGGCGTGTATAGGCGAAGGTGACACCGTCCCGTGTTGTTCGTGACACGACCGGGTACCTGGACACAACAACACGGCATGTTCCGAACAAACACGGCGTGTGGAAAAGAAGGTAAAGTCGGCCCGTGTTGTTCGTGACACGGCCGGGTACCTGGACAGGATTACACGGCGTGTTCCCTCTGGACACGGTGTGTTCTACCCATGCTTCCTTGACCCGTGTTGCTAGTGACACGGCCAGGTACACGACTCCGAACTTCACATGGCGTATACCTTCCGTACACGGCATGTTCCCGAAGTGACTTTTACGACACCGTGTTCTGACCACACGGTTAGTGACATGGCCTGAAAACTACACAACGTGTATCTAAAAAGTACACGCCGTGTATTCTGGGTTTTTTCTAGGTAGTAGCTCAGAAACTGCACAGAATCCCAGAAGCACTAAAAACAAGGGAAATGGGTTCCAAATTCCGATCCGTGAGGGACCATAACACCTCAAGAACCAAAATTTGGCATTCACTTTAATCAAGGAACAAAACAAACAGCTTTATAACATAACAACAGAGAATCTATCAAGAAACTATCACCACAGCATGCATAATCTACACAAAGTCTATCACAACAGCATGCAATCGCTAATGCACCCTAGATGGCATGTAAAGAATGCATGGCATATGATTCCTACAAGTGTCTATATGATGCATGATATGGCAACCATCATCTCATCAGGTTGTGACAGAAAAAGAACCGAAGTATCAAAACAATAATAGAACAAGTCATGTGAATCACTCCAGGTGAAATCAGATCAACCATAAAATCTCAAAACCAGAAAAATTGCAATTAACGAGTTAGTATGGCTATTCCCTGTACATGGGTTAGCTACTCCCAGGAACAGCTTAACACCAAGTACCAAATCCGTCCTATCCCTGGCTAGAGTCTCCAAACAGTAAATCAAGAGAAAAGAACTCCTATGATACCACTTTGTAATGACCCGAATCCGGAGCCCCTCTACTGGTGCCTCGTACTCGGTTCGCCACATAACCTCAATCATGTTTCCCTGAATGCCAGAGTCTTCCGAATAGAAGCTAGGGCCTTGGTGAGTCGGTGGGGAAACTATACCCTCATTCGATAAAGTATACAGCGGAAAAACAACCAGACACAATATCAGAAACAATCAACAGTATAAAACAATTGAACTAAACAGGGGAAGCAATAGAGAAAATAATAATGATGAAAATGATGTAGAAGGTACAAGTATCTATGGAAAATAGTAACCACAACAACGTGCTGGAATACAACTGAAAACAAGTGCAAAAGAAAAACAAAAGAAACTCCTCATCATCACGAGCCCCGGCTCGGTCCCATGCTCTCCAGCTCCAGTGCAATCAAGACCCTAAAGTAGAAGGGATATTTCCCTTATCTATACCTACAGCAACATAGTCTTCTTGGGCCCAAAAGCATGACCCAAACAGGGTGTGAGATCCAATCCCAGTAGGCAATCACCCAAAGATCTGTGCCTAACAGTCAATGAATAGATGGCAGTAATAAAACAAGAAGCAGTAAATAGGATAGCACAAATAGCTACAATCCACAGTTCTAACATAAAAGTGCACAATTAAACAACCAGTAACAAGAAGAAAACAGGTAACCCTCTGGGTAGCTCTCACAGCCTAACCCCTATGGTTCAACCTATAGTACTAGAAACCCTCTGGGAGGCACACACTGTCTCACCCCTATGGTTCAACTACGTAATTAAGCAGACTCTCTGGGGAAGAACTCACCGTCAATCACCTCTATATCTCATATCATGCTAAAGGATCTTTGGGGAAGCACTCAACGTCTATTCCCCATGTGGCTTGCATCGTGGAACTACAGACTCTCTGAGGAAGCACTCAATGTCAATTCCCCCTATATTCTTGCATCATAATTAAAAGACACTCTGGATAATCCCTTCGGTCAATTCTCCCTTTGGTCTATTACTATAGGTTCTCACAGTCCTGAGTGAAATATTAAATTGCTAGGTGCACATACATCGTCCAAGTAAACCTCAAGAACTACTTGGATAACATTCTAAGGCTCAACAGCAAAAACAAAAACAACAGTTCCACTATCCTATAACTAGGCATGGAAAATGGAAATGCTAAATAGCTCAACAAGCATGGAAAAACAACTTGAGAACAAAATAAATTACTCCACTCACAAGCATAAACCTCTACTAAAGCAATAAAGCAAAGCAGGCAAACAACAGGGGAAAAACAGGAAACACGCAATACCCCGTTCAAGGATATTGGTGGAATTTGCACATAATATTCATCAACTTTATACGGAAAGGCACAAACCACCTACCTCGATCCCAGGAGATCGATATACGTGAACCTTGACGACAGATTCCTCTTAGAATGACGAAGATCTAAGAAAATGCACAAAACGTTCATCCTATGATAACTTAGAAACGAGGAGGAATCAAGAAACAAGGCTAAAGCAGAAGGAAGAACTCACTGCTGCGATTCCAGCACAATCGACCGTGCTCGAATCGGAGAACAGACGGAGAGGTGGGAGCTCGTCGAAGATCCGACCGTACGGTCGCTCCTGAGTGGACGAAATCTAGAGAAGAAGATGAAATCAGGGTTAGGTGCGGCCTCGGTCCGTTTAATGAAAAAAAGAAAGTACACGACGTGTACTTCTTGATTACACGACAAGTACTTCAGTTTTCCGTACTTCAAATTAACAAGCCTCCACCTCACCCTTACACATCATGTGTGTGGCCTAGACACGGCCAGCACACGGCTTCGAGCGGAAAAAGAGTACACGTTGTGTACTCAGAAAGTACATGGCGTGTACTCAGAAAGCACACGGCGTGTACTTTGGAAAATTCTAGAAAATTTATTTTCCTTAAAAAGTCCAGAAAAAAAAACATACTTGAACGAAGATTTGGGTTCTTACATTTAGGGTTTTAGGGTTTTTTGAGTTTTTTATGGTTTTTAAGGTTTTTAGATTTTTTTTTGTTTTTAGGAGTGTTAAGGGTTTTTTGAGTTTTTAGTGTTTTTAGGGTTTTTATGGGGTTTTAATGTTTTTAGGGGTTTTATGGTTTTCAGGGGGTTTTCAAAGCTTTTAGGGATTTTTATGTTTTCATTGACTTTTGAGGGTTTTTATGATTTTTATGGATTTAAGGATGTTTTTAGGATTTTTAGGGTTTTTAGGGGTTTTCATGGGTTTTTAGAGGTTTTAGGGTTTTTCAAGGTTTTAGGGCCTTTCTGAGTTTTTAGTAATTTTTTAGTTTTTAATGGTTTTTAACATTTTTAGATTATTTTAACGTTTTTAGTTCTTTAAAGGGTTTTTGGATTTTTTTAGTAGTTTTCATGGGTTTTATGGTTTTTAAAAGGTTTTAGTGGTTTTTTTTGGTTTTCATGGGTTTTTAGGGTTTTTAGGGTTTTTTATGTTTTCATGAATTTTTTAGTTTTTTTAGGTTTTTTATGTTTTTAGGGTTTTTTTGGTATTTTAGGGATTTTCAGGGGTGTTAGGGTTTTTTGGGTCTTTTAGGGTTTTTTAGGGTTTTGATGGTCCTTTTGGATTTTAGGGTTTTTTTGAGTTTTTTATGGTTTTTAAGTTTTTTTAGAGTTTTTTTTTAATGTTTTAGGGTTTTAAAGGGTTTTTACAGTTTTTAGTGGTTTCTAGAGTTTTTATTAGCTTTTTAGGGTTTTTAATGTTGTTATGGGTTTTTATGGTTTTAAAGGATTTTTAGGGTTTTATATGTTTTCATAGATTTTCTAGGGCTTTTTTGGATTTTTATGATTTTTAGAGTTTTTTGGGTTTTTCGGGTTTTTTGGGTTTTTAGGATATTTTTTGGGTTTTTAGGAATTTAATTTTTTTAGAATTTATTTACATTTATAGGAGTTTAAATGAATTTTAGGGTTTTTAGTGGTTTTTAATGGGTTTTATGCTTTTTAGGGGTTTTTATGGGTTTTCAGGGTTTTTAACATTTTCATTGATTTTTAGGGGTTCTTAAGATTTTATGGTTTATAATGTTTTTAGGGATTTTGAGGATTTTTAAGGTCTTTCAGGGGTTTATAGGGGTTCTCATGGGTTTTAGGGACTTTTTGGGTTATTTTTTTTAATATTTTCAGGGTTATAAGGTTTTGTAGATTTTGTAACGTTTTTTGGGGTTTTAAGAGTTTTTAGAGTTATTGCAGTTTTTAGGGGTTTTTATGAGTCTTTAGGGGGGATTAATATTTTTAGGGGTTTTATGGGTTTTCAGGTATTTTCAGGGTTTTTAGGGTCTTTTTGTTTTTAGGGTTTTTTAAGTTGTTAGGGTTTTTATGGTTTTTTAGATTTTTTTATCATTTTTAGGGGTTCAAAGGGTTTTGAGAGTTTTTAGTGGGTTTTTAGGGTTATAGTGGGATTTTAGTTTTTTTAAGGTTTTTAGGGGTTTTTATGATTTTCATGGGTTTTTATTATTTTTTACATTTTCATGTATTTTTAGGGGTCTTTTAGGATTTTTATGGTTTTTAAAGGTTTTAGGGGGTTTTGGGGCCTTCAGGGATTTTATGGTTTTTACAGTTTTTACGGTTTTTAGGATATTTCATATTTTTTAGGGTTTTTTGGGTTTTTAGATTTTTTTTTAGTTTTTTAGGGTTTTTAAGCTTTTTTAGTTTCTTTGATGTTTTAAGGTTATTTAGAGTTTTTTGCGGGTTTTAGGGTTTTTTATGGTTTTTAGGGTTTTTGTGGTTTTCAAAGGTTTTCATGGTTTTTACATATTCATGGATTTTTAGGGGTTTTAAGGTTTTTTATAATTTTTACAGGTGTTTATGGTTTTCAGGGATTTTGAGGGTTTTTTGGGTTTTTTGGGTTTTTTATAGGTTTTTAGGGGTTTTCAGGGTTTTTAGGGACTTTTTAGGTTTTTATAGTTTTTTTGAGTTTCGTAGAATTTTTACTAGTTTTTAGAGTTTTTCCACATTTTTAGAGGGTTTTAGGGTTGTTATAGTTTTTAGGGGGTTTATGGGTTTTTAGGGTCTCTTAGGAATTCATTGATTTTTAGGGTTTTTTAATTTTTTTTATTGTTTTTAGGTTTTTTTATGTTTTTAGCGATTTTGAGCTTTGTTTTTTGGAATTTTCAAGGTTTTTTAGGTTTTTGGTGTCTTTTTTGGTTTATATGGGTTTTTTAGAGTTTTTTAGGGTTTTAATGGGGTTTTCAAGGTTTTAACCTTTTTAGGGGGTTTTAGATTTTTTAGTGGGTTCTATGGTTTTTATGGATTTTTAGGGTTTTTATGTTTTTTAGAAGTTTTTCAGAAGTTTTTATGGTTTTCTAGGGGTTTTCATGGTTTTTAGGGTTTTTTACATTTTCATGGATTTTTAGGGGGTTTTTTAGGTTTTTTATGTTTTTCTGGGTGTGTAGGGTTCTTAGAGAATTTTGAGGGGTTATAGGTGTTTTCAAGGGTTTTTTAGGTTTTTAGGGTTTTCAAGGGTTTAAGGTTTTTTTTTATTTTAGGTTTTTTTTATATTTTTAGGTTTAAAATGATTTTTAGAGTTTTAAACATTTTTAGGGGTTTTAAGGGGTTTTAGAGTCTTTAGTGGTTTTTAGGGGATTTATGTTTTTTTAGGTTTTTAAGGGTTTTAAGGGATTTTATGGGTTTCAGTAGTTTTTCATATTTTTAGGGGTTTTTTAGGTTTTCATTAATTTTGGGGGATTTTTAGGATTTTTATGTTCTTTAGGGTTTTTAGGGTTTTTATAGATTTTGAGGGTTCTTAGGGTTTTTATGTTTTTAGGGTTTTTTAGGGTTTTTTGGGTTTTAATGGGTTTTAAGGTTTTTAATTTTTTTAATGTTTATAGAGGTTTTAAGGTTTTTTAGAGTTTTTAGTGGGTTTTTATGGGATTTTTATAGATTTTAGATGTTTTTATAGTTTTCAGGGTTTTTAGGGGTTTTCACGTTTTCCTAGATTGTTAGGGTTTCTTTGGTTTTTTATGGTTTTTAGGGATTTTAAGGTTTTTAGGTATTTTGAGGGTTTTTAGGGTTTTCCGGGGTTTTAGGGTTTTTCCGGAGCTTTTTGTGTTTTTGGGGTTTTCAGGGTTTTTAGGGTACTTTTGGGTTTTCATTGTTTTTTAGTTTTTCAAAGTTTTTATGGTTTTTTGGTGTTTTTATAGTTTTTAGTGGGTTTTCAGGGCTTTTAGTATTTTTTACGTTTTCATTGATTGTTAGGGTTTTTTGGATTTTTATAGTTTTTAGGGACTTTTTGGGTTTTTTAAGTTTTTTAGGGTTTAAATTTTTTAAGAGTTTTTTATAGATTTTAGGGGTTTTAATGGTTTTTATAGTTTTTAGTGGGTTTTAAGGTTTTTATGGGTTTTTAGGGTTTTTAAGGGTTTTTATGGTTTTCAGGGTTTTTTTTAGGATTTTAGGGTTTTTTATGTTTTCATGGATTTTTAGTTTTATTTTTTCTTTTAGTGTTTTTAGGTTTTTTAGATATTTTGAGGGTTTTATGGTTTTTGAAGGTTTTTAGGGGTTTTAAAGGTTTTTAAGGTCTTTTGAGTTTTTAGTTTTTTTGAGTTTTTAGGGTTTTTAAGGTCTTTTTCTATGAAAATATAAAGTATATATATATAAGGAAGATGAATTACAAAAAAAGTCACCCAAGGGTGAAACCAAGCAGGCCAAAACACATGCCTATTGCCTCTTTTTCTGCTACTATTAGCTATTGTATTGTTGCCTTTGAGGGAAATTCAATGCTGAATGTTTTGGGAAGACATGGGCTAGATTCTTTTGTTTATCTCAATTGGAAGGAACATAATTCTCATTTCCATGGTTCACCTCATCATGGTGTTAGCTATTTGTGGATTAAGCTAGATTCTACCATTCGTTCAAGGCTTTATTATTAGAAGCAGTTTCTGGATATCTTCTCTAATCAGAAGTTGGTCTGAAGATGGAATTTTTTGAATTATTTTCTTCTCAATGATAGCTAGTGGGACCTTATCTGTGTTTATTTTCTGGAGTTTGTTGCTCATTATGTGGGGTGGATGGGGCTTGGGTCGTTTTTTCTCCTTGTTTGGTATGCGGGGTTGCTGTGTGAAGGTTGCAGGAGGTGTTTCTGGTCTGGTGCTTGGTTACTCTTTGCAATATTCTTGCTGGATGGGCAAGGTGTTTCAACAGGTTCCTATGTAGTGGTTTCCTACGGGGTGGTTGCTGGTTTTTAGTTTGGCGGGCTATTGGTTAGACTGGGGGGGGTGCTTTCAGTTTTATCTGCTACTGGTCGGGGTTTCTGGAATTTTTTGGCTTGTAGTGGTAGGTACAAGAAGGTTGTTTTTCGTGGTCCCTATTGTTTTCTTATCATGGAGACTGTTTTTGAGGTTGTGGATGGATCGGTTGAAGTGGTGGAGGATGTTTGGGGTTTTGTGTAGTTTGTTTGGAGGGTTGTAGGTTGATAGTCTAGAGCTACTCCATGTGTTTTTGGTTCTTCTTGGACTTAGTGCACAGGTGGTTGTGGTGGGGATATTTGTTGGTGTTTGGATGGGACTGGTCAAGTGCAGGCTGTTTCCTATAGGCATTTTCTTCTGGCAGTTAGGTGGGTTGGATGCAAGTGGTTCGCTGATACTGTGTGTGGGCCTTGGTGATGCCTACTGGAGTTTGGGGTGGGTTTCGATGGGTGGATGCATGCTGGGTCAAGGGATCTCTGGGCTTGGGAGGATCAGATGATACTATTGGGTGGGTGTTGGGGGTGTGTGAGTGAGTGCAGGTACTGTGTGTGCGTGCATGTGTGTGTGTTTGATTGGTGGTTTCATGTGTGCATGTGTGCATGTGTTGCTTGTTACGGGCGCTATCTTCTGGGGTGTTATCCTTGCTTGGGATTCCCTTGATGAGATTCATCTTGGTTGCTCGTTGTCTTGGTGTTTAGTGTTTTTGTGTCTCTTTGATGGTTCGTGGAGGATTTTTGTTGGGATTCTGAGCTGCTGGAGGCTAGTTGTCATGATTTTGGTGGCTATTTGGTGGTGCTCATTGTAGTGTTGTTCCTTATGGTTTCCTCGTGTGATCTACTGCGGTGGTTCTGGATCCATGTTTTCTCCTGACTCCAAGTGGCTCGTCTTTCTTGGTGGTATTGGCTTCCCCTATATGGGAAACCGACTTTGAGTGGCATTGTGCTTTCATTCATTTGTCTTGTATGTTTTTTATAGTAACCCTTGTGTATTCCTTTGGGTTGTTTTGTTTTCTCTTTATTTTCCCAAGCCTCATTCCTTTTGTTTTGGGTTATCTTGGCTTCATCCCATGGGTGATTGTTTGTAATTAATCTTTCGTTTATTATATACATGTTTTATTTTCCTTTTAGAAAAAATGAGGGCCAAAATACAATGTCCAAAGGCCAAGCAAGAAATATAGGAACAAAAACCAAGTAGCCAAAAGGTGAAGAAGCCCAAAACCCACACGAAGCCAACAACACAGAGTTAGGAAGTCGGCACCACAAATAATGCATGAGCCTATAGAATTTGAACTAGGAAAAAGAAAAAGAGAATGTGGGCCAAGAAAATGAAAGCCAATAGCTAGAGCACAAGCTCATCCATAACAACAGACACTGCAACCATAACTAGATGGACCCGAAGTAATTTCCATCACCAAGGAACATCATAGTTAGAACATCGAATATGGCAGCAAGCAGCATGCAAGCAGTAAGACACCACAATATCAAATAAGAAGGCCACAAGGAGGACCAAACATGATCCATGCATACAAGCCTCAAAGTACCAGTAGAATTAACCGTAACAACATCTTGTAGCGAAGAATGCAACCAAGAAGCACCACTAAGGCCATAAGGAGGCCCAATCACACACACACACACACACACATCGACGCACTCACGTACACACAATGATTTTTAATATTTTTTAGATTTTTTGACTTTTTAGGGGTTTTAGGTTTTTAGTGGGTTTTTATTGGTTTTATGGGTTTTTAAGGTTTTAATGTTTTTATGGGTTTCAAGGGTTTTTCAGGGTTTTTAAGGTTTTTACGTTTTCATAAATTTTTATGGGATTTTAGGATTTTTATGGGTTTGGGGTGTTTTTAAGGTTTTAAGAGATTCTTAGGGATGTTTAGGGTTTTTCCGGGATTTTTTTGGGTTTTAAAGTTTTTTAGAGTTTTTAGGGTCTTTTGGGGTTTTAGGGTTTTTTCAGTTTTTTAGGGGTTTTAAGGTTCTTTAAATTTTTTTAACATTTTAGAGGCTTTAAGGGTTTTTAGAGTTTTTAGTGGTTTTTTTAGGTTTTTATGGGATTTTAAGGTTTTTAGGTGTTTTTATTACTTCATGGGTTTTTAGGGTTTTTAATTATTTTTATCTATTCATGGATATTAAAGATTTTCTATGATTTTATGATATTTTTGGGTTTTATGGTTTTTAGGGTTTTAGGGTCTTTTGGGTTTTTAGGGTTTTTGAGTATTTATGGGTTTTTAAGGGTCTTTAGAGGTTTTTAACATTTTAGGTGTTTTATGTGATTTTGGAGTTTTTAGTGATTTTTTTAGGGTTTTTATAGACCTTTAGGGTTTTTAAGGTTTTAGGGGGTTTTATGGTTTTCAGGGTTTTTATGGGTTTTAACATCTTCATGGATTTTTATGAATTATTTTGTCTTTGTATTATTTTAAAGGTTTTTCAGGGGGTTTTCGGGTTTTCCAGATTTTTAGGGTCATTTTGGGTTTTTAGGGTTTTTTTGAGTTTTTTTTTGGATTTTTAATGTTTTTTATAATTTTATAAGATTTTAAGTGTTTAAAGGGATTTTAAATTTTTTAGTGGTTTTTAGAGCTTTTATGGGGTTTTAGTGGTTTTATGGTTTTAAGGAAGTTTCCGGGGTATTTATGGTTTTTTATGTTTTCATTGATTTTTAGGGAGGTTTTAGAAATTTTATATGTTTTAAGGTTTTTTAGTGATTTTAAGGCGTTTTAGGATATTTAGGGGTTTTTAGGCTCTTTTGGGTTTTTCAGTTTTTCTAGTTTTTTAGGGTTTTAAGGTTTTTTTAGTGTTTTTAAACATTTTTAGGGGTTTAAAAGGTTTTTAGAGTTTTTAGTGGTTTTTTAGGGTTTTTATGAGTTTTTAGGGTTTTTATGGTTTTTAGGGGTCTTTATTGTTTTTTCAGGGTTTTTAGGGTTTTTTTTACATTTTCATTGACTTTATGGATTTTTTAGGATTTATGTGGTTTTAGGGTTTTTATGGGTTTTAGGTATTTTAAGGGGTTTGAGGGTTTTCCGTTATTATGGTTTTAAAAAAAAATTAGGGTCTTTTTGTGTTTTTAGGGTCTTTTTATTATTTTAAGGTTTTATGGTTTTTTATAGTTTCTTTAGAGTTTTTAGGGGTTTTAAGGATTTTTAGAGTTTTTAGTGGGTTTTTCGGGGTTTTTATGATTTTTTAAGGTTTTAAGGTTTGTTTGAGTTTTTTAGTGTTTTAAGGTTTTGTAGAGTTTTTTTGGGGTTTAAAGGGGTTTTAGAGTTTTTATAGGTTTCTAGGGTTTTATGGGTTTTAAAGGATTTTAAGGTTTTTAGGGGGTTTATGGTTTTTAGGATTTCTTCACGGTTTTTAGGGTTTTTTATGTTTTCATGGATTTTTTTCTGTTTTTTAGAATTTTTACATATTTTAGGGGGTTTTAGATTTTTTAGTGGTTTTTAGGGTTTTTAGGGGGTTTTAGGGTTTTTTATGGTCTTTTAGGTTTTTAAGGTTTTTTTGAATTTCTTAGTGTTTTTAAGGGTTTTTATAGTTTTTAACATTTTTAGGGGTTTTAAGGGTTTTTAGAGTTTTAGTGGTTTTTAGGGTTTTTATGGGCATTAGGGTTTGTAAGTTTTTCAGAGATTCTTATAGTTTTCAATGGTTTTATGGGTTTAGTGTTTTTTACATTTTCATGGACTTTTTTGGATTTTTTAGATTTTTATGGTTTTTAGGGTTTTTTGGGTTTTTATCGGTTTTTAAGGGTTTTTAGGGTTTTTCGGGGATTTTTAAGGTTTTTAGGGTCTTTTGGATTTTTTGGGTATTTTTTGAGTTTTCTAGGGTTTTTAAGGTTTTTTAGAGTTTTTTAAGGTTTTTAGGGGTTTTAATGGTTTTTAGAGTTTTTAGTGTTTTTAGTGGTTTTAGTGATTTTATGGGTTTTTTAGGGTTTTTAAGGTTTTTGGGGATTTATGGTTTTTAAGGGGTTTTAGTGTTTTTAGTGTTTTTATGTTTTCATGGTTTTTTAAGGATTTGGGGGGTTTAGGGTTTTTCAAGGTTGTTAGGTTTTTTAAAATTTTATTGTTTTTTGAGTCTTTTAGGGTTTGAGGTTTTTTATAATTTTTTTATGTTTTAGGGGTTTAAAGGGTTTTTAGAGTTTTTAGTGGTTTTTATAGTTTTTATGGGTTTTTAGGTTTTTTTTACATTTTCATAGATTTTAAGGGTGGTTTTTTATGATTTTTATGGTTTTTAGGGATTTTTATGGTTTTTATGGATTTCGAGGGGTTTAGGGGTTTTCATGGTTTTAGAGAATTTTTTGGTTTTTAGGTGTTTTTTTTTGAGTTTTTTTAGGGTTTTAAGGTTTTTTTGAATTTTTTAACGTTTTTAGGGGTTTTGTGGGTTTTTGTGTTTTTAGTGATTTTTATGGGATTTTAGTGTTTTTAAGGTTTGTGTAGGTTTTTTGGTTTTAAGGGGGTATTTAGGGTATTTAGGTTTTTTTAAAATTTCAAGTATTTTAGGGTCTTTTTAGGATTTTTGTGGTTGTGATGGGGTTTTTTGTGGATTTTGAAGATTTTTAGGGGTTTTGAGTGGTTTATAGGGTCGTAGGGTCTTTAGTGTATTTTTAGGTTTTTATTTTTTTATATCTTTTTTAGGGTTTCTAAGTTTTTTAAGAGTTCTTTAACACTTTTAAGGGTTTTAAGGGTTTTTAGAGTTTTTAGGATTTTATGGGTTTTAAAGGGTTTTAGGGGGTTTTTATGGTTTTCTAGGGTTTTTAGAGCTTTTAAATTTTCATGGAATTTTTTGGCGTTTTTTCGAATTTTGTGGGTTTTTAGAGTTTTTTCAAGGTTTTAGGAATTTTGAGGTTTTTAGGGCTTTTCGGGGTTTTTAGGGGTTTTCAGGGTTCTTAGGGTCTTTTTGGACTTTTGTGGGTTTTTTTGAGTTTTTAGGGGTTTTATGGTTTTTGGAGTTTTTTTTAACATTTTTAGGGGTTTAAATGGTTTTTAGAGTTTTTAGTGGTTTTATGGTTTTTATGGGTTTTAATATTTTTATGGTTTTTAGTGGGTTTTCAGGGTTTTCAGGGTTTTTAATGTTTTTATGTATTTTTAGGGGCTTTTAATGATTTTTATGGTTTGTAGGGTTTTTAGGGTATTTAGGGGTTTTTAGAGTTTTTAGGGTTTGTTAGGGTTTTGGGGGGGGGTTTTAGGATTTTTATGGTCATTTATGGTTTTTAGTGTTTTTTTTTAGTTTTTTAGGGTTTTAAGGATTTTTAGAGTTTTTTAAACGTTTTAGGGGTTTTAAGGGATTTTAGAGTTTTTAGTGGTTTTTAGGGTTTTTATAGGTTTTTTGGTGTTTTTTTTTGTTTTTAAGGGGATTTTTATTGGTTTTAGTGGTTTTTACGTTTTCATGGAATTTAGGTGTTTTTTAGGATTTTGATTGTTTTTAGGGTTTTTTTAGGGTTTCTTAGGGCAAGGAAGATGCGAGGGTCGGGCTATTCCCGCCCCCCCCCCCCCCCCAAATTTATTAGAAAGAAAAAAGAGACTCAGCAGACAAGGGAGGGGAGGGGTCAATCAACCCAAACCCAAAAACCCTTAACGAAACAAGAAAAAAGACCCAAAAAAAGAAAAATCAAGAACGAAAAAAGAAAACATGCAAAATAAAATAGCCACCACCATCATCCAGTGTCAACCAGCTCACAGCTAACCAACAACCAGTATCCAAACTCAAATAGCAATCCACATCCAGCAGCAGCGCAACCATAAACCACAGCTTCAGGGTGTTTAGGGGTTTATGGGGTTTGATAGTTTTTACAGTCTTTTTGGTTTTTTGTATTTTTTTGAGTTTTTTATGGATTTTATGGGTTTTTAAAAAAATTGACTTTTTAGGGGTTTTATGGGTTTTTTGAATTCTTAGCGGCTTTTGGAGTTTTATGATTTTTTAGGGTATTTATGGTTTTTTGGAGTTTTTATGGTTTTTAGGGTTTCTTTTAGTGTATTTATGGTTTTATGTTTTAAGGGGTTTTTAGGGGTTTTATAGGATTCTTATAGATTATAAGGTTTTAAGGGATTTTGAGGGTTTTTAGTGTTTCTCAAGGGGTTTAGTGTTTTTAGGGTTTTTCTGTGTTTTTAGGGCCTTTTGGGTTTTTAGGGGTTTTTTGAGTTTTTTTAGTAGTTGAAGGTTTTTTAGAGTATTTTTAATGTTTCTTGGGGTTTTAATGTTTTTTAGAGATTTTAGTGGTTTTAGGGGTTTTAGGCGTTTTTATGGGTTTCAGGGTTTTTAGGGATTTTGAGGGTTTTTTGGGGAGTGGTTTTTAGGGGTTTTCTTGGTTTTTAGGGTCTTTTGGGTTTTTAGGTTTTTTTAGTTGTTTAACATTCATAAGGTTTTTTAGAGTTTTTAAACATTTTTAGGGGTTTAAAGGCTTTTTAGTGTTTTTAGTGGGTTTTTAGAGTTTTTATGGGGTTTTAGGATTTATTAATGTTTTTAGGTATTTTATGGTTTTCAGGGTTTTTAGGGTTTTTTACGTATTCATGGATTTTTAGGGGGGGTTTTATTTTTAAGGTTTTTATGGATTATTAAGGTTTTTAGATATTTTTGGGGGTTTTCTAGGTTTTTTAGTTTTTTAAGGTTTTTATAGGTTTTAGGGACTTTTGTATTTTTAGGGATTTTTTGAGTTTTTATGTTTTTTAGGGGTTTTATGGTTTTTAAGGGGTTTTTATAGTTTTTTAGGGTTTCTTACATTTTCATAGATTTTTAGGGATTTTTAGGATTTTTATGGTTTTTAGGTTTTTTAGGGTTTTTAGGGATTATGGGGGTGTTTTGGTTTTTGAGAGTTTTTAATGGTTTTGAGTGTTTTTTCAGATTTTTAGGGTCTTTTGGGGTTTTGGGGTTTTTTTTTGATTTTTTAGAGTTTAGAAGTTTTTTTGAGTTTTTTAACATTTTTAGGTGGTTTAAGCGTTTTTTTATTTTTAGGGGGTTTTAGGGTTTGTATGGTTTTTTAGGGTTTTTTAATGTTTTTAGTGGTTTTTATGATTTAAAGGGGTTTTAAGGGTTTTTTTTTGGGTTTTTTACATTTTCATGGATTTTTAGCAGTTTTTTAGGATTTTTATGGTTTTTATGGTTTTTAGGGATTTTGAGGGTTTTTAGGGTTCTTAATGTATTTTAGAATTTATTTACGCTTTTAAGGGTTTTAAGGGTTTTTTGAGTTTTTTATGGTTTTTATGCTTTTGAGGGGGTTTTTAGAGTTTTTAGGGTTTTTATATTTTCATTGATTTTTAGGGTCTTTTTAGGATTTTATGGGGTTTAGGGTATTTTGTGTATTTAGGGATTTTGAGTGGTTTTCACGGTGGTTTTCAAGGGAGTTTTAGTGTTTTTAGGTTTTTTAGGGTTTTTTGGGTTTTTTTTTTGGGGGGGGGGGGGGTTATGGTTTTTTTTATTTTTTAGGGGTTTTATGGTTTTTAGAGATTTCTGACATTTTTAGGGTTATTAAACATTTTTAGTGTTTTTAGTGGTTCTTAAGGTATTTATGGTTTTTTAGGATTTCTTAAGGTTTTTACGTTTTGATGGGTTTTAGGGGTTTTTTAAGAATTTATGGTTTTTTGGGTTTTTTAGGATTTTTAGGGATTAAGGTGGTTTTTAGGGTTTTTAAAGGGGTTTTGTGTTTTTGGGTTATTCAGGTTTTTCAGCGCCTTTTGGGGTTTTTAGGGGGTTTTAAATTTATAGGGTTTCTACAGGTTTTTAGAGTTTTTAAAGATTTTAGTGCCTTTAAGGGGTTTTAGTGGGGTTTTAGGGGTTTTATGGTTTTTTAGGTTTTCAATGTTTTTATGGTTTTCAGGGGTTTTTCAGGGTTTCTAGGGTTTTTTACACTTTCATGGATTTTTAGGTTTTTTTAGGTTTTATGGTATTTGGGTTTTTTGGGTTTTTTGGGATTTTGAGGCTTTTATGGTTTTGATTGGGTTTTTAGGTTTTTTAGGGTTTTCACGATTTTTATGGTCTATTTGTGTTTTTAGGGTTTTTAAGGTTTTTTTGAGTTTTTTAACATTTTTAGTGTTTTATAGGGTTATTTGAGTTTTTGGCTATTTTTTTGGTTTTTTGGGTTTTTAGGGTTTTTTAAGTTTTTAGGAATTTTTATGGTTTTAAAGATTTTTTGGGGGTTTGGGGTTTTTAGATTTTTTCAGGGTTTTTATGGTCTTTTGGGGTTTTCATTTTTTTATTTTTAGGGATTTTAAGGTATTTTAGTTATTTTTCATTTTTTAGGGGATTGAAGGGTTTTAGAGTTTTTTTGTGGGTTTTTAGGGTTTTTATGGGTTTTTAATGTTTTTAGGGTTTATTACGTTTTCATGGATTTTTAGGGGTTTTTTAGGCATTTTATGGGTTTTAGGGTTTTTTAGCATTTTTAGGGATTTTGAAGATTTTCAGGGTTTTTCAGAGGTTTTTAGGGTTTTTCAGGGTTTTTAGGTTCTTTTTCGGTTTTTAGGTGTTTTTTTTGAGTTTTATAGGGTTTTAAATTTTTTGATAGTTTTTTAAAGTTTTAAACGGTTTTTAAGTTTTATAGTGGTTTTTAGGGATTTTTAAGGTTTTTATAGGGTTTTATGGTTTTCAGGGTGATTTTAGGATTTTTAGGGGTTTAAAGCTTTCATTTATTGGTATATTTTTTTAGGATTTTTTTTGGATTTTAGGGGTTTTATGGTTTTTAATGATTTTTTGGATTTTTAGGTGTTTGAGGGGTGTTTAGGTTTTTTCAAGGATTTTGGCTCTTTTTGTGTTTTTATGGTTTTTTGAGTTTTTGGGGGTTTTAACGTTTTTTTGAGTTTTTTAACATTTTTCTGGGTTTTGATGTATTTTAGAGTTTTTAGTGGTTTTAGTTGTTTTTAGGATATTTATGGGTCTTTAGGGTTTTTATGGTTTTTAGGGGGGTTTTCGTGTTTTTAGGGGTTTTTACGTTTTCATGAATTTTCCAGGGGTTTTTTGGATTTTTATGGTTTTTTTTGTTTTTTTAGGGATTTTGATTGTTTTTAGGGTTTTTAGGGGGTTTTAGTGTTTTAGGGGTTTTCAGAGTTTTTAGGGTCTTTTGGGTTTTTTTAAAGGAAAATAGAACGTAGTATATATCAAAAGGAAAGGAATTGAAGTACAAACTAGTCACCCAAGGGTGAACCAATGGCCCAAAGGCCACCACCAAAGCAGCCACAAGCACTCACAACCACACCCATCCCACAACATATCAAAACATCAATTCGAACCATCCCCACATGCTCCTAGCATCACCTCCCAGTCTCCCTCTAACTGAAGCCCCCCATACAAACTTCTAGCATCCTGATCTAGCAGCCATACCAACAACATCACACCCCCATTCAAACATCACACCCCATCAAGCAACCGCTCATTCGACTTCAACAGAATGAAGCCCAGCTCCAAGCAGGACAACCCCTGCACCAGCGTCTACTAAATAAAGCCCAAGTAGACCTAGAAAACCAAACCCAGCACCCAGCTTCAGCAACTAATGTCCAGCTCCGAAACTTCAGCAGCACGAGAACCACATCAACGCCCAAAACACCACCAACACCCAGTAACTAGTAGCCTCCCCAATACCCAACACTACACCCCTAGCAACACCAGATCTCCAACTGCAAACCCCTAACTCTAGCATAAAAATCCATCTCCTAGCCTCCCTTCACCTTTAAAATATTTCGACCACACTTCCACCAAAAAATCACACGCCGAAATGGACCAAAAGATCCAAAACCGATCCACCACAAGAAACAGAATGCCCCACAGGAGTAGCCATCCACATTGAACTGAACCTCATAGAAAATCCAAAAGACTCAAGCCCCACTGCACCAACATCAAGATCAAGAAAATCAGGATGAAACCATGAGCACCCACCACTTAGAACCCCGGAATATCCACTATAAAAACAGTGACCAATAGAACCACCTATCAAAACTGAACATAGATAGCCAATGGTAAACAAACAGACATGACCTTTGAAGAAGCAACCAACGATGAGAAACCATCCAGAGCAGTGAAACCATACCCATTGCCGAATGATGAAGCTTCACCGACCGATACCCAGGAGGCACTAATGAGAACGAAGCAGATGAGGAGCCCAACGACGACCCACATGAATAGAGACAATCCAACCCACGAACCCCTCGGACCATGAACCTTGATCCTTGCAATTACTGATAGAAGCATGTCGGCAGACGGAACCCACTGTTATGGTCATGAAGATCCATGACCACAAAATCCACATCGAGACACAATCAAGAAAAGATGTCAATACCATGTGCAACTATCGTATGAATGGAAACACGCCACCCCACCCGCACGACATACCACTAACCATCTCCTCAAAGATTGATATTTAAAGCTGGCAAGACTATAAAACACACAGTCACCCACCAAAACATCCCTCCACCACACGGTAAACCCGCAGAACCGCCCTCCACTGCACAATAATGCCGCAAACTTCCTTTTGCTGCAAGGAAAGCTGAAAACCCAGGACAAGCAATAAATTATAGCCTCCACACCAAGACCCAGAAACCCAGGCACCGACGCAGACTTCCAAGCAACCACACCTTCACCAAAAACCCGTGACTAGAAATCATGAGCCAGTTGACCATGAGCATCCCCAAGCCAAAAGGAAGATCCCAAATAGCATGGACAACCATCAAAAAACGTTCAGAAAAATCCACAATGACCAAGAACCTTTGAAGCTGGGAAAACCCCAGGAAATCCTAGTTCCAAATCACAGTAGTAGACTACCGCAAACAAGGGGCTCTTGAGAGTTTCGAGCTCAATAGAGAACACCCTTCCACATGTGGTTTTTAGGATCTTTTTGGATTGTTAGTGTTTTTTTTGAGTTTTTTATGGGTTTAAAGGTTTTTTAGAGTTTCTAATCCTTTTTAGTGGTTTTAAGGGTTTAACATTTTTAGTGGGTTTCTAGGGTTTTTATTGGTTTTTAGGTTTTTTTAATTTTTTTATGAGTCTTTATGGTTTTCAGTGGTTTTCTAGGGTTTTTACATTCTCATGTTTTTTATATGTTTTTAAGAATTTTTATGGTATTAGGGATTTTTTAGGGTTTTTAGGGATTTTGAGGGTTTTTATGGGTTTTTGGGGATTTTTTGTGTTTTTAGGGTCATTTTGTGTTTTTAGGGTATTTTTCAGTTTTTATAGGGTTTAAAGGTTTTTTCGAGTTTTTTAACATTTTGGGGGGTTTAAAAGATTTTTAGAGTTTTTAGTGGGTTTTATGGTTTTTATGGGTTTTTAAGGTTTTTAGGGGTTTTATGGTTTTCAGTGGTTTTTCCAAGTTTTTAGGGTTTTGTACCTTTTCATGGAGTTTTAGGGGTTTTTAGGATTTTTATGGTTTTTTTGGTTTTGTTGGGATTTATAGGGTTTTAGGGGTTTGTAGGGGATTTCAAGGGTTTTAGGGTTTTTATGGATTTTAAGGGTTTTTAGGGTCTTTTGGGGGTTTTAAGGTTTTCTAGAGTTTTTAGGCAAGGAAGATGCGACGGTCGGGCTATTCCCGGCCCCCCAAAATTTATTAGAAAGAATAAGAGACACCACAGACAAGGGAGGGGAGGGGTCGAACGACCCACACCCAAAAACCCCTTACAACCCACGCCAAAAAAAAACAAAAAAGAAAAGAAGCAAAACAAACCCAAACAAAAAACAAAACACCAAGCAGCAACCAACATCATCCACAACATCAACCAGCATCCAGTAGCTCACCACCAAGCAGAAACCAGCCTCCAAACTTACCAACTCCAGCATCCAGCATAGTCCAGCCATCACCGCCACAACATCGCTTAGCATCATCTCCAACATCATCACCCGTCCAACCAGAACAAGCATCCCACAGCACCAACAAGCCTCCAGACCTCAGTAACTCTTCTTCCCTAACATCAACTAGCACAAGAGGATGCCCACTACCAGCATCACGGCCAAGCCAGCCAACAGCATTCCCATTATGTAAGTCAAAAGCACCCAGCCATTCCACTTTCATCGAACACCAAGCAACACCACTATACCAAAATTCCTGCACCCACCACCTCCACTCGAAGGAAGTGGTGGGCAAAGTCCAGCAGCTCATCATCCAGCAACTCAGTAACCGACCAGAAATCAGCAGCAAGTTATTATGGGAACAAAAACCAGCAGTAAACATCATATAGCAACTCAGAACCCAGCAAACAGAATTTACTGACCAGACCAAATCCAGAATCCCATCAAAAACAGAAAAAAATACCCACCAGCACCCACGCCTAACCACAATCCGCAACATCCTCAACACCTTAAACACATCAAACAGTAGAAACCACAGTACAAAAACAAACCATCCGCATTTCAAGAACACACAAACCAGCAACTCAAAATGAACAGAACACAACATGTTCAAACCTTCATCAGCAGTAATCGCCAAGGACAAGATATTTGAACCATAAATGCAAACCTGCATCTTTGCCTTAAACAGCCACCAATCCATAGTAGCAGCGAGAATCAAATTCCAAGATTTGACACATAAACACGTACACCATTTAAGAGCATCCAGCCCCAGCTCAATGATGCTGAGACCCACCACATCATGGCTCCTCGAGAATCCGGGACCGAAAAGAATAGACGAGTAGCGAGGCCTCACCTTAGGAGGAGCAGATACCAGATCCGTTGAAACCAAAGCAAGTCGTTGCAGAGTCAAGTCAACGCCGCCCTTGCCAGATCCTCCCAGTGCAGATATGAGAAGTGGAATCCCAAAGTTGATCGCAACGGCAAGATCCGTTGTCCACACATCCAGATCCATCAATATTGAAGTCGAAGCAGAACAGCTAATGCCATAGGAAGAAACACCACCAAAGACCGACGCCGCCGAGAGCTTCCAAGAACCTCCACCGTCGAGGAACAACACCGCACCCCAATGCGAGCCGCAACTAACCAGCCAATACGCATCACGAACAGACTGGTTATATAAGTTTTTAGTGATTTTTGATGGTTTTATGAGTTTTGGTGTTTTTAAGGGTTTTTAAGGGTTTTATGGTTTTCAAGGGTTCTTTTATGGTTTTTATGGGTCTTTATGTTTTCATGGATTTTTATGGGGTGTTTAAAATTTTTATGGTTTTTAGGGTTTTTAGGGATTCTGAAGGTTTTTAAGATTTTTCTAGGTTTTTTAGGGGTTTTAGGGTTTTAGGTCCTTTTAAGGTTTTTTAAATATTTTGAACATTTTTAAGGGATTTAAGGTTTCTTATAAATTTTACCTGTTTTAGAGTTTTTAGAGTATTTTAGGAATTTTTAATGTTTTTAGGGGTTTATGGTTTTGAGTGGTTTTTCAATGTTTTTAGGGTTTTTTACGTTTTCATGGATTTTAGGGGTTTTTAAATATTTTTATGGTTTTTAGTTTTTTAGGGTGTTTATAAGTTTTGACGGTTTTTAGGGTTTTTAGGGTTTTTAGGGTATTTGGGGTGTTTAGAGTTTTTTTGAGTTTTTTAGGGTTTCTAAGGGTTTTTTAATTTTTTAGGTGTTTAAAGGGTATTTAGTTTTTTAGTGGGTTTTTTAGGGTTTTTTAGGTTTTTATGGTTTTGTGTGGTCTTTAAGAGAATTTAGGGTTTTTTACATTTTTTACTATTTTTTTTGGTTTTTTGGGTTTTTAGGGATTTTGAGGGTTTTTAAGGTTTTTTAGGTGGTTTTAGGGTTTTTAGTGTTTTCATGGTTTTTTGAGTCTTTGGGGTTTTTAGGGCTTGGATCGTTTTTGGTTTTTTTAATATTTTTTATCATTTTTTGGAGTTTATAGGGTTTTTAGATTTTTTTTAGTGGTTTTTAGGGTTTTATGGGGTTTTAGGTTTTTTTTGGTTTTTTGGGGTTTTTGTGGTTGTTAATGGTTTTTCAGTGTTATTAGTATTTTTATGTTTTCATGGATTATTATGTTTTTTATGTTTTTAGGGGTTTTAGAGTTTTTATGGGGTTTATGGTCATTTTTTGGTTTTTAGGTGTTTTTTGAGTGTTTTTTGTGTTTTTTGAGGTTTTAAGGTTTATTAGATTTTTTTAACGTTTTTAGTGGTTTTAAGGGTTTTTAGTGGTTTAAAGGGTTTTTAGATTTTTTAGTAGGTTTTGGGGGGTTTTATGGGGTTTAGGTTTTTTTGGATTTTTAGGGATTTTTATGGATTTCAGGGTTTTTTTAGGGTTTTTTTGGATTTTGTGGATTTTTAGGGGTTTTTCATAATTTTTTTGGTTTTTAGGTTTTTTAGGGTTTTTAGGGATTTGGGGTTTTTAGGGTCTTTTAGGGTTTTTTGGGTTTTTAGGGGTTTTTAGGGTTTTTAGGTTCCTTTTGAGATTTTTGGAGTTTTTTTAGTTTTCTTGTGGTTTTAAGGGTATTTAGAGTTTTTAGTGGGTTTTAGGGTTTTTATGGTGCTTTAGGGTTCTTAAGTTTTTTAGGGGTTTTGTGGTTTCAAGGGGTTTTCAGGGTTTTTAAGGTTCTTTACATTTTCATGTATTCTTAGGGGTTTTTTAGGTTTTTTATGGTTTTTAGATATTTTGAGGGTTTTTAATGTTTTTAGGGGTTTGGGGGTATTTATGGTTTTTTAGGGTTTATAGGGCCTTTTTGGGTATTTAGGGTTTTTTTATATTTTTAGGTGTCTTATGGTTTTTAGATTTTTTAAACTTTTTTAGGGATTTTAAGAGTTTTCTGAGTTTTTAGTGGGTTTTTTGGTGTTTTTATGGGTATTTTGGGTTTTAAATGTTTTTTAGGGATTTTTACATTTTCATGGACTTTTAGTGGTTTTCTTGGATTTTTATGGTTTTTAGGGTTTTTCAGGAGTTTCCAGGAGATTTTAGGGTTTTTAAAGGTTTCTATGGTCTTTTGGGGTTTTTAGGGTTTCTTTTTTGAGTTTTTAGGATTTATGAGGTCTTTAAGAATTTTGTAAGGTTTTATGGGATTTAATGGTTTTTAGAATTTTTAGTGGTTTGTAGGGTTTTTATAGATATTTAGTGTTTTTAAGGGTTTTAATGGTTTTTATTGTTTTAAGGGGTTTTTATGGTTTTTAGGGATTCTTACATTTTAATCAATTTTTAGGGATTTTCAGGAATTTTATGGTTTTTAGTGTTTTTTAGGGTTTTATGGAATTTGAGGATTTTTAGTGTTTTGAGTGGTTTTTTAGTGTTTTAGGGTCCTTCTGGGGTTTGAGGGATTTTTTTAAGTTTTTAAGAGTTTTTTTGGTTTTTTAGATTTTTTTAACGTTTTTAGGATATTTAAGAGTTTGTATAGCTTTTAGTTGTTTTATGGGTTTTATAGGTTTTTAGGGTTTTTTTATTTTTTAGCTGGTTTTGTGGTTTTTAGGGATTTTCAAGGATTTTTTTTTCATTAATTTTTTGTGGTTTTTTAGGATTTTTTTTGGGTTTTAGGATTTTTATTATTTTTAATGATTTAAAGGGTTTCTAAGGTTTTCATGGGTTTTCATGGAATTTAGTGTCTTTTGGGGTTTTGGGGTTTTTTTCTCTATTTTTTAGGGTTTTTAGGGTTTTTTAGAGTTTTTTTAACGTTTTTAGGGGTTAAAGGGTTTTTATAGATTTTAGTGTTTTTTAGGTTTTTATGGGTTTTTAGGGTTTTCTAAGGTTTTTAGGGGTTTTTATGGTTTTTCTCAGTTTTTAGGTATTTTTATTACTTGAGGGATTTTTAGGGGTTCTTTAAGATTTTTTTTGGTTTTTAGGATTTTTATTGATTTTGACGAGTTTGGGGTTTTTCTGGGGTTTCTTGGTTTTTAGGGTCTTTTGGGTTTTTAGGATTTTTATGAGTTTTTTAGTGTTTTTAATGTTTTTTAGATATTTTAATGCTTTTATAGGTTTTAAAGGTTTTTAGAGTTTTTAGTGGGTTTTAGTGTTTGTATGGGGTTTTAGGGTTTTTTAATGTTTTATGGTTTTTTTAAAGCATTTCAACGTTTTTGAGGGATTTAAGGTTTTTTAGAAATTTTAGAGGTTTTAGGGTTTTTATGGGATTTTAGATTTTTTTATAGTTTTTAGGGGTTTTATATTTTTTAGGGGGGTTTTAGTGTTTTTAGGGTTTTTCACATTTTCATGGATTTTTGGGTTTTTTAAATATTGTTACGGTTTTTAGGTTTTCTTAGTGTTTTTATCTGTTTTGATGGTTTTAAGGGTTTTTAGGATCTTTGGGGTGTTTAATGGTTTTTTGGATTTTAGGGTATTTAAGAGTTTATAGGATTTTTTTTCATTTTCATGGAATTTTTGGGTTCTTTAGGATTTTTATGGGTTTTTACTATTTTTAGGGATTTTGTGGGTTTTTATGGTTTTTAGGGGGGTTTTAGGGTATTTAGAGTTTTCATGATTTTTAGGGTCTTTTGGGGTTTTGGGGGGTTTTTTAGAGTTTTTTGGTTTTTAAGGATTTTTAGATTTTTTTAACGTTTTTTGGAGTTTGTAGGGTTTTTATATTTTTTAGAGGATTTTAGGGTTTTGATAGGTTTTAGGGGTTCTTATGGTTTTTAGGGGTTTTTATGGTTTTTAGGGGTTTATATGGTTTTTAATGGTTTTTTAGGGTTATTATGGTTTTTATGTTTTTATGGACTTTTATTGGATTTTTATGTTTTTTTTATTTTTTTAGAGTTTTTTAGCGTTTTTAGGGGTTTTGAGGGTTTTTAGTGGTTTTTTGAGTGTTTTTTGGATTTTTAAGTTTTTTTAGATTTTTTAACATTTTAGGGGTTAAAAGGGTTTTTAGAGTTTTTAGTAGGTTTTGGGGTTTTATATGGTTTTAGGGTTTTTTTTATGGTTTTAAGGGATTTTTATGCCTTTCAGGGTTTTTAGGGTTTTTTACGTTTTTCTGGATTTTAAGGGTTTTTTAGGATTTTTATAATTTTTAGGGTTTTTATGGTCTTTAGGGATTTGAGGGGTTTTGGGGGATTTAGGTTTTTTTTTTGTTTTTAGGGGTTTTTCGACTTTTTAGGTTCTTTTTGATGTTTTGGGGTTTTTTTAATTTTCTTGGGGTTTTATGGTTTTTTGAGTTTTTGAACATTTTTAGGGGTTTTATGGTTCATCGGGGTTTTTAAGATTTTTAGGGGGTTTTAAGGTTTTCAAGGGGTTTCTGGTTTTTTAGGGTTCTTTAAATTTTCATGGATTCTTAGGGTTTTTTAGGATTTTTATGGTTTTTAGGGATTTTGAGGTATTTTATAGTTTTTAGGGGTTTTATGGATTTTTAGGGTTTATAGAATCTTTTTGTCTTTTTGGGTCTTTTTTGATATTTTTAGGGTTTTTAAGTTTTTTAGATTTTTTAACATTTTTAGGGGTTTCAAGAGTTTTTAGTGGGTTTTTTTGAGTTTTTATGGGTATTTAGGCTTTTTTAAGGTTTTTAGGGATTTTTACGTTTTTATGCATTTTATGGGTTTTCTTGTATTTTTATTATTTTTAGGGGTTTTTATGGTTTTTGGTGATTTTAGGAGTTTTTTCGGTTTTTAATGTTTTTTAGGGTCCTTGGGGTTTTAAGGGGGTTTTAGGGGTTTTTAGGTGTTTTTTGAGTTTTTTAGGGGTTTTATGGTCTTTTAGAGTTTTTTAATGTTTTACAGTTTTTTAGAGTTTTTAGTGGGTTTTTAGGGTTTTTATGAGTATTTATTGTTTTTATGGTTTTTCCAGGTTTTTAGGGATTCTTACATTATAATATATTTTTCGCAATTTTTAGTACTTTTATTAATTTTTGGGGGTTTTGGGTTTTTAGGGTCCATTTGGGGTTTGAGGGTTTTTAAAAGTTTTTTAGGGTTTTTTTGGTTTTTATATTTTTTTAACATTTTCAGGAGCTTAAGGTTGTAGAGATTTAAGTTATTTTAGGGTTTTTATGAGTTTTTAAAGTTTTTTAGCTGGTTTTGGGGTTTTCAGGTGTTTTTCAGGGATTTTATGGTATTTTATCTTTCCATTGATTTTTATGGGTCTTTTAGGATTTTTTTTGGTTTTAGGGGTTTTTAGGATTTTTTAGGGGTTTTAAGGGGTTTTTTGGGTTTTCAAGGAATTTGGTGTCTTTTGAGGGTTTTAGGGGTTTTTTGTTTTTTAGGGTTTTAAGGTTTTTTAGAGTTCTTAAACATTTTTAGGGATTTAAAGGGTTTTTAGAGATTTTAATGTGGTTTAGGGTTTTTATGGGGTTTTAGGGTTTTTCTAAGGTTTTAGGGGTTTTTATCATTTTCCTAGTTTTTTAGGGTTGTTAGTGTTTTTTATGACTTAATGGATTTTTAGGGGGGGTTTAAGATTTTTATGTTGTTTATAATTTTTAAGGATCTTGAGGGGTTTGGGGGGTTTTCTAGGGTTTTTAGGGTCTTTTAGGTTTTTAGGATTTTTACGAGTTTTTTAGTGTTTCTAATGTTTTTATAGTTTTTAACGCCTATAGGAATTTTAAAGTGTTTTTAGAGTTTTTAGTGGATTTTAGTGTTTTTATGGGGGTTTACGATTTTTTAATGTGATTAGGGTTTTTAGAGCTTTTTAATGTATTGAAGGGCTTTAATTTTTTTTAGAAATTTTAGTGGTGTTAGGTTTTTTATGGGATTTTAGGGTTTTTTAATGTTTTTAGGGGTTTATGGTTTTGAGAGGGTTTTTAGTGTTTTTAGCATTTTTTATGTTTTAATTGATTTTAGGGTTTTTAATACTTTTATGGTTTTTAGGGTATTTAGGATTTTTATCGATTTTGACAGTTTCAAGAGTTTTTAGGGTCTTTGGGGTGTTTAGAGTTTTTGTTAAATTTTTAGGGTTTCTATGATCTTTTAATTTTTTAATGTTTTTAGGTGTTTAAAGAGTATTTAGATATTTTAGTGGGTTTTTAGGGTTTTTATGGTTTTTAGGGCAGAAGCGGTGTGAGGTCGGGCTATTCCCGACCCCGACAGATTTTATTAAAGAAAAGAGACTTAGCAGACAAGGGAGGGGAGGGGTCAAATGACCCACACCCAAAAACCCTTTACAAACCCAAACCCAAAGACACACAAAACCAAACAAAGTAGGAAAATAGAAAAGTCCCCAACATCACCTCCCAACCAATCAGCAACTCGCATCCATCAGCATCAAAACCACCAATCATCAACAATCATCCAGCAACCAAAGCTATCTTCCGCAAATTCATCAACCCAACTTCAGCAGCACAATCACAACCATCAAATTCCAGCAGCCTCAAGCCAAACACCATCGCAACATCCATCCAACACCAGCATCCAGCAGCATCGCTTCCAATCAGCACAGCAACACAGTAGCTGCAACACATCCAAACCAACCGGCCCCAGCAACCAACAACACCAAATCTGAGAGCACAGCCAATCACAACCCACAACATCAAACCACAGCACAAGCACTGAAAACAAACGCATCCATCATCACCTCCCAGCAAACAACAACCAGCGGCACAATTCAGTAAATAGAACCCACAACAATTCACCAGTAGAAAAAAAATAGAACCACATGAAACTAAAGGAGTCGAAAAAATAGGGCATCCCCCCTCCAAGCCAAAGGAGCCGAGCCTGAGGAGATCGGAGCACACCAGGACTGCCATCAGTCCAAGAAGAGGTCGATCAGGTAGATCGAAGCCAAAAACCAGGAAAACCACAGTCGCGACCAGTTCTCGGGGCCAAGGAGGAATCCACCGCAGCTAGTAATGAACCTTCTGGAGCCGGCAATGAACGCACAAAATCCGCGATGAGGTATGTAGGACAGGGGAGCGCCGAAGAAGCTGACAGGAACACCAAGCCCACCACCGAGCTTCTGAAACCACAGGAAGAACCCAGATCTAGAAAGGAATACACCAACCTAGAAACCCAAGATCGAATTGCAAACCGAATCCGGACAGGGGATCTGAAGACAGGGGAGACGGAGTCAACTCCACGTGTACCAAAGCCATCAACGAACGATCTGAAGCCATAGTAAGATCCCGAAGCTGCAAGGCACGACAAATCCAACACCAAATCAAAACGGAGTAGAGACGCACGGGGGGAAACCTCCATCGACACTATTCCAGGACGAAGCTGCGGACACCAGGGCTGGACCACGTCGGAGGGGGAAGGAGGAAGAGCCGAAGGAGAACCCTAGTGCTGCAAGGGAAGGAGGATAGCCGCCACTATGAGTCCCCCTTTCTCTTCTAAGGTTTTTAGGGGGTTTTATTGTTATGAGGAGTTTTTAAGATTTTTTAGGATTTTTTACCTTTTCTTGGATTTTTAGGGGTTTTTTAGGATTTTTATGGGTTTTTAGGAATTTTGAGGGGTTTTAATATTTTCTAGGGGTTTTAGGGTTTTTGGAGTTTTTAGGGTATTTTAAGGGTTTAGGTTTTCTTTGAGTATATTTGGGTTTTTAAGATTTTAATATTTTTTAAATATTTTTTGGAGTTTTTACGATTTTTTAGATTTTTTAGTGGTTTTTAGTTATTAGGTTTTTTTTGTGTTTTTAGGGTTTTTTGGGTTTTTAGGGATTTTGAGGGGTTTTGGGGGGATTTATAAGTTTTTAGAGTTTTAGGGTTTTTAGGGGCTTTAGGGTCATTTTTGGGGTTTTAAGGGCTTTTGTGTGTTTTTTGGGTTTTTATGGCAATTTAGATTTTTTTACATCTTTAAGGGTTTAAGGGTTTTTATACTTTTTAGTAGGTTTTTAGGATTTATATGGGGTTTTATGGTTTTTATGGTTTTTAAGGAATTTTTTGCTCTTTAGGGGTTTTTCGGGGTTCTTAGGGGTTTTTACATTTTTGTGGATTATTATGGATTTGTTAGGATTTTTATGGTTTTAGGGTTTTTAGGGTCTTTAGTGTTTTTAGGGTTTTTAGGGTCTTTCAATGGTTTTTGAGTTTTTAGTTGTTTTTAGATTTTTAGGTTCTTTTTTAGGTTTTAGGGTTTTTTTAGTTTTCTTGGGGTTTTAAGGTTTTTAGAGTTTGTTTTTACATTTTTAGAGGTTTTAAGGGTATTTAGAGTATTTAGTGGGGTTTTGTGGTTTTATGGTGTTTTAGGGTTTGTAAGGTTTTTAGGGGTATTTATGGTTTTCGATGAGTTTTTAGGGTCTTAGGGTTCCTTACATTTTCATGGATTCTTAGGGGTTTTTTTAGGATTTTTTGGTTTTTAGGGATTTTTTGGTTTCTATAATTTTTCAATTGTTTTTAGGGTTTTTGGGGTTTTTCATAGTTTATAGGGTCTCTTTGGGTTTTTAGGTTTTTTTTGATATTTTTAGGGTTTTTATGTTTTTTAGATTTTTTTAAACATTTTTAGGGGTTTTAAGTGTTTTTAAATTTTTTGTTGGGTTTTGGAGTTTTTAAGGGTATTTAGGGTTTTTTAAGGTTTTTTAGAGTTTTTTACATTTTCATAAATTTTTAGGGGTTTTTAGGGTTTTTATGATTTTTTTAGGAGTTTTTAGGGGTTTTAAAGGTGTTTAGGGACTTTTTGGGGTTTTAGGGTTTTTTAGTATTTTAGGATTTTTAAGGCCTTCAAGAGTTTTGTAAGGTTTTATGGTTTTTAAGGGTTTTTAGATTTTTTAGTGAGTTTTTATGGTTTTTATGGGTATATAGTTTTTTGTAGGTTTTTAACGGGTTTTATTGTTTTTAGGGGTTTTTTCAGGTTGATTAGGGATTCTTACATTTCAATCAATTTTAAGGGATTTTTAAGATGTAGTGGTTTTTAGGGTTTTTCATGGTTTTATAGATTTTGAGGGGTTTTAGAGTTTTTTTATGGGTTTTGAGGACTTTTCAGGGTTGTTAGGGTCCTTTTGGGGTTTGAGGGGCTTTTTAAAGTTGTTTATGGTTTTTTAAGTTTTTTAGATTTTTTAATGTTTTTAGGATCTTTAATGGTTTGTACAACTTTTAGTTGTTTTTAGGGTTTTTATGTGATTTAAGGGTTTTTTATATTTTTTAGGGTTCCTATGGTTTTTTAGAATTTTATAACATTTTTGGGGTTTTAAAGATTTTTCGAGTTTTTAGAGGTTTTGAGGATTTTTAATGGTTTTAGGGGTTTTTATGGTTTTCATAGGGTTTTCAGGGTTTCTAGGGTTTTTTACGTTTTCATGGATTTTTTATTTTTAGGGTTTTTTAGAGTTTTTTAATGTTTTTAGGGGTTTTATGGTCTTTTAGAGTTTTTAGTGGGTTTTAGGGTTTTTATGGGCTTTTGTGGGTTTTTAAGGTTTTTAGGATTTTTTATGATTTTTAGGGTTTTTAGGGTTGTTAGTGCTTTTTACGTTTTAATAGATTTTTAGGGGTGTTTTAGGATTTTTATTTTTTTAGGGGTTTTCAGGGATTTAGGGTCTTTTTGGGTTTTAGGGTTTTTTTGATTTTTTTGGGTTTTTAATGTTTACAGGGGTTTTAATGGTTTTTATATTTTTTAGCGGTTTTAGTATTTTTATGAGTTTTTAGGGTTTTAAAGGTTTTTAGGGGTCTTTATGGTTTTCATGGGGTTTTAAGGGTTTTTTGAGTTTTTATGCTTTCATGAATTTTTAGGGGTTCTTTATGATTTTTATGGTTTTTAGGATTTTTAGGTGTTTTAGGGGTTTTTAGGGTTTTAGGGTTTTTTAGTGGTTTTTAGCGTCTTTTGGGGTTTTTGGGTTTTTTTGAATTTGGTTAGGGGTTTTAAGGGTTTCTATGTTTTTTATGAATTTTAGGTGTTTAAACGGGTTTTGGAGTTTTTACTATTTTTTAGTGGTTTTTATGGTTTTTAGGAGTTTTAAGGGTTTTATGGTTTTTAGTTGTTTTTAGGGATTTTAAGTTTTCTTCCATTTTCATTGATTTTTTTTTGGGTTTTTTAGGATTATTATGGTTTTAGGGATTTTAGGGATTTTTTGTGTTTTTTTAGCATTTTAAGGTGTTTTAGAGTTTTCTAACTTTTTTAGGGGTTTAAGGGTTTTTAGAGCTTTCAGTGATTTTTATGGGGTTTTGGGGTTTTAAGGTCTTTAGAGGTTTTATGGTTTTTGGGATTTTTAGGGATTTTAGGGTTTTTTATGTTTTCATGGATTTTTAGGGGGTTTTAATGTTTTTTATGGGTTTTAGGGTTTTTATGGTTCTTCAATATTTTGAGGGGTTTTAGGGGTTTTTAGGGGTCTTTAGAGGTTTTAGGGTTTTTTAAGGTTTTTAGGGTTTTCTTAGATTTTAGGGTTTTTTTTGAATTTTTATTGGTTTTTAGAGTTTTTTAACATTTTCAGTGGTTTTAAGGGTTTTAGAGTTTTTAGCAGTTTTCTTGTTTTTAGGGATTTTTAAGGGTTTTATGGGTTTTTGCGGTTTTTAGGGTTCTTTATGGTTTTTTACATTTTTATTGGATTTTTAGGGTATTTTAGGATTTTTATGGTTTTATGGTTTTTAGGTTTTTTAAGTATTTTGAAGGGTTTTAGGGTTTTCATAGGATTTTAGGGTTTTTCAGTGTTTTATGGGTTTTTTGGGTTTTTAGGGGTTTTTGTGTTTTTTGGGTTTTTAAGGTTTTTTAGAGTTTTTAACGTTTTTAGGGGCTTTTAGGGTTTTTAGTGGTTTTTAGTTTTTAAGGGTTTTATGGTCTTTAGGGTTTTTTATGGTCTTCATGTGTTTTAAAGGGTTTTTATGGTTTTTTACGTTTTCAGGGACATTTATGGGGTTTTAAAGATTTTTATGGTTTTTAGGGTTTTTAGGATTTTTAAGGATTTTGAGGGTTTTAGGGGTTTTCAGGTTTTTGGGGGTTTTTTTTTTTCTGTTTTTAGGGTATTTTTTGAGTTTGTTAGAGTTTTTAAGGCTTTTTAGAGGTTTTAATGTTTTTAGCTGTTTTAAGGGTTTTTAGAGTTTTTTGTGGGTTTTTATGGGTTTTTAGGGTTTTTAAGGTTTTTTGGGGTTGTTATGGTTTCTAAGGTTTTTAGGTTTTTTATGTTATCATGGATTTTTTAGGTGTTTTTAAGATTTTTGTGGTTTTTCGGAATTTTTAGGGTTTTTAGGGTTTTTAGGGTTTTTCTGGGATTATTCGGTTTTTGGATTTTTCGTCTTTTGGGGTTTTAAAAGTTTTTTTGAGGTCTTAAGGTTTTTAAAATTTTCAGCAGTTTTATGGGTTTTTAGAGATTTTAGTTGTTTTTTAGGGTTTTTATGGGTTTTATGGGTTTTTAGGGGTTTTTACAGTTTTTTAGGGGTTTTTATGGTTTTCTGGGGTTTTAGGGTTTTTAGAGTTTTTAACATTTTCATTGGGTTAAAGGGGGGTTTTATGATTTTTATGGTTTTTAGGGATTTTATGGTTCTAGGGATTTTGAGGGATTTTAGGGTTTTTTAGGGGGTTTTAGTGTTTTGGGGGTTTTGAGGTGTTTTATGGACTTTTTTGGTTTTTAGGGCAAGGAAGATGTGAGGGTCAGGCTATTCCCGGTCCCCCTAAATTTATTATAATGAAGAAAAGAGACATAGCAGACAAGGGAGAGGGGAGGGGTCAAACTACCCACACCCAAAAACCCCTTACAACCCACGCCAAAAAAGAAAAATCAAATAAAAGAAAATAAAAACCAAACAAGCACACCCAAGTCCAAGTAGCAACCATCACCTTCATCCAGCAGCATCCAGCATCCAGCAGCTCACTACCAAGAAATTCCCAGCTTCCAACCTCACATATACCAGCGTCAAGCCCTTCTCACCAAAAATGACCTGTCACCAGCGGCACATAACCATCAGCACCAGAATCACACAAGAGCCAGCAACCAAAGTTCACTTTAATACGACCAGAACTAGAAGCATAAACAGCAGCTTGCTCGCATCCAGCCATACCACAGCTAGGATCCAACACCTCATCATCAAACAGCCATCATCTCTTTCAAACACCAAACACCACTCAGCATCCCAATTCTGCTCCAGCATCCCGCAACACCCGCCAACTCCAGCCCTCAAGGAAAGTGGCGGCCAAAACCCAGAAACTCATCATCCAGCAAATCAGAAACCAGCCAAAAACTAGCAGCAACTTATAGGAAAACCAACCACCAAACACAAACAAAATACAGCAACCTAGAATCCAGCAGCCCCCTCCTCCTGACCAGATGACTTCTAGCATCCCTCCATAGCCAAACACAAAAGACCACCAACACCCTGTCTTATGCCCATTTCGCATCATCCAAAGCTCTTTAAACTCATCTTTCAACACCAGAATCGACTCATACCCGAACCAGCCAACACTCAAAAGTCTGCAGTTGAACATATCGCAAATCAGAATGAACAGACCCTCATCAGCAGCAAGAATCAAGGACAAGGGAGAGGAATTAGAAAAACAAACCTGCATTTTTCCCTTTGTATCCACCTTGACCCATCGGGAAACCACAAAATCTGACAGGAGCCACCGCAGGTCGAAGCGAGAAGCCTGGATCTGAGCGTACGGTCGCGCACACCACCTCCAAGAAGACACAAATCTTTTCACATCCACCAGAAACGAAGCAGTATCAGGGACGAAAGCAAGCAGTGAAGCAGCAAGTCAAAGCAAAGCCACCAGAGTTTCAGATCTGAAGCCAAGGTTGACTTCGTCGTCGACCACATTGACTTCACCCAATCAACCTGGAAACCATCAATATCTCCACCACGAAGCAATAAAGACAGCGTCCGAGGAAGAGGAAGGTCCAGATCCACCAGATCCGAACCAAACCAGACCAAGCCGCCATTGCCTTTACCCATCACAACACACCAGATCCCACCGCCATCAATCATCTGCCTCATCCTCCACCATCGCACCAGGGAAGAAAGCCATTTAACTCCATCTGCATCACAAAGCATAGTCTGGAGGCGATCCATGAAGCCAAAGAGAAGGGTTCTGAGAGGGAACAATAGAAATCACCACGTTGAGCGGGAGCTCCCAAGAGAGAGCGGCGGCATATTCTTTGAGGGTTCTTCCTGGTTTTTTAGGATTTCTTATGTTGGTTTTTAGGGTTTTTTTGATTTTCTATGATTTTTATGGTTTTTAATGTTTTTTAAAGTTTTTAGTGGTTTAAAGTTTTTTAAGAGTTTTTATTGGGTTTTTAGGGTTCTTATGGGGTTTGGGGGTTTTAAAGGCTTTTTAGGGGATTTTAGGTTTTTTAAGATTTTCAGAAAAGTATTAGGGTTTTTAGTGTTTTCAGGGGTTTTTAAGGATTTTAGGGTTTTTAGGGATTTTCAGGTTTTTAGGGTTTTTAGGGTATTTTTTTTAGTTTTTTAGGTTTTTTAGAGTTTTTAATGGTTTTAGGGTTTTTAAGTGTTTTTGAGTCTTAGTGTATTTTCAGTATTTTTATATGGTTTTAGGGGTTTTTATAGTTTTTGGGGTTTTATGGTTTTCATGGAATTTTCAGGGTGTCTAGGGTTTTTTTGTTTTCATGGATTTTTAGGGGTTTTAGTATTTTTATATTTTTAGGAGTTTTTAAGGTTTTTAGGGTTTTTTGGGCATTTATGGGTTTTTTGGGTTTTTAGGGTCTTTTTTGGGTTTTATGGTTTTTTTGAGTTTTTTTAGGTTACAAGGTTTTTAGAGTTTTTTAACTATTTTATGGGTTTTCAGGCTTTTTAGAGTTTTTGGTGATTTTTTAGGGTTTTTTCATGGGGTTTTTAGGGATTTTTTCATTTTTATGGGCTTTTAGGTGTTTTTTAGTATTTTTATTATTTTTAGGGTTTTTAGGTATTTTCAGGGGTTTTAGGGTCTTTTTCTGTTTTTTGTGTTTTTTTTTATTTTTCAGGGTTTTAAGGTTTCTTAGAGTTTTTGAAATTTTGGGGGTTTTAAGGGTTTACTGAATTTTTTTGTGGTTTTTTTAGGGTTTTCATTCTTTTTAAGTGCTTTAATGTTTTTAGGGGTTTTTCAGGGTTTTAGGGTTTTTTATGTTTTCATGGATTTTAGGGGTTTTGTAGGATTTTTTTCAAGGGAAATAGAAATGGTTTTTAGGGGTTTTAGGGGGTTTTAAGGTTTTTTGGGATTTTCCAGGGTTTTTAGGGGTTTTACAGTTTTTCATAATTTTTGTGGTCTTTTTGGGATTTCAGATTTTTTTTGATTTTTTTCATGATTTTACATTTTTTATTGTTTTTTAATGTTTTTAGTGGTTTTAAGTGTTTTTAGATTTTTTAGTGGTTTATATGGTTTTTATTAGTTTTTTGGGGCTTTAAATGTTTTTAGGGAGTTTATGGATTTTTAAGTGTTTATTAGGGGGTTTTACATTTTCATAGATCTTTAGGGGCTTTTTAAGTTTTTTATAATTTTTAGAGTTTTTAAGTTTTTTAGGGATTTTATGTTTTTTGGATTTTTCAAGGGTTCTTATGGGGTTTTTAGGGTCTTTTTGCATTTTTAGGGGGTTTTGAGTTTTAGGGTTTTTATTATTTTTTAGAGTTTTTAGGGGCTTTAAGGGTCTTTATAATTTTTAGTCACTTTTATGGTTTTATGGGTTTTTATGGGTTTTTAACATTTTTAGGGGTTTTTATGGTTTTCAAGGTTTTTTCAGAGTTTTTTATGGTTTTTTACGTTTTCATGGATTTTTAGTGGTTTTTTCATATTTTTATGGTTTTTGGGTTTTTTTAGGGTTTTAGGGGGTTTGAGAGTTTTAGGGTATTTATGATTTTTAAAAAAAATCACAATTTTTATAGTCTTTTTGGGTTTTAGGGTTCTTCTTGAGTTTTTTAGGGTCTTTAGAGTTTTTAGTTATATTTTTTGGTTTTCAGGGGGTTTTAAGGTTTTTAATGGGTTTTTAGGGGTTTTCAGGTTTTCCAAGGGGTTTTCATGATTTTTAGTGTTTTTACTTTTTCTTGGATTTTAATGGGGTTTTTAGGATTTTTTTGGTCCTTATGGTTTTGAGGTATTTTGATAGTTGTTTGGAAATTTTTGGACTTTTTAGGTGTTTTCTGGGTTTTAAGGGTCTTTTGGATTTTTGGGGGTTTTTTGAGTTTTTTTTAATGTTTTTTTAGTTTTTAACATTTTTTGGGGTTTAAAGGGTTTTATAGTTTTTAATTATTTTTTGTGTTTTTATGGGGTTTTAGGGGTTTTATGTTTTTTGGGGTTTTTGTGGTTTCCATGGGTTTTTTAGGGTTTTAAGGTTTTTTACATTTTCATTGATTTTTAGGGGTATTTAAGATTTTTTTGGTTTTTAGGGTTTTTTCTAGTTTTTAGGTTTTTTAGGGGCTTTTAGAGTTTTTATGGTATTTCAGGTTTTTAGGGTCTTTTTGGGTTTTTGGATTTTTTTGAGTTTTTAGGTGTTTTAAGCCTTTTAGAGTTTTCTAACATTTTTTGGGGTTTAAAGGATTTTTAGAGTTTTAGTGTTTTGAGGGTTTTTAGGTTTTTTTAAGGTTTTTGTGGTTTTTATGGCTTTCAGGGGTTTTCAGGGCTTTTTAGGGATAAGGGTCTTTTTGGGTTTTAATGGTTTTTTTATTTTTTTAGGGTTTAAAGGTTTTTTAGATGTTTTTAACGTTTTTAGGGTTTTTAATTTTTTTAGAGTTATTAGTAGTTTTTAGGGTTTTTATGGGTTTTTTGTATTTTTTATGGTTTTTAGGTGTTTTATGCTTTTTAGGGGTTTTTTTATGGTTTTTACATTTTCTTAAATTTTCATGGATATTTAGGATTTTTTAGGTTTTTTTATGGTTTTAGTGTTTTTAAAGGTTTTTAGGGTTGTTAAGGGTTTTTCGGGGTTTTTAGGGGTTTTTAAGGTTTTTGAGTTTTATATTTTTTTAGTTTTTATCAGTTTTAAGGTATTTTAGTCTTTTTGAACATTTTTAGGGGTTTTAGGGGTTTTTATAGTTTTTAGTGTTTTTAGGTTTTTATGGGTTTCTAGGGTTTTTACAATTTTAGGGTTTTTATAGTTTCAAGGGTTTTTCAAGTTTTTAAGGGTTTTTACCTTTTGATGGATTTTCAGGGGATTTTAGGAGTTTTATGGGTTTTAGGATTTTTTAGGGGTTTAGGGATTTTTAGGGGCTTTAGGGATTTTATAGGGTTTTTAGTGTTTTTCATCATTTTTGTGGTCTTTTGGGGTTTTAGTTTTTTTTTGAGTTTTTATGGTTTTTTTAGGTTTTGTAGAGTTTTTCAACATTTTAGGAGGTTTTATACTTTTTAGTGGTATTATGGTTTTTAATGGGTTTTGAGGATTTTTTATGGTTTTTAGGGGTTTTAGGGTTTTTAGGGTTTTTAGAATTATTTTACGTTTTCATGGATTTTTTTGGGGTTTTTTGGATTTTTATGGTTTTAAAAAAAATGAGGGTTTTTAGGTGTTTTTCAAGGTTTTGAGTGTTTTTCGGGTTTTTAGGGTTTTTCGAGACATTTCATGTTTTTAGGGTATTTTTTTTACTTTTTTGGGTCTTTATGGTTTTTAGAGCTTTTTAACATTTTAAGGTGTTTTAAGGGTTTTTAGAGTTTTTAATGATATTTTAGGTTTTTTATGGGATTTTAGGGTTTTTTACATTTTTCATTTATTTTTAGGGGTATTTTAGTTTTTTTTGGTTTTTAGGGGTTTTTTTGGGTTTTTACAGATTTTTAGGGTTTTGAGGGTTTTTAAGGGCGTTTTGATATTTTAGGGTCTTTTGGGTTTTTTGAGTTTTTTTTAGTTTTTAGGGTTTTTTAAAGTTTTTAGAGTTTTTTAATGATTTTTGGGGTTTTAAGGGTATGTATAGTTTTTAGTGGATTTTTTTGGGGTTTTTATGGGTTTTAGAGTTTTTTATGGTATTTTGGGATTTTATGGTTTTCAAGAGTTTTTAGGGGGTTTTTTGGTTTTTATGTTTTCATGGTTTTTAAAGGATTTTTAGGATTTTTATGGTGTTTAGGGTTTTAAGTTTTTGAGGGGTTTTAGAGTTTTTCATGAGATTTTAAGGTTTTTTGGGGTTTTCCATGGTTTTTAGTGTCTTTTTTGGTTTCTATGGATTTTTTTTTCATTTTTTTATGATTTTAAGGTTTTTTAGTGTTTTTAATATTTTTAGGGTTTTTAAGGGTTTTATGTTTTTAGTGATTTTATGGTTTTTATGGGTTTTCGGGATTTTTTAAGGTTTTTAGGGATTTTATGGTGTTCAGGGGTTTTTAGGGTTTAAAGTTTTTTTCAGAGTTTTTTAACGTTTTTAGGGATTTTAAGGGTTTTTAGAGTTTATTGGTTTTTTATGGTTTTAAGGGTTTTTAGGAGTTTTTATGGCTTTTAGGAGTTTTAGGGTTTTTAGGGTTTTGACAGGTTTTTACGTTTCCATGAATTTTTAGGGTTTCTAGTATTTTTATGGTTTTTACTATTTTTAGGGTTTTTAGGGATGTTGAGGGTTTTTAGGGGTTTTTAGGGTTTTTAGGTTTTTAGGGGTTTTAGGGGTTTTAGGGTTTTTCTGGGTTTTTAGGGTCTTTTTGGGTTTTAGTTTTTTTAGTTTTTAGGTGTTTTAAGGTATTTTATATTTTTCTAAAGATTTTAGGGGCCTTAAGGAATTTTCATGTTTTTAGTGTTTTTAGGTTTTTTATGGGTTTTAAAGTTATTTAGGATTTTTTATGGTTTTTATGGGGTTTTCTAGGTTTTCAAGGTTTTCCTGGTTTTCATGGTTTTTATGGGTATTTAGGATATTTTTGGGTTTTAGTGGTTTTAAAGGGTTTTTGGGGTTTTTAAAGTTTTTAAAAGGTTTTTATAGTTTTCCAGGGGTATTCCGGGGTTTTTAGAGTTTTTTTACCTTTTTAAGGATTTTCAGGGTTTTATAGGATATTTATGGGTTTTAGGGTTTTTAGGGATTTTGAGGGGTTTTAGGGGTATTCCGGGGTTTTTAGGGTTTTTACAATTTTCAGTGTTTTTATGGTGTTTTTTGGTTTTTAGAGTTTTTTTTAGTTTTTAGATTTTTTATAGTTTTTTAACATTTTTGGGTATTTTTAGATTTTTTAGTGGTTTTATGGTTTTTATGGGTTTTTAGGGTTTTTTAAGGTTTTTATGGGTTTATGGTTTTTAGGGTTTTTAGGGGTATTTTTACATTTTCATGGATTTTTAGGGGTTTTTTAGGATTTTTATGGCTTTTAGTATTTTTAAAAATTTTGTGGGTTTTTAAGGATTTTCCAGGATTTTTAGGGGGTTTCAGGCATTTTCATGTCTTTTTGGGTTTTAGGGTTTTTTATTTTATTAGGGTCTTTAAGGTTATTAGAGTTTTTTAACATATTTAGGGATTTTAAGGGTTTTTAGAGTTTCTTGTGATGTTTAATATTTTTATGGGTTTTTTGGATTTTTATGGATTTTGGGGGGTTTTTATAGTTTTCAGAGGTTTATCAAATTTTTAGGGTTTTTTTGATTTCATGGATTTTTAGGGTTTTTTTATTTTTTAGGGTTTTTATGGTTTTTTTATGTTTTTTTTGGGATTTTAGAGTTTTTAGGGTTTAAAAGGGTTTTAGGGTCTTTCTAGGTTTTTAGGGTTTTTATGAGTTTTTAGGGGTTTTATGGTTTCTTAGAGTTTTTTAAAGTTCATTTGGGCTTTAAGGGTTTTTAGAGTTTTTAGTGGTTTTTTATAGTTTTAGGGGTTTTCAGTGTCTTTAGAGATTTTGAGGGGTTTTAGGGGTTTTTTTTGAGTTTTTGAGGGTTTTTAAAGTATTTTTAGGATTTTTATGGTTTTTAGGGTTTTACAGGGGGTTCAATGATTTTTAGGGTATTTAGGATCTTTTTGGGGTTTTAGGGTTTTTTTGAGTATTTTAGGTTTTTTAAGATTTTTTAGAGTTTTTTACCGTTTTATGGGTTTCAAGGGTTTTTTGAGTTTTTTGGGGTTTAGGGTTTTTATGGGGTTTTATGGTTTTTATGGTTTTTAGGAGTGTTTTTTGTTTTTAGGGGTTTTTCAGGGTTTGTTGTGTTTTCTACATTTTCATGTATTTTTAGGGTCTTTTAGGTTTTTTAGAGATTGGGGGGGTTTAAGGATTTTTAGGGGTTTTAGGGCCTTTTAGGGTTTTGGGGTTTTTTTTATTTTTTTTCTGGTTTTTATGTTTTTTATATTTTTTAAAAATAAATTAGGGTTTTAAGGGTTTTTAGAATTTTTATTGGGTTTTAGGGTTTTGATGGGTTTTTAGGGTTTTTTTAAGGATTAATGGCTTTTATGGTTTTCATGTGTTTTTCATGGTTTTTAGGTTTTTCATGTTTTCATGTATATGAGGGGTTTTTATGATTTTTAGGGGTTTTAGTTTTTTAGGGATTTTGAGGGGTTTTAGGGGTTTTTAGGTATTTTTAGGGTTTTTAGGGTTTTAAGGGTCTTTTGGATTTTTTAGTTTTTTAGGGTTTTAAGTTTTTTTTTTTGAGTTTTTTAACATTTATAGAAGTTTTAGTGGGTTAACAGAGATTTAGTGGGGTGTTATGGTTTTAATTGGGTTTTATGATTTTTGAGGTTTTTAGGGGTTTTATTGTTTTGAGGAGGGTTTCAAGGTTTTTAGGGTTTTTTTGGATTTTTATGGTTTGGGGGGTTCGAGATTTTGAGGGTTTTTTCGGGTTTCAGGGGTTTTATGGTTTTTAGGATTTTTTAGGGTTTTTTGAGATTTTTATATTTTTAAGGTTTTTTATAATTTTTTAACATTTTTAGGGATTTTAAGGGATTTTAGAGTTTTTAGTGGATTTGTAGGGTTTTAAGGGTTGTTAGGATTTTTAAGGTTTTTAAGGGTTTTATGGTTTTTAAGGTTTTTAGGGTTTTTTAAATTTTCATGGATTTTTAGGGGTTTTTAAGGATTTTTATGGGTTTAATGTTTTTTCGGGTTTTTTGTGATTTTGAGGGTTTTAGGAATTTAAGGGGGTTTTAGTGTTTTTACTGTCTTTTTGGACTTTTATGGTTTTTTGACTTTTTTGGGATTTTAATGGGTTTTTAGAGTTTTTTAACGTTTTAGGGGTTTAAAGGGTTTTTAGAGTTTTTAATATTTTTTAGGGTTTTATGGGGTTTTAGGGTTTTTATGTTTTTTATGGGTTTTTAAGGTTTTCATGGGTTTTTCAGGGATTTTAGTGTTTTTTACATTTTCCTGAATTTTTATAGTGTTTTTAGGATTTTTTTGGTTTATAGTGATTTTGATATTTTTAAAATTTTTTAGGGGTTTTTAGTGTTTCTTAGGGGGTTTTGGATCCTTTTGTGTTTTTAGGATTTTTTGGAGTTTTTTTTGGGTTTGAAGGTTTTTAGAGGTTTTTAATGTTTTCAGGGGTTTTAACGGTTTTTAATGTTTTAGTGGTTTTTAGGGTTTTTAGGGTTTTTTTTGGGTTTTTTGGCTTTTTTGGCTTTTAGGTGTTTTTCAAGGTCTTTAGGGGTTTTTATGCTTTCATGGACTTTTTGGGGTTTTTTATATTTTTATAGTTTTTAGGGTTTCTTATGGTTTTTAGAGATTTTGAGGGTTTTAGGGGTTTTCAAGGTTTTTTAGGATTTTCAAGGTCTTTAGGGTTTTTAAGGTTTTTTTGAATTTTTTAGGGCTTTTAAGGGTTTTAGAGTTTTTTAACATTTTTATTGGTCATTAGGGTTTTTAGTTGTTTTTAGGGGTTTTTTTGTTTTCTATGGTTTTTATCAATTTTTATGGTTTTCAGATATTTTTCTGGGTTTTTAGGGTTTTTTACGTTTTCTTGGATTTTTAAGGATTTTTTAGGATTTGATGGGTTTTATGGGTTTTAGGGATTATTAGGGTTTTAGGGGTTTTCATAATTTTTATGGTCCTTTTGGGTTTTTATTTGATTCTTTTGTGATTTTAAGGGGTTTTAAAGTTTTTGAACGTTTTTAAGGGTTTTCAAGTATTTTAGAGTTTTTAGTGAATTTTTTATGGTTTTAGGGGGTTTTAGGGGTTTTATGAGTTTTTTTCATTTTAAGGGGTTTTTTAAAATTTTCAGTGTTTTTTACATTTTAAAGGATCTTTAGGCATTTTTAGTATTTTTTTGTTTTTTATGGTTTTTTAAGGCTTTTAGGGATTTTGAGGGTTTTTATGATTTTTAAGGGGTTGTCGGGTTTTCAGAGATTTTATAGTCTTTTTGGGTTTTTAGGTTTTTGTTTAAGTTTTTAGGGTTTTAAGGGTTTTGGGGTTTGTTAATGTTTTTTAGGGTTTTAATGGATTTTAGTTGTTTTTTGGATTTTTATGGGTTTTTAGGGTTTTAAGGGGTTTAATGGGTTTTTATTGTTTTTTGGGGTTATTATGGTTTTTTATGTTTTCAATGATTTTAAGGGATTTTTAGTATGTTTATGGTTTTTAGGTTTTTTTTTGGGGGGTTTAGCGATTTTGATGGTTTTTAGGGTTTTTACTGTCTTTTTAGGGTTATAGGATTTTTTTTGAGATTTTTAGAGTTTTTAAGGTTTTTTTGAGTTTTTTAATATTTTTTAGGGTTTAAATGGATTTTAGAGTATTTAGTAATATCTTAGTATTTTTATGGGGTTTTAGGGGTTTTAAGGGTATTATGGTTTTTTACAGGACAAAGGTTTTTATGGTTTTCAAGGGTTTTTCAGGGTTTTTGACATTTTCATGGATTGTTTTGGTTTTTTTAGATTTTTATTGTTTTTATAGTTTTTCGGGGTTTTACGGTTTTAAGGGTTTTCATGGATTTTAGAGTTTTAGGGGTTTTTGGGTTTTAAGGGTCTTTTTAGGGTTTTAGGGTTTTTTGAGTTTTTTAGGTTTTTTAAGGTTTTTAGATTTTTTTGACGTTTTTAGGGGTGTTAAGGTTTTTTAGAATTTTTAGTGGTTTTCAAGGGTTTTTCAGGATTTTTGACATTTTCATGGATTTTTTGGGGGTTTTTTATATTTTATTGTTTTTTGGATTTTTAGGGGTTTTAGGGTTTTAAGGGTTTTCAGGGATTTTAGAGTTGTAGGGGTTTTTTGGGTTTTAAGGGTCTCTTTAGGGTTTTAATATATTTTGAGTTTTTTTGACGATTTTTAGGGTGTTAAGGTTTTTTAGAGTTTTTAGTGATTTTTAGGGGTTTTGGGTTATTAATGGTTTTCAATTGGGGGTTTTCAAGGATTTTAGAGTTTTTATAAGTTTTCAATGATTTTTGGGGGTTTTATGATTTTTATGGTTTTTAGTGGTTTTCGGGTTTTTCAGGGTTTTAGGGCCTTTCTGTGGTTTTAGTGTTTTTTTTAGTTTATAATGGTTTTTAACATTTTTTGAGTTTTTTAACATTTTTACTACTTTAAAGGGTTTTTGTATTTTTGTTAGTAGTTTTCAGGGTTTTTATGGTTTTTAAAAGGTTTTTGCGGTTTTTTTGGTTTTCAATGGTTTTTCAGGGTTTTTTATGTTTTCATGGATTTTTTAGTTTTTTTATGTTTTTTTGTTGTTAGGGGTTTTTTGGTATTTTAGGTATTTTGAGGTGTTTTAGTGGTTTTTAGGTGGTTTTTTTGGTTTTTTGGGGTTTTGATGGTCCTTTTGGGTTTTAGGGTTTTTTGAGCTTTTTGGGGTTTTATGTTTTTTTAGAGTTTTTTAATAGTTTAGGGTTTTAAAGGGTTTTTAGAGTTTTTAGTGGTTTTTAGAGTTTTTAGGGGATTTTAAGGGTTTCTATGTGTTTTCTGGGTTTCAAGGATTTTTCAGGGTTTTTAGGGTTTTTTATGTTTTCACTGATTTTTAGGGGCTTTTTAGGATTTTTATGGTTTTAGAGTTTTTAGGGTTTTTAGAAATTTTTATAGTTTTTAGGGGTTTTCATGTCTTTTTGGGTTTTTAGGATATTTTTTGAGTTTTTAGGGATTTAAATTTTTTTAGAAATTTTTAACGGTTATAGGGGTTTAATGGATTTTAGGGTTTTTAGTGGTTTTTTAGGGGTTTTATGATTTTTAGAGGTTTTTATGGTTTTCATGGGTTTTCATGGTATTTAATGTTTTCATTGTTTTTAGGTGGTTTTTAGGATTTTACGGTTTTTAAGGATTTTAGGGATTTTTAGGGTTTTTTCAGGTCTTTCAGGGGTTTATAGGGGGTTTTATGGTTTTTAGGGACTTTTTGGCTTTTTATGTATTTTTTGAATCTTTTTAGGTTTTTAAGGTTTGTAGAGTTTGTAATGTTTTTAGGGGTTTTAAGAGTTTTTGGAGTTATTGTGGGTTTTTGGGGTTTTTATGAGTCTTTAGGGGGGGGGGGGTTTAATATTTTTAGGGGTTTTATGGTTTTTCAGGGGTTTCTTGGGTTTCTTTTACCTTTTCATGTATTTTTAGGGGTTTTTAGGATTTTTATGGTTTTTAGGGGTTTTTAGGTTATTAGGGAATTTTATGGTTTTTTGGGTTTTTAGGTGTTCTTAGAGGTTTTCCGGTTTTTTAGGGTCTTTTTGTTTTTATGGTTTTTTAATTTGTTAGGGTTTTAAAGGGTTTTTAGAGTTTTTATTATCATTTTTTGGGGTTTAAAGGGTTTTGAGAGTTTTAGTGGGTTTTTGGGTAATTAATGGATTTTAGTTTTTTTAATGGTTTTGAGGGGTTTTAATGGTTTTCATCGGTTTTCAGGTTTTTTAGGGTTTTTTACATTTTCATGGATTTATAGGGTTTTTTAGGATTTTTATGGTTTTTAAGGGTTTTAGGGGTTTAAGGGGTTTTTAGGGATTTTATGGTTTTTAAAGTTTTTAGGGCTTTTAGGATTTTTCATAGTTTTTTGGGTCTTTTTGTGTTTTTAGGATTTTTTGAGTTTTTTAGTGATTTTAATCTTTTTTAGTTTTTTCTTGGTTTTAAGGGTATTTATAGTTTTTAGTGGGTTTTTATTAGGTTTTAGGGTTTTTTAATGTTTTTAGGGTTTTAGGCTTTTCAAAGGTTTTCAAGGTTTTTAGGGGTTTTACAAATGCACCGATTTTGAGGGGCGTTTTAGGATTTTTTATACTTTTTACGGGTTTTTAGGGTTTTTAAGGATTTTGAGGGTTTTTATGGTTTTTTGGAGTTTTTATAGGTTTTTAGGGGTTTTCAGGATTTTTAGGGACTTTTTACGTTTTTAGGGTTTTTTAATGTTTTGTTAGGGTTTTAAGTTTTTTTAGTTTTTTCAACATTTTTAGCGGTTTTAAGGGTTGTTAGAGTTTTAAGTGGTTTTTAGGGTTTTTATGGGTTTTTAGGGTCTTTTAGGTTTTCATTGTTCTTTAGGGTTTTTTAATGATTTTTATGATTTTTATCTTTTTTATGGTTTTTAGCGATTTTGAGTTTTTTTGGAATTTTTAGGGTTTTTGGGGTTTTTTTGGTGTCTTTTTAGGTTTATAAGGGTTTTTTGAGTTTTTTATGGTTTTAATGGTTTCTTCAAGGTTTTAACCATTTTAGGGGGTTTTAGAGTTTTTAGTGGGTTATATGGTTTTTATGGATTTTTAGGGTTATTATGTTTTTTAGAAGTTTTTATGGTTTTCTAGGGGTTTCAGGGTTTTTAGGGTTTTTTACATTTCTGTGGATTTTTAAGGATTTTTAAGGATTTTTATGTTTTTATTGGTGTTTAGGGTTCTTATGGATTTTGAGGGGTTTTAGGGGTTTTCAAGGGTTTTTTGGGTTTTTTTCAGGGGTTTAAGTATTTTTTGTGATTTTAGTTTTTTTTAGATTTTTTAGGTTTTTAAGGATTTTAGAGTTTTTTAACGTTTTTAGGTTATTTAAAGGGTTTTAGAGTCTTTAGTGGTCTTTAGGGGTTTTAGGGGTTTTTAGGTTTTTATGATTTTTAAGGGGTTGTGGGTTTTTCAGTGATTTTATAGTCTTTTTTTGGGTTTTTAGGTTTTTGTTTGAGTTTTTAGGGTTTTAAGGTTTTTTGGGGTTTGTTAATGTTTTTAATGGTTTTAAGGGATTTTAGTGGTTTTTTGGATTTTTATGGGTTTTAAGGTTTTTAATGGATTTTTATTGTTTTTTTGGGGTTATTAGGGTTTTTTAAGTTTTCATTTATTTTAATGGATTTTTAGTATGTTTATGGTTTTTAGGGTTTTTTTGGGTTTTTAGGGATTTTGATGGTTTTTAGGTTTTTTAGTGTCTTTTTAGAGTTTTAGGATTTTTTTGAGATTTTTAGGGTTTTTAAGGTTTTTTTGAGTTTTTTAATATTTTTGGGGGTTTAAATTGCTTTAAGAGTATTTAGTAATTTCTTAGGATTTTTATGGGGTTTTGGGGGGTTTTAAGGTTTTTATGGTTTTTTTACAGCACAAAGGTTTTTATGGTTTTCAAGGGTTTTTCAGGGTTTTTGACATTTTCATGGATTTTTTTGGGTTATTTTGGGTTTTTATTTTTTTAGGGTTTTTAGGGGTTTAGGGTTTTAAGGGTTTTCATGGATTTTAGAGTTGTAGGGGTTTTCTGGGTTTTACGGGTCTTTTTAGGGTTTTAGGGTTTTTTGAGTTTTTTAGGGTTTTATGGTTTTTAGAGTTTTTTGACGTTTTTAGGGGTGTTAAGGTTTTTTAGAGTTTTTAGTGGTTTTCAAGGGGTTTTCAGGGTTTTTGACATTTTCATGGTTTTTTTTGGGGGTTTTTTGGGTTTTTATTATTTTTAGGGTTTTTAGGGGTTTTAGGGTTTTCAGGGTTTTCAGGGATTTTAGAGTTGTAGGGATTTTTAGGGTTTTAAGGGTCTTTTATTGTTTTAGGGATTTCTTCATTTTTATGGATTTTTAGTTGATTTTTAGGGTTTTTGGGGATTCTGAGGGATTTAGGGTTTTTTAGGGTTTTGCTGTCTTTTGGGTTTTTAAGGTTTTTTATAATTTTTAACATTTTTAGGGGTTTTAAGGGGTTTTAGAGTTTTTCTGGTTTTTATGGGTTTTATGGGTTTTATGGGTTTTAGCATTTTTTATTGTTTTTAGGGGTTTTTTGGGGATTTCGAAGTTTTTAGTGTTTCTTACATTTTCATAGAATTTTAGGGGTTTTTTTAAGATTTTATAGTTTTTAGGGTTTTTAGTGTTTTTAGGGATCTTCAGGGGTTTTAAGGTCTTTTGGGTTCGTAGGGTTTTTTTTTTGAGTTTTTAGGGGGTTAAGGTTTTTTAGTGTTTTTAATATTTTTAGGGGTTTTAAAGAGTTTTTTTCCATGGAAAATAAAACAAGTATATGAAAGGAAAAGGGAATTGAAGTACAAAAGGATCACCCAATGGGTGAAACAGCTTTCCTGAAGGCCAGAAACATCAGCAAACAAGGAAGAAAAACTCAGGTCCAAGCCAACATTCCGCATTCCACCGCCTCTGTCTACATGCAAGAGAGAGAGAAACAACAACGGAAGATAGTACTCCCCATCAAAATAGATGATACAAAAACCCAACAAGCCCAAAGAAACTAGATCACATCACAGCTTCACGCTCCACACTAGCAGCACTCCCCACGCACCAGTAGCCCAACAACACCAATACCAACACCTCCAAACCAACAACAGTGTCCAACTTCCTCACACAACAAGTCCAGCACCCTGAACATCTCCCATGATTTCTCCAGCAATTTCATCCCCTACTCCAGTAGGAATCAACATCGTGGAAAAACATCGAAACTAGCCAGCCCGAACACCCAGTGACTAGCACCCAACCCAGCTCTAGCAGCAAAAGCTCTAACACCCAGCACCAATCCATCTCCCATCATCTGAAGTGCCAGCCCCTGGCACCCAGCACCCAGCTCCCAACTCCCAACTCCCAGCTCTCAGCTCCAACATAAGTTCCAGCAGGAACACCACCAAAAACCCTCTCCACTCTAGTAGTATACCCACCAAGAAACAACATGTTCCTATCACCAACTCCCAACGCTCAACAACCAGCACCCAACACACAACACCTAGCTCTCAACTCCAATAGAATCTGCAACAGTAACAACACCAGCAGCAGCCCTCTCCACTACAACAGAGCTCCTCACAATAGCTCCCAACACAATCCTCAACACCCATCATCTCCAAACACAACACCCAACAAACTGAACCAGCTCCCAACAACACCTAGAAGCAACTGAAACCATCTCCAAACTCCTAGTTCCTGACTAAAAAATACCATGTAGCTCAACCTCCTAGTAGTAACACCTCTCCCAGCCAAAGCCACACCAACCATCCAAGCCACAACACAACACCACCAGCTTCACCCAACCAAGCAGCTCCATGCTCCACCTCTTTGTACTAGAACCCAACCCTTACACAACCTCATCTCCCAAGAATCCTACTCCAATAAAAAACTCTATCTCCCACAACACCACCTAAGCCCCAAGCGCCCATCTCCAGCAACAATAGCAACATATCCACCTCCCAACCCCCCAACCAACTCCATCAACCAGTAGGCACCTCCCACCCACAACACTCTACAATTTCCAAATCACCAGCACCATGCAAAAACGGTTCCCTGCACCATCATACAACAACCTAACAACCAGAACCAAAGCAGCCTCAATCCTATCACCTCCCAGTCCCCAGCACTAGCCACAACACCAATAGACATCACCTTGAACCTAAGCCACGAATTATCTCAACAACAGCTCCTGACCACAACCACACCATAAGAAACCCTCATCTCGACATGCCTCAATAGCAACAAGATGTGATAGCTGAGCCAACAGAAACCACTACAAGAATCGAAGAATGAATGCTTGAACCACCTGTGAAATTGAAGACAATGAATCATATGCCAAAAAATTGGAGAGCCAGGAGTGTTAATGGAATTCGCATCCTAGATAACAAACCAACATCCAAGAAAACCTTGGGCACCCAGAGCATCAAACCAACTGATGATGATCAAGAAAGAAAATAGGCAATGAAACCATCATCGATCGGGTGATGACGCGACCTCTATCCATGAGCATGAAAACCATTAATGAAACCATCCACAGTGGTCGACAACTAGGAGAATCACATCGATTTAAGAACAAACCAGGAACACCAGCGAACAACACCTCTGACCAAAACAGAACCCAACGTGCTCCTAACTTGTCAGCAAGAACATCAGTGAAAAACCAAGACTAAGCAGAATCCACGCTATGATGCTAAATATACACAGTCTCTTATCAATTTTATAAGTATGTTGAGACACCTTAAAATTTGTAAAAAAATTATCAATATAATAAATAATAAACTGAATTTATATGTTAAACCATCAATAATTTATGTTACCAGTTTTTGAAACCATTGATAATTTTTTTATTGGCGTTCTTCAAGAGCAGCTGCTGTAATTTTTGGAAGTTGTTTCTTGATATGATTATAATATAACCTACAAATAAAATAAGTTTAATTACTGTAACATAAATTATAGAACATGTGATATAATCACTCACAATACAAATTATGTCATTTCTTCATAATTGAGCAGAACATATGTACGATCTCTGTGATGTTCATCATCTGAAAGAAATCGTTCATGAACTCCACCGAAGCCAAGCTATGGTTGATTAAGAACTAATAATTGATTGTATATTTCATCACCAACATTACCCTTGTTCCAACCCATGAAGTTGTGTTTTGAGGAATATTCAGATTCAAAATAATGTGAGAATAAAAAATCAATTTCCCCTTGAAAATAAGCTTCATCAATTGAGCCTTCAACTGATGCTTTGTTACATACTTTTTTCTTCAATTTCTGCATGCATCTCTCGAATGGGTACAACCATCTAAACTATATTAGACCTCCACATTTTGATTCATGTGGAAAATGTAATATCAGATGTTCCATTGGGTCAAAGAAATTCGGCGGGAAGATTTTTTCCAGTTTACATATAATTACAACAACATCTTCTTCCAGTTTTCTTAGTGCATCATAGTCTGTGGTCACCACACAAATGTCTTGAAAAAAATATTATATGTCTGTTATCGAATCCTAAATCATAGAATTAAACAAACCTAACTACTGGAAATCTAACATATCCCAATAGTTTCAAACCATTGGGATAGCCTATCCCAATCGTTTCATTAACTGTTGTCAAGTGGTCTGTTGCGGTAGCCCTATGACAATGGCTCACATTAAGCCATTGGTATGGGGGGTCGGATTTCAATATTCCCACTGTTCATTGTGAACTGTTGAGATAAATTTATGCCAACGGTTTGAACCTTTTGGGACATATCTATACCAACAGTTTTAACCATTGGTATATCTCTCTGCCAACAGTTTCCATAGGTGATTGATTTATGTTGTTCCAATGGTTCATCTTGAACCATCGGTACAAATATACACCAATAGTTTGATATGTTGGCACAAATCTGTACCAACAATTCTAAACCGTAGGCCTATTCCTGGATATAGGAATTATACAGAGGTATACCAACGGTTTTGAAAATGTTGGAATAGAACCCCACTCAATTTCACACACAGAACCTGCTATTAAACACACTACAATCAAACATAGAAATCACACTATGACCTGCAACCTTCAATAAAACATAAAAACGCTGAAAAAATAAAAAACACACTACAAACATGAAACCTCCAATCAGGGATGGCCCAACAATTTTGATTGCCCAAGAACACTGATGAAAATGTTTTCCTGTTAAAAGAAACTATCAAATATCAGAAAATTCAGACCAGATAAACAAATAATAAATTAGAAGAACTCCTACTAGAAAAATTAGAACACCTAGCAGGAGAGGTAGTGAGCTAGTGGGACGAGCTTGATTAGATGAAAAAATGATTTGGTTCAGTAAAATATTTCATTATCACATCTCAAGAAACTGAAACGAGATATGGCCAGAAACCAGAGGGATTAGGAGGGAAAATTTATAATTATATTAATGACACAACTCCGTACCAAACCCACTAGTACAGTCAGATCTGGGTGGATCTGCAGCTAATTTCAAAAATCTAATTACAAACCTAGCTGCCCATCTCTTCCCCTTGATCAGCGGTGAACTAGAATTGGATGAAACTTTATCACCCTACAAAAACAACTGATTAATGGGAACAATTTCAGAATTGAACATTCATTCACGAGCATCAATTAACTCAATATCAGACAAAAAAGCAGTTCAACCCTGACCTAAACTGAAGTAGCATTGATACCCCCACTCTTTGAGGTGGAAGCGAACCTGCAACAGTGGAGATCAATCAAAAATGTCCTCCACCTACTTCAGGCCTGGTTCCATATCCACTATTGATAACCTCTAAGTAGCACAAAAAAAAGATAATCTAGATCTTTTCAGTAAATCTAAAACATGCTTGACTGACTAGATCCAGACTCCTCGATGCTCGCAAGCATCACTCAAATTGTCCAACTCTTGATCCAAGAACCAGCTTCTGCAAACTCAGATGATAGTCTCTTGGGAACCCAAAATCAGCCTGAACAATCATGTCACAAACCCCAAAGTGATATACCCAAATTTAAGTAGCAGAACACATGAATAACCCACGAGCGACCTAGATTGTAGTGGAGAACACCAAGCCAGTGAACAAACTTGAGAAGCTTGGTTTCTCATTCCCGGTTCTAACATCATGGAAACATGATCTCAGCTTTCAACGTTTTTGGACGAGTGAAAAACCTCAAGAGAAAAAAAATGAATATTCAATCTAGAATTGAACCTGAGATAAAAACAGGAAGCTCCAAGTAAAATAAGATGATTTAGAGGAGCGGGTGAGGCATAACCAAAGGACGTGTCATCAACTCTATGTACATTGAAACTCTATTTCCCTAAGATCATGGTAATTGGATAATACTAGATGATGTTTGACTTCCTAGGATAGCTAGGAATTTACCATTGTTCCTAATAGTATTTGATTTCTTAGGACGCCTAGGAATTGGTTGTGGTCTTGCTTCAATTAGATTTCCAAGGTACATTCCCCTAGAAAATAGTGCATGAACATACTAATTTGATATTGGATTTCCCCAAGAGGATGGGAATTAGTTTTAAATGATATACTAGTTGGAACAGTTTCACAACATGCTCAGAGACACTTCAACACTATATGAGGTAGGTGTGGTCAATCACAAGTGTCACATTAGAGCCTGAGGATCAATAGTGATTTATTTATTTATATTAAATAGTTTATAAATTTATTTATCTAAGAATATGACATGTAGTGACACACATTTAATAGTTATGTATCAAACTATATTAGTGGATTCATACTATGTTGTAATCTCATCATGCTTGGGAGGCCATGACAATTTGGTCCCCAAGAAGAATTGTTACTTTCATATAGGATCAAATTGGGTAAAGGATCATTGTTACATGATAATGATGGAGCAGTTCAGATGGTTTGGTGATTGAGATGATGTGAGACTCGAGGATAGATTGGAGTCTCTTCTTCCTTTTGTATTCATTTTTTATATATGGGGTCAATCTGGTGGGTGACTAGTGTGTGTTAGTTTTTATGTATTTAATTTTAATTCAGTTATGTATTATCATGTGTGCTCTGATGTTTATATCATGGATGTTGATTGGTTTATTTTCATCTATTTTTGTGCACTCTGATATGGGGTATAGTCTTCCAATGGTACGACCGTAGAACCTCATTGTTAATCAATATCCTCTAGTGTATGGGAATGTGTACCTAAGGTTCAATGGTGACTCCTTGATTCAGGCACCCCTCAGTGGATATGGACCCGGGGAAGGATATTACAAGGGAGAAGATACTCAAAAATTATTCAAGTACTCTTAGGGTTACACCTTCAAGAATGTGGATAGGGTATACAAAAATGGGATCTAGGTATGATTTAGTGGTAAGATCAGGGGTGATCCAAAAAAAACTTAGTTTATGGTCTCATAACTTTAACCAAAGGGGGATAACCCTTAAGGTAATATATCCTAGAGTGTAGGGGTGTAATTTTTATGGTCTTGTGGCAAGGAACAAAGGGATAGATGCAAAATAAATAAATAGTGGGAAAATGAACTTAGCATGTTTTCATAGCCTAGGGATTATTAGGAACACCTCCAGTGTAAGTGTATAGATTTTAAGGTCATGGTGTTTGGACTAGCATATTTCAATAAATATTTTGATCATGTACATAATGATAGGAAATGCTATGGTGGAAAATAAATACTTATGTGAATTTAGTATATCCTTATCACCCAAGAAAAACTAGGTGAACTTCTCACATATATATAGCTCATACTCGGAGGAAGGGGAATCATATGAGAATTAGGCTAGGTAGGGGCTCAACTTGAGTGTGTCACAATCCCTAATATCTAAGATGGAATGAAAATTATGTTGGTCTAGGACATGATGTCTAGACATCACTATGTATCATGTATAGTGGGAATTAGGCCATACATTTTCCTTGAGGGAAATGTGGTTGGAGTTCAATGTCATGCAGGGATTATCCTCTCAGGTGGGGACTAATGCATCACATATTTTTAGTAAATTCAATAGGGATAACACTATATGGTTTAAAATATAATGGAAAATATGTCAAAAAAATATTTTAAAATACCCATAAAATCATCTTTAAATGGAAATATCCAAGATGAGGATTATGAAGTTAAGACATGAAAGGGTTAGGCCCATTTTGATGGTTCTATGGTAGAAGATTCAAATCTTGTAGGACACTGGTGTTACTACACATATAGGGTTTATACATTCCTTTGGATGGTGAGTCAGTCATAAGTGAGGTAATTTGTATACTTGAAGGCTATGAAAACTAACCCAATGATCATTTTGGATAGTTTTAATAAAAATACATGAGACATTTTACAAGAAGGATACATTGACAGTAAAGTCGAAGCCATGAAAAGTTGAGTCGAGGATAATCTTATAGGACCAAAATATCGTGAATGAAAAAAAAAACCAGTCACATGAAAAAAAACAGAAAGTACCCTCCCATCTGGGGAAGGGAGAACACTCTTAATGGTGGAATGACATATGATGTGTGAAATGGGTAGAATTATTTCTCAAGGACTAGAAATGGTGTGACAAAGATGTTTTTCCTTCAACAAGTGGTCTTGAGAGATCTTCTGATACTGATAGAACATGGTACCTGAGTTAGTGTGGTGGTGAGGACTTGTAAGCATAGGCAGGCTAGGATTCAAGTAAAGTTCCAATAATATCATATAGTATGTGAGGTCATCATGAGGTAATTATTTATTTTTTGGGTATGATACTGATTTAAGTCTCAAGTAATCTAGTGGATTCCCTATTGTAAGATATATGAGCACCAAGAGAACTGAAATTTTTCACTTGGATAGTGAGACATTTTTGAGATGGGGGTATAGGTCCCGAGTGACTAGGACCTTGTACCTATCTGGTGAGCTATGATATGGACCAATGACCTTGTTGTTATTTCATACACATGTTGGGTGACAAATTCTAACATGTATAGGGATATATCTTAAGGAATGAAAACACCTTGAGTGATAAGGTGTTAGAAGGACCCTTACATGAGTGATAATGAAGTTATCATACTATAACATGATATCTGACCCTACCATGATTGATAAGGTAGTAGTCAAGATAATGGCCTCACCTTGACTGATAAGGTTCTAGATGAACCCAACCATGAGTGATAATGGTGCGTTTGGAATGTGATATTAGACTTACCATGGTTAATATGGTATTATTTTAGAAAATGGATTTACATTGATTATAATGTATTAACATGGATTTTTGTTGAGTGAGAAGGTTGGTATGAGATATATAGTGGTATGAGACACTACATTTAGTAGTATGGTAGATGTTGGGAGTTGAGTGATGACCTATATTGAGTGATAAGTATTAGTCTAGATCTTGGATACATGACTCTATCCTACACATTCATGTTGTGGTTGAGTAATCATTGATACTCCCTATTTAGAGAATTTGGGTATAGGATGGGTTTCATGTATGATGTTATAATGATGAAAGTTTTTTGTTCAGACAAATGTATCTATGGTTGGGTATCGTGGAAACCTATTTATCACACGATGAACTAATACACATAGAGTCTTGGTGTCCTAGTTGGAACATGACATCTGACATGATATGTGTATTAAGGTTGTCTATGGGTCGGATTGGGTCGGGTTGGGTTGGGTTCGAGGGTTTTTAGGCCCAATCTGGTCAAAATAGGTCGGATCGGGTTGGGTCGGGTCATATGTGGTTTTTGTTTTGGACCCGACCCAACACGACCCATCTCACATCGAGTTGGGTCGATCGGGTTGAGCGGGTTCTATAAAAAAAGGTTGTCGCCTCATTATTCCAAATCCCTCCTTCGTATGCATCTTCATGACTCCTCCATATCATCTTAACAGACATCAAGAATTCAACAGGGTGATCTCCTTCATCTTCAGCTAGGTGTTGTGATCTTCTTAATCGTGTGCTTGGTCAGTAGTGATCTCCTAACATTTTGAGGTTGTTGCCCATGACATTTTCTTCTTATGTTGTTTGTGATCTTCATCATCAGTGTCACACTTGGTTAGTTTCAAGAGGGGCATCTGCGACCTTTCTGTCTACTTTTACCAAGAGGCATTGCAATTTAAATCACACAATGCATGAAATCAATTAAATGAGTTATCATGTACACAATATAGGTCTAAATAATATAATTAGTAGAAATATTTTCAAATAAAACACTAAGGATAAATCTTGAACATATATGCATAATATGAGCTAAAAACACACACAAATAGATATGTAGGATGTAAAGTAGTCTTATTCATGAAATTCATACCTAATATAGATTTTTCATGGGCACATAAATCACCAAAATCCCCAAATTAAATTGGGTCAAACAAACATCAGTGCCAATCACCTCGAGGTAACGAGAACGCACCACACTCCTCTATTTGGATTTATCAAGATCAAACCTCCGTGCTTTCAAAGATCTGCATTAATGGAACTACAAGGAATTAAAAGATAGTATTGCAAGAAAGATGTAGGTTGAAGTAGAGGAAATGTATGTATAATATTAAGGAAAGTACTATTGTTATTATATAATACCAAGAAAAACAAAGAATAAGAGAAATAATATATTCTATAAGCGATGAACAATATCTATTTGTAGCACTGGATTCAAAAGTGTAAGACTGGAAAATCATATTTAACAATTAAATGGACAGCTTTACTTGAGGGTATATTTGTTTGTTTCTTTTAATTATGTTTTTAGCATTAATAAAAATATAATTATGTAAATATCATCTTTCTCAATTAATTATTTTCAAAAAATACAAAATACTTGTAAATTGTGTTGAGAATGTCATCTTTCTCAATTAAACAAATAATGGCATCAAGAGGGAGTGCATTGAAGATGAAATAAAACTCAATTTTTATCCCACTCGATAAGAAAAGTTTATTAGAGGACACAATTTCTAATCAAATAGAATATATCTTAGCATAAAAAAATTAAAAAAGGGATATGTACTATAAAAAATAAAACTATTAGAAAAAAAAACTTAATAGTTAAATCTAATTCATATTTGTATTTCAAATTCCATATTTCTTATCACCAATTTCAACCATTTTAGTATCAGAGATAAAATTCTTACCTCTATCCTATAAAGAGATGATCAGCAAGGTAAAACATAATAGTTCAAGGAAGGTTCCATGTCTATGATAGAGTGGTGTATGTCATTGTAGTTGAACTATTCCATGATAATGTTATCATCCCATATCTAGCTATAATCTAACATACAATCCCTTTTTTAAATCCTTTAAAACATAAAAATTTTAATTTGCATAGTCGTTAATCTAATGGAGCTATTTTTTAATGATCCATTATTGGGTCATGAATTCCTCCTACAATCTCATCCAGAACTAAGATGTGAACCAAGTTTCTTGTTATGAAGTGACCATATATAGTACCTCATACAATCAGAAAATATAATTTATTTATAAGAATCAAAATCCATCTACTAAACTCTAACCATGAATTGGGACCCAATATTATTACATGTTTTAGTCTCAAAACTACCAAACTCCTTACTATGATTATTAAGATGTGTTAATAATAGATCCTCCAATATAATCCCAATAGGTAACTCCATACAATCCTCCCTAGAATAGAGAAGATTATACTTTTTTATAGTCCAAGATGAACTGAGCAACATGTTCTCACCTATTGATGATTCCTGAAAATAGATAATTTCATTATAGATCATTATCTATAAAATATCACTAGATTAGATAAGTGGAAATTATAGAAGATTTCCTGCATTATAAGAGTAGTATAAAGTCATTGTGAATATCAAGGATTTTCGACTACATATGATAACTAAAAGGGTGAAATATCTTTATAGTTTACTATAAGAGATTAAAAATATGCATAAATAATAAAATCATAATATTAAGAGAGATTAAAATTATTTGCGGTTGAGAAATATTCCCACATTATGAAGTGCTTAGAGAATGGACAAAAACTCAAAGAATCTAGAATCAACCCAAGATGAACCTCCCCAAAGAACTGAGAAGAAAAGTGTTACCACTCAAATCACATTGAATATTTTATACTAAAAATAAAATCATACTAGTATAAAAAAAATCTTTAGAACATTTGTAATTGCTAAGTCCTTTTTATTTGTAAGTGTTGTAAAAAGATCAATGTCTATGCAAAAACCAGTGATATAAAATATTAAAAAACTCACAAATACATTAAGGGTGGATGTGGGAATATGTATGAAGGGTATTTCCCAAACCAATCCAAAAATTATGTTGAATCTATCCAAAGACATCAATAAAATAAATATAGAAAAACTACCTCAAAGGAGAACGAAACAAGATTTTTTGTAAAATATTGGTGTTTTTGAATGTTTGGGCAAATGGACATTGATTGTTGGTATAATATATATACTCATAAAAGTGGTATAAGAGAATAAGAAAATGAGAGAATAGTTAAAACTAAGAACAAAACTATTGTGAAAAATTAGTTTTCACATATTAAGAGAAATTTATCTCTTAGAACATATTTGAAAGCCATGATAATTTTTGTGAATATTGCAATGTATATGGTCACTGTTATGAGGAATTTTGGTATGTTGAAACTCAAAATGAGGCATATGTTAATGAAAATAGGATTCCATGATTTAATAAGTGGGGAAAAAAATAAAAAAGTCTACCTTGAGGTGTAAACTGAAGAAAACAGTAGAAAAAGACACTCCCAAGTGGTCATTGAAAAGAGATGATTGTCATGGGGTTTTAGTATGGATAATATGATTCTATTATGATATGAAATGATACATTGTAGACTATTTAAAAAAAATTAGGGTGTGAATTGATGCTGAATGATGTTTCTGTTGGTTCCCACTTACCCTTAAAGTGAATTTTCAATAAAATAAAAAATGGATTGTGGATAAACTATTTAAAAATAGACATAAAGATCTACAAATTTTATTATAGAAAATTTGAACTGAAAATGGAAACCATACAAGAAATAGATAGTATAATTTGATTAGTAGTTGACATTTCTGAAGAAGATCCTAAGATATTTCCTGAGGAAAATCAAAATCAGTTTAAGAAGTTTTTTGAAGGTATAATTATGTTGGTCATGGAGCTATCATATGTATGAATTTGATTCCTAGTCAAAAGCATTTTATTAGTGGTAAGGGAAAATATCCAATGTTATCAGGATCTAAATCAGTTACTACAAATGGATCCACACCTATGAAAAAGGTTGAACATGATAAGAAAGAGTGATTGATCATATGGTCTGATGAGTTATAAAAGGATAAACTAAAAAAAGAAAAACATTGAGAGTTATCTAATTGTTCAAGTGAATATACAATTTTAAAACAATAATAAACATTTGAAAGAAGATAAAACCATGTTTCCTAAACAAAAACTGGTTTAGAATGTGAGAAATAAGAAAGTGAAAAGAAAATCAAACACTTTTGAGCTACAAAAAAAGTGATCCAGTGTTGAGAAAAAAGCCTCAGTTAGTGTTATAACTTAGAAATTTATAAACCCACCTTATTACTATTTATATAAAAAACAATCGAATAGAAATGTTACATAACACACACTTCATATATATTTATTTTTTGTAAAGATAAATAATTTTGCAAAATTAATCTTTCATATAGTGTTGTTATTCTACTATATCACTCCCAATGCATGTGTGAATCTCGGTTGTACAAAGCCCTAATTGAAAATTTCTATTAAATAAATAATAAAATTGATTTTAAGAAAAACCCATTGGAAGAATATGAAACATTTAATACCTCAATGGATTGATGTGCAAAAATAGGAAGGGATGAATAACCTTTCCTAATTATAGAAAAATCGATGAATAACCCTTCCTAATCCTAATTATAGAAAACATTGAATATGAAACATTGAATAACCCTAAAACAGAATATGAAACATTGATTTTGGGTTCCCATATTCCTAATTATAGAAAAATATATATCATAAATGATTGATTTCACCATACTTCAGTGAAATCGATGAATAACCCTATAACAGACACTTCTGAAATCAGAAATTCTACCTCTGTACACGTCTTGCGGATGACATGAGAAGCAAAGAGTTTGAGGGGGAGGGGAGAGTGATGTATTTTAGGGATTGGGATGGGAGTAGGGGAGAGCTGAGTGACGACGAGTGGGGAGCAGCGAGCAGGGAGCAGTGAGTGGCGAGCGGAGAGCGGTAGTTGGAATGGGAGGAGGGGAGCGCAAGGGGGATGAGAGCGGCGGTGAGGGGGGTCGGGATAGGAGCAACGACGAGGGGGGTCAGGAGGAGCGGTGTTGTAGGGATGGAGAAGTGGGGTGTGAGGGGAAGTGAGGATGGGAGAAGGATCCCGATGGCCAAAGGTTTTAGGTGTGTCTATCCCAATGGTTCATATAAATCATTGGTATTAAGGCGGTTTTTCCAATAGTTTACTAAAACTGTTGGGAAAACCCAATGTATATTACTCTATGCCAATGGTTTCATAGAGCTGATGGTATACCATTGCTATATATTCTTTATCCCAATAGTTTTTTCAAACCATTGGGAAAGAAGTGTTGGTATAGATGGGATTTCCACTAGTGCCTCTTAATCCAATCAGCATAAGTCTTTCCATTATAACATGAAAATAATGACTTTTTAATCTGGTAATATGACAATTCTTAACACATATACCCAAATTGGAAGCATAGCCATCTGGAAGTCTCAGATCTTCAATCCACTGACAAAATAATAAGAGACTCTCTTTAGATAGTGTATAAGCTACTTTTGGCTTCATTAACCTATGTGATATGACATTTTCAAATAGTTCAAATTCTAGTTGCCTGTAAATTTGGGCAAAATCTAATCATGTATTTACATTATCATTGGTCTTACCAGGTGTATCCAAAACTGTATGAAATAAATTATCAATATAGTTATTCTCAATATGCATTACATCCAATATGTGGTGGAACAACAAATCAGATCAATATGGTCGATCCCAAAAAATGCTCTGTTTTATCCAATTTTGTTCTTTCCCAAAGCCATGAATTTTATATTGGTTTAATGTTGGTCCAAATGTGAAGGGAGGTAATGAAAATACAACTGATTTTAAATCTGTACCTGAGATCATTTTTGGAGGTTCATCCCTTTCAATTATGCCTTTTTCTGAAACGAGATTTGTTCCTCTGAAAAGGATGATCAGTTGGAAGAAATTTGCAATGGTAGTCAAAATAGAAAGTTTTTTTCCATTGACGAGCATAAATGCTTTTTTGTCTCCCATAAAGTAAGGACATGATTTCGGACCATGTTTACTCCAGCCAGATAACATGTCATATGCTGGTAAGTCACTAATTGTCCACATCAATGCAGCTTTTAGTAGGAAATTTTGTTTCACAGCAACATCATATTTACTCACAACATTACTCCGCAATTAATTTAACTCATCAATAGATGGTTTCAAATAAACATAAATATTCTTTTTTGGATGTCCTGGGATTAATAATATAAAAAATATATAAGGCTCCTTCATCAACATCCATGGAGGTAAATTTTATGGAGTTATAAAGACAGACCAACATGAATACTGAATACCATAAGAACCAAATAGACAGAAACTCTCATTAGAAAGACCCAATCACACGTTTTGGGATTCCGAAGTAAAAGACGGATGCAATCAGTCAAAATGTTTCCATGAATCACCATCAGATGGATGATTCAAGATTTTACAAGTTGAAATCTTGGTTTTTCCCCATGAAATCATTATCATTGTGTTCGGAGACATAAATAAATGCTATAACCTTGGTGTAAATGGGGAATATCTCAACTATTTTATAGGAATCAATCCAGACTTCCCTGGTTGAGATTCTTTATACCTCGATTTTCCACATGTGGTAAAACTGTTCAATTACTCATTTTCACCAGAATATAAGATGCAGTCATTTTCACATGCATGAATCTTCTGATAACTAAGGTCCAGATTATGAACCAGCCTCTTTCTCTCATAGTAATTTGCATGAAACATATTTCCTTTTGGTAACAGTGTTTTAACCAAAAAAAATATCTGATCAAAATAGTTGTTTGACATTCCATTATCTCATTTAATAGCCATAAATTTTGCAACCGCTTCTAATTTTCTTATCTTTCAACCAGGATATAATGCATCCTCAACAGATCTCAACAACTTATAAAATTCAAATGGTTCCAACTCAGGAGTTAAATCAATATCATCTTGAGTTTTAGTTTTTTGAACAGATGGACCTGTAACATCATGTACCAAATTTTGAAACTATGATGGATCTGAAATCAAATTATTAGTATCTTATCTGGAACTGCATTCACTATGTTGATACTAAAAAACATAATCTGGTTGAAAACCAAAACGTAAGAGATGTCCCCCAACACTGTCAAATGTGTCAAACATTCTCAGAACACATTTTTACAAGGACACTTAATTGTACCTTCATAAAAAAATTCTAGTTTTGATGATGTAAATGATAAGAAAGCTTAAACACCCTTAATATATACAGGATTTAAACCATAACATTTTAGATTTCTATGCTGATTTATCCAAGCGTGATCATCTAATAATGACTGTTGTCGACTTCCTTGTTAGATATTTTTCTATAAAATAAAAAATCATTAATGTTTTTTGAATAATTTGAAATAAGAAAAACACTATGAAAAATAGAGAAGATAAATAATTATAGCTACTTACTAATTACCACTAATTATGGGTGACACAATTTCCAGTGGATTGATAGATGCTCTTTTGTCTGACGACTCATTTACTTGCAAATTTCTCACACTAAAATCACAATGAATAATTTTATCGAAGGTACACACATCCATTCCCATGCATATGAGAATGCATAAGCATACCTCTGACCAGATTCTTCATTGTGATTTCAGTGTGAGAAAGATGCAAGTAAATGAGCCATCAGACAAAAGATCCCCCTTTTCGTCGATGAATCATCTACTACCAACTGTCACCGCCTGAAACATTATGAAAAATCTGTTCCTACGAATGTATATCCAATCGCGTGCATATGAGATAGGATATGCATACGTATAATCACATTTTTCATAATGTTTTGATTCGGTGAGAGTTAAAAGGAGAAGAGTCATCGAGCAAGAGGAGTGTCATCAATCCACTGGAAATTGTGCCAAGTTCTTAAAATTTGTTACAAATTATTCATAATTATTCCTATTTATTCTTATTTATTCTTAATTATTACTATTTATTACTAATTATTATTAATTATTACTAATTATTACTAATTATTACTAATTATTACTAATTATTTCTAATTATTACTAATTATTAATAATTATTAATAATTATTACTAATTATTACTAATTATTACTAATTATTTCAAATTATTACTAATTATCACTAATTATTACTAATTGTTACTAATTATTACTAATTATTACTATTTATTACTAATTATTACTAATTATTACTAATTATTACTATTTATTAGTATTTAATAGTATTTATTAATATTTATTTTATTTATTACTAATTATTACTAATTATTACTAATTATTACTAATTATTACTAATTATTACAAATTATTACTAATTATTACTAATTATTTCTATTTATTCCTATTTATTACTAATTATTTCTATTTATTAATATTTATTACTATTCATTACTATTTATTACTAATTATTCCTATTTATTACTATTTATTACTAATTATTACTATTTATTACTATTTACTACTAATTATTACAAATTATTACTAATTATTACTGATTATTACTAATTATTACTATTTATTACTATTTATTACTATTTATTACTATTTATTACTATTTATTACTATTTATTACTAATGATTACTAATGATTACTAATGATTACTAATTATTAATAATTATTACTAATTATCACTAATTATTATTATTTATTACTAATTATTAGTATTTATTAATAATAATTACTAATTATTAGTATTTATTACTAATTATTACTAATTATTAGTATTTCTTACTAATTCTTACTAATTATTAGTATTTCTTACTAATTCTTAATTATTTTTACTAATTGTTACTAATTGTTACTAATTATTAGTATTTATTACTAATTGTTACTAATTATTACTAATTATTACTAATTATTACTATTTTTTACTAATTATTACTATTTATTCCTAATTATTACTAATTACTGCTAATTATTACTAATTATCATTATTTTTTATTAATTACTGCAAATTACCGCAAATTACCGCTTCTAATTACTAATTACCGCTAATTATTTATATTCATTATTAATTATCTTTAATAATTCTTAATTACTACTAATTATTAATAATTAGTACTAATAATTGAAATTTATAATTACAAATAAATACTGATGTCAAAATAATCTAAATCTAATTTAATTACAACTAATTAACAATAATTAAAATTAATATAAAAAAATGTAATAAATATTAAATTAAATAAAACATAAATACCTTTAAACTTGATCTCTTATAGGTGCAGACGGCTTCAAAAACTATTTCGTAAAAAAAAATTACTTGGAGAAATTTTCACTCTAAAATTAGAGTTGAGAGAGAGAGAGAAAGTAGGAATTGAGGGGAAGGATGAAAAAAAACGAATGGGGGTATATATAGGTTAGATTAGTTGTGACGGTACAATTTGTGAGGGGACTTCCGTCGCAAATATCTTCGGCCGCATTAATTACTGTCAGCGGTTAAAAGAGTATTTGTGATGGGGAAACATCCCATCGCAAATAGTATTTACCGCCGCTAGGTATTTGCGACGGGGGGTACCTCCCCGTCGCAAATACCCTTCCCGCGGTTTGGCGTGCAAACCACGCCAAACCGTGCCTAACTTTTTTGCGACAGGACCCCCAGTTCCTTCACAAATAAAAAATTATTTGTGATGGGTTGATGCCCCCATCGAAAATAACCTCTTCGAAGAACTATTTGCGACGAGATTTATTCCTGTCGCAAATGGCAATTTTTCCCATAGTGTAAAAACCCTAAAAAACTCAAGAAAAACCCTCAAAACCCAAAAAGTCCCTAAAAACCCCTAAAAACCCTTGAAACACATCAAACCCCCTAAAATCCTCAAAATCCCTAAAAATCATAAAACCCGTATAAATCATAAAAAACCCCCTAAAAATCCATGAAAATGTAAGACCCTAAAAACCATGAAAACTGCCTAAAAACCATAACACCCCTAAAAACCTTAGAAACCCTAAAAACCCCATAAAAACCCTAAAACCACAAAAAAAACTATTAAACCCTAAAAATGTTTTAAAAACTCTATAAAACTGTAAAAACCCGAAAAAACCCAAAAAAACCCCTAACCCCCCCCTAAAAGAACCTAAAAATCTTGAAAACCAATAAAAACCCAAAATCCCTGAAAATTCCTAAAACCCATAAAAACCATAAAAACCATAAAAATCCTAAAAAATCCATAACAATCCATGAAAAAATCAAAAAACAAAAAGACCCTAAAAAACCCCTGAAAACCATAAAAAACCCTAAGAAACATAAAAAACCATAAAAACCCATAAAAACCCTAAAAACCACTTAAAACTCTAAAATCCCTTAGAACTCCTGAAGATGTTAAAAACTCTACAAAACCTTAAAAACCCAAAAAAACAGAAGAAAACCATAAAGCCCCAAAATACCCTAAAAACCCTGAAGAACACTAAAAACCCTTACAAAACCCTAAACCCCCTAAAAATCCCTAAAAACTCAAAATACCCTAAAAACTATTAAAATCTTAAAAAACCCTAAAAATATACATGATAATGTAAAAAACTGAAAACCATGAAAACTATAAAAACACCTAAAACCGTAAAAACCTCTAAAAACCATAAAAACCCTAAAAACCATTAAAACTCTAAAAAACATTAAAACCCCTAAAATGTTAAAAACTCTAAAAACCTTTAAAATCCAAAAAAACCCCAAAAACCCCAAAAGACCCTAAAAACCCTAAAAAACCCTAAAAACTCTAAAAACAACTAAAAAACCCTAAAACCACTCAAAATACCTAAAACCCCAAAACACCCCTAAAAACCATAAAGATACTAAAAAACTTTTAAAAATCAATGAAAATTTAAGAAACCCTAAAACCTCAAAAAACCCTAAAATCCATAAAAACCCCAAACCAAAAACCCATAAAAACCCTAAAAACCCAAAAAAAACTCTAAAAACCCATAAAACCCCAAAAAACATTAAAAAACTATGAAAAACATTAAAACCCCTAAAAACTCAAAAAAAACTATAAAAATCCAAATACCCTAAAAACCCTAAAAACATTAAAAACCCAAAAAAAAACCCTGAAACAACCTAAAAACCCTCAAAATACCAAAAAACCTTAAAAACAAAAAGATCCTAAAAACCCCTATAAATCCATGAAAATGTAAAAACCCCTAGAACCCTAAAAAACCATGAAAACCTTTAAAAACCCTAAAACCCTAAAACCCCTTAAAACCCCTAAAAACCTACTAAAAACTCTAAAACTCCTTAAAACCCATAAAAATGTTAAAAAACTCTAAAAACCCTTAAAACCCCTAAGAAAATCAAGATTATAACAATGATGGCGGTGCCCCTGCTCTCGTGTTCGGTGCTCCCCTCCTTGCCATGGAAGTTGACATCGACATAGCCCATGGCCTCTCTGACGTCACCCCGCCCTACGCCCTAGCCAGGGGAAGTGGCGAATACGATGTAGATTTCTTCACCTGCTTCTAACCCCGCTCTTCTCCCATGTTTTCTAGAGATTGACGTTGGACCCAAAGTCCCCCTCTTTGATAATGGTGTTACCTCTTTTCATATCTCTTCTCAGGAATTCTCGATGGCTTCTGCACTCCTAGATCTCTCGCTAGTGGCCCGTTTCAGAAGGATTCGGCCCTCTATGGATGATTTTGGCAGGTTTTTTGCTTCTTCTTGGAATCTACGTGAACAGGCTATCATTTGGATGTTGGACACTCGACACTTTATGATTCGGTTTAGGAATGAAGAGGATCTAATTTCGGCATGGGCTTTTTCCCCCCAATCTTTTGATGTCCTTCGTTTTTATCTTTTTCGCTGGAATTTTGATTTTCATCTGCACCGTGATCCTGCGACTGTAGCTTTATGGGTTACCCTTCCTGGTCTTGCTCCGCCCTTCCAAAACTCGGCCATCCTTCGCATCATTGGAAACCTAATTGGTAGATATCTTTGTATGGATGCGTGGACTGTTGTTGCCTTCCACCCTGTAGTGCCGAGGATTTTCGTTGAGGTTGATGTATCTAAAGATCCAGTTACTTCTGTCTACGTTGAGATTGAGTGTGAGCTCCAGTGGCACCAGATGGTCTACTTTGAATCCTGGGTGACCCATTGCTCATCCTGCCATAGACTGGGACACTATGCCTCTACCTGTATGTCTGCTGGTTATGTCAAGCCTCTATTTCAGAGGTCTTTTTCTGCATATTTTGGTTTAAAAATAGATGTACCTCACCGGGGAGTCCATGGTCTTAATAACGTGAGTCCACTCTCTGGACATGTTAGGGCGACTCTGGTTGAGAATCAGGATTCTATTGTGCTTGGGGATGTTCTTTTGAAGGTTGATCGACAACCCCTTCCTCCTCCGAGGGTCTGTGATGTGTTTGATAGGATGAAAAGTGACCTTGTAATTTCGGCTATTAGGGAGGTGACATATTCTGTGTAAGGAGGCCTTAGTATGAGAATAGAGGAGTTACGGCAGATGGAGCCGTCTGGGATGGCTGCTGCTCCTGGACTGGAGGTGGAAGAAGCTTCTCCAAATCAACTGGCAGTGCATGTGGGTTTTGATGGTGTCCCCCTGCACAATCAGTTTGGTAATTTGGTCTCAGTGGATTTGATTCAGGAGCAACAGTCTGTACAAGCACTGTTGGCTGGAGGCTTTGATGAGCAAGCCGGTCAGACCTCTTACTCTGGGCTTCTGGGAGTTTCCTGTGCTGATAGGGGTAAGGGGATTCAGGAAGAGGGTGAAAATTCAATGTTATATGGTATGGGTAATGAGGATTTTGGTATTTTTCATGATGTCAGTGTTGCTCTCTATGAATCCTCGGGTGCCAATGTGCAGGTTCTCATGCATGGCTATGATGCTAATACTGTGATTGAGCTTTCGGTATGTGCTGCGACAGAGGGAGAAGTAGCTGCACAGGGGGATGTGGCAGAGCAGACGGTGGTGGCAGAATAGGGAGAGGCCCTCCCAGTGGTGGTAAATGCAGTCGTTGGACAGGATGGAATAGAGGGTGTGGCTGGTTGCAGGAGCTCTGGACTCGGTTCGAGTACGCCTGAGGAGGAACCTGAAGGGGATGCTGGTGGTTTTTATTACCATGCGGCTAGGAAGGGGATGGTGGGGGATCATGGAGCAATGGATCAGTTGGAGGAGGTTGCTGATCAGGGGGGAGTGCCTAAGGAAGGGAACATGGACAACCAAGGGGAAGGGGCTGGGGTAGGGGATGATCACAAACATGGAGAAGATGGTGCAAAGGAGGAGATGATAGGGCTGGTCATGAAGGTGCAAGAGGAGCCCCTGGCTGATAGGCTTGACTGTTTGTCATGGCATGATGATGAGGGGACGGTACTGCCCAGGGAGGATGGGCAAAGGCCTCCGGTTTCTGTCGTTGGGAGTGCACAAATGCCTGCCATAATGTCCCCATGCTTGCCACAGGATGAAGACTTTATTGAGTGTCCCATAAATCAGGAAGCCTCCTTTATCCCGGATCATGACCAAGAACATTGCATGGAGGTGGAGGAGCATTTATTTGAGTTCGAGAAGGTGAAAAGGATGGATGATGGCTCCACCTCGGCCCCCTCAAAGAGGAGGATAAAGAGGGATTACTCCACTCTTCCTAGACCCATAGCTACCCGGGCATCATCAAAAGCAGTTAAGATGAAAGTAAAAATTAATAATAAGGAGCACCATCATTCCTCAGAACTAGCAGAACGAAGGGAGAAGTTTCCGATGCTCCTCAATCTGAAGGAGGACTATGAGTCAGGATGGGATGACTCTGACTCCTCCATTGATGTTGCGGATTCTGGATATGGTGCAGATGGTGACCCTTTCGGTGTGACTTCTGTTTCTGACTTTGGGGGGGATGTTGATTGATCTTTTTTCTTTTTCGGTTTTTTCTTTTTTGGGTTTTGGTTGGGTTGTAAGGGGTTTTGGGTTGTGGTTGATTGACCCTCCCCTCCCTTGTCTTCTTGTTGTCTATCGCATCTTCTTTTCTAATACATTGTTGGGGGGGGGGGGGGGGGTCGGTAATAGCCTGATCCTCACACCTTCCTTGCCCTAAGAAACTAAAAAAACCCTAAAAACCAAAAAAGACCCTTCAAACCCCGGAAAACCCTAAAAACCCTTGAACCCCAAAAAACCATCAAAATCGCTAAAAACCCTAAAAAATTCAAAAAACTAGAAAAGTCCTAAAAACCCAGCAAAATCCATGAAAACGAAAAAACCAAAAAAACCTTAAACGCCCCTTGAATACCATTAAAAGCCCTAAAAACTATAAAAACACTAAAAATCTATAAAAATTCTGAAAACCCACTAAAAACTCTTTCAACCCTTTAAACCCTTAAAAACATTAAAAATCTCTCAAAAACCTTCAAAAACTTCAAAAATCAGAAAAACCATAAAACCCAAAAAATAAACAAAAATGCCCTGAAAAACACTAAAACCCCCAAAAAAACCTGAAAAACCTTTAAAACCCTCAAAATACCTAAAATCCCTAAAAATCCTTAAAACCATAATAATCCTAACCCCCCCTAAAAATCAATGAAACAAAAAACCCTAAAAATCCAAAAAAATGTTAAAAAAACAATAGAAAGCCTTAAACCCCTAATAAACTCAAAAAAGAAACCCTAAAAACCCAAAAGACCCTAAAACCCTAAAACCCCTAAAAATCCCTAAGACCCCAAAAAATCCTTAAAATCCAAAAAACCATAAAAATCCTAAAAATCCCCTAAAAATCCATGAAATCATAAAAAATCCTAAATACCCTAAAAACCTCTTAAAAACCAAAAAAACCCCCCTTAAAAACATAAAAACCCCTAAAGACCCTAAATACCCTAAAAATCCACTAAAAACCCTTAAAAATGTTAAAAAACTCTAAAACACCTTAAAAAACCAAAAAAACTCAAAAAACTCAAAAAGACCCTAAAAAACCTAGAAACCCCAAAGACCCTCAAAATCCCTAAAAACCCGACAAACCTTTAATACCATAAAAATCCTAAAAACCTTGAAAAATTCATCAAAACGTTAAAAACCCTAAATTCCCTGAAAACCCCATTAAAACCATTAAAACCCCTAAAAACCTAAAAGACCCTAAAAACCCAAAAAAACCCGAAAACCCACCAAAAACCCTCAAAACCCTTTAAAAATCTAAAAACATTAAAAAACTCTAAAAAACCTTAAAAATCCTAAAAACTCAAAAAAAACCCTAAAAACCCTTAAAATCCCTAAAAACCCTAAAACCCACTAAAACCCATAAAAAATCCTAAAAAAACCTCTAAGAATCCACGAAAACATAAAAAACCCTAAAAACCCTGAAAACCCCTTGAAAACCATAAAACCCCTGAAAACCTTAAAAACCCTAAAAACCCATAAAAACCCTAAAAACAACTAAAAACTCTAATAACCCTTAAAACCCCTAAAATGTTTAAAAAACTCTAAAAAATCTTTAAAAACTTAAAAACTCAAAAAAAACCCTCTAAAATCCCAAAAAGAACCTAAAAACCCTGAAATCCAAAAAAACCCCTCGAACCCATAAAACCCCTCAAAATCCCAAAAAACCCTAAAAAAACCATAAAAACCATAAAAATCTGAAAAAATCCCTAAAAACATAAAAAAACACCAAAACCTTGAAAAACCTCAAACCCCTAAAAACCACTAAAAACCATAAACACCATAAAAAAATTAAAAACTCTAAAAATCATTAAAATCCTAAAAAACTCAAAAAAACCCTAAAAACCAAAAAGACATTAAAACCCCTAAAATACCCTTAAAACCCTAAAAACACCAAGAAACCCTAAAAACCCCTAAAATTCCTAAAAATGTTAAAAATTCTAAATACCATAAAAAAATCCATGAAAATGTAAACAACCTTGAAAGCCCCAAAACACCTGAAAACCCCTAAAAACCATAAAAACCCCTAAACACCTTAAAACACAGTAAAACCCCACAAAAATCCTAAAACCCACTAAAACTCTAAAAACCCTTCAAACCCCTAAAAATGTTTAAAACTCTAAAAATCATAAAACCTTTAAAAACTAAAAAACCCCTCTAAAACCCCAAAAGGCATTGAAATCCCTAAAAACCCCTAAAAAACCTAAAAACCCTTAAAAATATTAAAAATACTCAAAATCCCTAAAAAACCTAAAAACCATAAAGCCCCTAAAAATCCAAAAAACCCCTAAAAATCAATGGAAACGTAAAAAAACATAAAAACCCTGAAAACCATAAAACCCCTAACAACCCAAAAAAACCATAAAGCCCATAAAAACCCAAAAAGCACTAAAAACTATAAAAACCCATTAAATCCCTAAAAGTGTTAAAAACTATAAAAACCCTTAAAACCCCTAAAAAGGTAAAAAACCTAAAAACCCAAAAGACCCTAAAAACTCTAAAAACCCTAAAAACCCATAAAACCCCATTCCAAACCCTAAACCCCCAAAAAATCCCTAAAAACCCTAAAGACCCTAATAACCTTTAAAATCCTAAAAACCCCACAAAAATCTATGAAAACGTTAAAAATCCCAAAAACCCTAAAAAACCCCGAAAAAGCATAAAAACCCCTAAAAACATAAAAACCCTAAAAAACCACAAAAAACTCTAAAAACCCTTCAAAATCTCTAAATTTTTTAAAAAACTCTAAAAACCCATAAAAATATTAAAACTCTCAAAAATACCCTAAAATCTTAAAAATACCCTAAAAACATTGAAAACAACTAAAATCCCTAAAAACTGATAAAAACCCTAAAAACTCCAAAAATCCCTAAAACCCTAAAAACCCCTAAAATCCATAAAAATCTTAAAATACCCCTAAAAATACATGAAAACGTAAAAAACTCTAAAAACCTATGAAACCCATAAAAACCTCTAAGAACATTAAAAAACACTAAAAACTCTACCCTGCAAAAAAACACTAAAAACCCTAAAAACCACTAAATATGATAAAAACCCTTAAAAATCCTAAAAATGATAAAGAAACTCTAAAAACCCTTAAAACCCTAAAAAACTCAAAAACACCCTAAAAACACAAAAGACCCTATAAATCCTTAAAACATATGAAACCCCTAAAACCCCCTAAAAACCCCAAAACCCATTGAAATCCCTAAAAACCCTAAAAAACATAAAAACACTAAAAGATTAAAAACCCCAAAAAACCCATTATAAACTCTAAGACCACTAAAAACTCTAAAAACCCTCAAACCCCCTAAAAACGTTAAAAAACTCTAAAAAAACTTAAAAATGCTAAAAACCTTAAAAAACCCTAAAATCCCAAGAAGACAGTAAAACCCCCGAGAAACACTAAAATCCATAAAAACCCTTATAATCCTTAAAAACACTAAAAAAATCCTAAAAACCATTAAAAACCTAAACCCCCCTAAAAATCCATGAAAATGTAAAACCCCCTAAAAGCCTTGAAAACCCCCCTCAAAACCATAAAAACCAATTAAAACCATAAAAAACCCCTAAAACCCTAAAAATACACTAAAAACTCTAAAAACCATTAAAATCCCTAAAAACGTTAAAAACTCTAAAAAACCTTAAAAGCCTATAAAACTAAAAAAACAAAAATCTCAAAACACACTAAAAACCCTGAAAAACCATAAAAACCCTAAAAACCTATTTTTTTTGAAAATCACTAAAAACCTCAATATCCCTAAATTCCCTAAAAACCACTAAAAATAATAAAAATCTTTAAAAACTCCTAAAAATACATGAAAACGTAAAAAATCCCAAAAACCCTAAAAAAACCCATGAAAACCATAAACCCCTAAAAACCATAAAAACCCTAACACTTCAAAAAAACCCTAAAAACCACTAAAAAATCTAAAACCCATAAAATCGAAAAAATGTTAAAAAACTCTAAAAACCTTAAAAACATTAAAAAATTCAAAAAAAATCCTAAAAATCCTGAAAGATCCTAAAAATCACGAAAACCCCTAAAACCCATAAAAATCATAAAAACCCCTCAAAATCCAAAAAAAACACACAAAATTAAAAAAACCATAGAAATCCAAAAAAACTATAAAAATCCAAGAAAACATAAAAAACCCCAAAAACACTGAAAAACCTAAAATATAATAAAAAACCTTAAGGCCTAAAGAAACCCTAAAACTCGTAAAACCCCTAAAAACTCAAAAAACCCTCAAACCCCCTAAAAATTATAAAAACACTAAGAAGTCAAAAATTCCTAAAACCCCAACAGACCCTAAAAACCCTAAAAAACATAAAAACTCTAAAAACCATAAAAATCCTAAATAATCCCTAAAAATCAATAAAAACATAAAAAACCCAAAAAGCCCAGAAAAATATTTGTAAACCATAAAACCCCTAAAACCTTAAAACCCATAAAAACCATAAAAAACCAATAAAATCTTTGAAACCCACAAAACCCCTAAAAATGATAAAAAGCTCAGAAAACACATAAAACCCCTAAAAAATCAAAAAAAACCCTAAAAACCCAAAAGACCCTAAAAATCCTGAAAACCCCTAAAACCCTTTGAAAAACCCTAAAGACCCTCAAAATCCCTAAAAACACTAAAAAACCTAAAAATCATAAAAACTCCTAAAAAAGACCCAAAAAACCAGGAAAACGTAAAAAATACCCTAAAACCCTGAAATACCTACGAACCATAAAACCCCTTAACACCTTAAAAAACCCTAAGAACACATAAAAACCCTAAAAACCAACTTAAAACTATAAAAACCCTTAAATCCCCTAAAAATGTTAAAAAACTTTAAAAAATCTTAAAACCCTAAAAAAATAAAAAAAACCAAAAAAAACCCAAAAGACCCTAAAAACCCTAAAAACCCAAAAAACCCCTAATGAACCCTAAAAACCCTCAAAATACGAAAAAAATATTAAATAAACATAAAAAGTATAAAAATCATAAAACACCTAAGAATCTAAGAAAACGTAAAAAACCCTAAAACCTCGGAAAACCCTTGAAAATCATAAAACCCCAAAAAACATAAAAACCCATAAAAACCCTAAAAATCCTAAAAATACCTAAAAATATTAAAAAATTATAAAAAACCTTAAAACCACTAAAAACTCAAAAGAACCCATAAAAACCAAAAAAGACCCCCAAAACAATAAAAAATCCTGTAAGGATATCCGTTTTATCCCTTCCTTTTTGTGGTTTATATAGAAATATTCTCTCTTATTCTGGATTCTTTTATCTCACCTTCTAGATCCTTTATGTATCACTGTAGATTTGGTAAGACGGTTATTTCCCACTTGTGTTTTGCGAATGATCTTTTTTTTGTATGGAAATTTGGACTCTGTTTTGGTTCTGAAACATGACCTGAATCTCTTATCTTCCTTATCTGGTATGTCTATCAATAACTTAAAGTCTCTGATGTTCTAGGTAGGTATTTCTATTGAGTTTTGGGACTATATTGAGGTTTTCATGGGCATTAATTGTGTTTCTTTGCTACTTTGTTATCTTGGGGTTCCTCTAATCACTACTAGACTTAGAGCCACCGACTGTGCTATGTTAGTTGAAAGGATTTTAAATAGAATTAAGTCATGGATGAACAATTTTATTTCCTTTGTTGGGGTTTTTCAGCTTATTCAGTCTATATTATATAGTATGCAAGTCTACTAGTGCTATTTCCAATGTTCCATGAAATTTCTCGTGCAGTTAAAGGAAGTTATTAAGTATTCAGGATTTTCTCAAAGACCATATCTCCTTCTCAATTGGGAATGGAACTTGCATATCTCTATATTTTGACTCTTGGATCCCTTGGGGAAGTATTTCTTCCTCTATTGATTATAGAATTATTTATGATTCTGACCTTTCCTATTGTACTATTGTTTCTCATATTATTTAGAATGGGATTTGGAACCCACCACTGGTCGTTTCTGCTAATTTGTGGGATATTCACCATTATATCCTTTTTCTTACTGCACTAAGAGATGATGATTATTGTATTTTGTTGAAAAAAACCAAGGTTCTGCATTCGTTCGGTTTGGGAGGATCTTCAGTTGAAATTTTCCTTAGTCTCTTGGAGCTTTTTGGTTTGGAATTGGTCTACTCCTACTAGATTTTCTTTTATCTTATGGCTTGTGATTCTTAACCAGCTTCCTACTCAGGAAAAATTTCAATGGAGAGTTATTTTCTTCCCTAATAAATGTTTCCTATATGAATTGGATTTTGAGGGACTAGACCACCTTTTTTTCAGCTATGCCTTTTCCAAGAAGCTTTGGAGGTCTTTCTTGAGCCTCTTAGGCCTTGTTTCTTCGGCTCCATACTTTTATGTGGTTTTTTATTGGTGTTATAACTTAAAATGAGAGTCAATGTTTCATATCCTGGGAAATCTAGGTGTTGCTTATTTGGTATACTATATTTGAAAGGAATGTAACTCTCGTCTACATGGTTCCCCTTATCATGATGTTGGTTTCGTGTGGTATAAGTTAGAGATCATGCTTTGCTCTAATATATCCTCCTATAAGATGTTTCCCAATAGAATAGTTAACCATGAGTTAGTGTGATATGGTAACGTATGCGAGTATGGTATTTGTTGGAAAAAATGTGGAAACACAAGCGAAGAAAGAAGAGGGGAATGGAAATTAAAAGAAATGCAAGGAGAATAAAAGGGGAAGGGGGTGATCAATTAGGACCCAGAGGAGACTTTCCCCTTGAAACTATAATTATAAATTGCCAAAAAGGTTGATCACTCCTCTGATGAGCATTACTTGTATTCACCAAATAAAACAAGAAACACAAGCATAATAATGCTAGAAACTCTCAAATTCAAAATTAACCTTCAAAGTGTACAAGAGGTGGCTATTTATAGCCAAATGAGAGGAATACATGTCAAACTACCAATCCCACAAAATTCTAAAGCCTATCCCACTAATTTGACTTTATTTACACATGTTCATAGGTTTAGGGGACAAAATATCTCTAAAGAAGACTTTTTGGAACCACCCTAAAGACTTTGAAGATTCCTACCATGTATTTGGAGACAAGGGGCCCACCACTTTTGACTTTGGAGATTTTCTTCATGCAAGTGAGTTAAATTTAGTGTAAGAATATGGGTGGGCCTTTTAAGTTCACTTTTGGGCTTTAATAAGTGTGATTAAAGACCAATTTTCTCCTCCCATGCATGCATGTTGGTCCTCCTATTGTAATTTTAAAATGAGGCCATGTAAAGCCTATTTAATCCTCCTCATTCTTTCTCTTTTCATTGGGCCACCAATCCCATCTAATGGGTCTTTTCCATTAATGATCCTTCCACCATCAATTCCATGATCACCCTCAACTCCTCGCTGCATGTGTGCACCATGATTCGCATCATCCCCTCCCTCTTCAAAAGGATTCATCCTCGAATCTATATATTCAAAAGAGAGAGATCAGAAATATTAAAGGTAGCACTCACATTTCCATACCTGGTCGACAAGTCAATATTTTAGTCGTTATCATAGATTCTTTCTAAAACATGAAATGGACCATCTCCCTATGGTTGGAGTTTTGATTTTCTTTGCTCTGGAAACCTTTCCTTCCTCAAATGCACCCACACCCAATCTCTGGGTTCTAGTAAAACCTTATGCTTACCCTTGTTTTCTTGCTTCTCATATTGTTCATTTCTTCTTTGAATGTTGTATTTTACCTTGGCATGTAAATCCTAAACAAATTTTTCCTTCTCATCACCTACAAGATCAAAAACCTCATTAGTAGTAAATGAAAGAATATATAACGAAGTAATTGGGTTAAATCCATATACAATCTCAAAAGGTGAGAAGTTAGTAGTGGAATTCACTACTCGGTTATATTCAAACTCTATGTGTGGCAAACATTTTTCCCAATTGTTTATATTTTTTTGAATTATTGCATGCAAGAGGGTAGAAGGCGTCCTATTCACCACTTCAGTTTTCCCATCAGTTTGAGGATGTGCAACAGTTGAGAACAATAATTTAGTTCCCAATTTTTTCCACAAAGTCCTCCAAAAGTGGATATGGAATTTCACATCCCTATCACTTACAATGGTTTTGGGCAGTCCATGTATCTCACAATTTCTTTGAAAAACAAATCTGCTATATGTAAGCATCATTAGTTTTTGAGCATGCAATTAAATGGTCCATTTTGCTGAATTGATCCACAACAACAAAAATTCCATCTCTTCCTGATTGGGATCGATGCAATCCCAACACAAAATCCATAGAGATTTCGGTCTAAGGATGGGATGGAATGAGCAAGGGGGAATACAATCCATAAGGTTAAACCTTGGACTTTGCATTCTTACAAGTGACACACCTAGCACAAATTGTAATAACATATTTTCTCATGGTTGAACAACAAAAATGTTCATGAAAAGTAGCTAGTGTTTTATCAACCCCAAAATTCCCCATCAAACCACCCCCATGAGTTTCTTTTACAAGAAATTATCGAGTTGAACAATTTGGAATGCACAATTTATCCCTTTTGAAAAGAAACCCATAATTTTTATAATAGTCTTTATATACATGTTTTTCTTAAGATGTCTAAATTTGAGAAAAATATCCATCATTTTCTTTCATTCCCTTTTGTAACTCAAGTCCCAGTAATCGAGAATGAAGCGAAGTAAGAAGTGAATACCTTCATGAAAGAGCATCAACAACCACATTTTCCATACCTTTTTTGTGTTTGATCACATAGGGGAAAGTCTCAACGAATTCCAGCTAAGATGCATGCTGCCGATTCAACTTACCTCGGGACTTCAAATACTTAAATCTTTCATGGTCAGAATGAATAATGAACTCTTTAGGCCATAAGTAATTTTTCCATGTTTCCAGGGTTCATTTCAAAGCATAAAGTTCTTTATCATAAGTTGAATAATTTAGTGCAGCCCCGTTCAATTTCTCACTAAAGTAATCAATTGGATACGACTCTTGAGTCAAAATAGCACCAATACCAACTCCTAATGCATCACACTCAATTTCAAAGACTTTGGTAAAATCCGGTAGCCTTAAAAGTGGAGAATTTACCAATTTTTCTTTGAGTGTGTTAAAGGCTTTTTCATGTTTTTCACCCCATTTAGAGACCACATGTTTCTTTACAAGTTCATTAAGAGGTGCAGAAATGGATGAAAACTCCTTTACAAACCTCCTATAGAAGCTTTCCAATCCATGAAAACTCCTAACCTCGGTTGCACTCTTCAGTGTGGGCCACTCTTGAATTGCTTTCATCTTTTCATCATCCACCCGAATCCCTTCTGACCCTAAAACAAATCCAAGAAACACAACATAATCCACGAAAAAGGAACATTTTTTAAGATTGGCATAAAGTTGGTTTTCTTTAAGGGTCTCTCACACCAAACGCAATTGTTCAACATGGTTTTCTAGAGTGCTTCTATACACTAAGATATCATCAAAATAGAGAACGATGAATTTTCCAATGAATGAATGAAGGACATGGTTCATTAAGCTCATGAATGTACTTGGTTAATTAGTTAAACCAAAGGTAATAACTAACCACTCATACAAACCGAACATAGTTTTAAAAGCTGTTTTGTACTCATCTCCTTCTTTCATTCAATTTGGTGGTATCCAATTTTAAGATCAATTTTAGAAAACAAAGATGCCCCATGTAATTCATCAAGCATGTCATCAAGTCGAGGGATGGGATAATGGTACTTAACTGTTATTTTGTTAATGGCGCGACAATCCACACACATTCTCCATGTTCCATCTTTCTTGGGTACAAGGATCACCAGAATGGCACATGGACTCATGATTTCCCTTAATAATCGTTTCTTCATAAGTTCTTCAACTTGACATTGGTTCTCTCTAGTCTCTTCTGGATTACCTCTATATGTTGGCCTTTTGGGAATTGAGGCACCGAGTATGAAGTCAATCCGATGCTCGATGCTTCCCAAATCGGGTAATCCATTGGGTGTTTCTTCAGGAAAAAAATCACCAAATTTCTGTAGTAAAGACACAACATAAGAAGGAAAAGAATGGTGAAGTTTATTAGTTGCAAGGTAAGAATCCTTAACAATGAGTAAGAACACTTTCCCGCTCAATAAAGCACCTTTCACCTCACTTTTTCAAGAAAATAAACTCACCTTTCGCTCATCACTCTTGTTTTAAACTCATTGATTTCCCTCATTTCTTTTTATGTCACTCGACTCTCCTTTTTCACTCTTAATTTTTTCACTCTTAATTTTTTCTCTCATTTCCTTTTTCATCAACTCAGTACTCTCTTTTTTATCACTCAAAATTTTATTTTTCCCACTTTCTTTTTCCCTCGTTTCTTTTTTCTTTTTATATTCTTTCTCTATCCTCACTTGATCTTCATATTCTTGTATGGGACTTAGAGGAGTTAAAAAATCTTTCTACCGCTAAAATTAAAAGATAAGAGGTTATCATAGCCATCATACATCAGCCTCCTATCAAATTTCCATGGTCTCCCTAGTAGCAAATTTCCATCTTGCATTGGAGAAACATCACACAACACATCATCGTGATATTTTTCAAAGGAAAAAGAAAATATGTCTTGTTTTATAACCCTCACTTCACCACTATCATTCAACCACTACAATCTATAAGGTCTAGTATGCCTTAGAGTAGGAAAACTCAATTTCTCAACTAACAAGGTACTAGCCACATTAGTACAACTTCCACTATCAATGATCATACTACATACCTTCTCCTTGATGTGGTATCTCGTATAAAAAATATGCTAATGCTGCTCCTCATCATGATCATATTTGGGTTGAATATTTAAAGCTCTTGTTGCCACCAATGCATCTCCACATACAGGTTCTTCAACTTCTACATCTGAACTCTCCTCCAAGGATGGAATCTCATCATCGCTAGAGTGCTCACCAAGGAGGTATCCATTATCCAAAATAATCATGGCCCTTTTTTTGGACATTGAGATGCAATATGACCATGTCCTTGACACTTAAAACACTTTATATCATGAGATTTATAAGGGAAAATTTGTGTCTATTTTGTATTTTGAATCAGTGGGTAGGAACTTATTTTTGGACTCTTATATTTGTTTTGGAACAAATTTATAATCTCTTGGTTTTGTTTCATTCCACTTAGAATTTGATTTTGGATCTTTCCGGTTATCCTTCCAAAACTTATGAGAACTTACTTGACTCCTTCAAGAATGTAGTTGTTTTTAGACCTTCACCACCTTATTTAGAAACTCCTCCATGTCAATATAGGTCTGTAGTTCCACCACATCTCTAATTACTAGATTCAATCCATTAATGAACCTTGCCATGGTATCTTCACGATCCTCCTCCAAATTTGCTCGAATCATTGATATCTCCATTTCCTTGTAGTATTCCTCCCCACACATAGAACCTTGCACCAGTTTTTGTAACTTAAAATGAAAATCTCAATATTAATGACTAGAAATGTACCTTTTGTGCATTACTATCTTCATTTCTTCCCAAGTTCGAATTGGCCTTTCTCCATTTTGTCGTCGACTTACTTGTAATTGGTCCCACCAAATACTTTCATAGTCATTGAACTTAAGCGCCGCCAATTTTAACTTCTTCTCCTATGAGTAGTTGTGAAGTCCAAACACATGGTCAACCTTATGCTCCCACTCTAAATAAAGTTCCGGGTCACTCTTCCCTTGAAAGGATGGAAGTGTCACTTTGATGCTTCCCAAGTCATTTTCTCTCCAAACAGCACGTTGTCCTTGCCTAGGAATTGATTCTTCGAAATCGGAGTACTCATCATCACCTTCATGAATTTATTTCCCTCTGGGATCCTTTGAAGATAAGGAACTTTTCATATCATCTAACCTATCATTCAATCATGTAAAATGGTCAGCGACTGCTTTTATGAATAATTTAATGTCGATCTCACTTCTTTCTCCCTCACTTGAATTTTTTTTAAGTCCTCACACACTCTTTGTCTTTTTTTATCTCTCAAAAGGTTTCTCACACTTTCTAGCACAAAAACGTGATTCCTACATGTGTTCTTAAATAGAATCAAGAAGACAACTAGTTGAAGCAATCAATTCATGGCAATCTTTAAAAATCAGAAATTTTAAAAGGGTTTGAATCAATGAGGTCCAAGAAATATGGGGGGTAAATGGGAGAAATGTTTATAGAATAAGGTTGGATATGGATGAAGAAAAGAAGATGATGGATAAGAAAATGCAATAAAATTTATAACTTATGAGCAAACTCAATGTTTCAAATGATCAGCATCTTTTTTTTTTGATTTTTTTTTTGATTTTTTATGATTTTTTTACTACTCAATAAACTAGAATTGAGATACAAAGAGTACGATTTTTGTGCTCAAAGTACAACAAATAAAAAAAGTACTAATCTGATTACAATGATGTAAATGGTTGAGATAACATGAACTTCAAACTCAAATGGAAATCTACATTGGATATTGATAGATTTCACAAGGCTGAAACTGTAGCATGAATTGATTCAGCTATATCTCCAAATATAGGTGTCGGATTTTAGTGTTTCCAAATCAAGAAGAAAGATGAGATTATGAAATATTAAAATGACATATTATACATTCAGAAACTCAAAGAAAAATTTGAAGAAATGTGGAAGAAAGTTTCATCCAGAATTGGGGATGACAAAAATGGAAGAAGGGGAAGGAAAAAAAGATGGTAGAAATAAAAATGAAAGAACCTGGTTTCTGTTTCCTTCCTCTGATACTAAATGATATGGTACCATATGCGAGTGCGGTATTCGTTGGAAAAAATGCGGAAACACAAGCAAAGAAATAAGAGGGGGATAAAAATTAAAATAAATTCAAGGAGAATAAAAGGGGAAGGGGGAAGATCAATTAGGACCCCAAGGAGACTTTCCCCTTGAAACTCTAATTATAAAGCGCCAAAACGTCTGATCATTCCTTTGATGAGACTTACTTGCATTCACCTAAGAACAAAACAAACACAAGCATAATAATGCTGAAAACTCTCAAAATTTGAAATTAACCTTCAAGGTATACAATAGGTGGCTATTTATAGCCAAATAAGAGGAATGCATGTCAAACTACATATCCCACAAAAGTCTAAATCCTATCCCACGAATTTGACATTGTTTACACATGTTCATAGGTTTAGGGGACAAGATATCTCTAAAGAAGACTTTTTGGAACCACCCCAAAGACATTAAAGATTCCCACCATGGATTTGGAGACAAGGGGCCCACCACTTTTGACTTTGGAGATTTCCTTCATGCAAGTGGGTTAAATTTCGTGGAAGCATATGGGTGGGCCTTTTAGGTTCGCTTTTGGGCTTTAATAAGTGTGATTAAAGAAGGATTTTCTCCTCCCATGCATGCATGTTGGGCCTCCTCTTTTAATTTCAAAATGAGGCTATGTAAAGCCTCTTTCATCCTCCTCATTCTTCCTCTTGTGATTGGGCCACCAATCCCATCTAATGGGTTTTTTCCATTAATGCTCCTTCCACCATCAATGCCATGATCACCCTCAACTCTTCGCTACATGTGTGCACCATGATTCGTATCATGGTGCATAGATGGAGTTTTATAAGCTCTCTCATCTATGAAGGGTGATGACTTAGATGATAGGGATGGTTTGGTTGATTTCTAGGTGTGGAATCTGGTTGATGGGCGGCGCGGTGGTTGATACTCAGCTGCTGTTAGGTTGGAGGTTATAGTGGATTGGTTTTATGACTATTGTTGGGGATGTGATTGTGTTAGTAGTTCCTGTTGTGCTTGGTGGTTGGCTTAGAGGTGTTGTTGCAGTGGTTTTCTTGGGGGTAACAGGATTTCCTTGGGGATGGATATTGGTTGTGCTGATTGAGTCATGCGGTTTTTTGGCATGGGTTGTGGAGGTGTGTCGTGCTTTGAGCAGGTTCTGGGCTTTTGGGTGCATGTTGGTCTGAGTTGTGTTGTAGTGGATATGGCTGTACAGGCTATAGGCACTGGTTCTTTTCCTTGGTGATGCAGTCTGGTTGGGATGGATGTGGCTTGGTGGCTATTGATAGCAGGGATGTTGGTCCTTGGGGTTGTTGGGTGTTGCTGGTTTGTTTTGTTTGTATAGGAGTCTTGGTATTTTGGGTGTTTCCTGCAAGATTTTGTCTGGCACTGGTGTTTGGAGGGTATGGGTTGTGTTGTTTCTGGTCTTACCTAGTGCTAGTTGGATGGGTTGAGACGCAGTGATGGAATGGTTTCTACTGGGCAGTTTGTATTAGGTTGGAGGTGCTTTGGGCTGGGTTCTATCATTTGGTGCAGGGTCTGCTGGCCAGGTTCTTGTGTTTGGGGTTGTTGCAGTGGCTTTTGCTAGTGTTTCTAACTATTGGGATGCTCGTTGCTAATATTGGGTTCTTGCTGGTTGGAGTGTTGGTGGGGGATTCTTAGTTTATGTTGGGCAGCTTATTTGCAGTTCGGTGCAGCTGGTTGCTTTTTCACATGGGGTCTTGCTGGAGGTTGGGGTTTTTAGGGATGCGGGTTGTGCAAGTGGTTCATCATGGTGCATAGTTATCTGGTTGTGGGTTAGGCTGGTCTACTGGTTGCTTTGCGGCTTGGCGAGGGTCCGAGTTTTCTTTCTGGCGTCACTACAAATGTGGGTTGCAGTCGGTGCTAGTCTCAGCTACTTCTCCCTTAGTTTCTGGAAGAGTGTATAGGTGTGTGAGTGTGTGGGTGGTTGGATGGTGGGTGTGTTGAGTTGGTGTGTGTGAGTGGGTTTGGTGGTGTGTGTACATCTGTATCCTGGTGGTGTGCATGCGGTACTGATGCTAATTAGGTGCTGCTGGCCAGGAGGAGGTTTTTCCTCATTTTTTGTTGGAGCTGTGTCTAATCCTGGGGGTTGCGGTTTGACGCAATCGACTGCTATTTTGTGCAGCTCATGGTGCTCCGTCCATTCCGCTGTTGCTGGAGCTCACATTTGGCGGTTGGTTGGTCCCCTTATCATGGTGTCTTGGTGCCACTATTGTTCGGTTTTGTTGTTGCTTGGCAGATGAGCTGTCAGTCTTAGTGTGGACTCGTCCTCTGGTCATCATGGTAGTTGATGGGTTTTCTATCGTTTCCTCTTTTCTTTCTTCCACTCGCATGTGGATGGCTTGATGGGTTGTTTTCACTTTTCCTTATTGGCTTTGGCCTTGGTTTCCTCTTTTTGTTTCTGTCACTATTGGCCCTCAGGCCAGTTGTTTCACCACTGGGTGATCTTTGTACTTCATTTCCCCTTTCTTTTATACTATGTTCTATTTTCCAAGCAAAAAAACATTAAAAAACCCTAAAAACCCTTGCAAACCATAAAAAACATCAAAATCCCAAAAAACCCTAAAAAACCATAAAAATGTAAAAACACTAAAAACCCTAAAAAAACCAATAAAACCGCTAAAAACCAACCAAAAACCCTAAAAACCCTAAAAACCCTTAAAAATGTTAAAAAACTCTAAAAACCTTAAAAATCCTAAAAACCCTTAAAATCGTAAAAAAATTCAAAAAAACCCCTAAAACACAAAAGACCTTAAAACCCCTTAGAACCCTCAAAATCCATAAAAACCAAAAAAACCCTAAAAACAATAAAAATAACAAAATACCCTAAAAATACATGAAAACCCCCCAAAAAACCATAAACCATAAAAACCCCTAAAACCCCATAAAAACCCAAAAAATCACAAAAAACTCTAAAAACCCTTAAAACCCCTAAAAACATTAAAAAAATATAAAAAACTAAAAAACCATTAAAAAAATCAAAAAACCCTAATACCCTAAAAAGAACCTAAAAACCCTGAAAAACCCTAAAACCCTCAAAATTCCTAAAAACCCTAAAAAACCCTAAAAACAATAAAAAACCTAAAAAACATAAAAATCCATGAAAACATAAAAACCCATGAAAACCCCCTAAAACCCATAAAACACCCTAAAAAACTTAAATATCCTAAAACCCATAAAAACCAAAAAACCCACTAAATTTTTTGAAAACCCTTAAAATCACTAAAAACGTTAAAAAACTCTAAAAAATCATAAAAACCCAAAAACCTCAAAATACCCCTAAAAACCTAAAAGGACCCTAAAAACCCTTAACCCCCCTGAAAATCCATGAAAATGTAAAAAAACCTAAAAAAGACATAAAAGCCTTAAAAACCCATAAAAACTTTAAAAACTCTAAAAATTCTCAAAACCCCTAAAAACATTAAAAACTCTAAAAAACCATAAACCCCTAAAAAACTCAAAAAACCCCACTAAAAAATAAAAAATTCCAAGAACCCCCTGGAAAACATAAAAATGCATGAAAAGTCCTAAAAACCCTCAAAATCAATAAAAACCCAAAAAAACCCAATAAAATCCTAAAAATCCTAAAACCCCCATAAAAATCCATGAAGACTTAAAATATCATAAAAACCATGAAAAACACCTGAAAACCATAAAAACCCTAAAAAAATTTAAAAATAATCAAATGCCATAAAAACCCTAAGTCCTAGTAAAAATATTAAAAAACCGTAAAACCCCTAAAAATGTTAAAAGAACTCAAAAAACCATAAAAACATAAAAAACACAAAAAAAAACCCTAAAACCCAAAAGACCATAAAAACTGTGAAAACACCTAAAACACCAAAAAATCCTACCCCCTGAAAAACCCCTAAAAACCCTAAAATCTGTAAAAACCCCTAAAAACCATAAAATTGTAAAACACACTTAAAACCTTGAAAATCATAAATACCCCTAAAACCTTAAAAAAACTAAAACGCCATAGAAACCCTAAAAACCAATAAAAATCTATAAAAATTTAAAACCCTAAAAACGTTAAAAACATAAAAAAAACCTATTAAATAGTAAAAAATATAAAAAACCATAAAAACCCAAAAAGACAAAAAATACCATGAAAACCCTAAAAACTGAAAAACCATAACCCCCCCCCCCCCCCAAATCCTTTAAAACCCTAAAAAACCCTAAAAATCTATGAAAACATAAAAAACCCTAAAACCCACTAAAAACTCTAAAAACCCTTTAAACCCCACAAAACGTTAACAAACTCTAAAAACCCCTAAACACCTAAAAATTATCAAAATTCCTAAAAACCTTAAAAACCCTAAAAACTATAAAAAGCCTAAAAAGCCACTAAAAATCCATTAAAACGTAAAAAACCCTAAAAACCCTGAAAACCCCCTAAAAATCATAAAAACCCCTAAAAACCTTAAAAACCCAAAAAAACCCATTAAAAACTATAAAACACCTTAAAACCCATAAAAACATTAAAAAACTCTAAAAAACCTTAAAACCCCTATAAAACTCAAAAAACCCCTAAAAACACCAAAAACCCCTGAAACCCCCTAAAAACCCTAAAACCCACTAAAAATCACTAGAAACTGCTAATAAACCTTAAAAAACATCAAAATCCCTAAAAACCCTAAAACCCTAAAAATCATAAAAAACCTAAAAACCCCAAAAACTCCATGAAAACATAAAAATCCCTAAAATCTTTGAAAACCCTTCAAAAATCATAAAAACCTTAAAAACCCACTAAAAACTCTAAAAACCCTTAAAATCCCTAAAATGTTAAAAAACTATAAAAAACCTAAAAACCCCTATAAAACTCAAAAAAACCCTAAAACCCCCAAAAGAACCTAAAACCTCTTAAAACCCTAAAAACCCTAAACCCCCTGAAAATCCTTAAAACCCCTCAAAATCCCTAAAAACCTAAAAAACTATAAAAATCCTAAAAAAACTACTAAAATCCATGATAATGTAAAAAATCCTAAAAAAATTAAAAGCCCCTAAAAACCATAAAAAACCTGAACACCCAAAAAAACACAAAAACCCCATGAAAAACTCTAAAGACCTTCAAAACCCCTAAAAATGTTTAACACTCTAAAAATCATAGAACCCTCAAAAACTCAAAAAAACCCTAATAACCTAAAAATGACTTTAAAACCCTAAAAATCTTTAAATACACTAAAACCCCCTGAAAACCCCTAAAAACTCTAAAACCCATAAGAATCTTAAAAACTCTAAAACCCATACAAATCCTAAAAACCCACTAAAAATCAATGAAAATGTGAAAACCCCTAAAAAACACCTGAAAAACATAAAAACCAATAAAAACTAAAAAAACCCTAAAACCCCATAAAAACCCTAAAATCCACTAAATCCACTAAAAACTCTCAAACCCCTTAAAACCCCTAAAACCCTAAAAACCACCATAAAACCATAAAAACCACTAAAAACATAAAAAAACCATAAAACCCAAAAAACCACTAAAAACTCTAAAACCCCTTTAAACCCGTAAAAATGTTAAAAAACTCTTAAAAACCTTAAAACCCAAAAAAAAATGAAAAAAAATCTAAAAAGAGGCCTTAAAACCCCTTTAAACCCTAAAAACCATAAAAATCCCCAAACCCCTAAAAAACATAAAAATCCTAACCCACCCCCAAAAAATCTATGAAAATGTAAAAACCCCTAAAATCCTAAAAACCCTAAAGCCCCATAAATCCCTGAAGACCCTAAAAACCATACAAACCCAAGAAAAATCCCAAAACCCCTCAAAATCCCTAAAAACTTTTAAACCTCTAAAAACCATAAAAATCTATAAAAACCCCTAAAAATCCCTGAAAACATAAAAAACCCTAAAAAACTAGAAAAACCCATAAAACCCATAAAATCCTTAGAAAACATAAAAACCCATAAAAACCCTAAAAATCCACTAAAATCTCTAGAAACCCTTAAAATCCCTAAAAGGTTAAAAAACTCTAAAAACCTTAAAAACACAAAAAAACTCTAAAAACAAAAAAGACCCAAAAAACCCCTGAAAACCCAAAAAACCCTTAAAATCCCTAAAAATCCTAAAAATCCCAAAAAAACCAAAAAAACCAAAAAATCGCATAAAAATCAATAAAAACATAAAAAAAACATAAAAACACCTAAAAACCACAAAACCCCCTTAAAACTTAAAAAACCATAAAAACCCATAAAAACCCTAAAAAAACACTAAAAACTCTACAAACCCTTAAAAATCCTAAAAACATTAAAAAAATCTTTTTTCCTAGTTTTTTTAATGAAAAAAGGGGTTCCCAATTGGGCTCTCAAATCTCTTTAGAGCCCCATGATCGCGATGGTTCTCTACTATGTTTTGGAACTAGGATATCCTTGTGTTTTGGTTGGATCACCTTTGTGTAAGGTTCTTGATCGATGGAACTCTTCACCAATGGTTTTTTATGGTGGATTTTCCATTTGTTTGGTTGTGAACTTGTTTTTCAAAGTGGGCATTCGACAACATTTCTTCTTGGATTTTGGTGGATAAGCTTGTGGTCTCAGTTTGGGGTGCTCATGGCTGATTTTCAATCTGGGGAAGTCATGCTCAGGGTTTATCTTGCCTCTTCCTTGTTGTGGTTGCTATCGATAGTTTTTGGTACCGAGTTCAAGGTCGGAGGTGTGGACGCTCGTCAGGTTGTTTGACAATGGGCAATCCATTTCACTTGTTTTTTCTTCATCAACAATGGATTTTCACCAGTGCTTTTGGTTCATCAGTTGTTGGTTGTGTGTTTTTCACTTGGCGTTGTCGAATCTATTTCGCAGTCACCATTGCCAATTGGTTTGATGTTTGTAGCTACTCGTGTGGGTTGTCACCAGCCTTTTCTTTCCAGGGTTGATGCCAGTTGTGGTCATGGTTCTTGTGGGTGTAGCTACCTCATCGGGATAAAGGTCGCTACCTCATTAGGATGTGAGTTGCTGGTTTTCATAATATTTGAGGATGGAGGAGTGCTTGGTTTAACGACTACAATCACTTAGATTGGTGGTTTATAGGGTTCTTATCTGGTTTGTCGGCCAAGGGAACTAGTTTCGTGGTCTTGAGTTTGTGGTGGTTGTTGAAGGTAGGTCGTGAGGGGTGTTGTGTTTTGTGCCACGGATAGGTTCACATGGGGTTATCTTTTCTCACACTTGGACCAATGATACTATGATTTGGTTTTTGGTTTTTTATGACCATGGTTGCAGTTGGGGGTTTCAAGGATGAGGTTTGGCTTGCTGGGGTTCATTGACTGACGTCTTTCTAGTGGGAGAAGGTGGTTGCTATCGTATCGAGATGAGGGATGCGGGTTCCATCATTAGATGGTGATGATTTTTATTTATGAGGTCATCATATTTATTGGTTTGGCATCTTCTTCTCATGTGGACCATCTTCGGGATATTATGCAGATTTGGTCTTCACGGTTCTGTTGGGGATTCCCTCCTATGGTGGTTCTGAGTTGCTGGTTTCCTTCAGGCTTCTTCAGCGGTCTCCATCGCAAGTATACATGGGGATCTGTGGATTTTGTGTTAGGGTTAGATTATTTATCTTCATCTTTTTCATGCATTGGGATTAATGTTTCCCCTTGTGGTCACTACATTTGGGACCGAGAGTTGCGATTCCTGTGTTCTTGGTTGGAGATATGCCTGTGTTGCTTGGCAGCATTTATAGTGATGGTTGGTAGCTCAGTTTCCTCATCGTCATCGGATGCTTCGCCGGCGCACCTTATTTTATTTTTCAGGTTTGATGGCCAGCATCGTGGTTTGAAGGCTCCTGGTTCATCAACTAGATTTGCCCCTATTTTTTCGGGTTAGTGGTTATTAATGGTCCTCTTCGGCTTACTTTGCTTCAGTTTTCAGAGGTGCAGGTTCATGTATGATGTATTACTTGGCTTGGTGAGGCTTATATGTTGCCGGTAGCAGTTTGTGGTGTTGGTTATATTGATTGATTCTGGTTTATGTTGGGTGCTGTGTTGTGAGAGCTGCTGGGAGATTATGTTTGGAGCTGGGCCTCTTGGTGCTGGTGATTGGAGTTGGGCTTTGCGTGCTGATGATTGGAGTTGGGCGCTGATACTGGAGCTTGGTTCCGAGGTTTTCATGTTGCATTGGTATTTAGTGTTTGAGTTGGTGGTGGAGATGGCGTTGGATGTTGGGTCCTAGGTTTTGGTTGTTGGGACCGTTGGGCTTCCTGAGGCTTCTTGGTCTGTTTTCCAGGCGATGATTTGGTTGGGCTTCATTAGGTTTTCTCAGGATTTCTTTCTAGGATATGGTTTGGTCGGGATTTTCGAGGGTTCTTGGGGCCCTTTTTCCAGACTTTTTTATGGGCTTTGCGAGGTTTCTCGATCCCAATTTCCATGAAAACGTAAAGAACATTGAAAAACCATAAAACTCAATAAAAACCCAAAAAACCCACTAAAAACTCTAAATATGATTAAAACCCTTAAAACATTAACAAACTTTAAAAACCTTAAAAACCCTAAAAAACTAAAAAAACCCAAAACATCAAAAAGACCCTCAAACCACTAAAAACCCCAAAAAACCCAAAACCCCCTGAAAACCCCTAAAAACCCTCAAATCCCCAAGAACCCTGAAAACCACAAAAATCCCTAAAAACCCTGAAACCCCATAAAAACCTTAAAACCCTAAAAAAAGATCCTAAAACCTGTAAAAAAACCTAAAACCCATAAAAAACCATATAAAACCTCAAAATGCCTAAAAACCCAAAAAACCTTAAATATCCTAAAAGACCCCTAAAATCCAAGAAAATGTAAAAAACTATAAAACCTTTTAAAACAATAAAAACCCCTCAAAACCATAAAAACCCCTTAGAACCCATAACAACCCACTAAAACATTAAAAACCCTAAAACCCCGAAAAATGTTTAAAAAATCTTAAAATTCTTAAAAACCATAAAAACTAAAAAAAACCTAAAACCCGTAAAAACCTAAAAAGACCAAAAAAACCCTGAAAACCCAAAAAAACTTCTGAAACCCCTAAAAACCCTCAAAATTCTGAAAAATCTTAAAAAACCCAAAAAATATAAAAACCTTAAAAACACCCAAGAAATTCATGAAAACATAAAAATCCTTTAATAACCCTGAAAACCCACTAACAACCATAAAACCCCTAAAAACCATATAAACTCATAAAACCCTAAAAACCACTAAAAACTCAAAAACCACTTAAAAATCTTAAAAACATTAAGAAAATCTAAAAAACCATAAAAACCCAAAACCACTCAAAACCCTAAAAACCCTAAAAACTCTAAAAACCCAAAAAAACCCCTAGAAACCTTAAAAACCCTCAAAATCCCTAAACCCCAAAAACCCATAAAAGTCCATGAAAATGTAAAAAACCCACAAAACTCTTAAAAATCCTAAAAACCCACAAAAAGCTCTAAATACCCTTTAAACTCCAAAACATGTTAAAAAAACTTTAAATTTCCTAATAAACCCTAAAAAACTCCAAAAAAACGAAACACCCAAAAGACCCAAAAACCCTTAAAAATCATAAAAAACATAAAAACCCTTGAAAACCCCTTAAAACCGCCATAATCCATAAAACCATAAAAACCCCTAAAAACCATAATATATTAAAAAAACCATAAAATCCATGAAAACATAAAAAATCCTAAAACACTAAAAAACCCTTAAAAACCATAAATACCCCAAAAAACATTAAAAGACCCTAAAAACATATAAAACCCTAAAACCACTAAAATTTCTAAAAACCCTAAAATCCATAAAAATGTTGAAAATCTCTAAAAACCCTTAACAACTCTAAAAACTCAAAAAAACCCTAAAAACCCAAAAGGGCCAAAAAAACCCCTCAAAACCACTAAAACCCAAAAAAATACTAAAACCATAAAAATCCCTAAACCCCCTAAAAACTCCTAAAAACCATAAAAATCCTAAAAAACCACTAAAAACCCATGAAAGTGTTAAAAACCATAAAAACTGTAAAAAAATCCCTGAAAACCATAACAACCCCTAAAAACATTAAAAACCAAAAAAACCCAAAAAAAACCTAAAAATCACTAAAATCTATTAAAACCCTTAAAAACTCTAAAAACATTAAAAAAATCTAAAAAATATTAAAAACCCTAAAAATATAGAAAACCCTAAAAACCCAAAAAGACTCTAAAAACCCGAAAAACCCAAAAACCCCGAAAAACCCCTAAAACCCCTTTAAATCCCAAAAAAAAACCTAAAAACCCTAAAAAACCTAAAAACCCCCAAAAGTCCATGAAAATTTCAAAAACCCTTAAAACCATGAAAAAAACTAATGACCATAAACCAATAAAACCTTAAAAAAATCTAAAAACCCATAAAACCCCCACAACCCACTAAAAATCTGAAACCCCTTAGAAACCCCTAAAAATTTTAAAAACTCCAAAAAACCTTAAAACACTAAAAAACTGAAAAATACTCTAAAAACCCAAAACACCCAAAAAACTCTAAAAGACCATTAAAACCCTAAAACCCTAAAAAAACTAAAAACCCTCAAAATCCCTAAAAACATTAAAAAATCCCAAAACACCATAAAAATCCAAAAAACCCCCTAAAAATCCATGATAATGTAAAAACCATAACAACCCCAAAAAACCTCTAAAACTATAAAAATCCAAAAAACCTTAAAAACGTAAAAACCCTAAAATCCCACTAAAACTTTTAAACCCTTAAATTCCCTGAAAAGGTTAAAATACTCAAAAAAACCGTAAAATGCATAAAAACTCAAAATAGTACTAAAACCCAAAAAAGGCCTTCTAAAAACCTTAAAAACCCATAAAACCCTAAAAACCACAAAAATCCTAAAAAACCACTAAAAATAATGAAAATTTAAAACCCTCTACAAACACCGAAAGCCACCTAAAAACCATAAAAACCCTAAAATACCCTAAAAACCACTCAAAACTCTAAAACCCTTAAAACATTAACAAATTTTAAAAAGCTAACAAACTTTAAAATCGATAAAAAATAAAAAAAACCATAAAAATTAAAAAGTCCCTAGAACCCTGAAAAACCCTAAAAACCCACAAAAACCCTAAAAACCACAAAAATTCCTAAAAACCTCTAACAATACAAGAAAATTTAAAAACCCCTAAAAACCCTATAAAACCCATGAAAACCAAAAAAATCCCTAAAACCTTTAGAAATTAGGAAAACCCATAAAAATATAAAAAAACCACTATAAACCCTAAAAAACCTAAAAACCCCTAAAAACATTAAAAAACTATAAAAAACCCTAAAATGCTAAAAAACTAAAAAAAACACCTAAAACCCTTAAAAGAGCCTAAAAACCCTAAAAAACCCTAAAAACACTAAAAAACATTAAAAAAAATCAAAATCCATAAAAAGCCTAAAAACCATAAAAATCCTAAAAAAACCCTAAAAATCCATGAAAATGTAATTAAAACACTGAAACCCATAAAAACCACTAAGATCCTTAAAAACCCAAAACCCATAAAAACCCTAAAAACCCACTAAAAAATCGAAAGGAAAAGGAAAATGTCACCGCTCTCTCCTGTGCTCTCCCTCCCGACTCGGTGATCTCCAGGGTTTTCTCCTGGATTCCTTCTCAGTGGCTTTATTGGTCTCTTTAACCTTGGACCTTTTGATGCGGATGGAGTTCTGTTTGAGCAGTCTTCTTCTCTGGAGCGCTTGTGGGAGACAAGGATCACGCTCAATGGTTATGGGATCCGGCGGGTATGTTTGGGTTTAGGCAGCAATGGTTTGTTCTGGATTTGGCGGTGTTGTGGCTCAGCTTCGGCAGATCTGCCTCCTTAGGTGTGACTCCTTTGGTGCGATGTGAGGGTATGGTGGTTTTCTAGGTCGATATAAAAGTCAACGCTGGACCCAGATTTGCAGTGGCTTCCTTGGATGCACGATGGTTTCAGGAAGATGCGACGGGCACCCCGACGGCTCGGTGGTGCGATGGGCTGGACTTTCCGGCCATCAGTGATGAGTTACCTTCCATATTTGGTTTTGGGAAGATTTTGGTGGCGTTCCTGGATTCGCGATGGAGTAAGATGGAGGTAGAGGGAGATGTCTGGGCCTGTTGTTGGCATGCTCGGTCCTGGTGTGTGGGTTATTAGATCTGCTTGTGATTGGTTTACACGGGAGCTGCAGGTTCGTGGTTTGGGATTTTCAGCTTCGGACTTATTTCACACTGTGATTGCAGGTTGTTTTATGTTGTGTTGCGATATGGTTTCGATGCTGGTCTAGGGGTTCCTGAGATGCCGAGTCGAACTATATTGTTGGAGGATTTGTTATTCACAATGTGTGGATACTCTGTGGTTTGGTGCAAGGAATTGGTGCTGGTGGTCCTATGTTGTTGTCTATGCTGCTGGGTGTGGAATGTTGTGCGTTGAATGGACAGGAGGTGCCAGTAACTGGATTTGTAGCTGCTGGGTACCATTTACTACTTTTCTCAGTACTACTGAAAGAGATACTAGCTGTCGGAAGCTGATGGACTGGATAATGGCTGATGCTCGGCTAAGATGTGTTGATGGTGATGCTTATGCTTCTGGTGTTGGTGGTTCTGTTTTGCTGGTGGTAAACTTTCTTGGAGAGAAGGCAATGGTTGCTGGAATTTGTGATGCTGGATGCTGGTTGTTGCTTAGCTGGGAGGTGCTGAAGTTGTGGTTTATGGTCTTGCTACTGCTGGATGCTAATTGCTATTTGGTTGAGAGATGTTGCTGGGATATTTTTTGGTTTTATTCTTTTCTTTTTTTGCATGCTTTTTGGTTCTTTGGTTTTTTGGTTTTGGGTTTGTTAAGGGTTTTGGGTGTGGCTCGTTTGACCCCTCCCCTCCCTTGTCTGCTGCGTCTTTTTTTCATAATAATAAATTTGGGGGGGGGGGGGGTCGGGAATGTCCTGGCCTCACACCTCTTCTGCCCACTAAAAACTCTAAAAACCATTTAATCCCCTATAAACATTAGAAAATCTAAAATTCTTAGAAACCCTAATAAATCAAAAATTCCTAAAAACCTAGATAGACCCTAAAAACCCTGAAAACTATAAAACCCCTAAAACCCCTTGAAAAAACATAAAAACCCTAAACATTCCTAAATCCTTAAAAAAACCCTAAAACCCCAAAAAAAGAATAAAAATAGCCAAACACTCAAAAAAAACCTTTAAACACCTAAAAGCGTTAAAAACTCAAAAAAAACCCTAAAACCCCTAAAAAACTCAAATAAACCCTAAAAACCCAAAAGTCCCTTGAAGCCCTAAAATCCCTAAAAACCCTAAGACCATAAAAACCATAAAATCCCTAAAAATCCATGAAATCTTAAAAAACCCCAAAACCCTAAAAAATCCCTCAAAAACTTAAAAACCCCTAAAAACATAAAAAATCCTAAAAACCCATAAAAACCCTAAAAACCACTAAAAACATTAAAAATCCTTGAACCCCCAAAAACCCCAAAAAATACCCTAAAAACCAAAAGGCCCTAAAAACCCTGAATTGCCCTAAAAACATCTTCAAATCCCCTAAAACCCATTAAAATCCTCAAAAGCCCCTAAGAATCCATGAAAATGTATAAAACCCTAAAAACTACGAAAACCCCTTAAAACCATAAAAATCCATAAATCACAAGGACCAGATGACTTCAATGCCTTTCTCTTCTTCATTGTTTGGTCATTGATTGGTTCTGATGTTACTGAATCTGTTTTGGAATTTTTCAGATCTGGGAAGCTTCTGGGTGAGTCCAATGGTTCTATTATTACCTTAGTTCCTAAGGTTCCCAATGTGTGCTCTCTCTTTGACTTCAGGCCTATCTCTTGTTGCATCACTATCTTCAAATTCATTTCCAAGATCTTGGTATCCATATTGAAATTGGTCCTCCCTTGGTGTATCAACAAATCTCAATCTACTTTCATTCTTGGGAGAAAGATCTCTGATAAAATTTTGATGGCTCAGGAGTAAATGAGGGGTTTCCTTCTGGATTCTGGAGTTCCTAGATGTGCTTTCAAAATTGACTTATTCAAGTACTTTGACTCTGTTAGATGGGATTTTCTTTGGGATACCTTGGATCTTCTTGGTTTTCCTACTCGGTTTCCTCTTGGATTAAAAGGTGTGTTTCTTCTTCCATGTTCTCGATTAATATTAATGGTTGAATTCATGGTTAGATTCATGGGAAGAGAGGCCTAAGACAGGTCAATCCTATGTCTCATTTTCTTTGTTTCATTTGTATGGAAGTTTCTTCTCGTATCCTAGATTTTATTATAACAAACTCTTTCTCCTTTAAATACCACTGGAAATGAAAGAAGTCCTTTCTTTCTCATTTATGATTTTCAGATGATATTATTCTATTCTCCTATGGAAACCTGGACTTTGTTTAGTGTTGAATAAGGCTTTGGACATTTTCTCTTATTTTTTTGGTCTTTCTATTAATATCTCCAAGTCTATGATATTCTCGGATGAGTTGTCCCTTGATATGAAGGAAAGCATTGGGGTACCTTTAATCACCAAAAATTTGAGAGCTATGGATTTTGTTTCTTTAGAGGAAAATATTGTCAGAATGATCAAGGTGCGGAAAAACAATTTCCTTTCTTTCGCTGGTCAGTTGAAACTTGTTCAGTCCATCTCATTTAGTATGCAAGATTAGTGGTGTTCTCGTTTTATTTTTCCTAAGAAGGTGGTTAAGACCACTGAAGCTAATATTAGATGCTTTCTGTGGAGGGTCCCCTCCCTTTCTAGTTCTGGTGATACGATGCCCTAGGATTTGTTGACTAGGACTAAAGAAGAGGTGGGATTGGGTGTTTAGATAATTGTTGATTGGAAAAAAGCTTTTATGAAAATACATACCTAGGACCTTTGAAACTCTGTTTCCTCTTCTGTTTGGGTGGACTGGGCTCGTATATTTTTTATCAGTCATTCTCAATTTTGGGTGGAAAAAGTTAAATGGAATAGCTCCTGGACTTGGAGGAAGTTATTTGGGTTTCAAGATCTATTTAAAGACCATATCTTCTTCTGTGTCGGGAGTGGTGCATCCATTTCCCTCTGGTTTGACTCTTGGATGCCCAGAGGCCCCATTTTCTCCCCCATAGAGGACCATATTATTTATGATTTGGGTCTTTATAGGAATGATTTAATATTTGAGATTACTTTTATGGGGTTTGGAACCCCCTACTGGCTGTTTCAGCTGAGTTATGGGATGCTTGAGGGGAGATTCTTATGCTTCCTTAGCCTAGTGGTTCTTGTGATGGTATCCTCTAGAATATACAATATGAGTTCTCCATTCGAAAGGTTTGGTATGATTTTAGACTAAAGTATTCTATTTTTCCATGGAGCTCCTTGGTTTGGAGCTGGGTTATTCCTTATAGATATTCCTTTGTTATGTGGTTCATCATTTGGAATCGATTACCTACTCAAGATCAGCTGTAATTGAGGGGTTTGATCTTTTCCAATTAGTGCATACTTTGTGAGAATGATGATGAGGATCTGAATCATTTTTTTTCATGTGTTCCCTGACCTAAATGGTTTGGTATTCCTTTTTGGTCCTTTTGGAAGTTGGTTATGGGGTTAGGTCTTTTCTATTGTCATTTCTTGGTGTGTTGATTCTATTGCTGGTGATTCCTTGAAAAGTGTTATGGGGAAGCTTGGATTGGCATCCTTGGTTTACGTCATTTGGAAGGAATGAAATTATAGGTTATACGGTTCTCCTCCACTTAGTGATAATATCATTCAATATAATTTTGAGATCAATTTTCGATTGAGACATTCTTCCTACAAAAAGTTCCCATACAACTTGACTAATTAGACGCTGATTAGGAATTGAAATTTCCTAGGTTCTTTTCACCATGGAGTTTAATATTGGAATTTTGGTTTGTTATCTTCTAGGGGATGGTTATTTCTAATTCTGGTTGGGGTTGTTCTTGGTTGGTTCTAGAGGTGGCAGGGGCTGGTTGTGTAAAATATTAGATGCTTTTGGTATGTGGTTGCATTTTGTTTGATGATTTTTGTGGTCTACGGTTGGGTCTGGATGTGGGAGGCTGTGCTGGTTGTTGGGGCTCTTCCAGGGTGATGTTTTTCAAGTTTCTAGTGAAGTAGATGGTGGGTGTGCTGAGGGGTGTTTCTATGTTATTTTTTTTTGTTTCAATTGTAGTGTTGGGTCTTGTAGTGGATAGTTGGGTGTGTTTTTGGATTGGGTGGTCTTGTTTCTTGCAAGTGTGGATAGCAGATTGAGGCTACTCTTCAGTGTTGGTTTCTGGATGGACCTGCTCTGGGGGACCTCTTACTAGTGTTTGGTCTGCTGTGTTTTGCTACTCAGTACTTTGCTTTGGTACTGATTAAGTGTTTCTGTAGGTCTCGTTGGCTCGCCTTGGTTGGTTTTGTTGGGGTGTCTATGGTGCTGGTAATTGGGATGGTTGTGTGGGGTTGTAGGGGAGCTGCTGGGGTACTATTTCTTCCTATTTTGTGCCTTGGTTGGATGGTATAGGCTATTTCGCTAGCTAGGGAGCTCATTTGGGGGGCTGAAGATTTGGCTACATACTACAGGTGCCGGAGGAGTTGTTTTGTTTCCACTGTGGTCTGGGCTTCTAGGTTGCGTTGCACATTATTTTGGTGGGTGGAGAGGCTTGTGATGTAGGGACAACCAGGTTTGTGGCAGTAGTGTGATGGTGGGTTTGGGGTAGTGGTGTAGGGGATTTCTACTGCTATTTCTTCCTGGGGATGCCTTGTGGTGTGTGTTCATACGTGCGAGGGTGTGTTGGTGTGTGTGTGCATGCGTGCGTGCGTGGGTGTGTTAGTGTGTGTGCTTGTGTGTGGGTTTGTGGGTGTGGGTGTGTTTCGATATAGGGCATGTTGGCTTCCTGGCAGTATTGTGCACAGTCTCTCATTACTTGCTGCTTTGGCACAGGATGGTTCGAGGTCGTCATTACTGCCTTGGTGGTGTACTCCTCACAGCTCTCTACTGTGCTCAAACTTTTTTCCTTGCTTGGTGCATTATTGGTGGTGGCTGGTGCAAGGTTACTGCCGCTTCCTTGTTGGAGTGATGTTGTGTTGTTGTTCATCTCTGGCCCTTGTTTGGATTGGTTGGGCTTTTATGCTTCAGCCTGGTTTGGTCGGGCTGCCCTGACTTGGTGTGCTCCTGTTAGGTGGTGGGTTGACGATGCTCATTGCGGTGTTCATGGGTGCTGCTACTACGCTCGTGTTTCTTGGTGGCCCATGTGTTCTTGATCATGTCGGATCCCTATCTCTAGGATGTTGCCTTCATGTGACCTTGGGCTTTCTGAGGGAATGGCTTGCTATCTGCTACCTTGGATTCTCAATGGGTTTGTTTTTTTCCTTGGTTTTCCTGTCCTTAAACCGTGTTTGGTCCAGATTGTTTCACCCATTGGGTGATTTGTTTTTAACTCATCTTACGTTTTATTTATTCATGTTCAATTTTCCTTACAAAAAAACCCCCAAAATCCAGAATGACCCTAAAAACCCTGAAAAACCTTAAAACCCCTAAAAACCCTAAAAAAACCCTAAAACCCCTCAAAATCCCTAAAATCTCTAAAACCCCGAAAAACGATAAAAATTATGATAATATCCTTAAAATACATGATATGTAAAAGACCCTAAAAACCCTGAAAACCATAAAAACCCCTAAAACCTTAAAACACCCAAAAAACCCAGAAAAACCCTTGAAAACCGTAAAAACCACTACAACATTAAAAAATCCATAAAACCCCTAAAAATTACAAAAACTCTAAAAACCCACAAACCCCGTAAAAACGTTAAAAAAATCAAAAAAAATACATAAAACCCAAAAACTCTAAAAAACCCAAAAAGACCCGAGAAACCCTAAAAAAATAAAAACCCTTAATATTTATGAAAAAGCCAAACACACCCTCAAAATCCCTAAAAATCCTAAAAAACCCTAAAAACCATAAAAATCCTAAAACCCCTAAAAATCCATGAAAAAGGAAAAAACCGTAAAAACCATGAAAACCCCTAAAAACCATAAAACCCCTAAGAATCTTAAAAAACACAAAATACCCTAAAACCCCCAAAGTCTCTAAAAAACCAGAAAACCCCTAAAAAATCATGAAAACCCTAGAAAACCCCAAAAAACCCCCAAAATCACTTAAAACTCTAATAAACACTAAAACCCATAAAAATAAAAAAACCCAAAAATCCATGAAAATGTAAAAAGCCATAAAAACCCTAAAAAACCACTTAAAACCATAAAATCCCCTAAAATCCTTAAAAACACAAAACCCCCATAAAAACCCTAAAAACCCACTAAAACTATAAAAACCCTTTAAACCCATAAAAATGATAAAAACTCTAAAAGACCTTAAAACCCCTAAAAAACTAAAAAAACTTAAAAACCCCAAAACAACCTAAAAACCATGGAAAACACTAAAAACCATTGAAATCCCCAAAAAACCCCCAAAATCCCAAAAAACCTTGAAAAGCATAAAAATGCCTAAAACCTACTAAATACTCTAAAAACCCTAAAAGCCCCTAAAAACATTAAAAACTCTAAAATCCCTTCAAATCACTAGAAAACTCAAAAAAATCCCTAGAAACACAAAAAAAAATTCTAAAAACAAAGAAAAACCCTAAAACCCACTAAAAAGCCCTAAACCCCCTCAAAATCCCTAAAAACCCTAAAAATTTATAAGAATACTAAAAGGCCACTAAAAATCCATTAAAACATAAAACCCCTAAAAACCCTGAAAGAAACCCTAAAAACCCCTAAAAACCATAAAAACCCTAAATCCCCATAAAAACCCAAAACCACTAAAAACTCTAAAAACCCTTAAAACCCCTAAAAACGTTAACAAATTATAAAAAAAAATAAAACCCTAAAAAACTAAAAAATAATCCTAAAAACCCAGAAGACCCAAAAACCCCTAAAAATCCTAAAAACCCTAAAACCCCATAAAACCCCCCAAAACCCTCAAAATTCCTAAAAACCCTAAAACCATAAAAATCTTAAAAAACCCCTAAATTCCATGAAAATGTAAAAACCCTATAAATAATGAAAAACAATTGAAAACCATAAAAACACCTCAATCCTTAAAAAACCATAATAACAAATAAAACCCCTAAAAACCACTAAAAACTCTAAAAACCCTTTAAACCCCTGAAAGCATAAAAAAATCTAAAAAACCTTAAAACCCTAAAGAACTCAAAAAAACCCTAAAAACCCTAAAAGACTCTAAAAACTTTGAAAACCCCTAAGAAGCATAAAAATCCCTAAAAACGCTAAAAATCCTCAAAATCCCAAAACCCCTAAAAAACCCTAAAAACCATAAAAATCCTAAAAACCCCCTAAAAATACATGAAAACATTAAAAACCATAAAAACCATAAAAAACCCTAAAAACCATAAAAACATATAAAAACCCTAAAGAAACTAAAAACCCCTAAATCCCCAAAAAACTTACAAACTCTAAAACCTTAAAACCCCTAAAAACTAAAAAATCCCTAAAAAACCTAAAATCCCTGGAAACCCCTTTAAAGCCTTAAAAAACCTCAAAATCCCTAAAAACCCTAAAAACCATAAATTCCTAAAAAACTCCAAGAAATCAATGAAAATGTAGAAAACCCTAAAACCCAAAAAACCCTAGAAAACCATAAAAACCCCTAGAAAACATAAAAACCCATAATACCCCTAAAAACTCCTAAATCCTCAAAACCCTTAAAAATTTTAAAGATCTCAAAAAAAACCATAAAACCCAAAAAAACTCAAAAAAATAGAAAAACAAAAAAAAACCTAAGAAAACCGAAAAAATCCTCCAAATCCCTAAAACAAGTAAAAATCCCTCAAACCCATAAAAATCCTTAAAAATGTAAAAAACCCTAAAAACACTGAAAAATGACTAAAAACCACAAAACCACCTAAAACCTTAAAAACCCTAAGAATCAGTAAAAACCCTAAACACCACTAAAAACCCTAGAAACCCACAAAACCCTAAAAAACGTTAAAAACCCAAAAAAACCTCAAAACCCTTAACAACTCAAAAAACCCCTAAAAACCCAAAAGACCCTAAAAACCTGAAAAACCCAGAAAACCCCTAAAACCCAGAAAACCCCTAAAACCCAGAAAATCCCTAAAAACCCTAAAAACCATAAAAATCATAAAGAGCCCCTAAAACCATGAACTCATAAAAAACCCTAAAACCCAGAAATACACTTGAAAACCACACAACCCCTTAAAAACCTTAAAAACCCTAAAAACTCAAATAAACCACAAAGCCCACTAAAAATACCCTTAAAACATTAAAAAATTATAAAAAACCTTAAAACCATAAAAAACTCAAAAAAAACACTAAAACCAAAAGGTCCCTAGAAACCCAAAAAAACCTAAAAACCCTCAAAATCGCAAAAAACCCTAAAATCCATAAAAATCCAAAAAAACCCTAAAATCCATTAAAATGTAAAAATCCCTGAAAACCCAGGAAAGATGCTGAAAACCATAAAAACCCCTAAAATCCTTAAAAACCGATAAATACCATAAAAACAACTAAAACCTCTAAAACCCCATAAAAACCCTGAAAGTGTTAAAGAACTCTAAAAACCATAAAACACTAAAAAACTAAAAAAACCTAAAAACTAAAAAAAACCCTAAAAGCCCTGAAAAAAATACTAAAAACCTTTGAAAAACCCAAAAAACCCTTAAAATCCATAAAAACCATAAAAACCATAAATTTGTTAAAAATCCCATAAAAATCCATGAAAATATAAAAAACATTTAAAACCCCATTAAAACTCTAAAAACCACTAAAAACATAAAACCCCCCAAAAACCTTAAAAAACTCAAAAAACACTAAAACACTAAAAACCATTAAAAACCCTTAAAACCCTTAAAATCCGTCAAAACATTAAGAAACTATAAAAACCCTTAAAACCCCTAAAAAGATGAAAAAACCCTAAAAACCCAAAGAGACCCTAAAACCATGAAAACCCTAAAACCCCTAAAGCACTTGAAAAACACTAAAAACCCTCAAAATCCATAAAAATGATAAAAACCTAAAAAATCCATAAACACCTAAAAAAGCTAAAAAACCCCGAAAACCATAAAAACCGATAAAGATCTTAAAAACCCATAAAACACTAAAAACCACTGCAAACTCTAAATACCCTTACAACCACTAAAAATGTTAGAAAACTCTAAAAAACCTTAAAAACCCCAAAAAACCCTAAAAACTCCATAAAACCCCAAACATCCTAAAAACCCATGAAAAACCCAAAACCCCTCAAAATCCCAAAGTACCCTAAAAACCATAAAATCTCTAAAAAACCAAAAAATCTATTAAAACCTAAAAACCCCTAAAAACCCTGAAAAATCCAGAAAACCATAAAACCCCTAAAAACCTTAAAAACACATAAAAACCATAAACCCACTAAAAATTCTAAAAACCCACAAAACCCCTAAAAATGTTAAAATACGCTAAAAACCTTAAAAACTCAAAAATGTCCTAAAAACCCAAAAGACCCTAAAAACCCACCCCTTGAAAAACCCTAAACCCCCTCCAAAACCCTAAAAACCCTCAAAAACCCTAAAAATAAAAAAATCCTAAAAAACCCTGAAAATCCATGAAAATGTAAAGAACCCTAAAAACCTCCATAACCCCTAAAAACCAAAAACCCCTAAAAAAAATAAAAACCCTTGAAAACCTATAAAACCCTAAAACCACTAAAAACTCTTAAAACCCTTAAAACCCCTAAAAACATTAAAAACTTTGAAAAACCTTAAAACCCTTAAAAAACTCAAAATAACCCTAAAACCCTAAAGGTCCTAAAAACACTGAAAACCCCTAAATTTGTATGGAAAACCCTAAAACCCCTCAAAATCCCTAAAAACCATAAAAAACCCTAAAAACCATAAATATCCTACAGAACCCCTAAGAAAGTCGAAAAAAAACTATAAAACCTAAAAATACCCTAAACACCCTGAAACATCCTAAATTTCTGGGTCGTTAAGGGTTTTTGGGTGTGGGTCGTTTGACCCCTCCCCTCCCTTGTCTGCTGTGTTTCTTTTTTCTTTTTAATGAATTTGGGGGGGGCCAGGAATAGCCCAACCCTCACATCTTCCTTGCCTGAAACATCCTAAAAACTATAAAAACACTTGAAAACCCCTAAAACCCTAAAAATCCCCAAAAACCCTAAAAATCACTTAAAAATTGATGAAAACATAAAAACCCCCAGGAACTCTGAAAAACCCCTAAAAACCATAAAACCCCTAAAAACCTTAAAACCCCAAAACCCCATAAGAACCCTAAGAATGCACTAAAAACTCTAAAAACCCTTAAAATACCTAAAAACATTCACAAACTCTAAACAACCTTAAAAAACTCAAAAATTCCTTAAAACCCAAAAAATATCGAGAACCCTGAAAAACCATAAAACCCAACCCCCCCCCCCCCCCTGAAAAACCATACAACCCCTCAAAATCACGAAAATCCCTAAATCCCTAAAACCCATAAAATGCTAAAAAAACCCAAAAAATCCATGAAAGTTTTAAAAACCCTAAAAGCCTTGAAAAAACTCTGAAAACCACAAAGCCCCTAAAAACCTAAAAACCCAAAAAACCCATAAAGACCCTAAAAACCTAAAAACCCCTAAAAACTCATAAAACCCTAAACACCCTAAAAACGTTAAAAGACTCTAAAAAACTGTAAAAACTCTAATAAATTCAAAACAACACTAAAAAACCAAATAGACCCTAAAAACCCTGAAAAACACTTAAAATCTCAAAATAAAACCTAAATTCCATAAAATCCCCTAAAAACATTAAAAAACCAGAAACCCATAAAAACTCTAAAAACAACTAAAAACTCTAAAAACCCTTAAAACCCCCAAAAACTTTAAAAAAATCTAAAATTCCATAAAAACCCAAAGAACTCCAAAAAAACCCTAATACCCAAAAAGACCTAAAAAACCCTAAAACCACATGAAAAAAACAAAAAATACTCAAAAACCCAAAAAATCCTAAAAATCCCTAAATATCCATGAAAACATGAAAAACCCTAAGAACCCTGAAAAAATCCTAAAAACAATAAAAACCCTTAAAAAACATAAAAACCCTAAAACCCATAAAACACCTAAAACCCACTGAAAACTCTAAATACTTTTAAAACCCTACCTTAAAAAAACTGTTAAAACCCCTGAAAATGTTAAAAATATCTAGAAAACCATGCCTTGTAAAAAAAACTCTAAAAACACTAAAAAAATCAAAAACATCCTAAAAAACATTAAAGACCCTAAAAACCCTGAAAACCAGTGAAAAAACCCTAAATCCCAATGAAAAACCCAAAAAACCATCAAAATCCCTAAAAATACTAAAAAAAATAAAAACCATGAAAAATATAAAACCCTCTAAAAAATACATGAAAACATAAAAAATCCTAAAAACCCTAAAACCCCCTTAAAACCATAAAAATCACAAAAAACCTTAAAAACCATAAAATCCGATAAAACTTTAAAAAATCTTAAAACCCATAAAAACCCCAAAACCACTAAAAACTCTAAAAATCATTAAACCCCTAAAAACGTTTAAAAGTATAAAAACATTTAAACACTAAAAAACTCAAAAAAAAAATTAAACCCCAAAAGACCCTAAAAACCCCGAAAATAACTCAAAACCCCTAAAACCCTAAAATTCCCTAAAAATTAAAAACACCCAAAAATCTGTAAAAAATTTAAAAAACACGTAAAAATCCATGAAAATATAAAAAACCCTAAAACCCTAAAAAAAACCTAGAAAACAATAAACCACCTAAAAATATTAAAACTGCTAAAACCCATAAAAACCATAAAATCCGATAAAATTTTAAAAACTCTTAAAACCTAAAAAATGTTAAAATCTTTAAAAAATATTAAAAAAACAAAATAATAATTAAAAACCCAAAAGACCCAAAAAAACCCTGAAAAATCCTAGGAACCCTAAAAACCCTAGAAACCCTAAGAACCTATAAAGACCCTCAAAAACCTAAAAACCCTAAAAAATCCTAAAATCCCTTAAAAACCTCAAAAACTACTATAACTCCATGAAAATTTTAAAAAACCCTAAAAACCCTGAAAACCCACCTGAAAACCATAAAAACCCCTAAAACCCATAAAATCCCGAAATCCACTAAAAACTCTAAAAATCCTTAAAACCCCTAAAAATTATAGAAATAACTCTAAAAACCTTAAAACCCCTAAAAACTCAAAAAGACCCTAAAAACCCAAAAAAACCAAAAAGAAAACATTAAAAAACCATAAAAACCATAATACCCTTGAAAAACCATAAGAACCCTTAAAATCCCTAAACCCCCTAAAAACTCTAAAAACTAGAAAAATCTTAAAAAGACCCTAAAATCCATGAAAATATAAAAACTCTAAAAACCCTAAAAACCCATAAAACCCTTAAGAACATTAAAAAACCCTAAAAACTAATAAAAACCCTTTAACCCCCTAAAAACATTAAAAATCACTAAAAAACCTTAAAACCCTAAATACCCTAAAAATCATAAAAAAACCTAAAACCTAAAAAGACCATAAAAACCTAAAAACCCCCTAAAATCCTTAAAACCCCATAAAACCCCTAAAAACATCAAAATCCCTAAAAACCCTTAAAAATCTTTAAAACCATAAAATTCATAAAAACCCACTAAAAATTTATGAAAACGTAAAAAACCTTTAAAACCCTAGAAAACCCCTTAAAACCATAAACCCCAAAAAAATAATATAAAACCCTAAAACCCACTAAAAACTATGAAAACCCATTAAATCCAAAAAAACATTAAAAAATATAAAAACATTAAAACCCAAAAAACCTCAAAAAAGGTCAAAAACCCCTAAAAACCCGAAGACCCTAAAAACCCTAAAAACCCTAAAAACCACTAAAACCCCCTAAAACCTTCAAATCCTAAAAAACCTTAAAAATATTAAAAAACCTAAATAACCCAAAAAATTCCATAAAAACATAAAAAATTATAAAAAACCTGAACACCATAAAACCACTTAAAATCCTTAAAAAACATTAAAACCCAAAAAAACACTAAAAATTCTAAAAACCCGTAAACCCCTAAAAATGTTAAAAACGTCTAAAAACCCTTTAAACCTCTAAAAACTATAAAACCCCCTAAAACCCCTAAAAAAACTCTAAATTCCTAAAAATTCTAAACACCCCTAAAAACTATAAAATCCTAAAACACCCCTAAAAATCGATGATCACATAAAAACCCTAAAAAACCCTAAAAAACCCCAGAAACCATTAAAAAACTTAAAACCCTTAAAAAACCTTAAAATCCAATAAAAACCTAAAAACCCCACTAAAAACTCTAAAAAACCTTAAAAACTATAAAAATTTCAAAAAACTATAAAGTACATTAAAACCCAAAGAAACTCAAAAACCCTAAAAACCCCAAAAGAACCTAAAAACTCTGAAAAACCAGAAAACCCCGAAAAACCCTACACACCCTAAAAATATCTAAAAACCCTAAAAACCACAAAGAACCATAAAAATCCTAAAAAACCCCAAAAAATACATGAAAACGTAAAAACCTTAGAAAACCCTGAAAACCCATAAAACCCCTAAAAACCCATTAAAACTCCAAAACCCCATAAAATACCCAAAAAGTCAAAAAAGTAACTAGAAACCCAAAAAGACCCTAAAAACCTTAAAAATCCCTAAATACCCTAAAAACCTCTGAAAACCCCTAAAAACCCTCAAAATACCTAAAAAACCTAAAAAACCCTAAAAAACCTAATACTACTAAAAAATATATGAAAACATAAAAAACCCTGAAAATTTAAAAAACCTCTGAAAACCTATGAAAACCGTAAAAAATCTAAAAACCATAAAATCACTAAAAATTATAAAAACAATTAAAACCACTAAAAATGATAAAAAAAACTCTAAAAACATACAAACCCTAAAAAACTGAAAAAATCCTAAAACCCCCAAAAGGCCCTAAAAACTCTGAACACCCTAAAAAGCATAAAAACCCAGAAAATCCCTAAAACCCCTAAAACCCTTGAAAACCCCCAAAACCCTCAAAATCCCTAAAAACCCCCAAAACCAAAAAATCCATAAAAATCCAAAAAAACCCTAATAATCTATGAAAACGTAAAAATCCCTAAAAACCCCCAAAAATATTGAAAACTACAAAAACACCTAAAAACCAAAAAAACACTAAAAATACTAAAATATAAAAAAAAATTAAAAACACCAAAACACCCTAAAAATCTTAAAACCCTAAAACCCCTGAAAATCCTAAAAACCCTAAAAGAACCTGAAAACCCTAAAAACCCTCAAAATCCCTAAAAACCCTAAAAAACCATAAAACCCCTCAAAATCTCGAAAAACCCTAAAAACCATAAAATCCAAGAAAAACCCTAATGAACCATGAAAAAGTAAAAAACCCTAAAACTATAAAAACTCCTAAAAACCATAAAAAACCCTAAAACCAATAAAAAACATAAAAACCCAATAAAAACTCTAAAACCCCTTAAAACCCCTATGACAGGGTGGTGTTTCTAGTTCCTTGCTTTCCTTCTAGATATTGACTAGAGGGCTTCATCGTGAGGAGTTCGGGTGATGCGGTGGCTGTTGGTTGCTCATGGTAGTTCGTTCCCTTTTTGTGCTTGTTTTTTCATGCTCGCGAGATGTCTGTGGCCTGCTTTCTCAGTTGTTTTTGTTGTTTGCTTGGTGATGTTGTTGGGATGTAGTGCTGGTGGCTTCTCCTTGTTACACTACTGGTTGGCGATGCTGCCTCCACCTTGGAGTACCGAAACTCAGTTCTCTTAGTTGGGTTTCTTGTCGCTTGTCTCTCTCAAGAGCTCAAGTGCTTCCTGGATAGTTGCGTGCTGGCTTGCTTGGCTTCCTAGGGGTGGTTACTTAGCTTTTCAAGGCTTGTTGGGATTTCATGTTGTTGCTTGTCTGTGTTTTGGCCTTGGCTCTCTTATTTTTTATGTTGGCCTTCAGATCTTGGTTCACCCTCGGCTGTTTCTTATACTTCAATTCCCATTCATTTTAATATATCTTTCTATTTTCCTTATAAAAAATCGTTAAAACACTCTAAAAAACCTTAAAAAACTGAACAAATTCAAAAACCCATAAAACCCGAAAAAGAGCATAAAAACACTCAAAACCCTAAAAACATAAAAAACCCCCTAAAAATCCCCTAAAAATCCATGAAATCATAAAAAACCCTAAAAATCCTAAAAACCTTGGAAAACCATAAAACCCCTAAAAACCAGAAAAACCCTAAACCCACTAAATCTATAAAAGCAAATTAAACCCCTAAAAACATTAAAAAATCTATGAAATCTTAAAAACCCTAGAAAATAAAAAAAACCCCAAAACCTAAAAAGAACCTAAAAACCATTAAAACCCCTAAAGACTATAAAATTATTAAAAAACCCATAAAAATCCTTGAAAACGTAAAAAAACCTAAAAACCAAAAACCTCAAAAAACCAAAAAACCACTTTAAAACCTTAAAAACCTTAAAACCCATCAAAACCCTAAAGATCCACTAAAAACTCTTAAAGCCATTAAAAACCTTAAAAACCTAAAAACCCAAAGGGACCCTAAAACCCTAAAAATCCCTAAAACCCATAAAACCCCCTAAAAACCTTAAAAACTCTCAAAATCCCTAAAAACCCATAAAAACACTAAAAATCACAAAAATATATAAAAACCTTTAAACCCTTAAAAAAGTTAAAAACCTCTAAAAACCTATAAAACCAAAAAATACCTTAAAAACCCAAAAAGACCAAAAAACCCTAAAAAACCCAAAAACCCCTAAAAACCCAAAAACCCATAAAAACATGAAAACCCCTCAAAATTACTAAAAAACCTAAAAAACCATAAAAAACATAAAATTCCAAAAAAATAAATAAAAATCCATGAAAAAATAAAAACCCTAAAAATCTTGAAAACCCCCCATGAAAACCATAAAAACCCCTAAACCCTTAAAAACTCTAAAATCCCATAAAACCCCTAAACACAACTAAAACTCTAAAAACCATTAAAACCCCAAAAAATGTTAAAAATTATAAAAAACATTAAAACCCCTTAAAAACTAAAAAAGCACGAAAACCCCAAAAGGAACATAAAACCGTGAAAACCGTGAAAACCTCTAAAACCCTTAAAAATCCTCAAAAGCAGTAAAAATCCTAGAAACCCCTAAAGAAAATAAAAATCATAAAAAGCCTTGAACAATCCATGAAAAAGTAAAAAACCCTAAAAGCCCTAAAAAACCACATAAAACCATTAAACCACTAAAAATCTTCAAAACCCTAAAAACTCACAAAAAACTCTAAAAATCCTTAAAACCCCTAAAATATCAAAAACAATAAAAACCCTAAAAAACTCAAAAACCCATAAAACCCCAAAATACCCTTAAACCCCTGAAAACCCCTAAAAACTCAAAAAAAACCCTAGGATGATGGTTTCGTTGGCTGTTGGTTTTTTTATGGTAGTACAAACATAGTGTTAGGGTGGATTGAGTGGTGGGGGAGGATCAGTTGTTTCTACGGGGTACTCTTGGTTGGGGGTTTCTGTAACCAATCTTGGCTTGGAGGACTGTAAGGTTTTCCTGGCCAGAGGGTTTGTTGGTAGCTGTTGGTGCCATATGCAAGTGATCTTCTAGTATGTTGATCATGGATACATTATGGGGGTAGGGGAAGCTAGTTTTTCTGGTTCTTCTGCCTTGGTTTTTCGAGTTTTGGGTTTCGGGTTTTGGATATGAGGGTCGCAGGTGCTTTTGGATATGCTGCCTTGGGTTGCTGGTTGTAATGAGTGGTGCTTGCTGGGGATGCAATGGTTGTGGTTAATCTTCTTGGATGTGGGGTCCTCGGGGCTCAGTGCTTGGCTGGGTGTTGGATGATTGGTCCGGCATGTGCAGGGTTGCTTTTTTGGGTGTTGGGCTGCCGGGTTGGGTGTGTGTGTGGTGTGTTGGTGTGAGTGTGTGTCTCAGGTGGGGGGGGGGGGTGGGAGGGGGTTGTGTGGGTGCGATTGTGTGGGTGGTGGTGTGCGCTGTGTGCATTGTCCTTGGGGTCTACCCTTGTTCGGGGATTTGTGGATGGCTTATAGATGGTTCTTGGTCTTATTGGTGCTGGAATCTTTCTTTGGGGATGGTTCCTCATAGTTAATGCAGCCATCTCAGTGACTTTGGTGGCAGTTTTCATCTTTATCGGGTTGTTAGTGGTTAATGGTGTCGCAAGATACCCATTTGGTTCTCCTCAGCTGTGTGTGATCGCTTTTTGATGTTGTATATTTTGTCTTTCGTCTACTAGTTGGGTCCCTACTTGCTTTTTCCTAGCCTTGGTTGTGTTTCCATGTCTTGGGATGTTGCTGCTTTGTGCCTCATGGATGGTGCTTTGATGCTTCTGGAATCTGATGTGCTGGTGTGCCAGTTTTTTCTTGGTGCTAGTATGGTTTGGCTTCGCGAGCCTCCTCGGGCCTTCTAGCCTGTTGTTTTTCTATGTTACTCATTCTCGGTTCCTTGTGTTCCTCCTTTTGTTGGCCTTCGTGTCTTGGTCTCATCTTAGGGTGTTGTTTTTACCTTATTTTCTTTTCTTTTATACAAGTTCTATTTTCCTTGCAAAAAAATCCCTAAAAACAATAAAAATAAAAAACCCCCAAAAAAATACAGGAAAATGTCCAAAACTTTGAAACCCCCCTAAACCATAAAACCCCCTAAAACGTTTAAAACCCTAAAACCCCATAAAAAGTATAAGAAACTACTAAAAAATCTAAAACCCATTTAAACCCCCAAAAATGTTAAAAACTCAAAAAAAACCTTAAAACCCCTAAGAACACAAAAGAAAACCTAAAAACCCAAAAATACACTGAAAAACCTAAAACCCCTAAAATCCATCAGGATCCCTAAAAACCAAAGAAACCCCCCAAAACTATAAAAATACCAAAAAAAACCCTAAAAATCCATGAAAACGTAAAAAACCCTAGTAACCTCAAAAACCTATGAAAATAATAAAAACCCCTAAAAACCTTAAAAAACCCTAAAAACCCATAAAACCCTAAAAACCACAAAAAACCCTTAAAAATGTTAAAAAACCCAAAAAAACCTTAGAACCCCAAAAACTCAAAAAAAACCCTAAAAACCCAAAAGACCCTAAAAACCCTAAAAACCCCCAAAAACCCCTAAAACCCTTTGAAAAATCATAAAAACCCTAAAAACCCTAAAAAACCCTAAAAACCATAAAAATCCTTAGAAAAACTAAAAATCCATTAAAATGTAAAAAACACTAAAAACCCTAAAAACCCCTGAAAACTATAAAAACTCATAAAAACCATAAAGACCCTAAAAATACATAAAAAACCCACTAAAAAATCTAAAATCCCTTTAAACCCCTAAAAACTTTCCATCTGGTTCTTTCCAGGTGTCCAGGCGTGGGGGGACCTGACATGGGGCATGTACCCTCTGACAGCACAAGCGGTGCTGAGGATCATCCCAGTGGCCAGTTCTTTAGCTCTCTGCCGGGAAATGCTGGCGATGCTGGTGGTCCGTCCATGGACCTGTAGAGGGCTATGGACCTTCATGGTGTCCCCTCTACTGAATATTTTTGTGTGAAGTTGCATGAGATGGTGTGGGTTGAACGGGAAAGGTTCCCGATCGAGGATGAAGCTGAGAGGCTCAGGGAGAGGTTTGCTGAGGTTGATCGTCGGATAAACGTTGTTATGGCCAGGTCAAAGGAGAAAAGAACCAGAGGAGGTGCTGAAACTCCTGGGTCAAAATGTAAGAAAGGGAAGGCACCATCGGCTATCAGTGATGGTGTCACTTGTGCGAAGGCGGGTGCTGCAGCTAGATCCACTCCCCCCCCCCGAGACGAAGACAGAGGATGGATTACTCTGCCCTCCCACATCCCATGGAAACTAGGGCCTCTTCATGAGCTGTCAGACTTAATCTAAAGGTAAATAAGCGAGAGCGGCTTTCAATTTACACAGAGCAAGAAAAGGCTAGGATGAAGCTGCTATCCAGGCTTGGCATGCAAGAGGAATTTGAGTCTGGATGGGACTCAACATACATGGCTGCTGAGTCAGATTTCAGTTTTGCTGAAGTGGGCGACGGATTTCGTGTCGGCATGGGGTTTCGAGGTGCGAAGCTGGAGGATTTTGGTGGCGATGTTGATTGATCCTCCCGTTGTGTGCTCTCCCTTTTGGACTTTTTGACTTGTTTTTTGTTTTTTTCTTTTCTTCTTTTCTTTCTATGGACTTCGGGCTGAGTTCGTAAGGGGTTTTGGGTGTGGATCGGTGGATCCCTCCCCTCCCTTGTCTGCAGTGTCTGTGTCTTTTCTTTTAATAAATTTTGGGGGGTTCCAGGAATAGCCTGGACCCGAGCCTTCCTTGCCCTAAAAACTTTCAAAAACTCTAAAAAGCCATAAAATCCCTAAAAACTCAAAAAAAAACCCAAAAACCCCAAAAGACCCTAAAACCCCTAAAAATACCTAAAAGCATAAAAACCTCTCAAATTTCAAAAAACCCTAAAAATTCCTAAAACCCCTAAAAACCTGTAAAAACAATAAAAAACCTAAAAAACCCCTAAAAATCCATGAAAACATAAAAACCCTGAAAACTCTAAAACCCCTGTGAAAACCATTAAAACCCCTAAAAACCCATAAAAACCCAAAAAACCAAAAAACCCCTTAAAATCCGTAAAAACATTAAAAAATCTCTAAAAACCCGAAAACTACTAAAAAAATTCAAAAAAAAACCTAAAATCCCGAAAAGACCTTGAAAGCTTTGAAAAATCCTAAAAACAAAAAAAAACCCTTAAAAACAATAAAACACCCAAAATACCAAAAAACCCTAAGAAATCCTACAAACCATAAATATCATAAAAACCCCAAAAAATACATGAAGACACAAAAAACCCTAAACAACTTGAAAAACACCTGAAAACCCAAAAAAACACCAAAAAACCTTAAAACCCCTAAAGACCCTAAAAATCCACTGAAAACTCTAAACACAATTAAAACCCCTAAAAATGTTAAAATATATAAAAACCATAAAACCATAAAAACTCAAAAAAAACTCTAAAAACACAAAAGACACAAAAAAACACAAAAATACCTTGAAAAATCCTAAAAAACTTCAAAATCACTAAAAACCATAAAAACTCTAAAAACCATAAAATTCCTAAAAACCAATAAAAATCCCTGAAAAATGTAAAAACCCTACAAACCATGAAAAACACCTAAAAACCATAAACCCCTAAAAATTGTAAAAACCCTAAAAACCCACTAAAACTCTAAAAGCACTTTTAACCCCTAAAAATGATAAAAAACTCTAAAAAAACTTTAAAATACTAAAAAGTAAAAAAAACCATAAAAACCTAAAAAGTCCCTAAAAACCGTGAAAACCCCCAAAAAATCCTTAAATTTCGTAAAACCCTCAAAATCCCTAAAAACCCAAAAAAGTAGTAAAACCATAAAAATCCTAAAACCCCCTAAAAATCCATGAAAGCTTAAAAATCCCTAAAAACCCTAAAAACTAAAAGAAACCCTAAAAACCTTAAAACCTGAACTACCCATAAAAACCGTAAAAATCCACTGAAAAATATAAAAACCCTTTAAACCCCTAAAAATGTTAAAAAATTATAAAAGAACTTGAAACCCCTAAAAAGCTCAAAAACCCCTAAAAAACCTAAAAACCCTACAAAAACTAAAAACCCTAAAAAACACTAAAACCCCTTAAAATATCTAAAACCCATAAAAACCCGGAAAAACATGAAAATCCAACAAAACCCCCTGAAATCATAAAAAACCCTGAAAACCTTAAAAAACCCCTAAAAACCATAAAAAAACTCTAAAACCCAAAAAAACACATAAAAACTGTATAAACCCTTAAAACTCCTTTAAATGTTAAAATACTATAAAAACCCCTAAAATACCCTAAAACCCCAAAAAACCATAAAAATCCAAAAAACCCTAAAAAATCCAAGAAAAAATAAAAAAACCCTTGAAACCCTAAAAAGCCCATAAAAACTCATAAAAGGTCTAAAAACACTAAAAACTCTAAAACCCTCAAAACCCCTAAAAATGTTAAAAAATAAGTTTTCAGGGTTTTTTGGGTTTTTAGGTTTTATAGGGTCTTTTGGGGTTTTAGGAGATTTTTGAGTTTTGAAATGTTTTTAGAGTTTTTTAAACATTTTTTAGGGTTTAAAGGGGCTTTAGAGTTTTTTTTATAGTTTTTAGGGTTTTATGGGTTTTTAGGGTTTTTATGGTTTTTAGGGGGAGTTTATGGTTTTCATGGGTTTTTAAAGTTTTTTAGGTTTTTTACCCTTTCATGGATTTTTAGGTGTCTTTTAGGATTTTTATGCTTTTTAGGGGTTTTAGGGTGTTTAGAGAATTTGAGGGTTCTTAAGGTTTTTAGGGGTTTTTAGGGTTTTCATGTTCTGGGGGTCTTTTTTGGTTTTTTAACGTTTTTTAAGGTTTATAGTGTTTTTTATTTGTTTTTCTATTTTTATGGTTTTTAGGGGGTTTTATGGGTTTTAGAGGATTTTTAGGGTTTTAGGATTTTGTACATCTTCATGGATTTTTAGGGTTTTTTTCATGATTTTTATTATTTTTAGGTTTTTTAGGAATTTTGAGGGGTTTTAACGGTTTTTAGGGATTTTAGGGTTTTTGTGGGCTCTAGGGACTTTTTTGTTTTTAGGTTTTCTTGAGTTTTTTAGGTTTTTAATGGGTTTTAGATTTTTTTAACAAATTTAGGGATTTAAAGTCTTTTTAGGGGTTTACAGTATTTTTAGAGTTTTTAGTGGTTTTTAGGTATTTCTAAGGTTTTAAAGGGTTTTTTTTGGTTTTCTGGGGTTTTTAGGATTTTTTATGTTTTCATGGATTTTTTCTAGTTTTAAGGATTTTTTTGGTTTTTAGGTTTTTTTTTAGTTTTTAGGGATTTGAGGATCTTGGGGGGTTTTTTGGGCCTTTTGGGTTTTAGGTTTTTTTGTGTGTTTTTAGGATTTTAAGGTTTTTTGAATTTTTAACGTTTTTAGAGATTATAAGGGTTTTTAGAGTTTGTAGTGGAATTTTAGGGTTTTTATTGGTATTTAGGGTTTCTTATAGTTTTTAGAGGTTTTTATGGTTTACTATGGTTTTTTAGTATTTTTTGGGTTTTTATGTTTTCATGGATTTTTAGGGGGTTTTTAGGATTTTTTAGGTTTTATGGTTTTTATGGTTTTTAGATATTTTGATGGTTTTGGGGTCTTTTGGGTTTTTAGGTTTTTTTAGTTTTTTACTGTTTTTAATGTTTTTTAGAGTTTTTAGAATTTTGAGGGGTTTAAAGAGTATTTAGAGTTTTAGTGGGTTTTAGGGTTTTATGGGTTTTTAATGTTTTTAGTTGTTTTATTGTTTTCAGGTATTTTCCAAGGTTTTCCTGGTTTTTACGTTTTCATGGATATTTTGGGTTTTTTTAGGATTTTTTGGGTTTTAGTTTATTTTAGTATTTTTAGGGATTTCGAGGGTTTTTAGTGTTTTCAATTATTTTTAGGGTTTTTAGGGTTTTTTACGGTTTTAGGGTCTTTGGGGTTTTTAGTGTTTTTATGAGTTTTTAGGTGTTTTAAGGGTTTTTATTAAAGTTTTTGTTTACATTTTTAGGGGTTTAAAGGATTTTTAGAGTTTATAGTGTTTTTTGGGTTGTTATGGGTTTTAAGAATTTTTATGGGTTTCAGGGTTTTTTATGGTTTTTAGAGTTTTTTAGTGTTTTTAGGTATTTCTACGTTGTCATGGATTTTTAGGTTATTTTTAGGAATTATATTATTTTTAGGCAAGAACGATGCGAGGGTCAGGCTATTCCCGGCCCCCCAAATTTATTTTCAGGGTTTTTTGGGTCTTTTTATGATTTCTTGTATTTTTATCGTTTTTAAGGGGTTTTATGGGTTTTTGGGATTTTGGGTATTTTTTAGAGATTTTAAGGGTTTCTAGTGTTTTTTTGGGTTTTTAGGGGTCTTCAAGTTTTGGGGGGGGGGGGGGGGTCTTTTTTGGCTTTTTAGGGTTTTTTTGAGTTTTTTAGGGTTATTAAGGTTTCTTGTAGTTTTTTTAATATTTTTAGGTGTTTTAAGGATTTTTTAGAGTTTTTATGGGTTTTAGGGTATTATTGGTCTTTAAGGTTTTTAGTGGTTTGATGCGGATCATGGTGCACACATGCAGCGAGGAGTTGAGGGTGATCATGGCATTGATGGTGGAAGGAGCATTAATGGACAACACCCATTACGTGGGATTGGTGACCCAATGATAATAGGAAGAATGGAGAGGATGAAAGAGGCTTTACATGGCCTCATTTTGAAATTACAAGAGGAGGCCCAACATGCATGCATGGGAGGAGAAAATGGGCCTTTAATCACATTTATTAAAGCCCAAAAGTGAACCTAAATGGCCCACCAAATTGATCCAACGAATTTTAAGCCACTTTCTTGAATGAAATCTCCAAAGTCATAAAGTGGTGGGCCCCTTGTCTCTAAATTCATGGTGGGAATCTTCAAAGTCTTTGGGGTGGTGATAAAAAGTCTTCTTGGTGTATATCTTATCCCCTAAATCCATGGACAAGTGTAAAAAATGTAAAAAATCATTTTTTAGGATTTAGACTTTTGGGAACTAGGTGTTTGACATGTATCTCTCTCTTTTGGTTATAAATAGCCACCTCTTTGTACCCTTTGAGCTTAATATCGAATTTGAGTGATTTATAGAATTATTATGCTTGTGTTTCTTATGTTCTTATGTGAATGCAAGTAAGGCTCATCAAAGGACTGATCAACCATTGTGGTGCTTTATTATTATAGTTTCAAGGGGAAAGTCTCCTTGGGGTCCTAATTGATCATCCCCCTTCCCCTTTTATTCTCCTTGCATTTCTTTTTATTTCCATTCCCCCCTTCTTCCATCACTTGTGTTTCCAGATTTTCGCCAACGGATACCGCACTCGCATATGGTATAATATCATTTGGTATCAGAGCCATGTTATGGAAACCAGGTCCTTTCGTTTCTATTTCTCCCATCTTTTTCTTTCCTTACCCATATTCCATTTTATACCATCACCAATTCTGGACGCAACGTTCTCCCACATTTTCATCTGCTTTTTCTTTGAGTTTATGGATGTATAATATGTCATTTTAATAGTTCAGAATCTCATATTTCTTCTTGATTTGGAAATACTAAAATCCGAAACCTATATTTGGAGATATAACTGAATCAATTCATGCTAAAGTTTCACCCTTGTGAAATCTAACAATCTCCATGGCGGATTTCCATTTGAGTTTGAAGTTCATGTTATCTCAACCATTTATATAATTTCAATCAGATTAGTGAATTTTCCTTTTTTGTACTTTGAGCACAAAAGCTCATTCTTTGTATCTCAATTATTGTTTATTGAGTAGCAAAAAAAATCAAAAAAATCAAAAAAATCAAAAAAACAAAAATAAAAATAAAAAGATGCTTCTCATTTGAAACATTGCTTTCACTCAGAAGTTATAAATTTGATTGCATTTCTTTATCCATCATCTTCTTTCCTTCATCCATATCCAACCTTCTTCTATAACCATTTCTCCCATTTACCCCCCATATTTATTAGACATCATTTATTCAAACCCTTTTTGAAATTTCTGATTTTTAAAGATTGCCATGAATTGAATGCTTCTACTAGTTTTCTTCTTGATTCTATTTTAGAACACATGTAGGAACCAATTTGTTGTTCTATAAAGTGTGAAGAACCTTTTAAGAGATAAAAAAAGAGAGAAAGAGTGTGTGAGAAATTAAAAAAATTGGCAAGTGAGGGAGAATGAAATGATATCGACATTAAATTATTCATGAAAGCAGTCGCCATCTAGTTTACAAGATTGAATTCTAGGTTGGATGATATGAAAAGTTCCACGTCTTCAAAGGCTCCAAGAAGGAAAAAAATTCATGAATGTGATGATGAGTACTCCGATTTCAAAGAATCAATTCCTAGGAGAGGGAAATGTTCTGCTTGGAGAGAAAATGACTTGGGAAGCATCAAAGTGACACTTCCATCATTTCAAGGGAAGAGTGACCCAAAACATTATTTGGAGTGGGAGTGGAAGGTTGAAAATGTGTTTGGAATTCACAACTACTCGGAGGAGAAGAAGGTAAAATTGGCAGCGCTTGAGTTCAATGACTATGCCAGTATTTGGTGTGACCAATTACAAGTAAGTTGACGACAAAATGGACAAAGTCCAATTCGAACTTGGGAAGAAATGAAGATTGTAATGTGAAAAAGGTACATTTCTAGTCATTACTATCATGATTTGTATTTGAAGTTACAAAAACTGGTGCAAGGTTCCATGTGTGTGGTGGAATACTACAAGGAAATGGAAATATTAATGATTCGAGATAATTTGGAGGAGGATTAAGAAGCTACCATGGAAAGGTTCATCAATGGCTTGATTCCGGTAATTAGAGATGTGGTGGAACTACATACCTATATTTATATAGAGGAGTTCTACATAAAGCGGTGAAGGTCAAAAAACAACTACATTCTCGAAGAAGTCAAGTAAGTTCTGATAATTTTTGGAAGGATAACCGGAAATATCCAAAATAAACTTTAAAGTGGAATGAAAAAAAAACAAGAGATTCTAAATTTGTTCCAAAACAAAGAGAAGAGGCCAAAAATAAGTTCTTCCCCACTGATTCAAAAGGAAAAATGGACACAAATTTCCCTTCTAAATCTCATGATATAAAGTGTTTTAAGTGTCAAGGACATGGTCATATTTCAACTCAATGTCCAAAAAAGGGCCATGATTATTTTGGATAATGGATACATCCTTAGTGATCACTCTAGAGATAATGATATTCCATCTTTGGAGGAGATTTCTGATGTAGAAGTTGAAGAACCTATATATGGAGATGCATTAGTGGCAAGAAGAGCTTTAAACATTCAACCCAAAGATGATCATGATAAGGAGCAGAGTGAGAATATTTTTCATATGAGATGCCACATCAAGGAGAAGGTATGCAGTATGATCATTGATAGTGGAAGTTGTACTAATGTGGCTAGTATCTTATTGGTGGATAAATTGAGTTTTCCTACTCTAAGGCATATTGGACCTTATAGATTTTAGTGGTTGAATGATAGTGGTGAAGTGAGGGTCACAAAACAAGCCATAGTTTCTTTTTCCATTGGAAAATATCACGATGAGGTGTTGTGTGATGTTTCTCCTATGCAAGCTGGGCATTTTCTACTAGGGAGACTGTGGCAATTTGATATGAGGGTGATGTATGATAGCTATGCTAACTGCTTCTCTTTTCATTTTAGTAGTAGAAAGATTGTTTTTACCCCTCTAAGTCTCATACAATCATATGAAGATCAAGTGAGGATAGATAAGTAATACAAAAAGAAAAAAGAAATGAGCGAAAAAGAAAGTGGGAAAAATAAAATTTTGAGTGATAAAAAAGGGAGTGATGAGTTGATGAAAAAATAAATGAGAGAAAAAATGAAAAGAGTGGAAAAATTAAGAGTGAAAAAGGAGAGTCGAGTGACATAAAAAGAAATGAGAGAAATCAAAGAGTCTAAAACAAGAGTGATGAGCGAAAGGTGAGTTTATTTTCTCGAAAAAGTGAGGTGAAAAGTGATTTATTGAGCAGGAAAGTGCTCTTACTCATTAGTAAGGATGCTTACCTTTCAACTAATGAACTTCACCATTATTTTCCTCCTTGTGTTGAGTCTTTACTACAGGAATTTGGTGATTTGTTTCCCAAATAAACACCCGATGGATTACCCCCATTGAGAGGCATTGAGAGGCATTGAGCATCAGATTGACTTCATACTCGATGCCGCAATTCCCAACAGTCCAGCATATAGAGCTAATTTGGAAGAGACTAGAGAGATCCAATGTCAAGTTGAAGAACTCATGAAGAAAGGATTAGTAAGGGAAGGCATGAGTCCATGCGCCGTTCTGGTGATCTTGGTACCCAAGAAATATGGAACATGGAAAATGTGTGTGGATTGTCGCGCCATCAACAAAATAATAGTTAAGTACTGTTATCCCATCCCTTGACTTGTTGACAGGCTTGATGAATTACATGGGGAATCTTTGTTTTCTAAAATTGATCTTAAAAGTGGATACCACCAAATTTGAATGAAAGAAGGATATGAGTGGAAAAATTCTTTTAAAACTAAGTTCGGTTTGTATGATTGGTTAGTTATGCCATTTGATTTAACTAATTAACCATTTACATTCACGATCTTAATGAACCATGTCCTTCATTCATTCATTGGGAAATTCATGGTTGTATATTTTGATGATATCTTGGTGTATAGAAAATCTCTAGACAACCATGTTGAACACTTGCGTTTGATGTGCGAGACCCTTAAAGAAAACCATCTTTATGCCAATATTCAAAAATGTTCCATTTGCATGGATTATGTTGTGTTTCTTGTATTTGTTGTAGGGTTGGAAGGGATTCATGTGGATGATGAAAAAATCAAAGCAATTCAAGAGTGGCCCACACCGAAGAGTTCAACCGAGTTTAGGAGTTTCCATGGATTGGAAAGCTTCTATAGGAGGTTTGTAAAGGATTCTTCATCCATTTCTACACCTCTTAATGAACTTCTAAAGAAACATGTGGTCTTTAAATGGGATGAAAAACACAAACAAGCCTTTAACAAGCTAAAAAAAATGGTCAATGCTCCCATTTTAAGGCTACCGGATTTCACCAAAGTCTCTGTAATTGAGTGCGACGCATTGGGAGTTGGTACTGGTGCTGTTTTGACTTAAGAGTCGCGTCCAATTGCTTACTTTAGTGAGAAATTTAATTGGGAAACATTAAATTATTCAACTTACGATAAAGAACTTTATGCTTTGAAACAAACCCTAGAAACATAGAAACATTACTTATGGCCTAAAGAGTTCATTATTCATTCTGACCATGAAAGCCTTAAGTATTTGAAGTCCCAAGGTAAGTTGAATCGACGACATGCATCTTGGATGGAATTCATTGATACTTTCCCCTATGTGATCAAGCACAAAAAAGGTAAGGAAAATGTGGTTGTCGACGCTCTTTCACGAAGTTATTCACTTCTTACTTCTCTTCATTCTAGATTACTTGGACTTGAGTAACTAAAGGGAATGTATGAAAATGATGGATATTTTTCTCAAATTTGGACATGTTGTGAAAAACGTGGATTTAAATACTATTACAAAAATGATGGGTTTCTTTTCAAGAGGGATAAATTGTGCATTCTAAATTGTTCAACACGAGAATTTCTTGTAAAAGAAACTCATGGGGGTGGTTTGATGGGGCATTTTGGGGTTGATAAAACACTATCTACTTTGCATGAACATTTTTATTGGCCAAGAATGAGAAAATATGTTATTGATATTTGTGCTAAGTGTGTAACTTGTAAGCATGTAAATTCTAAGGTTCAACCTAATGGATTGTATTCCCCCTTTCCTGTTCCATCACATTATCGGACCGACATTTCAATGGATTTTGTGTTGGGATTTCCTCGATCTCAATCGGGAAGAGATAGAATTTTTGTTGTTGTGGATTGATTCAGAAAAATGGCCCATTTCATTGCATGCTCAAAAACTAATGATGCTATACACATAACAGATTGGTTTTTCAAAGAAATTGTGAGATTACATGGACTGCCCAAAACCATTGTAAGTGATAGGGATGTGAAATTCCTTAGCCACTTTGGAGGAATTTTTGGAATAAATTGGAAACTAAATTATTATTCTCAACGATTGCACATCCTCAAACTTATGGGCAAACTGACATGTTGAATAGGACCCTTTCTACCCTCTTGCGTACAATAATTCAAAAAAAATATGAAGAATTGGGAAAAATGTTTTCCACACATAGAGTTTGCATATAACCGAGTAGTGCATTCCACTACTAACTTCTCACCTGTTGAGATTGTATATGGATTTAACCCAATGAATCTGTTAGATATTCTTTCATTGCCTACTAATGAGGTTGTTTATCTTACAGTTGATGAGAAGGAAAAAAAAAATTCAGGATTTACATGCCAAGGTGAAAGACAACATTGAAAGAAGAAATGAACAATATGTGAAGAAAGAAAAAAAGGGTAGGCATAAGGTTCTACTAGGACCCAAAGATTGGGTGTGGGTGCATTTGAGGAAGGAAAGGTTCCCAGAGTGAAGAAAATCAAAACTTCAATCATGAGGAGATGGTCCATTTCAAGTTTTAGAGAGAATAAATGATAACACCTACAAGATTGACTTTCCCAGTAGGTATGGAAATGTGAGTGCTAATTTAATATTTATGATCTCTCTCCTTTTGAATATGCAGATTCAAGGACGAATCCTTTTGAAGAGGGAGGGGATGATGCAGATCATGGTGCACACATGCAGTGAGGAGTTGAGGGTGATCATGGCATTGATGGTGGAAGGAGCATTAATGGACAAGACCCATTGCATGGGATTGGTGGCCCAATGACAAGAGGAATAATGAGGAGGATGAAAGAGGCTTTACATGGCCTCATTTTGAAATTACAAGAGGAGGAACAACATGCATGCATGGGAGGGGCAAATGGGCCTTTAATCAGCCTTATTAAAGCCCAAAAGTGAACCAAAATGGACCACCCAATTGATCCCACTAATTTTAAGCCACTTTCTTGAATGAAATCTCCAAAGTCATAAAGTGGTAATCCCCTTGTCTCTAAGGTCATGGTGGGAATCTTCAAAGTCTTTGGGGTGGTGCTAAAAAGTCTTCTTGGTGGATATCTTGTTACCTAAAGCCACGAACAAGTGTAAACAATGTCAAAAATCGTTTCTTAGTCTTTAGACTTTTGGGGACAAGGTTTTTGACATGTATCCCTCTTTTTTGGCTATAAATAGCCACCTCTTTGTACCCTTTGAGCGTAATTTATAATTTGAGTGATTTCTAGCATTATTATGCTTGTGTTTCTTGTGTTCTTAAGTGATTTAAAGTAAGGCTCATCAAAGGAGTGATCAACCTTTGTGGTGATTTATAATTAGAGTTTCTAGGGGATAGTCTCCTTGGGGTCCTAATTGATCATCCACTTCCCCTTTTATTCTCCTTGAATTTATTTTTATTTCCATTCCCCGATTCTTCCTTCACTTGTGTTTCCAGATTTTACCCAACGGATACCGCAATCGTATACGGTATCGTATCCGTGTTTTTATTGTTTTCTGGGGGTTTTAGGGTTTTAATGTTTTTTTATGTTTTCATAGATATTTATGGGTTTTATAGGATTTTTATGGTTTTTAGTGTTTTTAGGGATTTTGAGAGTTTTTAGGGTTCTTCAGGGGTTTTAGGGTTTTTACGGGTTTTCAGGGTTTTTAGAGTCTTTTGGGTTTTTAGGTTTTTTTAGGTTTCTAGGGATTTTAAGGGTTTTTATAGTTTTTTATCATTTTTAGGGGTTTAAGGTTTTTTAGATTTTTTTAGTTTGTTTTTATGGGTTTGGGGGGGGGGTTTGAGGTTTTTAGGGGTTTTTATGGTTTTTAGTGTGTTTTCAAGGTTTCTGGGTTTTTTACGTTTTCATTGATTTTAAGGGGTTTTTTCAATTTTTATGGTTTTAAGGTTTTTTGGGATTTTAGGTATCATTGAGGGGTTTTAGGGATTTTCAGTGTTTTGAGGGTTTTTTTTGGTTTTTAGGGTTTTTTTTGATATTTTTAGGGTTATTAAGGTTTTTATAGATTTTCAATGTTTTTAGGGGTTTTAGGGTTTTTAGATTTTTTATGGAGTTTTTTGGGTTTTCAGTGATTTTTTAGGGGTTTTTAGTTTTTTTTAAATTTTAATGGATTTTTAGGGTTTTAATTAGATTTTTATGGTTTTTTGGGTTTTTTGGGGTTTTAAGGATTTTGGGGGGCTTTATAGTTTTCAAGTGATTTTAGGGTTTTTATGGTTATTTAGGTTTTTAGGGTCCTTTTTGGTTTTTTGGGTTTTGTGAGTTTTTTAGGGTTTTAATGGTTTTTAGATATTTTTAACATTTTGGGGGTTTAGAAGGGGTTTTAGAGTTTTTAGTTGTTTTTAGGGTTTTTATAGGTTTTTAGGGTTTTTAATTTTTTAGGGGTTTTATAGTTTTCAGATGTTTTTCATGGTTTTTAGGATTTTTTATGTTTTCATGGGGTTTTATGGTTTTTTAGAACTATGGTTTTAGGGTTTTTTTATGTTTTTTAGTTATTTTAATGAATTTTTATTTTTTTCAGGGGTTTTAGTGTTTTTAGGGGTAATAGGGGTTTTAAGGTCTTTCAACGTTTTTAGGGTTTTTTGAGTTTTTCCGGGTTTTAAGGTTTTTTAGAGTTTTTTAATGTTTTTAGGGGTTTAATTTTTTTTAAAGTTTTTAGTGGTTTCTTTGGGTTTTTATGGGTTTTGATGGATTTTAAATATTTTTAGGTGTTTTATGGTTTTTATGTTTTTTAGGGTTTTTTTCATTTTCAAGGATTTTCATGGTTTTTTAATAATTTTATGGTTTTAAAGGTTTTTTTGGTTTTTAGGGATATCGATGATTTTTTGGGTTTTTTCAGGGGTTTTAGGGGTTTTAGGATCTTTTTGGGTTTTAGGGTTTTTTTGAGTTTTCAAGGGTTTTATGGTTTTTTTGAGTTTTTAAATGTTTTAGTGGTTTTAAGAGTTTTTAGTGTTTTTAGGGTTTTTATGGGTTTTGAGGGTTTTTTATGGTTTTTAGGATTTTTTTAGTTTTTTAGGGTTTTTTACTTTTTCATGGTTTTTTAGAGGTTTTAGGAATTTTGAGGATTTTGAGGGTTTTTAAGGGTTTTTAGGGTCCTTCAGGGGTTTTAGTGTGTTTTTTGGGTATTTTTTTGGGGTTTTTAAGGTTTTTAGATTTTTATTAATGTTTCTAGGGGTATTAAGGGTTTTTTGAGTTTATAGTTGTTTTTATGGATTTCTAGGTTTTTTTTGAGGTTTTTAGCGGTTTTATAGTTTTCAGTGGATTTTCAGGGTTTTTAGGAGCTTTCTACACTTTCATGGATTTTTAAGGGTTTTTTAGGAATTTTATGTTTTTTTTTGGTTTTGGGGGTTTTAAGGTTTTTAAGTGGTCTTTAGGGTTTTTAGGGGTTTTTAGGGTTTTAATGTCTTTTTGGGTTTTTAGGGTTTTTTTGAGTTTTTTAGGATTCTTATGTGTTTTTAGAGTTTTTAATGTTTTTTTCAAAATATAGTTTTTAACATTTTTAGGTGTCCTAAGGGTTTTTATAGTTTTAAGTGTTTTTTGGGTTTTTATGGGCTTTTTGGGTTTTTAAAAGGTGTGGTTTTTGTGGTTTTTTGGGTTTCTTACTTTTTCATGGATTTTTAGAGGTTTTTAGAACTTTTATGGTTTTTAGGTTTTATAGGGTTTTAGAGAATTTGGGGGGTTTAGGGTTTTTAGAGATTTTAGGGGTTTTCTAGGTTTTATGGTCATTTTGGGTTATTTGGGTTTTTTTTGGATTTTTTTTTGTTTTTTAGGGTCTTTTAGAGTTTTTTAAGGTTTTTAGGTGTTTTAAAGGTTTATAGAGTTTTAGTTGTTTTTAGGGATTTTAGGGTTTTTATGGTTTTCAAGTGTTTTTATAGCTCTTTTCATTTTCATGGATTTATAGGGGTTTGTTCTGGATTTTTATGGTTTTTATGTTTTTTAGGTTTTTTAATGATTTTGAGGGTTTTTGGGTTTTTCATGGGTTTTTAGGTTTTTTTCAGGGTTTTAGGGTTTTTTTAGTTTTGAAGGGTTTTTAAGGATTTTAGTGTTTTCTAACGTTTTAGGTCTTTTATGGGTTTTTATAGTTTTTAGTGGTTTTTAGGGTTTTTACGGTTTTAATGTTTTGTAGGGGTTTTTATGGTTTTCGGGGGTTTTTCAATTATTTTATGGTTTTTTACATTTTCTTAGATTTGTAGGGGTTTTTATGATTTTTATGGTTTTTAGTGTTTTTGAGGGTATTTAGGGATTTTAGGATTTTAGGGTTTTTTAGGGTTATAGAGATTTTCTAGTTAATTGGGTCTTTAGGGTTTTAGGGTCTTTTGAGTTTTTTAGGTGTTTTAATGTTTTTTATATTTTTCTAACATATTTCGGGTTGCTAAGGGTTTTTAGTGTTTTAGTGGATTTTTAGGGTTTTTGTGAGTTTTTAGGGTTTTTAATGCTTTTAGGGGTTTCTATGGTTTTTTGGGTTTTTTGGGTGTTTTTAGGGTTATTTGGGGTTTTTAGAGTCTTTTGGGGTTTTTAAGGTCTTTTTTGGTTATTAGTGTTTTTTGATGTTTTTTTGGGTTTTTAGGATTTTTAGACTATTTTATCTTTTTAAGGTTTTATATGGTTTTTTGTGGGGTTATAGGGGTTTTTAAGGTGTTTAAGTGTTTTATGGTTTTCAAGTGTTTTTTATGGTTTTTAGGGTTTTTATGTTTTCATGAATTTTTATGGGGGTTTTCAGGAGTTTTATGATTTTTAGCATTTTTATGTTTTTATGGATTTTCTGTGTTTTTAGGGGTTTGGGGGGTTAGTGGTTTTCAGGGTTTTTAGGGTCTTTTGGGGGTTTTAGTGCTTTTTAGAGTTTTTTAACAGTTTTATGGGGTTTTAGAGGTTTTTAGAGTTTTTTAACGGTTTTCAGGGGGTTTTTAGGGTTTTTAGGGTTTTTCAGGTTTTCATATATTTTGAGGGGTTTTACAGTTTTTTCAATGGTATTTAGGGTTTTTTGGGGTTTTATGTGTTTTTTAGTTTCTTATGGTTTTAAGGTTTTTAGATTTTTTAAATTTTTAGGGGGTTTAAGGGTTTATAGTGTTTTAAGTTGCTTTTATGGTTTTTATGGGATTTTAGGTTTTTAATGTTTTCAGGGGGCTTTAGGGGTTTTTTTATGTTTTCATGGATTTTTAGTGGTTTTTTAGTATTTTTATGGTTTTTAGGGTTTTTAGGGGCTTTAGGGGTTTTTAGGGTATTTAAGGGTTTCTAGGGTCTTTTGTATTTTTAGAGTTATTTTGAGTTTTTTAAGGTGTTTAAGGTTTTTTAGACTTTTTTAATATTTTTAGGGGTTTTTAGGGTTTTTAGGCTTTTCAGGGGTTTTTCAGCTATTTTTATAGTTTTTTACATTTTCATGGATTTTGAGGTGGTTTTTAGGATTTTTATGGTTTTTAGGGTTTTATGAATTTTCTAGTTTTTTAGGTTTTTTAGGGGCTTTAGGGTTTTTAGGGTCTTTCATGGTTTTTGGGAATTTTTGGGTTTTTTTAGTTTTTTAGTTTTTTTGGGTTTTAATGGTTTTCTTAGATTTTTAACATTTTTAGGGGTTTTAAGGGGCTTTACAGTTTTTGGTTGTTTTTAGGGCTTTTATGTGTTTTTAGGGTTTTTATGGGTTTTTAGGGTTTTTATGGTTTTTAGTGGTCTTTCACGGTTTCAAGGGTTTTTTACGTTTTCATGGATTTTACTGTTTTTTTTGGATTTTTATGGTTTTTAGGGTTTTTTAGGGGTTTTAGGGATTTTGAGGGGTTTTAGGTGTTTACATGAGTTTTAGGGGTTTCCAAGCATTTTAGGGTTTTTTGGGGTTTTTAGTGTTTTTTTGAGTTTTTAGGGGTGTTAAGGTTTTTTAGAGTTTTTAACATTGTTAGGGGGTATAAGGGTTTTTAGAATTTTTAGTGGATTTTTAGGGTTTTATGGGTTTTTATGGTTTTTAGGGTTTTTAAGGTTTTAAGGTTTTTAAAGCTTTTAGGGGTTTTCTAGTTTCAGGGGTTTTTCAAGGTTTTTAGGATTTCTTATGTTTTCATGGACTCTTAGGGTTTTTTAGGATTTTAATTTTTTTTAGGGGTTTCTTAAGGATTTTAAGGAATTTTAGGATTTTTAGGGGTTTTTTGGGTTTTAGGATTCTTCTAGGTTTTTTATTTCTTTGTGTGTTTTGGGGGGTTTTATGGGATTTGTAGGGTTTTTAGGGTTTTTTAGAGTTTTTTAAATTTTTAGCGGTTTTAAGAGTTTTTATAGTTTTTGGTGGGTTTTTATGGTTTTTATGGGGGTTAAGTGTTTTAGGTTTTTAGTGTTTTATATGGTTTTCTTATATTTTTCAGTGTTTTTAAGTCTTTTTAAGTTTTCATGGATTCTTAGGGGTTTTTAAAGATTTTTATAGTTTTTAGGATCATTTAGAGTTTTTATGGATGTTGAGGGGCTTTATGGATTTTCAAGGGGTTTTAGGGTTTTTTAGGGGTTTTTTGAATTTTTTTAGGGTTTTTAAGGTTTTAGAGTTTTCTAACATTTTTAGGGGTTTTAAGAGTTTTTAGATTTTTAGTGGTTTTTGTGGGAATTCTGGGATTTTATGGTTTTTAATGGTTTTTAGTAGTTTTTATGGTTTACAGAGGTTTTAGGGTTTTCAATGTTTTCATGGATTTTTAGGGCATTTTTAGGAATTTTATGATTTTTTGGGGGTTTTAGGGAGTTTCAGTGTTTTAGTATCTTTTTGGGGTTTTAGTGGTTTTTTTGAATTTTTATGGGTTTTAAGGTTTTTAGAGTTGTTTAACGTTTTTAGGGTTTAATGGTCTTTAGATTTTTTAGTGGTTTTTAGGGTTTTTAGGGTTTTTAAGGATTTAAGGGGGTTTTATGGTTTTGATTGTTTTTGGGGGTTTATAACTTTTCATGGATTTTTAGGGATTTTATTCTTTTTAGGGGTTATTCAAGGTTCTATGGTTTCTTTAATTTTCATGTTTTTAGGGGGGTTTTAGGATTTTTTGGTTTTTAGGGTTTTTATGGTTTTTAGGGATTTTTTAGGATTTTAGAGGTTTTCAGGAGTTTTTTCGTGTTTTTATGGTCGTTTTGGATTGTAGGGTTTTTTTTAGTTTTTTAGGGTTTCCAATTTTTTTATAGTTTTTAATATTTATAGTGGTTATGAGGGTGTTTAGAGTTTTTAGTAGTTTTTAGGGTTTTATCGGTTTTTTGTTTTTTTATGGTTTTTAGGATTTTTTTGATTTTTTGGGATTTTTCAGGGTTTTTAGGATTTTCTACATTTTCATTGATTTTTAGGATTTTTTAGGATTTTTTTGGTTTTCAGGGGTTTTTTGGATTTTGTGGGGTTTTAGGGTTTTTCATGGGGTTTTAGGGGTTCTAGGGTTTATTATTGTTTCTGGGGTCTTTTGGGTTTTTTTGTAGTATTCTAGGTTTTTAAGGATTTTATAGTTTTTAATCATTTTTAGGGGTTTTATGTGTTTTTAGAGTCTTTAGTGAAGTTTAGGATTTTTATGGGTTTTTAGGGGTTTTCATGGTTTTTAGAGTTTTTTAAGTTTTCATGGGTTTTTAAGGTATTTTTGGATTTTTATGGTTTTTTGGGGTTTTAGGGATTTTGAGGGTTTTAAGGTTTTTTTGAGTTTTGTATGGGTTTTAAGGTTTCTTATATTTTTTTAACATTTTTAAGTGTTTTAGAGTTTTTAGTGGGTTTTGGGGTTTTTATGGGTTTTTAGGGTTTTTAAAGTTTTTAGGGGATTTAAAGGGTTTTAGTGGTTTTTTAGTTTTTTATGGTATTTTATGTTTGCTTGGGTTTTTAGGGGTTTTCAGGAATTTTATGGTTTTTAGGGTTTTATGAATTTTGAGGGTTATCAAGGTTTTTCAGGGGTTTTAGGGTTTTTATTGTTTTTTTGGGGTTTTTTAGAGTTTTTTAACATTTTTTTTCTGTTTAAGTGTTTTTTTCTAGTTTTTGGTTTTTATTAGGGTTTCAGATATTTTGGGGTTATTTAGGGGTTTTAAGGGGTTTTATGGTTTTCTAGGTTTTTTTGGGTTTTTTACATTATCATGGATTTTTAGGAATTTTTTAGGATTTTATGGGTTTTTCGTTTTTAAGGATTTTAGGGATTTTTAGGGTTTTAATAAATTTCAGGGGTTTTCAGGGTTTTTAGGGTCTTTTGGGGTTTTTAAGGTTTTTTGAGTTTTTTAGGGTTTTGAGGTTTTTTATATTTTTTTAACATTTTTAGGGTTTCATGATTTTTTAGAGTTCTTAGTGATTTTTAGTATTTTTATGGGTTTATAGGGGTTTTAAAGGTTTTTAGGGGTTTTAGGGGGTATTTTACATTTTCATGGATTTTTAGGGGTGTTTTATGATTTTATGGTTTTTAGGGTTTCTTAGGGTTTTTATGGATTTTGAGGGTTTTAGGGGTTTTCAGATGTTTTAAGGGGTTTTAGGGGTTTTCAAGGTTTTTTGGGTTTTTTGGGGTTTTGAGGGTTTTTTTTGTGTTTTTTAGGGTTTTTAAGGTTTTTAAGGTTTTTAAGGTTTTTTTGTTGTTTAAAGGGTTTTTAGAGTTTTTAGTGGGTTTTAGGGTTTTTATGGGTTCTAGGGTTTTTAAGGTTTTGAGGGGTTTTTAAGGGTTTTTAATGGTTTTTTAGTTTTTTTATGTTTTAATGGATTTTTATGGTTTTTTCGAATTATTATGTTTTTTAGGGTTTTTAGGGATTTTGAGGGTTTTATGGGTTTTCTTAGGTTTTTAAGGGTATTAGGGTTTTTCAAGGTTTTTAGGGTCGTTTTGGGTTTTTAGTGTTTTTTTATTTTTTTTAGGGGATTTAAGGTTTTTAGAGTTTTTTTTAATAAATTTAGGCTTTTTTAGCATTTTTAGTGGTTTTTTGGGGTTTTATAAGTTTTTAGGATTTTTAAGGTTCTTAGGGGGTTTTTATTGTTTTTAGGGTTTTTTTAGGGTTTTAGGGTTTTTTACATTCTCATTGATTTTTTGGGGTCTTTTAGGTTTTTTATAGTTTTTAGACTTGATGCACGATCCAAGACCAGCCAGGAATTTTCCTAGGAACCTTGTTCAATGTTCATTTGTTGAGCACCCAGATTTCCGCAAGAAAACAAGTGAAATGTGGTGCGGATAGTGAAAATGAGAAGGATGAGGGAAACAGTTACGGTATAACCCAAAGAGAACTTGTCTCTAATAACTCTGACCACAAAATGCCACAAAGGATGAAAAATCCTATGATAAGTCAAGATTTAAGCAAGATCACAGAGGTTGAAAGTAAAACTCACCATAATAACATTACCTCCATTCATGATGTGAAAAGAGTACAAGGGGGGATATTTATAGCCAAAGAGAGCTGAAATTCTAATCACACCATGTGGTGGCTCTTTACATTAGTCTAATGCCTAGTTTTCTGAAGTCAAAAATCCTAAAGGATGGTTTTGACAACTTTGGAACTTGCCCCTGACTATAGGACACAAGTATAACACCCTTGGGTTGGGATTTTAAAAGCATGTTTGGGCCATAATTAATGTAATTATAGGCCCGAATGCTTCCCCCAAGAAAGGGTGTTGGACCTCCTCTTGGAATTCCATGATTAACCCATTTACAACCTCCTTCATTGTCTTGGTCTTCTCCCTTGTCATGGGACTCCAATTCCACACAATGGGTCTTGTCCACTTGTGTGCGTTCCACCCTCCTCATCAAGTCTGGGAGAGCGAACATATTATTTTTTTGTGAAAACATGAGCGAACGTATTATTTTTGTGTGTAAACACATAAGGGAGTGTGTGAGGCCCATTTTCCTTTCTCTTCAAATTTTATTAGAGGATTCCTAAATTGCGGAGTCCAGTAACACCAATGAAGTAGACATTAAGTTGTTCATGAGCACTGTGCAAGAAAAATCCCAAAGGTTGAATGTGCATATGGATGAATTGTAATCCCCTTCCAATTCTAGAGAACCACCAAGGAGGCGGGTCATTGAAGAATAATAGGTGTTCTTTTATTTTCATGAGTCACCAATTTGGATAAATAACCACCATAGAGGCAATCCAATGATCTTAGAAGAGTAAAGTTGAGGATCCCTTCATTCCAAGGTAAGAATGATCCTGAAACTTACTTGGAATGGGAATGAAAGGTCGAACGTGTTTTTGGTTTTCACAACTATTTGGAGGAAAACAAAGTGAAGTTGGTGTTCATGGAATTCACTGACTATACGAGTATTTGGTGGGATCAACTACAAGTGAGTCGAAGATGAAGTGGAGAAAGACCTATCCGCACTTGGGAGGAGAAGAATGTTGTCATGTGTAAGAGGTTCATATCTAGCCACTATTATAGTTATTTTTTCATCAAGTTGTAGGGTTTGAAACAAGGGTCCATGAGTGTTAAGGAGTATCACAAAGATATGGAGATCATCCTAATTTGGGCCAATATTGATGAAGAGAGAGAGACCACCAAGGAAAGGTCTGTGAATAGCCTCAACCATGACATTTGAGACATAGTGGACTTGTACCACTACTTGGACATGGAGGATCTACTTTACATGGCTACTAAAGCGGAGATGAAATTAATGGAAAGAAGGATGCACCCTACATCTTAAAGTAAGGATTGAAAATCTTCTTTCAAGTTCAAGGATTCCAAACCACAAGAGCATGTAAGGGAACCCAAAACATATTCAAAAGAGGTGACCGAACCAAAACCATTCTTCCATAATCCAAAGGTAAAACACAGGGTAAGGTTTTTTTCCAAATCACATGATATTAAATGTTTTAAATGTCAAGGATTTAGGAATTTTTCCTCACAATTCCCAAACAAGAGTACCATGATTATTTTGGTTATGGAGATGATCTTAGTGCTAGCTCAAGCGAAGTTAAAATTACACCACTTGAGGATGATTTGGATGTGGAAGTAGAGAGCCCCATACAAGGAGAAATGATTGTGGTAAGGCGTTCTTTGAGCACTCAACCTAGAGGATAACATGATCAAGAGAAAAGGGGGCATATTTTTTATACTAGATACCTCATCAAAGATAAGGTATGTAGTATGATCATTTATGGGGGTAGTTGTACAAATGTAGAAAGTGGTTTGATGGTTGATAAATTGGGATTTTATATTATTAGACATCCTATTCTTTATAAATTGAAATGGTTAAATAGTAGTGGGTATGTTAAAGTGATTTACTAAGAAAATAAAAGTTCCATTTTCTATTGGGAATAATGAAGACAAGGTGATATGTGATGTCGTTCCCAGGCATGCTTGTCACATTTTGTTGGGAAGACCATGGAAATTTTATAGGAGGGTCACACATGATGGATACACTAACCATTATTATTTTGAGTATAATGGGAGGATAGTTATACTTACACCCTTGAGTCCATTACAAGCATATGAAGACCAAATGAGGATTGAGAGAGATTGTGAGAAGAGAGGTAAAGAAAAGAGAGAAAAAAATAGAGAGAATGAGAAGAGTGAAAAAGGAGTGATGAGTGACATCAAAAAATTAGGAAAATAAAAGAGTTCAAAACAAGAGTGAAAATAAGTGTGAAAATAAGAGGGTTGAGGGAAAAGTGAGTTTATTTCTGGAAAAAATAGATCTCTTTTATGATGTGGGATCAACATAGGGATAGATGCCTCATTTGACATCTATTTACCCCCACCCATGATGGGACCCACTAGGTAGTGACCTAGGAACACACACCAGAAAACTTTTGGTACCCAAATCCTTATTGCAGTAGTAATCTCCCCAACCCATCTCCAGAAGTGGAAGGTTGTTGAGGCTAGGTTTCGAACCCTGGACCTCCTTAAGTACCAAGCCCGTGGCACAAGGTTCCAACCACTATGTTATAGCTAGGTGGTTGGTATCGAGTTCCATGGGATTAGTACTTGAGGTCGAGGGTTAGAAACCTGGCCTCAACAACCTACTGCTTACGAATATGGGTTGGGGAGATTGTTACTACAGTAGGTTTGTGGGTACCAAAAAGGTGTCTGATGCGAGTTCCTAAGTCGCTACCTAGTGGGTGGGGGTAGACACACGTCGACTGAGGCATTCATCCCTATGCATGTCCCACATTAAGAGTTTTATATGGTTTTTAGGGTTCTTGTGGGGGGGGGGGGGTATTGGCTTTCAGGGTTTTAAGGGTCTTTTTGGGTTGTTAGGTTTTTTGTGTGTTTTTTATGTATTTTAATATTTTTTATAGATTTTTAATGTCTTTAAGTGTTTTATATTTTTAGTGGAGAATTAGAGTTTTATGGGTTTTTATATTTTTTAAGGTATTTAGGGGTTTTATGGTTTTCAAGGGTTTTCATGGTTTTTTGGCTTTTTACATTTGTATGGATTTTTAGGGGATTTTAGTAATTTAAATGTTTTTAGGTATTTTAGGGATTTTAATAATTTTGTGGGTTTTTAGGGGTATTCAAAGGATTTTAGGGTATTTGGGATCTTTTGGGGTTTTGGGGTTTTTTTTAAGTTTTTTAGGGGTTTTAAGGTTTTTAAGGGGTTTTATTGTTTTCAGGGTTTTTCATGTTTTTTAGGGTTTTTTACATTTTTATGGATATTTTTGTGGGTTTTAGGATTTTTATTGGTTTTTGGGGTTTTTATGGTTTTTGAGGGGTTTTAGGATTTTTAGGGGTTTTTAGGATTTTTAGGGACTTTTTGGGGTTTTAGCGGTTTTTTTGAGTTTTTTAGTGTTTTTAAGGTTTTTAGGGTTTTTAAAATTTTTTAAGTGTTTAAGGGTTTTTAGATTTTTTAGAGGTTTTTGAAGGTTTTAATGGTTTTTTTATGTTTTCGAGGATTTTATGGTTATAAGTGGGTTTTTAGGGTTTTCAGGGTTTTGAGGTTTTCATGGATTTTTAGGGGGGTTTTATATTTTTACGGTTTTTAGGGTTTTTAGGGATTTTGAGGGTTTTTTTTTGGTTTTTTGGGGTTTTCAAGGGGTTTTAGGGTTTTTAAGGTCTTTTTGTATTTTTAAGTTATTTTTGAGTTTTTAGGGATTATGGTTTTTTGAGTTTTTTAATGTTTTTAGGAGTTTTAATAGATTTTGGAGTTTTAGTGTTTATAATGGTTTTTGGGGTTTTTAAGGTTTCAGGGGATTTTCTAGTTTTCATGGGTTTTCAATTTTTTTAGGTTTTTTTATGTTTTCATGGATTTTTAGGGGTTTTATGATTTTTTTGATTTTCAGATATTTCGGGTGTTTTAAGTATTTTAAGGGTTTTTTGGTGTTTTAGGGGGTTTTAAGGGGTTTTATGGATTTTTTGGGTTTTAGGGTTTTTTTTAATTTTTTTGTGTTTTTAATATTTTTAGTGATTTTAATGTTTTTAGGGGTTTTAAGTGTTTTTAGATTTTTTAGTGGTTTTAGGTTTTTCATGGGTTTTTAGGGTTACTTAAGGTTTTTAGGGGTTTTATGGTTTTTAGGATTTTTAGTGTTTTTTTATATTTCATGTATTTTTAGGTGGGTTTATGATTTTTATGGTTTTTAGAGTTTTTAGTGCTTTTTGGTATTTTGTGGGTTTTTAGAGTTTTTAGGGGTTTTTTGGGTTTTCTTGGTTTTTTGGAATTCTTTATTTTTCTAGTGTTTTTTTAGTTTTTAGGGTATTTATGTAGTTTTAGATTTTTTTAATGTTTTGGGGGTTTTAAGGTTTTCTAAATTTTTTGTGGGTTTTTAGGGTTTTTAGGGGTTTTTAGGGGTTTTAGGGGTTTTTAGAGTTTTTTTTGTTTTTATGTCTTCATGGTTTTTAAGGGGTTTTTTTGGATTTTTATGGTTTTTAGGGTTTTAGGTTTTTTAAGGGTTTTTAGGTTGTTTTAGGGTTTGTAGGGTTTTTTTTATATTTTTTAGGATCTTTTGGGTTTTTAGGGGGGTTTTTTTAGTTTTTTAAGGTTTTAAGGTTTTTAGAGTTTTTAGTGGTTTTTAAGGTTTTTATGGGTTTTTAGGGGTTTTATAGATTTTTGGTTTTTTCATGATTTTTATGTTTTTTTACATTTTCTTGGATTTTTAGGGGGTTTTAGGATTATTATGGTTTTGAGGATCTTTAGGGATTTTAGGGATTTTGAGGGTTTTAATGGGTTTTTTTGGGTTTTTAGTGTTTTTTAAGATTTTTAGGGTCTTTTGGGTTTTAGGGTTTTTTTTTTGAGTTTTTAGGGTTTCGAATGTTTTTTTAGTTTTTAAACCTTTTTATGCGTCTTGAGAATTTTTAAAGTTTTTATTGGGTGTTTATTGTTTTTATAGGGTTTTAGGTTTTTTAAGGTTTTAGGCATTTTATGGTTTGGAGTTGTTTTTCAGGATTTTTAGTTTTTTTATGTTTTCATGGAATTTTAGGGTTTTTTAGGATTTTTATTATTTTCTAGGGCCTTTTAGGGGTTTTAGGGATTATGAGTTTTTTAGGGGTTTTTAGGGGGTTTTAGGTTAATTTTGGGTTTTTAGGGTTTTTTGTGTTTTTAGGGTTTCTAAGGTCTTTTAGAGTTTTTAAACATTTTTAGTGGTTTAAGGGATTTTAGTTTTTTTAGTGGTTTTAGGGTTTTAATGGGGTTTTAGGGTTTTAAAGGGTTTTAGTGTTTTTATGGTTTTTTTGTTTTTAGGGGTTTTAGTGTTTTTTACATTTTCATGGATTTTTAGTGGTTTTTTAGTATTTTTATGGTTTAGGGTTTTTTGGGTTTTTATGGATTTTGAGGTGTTTTAGGTTTTTTTGGGTTTTTAGTGTATTTTGGGTTTTTTATGGGGTTTTGAGTTTTCTAGGGTTTTTAAGGGTTTATAGTGTTTTTCAACATTTTAGGAGTTTTAAGGGGTTTTAGAGTTTTTAGTTGTTTTTTCAGGTTTTAAATTTTTTTTATGGTTTTTAGGGGGTTTTCAGTTCTTTTATAGTTTTTTATGTTTTCATTGATTTTTATGGGGTTTTTAGGATTTTTATGTGTTTTATGGTTTTTAGAGTTTTGAGGGATTTTGAGGGTTTTATGGGTTTTCATGGTTTTTAAGGGTATTAGGGTTTTCACGGTTTTTAGGGTCGTTTTGGGTTTTTACGGTTTTTTTTTCTTAGTGTATTTAAGGTTTATAGATTTTTTTTAAAAAAATTTGGGGTTTTAGGGGATTTTTATCATTTTTAGAGGTTTTTTTGGGGTTTTATAGGTTTTTATGTTTTTTTTATGGTTTTTAGGGGGTTTCTATTGTTTTTAGGGGGTTTTAGGGTTTTAGGGTTTTTTACATTCTCATTGATTTTTAGGGGTCTTTTAGGATTTTTATGGATTTTAGAGTTAATTAACGATTCAAGACCCGCGAGGAATTGTCTTAGGAACCTTTTTCAATGTCCGTGTGTTGAGCACCCAGATCGCCACAAGAAAATAAGTAAAATCTGGTGCGGATAGTGAAAATGAGAAGGATGAGGGAAACAATCAAGGTATAACCCAAAGAGAACTTGTCTCTAAGAACTCTAACCACAAGATGCCACAAAGGATGAACAATCCTTTGATAAGTCAATAATTAAGCAATATCACAAAGGTTGCAAGTAAAACTCACCATAATAACATTACCTCCATTCATGATGTGAAAAGAGTACAAGGGGGAGGCTATTTATAGCCAAAGAGAGCCTAAAATTCTAATCACACCATGGGGTGACTCTTTACATCAGTCTAATGCCTAGTTTTCTGAAGTCAAAAATCCTAAAGGATGCTTTTGACAACTTTGGAACTTTCCCATGACTTTAGGACATAAGTGTCTCACCCTTGGGTTGGTCTTTTAAAAAGAATGTTTGGCCCATAATTAATGTAATTATAGGCCCAGATGCTTCCCCCAAAAAGGGTGTTGGACCTCCTCTTGGAATTCCATGATTAACCCATTTAGGGCCTCCTTCATTCTCTTGGTCTTCTCAATAGTCATTGGGCCTCCAATTCCACACAATGGGTCTTGTCTACTTGTGTAGATTCCACCCTCCTCATCAAGTTTAGGAGAGCGACAATATTATTTTTGAGTGAAAACAGGAGCAAATGTATTATTTTTGTGTGTAGACACATGAGGGAGTGTGTGAGGTCCATTTTCCTTTCTCTTCAAATTTTATTACAGGATTCCTAAATGGTGGAGTCGAGTAACACCAATGAAGTGGACATTATGTTGTTCATGAGCGTTGTGCAAGAAAAATTCCAAAGGTTGAATATGTGTATGGATGAATTGTAATCCCCTTCAAATTCTAGAGAACCACCAAGGAGGCGGGTCATTGAAGAAGAAGAGGAGTTCTTTGATTTTCATGAGTCACCAATTTTGAGAAATCAACCACCTGGAGGCAAGCCAATGATCTTGGAGGAGTAAATTTGAGGATCCCTTCATTCCAAGGTAAGAATGATCCTGAAACTTACTTGGAATGGGAATGAAAGGTCGTACATGTTTTTGGTTGTCACACCTATTTGGAGGAAAACAAAGTGAAGTTGGTGGTCATGGAATTCACTGACTATGCCAGTATTTGGTGACTATGTGAGTATTTGGTGGGATCCACTACAAGTGAGCCGATGATGAAGGGGAGAAATACCCATCTACACTTGGGAGGAGATGAGAGTTGTCATGTGTAAGAGGTTCATTTCAAGCCACTATTACAATGATTTGTTCATCAAGTTGTAGGGTTTGAAACAAGGGTCCGTGAGTGTTGAGGAGTATCACAAAGAGATGGAGATCATCATGATTTGGGCCAATATTGTTGAGGAGCGAGAGACCATCATGGAAAGGTTTGTGAACGACCTCAACCATGACATTTGTGACATAGGGGACATGCACCACTACTTGGACATGGAGGATCTACTTCACATGGCTAATAAAGTAGAGATGCAAGTAAAGGCAACACTACGGCAAAATGGGGATTTAGCGGCGGTTTTTTTCCCTTTTTGCAGCGGTTTAAACCGCCACTAAATCGATTGGTGGTAGTTTTGAAAAACCTCCACTAAATCGTGCTTTGGGAAACTATTTTCGGCGATTTTTTTTATTTTTATTTAGTATTATTATTTTTTTTTATTTTTTTATTTGTTTTATTTATTTTATTTGTTTTATTTGTTTTATTTGTTTTATTTGTTTTATTTATTTTATTTGTTTTACTTGTTTTATTTGTTTTATTTTTTTTATCTATTTTATCTGTTTTATTTGTTTTATTTTTGTTTTATTTTTTTTATTTGTTTTTTTTATTTATTTTTTTTATTTATTTCGTATTTTATTTATTTATCTTTATTTATTTTATTTATTTATTTCATATTTATTTATTTTATTTATTTCATATTTTATTTATTTATTTCATATTTATTTTATTTATTTTGTATTTGTTATATTTATTTCTTATTTATTTTATTTATTTCATTTAATTCGCATTACTTTATTTACTTTATCCATTCATGCATACTCATGCCCATGAAAATGCCCATGCACAAGCCCATGGGGATTTAGCGGCGGTTTTTTTCCGTTTCGCAGTGGTTTAAACCGCCGCTAAATCGATTGGCGGTGGTTTTGAAAAACCACCGCTAAATCGTGCTTCGGGAAACTATTCGCGGCGGTTTTTTTTTATTTTTATTTTTTATTTTTTTTATTTTTTTTATTTTTTTTATTTTTTTATTTGATTTATTTGTTTTATTTGTTTTATTTATTTTATTTATTTATTTATTATTTCATTTATTTATTTGTATTTTATTTTATTTATTTATTTCGTATTTATTTTTTTTATTTATTTCATATTTATTTTATTTATTTCGTATTTATTATATTTATTTCGTATTTATTTTATTTATTTCATTTAATTCGCATTACTTTATTTACTTTATCCATGCATGCATGCTCATACCCATGCACATGCCCATAAAAATGCCCATTCACATGCCCATGCAATATAAAGAAATACTACGTTTGGTGAGATTTGAACCCCTAACCTCTTGCAGATTTTCCAAAGACTTTACCACTCTAGCAAGCTCGTCATGTGGTTAATAAATCGAATTTAATATACTTATATATACTAATTGAAAAAACAAATAATACATAACTAATAGATATAAACTCAATAATAATTGAACAATAAACAGTAATCAATAATTAATAACGAATAATTAATAATTAATAATTTTTGATTTATTAGTTATTTATTGAGTTATTTATTATTATTTATTGTTTATTATAATAAATAACAAATAAATTATAATAATATTTACATAAATTATAAAATTATGAAAATAAAATAATAAATAATAAATAATAAATAATAAATAATAAATAATAAATAATAAATAATAAATAATAAATAATAAATAATAAATAATAAATAATAAATAATAAATAATTAATTAATAAATAATAAATAATAAATAACAAATAATAAATAGTAAATAATAAATAATAAATAATAGATAATAAATAATAATAAATAACAAATAACAATTAATAAATAATAAATAATAAATAATAAATAATAAATAATAAATAATAAATAATAAATAATAGATAATAAATAATAAATAACAAATAATAAATAACAAATAACAAATAATACATAACAAATAATAAATAACAAATAACAAATAACAAATAACAAATAATAAATAATAAATAATAAATAATAAATAATAAATAATAAATAATAAATAATAATAAATAATAAATAATAAATAATAAATAATATTAAATAATATTAAATAATAAATAATAAACAATAAATCATAATAATAACACATAATTAATAATTATTGTTAAATAAATAATAAATAATAAATAATAAATAATAAATAATAAATAATAAATAATAAATAATAAATAATAAATAACAAATAACAAATAATAAACAACAATTAATAATAGATAATAATACATAATACATAAATAATAAATAATAAATAATAAATAATAAATAATAAATAATAAATAATAAATAATAAATAATAAATAATAAATAATAAATAAGAAATAATAAATAGTAAATAATAAATAGTAAATAATAAATAATAAATAATATTAATATATAATAATAATATATAATAATAATAAACAATAAATACTAAATAATAAATAATAAATAATAATAATAATAAATAACACATAATTAATAATTATAAATAAATAAATAATAAATAATAATAAAATGTAAATAATAAAAAAATGTAAATAAGAAATAAGAAATAACCAGTAATAAATAATAGGTAATAAATAAATTAAATTAAATTATAAATAATAAATAATAAATGAAACACATGAAAAAGTGCGAAAAGGCGTGATAAGGGATGAAAAATTATGAAAACGCATTAAAACAGAAGGAGAAGCCTGAAGAAGGAAGCATTAGAAAGTATGAGAACGCATGAAAACTCATGAAAAATCTGGAAAACCCCTTAAGAATTCAACATAATCACCATAATAACCCACAAAACCCATTGATAAAGATTACAAGTCATGGAAACCCAAATAAACAGTAATAAATGGAGCAACCGTTAAAACCCGTCAAAATGGTCATAAAGTGACAAAAACATTGGACTCACATTAACGAAGATAACTTATGATCCGAGAGTTCGTTCCAGATCCGCGGCCAGTCAAATAAAATATCCTAAAACGATCTTCGAGCTGATAGGTGAAAGAGACCGAATGGACCGGCGGATCAGATGTTACGACCATTTAAAAAAACTAACGGGGAACGGGTGCTAGAAACGAGACATTGAAAAACATAACAAACCTGATACCCACTAAAAAGGTCATAACTTATGATCCTAGAGTCCATGTAGTCTTCGCAACTAGTCAAACTAAAGCTCGTGGAACGAACTATGATCTGGCAGGTGGAGGAGTCCGAACTGACATGCGGATCGAAAGTTAGGTCCGTTTGAAGACAAGATCGACGGGACACCGGTGACAGAAACGGGGTTTTAGAGACCAGCAGAGGGGTTTTTGGGGTCAAAAAACATGACAGAAGCTTTATTTGTGTCGAAATGGTGCGTATCTCTCTTCGCTGGCTTCGATTTGATATGTGGTAGAGCCCCAATGGACACCCAGAGCGAAAGTTATGCCCGTCTAAAGTTGGAGAACTTTTTTCAACTTTCTTATAACTCTTATATCTTCCGCACCTTAGAACGTCTCATGGTTTTGATTATAGGTGCCTCTAGATCTCTTCATGAGCTTCGATTTTACTAGTCGTGGCGCTCCAATGGACACCCGAATCAAAAGTTATGGTCGTTTTAGTATTTTCGGGGTTTGTCATGTTTTTTTATTTTTTTCCTTTCATTTCACGACGGTTTTACTCAAACCGCCGATATTTTGTGGCGGTTTTTTAAAAAACCACCGCTAATCATCGAAAAATTAAAAAAAAATTAATCCATTTCACGGCGGTTTAAAAACCACCGCGAAATTGTAGCCCGAAAAACATTTAGCGGCGGTTTTTAAAACCACCACGAAAAAACCACCGCGAAACGACTGTTTTTCTATAGTGCAAGAAAGATGCACTCTACATCTTATGCTAAGGAATCAAAATCTTCTTTCAAGTTCAAGGATTCCAAACCACAAGAGCATTTAAGGAAACCCAAAATAGATTCAAAAGAGGTGACCAAACCAAAACCATTCTTCCAGAATACAAAGGTAAAACATAGGGTATGGTTTTTTCCAAATCATGTGATATTAAATGTTTTAAATGTAAAGGATTTAATAATTTTTCCTCACAATGCCCAAACAAGAGTACCATGATTATTTTGGTGATGGAGAAGTTCTTAATGCTAGCTCAAGCGAAGATGAAATGTCACCACTTGAGGATGATTTGGATGTGGAAGTAGAGAGCCCCATACATGGAGAAATTCTTGTGGTAAGGCATGCTTTGAGCACTCAACCTAGAGGAGAACATGATCAAGATAAAGGGGAGCACATTTTTCATTCTAGATACCTCATCAAAGATAAGGTATGTAGTATGATCATTGATGGGTGTAGTTGTACAAATGTATCAAGTGGTTTGATGGTTGATAAATGTGGATTTTCTATTATTATACATCCTATTCCTTGTATATTTCAATGGTTAAATAGTAGTGGGGATGTTAAAGTGATTGAATAATAAAACAAAAGTTCTATTTTCTATTGGGAAGTATGAAGACAAGGTGATATGTGATGTTGTTCCCAATCATGCTTGTCACATTTTATTGGGAAGACCATGGAAATTTTATAGGAGGATCACACATGATGAACACACCAACCACTATTCTTTTGAGTACAATTGGAGGATAGTTATACTTACATCCTTGAGGCCATTACAAGCATATGAAGACCAAGTGAGGATTGAGAGAGATTTTGAGAAGAGAGGTAAAGAAAATAGAGAAAAAATAGAGAGAATCAGAAGAGTGAAAAAATCAAGAGTGAAAAATGAGTGATGAGTGACATAAAAAAAATAGTAAGAGAAAAGAGTTGAAAACAAGAGTGAAAATAAATGTGAAAACAAGAGGGTTGAGGGAAAAGTGAGTTTATTTATGGAAAAAAGAGATCTCTTTTATGATGTGGGACCGACGTAGGGATGGCTGCCTCAATTGACATATGTTTACCCCCACCCATAATGGGACCCACTAGGTAGTGACCTAGGAACCCACACCAGACACCTTTTGGTGCCCAAATCCTTATTGCAGTAGCAATCTCCCCAACCCATCTCCACAAGTGGTAGGTGATTGAGGCCGGGTTTCAAACCCTGGACCTCCTAAAGTACCAAGCTCTTGGAACATGGTACCAACCACTGAGTTGCAGATAAGTGGTTGGTATCGAGTTCCATGGGCTTGGTACTTTAGGTCGAGGTTTAGAAACCTGGCCTCAATAAACTGCTACTTACAGAGATGGGGTGGAGATATTATTACTGCAGTAGGGATGTGGGTACCAAAAAGGCGTCTGATGCGGGTTCCTAAGTCACTACCTAATGGGTCCCAGTATGGATGGGGGTAGACAGATGTCAACTGAGGTATTGAACCCTACTGTTGTCCCAAATCAAGAGTTTTATACGGTTTTAAGGTTCTTGGGGGGGGGTTAGTGGTTTTCAGGGTTTTTAGGGTCTTTTTGGGTTGTTAGGCTCTTTTGGGTTGTTAGGGTTTTTTGAGATTTTTATGTTTTTTAATGTTTTTTATATATTTTTAATGTTTTTTAAGGGTTTTATATTTTTATTGGAGTATTATGGTTTTTATGGGTCTTTATATTTTTTATGGTATTTAGGGGCTTTTATGGTTTTCCGGGGTTTTTCAAGGTTTTTTGGGTTTTTACATTTGCATCGATTATTAGGGGATTTTAGGAATTTTAATGTTTTTAGGTATTTAAGGGATTTTAATAATTTTATTGGTTTTTAGGTTTTTTCAAAGGATTTTAGGGTATTTAGGATCTTTTTGGGGTTTTAGGGGTTTTTATGTTTTTTAGGGTTTTTAAGGTTTTCAAGGGGTTTTATTGTTTCCAGGGTTTTTCATGTTTTTTAGTGTTTTCTACATTTTTATGGATATTTATGGGTTTTTTAGTATTTTTATTGGTTTTTGGGGTTTTTATGGATTTTTAGGGATTTTAGGTTTTTTAGGGGTTTTTAGGATTTTTAGGGACTTTTTGGTTTTTAGGGTTTTTTTGAGTTTTTTAGGGTTTTTAAGGGTTTTAGGGTTTTTTAATGTTTTTAAGTGTTTAAGGGTTTTTATCGTTTATAAGTTTTTTAGGGTTTTAATTGTTTTTTAATGTTTTAGGGGTTTTATGGTTTTAAGTGGGATTTAGGGTTTTAGGGGTTTTTATGTTTTCATTGATTTTTAGGGTTTTTATTTTTATTTTAATGGTTTTTAGGGATTTTGAGGGGGGGGGGGGTTTGGTTTTTTGGGGTTTTCAAGGTGTTTTAGGGTTTTTAGGGCCTTTTGGGTTTTTAAGTTATTTTTGAGTTTTTAGGGATTTTAAGGTTTTTTGAGTTTTTTAATGTTTTTAGGAGTTTTAAGGGATTTTAGAGATTTTAGTGAGTTTTTAGTGTTTTTAATTGTTTTTGGGGGTTTTAATGTTTTTATAGGATTTTCTAGTTTTCAGGGGTTTTTCAAGGTTTTTAGGGTTTTTTTATGTTTTCATGGATTTTTACGGGTTTTATGATTTTTGTGATTTTCAGGTATTTTGGGTGTTTAAGGGATTTTGAAGGTTTTTTGAGGTTTCAAGGGGTTTTTAGGGTTTTTCAAGGGTTTTAGGGTTTTAGGGTTTTTTTTAGTTTTTTGGGGTTTTAAAGATTTTTAGTGCTTTTAACATTTTTAGGGGTTTTAAGTGTTTTTAGATTTTTTTAGTGGTTTTTAGGGTTTTCATGGGTTTTTAGTGTTTCTTACGGTTTTTAGGGGTTTTATGGTTTTTAGGATTTTTAGTGTTTTTTTACATTTCATGTATTTTTATGGGGGGTTTATAATTTTTTTGGTTTTTAGAGTTTTTAGTGCTTTTTGGTATTTAGTTTGTTTTTAGACTTTTTAGGTGTTTTCTGGGTATTTTGGATTTTTTTTTGTTTTTCTAGTGTTTTTTTAGTTTTTAGGGTATTTAAGTAGTTTTATATTTTTTAACTTTTTAGGGGTTTTAAGGTTTTTTAATTTTTTTGTGGGTTTTTTGGGTTTTTTGGGATTTTTGGGGTTTTATGGTTTTTACAGGTTTTTCAGGGTTTTTTTGGTTTTTTATGTCTTCATGGATTTTAAGGGGGTTTTTTGGATTTTTATGGTTTCTATGGTTTTTGGGTTTTTAAGGATTTTAGGGTTTTTAGGGATTTTGAGGGTTCTTAGGGGTTTTAATGGGGTTTTTGGGTCTTTAGGGGTTTTCACAATTTTTAGGGTCCTTTGGGTTTTCGGGATTTTTTGTGAATTTTTTGGGGTTTTAAGTTTTTTTAATGTTTCTAACATTTTTTTGGGTTTTAAGGATTTTGGAGCTTTTAGTGGGATTTTAATATTTTTTTGGGTTTTTAGGGTTTTTATGCCTTTGTTTGGTTTTTAGGGGGTTTTTAGGGTTTCTATGTTTTTTATGTTTTTAGGGATTTTAGGGGTTTTAGGGATTTTGTGGGTTTTTTGGATTTTTCAAAGGTTTTTAGGGTATTTCAGGGATTTGAGGGTCTTTTTGGGTTTTTTGGTTTTTTGGAGTTTTTAGGGGTTCTAATGTTTTTTTTAACTTTTTTACATTTATAGGGGTCTTAAGGGTTTTAGAGTTTTTAGTGGTTTTTAAGGGTTTTAGGGGTTTTTAGGAATTTTAGGGGTTTTCATTTCTTTTAGGGTTTTTTATATTTTCATGGATTTTATGGGGGTTTTTTGGCTTTATGGTTTTTATGATTTTTTAGGATTTTTAGGGATTTTGAGGGGGTTGGGGTTTTCAGAGTTTTTATGTTTTTCCAAAGTTTTAGGGGATTTTGGGTTTTTAGGGTTTTTTGATTTTTAGGGGTTTTAAGGTTTTTTAGGGTTATAATATTTTTAGGGTTCTTTATGGTTTTCAGTGATTTTTTAGGATTTTTACATTTTCATTTATTTTTAGGGGTTTTTAGGTTATTTTAGGGGTTGTAGGGTTTATTTAGATTTTTTAGGGTCTTTTGGGCCTTATGGTTTTTTTGGTTTTTATTGTTTTTAATATTTTTAATGGTTTTAAGGATTTTTTGAGTTTTTAGTGGGGTTTTAGGGGTTTTAGGGTTTTTTTGTAATTTTAGTGTTTTTAAAGTTTTTAGTGGTTTTAATGATTTTTGGGGTCTTTTAGAGTTTATAGGGTTTTTTTACGTTTTCATTGATTTTTAGTGGGGTTTTAGGATTTTTATGGTTTTTAGATTTTTTTAGGATTTTTAGGGATTTTGAGGCTTTTTAAGATTTTCCAGGGGGTTTTAGTGTTTTTCAGGGTCTTTAGAATCTTTTTGGGATTTCAGGATTTTTTTTTTGAGTTATTTTGGGGTTTTAAAGTTTTTTAGAGTTTTTAACATTTTTAGGGGTTTAAAGGATTTTTTGAGGTTTCAGTGGGTTTTTAGGGTTTTATGGGTCTTTAGGTTTTTAAGGATTTTATGGGTTTTTAGAGTTTTAAGGGGTTTTTTAGGGTTTTAAGGGGTTTTTTAGGGTTTTTAGGGTCTTTTGGGTATTTAGGGTCTTCTGGGTTTTATAGGGGTTTTAAGGTTTTTTAGAGTTTTTTAACATTTTTATTATTTTTAAGGGCTTTTAGAGTTTTTAGTGGTTTGAAGTTTTTTATGGATTTTTAGGGTTTTTAATGGTTTGGGTGTGTTTTATGTTTTTTAAGGGTTTTTAAGGATTTTTAGGTTTTTTATTTTTTTCATGGATTTCTAAGGGGGTTAGGATTTTTATGTTGTTTGGGTTTTTAGGGTTTTTTGTTTTTTAGAGTTTTTAAATGTTTTTTGGGGCTTTAGAGTTTTTAGTGAGTTTTATGGTTTTTATGGGGTTTTTGGGGTTATTATGGTTTTAGGTGGTTTTATGGTTTTCAGGGTTTTTAAGATTTTTTATGTTTTCATTGATTTTAAGGGTTTTTTAGGATTTTTATGGGTTTTAAGGTGTTTTAGGGTTTTTAGAGATTTTGAGGGGTTTTAGGGTTTTCAAATCTATTTTGGTTTTTCAGTGTTTTTTGGGTTTTTTGGGTTTTTTTGGGTTTTTTTTAGTTTTTAGGGTTTTTAAGGATTTTTAGATTTTTTTAACCTTTTTAGGCATTCTAAATATTTTTTAACTTTTTTAGTGGTTATAGGGTTTTTATGGGTTTTAGGGGGTTTTATGATTTTAAGGGGTTTTTAAGGTTTTCAGGGATTTTCAGGTTTTTTAGGTCTTTTTACGTTTTCATGGATTTTAGGGGTATTTTGGGTGCTTATGTTTTTTAGGGTTTTTAGGGTTTTAAGAGATATGGAGGGTTTATAGGGTTTCATAGTGGTATTTAGGGTTTTTAGGTTTTATCGTGGTTTCTTGGTTATTTTGGGGGGGTTTTAAGGTTTTTTAATGTTTTAAACAATTTTAGGGGTTTTAAGGGTTTTTATAATTTTTTGTGGTTATTAGGGTTTTTAATGGTTTTTACAGTATTTTATGGTTTTTAGGGTTTTTATGGATTTCATGGTATTTGAATATTTTTATGCATTTTAGTGTGTTTTTAGGATTTTTATGGTTTGTAGGGTTTCTTAGGGATTTTAGCGATTTTGAGGAGTTTTAAGGTTTTTCAGGGATTTTTAAGGTTTTTCGGGTTTTTAAGATTTTGTATGGTATTTTTGGGTTTTAGGGTTTTTTGATTTTTTGACGATTATTAAGGATTTTTATAGTTTTTAAGGTTTTTATGGGTTTTAAGGGTTTATAGAGTTTTCAGTGGTTTTTAAGGTTTTTATGGGTTTTCAGGGGTTTTATGGTTTTTAGGGGTAATTTTGGGGTTTTAGGGTTTTTTATGTTTTCAAGGAATTTTAAGTGGTTTTTTCAAAAAAAATCAGATTTTTATAGTTTTTAGGGTTTTTAGGGTTTTTAGGGTTTTGGGGATTTTGAGGGGTTTTTAAGTTTTTTCTGGGTTTTTAGGTTCATTTTGGGGTTTTACTGGTTTTTTTGAGTTTTTTAGGGTTTCTAAGGTTTTTAAGTGTTTTTTTAACATTTTTAGGGGTTCTAAGGGATTTAAGGTTTATAGTGGTTATTTAAGGTTTTTATGGGTTTTTAGAGTTTTTGAAGGTTTTTAGGGGTTTTTATGGTTTATAGGGATTTTTTAAAGTTTTCAGGGTTTTTATGGTTTTTTACTTTTTCATGGATTTTAGTTATTTTTTTGGATTTTTATAGTTTTTTGGATTTTTTAGAGTTTCTGGGTTTTAGGGTTTTAAGGGTTTTAAGTGGTTTTAGAGTTTTTAGGGTCTTTTGGGTTTTTTAGGGTCTTTAGGGATTTTGAGTGGTTTTGGGTTTTTTCAGGGTTTTATAAGTTTTTTTTAACATTTTAGTGGTTTTAAGGAATTTTTGAGTTTTTAGATGTTCCATTGGGTTTTGATGGGTTTTTAAGGTTTTTAAGGTTTTTAGTGGCTTTTATGGTTTTCAAGGGTTTTTTGGGGGTTTTAAGTTTTCATGGATTTTTAGGGGGTTTTAGGATTTTTATGCTTTTTAGGGTTTTTAGGGTTTTTAGGGATTTTGAGGTTAGGGTTTTTAAGGGGTCTTAGGAATTTTCTAGTTTTTTCTCGGTTTTTAGGGTCTTTTGGGGGTTTTAGGGTTTTTTTAGTATTTTAGGGTTTTAATGTTTCTTAGTGTTTCTTAAGGTTATAAAGGGTTTTAATGTTTTCAGTGGTTTTTATGGGTCTTTATGTTTTTTTAAGGCTTTTAGTGGTTTTATGGTTTTCAGGTATTGTTTGGGATTTTTAGAGGTTTTCAAGGGTTTTAGGGTCTTAGGGTTATTAGTGTTTTATGAGTTTTTTTTCAATTTTTTAGAGTTTTTTAATGTTTTAATGGTTTTAATGGTTTTTAGAGTTTTTCATTGCTTTGGGGTTTTTATGAATTTTTAGGTTTTTGAATGTTTTTAGGGTTTTTAGGGTTTTTATAGTTTTTTACATTTTCATGGATTGTTATGGGTTTTAAGATTTTCTTTGATTTTTTGGGTTTTTAGGGTTTTTAGGGATTTTCAGGATTCTTTAGGGTCTTTTTTGTGTTTTTAGGGTATTTTTGGGTTTTTAGGGTTCTTAAGGTTTTTTATAAAATTTATAAAAAATTTAGGGGTTTTAAGGGTTTTTTTTGTTTTTAGTGGTTTTGAGGGTTTTTATGAGTTTTAGGGTTTTTTAACGATTTTTTGGGTTTTTTTATGGTGTTCGGGGGGGGAGGGGTTCAGGGGTTCTCGGGGTTTTTAAATTTTCATGGATTTTAGTGGATTTTTAGGATTTTTATTGGTTTTATTAATTTTAAGGATTTTGAGGGGTTTTTGGGTTTTTCAGGGGTTTTTAGGGTTTTTAGGATTTTTAGGGTTTTTAAGGTTTTTTTAGGTTTTAGGTTTTTTTTAGTTTTTAGGGTTTTTATGTTTTTTTAGATTTTTTTAGCATTTTTAGGGGGTTTATGGGTTTTTAGATTTATTAGTTGTTTTTATGGTTTTATGGGTTGTTAGGGTTTTTTATGGTTTTGTTTTGGGTTTTTATGGTTTTCAAGTGCTTTTCTGGTTTTTAGGGTATCTTATGTTTTCATGGATTTTCAGGGTTTTTCGGATTTTTATGGTTTTTTGGGTTTTTAGGGATTTTAGTGATTTTGATCAGTTTTAGGAAATGTTAGTGGTTTTAGCGGGTTTAGGGTTTGGGGGGGGGGTTAGGGTCTTTCTGGGTTTTTAAGGTATTTTGACTTTTTAGGATTTTAAAGGTTTTTAGAGTTTTTAAGATTTTATGGGTTTAAAGGGTTTTTATTGTTTTTAGTGGCTTTTAGGGGTTTTATGGTTTTTTAGGTTTTTCTAAAGTGTTTAGGGTTATTTATGGTATTCGGGGGGTTTTGAGGGTGTTTATTGTTTTTAATGTTTTCATGGATTTCTAGAGGTTTTGATGATTTTTATGGATTTTAGGATTTTTTTTGGTGTTTTTATAGTTTTTAGGGGGTTTTCAGGGCTTTTAGGATGTTTTACATTTTCATGGATTGTTATGGTTTTTTGGAATTTTATGGTTTTTATGGTTTTTGTGGTTTTTTGGGATTTTGAGGGTTTTAGGGTTTCCATGTGTTTTTAGGATTTTCAGAGTTTTTTAGGGTTTTTAGGGTTTTTAAGGACTTTTTGGGTTTTTTGAGTTTTTTAAGGTTTAAAATTTTTTAAGAGTTTTTTTTATAGTTTTTAGGGGTTTTAATGGTTTTTATTGTTTTTAGTGGGTTTTTAAGTTTTTTATGGGTTTTTAGGGGTTTTAAGGGTTTTTATGGTTTTCAGGGTTTTTTAGGATTTTATTGTTTTTTATGTTTTCATGGATTTTTTGTATTATTTTGGCTTTTAGTTTTTAGATATTTTGAGGTTTTTAGGGTTTTAAAAGGTTTTTAGGGGTTTTCAAGGTTTCTATGGTCTTTTGGGTTTTTAGGTTTTTTGAGTTTTTAGGGTTTTTAGGTTTTTTAGAGGTTTTAACATTTTAGGGGTTTAAAGGGTTTTTAGAGTTTTTAGTGGGTTTTAGGGTTTTTATGGGTTTTTAGGTTTTTCTAAAGTGTTTAGGGTGTTTATGGTATTTGGGGGTTATTCAGGGTGTTTATGGTTTTTTATGTTTTCATGGATTTTTAGAGGTTTTTATGACTTTTATGGATTTTAGAATTTTTAGGGTTTTTAGTGATTTTGAGGGTTTTTAGAAATTTTCAGGGGGTTTAGGGTTTTTTGGGTTTTTGGGTCTTTTGAGTTTTTAGGTTGTTTTTTTTACTTTTTAGGGTTTTAACATCTTTTTAGTGTTTTTAACATTTTTATGGATTTTAACGGGTTTTAGAGTTTTCAGTGGTTTTTAGGGTTTTATGGATTTTTAGATTTTTTAAAGGTTTTTGGGGGTTTTATGGTTTTCAGGTGTTTTTCAAGTTCTTTAGGTTTTTTTATGTTTTCATGTATTTTTAGGTGGTTTTTTTAGGATCTTTATGGTTTCGGGGGTTTCTTAGGGTTTTCATTGGTTTTAGGGGTTTTTAGGGTTTTATGGTCTTTTGGGGTGTTTTTTTTAGTTTTTTAGGGTTTTAATTGTTTTTAGTGTTTTTAACATTTTTAGGGTTTTTAATAGCTTTTAGAGTTTTTAGTGATTTTTATGGGTTTTTAAGCTTCTTTTGGGGGTTTTTCAGTTTTTAGGTGTTTTCAGGCTCTTTAGGGATTTTTATGTTTTCAGGGATTTTTAGGTTTTTTTGAGGATTTTTATGGTTTTTAGAATTTCTTAGGTTTTTCAGGGGTTTTTAGGGTTTTTTCAGTTTTTAAGGTCTTTTGGGGTTTTAAGGTTTTTTTGAGTTTTTTAGGGTTTTCAAGGGTTTTTAGATTTTCTAACGTTTTTAGGGGTTTAAAGGGTTTTTAGTTCTTTTAGTGGTTTTTATGGTTTTTATGGGTTTTTTTAACTTTTTATGAATTTTTAGGGGTATTTTAGGATTTTTATTCATTTTTGGCCTTTTTAGGTTTTTAGTGATTTTGAGGGTTTTTAGAAAATTTCAAGGGTTTTAGGTTTTTAGGTTTTTTAGGGATTTTTGGGGTATTTAGGGTTTTTTTAGTCTTTTTAATGTTTTTAGGGGTTTTAAGGGCTTTTAGAGTTTTTAATGTGTTTTAGTGTTTTCATGGGTTTTTTAGGTTTTTAAGGTTTTTAGGTTTTTTATGATTTTAAGGGTTTTTTGGGTTGTTAGTGCCTTTTATGTTTTAATGGATTTTTAGAGGTGTTTTAGGATATTTCGGGTTTTTAGGTTTTTTCCAGGATTTAGGGGGTTTACGGGGTTTACGGGGTTTAGGGGGTTTTAAGGTTTTCTAGGGTTTTCTGGGTTTAAGTATCTTTTTGGGTTTTAGGGTTTTTTTGAATTTTTTTAGCATTTTAAGGGTTTTTAGAGTTTTCAAACATTTTTATGGGATTTAAGGTTTTTAGAGTTTTCAGTGGTTTTTATGGGTTTTAGGGTTTTTTAGGTCTTTAGGGGTTTTATGGTTTTGGGGATTTTCAGAGATTTAGGGGTTTTTAGGATTTTTAGGATTTTTAGGTTTTTTTAAGGTTTTAAGGGATTTTGAGGGTTTTTAGGGTTTTTTTCATTGTTTTTAGGTTTTTCTTGGTTTTTGGTTCTTTTTGGTGTTTTTGGGTCTTTTTTTTATTTTTTAGGGATTTTATGGTTTTTTAGAGATTTTTAAAGTTTTTAAGGTTTTTAAGGGTTTTATAGTTTTTTTTTTGTTTTTAGGGTCTTTATGGGTTGTTAGGGGTTTTAGGAGTTTTATGGTTTTTAGAGTTCTTAAGGATTTTAGATTTTTTTTAATGTTTTTGGGGGTTTTAGCGGTTTTAGGATTTTATGCGGTTTTCTTGGGTTTTTATGGATTTTATGGGGATTTTAATGTTTTTAGGGGTATTATGGTTTTCATAGGTTTTTCATGGTTTCTATGGTTTTTATGTTTTCATGGATTTGTAGAGTTTTTTAGGTTTTTTATGATTTTAAGTGTTTTTAATGGTTTTTAGGGATTTTTAGGGTTTTTAGTATTTTCAAGAGTTTTTAGGGTTTTCAGGTTTTTTAGTGTTTTATGGTCTTTTTTGGTTTTTAGGGTTTTTTGAGTTTTTTAAGGGTTTTAAAGGTTTTTAGAGTTTTTAATTTTTTTAGGAGTTTAAAGGGTTTTTAGTGGGTTTTTTGGGTTTTTAAGGTTTTTAGGGGTTTATGGTTTTCAAGGGTTTTTCCAGGGTTTTAGGGTTTTTTACATTTTCATGGATTTTTAGGTGTTTTTTTGTGATTTTTATGCTTTTTAGGGTTATTTAGGGTTCTTAGGGATTTTTTGGTTTTTAAGGTTTTTAGGGGTTTAGGGTTTTTAGGGTGTTTTGGGTATTTAGGGTTTTTTTGAGTTTTTAAGGGTTTCTAAGGTTTTTAAATGTTTTTTAATGCTTTTTTTGCAACAAAAATAGAACGCAGTATAAAAAGAAAGAGGAATTGAAGTACAAAAATCACCCAATGGTGAGACAAGTGGCCCGAGGGCAAGCAACAAAAAAAGGAACCATAGCCAAAGAAAGCAAGGGAAAATAGAAACAGCCCGACAAACCACCAAGGAATAACGAAACCCATCCCGTCAAACCATCCACATGTGTAATGGATGAAAGGAAAATAATCATCAGTAGATAAGACAAGAAAGAACAAGACCGACACCTCATCCGCCCAACAGCAGCAAAACCCAGCAGCAACGGCACATTGACCCACGAGAAAGGCACCAAGCAGCCGCCAAACCTAAGTGCCAACAACATCAGCATAGAAGGAGCGCACCACGAGCCGCACAGAACATCAACCAACTATAAAACAACCGCAACCCATAAAAGTGGTCACAAATCCAATAAGAGAAGAGAAAAGCCTCCACTCCGCCAGCAGCACCCGGTTAGCATTAGTACCGCCAGACCTCCAAGAGAAAAGAAAAAACACACGCACACACACCACCAAAACACACACTAGCAGACCATGAGAAGCACTCATGCACACCAACTGAACACTCCCAACCTCCAACGCACTCACACACCAACGCACTCCACCTAAAACCCCGGGGAGCAACGGCCGGAAATCACTCCACCAAGAAACCCGACCAGCCCCATCACCCAAGACCATTGCCAGCTACAGTCCAAACCTACAGTGACACAAGGCAGGAAACCCGGTCCATCGCCAAGCTACAGAAGAAAACACCATCTATGAGCAAACCAATCAAACCCGTATCCAGATAAACCCTACACCATTCAACATGCAACAAGGCCCCACCCAGGCAAAGACCCAACTCAGACCCCATTATCCCTCCAAACAGTATCAAGCACACCAAAACCCAAGCCCCCCCCCCCACAACATTCACCAATACACCCCCAATCAGTCAAGTATCCTAGTTGAAACCCTACACCTGCACTGCACCTGCATTTCACTTTCCCTGCACCTGTACTGCACCTGTACTGCACCTACACTGCACCTACAAAAAACAACCATTAACCAAACCCAATCCAAACAGTAGAAAGAAAGCCTCCCATGACCCTTCACCAACTAGCCACCCTCCACAACAGAAGCCAATCCACACCCAAGAAAGGAAGCAACAAGCAGAAAATGCCAAACCAATCACCTACAACAACCAAGAAACCCACCCAACCTTCTAGGTCCACCCAACCTGCCCTTCCCACCTGTAAGCACCAAACCACCACCAGCCAATCCCCTAAGCAGCTCCAACACCCTACAAAAAGACCACTAACACACCCAAGAAGACTCCTCCAAATCGCCAGAAAGGGACACCAGCCTACCCATCCCTCATGCCCTGCAACCTTGTGACCAGCATCCCAACCCCATTGGCCAAGCCCAGCACCACCAGAAGCCATATTAAACCTACCTGAACCAATAGACACTAGGTACCAAGCTCGAGCACCATGTAGAAAACCCGACCAACCGAAATTAGGAGAACCTATAGTACCAACAAGAACAATCCCAGCAGTAAAAACAAACATCAATAGCAACCAAAAAAACCCCCAGAACAACAGCCAATAGCTATAGAAGGAACACGAGAAATCTAACACCAACCAGCAGCACCCCTAGAAGACTAAGGAATAGCCAGGAACATTATCCGTCCATCAGAAAAGAGTTGTTAAAGTTCCAACTTAGAACCAACCTCTGATTAGCCTTAGTATATAGAAGCTTCTTGTAAGAAAGAAGTCTATAATGAATAACCTATTCAAACTTTAACCAAATAAGACACTCGAAAAGTGGAGGGGAACCATCCAACCTAGAATTTCACTCCTTCCAAAGAATATAAACCATAGAATCCACTCTAAGCCATCCCAAAAATAGATAATAAGGATTCCCCAACAAATTAATAGGAAGACCAAGTAATAACATTAGAGAAAGAAGAGGTGTTTCACTCAACATTCTATAGAGAAAAAAAGTAATCCAAATTCATTAGGAAATAGTGCAATTGAAAAATAAGTGATCAGGAGATTCAGGGTTTTTTAGGGGTTTTCAGGGTTTTTACGTTTTTGTGAATTTTTAGGGGTTTTTAGGATTTTTCTAATTTTTTAGTGTTTTTAGAGATTTTGAGGGATTTTCGGGATTTTAGTGTTTCACAGGGTTTTTACGTTATTCTGGTTTTTTTAGGGTTTTTTAGTTTTTTTAGTGTTTTTAAGGTTTTTTAGAGTTTTTTAACATTTTTAGGGTGTTAGGGTTTTAGAGTTTTTAGTGGATTTAGGGTTTTTAATGGATTTTTTAGGTTTTTAGGGTTTTTATGGTTTTTTAGGGTTTTTATGGTTTTTTAGGTTCTTTAGGGTTGTTTAAGTTTTCAAGGATTTTTATGGGTCCTTAAGATTTTTATGATTTTTAGGGATTTTAATGGGTTTTAGGGTTTTTCATGGGTTTTCATGGTTTTTAGGGTCTTTTTAGGGTTTTTGGATTTTTTTGAGTTTTTAGGTGTTTTAAGGGTTTTTAGAGTATTTAATCATTTTTAGGGGTTTAAAGGGGTTTTAGCATTTTTATTTCTTTTTAGGGTTTTTAGGGTTTTTAGTCTTTTTAATTTTTTTCGTTGTTTTTATTTTTTTTAGAGGGTTTTAGTTTTTTTTATGTTTTCATGGATTTTTATAGGTTTTTTATGATTTTTATGGATTTGGTTTTTTTGGGTTTTATGGATTTTGTGGTTTGTAGGGTTAATAGTGATTTTATGTGTTTTAAGGTTTTTAGGGTATTTTTAGTCTTTTTAGGGTTTTTTAGAGTTTTAGGGTTTTAAAGGTTTTTAGAGTTTTTTTTAATGTTTTTGGGGTTTAAACAGTTTTTAGAGTTTCTAGTGGTTTTTAAGGTTTTTATGATTTTAGGGGTCTTTATGGATTTCATGGGTTTTTATGGGTTTTAGTGTTTTTTAGGTTTTAGGGTGTTTTATAGGTTTTTTAGGATTTTTATGGCTATTAGGGATTTTTAGGGTTTTAGCAATTTTATGGGGTTTTAGGGGTTTTTAGGGTTTTTTAGGGAATTAGGGTTTTAGGGTCCTTTGGGTTTATGGTTTTTTGTATTTTAATGGGTTTAAAGTTTTTTTTATAGTTTTTTAATGATTTTATATATTTGAATGGTTTTTAGAGTTTTTAGTGGTTTTTAGGGTTTTTATGGGATTTTGGATTTTTTTAGGTTTTTAGGGGTTTTATGGTTTTTCAAGGTTTTTATGTTGTTTTATGTTTTCATTCATTTTGATGGGTTTTGTAGCAATTTTATGGTTTTGTGGTTTTTAGTAATTTTTGAGGATTTTTCAGGTTTTTAGAGGTTTTTCGGGGGGTTTTAGTGTTTTTAGGTTTTTAGGGTCTTTTCACGTTTTTACGGGTTTTTTTCTTAGGATTTGAAGGTTTTTAGAATTTTTTAAAGTTTTTAGGGGTTTTTTAGTGTTTTAGTGGGTTTTTAGGTTTTTTATTTGGTTTTTAAGGTTTTTAAGGGTTTTTATAGTTTTTACAGGTTTTCAGGGTTTTTAGAGTTTTTTACATTTTCCTGATTTTGTCGATGTCTTTTAGTATTTTTATTATTTTTAGGGTTTTTAGGAATTTTAGATATTTTCAGGGTTTTTAGGGGGTTTTATGGGTTTTCAAGTGTTTTAGAGTATTAAGGGTATTTCAGGGTCTTAATGTCTTTTTGGGTGTTTAGGGGTTTTTTGAGTTTTTTATGATTTTAAAGGTTTTTTAGGGTTTGGGGTTTTTCAGTGTTTTTATATTTTTTTTATATTTTCATGGATTTTTGGGGATTTTTCATATTTTTATGGTTTTTAGTGTCTTTAATGTTTTTAGGGATTTTGACTATTTTTAAGGGGTTTTTTATTCTGTTAAGAGCTTTATGGTCTTTTTGGGATTTTAGTGTTTTTCTGGGTTTTTTAGGGTTTAACAGTTTTTTAGATTTTTTTTAAATTTCAAGGATTTTTAAGGGTTTTGAGTGTTTTTAGTGGTTTTTAGGGTTTTATGGCTTTTAGGGTTTTTAAGGTTTTTAGGGGTTTTTTTGGTTTTCAGGTGGTTTTTAGGGATTTTAGGGGTTTTTTGGGATTTTATGGATTTTAGGGTTTTTAGGGTTTTTCTGGATTTTGAGGGTTTTTAGGGGTTTTCAGGGGTTTTAGGGTTTTTTAGGGTTTTAGTGTCTTTTGTGGTTTTTAGGGGTTTTTTGAGTTTTTTGGATTTTAATGGTTTTTTAGAGTTTTTTAACGTTTTTAGATTTTTAATGGGTTTTTAGGGTTTTTAGTGAGTTTTTGTATTTTTTGTAAATTTTAGGCCTTTTTGGGTTTTTAGGGGTTTTATGGTTTTTATATTTTTTTCAGGGTATTTAGGTATTTTTACGTTTTCATGGATTTTCAGGTTTTTTAGGATTTTTATGGGTTTTTGTTTTTTTGGGGATTTTAGCTATTTTGAGGGTCTTTAGTGTTTTTAGGTGTTTTTATGGAATTTTTGGGTGTTTTGGGTCTTTTGGGTTTTTAGGGTTTTTTTGTGTTTTTTAGGATTTTTAATGTTTTTTAGAGTTTTTGACATTTTTAGAGGTTTTAAGGGCTTTTAGAGTTTTTAGTGGATTTTTAGGGTTTTATGGGTATTTAGGGTTTTTATGTTTTTAGGGGGTTTTAGGGTTTTTAGGGGTTTTTACATTTCCATTGATTTTTAAGGGTTTTTAATGTTATTAATGATTTTAGAGGTTTCTTTGGTTTTTAGGGGTTTTTAGGGTTCTTAGGTTTTTTCATGGGTTTCTAGGGTTTTCAAGGTTTTTAGGGTCTTTTGGGTTTTATGGAAAGAGATGGCCTTTTGGATTTTTAGGGGTTTTTGAATTTTTTTACGGTTTTTAGAGTTTTTAACATTTTTAGGGGTTTTAGGTTTTCATGGTATTTAGGGTTTTTTTATGATTTCATGGATTTTTAGGGTTTTTTATGATTCTTATGGTTTTTATGGTTTTTAGGGATTTTGAGGGTTTTTTGGGGTTTTCATGGGATTTAGGGTTTTAGGTCATTTTTTGGTATTTTGGGGGTTTTATTGTTTTTTATGTTTTTTAGGGGTTTTATGGTTTTTTGAGATATTTTTATCATTTTTATGGGTTTTAAGTGTTTTAAGAGTTTTAGTGATTTTTCAATGTTTTTATGGGTTTTAGGGTTTTTAAGGTTTTTTGGGATTTTAATGGTTTTTAAGGGGTTTTCAATGTTTTTAATGGTTTTTATGTTTTCATGGATTTTTTGAGATTTATTTGGATTTTTATGGTTTTGAGTGTTTTTTTGACTTTTTAGGGATTTTGATGGTTTTTCAGGGTTTTTTGGGTCTTTTGAGGTTTTAGGGTTTTTTGAGTTTCTTTGGGGTTTTAAGGTTTTTTGAGTTTTTTAACGGTTTTATGATTTTATTTATATTTTTTTGGGGTTTTAGTAGGTTTTATGAGTTTTTTAACGTTTTTATGGTTTTCAGGGTTTTTAAGGTTTTTTACATTTTCTTGGATTGTTAGGGGTTTTTAGGTACTACTATAGTTTTCATTTTTCACATTTTTTAGGTTTTTTTTATGTTTTCATGGATTTTTAGGGGTTTTTATGGTTTTTATGGTGTTTAGGGATTTTCACGGTTTTAGGGGGTTTTAGTGGTGTTTTGGGGTTTTTAGGGTCTTATTGGGTTTTTAGGTTTTTTTTAGTATTTTAACATTTTAATGGGTTTTAAGGGTATTATAGTTTTTAGTGGATTTAGGGTTTTTATGGGTTTTAGGGTTTTTAAGGTTTTTAGGGTTTTTCTGGTTTTTCTGGGGTTTTCAGCATTTTCAGCATTTTTTATATTTTCACAATTTTTAGTGGTTTTTTGTGATTTTTATGGTTTTTAGGGGATTTTAGGTTTTTTAGGGAATTTCTGGGTTTATAAGTATTTCTAGTTTTTTTAGGGTTTTTAGTTTTTTAGGGTTTTTAGTGACTATTTTGGGTTTTAGCGTTTTAGGGTTTTTTTGAGTTTTTAAGGGTTTTTAAGGGTTTTAGAGTTTTTAACATTTTTAGGGATTTTAAGGGTTTTTAGAGTTTTTAGTGGGTTTATAGTATTTTATGGGGTTTTCGGGTTTTAAGTTTTTTAGGGGTTTATGTTTTTCAGGGTTTTTCAGGTTTTTATGTTTTCATGGATTTTTATAGTTTTTTTGGATTTTTATTGTTTTTCAGTTTTTTAGGGTTATTAGGGACTTTGAGGGTTTTAAGGGTTTTAAGCGATTTTTATGGGTCTTTAGTGTTTATAAGGTCTTTGGGGGGTTTAAAATATTTTTATGGTTTTTATCAGTTTTTAGGGTTTTTAGGGTTTTTATTGTTTTTAGGGGTTTTATGGTTTTCTTGGGTTTTTAGGGTTTTTAGTTTTTTTATGTTTGCCTGGTTTTTAGGGGTTTTTATTATTTTTATGGTTTTTAGGGGTTTTAGGGTTTTCCTATATTTTGAGTGTTCTTAGGGGTTTTAGGGTTTTTTAGGGGTTTTCATATTTTTAGGTTCTTTTGGGATTTTATGGTTTTTGGGTTTTTTAGGATTTTTAATGGTTTTAGAGTTTTTTAACCTTTTTAGGGGGTTTCAGGGTTTTTATATTTTTAGTGTTTTTTTAGACTTTTTTGGGTTTTTATGGTTTTGAGGGGGTTTTTATGGTTTTTAGGGGGTTTTTATGGTTTATTATGTTTTTATGGATTTTTAGGGGGGTTTTAGGGTTTTTATGGTTTTTATGGTATTTTAGGGATTTTAGGGATTATGAGGGTGTTTAGGGTTTTTCATGTTTTTTGGGCTTCTTTTAGTTTTCAGGGCTTTAGGGTCTTTATGGGTTTTTAGGGGTTTTTTGAGTTTTTTATGGTTTTTAAGTGTTTTTTAGAGTTTTTAACATTTTTAGGGGTTTAAAGGGTTTTTATTGAGGTTTTAGGTTGTTTATGGGTTTTTAGGATTTTTTTATTTTTTTAGAGGTTTTTCAGGGATTTTAGGATTTTTTATGTTTTCATGGATTTTAAGGGTTTTTTAGGATTTTTATGGTTTTTAGGTATTTTTATGGATTTCAGGGTTTTTCAGGGATTTTAATGTTTTTTATTGAGGTTTGAGGGTCTTTTTGGGTTTTTACAGTTTTTTGAGATTTTTTTGGTTTTTTAAGATTTTAGAGTTTTTTAAGGTTTTTAGGTGTTTTGAGAGTTTTTAGTGTTTTTAGTGGTTTTTAAGATTTTTATGGGTTTTTTGGTTTTTTAAGGTTTTTAGAGGGTTCTAGCTTTTCAAGGGGTTTTTTTGGTTTTTTAGGGTTTTTTACATTTTCATGGATTTTTTGGTGATTATTAGGATTTTTATAATTTTTAGGGATTTTTTTGGGTTTTTATGGATTTTGAGGGTTTTTAGGGTTTTTAGGGGTTTTTAGGGATGTTCAGGGTTTTAAAGGTCTTTTTGGGTTCTTAGGTTTTTTTTTAGTTTTTAGGGTTTTTACGGTTTTTTACAGTATTTTATTTTTTTTGGGATTTAAGGGTTTTTAGAGTTTTTAGTGGGGTTTTAGGGTCTTTATGGGGTTGATGGGTTTTTAAGGTTTGCAAGCGATTTTATGGTTTGGGGGGGATTTTCAGGGTTTTAAGGATTTTTTTACATTTTCATGGATTTTTAGGGGGTTTTGAGGATTTTTTGGTTTTTAGGGTTTTTTAGATTTTTTAGGGATTTTCTGGTGTTTTAGGGTTTTTAGTGCCTTTTTGGGTTTTAGGGTTTTTATTTGTGTTTTAGGGTTTTTAGAGTTTTTTTAACATTTTTCGTGGTTTAAAGGGTTTTTAGAGTTTTTAGTTTAGGGGTTTTAGGGTTTTAGGGTTTTTTACGAGTTTTAGGGTGTTTATGGAATTCTGAGGTTTTTTAGGGTTTTTTGGTTTTTTACATTTTCATGGATTTTTAGTGGTTGTTTAGTATTTTTTTGGTTTTTAGGTTTTTAGGGGTTTTAGGGATTTTTATGGGGTTTAGGGTTTTTTTGGGGTCTTAGGGGTTTTTTTTGAGTTTTTAGGGGTTTAAGGGTTTTTAGATTTTTTAGCATTTTTAGGGGTTTTTAGTGTTTTTTAGGATTTTTAGGGATTTTGAGGGTTTTTAGTTTTTTTAAGTAGTTTGAAGGCTTTTTAGGGATTTTGAGGGGTTTTAGGTTCTTTTTGGGTGTTTAGGATTTTTATATGAGTTTTTTTGGTGTTTTATGGTTTTTAGATTTTTTTTATGTTTTTAGGGGTTTAATTGTTTTTTATATTTTATAGTGGTTTTTAGGGTTGTTATGGGTTTTTAGGATTTTTTTTATGGATTCTAGGTATTTTTAGGGGTTTTAGGGGGTTTTATTGTTTTAGGGATTTCTACATTTTCATGGATTTTTAATTGATTTTTAGGAATTTTATGATTTTTAGGGTTTTTGGGGATTCTGAGGGATTTAGGGTTTTTAGGATTTTGGTTTCTTTTAGTTTTTTAAGGTATTTTATAATTTTTAACATTTTTTGGGATTTTAAGGGGTTTTAGAGTTTTTGTAGTTTTTATGGGTTTTAGGGGTTTTTACGGTTTTTAGGGGTTTTATGGTTTTTAGGGGCTTTCAAGGTTTTTAGTGTTTTTTACATTTTCATAGAATTTTAGGGGGTTTTAAGGATTTTATGGTATTTTGGGTTTTTTAGTGTTTTTAGGGATTTTCAGGGGTTTTAGGGTCTTTTGGGTTCGTAGGGTTTTTTTTTAGTTTTTAGGGGGGTTTAAGGTTTTTTAGAGTTTTTAACATTTTTAGGGGTTTAAACGGGTTTTTTGGAAGGAAAATAAAACAAGTATATGAAAGGAAAATGGAATTGAAGTACAAGAGGATCACCCAATGGGTGAAATAGCTTTCCAGAAGGCCAGAAACATCAGCAAACAAGGAAGCAAAACTCAGTTCCAATCCAGCATTCCGCATTCCACCGCCTCTGTCTACATGCAAGAGAGAGAAACAACAACGGATGATAGTACTCCCCATCAAAATAGACGATACCACCAACCAACAAGCCCAAAGAAACTAGAGCACATCACAGCTTCCCGCTCCACACCAGCAACACTCCCCACGCACCAGTAGCCCGACGACACCAATACCAACACCTCCAAGCCTACAACAGTGTCCAACTTCCCCACACCACAAGTATAGAACCCTGAACATCTCCCGTGATTGCTCCAGCAATCACATCCCCAGCTCTAGTAGCAAACAACATCGTGGAAAACTTCAAAACTAGCCAGCCCCAGCACCCAACCTAGCTCTAGCAGCAAAAGCTCCAACACCCCGCACCAATCCATCTCCCATCATCTGAAGCGCCAGCCCCTACAACCCAGCACCCAGCTCCCAGCTCTCAACCCCCAGCTCTCAGCTCCAACATAAGTTCCAACAGCAACACTAGCAACAACCCTCTCCAATCTAGTAGTACACCCACCAAGAAACAACCCATTCCTAGCACCAACTCCCAACACCCAACAACCAGTACCCAACACACAACACCCAACTCTCGACTCCAATAGAATCTCTAATAATAATAACAACACCAGCAGCAGCCCTCTCCACTACAACAGAGCTCCTCACAATAGCTCCCAACACAAGCCTCAACATCCATCATCTCCCAACACAACACCCAACAAATTTAACAAGCTCCCAGCAACACCTAGTTGCAACCAAAACCATCTCCAAACTCTTAGTTCCTGGCAGAAAAAAACAAAGTAGCTCAACCTCCTAGGAGAAACACCCCTCCCAGCCAAAGCCACGCTAACTAGCCAAGACACAACACAACACCACCAGCTTCAACCAACCAAGTAGCTCCATGCTCCATCTCCTTTTACTAGAACCCAGACCTTGAAAAACCTCATATCCCAAGAACCCAAATCCAACAGAAGACTCTATCTCCCACAACACCACCTAAGCCCCAAGCGCCCATCTCTAGCAAAAACAGCAACATATCCACCTCCCAACCCCCCAACTAGCTCCATCAACCAGTAGGAACCTCCCACCCACAACACTCTGCAATAGCCAAAGCACTAGCACCATGAAAAAAACTATTCCCTTTCCCATCATACAATAACCCAACAACTAGAACCAAAACAACCTAATCATATCACCTCACAGTCCCCAGCATTATCCAAAACACCAGTAGACATCACCTTGAACCTAATCCATGACTTAGCTCAACAATAACTCTCAACCACAACCACATCATAAACAACCATCATCTCAACATGCCTCAATAGAAACAAGCTATGATAGTTGAGCCAACACAAACCACTAGAAGAATCGGAGAATGAATGCTTGAACCACCTGTGAAATTGAAGACAACGAATCCTATGCCAGAAACTTGGCTAGCCAAGAGTGTCAACGACATTCACATACTAGCCGATAAACTAACATCTAAGCAAACCCATGGCACCAAGAGAGACAAACCAACCGATGATGACTGAGAAAGAAAAAAGTCAACAAAACCATCACCGATCGAGTGAAGGCGCGACCTCTTTCCATGAGCAAGGAAACCAGTAATGAAACCATCCACAGTGGTCAACAACTAGGAAAAGCACATCGGTTTAAGAACAAACCAGGAACACCAAGAAACAACACCTCTGACTAAAATAGAACCCAACGTGCTCCAAAACCATCAGCAAGAACATCGGTGAAAAACCAAGACTGAGCAAAATCCACGCTATGATGCTGAACACAACACAGAAACACCGGAGAAGATGAACCACACACCGTCTGATCAAGACATGGATGCCTACATCAAATGCTCCTCGGAGAACCATGGAGTCACCTTAGTCCACATGAAGTAATGACCTCGAACTCGTATCCATGTGAACAATGAAAATCAAGAACAGAACCTAGCACATTTTCCTGACACACGAAAGACAAACCTGTCCCCAACAATGACCTAGAGAAGACCATCCTCGAAAATGGAAAACCATATGCGGACTGGAGAATCACCCAGATGACAAAGACATGTTGTTGGCCACTGAAAGAGTACCTAGCCAGAAGCACCGATGACAAACCCCCCTCATCAAGCAATAGCCTATGAGTAGAGAAGAGGAGGTCAGTGATGGCCCAAACAAGTATCCCCTCCACAAACCAACCAGTGACAAAAATAGGAACCGAAGGAGGAGCGATGCCGACTGAAGAACCCTCTGCCAAACATACCATTGACTTCAGTGAAAAATCCAACAACACTGAAGGAAACCTGAGCACACCCAAAGATGAATAGAAGTCTGTGTGAAACCATGCCACAAACCCAAAACCTAGAACCAGTAGTCATCGAACTTGAATAATGACTGTAACAAGCCAGAAGTAGAATGGTCATCAAACCCCACAAGTCTACACCGCTAGCATGAAACAGTTGGATAACCCATCAAAAACAAATAGTGAAAGGAAACCACAACTAAGGACCATCCAATGAAGGCAATCCATCCAAACACCAGGATAACCTAGTTCCAAATCCCAATAGTGAGACCACCATGAGAATGGGACTCCTGAGAGCTTTGAGAGCTCAATCAGGAACCCACCAAGGATAGAAGTTTTAATGGTTTTAAGAGTTTTTAGTGGGTTTTTATGGTTTTATGGGGTTTTAGGGTTTTTAAGGTTGTTATGGATTTTATGTTTTTCTGGGGTTTTTATATATTTTTACATTTTCATGAATTTTAGGGGATTTTTTAGGATTTTTATGGTATTTGGATTTTTTGGGGTTGTAGGGATTTGAGGGTTTCTAGGGTTTTTTAAGAGTTTTAGGGTTTTTTAGGGTTTGCATGTTCTTTTTGGTTTTTAGGGTTTTTTGAGTTTTTTAGGGTTTTAAGGTTTTTTTATAGTTTTTAACGTTTATAGGGGTTATAAGGGTTTTTAGAGTTATTGGTGATTTTTTAGGGTTTTAATGGTTTTCAAGGGTTTTTAGGGTTTTTAGGTTTTTTTTCTTTCATGTATTTTTAGGGGGTTTTAATGATTTTTATGATTTTTAGGGGTTTTTTGGGTTTTTAGGGATTTTGATTATTTTTAGGGTTTTTCAGGGATTTTAGGGGTTTTTATAGTTTTTAGGTTTTTTAAGGTCATTTTTGGGTTTTAGGGGTTTTTTTAAAGTTTTTTGGTAATTTAAGGCTTTTTAGAGTTTTTTAACGTCTTTAGAGTTTCTGGAGGGTTTTTAATTTTTATGGGGTTTCTGGGTTTTTTTTGCGTTTTAAAGTATTTTTAGGGGTTTTAGTATTTTCATTGTTTTTAAATCTTTTTAGAGTTTTTATGGATTTTTATGTTTTTGTGTGTTTTTAGGGTTTTTTAGGAGGTCTAAGGGTTTTTAAGGTTTTTAATGTCTTTATTTTTAATTTTTTTTAAATTTGTAGGGTTTTAAAATTTTATTACAGTTTTCTAATGTATTTTAAATTTTTATGTTTTTTTACAGTTTTTAGTGGATTTCAAGGGTTTTCATGGGTTTTTAGGATTTTTTAGGGTTCTAGGGGATTTTATGGGTTTTAGGGGGTTTTTTAGGGTTTTTAGGGTTTTTAGGGATTCTTTGTTTTCATAGATTTTTAGGGATTTTTTAGGATTTTTATGGGTTTTAGGGTTTCTAGGTATTTTTAGAGTTTTTAGGGTTTTTCAAGGGTTTTTTTTGTGTTTTTAGGGATTTTCAAGGTTTTTAAGGTCTTTGGCCTTTTAGGTTTTTTTGAGTTTTTTAGGGATTTTAAGAGTTTCTAATGGCTTTTAAGGTTTTTAGGTATTTTAAGGGTTTTTAGAGTTTTTATTGGTTTTCTAGGGTTTTATGGGATTTTAGTGGTTTTTAAAGTTTTTAGGGGGTTTTAGGGTTTTCAGGGGTTTTTCTAGGGTTTTAGGGCTTTTTAGGTTTTCAAGGATATTTAAGGTTTTTTAATATTTTTATGCTATTTAGGGTTTTTAGGGTTTTTTATGATTTTTAGGGCCTTGAGGTGTTTATTGGGGTTTTAGGGTTTTTAGGGTCTTTTCGGGTTTAAAGGTTTTTTCAGTTTTTTGGGGGGTTTAAGGTTTTTTATAGTTTTTTATAATTTTTAGGAGTCTAAGGGTTTTTAGAGTTTTTAGTGGGGTTTTGGGGTTTTTTTAATATTTTTTGGGGTTATTATTGTTTTCAGGGTTTTTAGAGTTGTTTACATTTTCGTGGATTTTTAGGTGTTTTTTACGATTTTTATGAGTTCTAAGGGGTGTTAGGGATATTTGAGGATTTTTAGGGTTTTAGGGGTTTTTAGGTTTTTTCAGTGGTTTTAGGGTCTTTTTGGGTTTTTAGGGGTTTTTTGATATTTTTAGGGCTTTTAAGGTTTTTTTTAGTTTTTTAATGTTTTTAGGGGTTTTAAGGGTGTTTATATTTTTTTAGTGGTTTTTAGGGTTTTTATGGGGTTTTCAGGTTTATAAGGTTTTAGGGTTTTGATAAACAATAACCGAGGAAAAACTTCTTATATTAATCCTGAGATGAAAAAAAAGAAGAAATACAAGCAAGGAGGAGGAGAAGAGGAGATAAAGCAGAAGAAAACTCAAGAGTCCCCCAAGGAGCTCTTGCCCAAGCCCAGCTGGTCGCTACTCCTGAATAGAATTTATTTCCCCCCTTTTATCTTTCTCCAGCCTCTATTATTTATAAGCAGACCCTTTTAAAAAACTATGCCCCCCACCCAGTATAATTCCCAAGGATCCCAGTATATTCTCTCCTCAGTATACCAGCATCTTCCCCTTTGGCCCCATAGAATATCCTCCCTCTAACTACTTCCCAACAACTTCCAGCTAACCCAAAAAACCCCTAGAGAAATACACTATTGACCTTGGTAATTCCCTACATACATCCATACACCCCTGCATTCCAATCACTACCACCATCCCGAAAATCCACCTTGTACTCAAGGTGGTGGAGGTGTCCCCAAGGGTGACGAACCTAGAATGCCAAGCAATTTCCCAGATCAGCCATGCTCCATGGAACTGCAGATGATGATAAAATGAATTTCCCATAAAGTGAAGCCAAGAAATCTTCCGTACACTCCTCCTGGCTTGCTTGGCATCTAGTGTTGTTAGTTTGTCTTCATTCTGCAGCATAGTGGTTGGATGGAGCAATCCCCTAGTTAACAAGAAAACATAGTGGTGGGGGGTGGTGTCTAACTCAAATGCCCCACACTGAACATTAGTAACTCTCATAATGGGAGAAACAATAGGGGGATATTCAACAAGAGTCATCGATAGATATGATATAAATTTTGTAGATGCCTCTTCTGCCTGGTTTGGCGCAAAATCACTATCACATCTAGATGGAGGAATAACAGGGAGATATATGAGGTGAAAGGCCAAGTGGCTTGCATATATTCCCAAGCACTGCCCATGCTTTCCGAAATTCATTTCCATGAGAGAAGAAATTTCTGGTGAGCACCATCCAGTAGCATGTGCAACAATAGTAGGCAGGATAGAAATAATCTTGTTTGTGCCGTACTGTCCCATTTTTGTAGGTCCCGCAACATCTCATGGTCCTAGGTAGTAGTGTCTATAATGGAAGAAAAATATATAATGTTGAGTACCTACTTCTCACATTCTGTGTTTCAAAATAGCATCGTATGGTGTCCCTCCTTCCATAACGATAGATATGGCCCCTCAAGTAGAGGTGGGGAATCTGTTGGGCTGCTAGAAACTGATTGGAAGTAGTTGTGATGGGATGTTCAACTAGCCGATTGTTTCGTTGTAGAGTATCAGGTTCAGCACACTTCAGCAAATGCGATGCTGGAAAACTTGTCACAATCGATGGGTACACCTCATCCTGCTGAGGCGTCATCATTGCCGGGTACAACATAGGATAAAACGGAGCTGCCATGGGCCAATCTAAGGAACAAAACATTGGCTAACAAGGGAATTCATCTTGCACCATTGGAGCCTTAATAGAAAATCCAGCTTGAGGTGTTTCAGATGCCTCTGTGTCCTCCACTGGGTGCGATGTCCACTATAACAACTGCTTCTCCAATCAGGACATCGGGTCGGAGATGTAGTTTTTAAATTCAGCAAACTTGTGTGTCTGCTCCTAAAACGCACATTTGGCCTATTCAAGGTGTACCTGTTACTGGGTGATTAGAGATTCCATGGTTGATGTCAGAGTTGAAAGCATGGAATCACATTCAGTTTCGAGCATTCTGAGGCAGTGTTCGACATTTTCCAGGCGAGATTACTATTGGGCCTCCATCGACAGTGTGGTGCAAGAGGAGAGGTGGAGAGTACAAGAAATTTTGGGCCTACTAGTCAGGCGCAATGCTACTACATGGAGATACAGCAGCAGGGGAGAAACGACAGACACACTTGTTATAGAAATTTGGTATGTTGGTGTCGTAGCAAAAAAACCCAACAGAAGCAGGCTGTTGGCAGAAACAACATAGTGCTCTGGTAGCAGGGATCAATTGCAGTTCAGACCAATTGATAAAGAATAATTGAAGAAAACATTCTTATATTAAACCAGAGATGAAAAATAGAGAATAAATACAATCAAGGGATAGGAGAAGAGGAGATAAAGTAGAAGAAAACTCAAGAGTCCCCTAGTGAACTCTTTCCCAAGCCCAGCTGGCCGCTACTCCTGAACAGAATTTCATTCCCTCATTTCAGCTTTCTCTAGCCTCTGTTATTTATATGTAGCCCCTTCTAAAAAATCGTGGGCCCCCAGCATAATTCCTAAGTATCCCAGAATATTACCTCCTCAGGATACCACCATATTCCCCTTGGCCCCCAGAGAATATCCTCCCTCTAACTACATCCCATCAGCTTCCAGATAACCCAAAAAACCCCAAGAGAAATACACTACTGCCCCTAGAAATTCCCTATCTATAGCCATACCCCTTGAATTCCTATCAGGTTTTTAGGGTTTTTATTGGGTTTTTAGGGTTATTAGGGTTTTTTACATTTTCATGTATTTTATGGGGTTTCTTAGGTTTTTTATGTTTTTTAGGTTTTTAGGGGTTTTAGGGACTTGGGGGGGGGGTTACAGTTTTCCAGGGCTTTTAGGATTTTAGGGTTATTCAAATTTTTAGGGTCTTTTGGGGTTTTAGGGTTTTTTGAGTTTTTTAGGGTTCTTACGTTTTTTATAGATTTTTAATGTTTTTAGGGGTTTAATGGGTTTTTAGAGTTTTTATTGGGTTTTTATGTTTTTATGGTTTTTTATGTTTTTAGGGATTTTTTATGGTTTTAATGGTTTTTAGGGTTTTTTATGTTTTCATTGGTTTTTAGGGTTTTTTTTTATTTTTAGGGTTTTCCATGTTTTTATGGTTTTTAGGTATTTTTACAATTTTTAGACTTTTTCATGGGTTTTAGGGTTTTTAGGGGTTTCCAGGGTATTTAAGGTATTTTTAGATTTTTAGGGGTTTTTTTGAGTTTTTAGGGGTCGTAAGGTTTTTTAGAGTTTTTTAATGTTCTTAGGGGTTTTAAGTTTTCTAAAGTTTTTAGTGGTTTCTTAGGATTTTATATGTTTTGATGGTTTCTTAATATTTTGAGGGGTTTTATGGTTTTTAGAGGTTTTAGGGTGTTTTTCATCATCATGGATTTTTAGGGTTTTAAAAGTTTTTTATGGTCTTGGGAGGTTTTATGGATTTTGAGGATTTTAGGGTTTTTTTCTCAGGTTTTAGGGGTTTTCATATTTTTAGGGTTTTTTAGGTTTCTAGGGTTTTTTAGTTTTATGGGTTTTGTGGTTTTTATAGTTTTAATGTTTTTATTAGTTTAAAGGGTTTTTAGAGTTTTTAGTGGTTTTAGAGTTTTATGGTATTTTGGGATTTTTAAAGGTTTTTATGGGTTCTTATAGATTTTCGGGATTGTTCAGGGTTTTTAGGGTTTTTTTATGTTTTCAGGGATTTTAAGTGGTTTTTTCAGATTTTTATGGATTTTAGGGTTTTTAGGGATTTTGAGGGGTTTTAGTGGTTTTCAAGGGTTTTTATGGTTTTAGGGACTTTCCGGGTTTTAGTGTGTTTGGGGTTTTTTTTGGTTTTTATGGTTTATAGAATTTTCTGACATTTTTAGGGGTTTTTAGAGTTTTTCATGGGTTTTTTGTGTTTTTATGATTTTTTAGGGTTTTTTGAGGGTTTTTTTGGGGTTTTTTGGTTTTCAGGGGGTGTTCAGGGTTTTTAGGGTTTTCTACGCTTTCGTAGATTCTCATGGGAATTTTAGGATTTTTAGGGATTTTGGAGATTTTGAAGGATTTTAGGGTTTTCATGGGGTTTTGGGGTTTTAGGGTTTTTAGGGTTTTTAGGGTTATTAAGGTCTTTTGGTTTTCAAGGTGATTTTTTTGAGTTTTTAGGTTTCTCAAGTTTTTTAAAGTTTTTTAATGTTTTGAGGGTCTTAATATTTTTTAGAGTTTTTAGTGGTTTTATGGGTTTTTCTGGTTTTTTAATGTGGGGTTTTTATGGTTTTCATGGGTTTTTTTGGTTTTTTACATTTTCATGGATTTTAGGGGTTTATAGGAATTTTATGGTTTTTAGGGTTTTGTAGGATTTTATGGTATTTGAAGGTTTTTAGGTTTTTCAGGGGTTTAGGGTGTTTAGGAATTTTTTGGGGTCTTTTTGAGTGTTTTTTTTTTGTGTTTTTAAGGGTTTGATAGTTTTTCTAAAGTTTTTATAGTTTTAAAATTTTTTTAGAGTTTTTAATTGTTTTTGGGGTTTTTATGGGTTTCAGTGGTTTTTATGGATCTTTTTGTTTTCATGGATTTTTAGGGATTTTTTTTGGATTTTTATGGTTTTTTAGTTTTTTTAGGGATTTTGAGGTTTTTTGGGGTTTTAGGGGGTTTTAGGGTTTTTAGGTTTTTTTCAAGGTTTTAGGATCTTTTGGGTTTTTAGGGTTTTTTTAGTTTTGAAGGTGTTTTTAGGTTTTTTATGGTTTTCAGGGGTTTTTATGGTTTTTAGGGGTTTTTCAGGGTTTTTAAGGTTTTTTACTTTTTCATGGATTTTTAGGGGCTTTTAGGATTTTTATGGTTTTCTTGGTTTTTATGGTTTTTCAGGGTTTTATGGTCTTTTGGGTTTGTGGGGGTTTTTTGAGTTTTTGAGGGCTTTTAAGGTTTTTAGTGTTTTTTAATATATTTTGATATTTTAAGGGTTATTTGAGTTTTAGAGGGTTTTTAGTGTTTTTATGGGTTTTATGGTTTCTAAAAGTTTTTATAGGATTTATGGTTTTAAGGGATTTGTCTGGGTTTTTTTGGGTTTTTTACATTTTCATTGATTTTTAGGACTTTTTTAGGATTTTTATGTTTTCTAGGGTTGTTCATGTTTTTTGATATTTTAACAGTTTTAGGGTTTTTAATGTGTTTTTAGTGTTGTTTAGGGTTTTTAGTGTCTTTTGGGGGTTTTAGGGTCTTTTGGGTTATTAAGGTTTTTGATGTGAGATGCATGGGATGGCCTAATCTTCACAGCGTAGGGTGATAGATGAAGGATGTGGTTCAAGGCTAAGTGGAGGATGATGGGTATGGATGGTGAATGAAAGTAGTCAATCAATGCTATATGGAGTGAAACCTACTGCCACGGTCAACCCAACAACAAATGAAATGCCTTCATGGGAAAAATATCGCACAAAACATAATCTTTGTAGTTACTGTTGGTGAACAATACCTTCACTTCTTTGGTGTCCTATATCTCCCCATAATCATTCAACCACTGAAGCCGGTTCAGATGTTGGTGCCTCAAAGTGGGGACTCCCAACATCTCCACCAACTCAGTGATCACCACATTACTGCAGCTTCCTCCATCAATAATAACACTGTATACCTTTTCCACCGTGTAAGGAAAAGTTTCTCCCACTTCTCCTTCTCTCCCATGGTCATTTGTGTGCTTAGAACTCTCATAGTGATAAGAATATCACCATATTCCACAAATTCTCCATTATCAATTATAGGGGATTCCTCATCTTCCTCCTCCAAGCTCTCTCCATCTATCTCCCATTCTCCATGCTTGTTAATGGTCATGGTGCACTGATTTGGGCATTCACTAGCAATGTGACCCCTTCCTTAACATTTGAAACAACGTATATCCTGACTCCTTTCTTGGTTAGCCACAAAATCAGGTTTCTTAGGTGGAATAATTACCTTATCACTTTTATGATCGACCACCTCTTATGGCTTTGATGATTCTCCAATTTCCTTCGTCAGATTTCTCCATGGCGTGAAAGGGGTAGTGGGTTTCCTCATGTTTCTCCTCCTTTTTATTTTTTTATCAATATTGGTGGTTTGGTGGATCATATCTTGTATTTCCACAAGGTGGTACATCTCAACTTGATCGGCAATCTCTCGATTGAGCCCATGTAAGAAGCACGCCATAGTTGCCTCCAGAATCTCCTAAATATTTTCTTTAATCCTAGAAATTTTCATCTCCTTATAGTAATCTTCAACACTCTTACTCCCTTTCATAAGTTGTTGATGCTTTTTGGGGAGATTCACAACTACAAAACTAGGCAATTGCCACGGTTTCAGACCATGGCAATAGGCCCAAAAACTGTGGGTGCCATTTCCATCACAATGGGGTCCAGCTACAAACATGGTTTAAACCGTGGACATAGATGGTTATTTCCATGATTTAAACTGTGGAAATATCTATATATCACTATATTTTAATCATGGCTATTTAAGCCTTCAGCCACAGTTTAAACCGTGGTAGTAGACCACCTATTTCCATGGTTTAAACCATGGAAATTGAATGTTATAACCACGGTTTAATCATGGAAATTGCACCCTAATACCATAGTTAAAACTATGTAAGTAGGTACTCTACAACCATGAATTGAACAGTGGAAATTGCAAGCTACAGCCACAGTCTAACCATGGAATTCAGAGGCTATTTCCATGGTTTTCACCATGTCTATATCCTCCATATTCTACAAAAAAATTCAGATATTATAGGTTATAGTATCACATTCATATCAATAAATAACCAAGGTATTTTTGATTTTCACAACGGGAACAATGTATAAATTGAGTTAACTTGCACTAAGACTATAATATGAAGTAGCTACATGGTCAGGTCCCAACCACCCATCCCGGTACAAGGGTCATAATTTGTAAAGAGATAAAACTCATTACCCAATTTTATGGAGTGATGGGGCCTGAACACTCATGGATGCATGCCCAAGCGCTTCTCAAAAAGATCCCACATCACCTCCCCTATCAGTAGAAGCAATTAGATTTTCTATGGCTATTAAAGAAACAAAACAGTTCAACCAAATTTCTCTAAACACTCCTTGATCAGAAACCGTGGAATTGAAAAAACATAAGCAATGAAAAATAAACGTGTATGCCCTTAATTTTACTTCATGCTTGAAAAATAGAACCATAATGAAATTGAAATGTGATGCTTATTGTGATAAAAAAATAGAGATTGAAAACTGAATCTTAACCAACACCCAATCACCCTCCATGTGACCCAGATTCTGGACTAAAAACATATCAACACATGTCAAGAAGATTAAGAAGAAAGGTTATTAAAGTAATCCTAAACTAGCATTCTAATCCAAGCATGAAATTTAATAATGTATGTCCCATTAAAATTTAGAACTCGTAACCAGATTCAGGTACCTAGCCTTCCCATCAACATCATCTCCTACCTCTAACTTCTTATCAATCTCACTTCTAATTTTATAGAGTAGAGAAAAGTTTTGACTAGATGTGTGTGTTCCACATCACCTAAAAACCTTGAATCAAAAAAAAAATCCAATGATAAATCATGTAGATAATGGTACATTTCAAAATAAAAATAATTCTTGATAAAATAGAATTTTTGATTTTAGCCACCAAATATCCACTACACATTCTTAACATCATTAACATTTTGGGGGTGACTGAAACATTAATTTTTCAGAAATTAAGATTTTTTTCTCACAAATCAATGTTTTATTATTGGCCCATGGAAATCGAAAAATTTAAAGGACTCTGATGTATTAAAAAAACATGTTTGAAATAAAAAAATAAATAGGGAAATGAAAATCAATCAAGTTTACAAAACTTGTTGGAAAATGACCAAATTATCATCAAGTCAAGAGGACAATTTCATAGGAAGGGAACAATAATGATATAAAGTTAAATAATGTTACGTATGGACCATTGAAATATCCCAGGAACCTAAACATGAATTAGAAAACGTTCAAGAAAAAAAATTCCATGACTCAAATATAGTTGAGTCGTTTATTATCAATTAAAAAAGATGATTTCATGTTAAGATTCCATTTGACAGCATTTAAAAGAAGTTTTAAAACACTTAACATTGTTTCTGGCACATTTTATGGGTGTTTATCAAAAGGATCAATACCTTAATACATCAATAAGGATTATTTATATTGAACCTCTTTGATCTAAGATATTAAAATAGAAAGAACCAACCTTAGGTTTTCTTCAACAAAAATATCATAAGATCAGGCACATATCCTCAAGCTACCATAGATTACAACATCACACAACACCACTCATATCATCAAGCTTCCATAAAAAAATCATTTAGAATTTAAATGATTTACATAATGATTAGAAATAACTTTAATGAATCATCAAATAATGTTCAATTGTTTTATGATAACTTAAAATAAATGAAATGAAATGATTCTACACAATATTATGTATTCCAGGTCATTCCACAAATCATGACACACCTGTATCACTAGTCATGTTATAGACATTACATAATATACTGACACACCCAAAAATGCCAAATATTCAAACTCAAAGGTAAGTTATACATACCAATACATAAGCAATGAAACTGAAAGAGATAATGGAAATGTGGAAAATTCACTCCTTAATAACCTATAAGATTGCAGACTAAGCTTTAAATTTTAGCTAGAAATCAACACCCAGCTATAAAGTCCACTTCCCATTACTTGGAACATCAAGAATTAAATTTTTACACACAAAAGGTGTTATGTATAGTGAGTGAGAACATAATCCTTGGAAAACCCCACAATGTAAGAAATTTACAGGAAAATTTACCATGAGGATGAATATATAGAGGCTGATGAGATAATCTAAAAATTAAATAGACTTGTTAATAAAAAACAATGTACAAAAAGAGTTGATTATAAAAACATTATGAGGCTGATAAAAGCATGAAGATAATATTTTACTACACTATTATGGTGAAAAAATATTGTAAATAGACATTTTCATGATTACCTATGTCATCCTTTTCATTATTTACTGGATTTCTAGTGAAATATAAAACAAAATCATCTAAAACACTTTCCTTTAAATCAATAAGAGATGATTAGTTACAATGTACTAAATAATGGAAAATAATATATATCAATCTGTTATGGAATTACTCTAATAGTACATGAAATTAATGTTTGAGTTTGTAATGTAAAATTTTTATCAGCATAATCATATATTACACATGTTACCTCATTATATGTGGGGATTATACTCTCAAAATTAAATTTATTTGAACCTAAAATATAATACAGTCAAATCTGAAAAATATCAATTAAATCATAAAAAATAACAAACGCAATCACATCTAAACTTTCTTTGCACAATTAAATTTAAAAAATTAATAAAAAAATAATATATGGATGATTTATTAAAAAATAAATCATATGAATACAGTATATTGCATGATTAGAAAGTGAAGTACTTACATAGATGTAATCTATCCAATTTATTTTATTATGTATATATATCAGAATATATATTTTATCTATATCATAATTTCTTTCATTATGCTTATAAAATGTTTTTATTTATAATAAAGCACTAAAATGGTGTCAATCAAAATATGGAATACATGCTATTTATTTTATTGAACTGTACATATATAAAACAATGTATGTAATGAATATGGATAACGATTTCCAACTAATAATTGAATATGGATAACGATTTCCAATTGAGAATTGAGGAGATTGTGAAATAAAATTGAAAGAAATTATTGATGATATTATATTAATATAAAATAATGTATGTAATGAAGAGAATGTGTGATTGTGTATACTAATTGAGAGAATTGAGAAGATGATAACCTAATACATAATTATATCATGGAGAGAAATAACAGATTGATGTTGGGAGCCATTCAAGAAGTATGTGATCTATCTGTCCCAGTACTTGAAAGGATGAGAAAATCATATAGTTCTTACTCTAAAGTGACTATTTGATACTGATAAAACAGATTGTGAAAATTAACTATCAATGTTCTTAATGTGGTTAAACAAGAGTAGACTAGTTGATATATTTTTCATGTGGAGGGATATCAACATCAAGTTGTGTTAATGCAACCCAGAGTCGAAGGAGATCTTTCTAATTATTTAATCATACATTTTTAGTGGGCAGTGGAATGATGAATTATCTAGAGGGACAATATAGTAGGAATGTTTGGGGACTCTATTTTGATAGTACTTGGATGGTCCTTAGTGTAAGCATTAGAATTTATAGTGGAGTATATAATATTTGAGGGGCCTATCAAATCAGGAAAAGGAGTTGGATTTTATAGATGAAACATTTAAATCCTTGTGTGTTGTGCTCATTTTATTTAGTTCATACAAGAAGTGAGGATGAGATAATTAAAGTGGTGAGGAATGATACATTAACATTTCATAGAGATTCATTCTAAATTAAATCATTGTAAAAGTGTACCAATAAATCACCCCAAACCCACTAGTCCCTCACTCAGTGGTACCAACCGACATGGTCACAATAATGTGTCCTCAAACCATGAGAAATCAATAATTCTATTTTAGCAATTGTCCAATATATTGATCATCCAAAAACTATTAGTTTGTATTCACCCCACTATGGTGCTGTGTGAAATAAAAAACTAGTGGAGGGATTTCATGAAAATATATATTATGGTATGATATATCACTCCCTTGATACCAATGGATTATTTAACTTGGGGTATCTATCCTAAAAACAAAATAAATAAGGCTATAAGGAAATATAATTTGAATGGAATACCACCCATGGTACCTGTCGAAAACTGTTTTGTTGGGATTGAAGAGATCTATGGTAGATTTTACCTGATTTTTCATCATAAGAAGGAGTGTATAACCATTATTATAGAATATAAAAAATATATTTATAACGTAAATATGACTCAATAGATATCTAATGTTAAAAAAATCTCTTAGTTTTGAAGTTTCACTCAAATCCAATAAGAAAATAAAGACACAGATACCTGAAAGTGAATTCTGATCAGAAAACACATGAGATACAAAGATCATTAAAAATGTTCTAGAAAATAATATTTTAAATGTGACTTTTCATAATGAGAGATTTTTAGTGATTAATAGAATTGGATCAATTGAAATTGAGCCACATAGGTTGATCTCGGATGAGGTTTTATTTATTGATTGTCTCAAGCATAATTTTATTTATGTGAGTCAACTATGTGATAAAGGAAATGAAGTTATTTAAAAAATAGTTGCCTAATTAATATAGTTAATAAATTAAATGTTATCGTAATGGGTGAAATATCCATTGGAAATTTATTTCATATTAGATATACTATAAATTCTTTCCATCTACGTACCAAAGAAGTGAATAATATCTGGCATTGATGTCTTAGAAATATTAGACAAAAGGCACTGACAAATTTTTAAATGAAAATATTGTGACAGGTATACCCCAGTTGAGAAGATATGGATATATTATTTTTACAGACTTTCAGAGGACGAAGATGGTCCATAGAAAGTATAAAAGAGTGAAAATAAAACAAAATAGGCTAGTTGCATAGATTTACTTAGATATTTGTGGATGAATGAGACACCATTCCATCATAGGTGACCAATATTTCATCACATTCATAAGTGAATTTATAGGAATGAAAATAGTTTTTTCCATGAATCAAATCCAAAAGCATCGTAAATGTATAAATTATTTAGAAAATTCATTAAAGGAGAACTTTGTATTCAAATTATGAAATTGATGACTGATAATGAGAAGTATTTTAATTAGAATGTTTTCGATTTATATCTTGAACAATATTAAATAATTCATAAATATATAACCCCCTACACACCTTAATATAATGGAGTTTCTGAGAGGTTTAATATATTTGTTCTTGAAATAGGTTGAACAATGCTAATTGAGTATGAAAGATCAAAATTTTTCTGGAGATATATTGTGTGAAAAAATGTATATATTCATAACTGGTGCATAAAAAGTCCAAATTAAAATACGTACTAAAATTAAATGAGTTATAAAATGAAAAAGATGAGTTATTTCTATGAATTTGGTAGCCCATTCATGATTAATATCAAATACTCTAATCTAAGAATAATTTATGGGAAAGGAAAACAGTGTATCATTCATAGACACTTATATAGTGGAAAAGGATCCAAATGTTGGAATAAAATACTTCACAATGTAATAGAATGTTTTGATGTTAAAATAGTTGAAAAAAAACATAAAAAATGTTTTCTACATGTATCAAGATTTCAATTTTTTATATAAAAAATAAGTAGATTTCTAGGAAATAAAGTTATATACAAGATAAAACTGAATTATAGAAAAGGAAAGAAGGATAGGGTGAATTAAGAGATCATCAATGGCTTGATAGTGTTAGAAGGAAATATTTTGAAGAAGATTCTCATTGGATTTTTTTTATGAAACTAAATGAAAAATGATTAACACTTATCACTTTTGATAAATGCATACATTCTGGTTTTCCATATTTTTTATTGAATAAATTATTTTTTCAACTTAATTAAGTGGTTTTCATCTAGAATTTAAGTTTTTTTTCTTATAATTTTACTAGTACCACTTGTTTTTTATCATGTTCAATACAAGTGATAACTTCTATAGGTGGCCAATGTGATGAATCATATGAACAATTATGTGCAACATAATCATCGATAATAGAAATTTTTTGATATATATAATTATGATTTAATTCAATGGAATATGTTCATGTAAATAATCTATAATCTAAATTTTTCAACAAAAGGTTTTACATAAACCTACATCCCATCAAGAGAGAAATCAATATCCCTACACAACATTGCATCTGGAGTGTTAAGTAGTGGGTTCACATATATTTACATATTTCAGCCTATGAGAAATTGATAAATGAATATAATAACATGTAGACATTATATCCATCAAATACTCTTATTCAACACTGATACAAACCACTCAAATTGAACCATTTATTTGGCATGAGAATCATGCATGTTGAAATCGGTGTGGTATTCAAATTTTTCAAAATTGAATGCTTTTTTACATTAGTGGGGGTTTCAAAATAGGAATCCATAGAATCATCTTCCCTCGTGTAAAAATATTTCCATAAGTGGAGAAAATATCAATCAATTTCTTTATTTGTTTCAATTTTTAATTTAAGATCTCATTGCGATATGTATTTTAATTCACAATAGCACAAATATAAAACTATAATGAAACTATATCAAGGAATTTAATATTGAATAAATAAATAAATAAACTCAATTATAAATACTCAACTAAATTCATGTTTCCCATGCTCTTAAAAACCTTAGACATGTGTTAAATTCCTCTATCTTACAATCCTTATCTATCTATAAACATCCTAAAATGGTAAAAATGAAATACAAGTTAATGAGACAGTATCCTTCAGATTGAAGGATAAATAACCATCCTTCTATTATTCAGCCATTTTTTTCTATTAATAAATTCTTAGAATTGGCCTATGGATTGATGTGAGGCTCCATTTTAGATAAAGAACTTCTAAACATTTCAAGGAATGAGATCTATCTATGATAATGAAGTCTTGATTAATTATCAAGGTTATAAGAAATATTTAATAATATATCTTTCAAAATAATTTAGATAAATTTATATTTATTAATATGATCCTTTCATGAAGAATAAATGTATACATTTTCATAGTGATTCACAACTTTGGGATTTATCTTGCCACTATTTTCTCTTTCAACTGATATGAAAGTAACATAGAAACAAGATCCTCCAAATATATTAAATGCCACTCTATACATTAATAAGTATGAAAATAATAAGTCTAGGAGTATAATGGAAAAAAAATTCAAACCTTTAAAGCAATAAATTTGAATACATGTAGTTTTTAGTTTGGTTACATATTCCTCTATATAGTGACCTTTGGGTTGTAGAAACAAAGAGTGAGAAAACCATATTAATACCCAAAAAAACTCTAAGTACCAATATTTATCCATTTAAATGGTTATTTCTAGTATAAAATAAAGAAACTAAAAATATACCTTTAAATGGTGCATCCTAATAAACAGTTGTAGTTTTCCATAATTTGTGAAAAAAAACACTCTCCATGGATGAAACAACAAAACCTTAACTAAATCCATTATAAGATTTTCCATAGATGCATGACGTTGACCGACCAATATATATTGTGGATATGGAGTTACTAATGAAAAGGGTTTAATAATGTATAATATTAATCCATCTATCAAACTATCTATCCATATATCTATATTTCTAGCTCCATTTGGACAATATAAATGAACCAGGGCCTCAATGATAAACTAAAAACAAAAAAAATATTTATGTAAAATTAGGAAAATAATAAAAATAAAAATTGGAAATACATAAAATAATTTTTATGACTTATTAGTCCATGAAAAAGTTCTATTAAAAGAAACCCAAAAAAAAATAATGAAAGTTTATTTTAGAATGGTGGATGGATGTATTAGCCCAGACCACATTTCATGCGGTGAAGGAAGGGGGTCTTTTTACTGGGAAACTAGACAGGGATCCTGGTGAGGATCTCATACAATTGCCGATGTCTTATAGGGATTCCTTCTATAATACTAAAATGCTGTTGAATAGGGTGCCTAGATTGACCTGAACATTGCACAAAAATTTCAATGGGAAATAGTGGACATTTTAACTAACTAAAAATACATTGCACATCAACTGATTAACTTATTGAGGATATATTAGAAGATAATAATTTCTTAGTAAAATGAAAAATGAATAGTTACTAAATTTCTATGTATTTGGGAAGAAAAAAACGTCCACTTAAACATCTTATTCTACAATTATGTTTTCCTAAAAACATAAAAATGAATATTGTATAAAGTTCCTTGTATTATCTACGATCTCAATAATGTTTTGCTATCGAAAAATTCTAATAGTATAAGCATATAGAGTATGTTTGATCATAGTATTCTATGATCAGTTAACAAAATAAATGTTTGAAAATCATTCTAAAAAATCAGCATGAAATCAAATTAGAATATACTATATCTTTAAAAAATCATTAACAAAATATCAAATACTCTAAAAAAATTATTATAAAATTTTTTAGAAGAAAAAAATTCCTTATAATTAAATTTACTAAGCCTCATAACTCTACCATAACTACTCTTCAATATTATTAGAAACATTAAAAAATATTGGAAATAAGAATATAGAAAACAAAAAGATTCAATAAAAATATGGAGTCCATCTACCAGACATAATCCAAACATAGATATTTAAGATTAATAATACCATAGAAAAAATTTTCTAGTAGTAGTACCATGTCCATGAATCATAAATGACCTTAAATATCTTTATAAATTAGATTTATTATTACTCATGCTATTGATTTTGATGTTCTATCGGTGGAATATTTTAGAGACTGAGATGCTACATTCTTAAGAAATTGAGATTACACCACTTTAGGAGTGAATGAAAGGGGACTACACTGTAGTTTTTTTAGGTGTCAATTTTGAGATGTTGTAGGTTCAACATAGTGAGCCTTATGCTGTAGGGAATACCATGAGTTTTTTTGTGTGAAATGATTGTAAAATTTCACCTTGAGTAGATTTAATGATAAGGAAATATGAAATGTGTACTTTGATAAAAATATGAGAATGATATGAGGGGTACCTCATCTTTCTAGAGGACTCTATAATATCTGTTGTTGGTTGAGAGAAATGATAAATGAGGAGATGCGGAGGAAAAGGTTTGGGGAATCCAAACCCGCTTTTGATGGCGTTCACCCCCTATGAAACCCTAGTGAATGGGGAGATTTGAATTTTGATTGAAGAGAGGCGAAGGCTCAGGGAAGGTGGGGTGTCCCCTTTGAAGCCTCATCGGAGTTGCATTGGAGGAGGTGGAGATTTCACTTCAAAGATGCGTCATCACAGAGGTGGGGAGGCCATGTTGGAGGCACAATAGAGGGGAGGTGTCCTGCCTATGTCAGAGGAGGAAGATCATCGGGAGAACATCAGAGGCTGGGAAGTGCTGGCAGGGAGTATCTACAGAGGATCATCTGCGGAGGAGGTGGGTTTGACCGTAATGGGATATGGGATGTCTTGATTGGAGGAGGGATAAGTTGGGGAGGAAATTGATCTAGAGGACATGATCTGCCATGAGTTTAAAACAAATTGTGGAAGTATAGAACTTATTACCATAGTTTTATTAAAATATGGAAGTAGATGTGTGGAAATAGAGAATTTTTCTAGTAGTGATCTCTATGGTAGTGTGAGGGAACAAATCGCTTCCTCATGGCGAACTTCATTTATTCCCAAGTATGGATTGGATGTCCTTCATAACGAGCTCTCTACTTTTGAACATTATCCCACCATATTAATGCATAATCAATGAATTCGTGGGATGCAAGTTTTACCTTTTTCTCCTCAGAATAGGTATGACATGAAACCACATGCTTGATCTTCACCTCCCACTCTAAGTATGCTTCCAGATCGCTTTTCCCTTGAAACGAATGTACCTTCACCTTGATACCACAAATTAGTTCATCATCATGTTGTCTCCTTTGGCCTCCTCTAGGTTGTTGGTACAACCACCTCATTTGTGGGACATCCTCAAAATCACTATCAAGGTTTTCTTCTCCTCCTCTATGATGTGGGGGCGACATGGTGCTGGAGAATGTTGTGGGTTATCATGGATCATCCTCAGGCTTGATTGATTCTCCATGCTATTAATCCTATCATGCAGTACCTCCGACTTCCTGTCAATAATCTTCTCTAAATGGATCACTAAAGCTTTCATTTGGAGTGGTGTAGCTTCGGGTGCGATAGATCTACTTCAACTTCCTTCATCACTAGCATGAGAAATTGTTTTCTCATGATCTTCTTCCATGATATGTTGCAAAAACACAAACAAACACGAGGAGAAACACACACAGTGACACACACACACATGAAGACACACACACACACAAAAGATATACATGCCCACACACACAATATATACACAATCATGTACACAAGGATACACACTCACACATATAATATATACACACTCACGTGCACAAGGATACACACTAACACATGTAAGATAAACACACACACACAAGGATATTTTAAAAAAAAATATCTCCACTCTCAAAACTCAATTCAATTCACAATCTCTTATGAAATCTAATACATTTTTTGGGGAAATCACAAGCCACCAATCATTCCCAAGCCAAGTTTTGTTAGATGATAACATAACTCATTTGAGTGGTAAATGGTATCAAAATGTTAAAGGGTGATAAGGGGGTAGAAAATGGGTAAAAGGTGAAAAGGGGATAGAAAGGTGGTATGTGGTCTTTTCCTGACTGTTAAAGATAATAAAAAATTAATAACAATGAGCCAAAATGATATGAAGATAAAGTAAAATGATAGAGAAATTGATGTATGGAAATGGAAAATTTTAATAATGTAAAGCACAAAGAGACGAAGAGAAAATTGCGACCACTTTTTTTGTCAAATCCCTTCAAAAAGTGTTGTCCTTAGAGTTTTAAAGCACAAGATGATGAATGGAGAGTAAAATAATTTTTTTTGAAAACTATCAAAGAAATTATGTGCTTAATTTTGAAAATCACAAAATGATGAGTTGAGATAATTTTTTTTATTTTTTTGGATACTAATCACATATATAAAATTAAACGAGAAAGGAAGAGGGATAAATATTTGGTTCAATGTCTAATATTTCAAGCTTTCACAACATAGGCCAATTATGGAGGTTTAAAAAAAGGATTTTTGGGTTTTTTTGAATGGGTGGATAATATGGAAGGATAAAGAGGGTAATGGGTAAAATTAATGTAAATTAAGGGATAGATTCCTACTGTGTCAACAAAATATCTAATACCAACTGATGTGAGATGTACGGGATGGCCCAATGGTGTAGGGTGATGGATGAAGGATGCATTTTAAGGATAAGTGGATGATTATGAGTATGGATAATGGATGCATGTGGTCAATCAATGCTATAAGGAGCACAACCTACTACATAAAAAAACACAGTCAAGGGAGGGATGTGATTTACAATCCACACAACAACACACTTGGGTTGAGGCACAGAATTGCAGGAATTTTGATCTTAGATCACCAATCTAACATATATATTGACAATTTAAGAATGCACAAGAGAAAGGGAAGAAAGTAACAATCATCAAAATGGATATAATAAACTCATAGAGTTTCACTAATGCAATCTTTAATGAGAATATTGTGCCATGGGGTGGCTATTTATAGCCAAGGGGTGCCATAAATGGCCAAGGGTCTAATAACCTAAAGTCATAAAGCTTATTCCCACCTTATACCCTTAATTTTAAAGAGTTAAAGTCTAATAATGTCTTTTAGAAAAAGTAGAACATGTTTTTCACCCATAGCCCAACATATTTGAATTTGAGTACCAAGCCCACTGGATTTGACTTTGGTTTCCAAAGATACCATTCTAGAATTCTTCATGTGGGAAAGGCTTCAAAAATTCATGCAACCATGTGCTCCAAGTTTAAAACATCATGTTTGGTCTTAAATAATGAAGATAATAGTCCTATTTTCTCCATCCAAGAAAGGAAATATTTATTGGGCCTTTAATGAAGCATGATGGGAGCCCATTATATAATTCAACCTCTTTAATCTCCCTTGCAACATCGGGCCTTGAAAATTGAACTCCTCCACTAGGGAAATTGACTCGATGATTTTAACATGGTTTTCATTAGTTTTTTAATGTTTTTTAGGGGTTTTAATATTTTTTAGAGTATTTTAACATCTTAAGGGGTTTTAATGTTTTTTAGAGTTTTTAGTGGATTTTAGGTTTTTATGGGTTTTTAGGGTTTTTTATGTTTTTTAGGGGTTTTATGATTTTCAGGTAATTTTAGGGGTTTTAGAGTTTTTACATTTTCATAATTTTTAAGGGATTTTTAGAATTTTATGGTTTTTAGCCTTTTTATGGGGGGGGGTAGGGTTTTTTAGGGGTTTTAGCGTCTTTTTTAGTTTTTAGGGTTTTTTAGATTTTAAACATTTTTAGGGGTTCAATGTTTTATAGAGTTTTTAATGGTTCTTTAGGGTTTTTAAGGCTTATATGGGTTTTTAATGATTTTAAAGAAATTTTTTGGATTTTTAGGATTTTTTATGTTTTCGTGGATTTTTAGGGTATTTTTAGGGTTTTTAAGGTTTTTAGGGTTTTTTAGGGTTTTTATAAATTTTGAGGGGTTTTATAGGTTTTCTAGGGTTTTTAGGATTTTTTTGAGTTTTTAAGGGGTTTTAGGGGTTTTTAAAATTTTTTAACGTTTTTAGCAGTTTTAAGGGTTTTTATAGGTTTATTGTCTTTTTAATATTTTTATGGGGTTTAAAGGTTTTTAAGGTTTTTAGGGGGCTTTAGGGGTTTAATGGGATTTTCAGGGTTTTCAGGATTTTTTACAATTTCATGGATTTTAGGTGTTTTTAATATTTTTATGGGTTTTAGGGGTTTTTAGGGATTTTAGGTATTTTTAGGATTTTTAGGGGTTTTTAGGGTTTTTAGGGGTTTTTAGGGCATTTTGGGGTTTTAGGGGTTTTATGGGATTTTTAGGGTTTCTATGATTTTTTATAATTTTTAACATTTTGGTTGTTTTAACAGTTTTTAGAGTTTTTATTGGGGTTTTTGGGATTTTAGGGGTTTTAGGGTTTTTTAAGGTTTCCAGGGGTTTTATGGTTTTAAAGGGTTTTTCAGGGTGTTTAGGGATTTTTACATTTTCTTGTATTTTTAGGGGTTTTTAAATATTTTTATGGTTTTTAGGGTTGTTTAAGGTTTTTAAAGGTTTCCAAGGGGTTTTAGGGTCTTTCAGGGTTTTAGGGTCTTTTTGGGGTTTTAAGGGTTTTTTGAATTTTTTTAGGGTTTTTATGGTTTATAGATCTTTTTAATTTTTTTAGGGGTTTAAAGGTTTTTTAGAATTTTTAGTGGTTTTTTGGGGGTTTTATGGGTTTTTAAGGTTTTTTGGGTTTTTTTATGGTTTTCAGGGTTTTCAGGGTTTTCTACATTTTGATGGATTTTTAGTGCATTTTAAAAAAAAAATTATTATTTTGGGGGTTTTTTTCGGGATTTTTAGTGTCTTTTTGGAGTTTCAAATTTTTTTTAATTTATTCAGTTTTTATGTTTTTAGAGATTTTTAACATTTGTAGGTATTTTAGTTTTTAGTAGTTTTTTAGGGTTTTATGGTTTTTTAAGGTTTTAGGGATTTTTATGGTTTTGAGTCTTTTTAGGGTTCTTTACATTTCATGTATTGTTAGGGGATTTTTAGGGGTTTTATGGTTTTTAGGGGTTCTTTAGGGTTTTTAGGGGTTTTTTTTCATTTTCCTGTATTTTTAGGGCTCTTTTAGGATTTTTATGGTTTTTGAGGGTTTTTAGGGAATTTGAGGGTTTTGGGGTTCTTCAAGGGTTTTTAGGGGTTTTATGGTCTTTTAGGTTTTTAGGAGTTTTTAATGTTTTTTATAGTTTTAACATTTATAGGGGTTATAAGGGTTTTTAGAGTTTTTAGTGGTTTTTTAGGGAATTATCAGTTTTTAGTGTTTTTAAGATTTTTAGGGGGTTTATGGTTTTCAATGGTTCTTCAGGGTTTTCTTTGTTTTTATTGATTTTTATGTCTTCTTATAACTTTTATGGGTTTTTGGGTTCTTTTTGGGATTTTTGGGGGTTTGGGGTTTTTTTCATGGGTTTTTAGGGTTTTTAAGGTCTTTTTGGGTTTTTTGGGTATTTTTTTAGAATTTTTATAATTGTTACGGTGTTTAGAGTATTTTAAAAAATTTACGGGTTTTAAGGTTTTTTAGTGTTTTTAGTGGGTTTTAGGGTTTTTATGGGTTTTAGGGTTTTTATGGGTTTGGGGTTTTTTTTAAGGTTCTTAGGGGTTTTTATGGTTTTCAAATGTTTTTCATGGTTTTTAGGTTTTTTTATGTTTTCATGGATTTTCAGGGTTTTTTAGAATTTTTATGGTTTTTTGGGTTTTTTGGGATTTTGAGGGTTTTAGGGTTTTTCCTGGGTTTTTAGGGGTTTTTAGGGTTTTTAGATTTTTTAGTGGGTTTTTAGGGTTTTTTATGGGGTTTTAGAGTTTTTTAAGGATTTTAAGGGTTTTCCAGAGTTTTTAGGGTTTTTTTACATTTTAATCAATTTTAGGTGTTTTTTAGGAATTTATTGGGTTTTAGGGTTTTAGGGTTTTATGGATTTTGCTGGTATTAGGGGTTTTCAGGGGTTTTTAGGTTTTTTAAGGTTTTTAGGGTCTTTGGGGTTTTGGTTTTGTTAGTTTTTTTAGTTTTTTAGGGTGTTTAAGTTTTTTAGAGTTTTTTTTATGTTTTTTGGGGTTTAAGGGTTTTTTGAGTTTTTAGTTGTTAGTATGCTTTTATGGGTTTTTATGGTTTTTAATTTTTGTTGGGGTTTTTATGGTTTTTTAGTTTTTTTAAGGTTTTTTATTTCGTCCTAGTTTTTAGAAAAATTTTAGGATTTTTATGGTTTTAGGGTTTTTAGGGATTTTTAGGTTTTTAGGATTTTTCGGGGTTTTTTTGGTTTTTAGGGTTTTAGGATATTTTTGGGTTTTTATGCGTTTTTTGAGTTTTTTAGGGTTTTTAAGGTTTTTTGGGGGGTTTAAAGGGTTTTTAGAGTTTTTAGTTGGTTTTACGGTTTTTATGGGTTTTAGGGTTTTTATTAGTTTTATGGGTTTAAAGGGTTTTTTAGAGTTTTTAGGGTTTTTTATGTTTTCAAGGATTTTTAGGGGCTTTTTTGGATTTTTATGGTTTTATAATTTTTTGGGATTTTGAGGGTTTTTATGATTTTTCTTGGGTTTTTAAGGTTTTTAGGATTTTTCATGGTTTGTAGTGTCTTTTGGGTTTTTAGGGTTTATTTATTTTTTTGTGATTTTTAAGGTTTTTAAAAGTTTTTTTAATATTTTTAGGGGTTTTTATAGTTTTAGCAGTTTTTGGGGGTTTTACTGGTTTTAGGGGTTTTATGGTTTTTAGGGTTTTTTGGGTTTTGAGGGTTCTAGGGGTTTTTTAGGTTTTCATGTATTTTTTGGGGTCTTTAAGGATTTTTATGGTTTTTATATTTTTATTGGGTTTTTAGGGATCTTGAGGGTTTTTAGGGGGTTTTAGAGTCCTTTTAGGTATTTAAGGCTTTTTTTAGTTTTTTTAGGTTTTTTAATGATTTATATTGATTTTTAACATTTTTAGGGGTTTTAAGGGTTTGTATATTATTAGTGGGTCTCTAGGATTTTTATGGGTTTTTAGAGTTTTTACGGATTTTTATGGTTTTCAGGGGTTTTTCAAGGTTTTTTGGTTTTTTACGTTTGCATGGATTTTTAGGGGAGTTTACGGTTTAATGGTTTTTTGGGGTTTTATGTATTTGGAGGGTTTTTCAAAATGAATTTATGGATTTTAAATCCTTTTTGGGTTTTTAGGGGTTTTTCTGAGTTTTTTAGGGATTTATGGTTTTTAGAGTTTTTTTACGTTTTTAGTGGTTTAAAGGGTTTTTAGGGTTTTTATGAGATTTTTGGGGTTTTTAAGTTTTTTAGGGGTTTTTATGGATTTCAGAGGGGGTTAGGTTTTTAGGTTTTTTACGTTTTCATGGATTTTTAAAGGGTATTTTCTATTTTTATGGTTTTTAGGGTTTTTTATGGTTGTAGAGATTTTTAGGGTTTTCAGGTGTTTTTAAGGTTTTTATGGTTTTTCAGGATTTTTAGGGACCTTTTGAATTTTAGGTATTGTTTGAGGTTTTTAGGGTTTTTAAGGTTTTTAGAGTTTTTTAACGTTTCTATGGGTTTTAAGGGTTTTTAGAGTATTTGGTGGTTTTTAGGGATTTATGGGTTTTTTAATGTTTTAGAGGTTTTTATGGTTTTAGATGTTTCTCAGGGGTTTTTATGTTTTCATGGATTTTTAGGGGTTTTTTTGGATATTTATGGTTTTTAGGGTTTTTAGGGGTTTTAGGGATTTTGAGGGTTTTGGGGGTGTTTAGGGATTTTCAGGGGATTAGGGTTTCAAGAGTTTTTAGGGTGTTTTTGGGGTTTTATGTTTTTTATGAGTTTTAGGACTTTTAATGTTTTAAAAAAATTTAACATTTTTATGGGTTTTAAGGGATTTTATAGTTTCAATGTTTTTATGGGTTTTTCAGGTTTTTTTAGGTTTTTAGAGGATTTTATGGTTTTTAGTGGTTTTTTTTGGGTTTTTAGGGTTTTTCATGTTTTCATTGGTTTTTAGGGGTTTTTAATATTTAAATGGGTTTTTAGAGTTTTTTTTGGGGTTTTAAGGATTTTGTGGGTTTTTAGGGGTTTTAGGGTTTTTAGGGTTTTTAGGGTTTTTATGGTTTTTAGGGGTTTTATTGTTTTCAAGGATTTTGGGGTTTTTGAGGGTTTTTGATGTTTTCATGGATTTTTAGAGGGTTTTTAGGGTTTTTATTGTTTTTAATGTTTTTTGGGTTTTTAAGTGTTTTTTGGGTTTTTCAAGATTTTTAGGTACTTTTTGGATTTTTATGGCTTTTTTGAGTTTTTTTGGGGATTTAAGGTTTTTAAATTTTTTCAACATTTTTAGGGTTTTTAAGGGTTTTTTATGTTTTTAACGGTTTTTAGGGTTTTATGGGTTTTAATTGTTTTACTGATTTTTATGGTTTTAAGAGGGTTTTTCAGGGTTTTTAGGGGTTTTTTTACATTTTCATGGATTTTTAGCGGGTTTTTTTATTTTTATATTTTTAGGGTTTTTAGGGTTTTTCAGTGGTTTTAGGGGTTTTCCTGGGTTTTAGGGTCTTTTGGGTTTTTAGTTTTTTTTGAGTTCTTAGGGATTTAAGGATTTTAGATTTTTTTTAATTTTTTAGGGGTTTGAAAAGTTTTAGTGGGTTTTAGTTTTTTATGGGCTTTTCAAGTTTTTAAGGTTTTTAAAGGATTTAATGGTTTTTATTGGTTTTAGGGTTTTTAGGATATTTACATTTTCATATATTTTTAATATTTTTATGGTTTTTAGGGATTTTGAGGGGTTTTCGGAATTTTAAAGAATTTCAGGGTTTTCTATGGGTTTAGGGTTTTTAGGGTTTTTAGTGTTTTTAGGGCTTTTTGGGTATTAGGTTTTTTTAGTTTTTTTTGGGTTTTTATGGTTTTTTAGTGGTTTTAACATTTTTAGGGGTTTAAATTGCTTTTAAATTTTTAGTTTTTCTTAGAGTTTTTATTGATTATTAGGGCTTCTTAAGGTCTTTAGGGGTTTTATGTTTTTCAGGGGTTTTTTATGTTTTTTTGTTTTTTTACGTTTCATGTATTTTTAGGGTTTATTTAGTATTTTTTTGTTTTTAGTGTTTTCTTTGGGTTTTTTGGTATTTTGAGGGTTTTTAGGGGTTTAAGGGAATTTATGTTTTTTAGTATTTTTTAGGTTTTTAGGGTCTTTTTGGGTTTCTAGGCGTTTTTTGAGTTTTTAGGGGATTTAGGTTATTTAGAGTTTTTAACGTTTTTAGGGATTTACGGTGTTTTTAGATTTTTAGTGGGTTTTTAGGGTTCTTATCGGTTTGTGGGTTTTATGGATTTTCGGGATTTTTATAACTTTCAGGGGGTTTTCTGTGGTTTTTGGGATTTTTACGTTTTTTAGTATTTTTATGGTTTTCATGGTTTTTTCGAATTTTGAGAGGTTTTCAAGGTTTTTTAGTTCTTTTTGGGTTTTCAGGATATTTTTTAATTTGTTAGGGCTTTAAGGTTTTTTGAGTTTTTTAGCATTTTTTTTGGATATTAAGTATTTTTAAAGTTTTTAGTGGGGTTTTATGGTTTTTATGGGTTTTGAGGGGGTCTAAAGGTTTTTATAGGTTTTTATGGTTTTTTTGGGGGTTTTAGTGTTTTTAGGTTTTTTTATGTTTTCATGGATTTTTAGGAGTTTTTAGAATTTTTTTAGTATTTAGGGTCTTTTGGTATTTGGACGGTTTTAGGATTTTTCAATTTTTTAGGGGTTTTCAGGGTTTTTAGGGTCTTTTTTGTGTATTTAGGGTTTTCAGGGTTTTTAGGGGTTCTACGGGTTTTTAGATTTTTTTAAAGTTTTAAGGGGTTTTAAGGATTTTTAGAGTTTTTAGTGGTTTTTAGGGGTTTTAAGGTTTTTATGGGATTTATGGTTTTAAGGGGGTTTTCAGGTTTTTTTATATTTTTAATGATTTCATGGATTTTTAGGGATTTTTTTAGGGTTTTTATGGTTTTTAGGGGGTTTTTAGGGCAAGGTCAGTGCAGGGACAGGCTATTCCTGACCCCCCCCCTGAAAAAAATTATTAGAAAAAAAGACATAGGAGACAAGGGAGGGGCGGGGTCAGTCAACCCACAACCAAAAACCCTGGACACCCCACACAACCCAAAAGACCCCAAAAAATCCCAAAAGACACACAAAACCAGAAAAAGAAGAAAAACAGCAGCATCTCCAGCATCCAACAACACACCTCACCATCAATCCAATTAGCAGCATACATCATTTAGCAAATCAAAACCAACCAGAATCATCAACCATCACCAAGCACCAGAATCTCGCCCCCAACAGCTCCCATTCATACGCAGTCGAGCATCAACCAAATGAGTATCATCCTGAATCAACACAACAGCCAGCTGCTTTCCACCTTCACCATATCCCAGCCATATAACAACCAACATTCCAGCATATCACACCCAGCAGCAGTTAGGGGAATAACCGACCACATCCAAAACAAAACAATCCAAACAACCTTTCCAGCGATCGAGAAACTGCAAAGCATAATGCAACACCTCATACCAGGACCAACAAACAACACTAGAATCGGCATATAGTCAAACCATCCACCACTGCAGCAAATCCATAAAAGTAACCAACCACACCCTTCAAAAAGATCCACGACCCCTTGACCGCTTTGGAACTTCAGTAAAACGTAGACCGAAACCAGATCAATGCAGACTGCAAACAAACCAGGATCAGCAAGGATGGGGAACAAAACTGGATCTTCTATGCAGACTGATCAGATTTGAAAACCCATGAGACCGAATCAAGCATGGAACCATCAAGACAGCACCATGCCTTCTGCATCCACCAGAAACAGCCACATCTCCATAAAATACACCGTAATTATCCCAAGCATAGATCTATGAGCGTATAGGAAGATTGCATCACCGACGACCGAGAATACCAATCCAAAGCACTGCATCTGCAGAGAAGCCGAAGAGGAAAGGCGACGCACACAAAGTTTGAGTCGTCGCCACCGCAGAAGAAAACTACAATCCATATTCGAAGGACCATCGAAGAACCATGTAACCTTCTCCGTCATTGAATACCTTGACCGCATTGACCCGTGCAAGGAAACCCCAGAATTGCAAAATGAAACCCGATCCGCGGCTAAAGTCCATCAGGGTTCCCGGCTGACAAGGAGTCGTCAGCTTCATCTCATTACAGATCAGATTGATCTGAAGACCGTGCAACCTCTATTGAAGTCTTAATGCACTAAAAAGTTGAAATCCACAATTCTCGGGGAAGTCAAAGCCACTGAAGACCGAGAGCCACCACCGTCTTGAGTCCGGAGAGTGCTCCCAGAGCACATCGTCACTGAGAAATAAGAAGAAGCGAGGATCCAGCACCAAAGCTCTGAGTAGAATCTAGGGGAGAACATGGAAAATGCATCGAGATAGAGAGAGAGAGATCTTAGGGGTTTTAGGGATTTTGAGATCTTTTAGGGCCATTTTTTTGGGTTTTTAGGGATTTTTTTTAATTTTTTTTGTTTTTAAGGTTTTTTAATGTTTTTATGGGTTTTAAGGGTTTTCATAGTTTTTAGTGGTTTTAGTGTTTTATGGGTTTTAGGGTTTGTTAAGACTTCTAGGGGGTTTTATGGTTTTCAGTGGTTTTTTGGGCTTTTTAACATTTTCATTGATTTTAAGGGTTTTTTAGGATTTTTTGTTTTTAGGGGTTTTTAGGGGTTTTAGGGATTTTGAGGGGTTTTATGGGTTTTTAAGGTTTGTAGATTTTTTTAGGTTTTTAGGGTCTTTTGGGTTTTTAGTGTTTTTTATGGTTTTTAGGGGTTTTTATGGCTTTCAGGGTTTTTTAGGGCTTTTAGGGTTTTTTATGTTTTCAGGGATTTTTAGGGGTTTTATGATTTTTATGGTTTTGAGGGTTTTTAGGGATTTTGAGGGGTTTTATGGTTTTTCAAGGGTTTTTAAGATTTTTTAAGGTCTTTTTGTTTTTTGGGTTATTTTGAGTTTTTTAGGGTTTTGAAGGTTTTTAGAGTTTTTAACGTATTTATGGGTTTTAAGTGTTTTCAGGGTTTTTAGTGGGTTATTATTGTTTTTATGGGTTTTTATGGTTTTAAAGGGTTTTAGGGTTTTTTATGGTTTTAAGGTGTTTTCAGATTTTTTTAGGGTTTTTTACATTTTCATGCATTTTTAGGGGTTTTTTTAGTATTTTTTTGGTTTTTAAGATTTTATATGGGTTTTATGGATTTTGAGAATTTTTAGTATTTTTAGGGGTTTTTTGGTTTTTTAGGGTTTTAGGGCTTTTTTTCATTTTTTTCGGTTTTTTTGTGTTTTTATTGTTTTTAAGGTTTTTTAGAGTTTTTAAATATTTTTGGGGGTTTTAAAAGATTTTAGATTTTTTAGTGTGTTTTTAGGGATTTTATGGGTTTTCAGGGTTTTTAGTGTTTTTTCAGTTTTCATTGATATTTTGGGGTTTTTTAGGATTTTTATATTTTTTAGAGTTTTTCAGATTTTTTGGGATTTTGAGGGTTTTTAGGGTTTTGGGGGGGGGGGGGGGGTTTCGAGTTTTAGGGGGTTTTCAGGGGTTTTGAGTCTTTTGTATTTTTAGGGGTTTTTTGAGTTTGGTTATGGGTTTTAAGGTTTTTAGTGTTTTTTAACATTTTGAGTGGTTTAAAGGGTTTTTAGAGTTTTCAGTGGTTTATGGTTTTAATGGGATTTTCTAGGTTTTTAGGATTTTTTACATTTTCATGGAATTTTATGGGTTTTTAGGATTTTCATGGTTTTAGGGTTTTTAGGGGGTTTAGGGATGATTAGGGGTTTTAGTTTTTTCAGGGGTTTTCAAGTTTTTTAGGTAATTTTTTGTTTTTTATTGCTTTCTTTTTATTTTTTAGGTTTTTTATGGTTTGTTATAGTTCTTTATTATTTTTAGGGGTTTTAACGGTTTTAAAAGTTTTTAGTGGGTTTTAGTGTTTTTATAGTTTTTTAAGATTTTAGGGGTTTTTATGGTTCTTTATGTTTTCATGGATTTTTAGGGGTTTTTTAGGTCATTTATAATTTTTTGGTTTTTAGAGTTTTTTTCGATTTTGAGGGTTCTTTGGTGGATTTTATGGCTTTCAGGGTTTTTAGGGTGTTTTTGGGTTTTAGGGTTTTTTTGTGCTTTTTTGGATTTTTAAGTTTTTTAGAGTTTATTAATGTATTTAGGGGTTTTAAGGGTTTTTATAGTTTTTAGTGGTTTTTTAGGGTTTATATGGTTTTAAAAAAATTAGGTATTTTTTGGGGGTTTTATGGTTTTCAAGGGGTTTTCAGGGTAGTTAGAGTTGTTAACATTTTCATGGATTTTTAGGAGGGGTTTAGATTTTTTATGGTTTTTATGGATTTTTAGGGTTATTAGGGATTTTGAGGGTTTTTAGCGGTTTTTCTGGGGGTGTTATGATTTATAAAGATTTTTTATGTTATTTAGGGTCCTTTTGGGTTTTAAAGTTTTTTTGAGTATTTTAACATTTTTAGGGGTTTTAAGGGTTTTTAGAGTTTTTAGTGGTTTGCTAGTGTTTTTATGGGGTTTTAGGTTTTTTATAGTTTTTAGTTGGTTTTGTGGATTTCAGGTGGTTTTCAAGGTTTTTATGTTTTTTTTTTCATTTTCATGGATTTTTAGGGTTTTTTAGTATTTTTATGGTTTTTAGGGTTTTTAGGGATTTTAGGGATTTTGGGGGGTTTTTTATTGTTTTTAGGGTTTTTAGGGTCTTTTGGGTTTATAGGGTTTTTGAGTTTTTTTGGATTTTTAATGTTTTTAGTGTTTTTTAACATTTTTAGGGGTTTTAATGGTTTTTCAGTGTTTTAGGGGTTTTTGTGGGTTTTATGGGTTTTTATATTTTCCTTGATTTTTTTAGGGTTTTTAGGATTTTTATTATTTTTTAGGTGTCTAGGGTTTTCTTAGTTTTTAGGGGTTTTAATGTTTTTAGATATTTTTTAACATTTTACTGGGTTTTAGGGGTTTTGTGGGTTTTTAGTGTTTTGTGGTTTGTATGGGTTTTACGGTTTTCATGGGTTTTTAGGTTTTTTACGTTTTCATAGATTTTTAAAAGTCTCTTAGGATTTTTATAGCTTTTATGGTTTTTAGTTATTTTGAGGGGGTTTTGGGTTTTCAGGGGTTTTTTTGAGTTTTTAAGATTTTTAATAGTTTCTACCATATTTAAGGGTTTAAATGGTTTTTAGGGTATTTTATGGTTTTTTAGGGTTTTAATGGAGTTTTCAAAGATTTTAGGGTATTTTTGGAATTTTAGGGCTTTTTTTTCAATTTTAAGGTTTTTAAGGTTTTTTTAGTGTTTTTAACGTTTTTTGGGGTTTTAAGGGTTTTTAGAGTTTTTAGTGGTTTTTAGGGTTTTTATTGTTTTTTAGGGTTTTTTATGGTTTTTAGGGGATTTTATGGTTTTCAGGGGATTTTTTTTTTACATTTTCATGGATTTTTAAGGGTTTCTTAATAATTTTAGGGGTTTCTTAGGATTTTTATGGTTTTTAGGGTTTTTATAGATTATATGGATTTTTAGGGTTTTTATGGATTTTCAAGGATTTTCAGGGGGTTTTAGGGTGTAGGTACTTTCAGGGTTTTATGGCCTTTTTGGGTGTTTAGGCTTTTTTTTTGTTTTTAGGGTTTTGAGATTTTTTAACGTTTTAGGGGTTTTTTGGGTCTTTAGTGTTTTTAGTGGTTTTGGGGGGTTTTATGGGTTTTAAAATTTTTTAGGGGTATTCAGGGTTTTTTTACATTTTGTTGGATTTTTAGGGTGTTTTAGGATTTTGATTATTTTTTGGGTTTTTAGGGTTTTTAAGGTTTTTTAGAGTTTTTAACGTTTAGGGTTTTTTAGAGTTTTTAGTGGTTTTTTTATGTTTTTATGGGTTTTAGGGTTTTTAATGTTTATAGTGGTTTTTTGGGTTTTTATGGGTTTTATTTTTTTTAATTATTTTAGGATTTTTTATATTTTCATGGATTTTTAGTGGGTTTTTTGGATTCTTATGGTTTTTTGGATTTTTAGGGTTTTTAGGGATTTTGATGGCCTTTAGATTTCGGTAGTTTTTATCGTTTTTAGCATTTTTGGGCCTTTTGGGTTTTTTGGGTTTTGTTTTAGTTTTTTAGGGATTTTAAGGTTTTGTAGAGTTTTTTAACATTTTTATGGTTTTCATTGGTTTTTATAGTTTTTATGGTTTTTTGAGGGTTTTAAGGGTTTTAGAGGTTTTCCAGGGTTTTTAGGGAATTTTACGTTTTCATTAATTTTTAGGGGTTTTGGGAATTTTAAGGGTTTTAGGGTTTTGTAGGGTTTTTAAGGATTTTTTGGGGTTTTAGGGTTTTTCAGGAGGGAGGGGTTTAGGGATTTTAGTGTTTATAGGGCTTTTGGATCTTTTTCGAGTTTTAGGGATTTTTTGAGTTTTTCAGGGATTTTATGTTTTTTATCATTTTTTAAAATTTTTAGGGGTTTTAGTGTTTTTAGTGGGTTTTTAAGGATTTTATGGGTTGTTTGGTTTTTTTACCATTTTTAGGGGTTTTATGGTTCTCCAGGATTTTTCAAGGTTTTTAGGAATTTTATGTTTTCAGGGATTTTTAAGGTATTTTAGGTTTTTTATCGTTTTTAGGTTTTTTAGGGATTTTGAGGGCTTTTGGGTTTTTTCAGGGTTTTAGGGGTTTTTAGGATCTTTAAGGGGTTTAAGGATTTTTTTGTTTTTTAGGTTTTTATGGTTTTTTAGAGTTTTTATCGTTTTTATGGGTGTTAAGGGTTTTTGAGAGTTTTTAGTCGGTTTTTTAGGTTTTATGGGTTTTTGAGGGTTTTATGGGGTTTTAGTGGGGTTCTAGGGATTTTGAGGGTTTTTAGGGTTTTTAATTCTTTTAGGGATTTTTTTGGTTTAAGGGTTTTATTTTGAGTTTTTAGGGTTTTTTAGAGTTTTTTAATGGTTCTTAATGTGTTTAGGGGTTTAATGAGTTTTTTGAGTTTTTAGTGGGTTTTAGGGTATTTATGGATTTTTAAGGGTTTATGGTTTTTAGAGGTGTTATGGTTTTTAAGATGCTTTCATGGTTTTTTACATTTTCTATCTTTTCATCGATTTTTATGGGTTCTTAGAATTTTTATGATTTTTAGGGTTTTAGGGTTTTAAGGTATTTTGAGGTATTTTTGGGTTTTAGGGGGTTTTTGGGTTTTTTTGGGAATTTCAGGGTTTTTAAGGTCTTTTGGGTCTTTTAGGGTTTTTTTTGAGTATTTTACAGTTTATAAGTTTTGTAGAGTTTTTTAACGTTTTTAGGGGTTTAAAAGTTTTTAGGGGGTTTTATCGGTTTCAGGAGTCTTTTAGTTTTTTTTACATTTCATGGACTTTTAGGGGGTTTTATAATTTTTTGGTGTTAAGGATTTTTTAGGGTTTTTAGGGATTTTGAGTGTTTTTTGGGTTTTTCATGGGTTTTAAGGGATTTTCATTGTTTTTAGGGTCTTTTGGGTTTTTTAGGGGTTTTTTGAGTTTTTAGGGGTTTTAAGGTTTTTTAGAGTTTTTTAAACATTTTTAGGGGTTTAAAGTGTCTTTAGTTTTTTAGTGATTTTTAGGGTATTTATGGGTTTTTTTATGTTTTTTGGGTGTTTTATGGGTTTCAACTATTTTTTAGGGTTTTTTACATTTTCATGGATTTTTAGAGGTTTTTAGGATTTTTATGGTTTTTTGGGTTTTTATGGTTTTAAGGATTTTGAGGGGTTTTGGGGGTTTTAAAGGTTGATAGGTTCTTTTTGGGGTTATACAGTTTTATTTATGTTTTTTATGTTTTAGAAGGTTTTCAGTGTTTTTTTGATATTTTTAAGGGTTATATGGTTTTTTAGAGTTTTAGTGGGTTTTGGGTTTTTATGGGGTTTTAGGGTTTTCTATGGTTTTGATGTGTTCTATGGTTTTCATGGGTTTTTCAAGGTTTTTAGGGGTTTTTGTTTTCATTGATTTTTTTTAAGATTTATATGGTTTTTATGGTTCTTAGGGTTTTAAGGATTTTTTTCTTCAGTTTTTAGGGTTTTTAAGGGTGTTTAGAGTTTTTTTATTTGGGGGGGGGGGGTTAAGGGATTTTAGAGTTTTTCTTGGTTTTAAAGGTTTTTTCTGAGTTTTTAGGCAAAGAAGGCTCGGTTCCAGGCTATTCCTGGCACCCCCCAAAATTTATTAAACAAAAAGACACAAACACTGCAGACAAGGGAGGGGAGGGGTCAAACGACCCACACCCAAAACCCCTTACGACCTCAGCCCGAGGGCCAAAAAAGAGAAAAAAAAAAGAAACAAAGCGCAAGACCAAAAAAGACACAGTGTCCAAAAGAAAATCACACACAGAGTAGATCAGTCAACATCGCCACCAAAATCCTCCAGCTCCACATCACGAAACCCCATGCCAACACCAAAGCCGCTGCCATCGTCAGCAAAGCTAAAATCTGATTCATCACCCTGGTCCATTGAGTCCCATCCAGGGTCAAAATCTTCTTGCATGCCAAGTCTGGACCACAGCTTCTCCATATCTTTTACCTGCTCAGCAGAAAAATAAGGCTTCTCTCGCTTATTCACCTTTAGATTCAGTTTGACAGCTCGTGAGGAGGCCCTAGTTGCCATTGGGCGTGGGAGGGCAGAGTAATCCCTCCTCCTTCTTCGTCTTGGTGGGGCAGAGGAGGTTCCTGCAGCAGACATCTTTGTTCCATTGCCACCATCACTAGCGACTGATGGTGCCTTGCCTTTCTTGCTTTCTGCCTCAAGAGTTTCGGCACCTCCGCTGATTTTTTTCTCCCTTGATGTGACCATAGCAGCATTTATCCGTTGATCAGCCTCAAAAAAACCTCTCCCCAAGCCTCCTTGCCTCATCTTCAAGAGGGAACCTTTCCCTTTAAACCCATACCATCTCATGGAGCTGCACACAAAATTCTTCAGCAGATGGAACACCATGAAGGATCATCGCCCTCTACAGGTCCATGGAAGGACCACCAGCATCACCAGCATATCGGAGCTGGTCACTAGGCAGGTCCTCAGCACTGCCGTCAGAGGGGCATGATAACCCGGGCCCCTTGCCAGGTCCCCCCACGCCAGGATACCCATGCAGGACCAGCGAGGCATCACGCCAATCTATATCCCCATCCAGTATGGGCTTTTCCTCAGCTGAGCATGAACTCCAGTCATCTCCAGACCTGGTTTTCTGATAAACAGCATCCTCCTTTTCATCATCTTCCACCCGCACCCCAACCATGGCAGGCTCATCTGAACCTGTAGCCTGAGAAACATTCACAGGAGCCTCATCCGTTAGAGCAGATCCACCAGCATTCTCATCAACCTTTAAGCCAGTTGTGTCATCCCATCCTAGATCCTTGCAGGAATTTTTCACATTTCCTGGCCAGACATCCATCACAATTGTCCTATCTATCTCAGTTTACTTCCTAATATCTTCACCAGACCCGTGAACACCTTCAGCAGAGCCATGAATTCCTCCCTTAGCAAGCATGAATTCATCCTCAACAGCGTTCCCTGAGACACCGGCGCTTGTTTCCAGACTCACCAAGAAGCCACCCGAATCCATCAGAGAGATTTCTAACCCATTACCAGCCAACATAGAAGACGAGCAGGGCACATCGGTATCCACGGAGTGGGAAACCTCCCCAATCATCTCCTTCAACTCCACCTGAGGGAGGCTGCTCCCACTAGAAGACAGAGATTCACCACCCCTAGAAGCGCCAGAACAAATTCCAGAATAGTCACTGTGCCCGAAGCTCCAGCACACAGAGCAGAAGACTGGCCATTGCTCGAAGATGACAGATTGTCTCCATCTGAGCTCCTCTCCCACAGCAATCCAGACAGAGTCCATAGGGGGTTTCGACGCATCAATTTCGAAAAAAGCCCTTGGAGCAACCGGATGACAGAGGGCCCTCGTCATACTATCCACACAGAGGAATCGCCCCACACAGAGGGCCCTCTTCCTTCTGAGTTTTTAGGGTTTTAAAAGTTTTTTGGGGTCTTTATGGTTTTCAGGGTTTTTTCAGTGTTTTTAGGGTTTTTTACATTTTCCTGGATTTTATGGGTTTTTTAGGATATTTATGATTTTTTGGGTTTTCTAGGGTTTTTTGGGATTTTGAGGGGTTTTATTGGTTTTTAGCTTTTTATGGGTTTTTAGGGTTTTTAGGGTCTTTTGGGGTTTTAGATTTTTAGAATTTTTTATAATTTTTAGGGTTTTTAGAGTTTTTTAACATTTTAGTTGTTTTAAGGGGTTTTAGAGTTTTTAGTGGGTTTTAGGGTTTTTATGGGTTTTTAGAGTTTTTTTGGTTTTCAGGGTTCTCTTAGGCTTGTTAAGGTTTTTTACATATTTATGGATTTTTATGGGTTTTTTAGGATTTTTATGGTTTTTAGGGTTTTTAGTGTTTTATGGATTTTGAGGGTTTTAGGGGTTTTTAGGGTTTTTCTAGGTTTTTAGGGACTTTTTGGGTTTTTAGGGTGTTTTTGAGCTTTCAGGGTTTTTATGGTTTTTAGGGATTTTATGATTTTAGGGGTTTTACGTGTTTTTAGGGTGTTTTTTTATGTTTTCATTGATTTTTAGGGGTTTCTTAGGATTTTTATGGGTTTTAGGTTTTAGGGATTTTGAGGGTTTTTAGGATTTTAAAGGTTTTGAGTGTTTTTATGGGTTTTGAGAGGTTTTAAAGTCTTTTTTGGGTTTTTAGGTTCTTCTTTGGGTTTTAGGGTTTTTTTTGAGTTTTTGGGGTTTTCTTGGTTTTTTTATATTTCTAATGTTTTTAGGGGTTTAAAGGGGTTTTAATTTTTTAGTGGTTTTTAGGGTTTTTATGGGTTTTTAGGCGTTTTTAGGGTTTTAGGGGTCTTTATGGTTTGTATTGGTTTTTAGGGTTTTTATTTTTTAGGTATTTTGTGGGGTTTTAGGGTTTTCCAGGGATTTGGGGGGTGTTTTTTTTTGGGTTTTAGGGTTTTTTAGTTTTTAAGGTTTCAATGGTTCTTAACATTTTTATGGGTTTAAAAGGTTTTTAGAGTTTTTAATGGGTTTTATGGTTTTATGGTTTTTATGGGTTCTTAAGGATTTTATGGTTTCAATGTGTTTTTAGGGACTTTAGGGTCTTTTACGTTTTCATGCATTTTAAGGGGTTTTTTTATGATTTTCATGGTTTTAGTGTTTTTAGTGATCTTGAGGGTTTTTGGGATTTTTAGGGTTTTAGTGGTTTTAGGGCTTCGTAGGGGTTTTAGGGTCCTTTTGTGGGTTTTATTGAATCTTTACGGATTTTAAGGTCTTTTAGGGTTTTTTTGTTTTCTGGGACATTATGGGATTATAGATTTTTTTAAAGGTTTTTATGGGTTTTTAGAGATTTTAAGGGGTTTCAGGGTTTTAATAGGTTTTTTAGAGTTTTAGGGTTTTTTAAGTTTTCGTTTATTTTTATCGGTTTTTAGGTTTTTTTGGTTTTTTAGGGGTTTTAGGGTTTTTTAGAGGTTTTATGGTTTTAAGGGATTTTTAGGGTTTTTACGGTCTTTTTGGGGTTTAGAGGTTTTTTTAAAAGTTTTTTAGTGTTTTTAAGGTGTTTATTGTATATAATGTTTTAGGGGTTGAAAGGGTTTTGGGGATTTTTATTGGTTTTTCGGGGTTTTATTTTTTTTAGGGTTTTCAAGGTTTCTATGGGTTTTTATGCCATCGAGGAGTTTTTCATGATTTTTATGGATTTTTACCTTTTCATTGGTTTTTAAGGTTTTTTGGGATTTTTATGGTTTTAAAAGGTTTTACGGTTTTAGGTATTTTGAGGGTTTTTAGAGTTTTGCAGGGTTTTTAGGCAAGGAAGATGTGGGGGTTAGGCTATTCCGGACCCTCCCCCCCCCCCCCAAATTTATTAGAAAAAAGACGCAGCAAACAAGAAAGGGGTGGGGTTAGTCAACCCACACCCAAAAACCAAAGACACCCCCACAAAACCCAAAAGTCCCAAAAACAACCAGAAGACACACAAAACCAGAAAAAGCAGAAAAATAGAAGCATCTCCACTATAATCTCCCAGCCAAACAGCAACCAACATCTCGCAACACCATTTTCATCAACCATCACCCCCTTGCCAAACATATCCACCACCAACATTACAGAACCACCAGCATCAAAGTCGTAAGTCTCACCTTCACCACCTCACAATGAAGCAGCAACCATCGTCAAACACCAGTATCTTTTCTCACACCCACCCCTAGGAACACATCTGGAACACCCAAAAGAAAGACAATATCCATCACCACTAAACAGTACCAAAATCCAGCATCCACACCGATTCACAACCAATCCAGCGACAACGCCAAAAAACACCATCTCCCACATTAGCCAACGCCACCACACCAGGCAGGTCCATATCCACCAGTACAGAACCACCACCAGTAGAAACAAGAAATACATCTTCCTTACATCTCAGCCAAGTATTGACCAACATTCCAACATATCGAACCCAGCAGCACAACCAGGGGAATAGAATCGCCAGCATCCAAGACAAGAGCCAATCCGCAGCCCAAACAAACCTTCCAACAACACCACAAATCATAGCCAACACGTAGCAACAACACAGAAGGCCACATTCCAAAATATCAAGGAAACCGGAACATAACCCGAGGTTATACCAACCTCAGTTGTGCCTCCTAAAGCCTCTGAGCATAACCGAAAGCCCCCATCACAGCATCGAAACCCATAGGCCAAAAACTCTAACCAAACTAAAGAATCCACCAAGATCCAAAATGAAAAAACCCCAAAAGTGCCTCCTACAACCTATGAGAAGAACCAGAATCCCCTATAACATTTCTGAGAACCATCCTCCCTATTCTGTCGCCAAACCAGAAAAGCCACCAACAATCACCTGGCCCCATATCGCTTCCAGGGAACATCATCTCATCGTGACTCCTCCCCAAATGGCTTGAATCAGAACAATGCAACAATCGATGCCGCCTGATGACCAGATAAAGCCTCGCCATCGAAATTGATTCTGGAGATTTGACCAAGGATGCCACTGAGGAAAAGGAGGCACCGCCATAAGAGAGACGATGCCCAAGGAAGAGCAAAAATAAGATCTTCAGAAGTTGAGCCATTTCGCCGCAAGATCCAGACCAGGTCGTTGTCGCCTTTTCCTGATAGGAACCGCCAAATCCCATCACTAACAGGCATCTGCCTTATCTCCAGCAAGCGCACCAGGGAAGAATACTATTCGAATAGAACTCCACCCACATCATAAGGCCTAAACAAGAATCCGCCGAAGAGGATTCCATGAGGAAACCCTGGAGGTCACCGCGTTGGGAGGCAGATCCCAAGAGAGAGTTGTAGCATCTTCTCTGTAGGGTTTTAAGGGGTTTTAGGGACTTTTTTAAGGGCGTTTTTGAGTTTTTTAGGGTTTTGGGGATTTTGAGGATTTTTAGAGTTTTTCTGGGTTTTTAGGGTTTTTCAGGGTTTTAGGAACTTTTTGGTTTTAAGGATTTTTTTATTATTTTAGGTTATTTATGATTTTTAGAGTTTAGTTAATGTTTTTAGTGGCATAAAGGGTTTTTAGAGTTTTTTTGGGTTTTTTAGGGTTTTTCAAGTTTTTTATGTTTTTGAGGGGGTTTTATAGGATTTTTAGGGTTTTTTATGTTTTCATGGATTTTAGGGGATTTTAGGATATTTATAGTTTTTAGGTTTTTCTAGGGTTTTAGGGATTTTTAGGGGTTTTAGGGGTTTTCATGGGGTTTTAAGGTTTTCTAGCATTTTTAATTTTTATGGGTTTTTGTTAGTTTTTAAGGGTTTTTAGGTTTTTAGAGTTTCTTAACATTTTTTTGGGGTTTTAAGGGTTTTTTGTGTTTTTAGTGGATTTTTAGATTTCTTATGGTTTTTAAGGGTTTTTGTGTTTTTAGGGGTTTTATGGTTTTCAGGGGGGTTTTAGGGTTTTTAAGGATTTTAAAGTTTTCATGGATTTTAGGGGTTCTTAGGATTTTTATGGGTTATAGTTTTTTTGGGTCTTTAGGTATTTTAAGGGGTTTTATGGGCTTTTAGGTGTTTTTAGGGTTTTAGGGTTTTTCTAGGTTTTTTGGGTCTTTTTGGGTTTTTAGTGCTTTTTGAGTTTTTAGGGGTTTTAATGTTTTTTATACTTTTGTAACGTTTCAAGGGGATTTAATGTTTTTTAGAGTTTTTATTGGTTTTTAGTGGTTTTTTGGGTTTTTTAATGTTTTTAGGGGTTTTATTGTTTTTAGTGATTTTCAGGGTTTTTAAGGTTTTTACGTTTTCGTGGATATTAGGGGTTTATTAGGATTTTTAGGGTTTTTAGGGTTGTTTATGATTTTTAAGGTTTTTATGTTTTTAGGAGTTTTTAGGGGTTTTAGGGTTTTTAGGGTATTTTGGGGTTTTAGGGGGGTTTTGAGTTTTTTAGAGTTTTAATGGTTTTTAGAGTTTTCTAATTTTTTTATGGGTTTTAAGGGTTTTTAGAGTTTTATAAATTTTAGTGGTTTTAGGGTTTTTATGGATTTTTATGGATTTTAAAGTTTTATGGGTTTTTATGGTTTTCAAGGGGTTTTCAGGGTTTTTAGGGGGGGTTTTCGAATTTTTATGCTTTTTAGGTTTTTTAAGGATTCTGAGAAGTTTTATGGTTTTTCGGGGTTTCTTTTGCAGGTTTTGGGTTATTTTTGAGTTTTTTAGGGTTTTATTGTTTTTTTTAACATTTTTAGGGGTTTTAAGTGTTTTTAGATATTTTAGTTATTTTTAGGGTTTTTAAATGTTTTTAGGGGTTAAATGGTTTTAAGGGAATTTTCAGGGTTTAAGGGGGTTTTACATTTTCATGGTTTTTTAGTTTTTTTGGATTTTAATGGTTTCTAGGGGTTTCTAGGGTTTTTAGGGATTTTGAGGGTTTTATGGTTTTTAGGGGTTCTAGGGTTTTTAGGGGTTTTCATAGTTTTATGCTCCTTTTGGAATATTAGGGTTTTTTTGATAATTTTAGGGTTTTCAATCTTTAGATTTTTTTAGAATTTTTAGGGGTTTTGAGGGTTTTAGTGTTTTTAGTTGTTATTACAGTTTTTAAGATTTTTAGTGGTTTTTAGGGGTTTCAAGATTTTTTCAGTGTTTTTAGTATTTTTTACGTTTTCATATATTTTTAGGGGGTTTAAGCATTTTTATGTTATTTAGGGTTTTTAGGTATTTTAGGGATTCTAAGGGGTTTTAGGGTTTTTAGTGGTTTTTAGGGGTTTTTGAGATTTTTTGGGATTTTCTAGGATAATAAGGGGTTTTAGGGTTTTAGGTATTTGGAGGGGTTTTATGGTCTTTTTGGGTTTTTAGAGTTTTTTTTTGAGTTTTTAGGGTTTGGATATTTTTTAACGTTTTTAGGGGTTTAAAGGGTTTTAATAGTTTTTAGTGGGTTTTTAGGTTTTTTTTGCGTTTTTATGGGTTTTTAAGGTTTTTAGGGGTTCTTATGGTTTTTATAGTCTTTTCAAGGTTTTTTACAGTTTGATGTATTTTTAGGGGTTTTTAGGATTTTGATTCTTTTTAGGGTTTTAGGGTTTTTAAGGTTATTAGAGTTTTTTCATATTTTAGGGGTTTTCAGAGTTTTTAGTGGTTTTTTAGGTTTTTATGGGTTTTAGGGTTTTTAATGTAATCAGTGGTTTTTGGGGTTTTTATGCGTTTTAGGGTTTTTAATGTTTTAAATTTTATTTGTATTTTCATGGATTTGTAGTGGATTTTTGGATCCTTATGGTTTTTAGGGTATTTAGGGGTTTTAGGGATTTTGAGGGTCTTTAGGGTTGTTTAGTGGTTTTTATGTTTTTTAGGGTTTTTAGAGTTTTAGGGTCTTTTTGGGTTTTTATGGTGTTGTATTAGTTTTTTTGGGTTTTTAAGGTTTTTTAGAGTTTTTTAACATTTTTAGGGTTTTCATGGGGTTTTATTATTTTTCTGGGGTTTTTATGGTATTTAGGGGTTTTTTTAAGGTTTTTAGGATTTTTTATGTTTTCATTAATTTTTTGGTGTTTTTAAGATGTTTATGGTTTTTATTGAATTTTAGGGTTTTTAGTGATTTTGACGGTTTTTAGGGGGGCTTAGGGTTTTTTTGGTTTTTAGGATCTTTTTTGGTTTTTAGGGTTTTTTGAGTTATTTAGGGTTTTAAAGGTTTTTTATAATTTTTTAACATTTTTATGTCTTAAATTGTTTTAAGAGTTTTTAGTGGTTTTAGGTTTATTATCGGTTTTTAGGATTTTTAAAGGTTTTTTGGGTTTGAGGGTTTTTTTGGGTTTTCAGGGATTTTTTTTATTTTCAAAATTTTTTAGGGGGTTTTATGATTTTTATGGTTTTTAGTGTTTTATGGATTTTGAGGGTTTTTAGCAGTTTTTAGGGGTTTTTAGGGTTTTAGGTTTTTTCGATTTTTTAAATTTTTAGGGGTTTTATGGGGTTTTAGAGTTTTAGTGGATTTTATGGGTTTTTAGGGTTTTTTTATTTTCAATGGGTTTTACGGGTTTTGAGGGTTGTTTACTTTTTCATTGATATTTAGGGGTTTTTTTGGATTTTTATGGTTTTTAGGGTTTTGGGGATTTTGAGGGTTTTAGGTATTTTAGTGGTTTTTTTGTATTTTTAGGGATTTTCAGGGTTTTACGGTCTTTTTTAGTTTTTAGGAGTTTTTTAGGGGTTTTAGGTTTTTTTTACATTTTTGTTGATTTTTAGGGATTTTTTAAGATTTTATGGGTTTTAGAGTTTTTAGGGATTTTTAGGGGTTTTAAGGAGTTCTAGGGGTTTTAACATTTTTAGGGTTTTTAGGGATTTTGGGGTCTTTTGTGTTTTTATGGGTTTTTTGAGTTTTTTTTGGTTTTAAGGTTTTTTAGAGTTTCTTAATGTTTTTAGGAGTTTTAAATGTCTCTAGAGTTTATGGTTTTTTATGGTTTTTATTATTCTTTATGTTCTTAAAGGTTTTTCGGGGCTTTTATGTTTTTGATGAATTTTCTAGGTTTTTAGGGTTTTTAGGACTTTTAGGGTTTTTAGGGTTTTTAGGGTTTTTAGGGATTTTGATGGATTTTTGGGTTTTTAGGGTTTTCATGGTTTTTAAGGTCTTTTGGGGGTTTTAGGTTTTTTAAGTTTTTTAGGGGATTTAAGGGTTTTTAGAGTTTTTAAATGTTTTTAGGGTTTCTAAGGTTTTTTAGAGTTTTTAGTGTTTTCTAGGGTTTTATGGGTTTTAGGGTTTTTAAGGTTTTTATGAGTTTTTATGGTTTTAAGGGGTTTTCTATTGTTTGTAGGGGTTTACATTTTTATGGATTTCTAGGCTGTTTTAGGATTTTTTTGGTTTTTAGGGGTTTTTAGGGTTTTAAGGGGTTTTTAATGTTTTTAAGGTTTTTTGGGGTTTTTAAGGTTTTTTGGGGGTTTTGTATTCTTTTTCGATTTTTTGGGGTTTTTTGAGTTTTTTTTTCAAGTTTTAAGGTTTTTTAGAATTTTTTTACGTTTTTAGGGTCTAAAAGGGTTTTTAGAGTTTTTATTAGTTTATTAGGGTGTTTATGGGGTTTTATGGTATTTAATAGTTTTTATGGTTTTCAGGGTCTTTTTGGCATTTTATGGGTTTTTATGCTTTCATTGATTTTTAGGGGTTTTTAGGATTATTTATACTTTTTAGGATATTTAGTGATTTTGAGGGGGTTTAGGGTTTTTAGTTGGTTTTAGGGTTTTTATGTTTTATAGGGTTTTTAGGGTATTTTTTGATTTTTAGGGTTTTTGAGTTTTTAGGGGTTTTAAGGATTTTTAGAGTTTTTAAACCTTTTTAGGGGTTTTAAGGGTTTTTTGATTATTTAGTGGTTTTTAGGTTTTCTACGGTGTTTTTAAATTTTTTGGGTTTTTTTATGGTTTTTGGGGGATTTTCAGGGTTTTTTGAGATTTTGAGGGGTTTTTTTTGGGGGGGGGGTTGTGTTTTTTGGGGGTTTTAGGATCTTTTTCGTTTTGGGGGATTTTTTAGTTTTTTAGGGTTTTTAAGGGTTTTATAGTTTTTTAATGTTTTTAGGGGTTTTAAGGGTTTTTAGTGTTTTTAGTGCTCTTTATGGGCTCTTAGGGGTTTTAAGCGTTTTAGGGGAATTTATGGTTTTTAGGGGCTTTTCAGGATTTTTAGGGTTTTTTAGTTTTTCATGGATTTTTCGGGATTTTTTTGGAATTCTATGTTTTTTAGGGTTTTTAAGGATTCTAAAGATTTTAAGGGTTTCTTTTGCAAGGAAAATATAATGATTATATGAAAGGAAAATGGAATTGGGTTACAAGAGGATCACCCAAAGGGTGAAACAGCATGTCCAAAGGCTAGCGGAGACAACAAACAAAGAAGCGAAACCCATTCCCAAGATAACATTCTTCACTCCACGATCTCTGTCCACATGCAAGCGATATAAACAATAAAGGACAACATCACTCCCCACCACCAAAAAAACAGTGCCACTAACCAACAAGCCCAAAGCAACTAGAGCACAACACAGTAACTCGCTCCAGACCAGCAACACTCCCCACCAAGCAACAACCCACTCTACTCCAACAACACCAATTAACAACACCCAGCGCGCCAGTAGAAACACCGCCTCAGAGTACCCCACAAGCTATCTCCCAATAATAAAATCCCCTACACCAACAACATCCATCACCTAGCACCCAACACCCAGCAACTCCAGACCCAACCCATCTCTCCGCACCAGCTCAAAATCCAATTCCCAGCACCCCGCAACAAGTTCCCAGCACCCAGTACCATGTACAACTCTCAACACCCCCAGCTCCCAGTACATCTCCCAGCACTCAACACCCAGAACATCTCTCAGTAGCCACGAAAGCTTTCAACAACCTGCTTCATGTCCCAGTATAGTTCCCAGCAGCCACACCGTCAAGAAGTCGCCCGCTCCACTCCAACAACACCAGTCAACAACACCCATCACACCAGAAACAACTCCTCCTTAGAGCACCCCAGAGCCAGCTCCCAGCTAACTATAGTCCCTACACCAATAACATCCATCCAGAACCCATCACCTATCGCAACTCCCTGCAACCCATCTCCCATCACATCACCAACAGCCACAAAAGCTTTCAATAACCTGCATTATCTCCCAATACAGCTCCTAAAAGCCACTCCATCGAGTAGCAGCCTTCTCCACTCCAACAACACCATTCAACAACACCACCTCAGATCACCCCACAAGCCATATTCTAGCTAAAAATATCCCCTACACCAATAACATCCAACTGGCACCCAACACCCAACACAACCCCCAACACCCCAACTTTACCAGCCCCAACAAAACTCCCAGACAAAACCCATCAACCTCAACAACATCCAGCTCCTTACATCATCACCCAGAACCTCAAAAAATCACCCAATAGCCACAACATAACCCAACACCCCTACACCCTAAAATCCATCAAGCTCCAATAGTAGAATCTACAGCCCTCACACCCTACTCAAAAAACTCCAGCCTCCCACCAACAATAAAAAACATACCTAATAATAAACCTTCCACCAACAACATCTCGAAATAGCTAAGCTAACACAATCCCACCTCAAGCAACGATGAATCAAAGAGACCAACAATAGTCTTCACAAAAAAGGATCGACCGTCACCCAAGGATCTCTCAACAAGCCAACCCACCATGGTTAAGGAAAAATAAGAGGATGAAGATGGTCATCCAAGCCATGCTAACACCGCTCAATAGAAGAATCAGCCTCCCATCATTGAATAGAATCCAACGAGGAACCACAACACCCAATCGTCCATAAAAAACCTGATACCAACAACCAAAAAACCATCTATCACTTCCACAGACCGACAATCCAATAATCAGATAACGAATATAAGTATCTCTGTTTAAAATATAAGAGCACCGATAAAAATAGATCTTTGAAAAATAATGGAGACCAATAAAGTATCTATGATGACACATGACAACTGATCAACCCATCATCGAGCAGAGCCTATGGGCATCATAAGAGCCTCCGACCATGAGAAGAAACTATTGCGTGATCGGCCGATTCTCCCTCAACAAGCAAACTGGTGAAACCAAAATATTTTATGAACATCAATGAGGATGAAGGAAGCTGAACCTCACATAACTGAGAAGAATCCAATGAGCACCACAACCCAAAACTCGACAATGATTCAATGACCTCTTTTGTTCTCTAGAGCGACGCCTATCGAATACAACATCTCGACTGGAGCTGCGCCATCGGCCAACGAGTCCACAACTGAAAAGAAAACCACTAATCGTGAAACCCAGGAAATAAAACCCCAGTCCCAAAAAAATTATTGACTAAATAAAATAATCCTCTGTCCAAGTGCGAGAAGATCGACGAACCGATGTACAACCTGATAGTGTCCTGAAAACAATGCCCCACGCGACCTGCCACCAACAACCACCAAGAAACCCAAGACCAAAAAATTGACACCATGGGTCTGGAAACTAGAAATAAAGCCCATGAAACCACCAAACTGAGTGATAGAAGACAGTAAAACATTTTTTTATGACAAAGGAAAATCAGGCGAAACAGACTTCCCCTCGCCGAACAGATTCCAAAAAGCCAACTCCCATCAAACAAGAAACCCGAGACCAAAAAATCAAACCCTACCACAACAAGGCATAGGAAAGTGAAACCCCTGAAAGAGGGATAAATTCCCACTCATTTGGTGATGGTGAAAGAACCAAAACACCATGATAACTTCGTTCTAAAACACAGCAGAGAACCACCGTGAACATGGGGCTCCGAAGATCTTAAATAGTTTAATTTGGAACCACAATATTTTGATGGTTTTTCATTGGTTTTTAGGTTTTCCCTATATTTTTAGGGACCTTTTGGGTTTTTAGGGTCTTTTTGGGTTTTTATGGGTTTTTAAGGTTTTTAGGGGGTTTATGGGTTTTAGTTATTTTTTATGGATTTTAGGGTTTTTTACATTTTCATGGATTTTTAGGGGTTTCTTAGGATTTTATGGTTTTTATGGGTTTTAGGAATTTTTAATATTTTAGGATTTTTTAGTGGTTTTTAGGGTTTTTAGGGGGGGTTTAGGGGTTTTAGGGGTTTTTTTGGGTTTTTAGGGGTTTTAAGGATTTTTAGAGTTTTTAGTGGTTTTTAGGGTTTTTAGGGTTTTTAAGGTTTTTAGGGGTTCTATGGTTTTTCAGGGTTTTCCGGGATTTTTACATTTTCATGGATTTTTAGGAGTTTTTTTATGATTTTTATGGTTTTTATGGTTTTTACGGGTTTTTGGGATTTTGAGGGTTTTTCGGGTTTTTCAATAAGTTTTAGGGTATTTTGGGGGTTTTAGGTTTTTTGGAGTTTTTTAGATTTTTTGAGGTTTTTTAGAGTTTTTTAACATTTTCTGGGGTTTTGAGAGGTTTTAGAATTTTTAGTGGGTTTTAGGGTTTTTATGGGGTTTTAGGGATTTTATGGGTTTTTATGGTTTTAAAGGTTTTTTACATTTTCATGGGTTTTTAGGGGTCTTTTAGGATTTTTATGGTTTTTATAGTTTTTATGTATTTTGAGGGCTTTTAGGGGGGTTTAGGGTTTTTAGTGTTTTTCAGGGATTTTTTATTTCTTTGGGTGTTTTCATTTTTTATGGGATTTAAGGTTTTTATATAGTTTTTTTACATTTTTAGGGGTTTTAAGTGTTTTTATAGATTTTAGTGTGTTTTTATGGGGTTTTAGGTTTTTTTTTGTTTTTAGGGGGTTTTCAGGTCTTTTAGGGTTTTTTATATTACATGGATTTTAGTAGTTTTTTAGGACTTAGGATTTTTAGGGGTTTTTAGGGATTTTATGGGTTATTAGGGGTTTTCTAGAGTTTTTTTTGGGGTTTTTAGGGTTTTTAGGGTCTTTTGTGGTTTTTAGTGTTTTTTTGAGTTTTTAGTGTTTTTAAGGGGTTTTCGATTTTTTTAAAGTTTTGAATGGATTTTATAATTTTTAGTGTGTTTTTAGGATTTTTAGGGGTTTTAGGGGTTTTATGTTCTTTAGGGGGTTTTCAGGGTTTTTAGGATTTTTTTTACGTTTTCATGGATTTTAGTGGTTTTTTAAGATTTTTATGCATTTTTTATGGTTGTTAAGTTTTTTATGGGTTTTAGGGTTTTTAGGGTTACTAAGGATTTTAGGAACGTTTTTGATTTTTTTGGGTTTTTTGAGTATATGGTTTTTATGGTTTTCAGGTTTTTAGGAATTTTGACAGTTTTTAGTGTTTTTCATAGATTTTTTGGGTTTTTATGGTCTTTTGGGGTTTTTTGTGTTTTATTTACTTTTTATGGTTTTCAATGATTTTTTTACTTTTTAAATTTTTTTGGTGGTTTTAAGGACCATTAGAGTTTTTAGATATTTTTTTTGGGGTTTTACAGGTTTTTAAATATTTTTAGGGATTTTATTGTTTTCAAGGGATTTTTTGGGTTTTTAGGATTTTTATTATTTTCATATATTGTTAGGGTTTTTAACGTTTTTTATGATTTTTAGGGGTTTTAGGTTTTTAAGGAATTTGAGGGGTTTTAGGGTTTTTCAGGGGTTTTTAGTTTTTAGTGTTTTTTAGAGTTTTTAGGGTTTTTCGGTTGTTAGGTTTTTTTGAGTTTTTTAGGGTTTAAAAGGTTTTTTAGAGTTTTTTTTAAACATTTTTAGGGGTTTTAGGTGTTTTTATAGTTTCATTGGGTTTTAGTTTTTTTAATGTTTTTAGGGTTTTTGATGGTTTTTAGTGTTTTTTCAGGGTTTTTAGGGTTTTTTTTAGGTTTTCAGTGATTTTTTGGGGTTTTTTAATATTTTATGGTTTTTATGGTTTCTTAGGGTTTTATGGATTTTGAGGGGTTTTAGGGTTTTCAAGGGTTTTTTTGGGTTTAAGGGTTTTTTTTGAGTTTTTTATGGGTTTAAATGTTTTTAAGAGTTTTTTAATGTTTTAAGGGGTTTTAAGGGTTTTTAGAGTTTTTAGTGATCTTTGGGTTTTTATTGGTTTTTAGGTTTTTTAAGGTTTTTAGGGTTTTTTTTCTGGTTTTCAAGGGATTTTCTGGGTTTTCAGAGTTTTTTACATTTTCATGTATTTTTTGGGGTTTTTAGGATTTTTACAGTTTTATTGTTTTTAGGGGTTTAAGGGTGTTTTTTGGGGGTTTTAGGGTTTTTATGGGGTTTTAAAGGGTTTTAGAGATTTTTATGGTTTTTGTGGGGTTTTCAGGGTTTTTTGGGTTTTTTACGTTTTCAAGGATTTGTAGGGGGTTTTAGGTTTTTTTGTTTTTAGGGTTTTTATGAATTTTGAGGGTTTTTGGGGGTTTTCATGTGTTTTTAGGTTTTTTAGGGGTTTTAAGGTTTTTTAGGGTCTTTTGGGTTTTTAGGGGTTTTTTTATGTTTTTTACATTTTTTAATGTTTTTAGGAGTTTTAAGGGTTTTTAGAGTTTTTATTGGTTTTGTGGTTTTTATGGGTTTTTAGGGTTTTTATGGTTTTTAGGGGTTTTTATGGTTTTTATTAGTTATTTAGGTTTTTTATGGTTTTTTACATTTTCATTGATTTTTAGGGGTTTTTTAATATTTTTATGGTTTTTAGGGTTTTTAGGGATTTTTTGGATTTCGAGGGTTTTTATGGGTTTTCAAGGGTTTTTAGGGGGTTTAAGGGTTTTTATGGTCTTTTCGGTTTTCAGGGCTTTTCTTGATTTTTTTAGTGTATTTAAGGTTTCTTATGGGTTTAAAGGGTGTTTAGATTTTATAATGTTTTAGGGGTTTAAGGATTTATATAGTTTTTAGGGGGTTTTAGGGTTTTTATTGGTTTTTAGGTTTTTTTAATGTTTTTTAGGTTTTTATGGTTTTTAGGGTTCTTTAAGGGTTTTTAGGGTTTTTTACATTTTCATGGATTTTAGGGGTTTTTTAGGCTTTTTATGGTTTTTAGGGTTTGATAATTTTAGGGATTTGGAGGGTTTTCTAGGGGTTTTAGGGTTTTTCAGGGTTTTAGGGTTTTTTGTGGGTTTTTTGGATTTTTAGATTTTTTTTCGGTTTAAAAGGGATTTTTCATTTTTTCAACATTTTTTGTGGTTTAAAGGGTTTTTAGAGTTTTTAGTGGTTTTAGGAGTTTTATGGTTTTTTATGGGTTTTTGACGTTTTTAGGGGGTTTATGGTTTTAAGAGGGTTTTCATTATTTTCAGGGTTTTTTATGTTCTCATGGATTTTTGGGCATTTTTTAGGTTTTTGATTATTTTTAGGGTTTTTAAAGGTTTTTAGGGTTTTTAGGGTTTTTAGTTTTTCTAAGGTTCTTTAGAGTCTTTTAACATTTTGGGGGGTTTTGAGGGTATTTAGAGTTTTTATTGGGGTTTTGGGTTTTATGGGATTTTAGGGTTTTAAGGTTTGTAGGGTTATCGGGGGTTTTTGAATATTTTTTAGGGGTTTTTATCTTTTCATGGATTTTTGTGGGGTTTTTTAGGTTTTTATGGTTTTTAGGGTTTTTATGTATTTTGAGGGGTTTTGAGGTTTTTCATGGGTTTTTAGGGGTTTTAGGGGTATTTTGAGTTTTTTTGGGTTTTAAGGTTTTTTTATATTTTTTAACGTTTTTAGGGGTTTTGAGGGGTTTTTAGAGTTTTTACTCAGGTTTTAAGGATTTTATGGGGTTTTATGGTTTTTTATGGTTTGGGGGGTTTATGGTTGTTAGTGGCTTTTTAGTTTTATTAGGGTTTTTTAGGTTTTCATTGATTTTTTGGATTTTTTAGGTTTTTTATGGATTTTAGGTGTTTTTAGGGGTTTTAGGGGTTTTAGGGGTTTGGGTTTTTCAAGGGTTTTAAGGTCTTTTTCAGTTTTTAGGGTTTTTTTAGTTTTTTTGGGGGTTTAAATGTTATTTATATTTTTTTAACATTTTTAGGGGTTTTAGTGGTTTTTAAGGTTTTTAGTGCGTTTTTTGGGTTTTTATGGGTTTTTAGGGATTTTTATGGTTTTTAGGGGTTTTTCAGGGCTTTTAGGGGTTTTCACGTTTTCATGGATTTTTATAGGGTTTTAAGGTTTTTCAGGTTTTCAAAAAAAAATTGAGGGATTTTAGGAGTTTTCGAGGGTTTTTAGGGTTTTTAGGAATTTTAGCGTTTTAGGGTCTTTTGGGTTATAGGGGTTTTTTTGTGTTTTTTTGTGGTTTTAAGGTTTTTAAATGTTTTTAGGGATTTTAATGGTTTTTAGTGCTTTTGGTGGGTTTTTAGTTTTTTTTGGGTTTTCGGGGGTTTTAAATGTTTTTTTTTGGGGGGTTATGGTTTTTAGGAGGTTTTCAAGGTTTCTATGCTTTTTAGGATTTTTAGGCTTTTTAGGGACTTGAGTGTTTTAGGGTTTTTCTAGTGTTGTTAGGGTTTTTAGGGGTTTTCAGTATTTTTAGGGTCTTTTGGGTTTTTAGAGATTTTTTGGAGGGTTTTATTGTTTTTTAGAGTTTTTAAACATTTGTTTACAAGGAAAATATAAGGTATATATAGATGAAAGATGAATTACAAAAGACTCACCCAGGGGTGAAACCAAGTTGTCCCAAAACACTAGGATCAGGAACAGGCAAGCAACAAGTGGAGAAAACCGAAGGACAAGAAATCCAAGAAATGACATGCCCAAAATAGCAAAAAGCTGGCAACCCAATAGATGGAGATCCATCACCACCAATACCACACAATCTAGAGTGAACAAAGTGAGCCCAATGAGTAGCGCACAAGCCCAGCTGTCAGGAAGCCAGCACCACCACCAAGAGCACATGAGTCGAGCCGACAGGAAGCCAACACCCCCACAAAGCACGCGTGCTGACAGAAAAACACAAGTCCAGTAACATTCAAGCCCATGAGAAGACAACAACAACGAATGCCAAAATGTTGCACACCGAGAGGCTAGAAAGGCCTCGAGATAAGCATCACACAACACATGAAATATAGAAATCAAGGAGGCATATCAAGAAGGCCCACCCAGCAGGGAAGATACAACATGGAACCAGAGCAACCAGCCCACCCACCCACCCCAAACGCACGCACGCATGCCACCTAAACACATGAATGAACCCACACATGCACACACACACACACACCTACACACGCATGCATGCACGCACGCACACACCACCACCAGACATCGATGCCCATCCAGCTACACCCCAACACACCCAGCACTGCTAGAGAAGCCAGGATAGTGAGTTCAAGACAATCCTATTTGATTTATTCCGCTATGGTATCCCTCACCTACACCCAAGCCGCAACACCAAACAACTACACCTCTGAAATTTAAACCAAATAGTAAGGCCTTAACTCCCAAATGCAACCCAACTGAATGCACAACCCCCTCATCCAACTGCCCTTAACCCAACAACCATCCACACTAATTCCCAACCTGCTACAATGAAACACCCATCATGCGAAGTAAGGCTTCCCCATCATGTACAGATACAAACAACCCCTACACCCCACCAGTAAGCCACTGACCATCAAAAAAACTAACCAATAGAAAATCCCCAAAACCATTGAGCCAACCAAAAAACCCCCAGTTACTAGCCAACAAGTAGGAATCCATGAACAAAGAAGCACCAAGGCACTTGCACCATTTGAAAAGACACCAAGAAACCCCTATACAGCTGAAACTACACCTAAAAAAACATGTGGATCCAATTAGAAGATCTTCATCACACCAAGAAACATCTTCTCTAATAAATAGTAGCCTTGAAGTCCAAACAACCCCCCCAATCAGTACGAGCATCCACCCGCCAATGCAGCAACCCCTGAACCAAAAGACATAGCAATGCAAGCCCTTGAACATCCATGGACAACAACCAAGAAGCCTCAACCCAGCAAATAAACCCCTACACCAAACATCAACAGCAGCCACAAAACCATAAACCACCAGCACTCATGCCCATCCACCCCTACTCCAAGACAAAACAATAGTAGAAAAGGATGTCGACAATCCTATCAGCAACCAATAGAGCCATAAAACCATCCAAAACCCAAACAACAAACTATACAATCCCCCAACCTCCAACCCTCCAACAAGAGACAAAAAGAACAAAAACCAAACAACAAACTTCCCAAAACCAGCAAAGAAGCACCAAGGCCCCACTGTAACCCACTTCTCCACCTGCCAAGACTCATCAAGCCACCATGCCCAAGCACCAAACAAAGGCATGAACCAGCCAACATGTATCCTAGATTCTATAGCACCACACACCCACCCCTACAGCCAGGCCTAAGGTAACAACAACCAACACCACTGCCACCAAGCACCAGCAAGCAGTGACCAACTAGAAACCAGCAAACCCACACCATGATGACCAGCACTCTTCCAAAGAGACAACCCATTGTAAATCACCCAACCAGTTGTATAATACAACCAACAAAACAACCACAACACCATCGCACAACCCAACCAATCCCCTAAAACTAACCAACCAAACTGAGACCAAGAAACAAAACAACCTTAGGAACCTTAACCTAGAAACCATTAGAAAACCACCTGAGATAAAGAAAACCAAACATCCAGAATAAAAGAATAAGGAAATTTCCAATTACTAATAAGCATATTATTAGCCATATTATTAGGAAAATATTTTCAAGAAGAAATCATGGAATGAATGAAAAGATCAAACTTGTATAAAAGGTAACTACCACTATGAAAGGGAGATCCATGCAGTTGTGAATTATGCTCCTTCCAAATGAGGTACACCAATGTAGACACCCCACGTTTCCCCAAAACAATGAATGAGAAATCACGATAAAATAATCAAAAACACAAATAAATTGATTTATTTACTTTTTTATGTTTTTAAGGGTTTTTAGAGTTTTTAGTGGGTTTTAGGGTTTTTATGGGTTTTTTTTGGGTTTTTAAGGTTTTAGGGGTTTTTATGGTCTTTATGTGTTTTTCAGGGTTCTTAGGTTTTTTTCTGTTTTCATGGATTCTAAGGTGGGTTTTTTGTATTTTTATGATTTTTAGGGATTTCGATGGTTTTCATGGATTTTAATGTGTTTTAGGGTTTTTAGGGATTTTTAGGGTCTTTTGGGTTTTTTTTATTTTTTTTAGCTTTTTAGAGTTTTTTAACATTTTTAGGGGTTTTAAGGTATTTTAGAGTTTTTAGTGGGTTTTTAGTGTTTTATGGGTATTTGGGGGTTTTAAGGTTTTTAGGGGTTTTTAGGGTATTTTACCTTTTCATTAATTTTAAGCGGTTTTTTGGGATTTTGAGGGTTTTAAAGGTTTTCAAGGGTTTTTATGGATTTTCAAGGCTTTTAGGGACTTTTTGGGTATTTATATTTTTTTTAGTTTTTAGGGGTTAAAAGGGTTTTTAGAGTTTTTAGTGTGTTTTTAGAACTTTTAGGGGTATTTTGGGTTATTTAAGGTTTTTAGGGTTGTTTTGTTTTTAGTGGTTTTTAAGGGTTTTTAGGGGTTTTTATGTTTTCATGGATTTTAAGGGGTTTTTTAGGTTTTTATGGTTTTTAGGGTTTTCTAGGGCTTTAGGGATTTCGAGGGCTTTTTGGGTTTTTCAGGGGTTTTGAAGGGTTTTAGGTTTTTTCAAGGTTTTACGGCCCTTTTGGGGATTTAGGGTTTTTTTGAGTTTTTAGGGGTTTTAAGGGTTTTTAGAGTTTTTTAACATTTTTAGGTGTTTTAAGTGGTTTTAGTGACTTCAGTGGTTTTTAGGGGTTTTATTGGTTTTTAGGGTTTTTTAAGTTTTTTAGGAGTGTTTGTGGTTTTCAAAGGTTTTTAGGGTTTTTATGGTCTTTTATTTTTTCATGGATTTTTAGGGTTTTTGAGGAGTATTCAAGTGTTTTAAGGGGTTTTAGGGGTTTTCAGGGTTTTCACAGTCTTTCTGGGTTTAAGTGTTTTTTTTGAGTTTTTTAGGGTTTTTAAGGTTTTTTATAGTTTTTTAACATTTCAATTGGTTTTAAGGGTTTTTAGAGATTTTAGTAGTTTTTAGGGTTTTTATGGGGTGTTTGGGTTTTTATGGTTTTTAGATATTTTTACAGATTTCATGGGTTTTTCAGGGTTTTTAAGATTTTAATGTTGTCATGGATTTTGAGGCTTTATAGAGTTTTTCTGATGTTTTTTGGGTTTTTTGGGTCTTTTTGGTATTTTAGGGGGTTTTTTAGTATTTTAGTGTTTTTAAGATTTTTAGAGTTTTTTAATGTTTTTAGGGGTTTTAATAGTTTTAAGAGTTTTTAGTGGTTTTAGGGTTTTAAGGTTTAAAGGATTTTAGAGGTTTTATAGTTTTCAAGGGGTTTTTAGTGTTTTTTATGTTTTCATGGATTTTTAGGGGGTTTAGGATTTTTATGGTTTTTAGGGGTTTTTAGGGGTTTCAGGGTCTTTTGGGTCTTAGGTTTTTTTGTACTTTTAGGGTTTTTAGGTTCTTTTGGGGGTTTTAGGGTTTTTTTGAGTTTTTTAGTGTTTTAAGGTTTTTTTATAGTTTTTTATTGTTTTTAGGTGTTTTAAGGGTTTTTAGTGGTTTTAGTGGTTTTAGGGTATTATGGGGTTTTAGGTGTTTTTATGGTTTTTAGGGGTTTTCAGGGGGTTTTCAGGGTTTTTAAGGTTTTTATGTTTTTATGGATTTTTAGGGGTTTTAGGATTTTTATGGTTTTTTGGGAATTTTAGGGTTTTTATATATTTTGAAGTTTTTTATGGTTTTTTGGGTTTTTTCGGGTTTTTAGGATTTTTCAAGATTTTTAGGGTCTTTTTGGGTTTTTAGGGTTTTTTGAGTTTTTAGTGTTTTTAGGTTTTTTGTAGTTTTTTAACATTTCTTGTATTTTTATATTTTTTAGTTTTTTTAGGATTTTATGGGTATTTATGTTTTTTTATGTTTTTAAGGGTTTTTATGATTTTTGGAGATTTTTCAAGGTATTTTAGTGGTTTTAGTGTTTTTTTGGGTTTTTAGAAGTTTTTTCAGTGTTCTTGTTGTTTTAAGGGTTTTTATATTTTTTTAACATTATTAGGGGCTTTAAGGGTTTTATATTTTTAGTGGTTTTTAGGTTTTTTGTGGGTTTTTAGGGTTTTCATGGGTTTTTATGGATTTTAGGGGGTTTTCAATGTTTTTAGGGATTTTACATTTTCATTTATTTATACAGGCTTTTATGATTTTTAGGATTTTTAGGGTTTTTCTAATTTTTTGGGACTTTGAGGGGTTTTAGGGTTTCTTAGGAGTTTTTAGGGCTTTTAGGGGTTTTTAGAGTTTTTTGGGTCTTTTGGATTTTTAGGGTTTTTAGGGTTTTTTAGGGTTTTTTAGGGTTTTTAATTTTTTTGGAGTTCCTTAACTTTTTTAGTTATTTAAATAGTTTTTAGAGATTTTAGTGGTTTTCTAGGGTTTTATGGGTTTTTAGTGGGTTTTAAGGTTTTTAGGGCAAGGAAGATGCAAGGGTCGGGCTATTCCCGACCCCCCCAAATTTATTAGCAAGAAAAAAAGGAGACACAACAGACAAAGGAGGGGAGGGGTCAAACAACCCACACCCAAAAATCCCTTACAACCCACACCAAAAAAGAAAATAAAGAAAGAAAATGACTCAAAAATAGACACAACAGCGGCATTATCATGTCACATCCAGCCAGAACCAGCATCCAGCTGCACCACATCCAATCATCCCAGAAACACAGCAGCAACAACACATCCAAACCAACCAGCCCCAACAACCAATAATTCCAAATCCGACATCACAGCCAAACATATCCAGCAGCATCAAACCACAGCAGAAGAACCACAACCAAACACATCCATCATCACCTTCCAACAAATAGCAACCAATAACAAGCAGCACAACAGCAAACTCATCTGCAGCAGCAGCAAAAACCAAACAACCACAAATCATCCAGCATTCACCAGCAACCAGCAAATCACAACCAACCAATGAACCACATCTAATCTCACAAGGTCCAGCACCCAGTACCTTGTCACCAAGAACGTCCCTCTCTAGCATCATAGAACCAACAACATCAACAGAACAAGATTCAGCGCCACCCAACAGAACCGATAGCCAGCATCCACATCGAAACCAAAACAGCAGCCAAAACGTAGCACCTAACCTGCCCTCAAATAGCAGCTTGGGGGGAAACTAGCAACTCGAGAGACAACCAAAATTCAGCAGAAACAACAACTCAATACCAAGCCATCCACCGGTCAAGAACACGCAGACCATCAAATCAAAGCGAACACAACACAGTGTGACCATACCTTTGTCAGCATTAAGATCCAAGAACAAGAAAGTAGAACTAGAAGATAAAACCTTCATCCTCACCCTATTCATCCACCATGACCCTTCGAGAGGCCAGAGAAGCCAGCGAGACCCTCCTCGAGTCCAAAGAAGCAGCGCATAACTGAGTGCGGAGCCATAAACGCCAGCGCAATGAAGACATAAAGCCTGTCGAACTCGCTTTTCACCAAGGCGAAACCAGAACTCCCCCCGACAAAACTGCCAGAGCGTCTTGCCGCAACAAGGATCCATCGGGCCGAGCACACCTCCGTCCATGCGATGAAGCATCCATCACGCCTGCGTTGACTTCATCATCAACCTCTTTGACTTTGTCCAGATCACTGGAAAGGCATCACCACTGCCGCCAAGGAGCATAGAATCCAGATCTAGCAAAGCCGATCCAAATCAAATCAAAATCCAGACCAAGCTATCATCGCCACAACCTGAAACAACCCACCAGATCTCAGCATAATCAACCATCTGCCTCGAAAACCACCATCGCGCCAGGGGAGAACGCCTCTCTAATACCGAACCATCTGCATCACAAAGCCTAAAGAGGGGGAGATCAACGGAACCGCTGAAGAGGATTCCAAGATGGAACCCTAGAGATCACCGTGTCGAGAGAAACCCGGGAGAGAGTGGCGACATCTTCAAAAGTCTTAAGGTTTTTAGGGGTTTTATTATTTTTAGCGGTTTTTGGGTTTTTATGGTTTTTTATGTTTTCATGGAATTTTTGGGGGTTTTTTATGATTTTTTTTGGTTTTTCAGTTTTATTAGGGAATTTAGGGATTTTGAGCGGTTTTATAAATTTTCAGGGGTTTCTTTGGTTTTTAGGGTTTTTCGGGGGTTTTACGATCTTTTTGGGTTTTAGGGATTTTTTTGAGTTGTTTAGGGTTTAAAAAGTTTTTTAGAATTGTTTAGGGTTTTAAAAAGTTTTTTAGAATTTTTTAACATTTTTAGGGGTTTTAGAGGTTTTTAGAGTTTTTTGTGGGTTTTATGGTTTTTATTGGTTTTTATGGTTATTTCATGTTTTTAGGGATTTTGAGTTTCTAGGGGTTTTTTGAGTTTTTTTGGATTTTTAAGGTTTTTTAGAGTTTTTTTACATTTCTTAGGGTTTTGAGTGTTTTAAAGTTTTTAGTTTTTTAATGGTTTTTTATGATTTTTTACTGTTTTTATGGGTTTTTATGGTTTTCAAGGGTTTTTTTGGGGTTTTAGGGTTTTTTACTTTTTCATGGAATTTTATGGGGTTTTTAGGATTTTTATGGTTTTTATGGTTTTTGAGAGTTTTTGGTGTTTTTTGGGGTATTATGGTTTTTAAGGGGTTTAGGGTCTTATTGGGTATTTAGTGTTATTTTTGAGTTTTTTGTGGTTTAATGGTTTTCTAAAGTTCTTTAATGTTTTTTGAGGGTTTAAGTTTTTTAGCATTTTTAATGAGTTTTTAGGGTTTTTAGGGATTTTTATGCTTTTTAAAGGTTTTTAGGGTTTTTTACATTTTCATGGATTTTTATATTTCTTTTTGGATTTATATAGTTTTTAGGGTTTTTAGGGATTTTGATTTTTGGCGGCGTTTGGGGGTTTTTAGGGTGTTTTGGGGTTATTAGGGTTTTTTGAGTTTGTTAGGGTTTTTAAGGTTTTTTATAGTTTTTTTAACATTTTTAGGTGTTTTAAGGGTTTTTAGGTGTTTTAAGGGTTTTTAGAGATTTTGGTGTTTTTTTGGGTTTTTGTGGGCTTTTAGGGTTTTTTGGGGGTTTTAGGGGTTTTTATGGTTTTTAGAGTGTTTTAGGGTTTTTTATGTTTGCATAGATTATTAGGGTTTTTATATTTTTTAGGGATTTTAGTGATTTTTAGTTTTTTAGGGATTTTCAGTGGTTTTTATGGTTTTTATGATTTTTCATGGTTTTGGGGGTCTTTTTGTGTTTCAAGGGTTTTTTTTAGTTTTTTGGGTTTTTATAGTTCTTTAGAGTTTTTAAACATTTTTATGGGTTTTAGTGTTTTTTGTGGGGTTTCAGGGTTTTTATTTGTTTTAGGGGTTTTAAAGGTTCTGGGGGGTTTTATGGATTTTAAGGGAATTTAGAGTTTTTTAACGTTTTAGGGGTTTCAGATTTCAGGGTTTTTCATGGTTTTTAGGGTTTTTTACGTCTTCATAGATTTTTAAGGGTTTTTTAGGTTTTTTAGGTTTTTTATGGTTTTTAGGGGTTTTATAGATTTTAGGGATTTTGAGGGTTTTTAGAGGTTTTTAGTTGTTTTAAGGTTTTTCAGAATTTTTACGGTATTTTGGGGGTTTTAGGGTTCCTTGAGTTTTTTTTGGTTTTTATGGTTTTTTGAGAGATTTTTAATGTTTTTAGAGGTTTTATTGTTTTAGGGTTTTCATGGATTTTTAGGGTTTTTATGGTTTTTAAGGGTTTTAATGGTATTCAGAGTTTTCTCAAGGTTTTTATGGTTTTTTATGTTTTCATATATTTTAGGTGGTTTTTTAGGATTTTTATGGTTTCTAGTGTTTGTTAGTGTTTTTCATGTTTTTTAGGGTCTTTTTGTGTCTAGGGGTTTTTGGGTTTTTGGGGTATTTAAGGGTTTTTAGAGTTTGTTAGAGTTTTTAAACGTTTTTATGGATTTTTAGGATTTTTAGAGTTTTTAGTGGGTTTTAGGGGTTTTATGGGATTTTAGGGGTTTTAAGGTTTTTAGGGATTTTTATGGTTTTTAGGGGGTTTTCAGGGTTATTAGGATTTTTTACATTTTCATTTATTTTTATTGGTTTTTTAGGATTTTTGTGGTTTCTAAGGTTTTTTAGTGTTTTTAGGGATTTTGAGGGTTTTGTGGGATTTTTCTATTTTTAGGGTGTTTCTCGTGTTTTTATGGGATCTAGTGTTTTTCTGGGTTTTTAATTTTTTTTTTTTGGGGGGGGGGGGACGGGTTAGGGTTTTTTTGAGTTCTTTTAGGATTTCTGACATTTTTTAGAGATTTTAACGTTGTTAGAGGTTTAAGAGGTTTTAATATTTTTAGTGGGGTTTTATGGTTTTTAAGTGTTTTCATATTTTTTATGGTTTTTAGGGTTTTAGGGTTTTGAGGGATTTGTATGTTTTCATGGATTTTCAGGGGGGGTTTAAAAATTTTATGGTTTTTACGGGTTTTAGTGTTTTTAGGGGGCAAGGAAGGTTCGGGTCCAGGCTATTCCTAGAACCCCCCCCAAAATTTATTAAAAGAAAAGACACAAAGACACTGCAGACAAGGGAGGGGAGGGATCCACCGATCCACACCCAAAGGCCCTTACGACCACAGCCCGAAGGCCACAAAAGAAAGAAAGAAAAACAAAAGGCAAGAACAACAAGTCAAGAAAGTCCAAAAGGTAAGGCACACAAGGGGAGGATCAGTCAACATCGCCACCAAAATCATCCAGCTCCGCACCACGATACCCCATGCCCACACCAAAGCCGTCGCCATTAGTTTTTTTAGGGATTTTAATAATTTTTAGGGTTTTTCCGGGGGTTTTAGGGTTTTTAGGGTTTCTCAGGGGGTTTGTAAAGTAAATAGAGGTGTGTACATATATATAAACCTAAGATGAATTAAGAAAAACAATCTCCCAAGGGGTGAAACCAAGAAAACCTAAAAAACACAAGGTAAGGTCCAGGCAGCAATAAAAAATCTCAAAACCAAGAACTCCAAGAAACCAAGGAGCACTAAGTAATCAAGAAGCCTAGAAAAGGGAGAAAATCCCAGACCATACCAAGCCAGCAGACTAAGAAGTGGAAGCCTGCACCACAAAGAGAACATAGATCAGTAAGAACCATGAGCCAACCAAGCAGCGCATGAACCAAGCACTAAAAACCCCTAAAAACCATAAAAATCCTAAAAAACCTAAAAACCCTAAAAACCATAAATATCCAAAAAAACCCTAAAAATTGATGAAAACATAAAATATCCAAAAAACACTAAAAACCCCTAAAAACCTTAAAAATCCCTCACAACCTTAAAAAATAGTAAAACACCATAAAAACCCTAAAAATATCTTATAACTCTAAAAACCCATTAAACCCTTAAATACATTAAAAACTCTACAAACCATAAAAGCCCAAAAAAACTCAAAAAGAACCTAAAAACCCAAAAAGTTCTAAAACACCCTAAAACCCTAAAAACCCCTAAAAACCCCTAAAAACCTTAAAAATCCCTAAAAACCCTAAAAAACCTAAAAACCATTAAAAACATTAAAACCCTTTAGAAATCAATGAAAACATAAAAAATCCTAAAACCCTAAAAAACCATAAAAACCATAAAAACCACTAAAAACCTTTAAAATCACTAAAAACATTAAAAACTCTAAAAAACCTTAAAAATCTAAAAAAACTAAAAAAAAACCTAAAAACCAAAAAGGACCCTAAAACCCTGAAAACCCTGAAAACCCTTAAAAACTCTAAAAACCCTAAAAACCCTAAAACCCACAAAATCCCTAAAAACCTTAAAAACCATAAATCCTAAAAATCCCCAAAAATCCATGAAAATTTAAGAAACCCTATAACCTTGAGGAACCCCTAAAAACCACAAAACCCCTAAAAACAAAAAAGAACCCTCAAAACCACAAAAACCAAAAAAACCACTAAAAACTCTAAAAACACATAAATGCCCTAAAACATAATAAAAATATAAAAAACATTAAAAACCATAAAAAACTCAAAAAACCCCTAAAAACCCAAAAAGATCATAAAAACCCTGAAAATCCTTAAAATGCTAAAAATACCTAAAAACCCTAAAAATATTCAAAAACCCTAAAAACCATTAAAACCATAGAAACCCCAAAAATCCTTAAAAACCCTAAAAATCCATGAAAATGTAAAAAACCCTAAAACCCTGGAAAACCATGAAAACCATAAAAACCCCTAAAAAACAATAAAATCCAAAAAAACCATAAAAACCCAAAAAAACCACTAAAAACTCTAAAAACCATTAGAACCCTTAAAAATGTTAAAAACTCTATAAAACCTTAAAACCCCAAAAAACTAAAAAAACATCAAACCCCCAAAAGGCCCTAGAAGCTTCAAAAAACCAAAAAAATACCTTGAAAACCCAAAAAACAATTGAAAACACTTGAAAATCCAAAAAACCATCAAAATCCCTAAAAACCCTAAAAACCAGAAAAAAACCATAAAAATCCTAAAAAACCCTAAAAATACAAGAAAACATAAAAAACAATAAAAACCTTGAAAGCCCCCCGAATACCATTAAAACCACAAGAAACCTTAAAAAACCCTAAGAACCCATAAAACCCATAAAACTACCAAAAACTCTAAAAACCATTTAAACACCTAAAAACATTTAAAATATCTCAAAAACATTAAAAACCCTAAAAAGTACTAAAAAATATAAAAACACTTAAAACCCCTAAAAACCGTAAAAATATCTCAAAAACCATAAAAACCATAAAAAATACTCAAAAATCCTAAAACCCCAAGAATGCCCTAAACACCCTAAAACCCGCTAAAAACCCTAAACCCCTAAAAACCCCTAAAAACCCCTAAAATCCCTAAAAACCCAAAAAAAGCCTAAAAAAATAAAAATCCTAAAGAACACCTAAAATCCAAGAAAACGTAAAAATCTCTAAAATCCCTGAAAACCCACTTAAAACCTAAAACCCTTAAAAATGTTAAAAATATCAAAAAACCCATAAAAACTCTGAAAAACTAAAAAAAACCTAAAAACCAAAAAAGACCCTAAAAACCATTAAAAACCATAAAAACCCATGAAAACCCCTAAAAACCCTAAGATCCATAAAAATCCTAAAACCACCTAAAAAACTCGGAAAATTTCAAACCCCATAAAAACCCTAAATAAATCCCTCAAAACCATAAAAACCCCTAAAAACCTTAAAAAACCATAAACACCCCTAATAATACAGAAAAACACTATAACCAACTAAAAACCCTAAAACCCCTCAAAATATTTAAAAACATTAAAAATATATAAAAACCCTTTTAAACCCTAAAAACTAAAAAAACCCTAAAACCCAAATAAGACCCTAAAACCCCTCAAAAACCCTAAACCTCCCTAAAAACCATAAGACCCCTCAAAAATCCTAAAATTGTTATAAAATCCTACAAACCATAAAAATCCTCAAACCCCCTAAAAATCCATGAAAACATAAAAAACCCTGAAAACACTGAAAACCCCACTAAAAACTCTAAAAACCTACTATGAACTCTAAAACCCCTTAAAACCCTTAAAAATGTTAAAAAAACATTAAAAACCGTAAAAATCAACCCCCCTCTAAAATAGCAAAAAGACCTTAAAACCATTGAAAAATCCTAAAACCCCCTAAAAACCATAAAAACACTCAAACCCATGAAAACCATAAAAAACCTAAAAATCATAAAAATCCTAAGAAACCCCTAAAAATCCATGAAAATATAAAAAACCCTAAAAACCCTGAAACCCATAAATCCCCCAAAAACCTTAAAAAACACTAAAACCCAAGAAAAATTCTTAAAAACCACTAAAAACTCTAAAGAGCTTAAAAATCTAAAAACTTTTAAAAAACTCTAAAAAACCTTAAAAACCCTAAAAACTAAAAAACCATAAAACCCCAAAAAAATCCTAAAAACATTGAAAAACCCTAAAACCCATGAAAAACCAAAAACCCCTCAAAATCTATAAAAATCCTAAAAAAACTAAAAATCCATGAAAATGTAAAAAGACCTAAAACCTTTGAAAACCATTAAAACCATTAAAACAATAAAAATCCTAAACCACTAGAAATTTTAAAACCCTTAAAACCCCCAAAAATGTTATAAGAATCTAAAAAACCTTGAAAATACTAAAAAACTTTAAAAACCCATAAAAAGCCAAAAGACCCCAAAACCCCTGAGACACCAGAAAACCCATAAAATTTCTAAAAAACCCCTAAAAATCATGAAAACATAAAACCCCCTAAAAACCTAAAAAACCCCTCAAAACCCTAAAAACCCAAAAATAGATTAAAAACCCAAAAACACTAGAAAACTCCTAAAAACCCTAAAAACCCTCAAAATCTCTGAAAATATAAAAAACCATAAAACCCAAAAAAATCCTAAAAACCCCTCAAAATACTTGAAAATGTAAAGAACACTAATGACCTGGATAAAACCTTAAAAACCCTAAAAATCCCTAAAAACCTTAAAAGCCCATAAAAACCCCCAAAACCGACTAAAAAGTCTAAGAATCCTTGAAACCCTTAAAAATGTTAAAAAAACTCTAAAAAACCTTAAAAACACTAAAAACCCTAAAAACCAAAAAAACCCCCTAGAACCCAAAAAACCCAAAAAACCCAAAAAACCATGAAAAACACTAAAAACCATTGAAAACACAAAAAAAATCAAAATACCGAAAAACCTTAAAAAACACTAAAAACCATAAAAATCCTTAAAACCCCTAAAAATCCATGAAAACGAAAAAAACCATAAAAACCTTGAAAAACCCCTAAATACCATTAAAACCCTTAAAACCATAAAAACCCCATAAAAACTCAAAAACCCCACTAAAAACTCAAAAACACTTAAAACCCTTAAAAATTAAAAATATCTCAAAAACCTAAAAACTCAGAAATACCCTAATACCCCAAAAATACCCTAAAAACCCTGAAAACCTTTAAACCCATAAAAACCTCTAAAACCCCCTAAAACCCCACAAAATCCCTAAAAACCTTTAAAACCCCTAAAAACCATAAAAATACTAAAAAACCCTTAAAAATCCTTGAAGACAGAAAAAACTAAAAACCATGAAAAAACCCTGAAAACCTAAACCCCTAAAAACATTAGAAAACTCTACAAACTCTTAAAACCCCTAAGAAACTCAAAAAAGAACCTAAAAATCCAAAAAAAAAGAACATAAAAAACGTAAAAAACCAAGAAAACCCCTAAAACCCCTCAAAATCCCAAAAAACCACTAAAAAATCGAAAATCCATGAAAATGTAAAACACCTAAAAACTATAAAAACACCCTAAAACCTTAAAAACCCTAAAAATACATAGAAATTATAAAACCACACTAATAACTCTAAGACCCTTAAAATCCCTAAAGACATTAAAAACTCTAAAAATCCTAAATAAACCCATAAAAACCTAAAAGACCATAAAAACCATGAAAACCCTTGAAAAATCTTAAGACCCCTCAAAATCACTAAAATTCCTAAAAAACCCAAAAATCATAAAAATCTTAATAAACCCCTAAAATCCATGAAAATTTAAAAACCCTAAAAACTCTGAAAAACCGATTAAAACAATAAAACACCTAAAAACCTTTAAAAACTATAAAAACCCATAAAAACACAAAAACCTGCTAAAATTTTAAAAAATCCTTAAAAAACCTAAAAAAATTAAAAACATTAAATAACCACAAAACCCTAAAAACTCAAAAAATGTAAAAAACCAAAAAGGACCCTAGAATCCTGAAAACCACTAAAAACCCTAAAAACCTTTGAAAAACACTAAAACCCCTCAAAATCCATAAAAACCCAAAAACCCCATATAAATCCTAAAAACCCAATAAAAACCAGACATGTGGTTCCTAAGGAGGTTGGTTGAGTGTTTGCTTCTATTTATTCTAATAAAGCTTCCAGACATGATAACTTTAATGCTTTCTTTTTTCCACAAGGCTTGGTCGCTTGTTGTGCAGAATGTCATTGAGGCTATTATGTAATATTTCAAATATGGGAAGCTGCTTTGTGAGGCTAATGGTTATATCATTTATATGATTATGAAGGTTCCTAATGCTAGTCATCTTTCTAAATTCATTCCCATATCATGTTTCAACTCCATCTATAAGTGTATTTCTAAGATTCTGGCAGCAAGAATATGAAAGATTCTTCATTTTAGTATTAACAAGTCTCATTCCACATTTATCCAGGGAAGAAATATTTATTATAACATCCTTATTTTTCAAGAGTTGATGAGGGGATATCATGTTGATTTTGGGGTTCCAAGATGGTCCTTTAAAATTAATTTATTTAAGGATTTTGATTCGGTTCGTTGGGATTTTATTTGGCATGCACTATACCTTTTGGGGTTTTCTCATAGATTCTTGACTTGGTTCAAGAGGTTTGTCTCTTCTACTATGTTCTCTGTCAATATTAGTGGTATATTGCATGGTTATTTTCTGGGGAAGAGAGGGATGAGGTAGGGGAACCCCTCTCCCCCTTTCTTTTGGTTGTTTGTATGGAGGGTTTTTTTTTCGAATATTGGAATCTCTTATTTCAAATTCTGGTGCCTATAAATTTCACTAGATATGTGGTAATATGAATATTTCCTATCTTTGTTTTGTGGATGATTTTTTGTTTTTCTCGTATGGAAATTTAAATTTTGTTTTGGTTCTGAAGCACGCCATGGATCTCTTTCCTTCTTTATTTGGGTTGTCGGTTAACCTTTCGAAAACTCTGATGTTCTTGGTGGGTATTTCTATTGAGTTGAGAGACTGTATTGGTACTTCCATGGGTATTAATTGGGGATGTCTACCACTTTTCTACCTTGGAGTTCCTCTGATCACTACTAAGATCAGAGTTGTTGATTTTGCCATTTCAGTTTAGAAGATTGTCAAGATAATTAAGGTTTGGAAAAACAATTTTCTTTCTTTCGTTGGACGGTTGTAGCTTGTTCAACCTATTTTGTTTATCATGAAAGATTACTGGTGCTAGCATTTTATTTTTTCAAAGAAGGTGGTTAAATATATTGAGGTAGAGGTTAGGTAATTTCTTTTAAAGGGGCCTTCTCTTGTTGTGCTAGGGGATAAGGTGGATTGTGATAAGATGGCCAGGACCAAGGAGGAAGGGGGCTTAGGGATTACAAGGGTCAAGCATTGGAATAAGGTGAAGATGGTCAAACATGTTTGGAATTTATGTAATCTGTTTTATGCTTCAACATGGGTGGATTAGGATTATCTTCTTCTGTTTAGACAACCCCATTTTTTCAGCCAAAGTTCCTTGGAATTTTTCATGGACTTGAAGGAATATTTTGGGTCTACAGACATCTATCGTGGATAATTTTCCTTCTCGGTTGGTGATGGATCTCATATCTCTCTTTGGTTTGACTCTTGTCTACCTATCAGGGGTTGTATTTTCTAATCAATTGGCGATCAGATTATCTATGACTTTGAAGTTCCCTATTCTACTTTGGTCTTAGATTTTATTCAGAATGGGAGTTGGAAATTAATTTTGGCTATTTTTTCTGATTTTTGGGATTTTTTTCAGGATATTCTTTTGTTTGATGAACCAAGGGGAGGTTGTGATAGTATTTTGTGGAAAAAACATCTTGAATTCTCAATTCTGTTGTCTTGGGAGGATTTTCATCTGAAATTTTCCTTAGTTCCAAGGAGATCACTTGTTTCGAATAGGTCTACTCCTACCAAGTTATCGTTTTGTCTTGTGGTTAGAATTTCTTAATCGTCTTCCTACCCAGTGTAGACTAAAATGCAGGGTAATTTCCTTTCATAATAGGTGTTTTATGTGTGAATATGATTATGAGGACATGGATCATATCTTTTTCAGATGTGGGTTTTCAAGGAAGCTTTGGATCTCATTTTGGATTCCTCTTTTCTTATTTGTTCTGCCTCATCATTTGCATCTTTTATTGATTGGTGTTTTAGTTTTAATAGTGATTTGATGTTTCATGTTTTTGGGAAGGTTGAGTGTGCCTATTATTGTTTATTTTTTTGGAAAGAACATAACTCTCGCATGCATGGTTCTCCCTCTCATTGTGTTGGTTTTTTGTGGGTATAAGTTGGAGATAACATTTCTCTCTAAACTCTCTTCCTTCAGGAAGTTCCCCAATAGAAAATATAATCATAATATGGTTCTTATATGGAATCTTCCATGATCCATTCTTCAGGATAGAAACTATGTTTGGGTTGTTTTGGGGTTGACTGTTGCAGGATTTCTAGGATGCTCATTTGTTGTTGTTGTATGAGGATAGTGTGGACCCTGCCTTGGGATTTTTGGAGTGTGGGATGTGGGTTGGTTTGGATTGGATTTAGGTGGTTTTGGCTATTGGTTGGAAGGAGATGGATGGGATGGATGCTTCTCGTCATCTCAGTTGGTGAGTGCAGGTGTTAGTGTGGTGGATTCTTTTGTTACTGGTTTTGTTGTGTGGGTTATAGGCTGTGATTCTGGTTATTGTTTGTTGGTTGTTTACGTGCTTATGCAGGTGATCATGGGGGTTGCTGGAGGTGCAATATGCTACTCATATTTGTCGTTTGGTGTTCTCTTGTTGGATGGGTTTTCTATGGTTGTGATGGATGGAGTTGCAGGTTTCAGGGGAGTGGCCAGTGTCGTTTGGACTAGAGTAGTTGCAGTAGCCATTAAGAAGGAGTTCTGAAGGCTGGTTTATTGGTGTATGGCTAGGATGAGGGTTCTTGTGGGTTTTTTCTAGTGCACTTTGCAGTTGGTTTTTACTATTGTATTTTGTCTTTGGCTGGGGGTGGTTCTTATAGCTTTGTTTGGTTTTTGGGTGAGGCTTATCGGTGGTGATTTAGTTGGTTACTGGGGGTTTGGTAGCTTGTTTGTGTTGGTGTTGTGGTAGGGAGGTTCTTGAGGGTTATGGTTGGTTGGTGCTTTGGGTGTCCAGTTTCCGGTGTAGCGAGGGGTTGTTCTTGGTGGATTGGATGGTTTCCTAGGGCTTTCTTAGTGGTGTGTGTGTGCGGGTGTGAGTGCGTTCTTGGGTTGTCGTGGGTGTGATGCGTGTGTGTGTGTGTGCATGTGCGTTCGTGTGTGCATGTGTTCGAGCGTGTGTTGTCTATGGCGGGTTCTTCTTTGGAAGGCTTTCTTGCTGGTTCTTAGGTGCTGATTTTGCAATAGTGGTGCCTTGCTTTCACAGTTTCTGTTATCGTGGGAAGTCTCTCCGCTTATGTTGTATGTTCATTGGTTCGTCTCTTGCTGGTTTCTCACACCGTCTACCTCTGGAGACTGGATTTGGTGTTGGGCGTTGCTGGATCTACTGTTGCTGTGCTGGCCAGGGGACATTGTTCACCTCTAGGTGATGTTTTCTTAGCTTGGATAATCTTGCTTCCCCTGGTACTTCATCGCTGCTTGAGTGCTGGTCTTTGGATTGATTTTGGTGCTAGCCTGGTTGGCTTTGCGAGGCTTCTCGGGCCTTCCGAATGGCTATTTTCCTGTGGTTCTTAGGCTTGGTTCTTCTGCACTATGCTACTATTGGCATTTGAGTCTTGGTTCACCTCAGGGTGTTGTTTGTACTCCAATTCATTTTCATTTATATTATTTTATTTACCTTGCAAAAAAACCCTAAAAACCCTAAAAACCCCTAAAACCCCTAAAACCCATAAAAATCCTAAAAAAACCTTAATATCCCTGAAAAAGTAAAAAACTAAAAAACCATGAAAACCCCATGAAAACCATAAAACCCCTAAAAACCTTAAGAAACCATAAAAACCTAAAAACCCACTAAAAACTCTAAAAACCCTCAAAACCCCTAAAATAATTTAAAAACTAAAAAAATCTTAAAAACTCATCAAAACCCATAAAAACCAAAAAAAACCCCCTAAAACCCTGAAAACCCCTAAAACCTATAAAACTCTCAAAATCCCTAAAAAACCTAAAAAACAAAAAAAAAACCCAAGCAATCCCCAAAAGTCCATGAAAATGTAAAAAATCCTAAAATCTGGAAAACCCCCTAAAAAACATAAAAATCTATAAACATTAAAAAACCTTAAAACCCAATAAAAACCCTAAAAACAACTAAAACCCCTAAAATCTGTAAAAAAACTCTAAAAACCCATAAAACCTATAAAAACTCAAAAAAAACCCCAAAACCCTAACGAGACCTTAAAAACCCTAAAAACACTAAAACCCCTAAAATCCTTAAAAACCCTCAAAATCCAAAAAAACCCTAAAAACCCTAAAACCATAAAAATCCTAAAAATCCTAAAAATCACTAAAAATCCATGAAAACATAAAAACCCCTGAAAAAAATCCTCAAAAACCTTAAAACCCCCTAAAAACCATAAAAACCCTAAAAACCCATAAAACCCTAAAAACCAAATAAAAACACTAAAAAGCCTAAAACCCCCTAATAATGTTAAAAAATTCTAAACACCTTAAAACCCTAAAAACTCAAAATAGCCCAAAACCCCCAAAAAAACCCTAAAACCATGAAAACCTTAAAAACCCTAAAACCCTAAAAAGCCTCAAAATCTCTAAAAACCATAAAAAACCTAAAAACAATAAAGATCCTAAAAAACCCATAAAATCTAAGAAAACTTAAAAAACCCTAAAATCCCTGAAAATCCCAGGTGACCATAAAAGCCCCTAAAAATATTTAAGACGCCTAAAAACCCATAAAAACTCAAAAAACCCACTAAAACTCAAAAACCCATAAAAAAATTAAAAACTCTAAAAATCCTAAAAAAATCAAAAAAAAACCCAAAAAACCGAAAACGACCCAAAAAACCCTAAGAAGCCCACCCCCCCCCTAAAAACCCTAGAAACCCTCAAAATCCCCAAAAACCCAAAAACCCCTAAAAGGACCCTAAAAGCCCTAAAAACCCCCCAAAAAATTAAAAACCCTAAAAACCAATAAAAACTCTAAAAAACCACTGAAAACTCTAAAACCCCTTAAAAACCCTAAAAACGATAAAAAATCTAAAAAACCAGAAAACCAAAAAAAAACTCAAAAAACCCCCAAAACCCCAAAATGACCCCAAAACCTTAAAAACCCATAAAAACCAGAAAAAACGCTAAATACCCTAAAACCCCCCAAATCCCTAAAAACCCTAAAAACCATAAAATTCTTAATAACCCCTAAAAATCCAAGAAAATATAAAAAACCCTAAAATCCCTAATATCCCCTAAAAACCATAAATACTCCTGAAAAGTGTTGATGGATATGTATATGATGAAGGTGATGGTTGATGGAACATGTGTTGCAAGATTCTTGTTGCTGGTTGGCTAGGAGGGATACCCTCGCCCTAGAAAGTGCTGATTGAGATGTTGATACTGAAGGTGATGGTTGATGGAACATGTGATACGAGATGCTTGTTGTTGATTGGTTGGGAGGTAATGATGAAGATGATTGTGAATGTCTATTTTGTTTGGATTTTGTGTTCTTTTTTGTGTGTTTTTTGGGTTTTGGGTCGTTATGGGTTTGGGTTTGTTAAAGGTTTTTAGGTGTGGGACGTTTGACCCCTCCCCTCCCTTGTCTGCAGTGTCTTTTTTCTAATAAATTTTGGGGGGCTAGGTTATCCTAGTCCTACACCTCTTCTGCCCTAAAAACCCTAAAACCCCCTAAAAACCTAAAAATCCCTAAAAACCCTAAAAACCATAAAAAACCTATAAAACCCCTAAATTCATGAAAACATAAAAGAGACTAAAAATCCTGAAAACCCCCTAAAAACTATAATAATACCTAAAAACCTTAAAAAACCCTAAAACCCCATAAAAATCCTAAAAACCCACTAAAAACTATAAAAACCCTTAAAACCCTTAAACACATTAAAGAACTCTAGAAATCCTTAAAAACCTAAAAAACACAAAAAAACACAAAAACCCAATAAGACCCTAAAAATCCTAAAAACCCTAAAAACCATAAAACTTTAGGAAAAACCTAAAAATCCTCAAATTCCCTAAAAATCCTAAAAAACATAAAAATTCTAAAAAATCCATGAAAATATAAAAATCCCTAAAACCGTGAAAACACCTTAAAACCATAAAACCCATAAAATGATATTTGTGGGCCTAATTTCTCCTTTTTGGGTGTTGTTGTGGTAGAGGTTGTTCCCTTGGTTGCTCTTGGTTGGGGGTGTTTCACTTAGCCTCTATTTGGTGTGTGCGGGTCTCTCTTTGGGTGGTATGGATGCCTTGCTCAAAGCTCGGACCTGGTGTTGGTTTTGCTGTCTCTACTACCGCCTTTGCAGGTGTGGTGTGCTGCTAGCATTGAGGTGTTTCCTGCCTTTGCGCCTTGGTTTTTGTTTGGTTGGTTGGGGATATTCCTACCTCACCTTGTCTCTTGGTGGTGCTGGCTTCGTCGTGGAGCATGGTAGTTGTTCGCCTCAACTTTAGTGCCTTGGTGCTTCTTGGTTACTGGTCTATTGGCTTGTTTAGTGGTCTTGGTGCTAGTCTGGTTGTGTGTCACAAGGTTTCTCAGGCCTTCCAACCAGCTACTTACCTCAGCTTTCTTGGGCTTGGTTCTTTTATGTCGATTGTTGATGTTTACCTTCAGGTCTCAATCTGCATTTGGGTGTTATTGGTAATCCAATTCCTTTTCTTTTATACAATTTCTATTTGCCTTTCAAAAAAACCCTAAAACCCATAAAAATGACTAAAAACTCTAAAAACACTTTAAACACTTAGAAACTTTAAAAAACTCTAAAAAACCATAAAAAACCTAACAAACTCAAAAAACCTTAAAATCAAGAAGAAACCAAAAAGCCCTGAAAAGCCCTGAAAACCCTAAAACCCCCTAAAAACCAAAAAAACCCTCAAAATCCATAAAAACCATAAAAACTCAAAACCATAAAAATTCTAAAAACCTCAAAAAATCTATGAAAACATAAAAAACTCTAAAAACCCTGAAAACCCCTATAAGAAACTCCTGAAAACCCCAAAAATCCCTATAAACCTTAAATAAACCTAGAAACCCATAAAAACCTTAAAACCCACTAAAACCTCTAAAAACCTCTGAAACCCATAAAAATGTTAAAAATATTTAAAAACCCTCTAAAACCCTAAAACCCCTCAAAATCCCTAAAAACCCTAAAAAACATAAAAACCAAAAAAAATCCAAAACCCCCCCTAAAAATTCATTAAAACGTAAAGAACCCTAAAACCGATAAAAACCCAAAATACCCCTAAAAACAATAAAACCCCTAAAAACTATAAAAAACCTTAAAAAGCTAGAGAAACCCTAAAAACCCACTAAAAACTCTAAAAACCCTTAAAATCTCTATAAATCTTAAAAAACTCTAAAAACCATAAAACCCATAAAAACTCAAAAAAAACTCTAAAAACCCAAAAGACCCTAAAAACTTTGGAAAACCCTAAAAATCCTAAAAAATCCTAAAAACCTTAAAGTCCATAAAAACCATAAAAACCCTAAAATCCATAGAAATCCTAAAACACCCTACAAATGCATGAAAATGTAAAAAACCATAAAAACCCTGAAAACCCCCTGAAATCCATAAAAACCCCTAAAAACCTTAAAAACCCATAAAAAACCTAAAACCAGTAAAAACTCTAAAAACTTTTAAAATCCCTAAAAATGTTAAAAAACTCTAAAAACCCTTAAAAATGATAAAAAACTCAAAAAAAACCCCGGAAAACCAAAAAATACCCAAAACACTAAAAACCGAAAAAACCCTAAAACCCACTTAAACCCCCTAAAAACCCTCATAACCCTAAAACCCCTAAAAACATAAAAAAACCCCTAAAAAAATAAAAAACCCTAAAAGCCTAAAAAGCCTAAAAACCACTAAAAACTATAGAAACCCTTAAAAACTAAAATTGGTGATTATTATGGATGTCCTATTTGGTTGGGTTTTGTGTGTTTTTTTGGATTTTGGGTTTTTAGGGGTTTGTCGTTGTTAAGGGTTTTTGGGTGTGGGTTGTTTGACTCATCCCCTCCCATGTCTGCTTGGTCCCTTGTCTATTTCATCTTTATTTCTAATAAATTTGGGGGGCCATTAATATGTGATGCAAGACCCACTAGGAAGTGTCCTAGGAACCTATTACAATATTCGCATGTTGAGCACCTGGATCTCCGCATGAAAACAAATGAAGGTGGTGTGCGGAAAGTGAAAATGAGAAGGAAGGGGGAAATGGTCAAGGTAGAACCCAAAGATAACTTGTCTCTAAGAACTCTGTCCACAAGATGCCACAAAGTATGACCAATCCTTTGATAAGTCAAGAATTAAGCAAGAATACAAATTTTTCAAGCAAAAATCACCATAATAACATTACCTTTATTCATGATGTTTAAATAGTACAAGGGGGTGGAAATTTATAGCCAAAGAATCTTGAAATTCAGATTACACATTGGGTGGCTCTTTAAATTAGTCTAATGGATATATTTTCATAGTCAAAAAGACTATAGGATTCTTTTGAAAACTTTTGAACTTGACCATGACTTTAAGAGACAAGTAGCACACCCTTTTGGAAAAGTAAAGACAAGTAGCCCACTACCTTTTGACTTTGAAGATTCCATGGTGGGGTGGGCTTGAAAATTCGTAGCGCCACTTGGGTTGGACTTTTAAAATCATGTTTGGGCCTTAATTAATGTAATTATAGGCCCAAATGATTCCCCCAAGTAAGGGTGTTGGGCCTCCTCTTGGAATTTCATGATTAATCCATTTAAGGCCTCCTTCATTATCTTGGTCCGCTCCCTTGTCATTGGGCCTCCAATTCCACACAATGGGTCTTTTCCACTTGTGTGCATTCCACTCTCCTCACCAAGTCTGCCTCCAACCCCATGATGCCCATGTGTTCCATGATCCTCATCATCTCCTCCATCATCAAAAGAATTCGTCCTCGAATCTGAAAATTCAAAGGGAGAAAGATTAGCAACATTAAAGGTGGCACTAACATTCCCATACCTGACGGGCAACTCAATCTTGTAGGAATTATCATTAATATTCTCTATGACTTGGAAAGGACCATCTACTCGTGCATGAAGTTTTTATTTTCATTGCTCCGGGAACCTCTCCTTCCTCAAGTGTACCCACACCCATTCTCCTGGTTGAAACACCATTTTCCTCCAACCTTTGTTGGCGTGTTTCACCACTTGTTCATTCTTCTACTCAATATTGGATTTTACCTTTGCATGAAACTCCTGCACAAACTTTTCATTTTTTTCACCTTCAAGATTTGAAAATTGATTAGTAGGTAAAGGTAAAAAATGAAGTGGAGTTAATGGGTTAAAACCATACACAACTTCAAATGGTGAAGCATTATTAGTGGAGTGAACCACTCGATTATAAGCAAATTCAATGTGAGGCAAGAATCTTTCCCAATGTTTATAAGGATGGAATGTAACAATGTGGAAAGTGTTCTATTGACCACCTTAGTTTGACCATCTGTTTGTGGGTGTGCAGTGGTGGAGAACAAAATTTTGGTTCCATGTTGGTTCCACAATGTCCTCTAGAAGTGACTAAGGAATTTGAAATCCCTATCACTCGCAATTCTCTTGGGTAAGCCATGAAACCTAACAATTTACCTAAAAAAATCAGCGATATGAGTTGAATCATTGGTTTTAGAACAAGCAATAAAATGAGCCATTTTACTAAAATTGACCACCACCACAAAGATGTTATCCTTACCGGATTCTTGGCTAGCCGAGTACAAAAATATATTGAAATGTAAACCCAAGGATGAGAAGCAATAGGAAAAGGGGAGTATAATCCATGTGAAAGTAATTTCGACTTTGCATGTTTACACACATTACAATTTCCACAAATACTTACCACATCCCTATGCATGTGAGGCCAATAAAAATGTTCCCTCAATAAGGACAATGTTTTCTCAACCCCAAAATGCCCCATTAATCCACCACCATGAGTTTCTTTAATAAGCAATTCACGCATGGAACAATATTGAACACACAATTTATTTTTCTGAAAAAGAAACCCATCATGTTTGTAAAAATCACTTTTTCCATGTTTTTCACACAAATTCCATATTTTAGAAAAATCCACATCATTCTTATACATGATTTTCAACATTTCAAAATCAAGTATTTTAGCAGGCATAGAAGTGATAAGAGAGTATCTCCTAGACAAAGCATTAGTAACAAAATTTTCTTTTCCTTGTTTATGCTTAATGATTTAAGGAAATATTTCATTGAATTCAAGCTATCTTCCATGCCACCTATTAAACTTTCCTTGTGAATTATGAAATTTTAGGATTTCATGATCCGAATGAATCACAAATTCCCTTGGCCACAAGTAATGTTGCCAATTTTCTAAAGTTCTTTTGAGAGCATATAATTCCTTATCATATGTAGATTAGTTCAATGCAGCCCCATTAAGCTTCTCACTAAAGTATGAGATAGGCTTAGAGTCTTTCATTAAAACAACCCCAATTCCTATTCCAGAGGCATCACACTCAACCTCAAAAACTATAGAAAAGTCGGGAAGAATTAAGAGTGGTGAATTGGTCAACTTACCTTTGAGCGTGGAGATGACATATTCTTGAGATTTTCCCCACTTGAATCTCACCCCTTTCTTGACCAACTCATTCAATGATGCTGCAATGGTTGAAAAGTACCCCATGAACCTTCGGTAAAAACTCTCAAGTCCATGGAAGCTCCTTACCTCATTGGCATTATTTGGTGTTGGCCAATCCTGAATGGCCTTCACCTTCTCTTCATCAACCCTCATGCCATCAGCTCCTACCACAAAACCAAGGAAAAAACCGAATGTAAACAAAATGTACATTTTTCCAAGTTTGTAAACAACCTATTTTTCCTAAGAGTCTCAAAAACATGTTTCAAATGTTCATGATGTTCATCAAGGATCTTAGAATAAACAAGGATGTCATCAAAATACACAACCACAAATTTCCCAATGAATGGAAGGAAAACATGATTCATTAAGTTCATGAATTTAGTAGGGGCGTTAGTTAGTCCAAAAGGAATAACTAGCCATTCATACAATCCAAACTTAGTTTTAAATGCGGTTTTCCATTTATCTCCCTCTTTCATTCTAATTTGATGGTATCCAATCCTTAGGTCAATTCTAGTAAACAAGCATGCACCATGGAGTTCATAAAGCATATCATACAAACTATGTATGGGATAGTGATACTTTACTGTGATTTTTTTGATAGCTTGACAATCAACACACATTCTCCACTTACTATCTTTTTTTTGGGACAAGAATTACCAGTACTGCACACGGACTCAAGCTCTCTTGAACAAATCCCTTCCTTAGAAATTCTTCCACTTTCCATTGGATTTCTCTAGTCTCCTCTAGGTTAGCCTGATAAGTAGGTCGATTGGGAAACATTGATCCGGGGAGGAAGTCGATGTGGTGCTCAATACCCTGCAAGGGAGGTAATCCATCGGGAATTTCCTCTAGAAACACATCACCAAATTCCTACAAAAGGGACATAACACTAGAAGTCATTGAAGGGTTAGGAGAGTTAGTGGTAAAACATTATCCCTTTCAGAGAAGCACAAGAGTTTACTCCCCCTCTAAAGTTCTCTCTATCTATCTTTTTACTGAAAATAAGCTCACTTTTCCCTCCACACTCTTGTTTTCACTCTTATTTTCACTATTGTTTTCAACTCTTTTATTTCCCTCAATTTTTTACTTTCACTCAACACTCCTTTTTTCTCTCTTGATTTTTCCACTCTTCTCATTATCTCTATATTTTTTTCTCTTTTCTTTTTCTCTCTTCTCACAATCTCTCTCAATCCTCACTTGGTCTTCATAAGCTTACAAAGGCCTCAATGGTGTAAGAATAACCGTCCACCCATTGTACTCAAAAGAATAGTGGTTGGTTTATCCATCATGTGTGACCCTCCTATCAAATTTCCAAGGTCTTCCCGACAAAATGTGACTAGCATGCATTGGAACAACATCACACATCACCTTGTCTTCATACTTACCAATAGAAAATGGAACTTGTTCTTGCTTAGTCACTTTGACATCCCCACTATTATTTAACCACTAAAGTATATATGGACTAGGATGTCTAGTCATAGCTAATACCAATTTATCAACCATCAAACCACTTGCTACGTTTGTACAACTACCCCCATCAATAATCATACTACATACCTTATCTTTGACGAGGCATCTAGTATGAAAAATGTGATCCCTTTGCTCTTGATCATGTTCTCCTTCAGGTTGAGCACTCAAAGCACGCCTTGCCACAAGCATTTCTCCATGTACGGGGCTTTCTACTTCCACATCTGAATCATCCTCAAGTGATGGCTTTTCATCTTCACTTGAGCTAGCACTAAGAAAATATCCATCATCCAAAATAATCATTTTCCTATTGTTTGGGAATTGTGAGGCAATATGTCCGAATACTTAACATTTAAAACATTTGATATCTCATGATTTCGAAACAACCTTACCCTCCATTTTACCTTTGTATTCCAGGAAGAATTGTTTTGGTTTGGGAAACTACTTTGAATCAGTTTTTTGTTCCCTTACGTGCTCTTGTGGTTTGGAATCCTTTAACTTGAAAGAAGGTCTATAATACTTAACATAAGATATAGGGCTCATCCTTCTTGAATTTACATTCCTATCCGCTTTCATAGCCATGTGAAGTATATCCTCCATGTCCAAGTAGTGGTGCATGTCCACTATGTCCCGAATGTCATGGTTGAGGCCGTTCACAAATCTTTCCATGGTGGCCTCTCTCTCCTGATCAATATTTTCTCAAATCATGATGATCTCCATCACTTTTTGATACTCCTCAACACTCATGGATCCTTGTTTCAAACCCTATAACTTGAAGAAAAAATCACGATAACAGTGGCTAGAAATGAACCTCTTACACATTACCACTTTCATCTCCTCCCAAGTGTGGATGGGTCTTTCTCTACTTCATCATTGACTCACTTGTAGTTGGTCCCACCAAATACTAGAATAGTTGGTGAATTCCATGGCCGCCAACTTCACTTTTTTTTCCTCCGAATATGTGTGACAACCAAAAACATGTTCGACCTTTCTTTCCCATTCCAAGTAAGTTTCGGGATCATTCTTACCTTGGAATGAAGGGATCCTCAAATTTACTCCTCCAAGATTGTTGGCTTGCTTCCATGGTGGTTGATTTCTTCGAATTTCTGATTCTTGAAAATCAGTTAACTCCTACTCTTCTTCAACAACCCACCTCCTTGGTGGTACTCTAGAATTGGAAGGGGATTGAACTTCATCCATCCTCACATTCAACCGTTGGAATTGTTCTTGTACAGCCCTCATGAACAACTTAATGTCCACTTCATTAGAGTTACTCGCCTCCACCGTTTAGTAATCCAATGTGAAAAATTGAAAATATAGGAAAATGGACCTCGCACACTCCCTCACGTGTTGACACTCAATTTTGGATTTTATAAAAATGTAACACTCTTTCCTTTTACCACTCAACTTGCTTCCTATACCGTTCTTACCCAATTTCAAAAAATCGAAAGGATCATTGAAATGTGGAAATCCTGAACTAGAATTCAAAGATAAAATTAAAAAATGATTCAAGATGAAAAGTGTGGGAAGGGGGAGAAAATGTATGAAGAAGAACGAAAATGGGACGTAGAATTCAAAATGTTGCATTTTTTTAGCCTTTAATTTTTTTTGGGCTCTTTTTTTTTGAGTAAATGCAGCAAAAACAAGATGAATATTTTAATATTTAAATGTAGGAGAAGCAATATTTTGTAACATAAAATGGAATCAAAGTGAGATTTGCATGGTTTTAAAATTGCTGAATTTGTCACAAAATTTGAACCCGCTGTATCTCGCTATGTATAACTTTGATTTTGACGATTCCAAGTGGAGAAGAAAGATGATCTTCTAAAATATAATAATGATATATTGTACATCCGAAAAGATGAAGAAATTATGTCTGTAGGTGAAGAAGAAAATGGACCAGAATTGATGTCAGCCCGATTCGAAGAGAAATGAAAATGGAAGAAAGGATAAGAAAGAAAGAAGCTGATTTTTGAAAATGGGCTCTGATACCAAATGATACGCGATGCAAGACACACTAGGAAGTGTCCAAGGAACCTTGTACAATATTCTCATGTTGAGAACCCAGATCATCGTAAGAAAACAAATGAAGGTGGTGTGTAGAAAGTGAAAATGAGAAGGAAGGGGGAAATGGTCAAGGTAGAACCTAAAAAGAAGTTGTCTCTAAGAACTCTATCCACAAGATTCCACAAAGGATGAACAATCCTTTGATAAGTTAATAATTAATCAAGAACACAAAGGTTTCAAGAAAAACTCACCATAATTACATTACCTTCATTCATGATGTTTCAAGAGTACAAGGGGGTTGCTATTTATAGCCAATGAAACATGAAATTAGAATTACACATGGGGTGGCATTTACATTGGTCTAATGGATAGTATTCCATAGTCAAAAAGCCTATAGGATGCTTTTGAAAACTTTGGCAGTTGACCATGACTTTAGGAGACAAGTAGCACACCCTTTTGGAAAAGTAAAGACAAGTAGCCCACCACCTTTTGAATTTGAAGATTCCATGGTGGGGTGGGCTTGAAAATTTGTACCACCACTTGGGTTGGATTTTTAAAAGCATGTTTGGGCCTTAATTAATGTAATTATAGGCCCAAATGCTCCCCCCAAGAAAGGGTGTTGGGCCTCCTCTTGGAATTTCATGATTAATCCATTTAAGGCCTCCTTCATTCTCTCAGTCCACTCCCTTGTCATTGGGCCTCCAATTCCACGCAATGGGTCTTGTCCACTTGTGGGCATTCTGCTCTCCTCATCAAGTCTGCCTCCAACCCCGCGATGACCATGTGTTCCATGATCCTCATCAGTCAGGATTAGTCTGACCTCGCACTTTTCTTTCCCTTAAAAAACATAAAAAATGTTAAAAAATTCTAAAAAACATAAAAACCCTAAAAACTCAAAACACCCTAAAAACCCAAAAGGACCCTAAAACCCCTAAAAACCTGGAAAAACTCTAAACCCCTCAAAATCCATAAAAACAATAGAAATCCTAAAACCCCTAAAAATCCATGAAATGGTAAAGGCCCTAAAAACCCTTAAACGCCCATAAAAACCATAAAAACCTTTTAAAACTGCATAAAACCTAACTGGTTATGGTGGAAATGAGAGGGATGGTCTGTGGGTTCTGCCATCGATTCACAATGAGAAGGTTGGTAAAGCTTGTGCTGAGGATGTGGATGGACACATGTTGCTTGGGAATACTGGCATCCCTGGTGAGGAAGGTATGATTCAGGACATGCTGCTGGTCATGGTTGTGTATGATGGGGCCTCAACTGATGAGCCCTATTGTGTGGTTCCGCAATACATGGTCATTGAGGAACATCTAGGTGATCACAAGCTGGATGTAAAGGCTCCAAGTGGAAATTACCCATTTGTGCATTATCAAACAGATCTTTTTCCAGAGGTGCCTCAGAAGCACGACCTTCAGTTCACTTGTGATGTGGATGAGGCTGGACAGTTAGGTGTAATTTTTTCTGAGGATGATAGAAGGATCAACTCTAATATGGCTCAGATCATGAGGGATAGGGCTATGATTAGGGATTCCATTACACATGGGAAAGAGAATAAATCTACAGTGTTTGCTTCAGATCCTAGAAATAGGAAGCCGAGGAAGGACTACTACAATCTTCCAAGGACCGTGTCTACTAGAGCCTCCTCTAAGGGCCCTAAGAAGAATGCATCTAATAAGAATGGGATGCTTGATACCTTCAAGGAGCAGTTATCTGAGCATCAGTGAAGGCTCAGGGATATGTACATTGAACTCACCAAGAATTATGAATCTAATTCGGAGTCGGTGGATGTTGATGCGTCTTCTGGATATGGTACTGATGGTGACCCATATGGTCCCGCTTCAAACTATGACATGTTTCACTTTTTGGGTGTGGGTTGTTTGACCTTTCCCCTCACTTTTTTGCTTTGTCCTTTTTTCTAATAAATTTTGGGGGTTAGGAATAGCCTAACCCTGTGCCTTCTCTACCCCCAAAAAACCCAAAAGCCACTAAAAACTCTAAAGACCTTTAAACCCCCAAAAAACGTTAAAAACTCTAAAAAACCTTAAAACACTAAAAACTCAAAAAAAAACCTAAACCCCCAAAACACAATAAAAACCCTAAAATCACAAAAAAAAAACCTAAAACCTAAAAGACCCTAAACACCCTAAAAACTAAAAAACCCATAAAAATCCAAAACACCCCTAAAAATCCATGAAAACGTAGAATCCCTAAAAATCCTAACCCCCCCTGAAAACCATAAACCCCGTAAAAACCTTAAAAACCACCTAAAATCCCTAAAAACCACTAAAAACTCTAAAAACACTCCAAACCCCTAAAAACATTAAAAAAATCTAAAAACCTTAAAACACTAAAAAACTCAAAAAAACACTTCAAACCCCTAAAAACATTAAAAAAATCTAAAAACCTTAAAACACTAAAAAACTCAAAAAAAACCTTAATTCCCCCAAAAGACCCAAAACCCCCAAAAAACATCAGAAAAACACAATAAACCCTCAAAACCCATGAAAACATTAAAAACATAAAATCCATGAAATACCCCAGAAAACCATAAAAACCTCTAAAAACATTAAAAAACCCTAAAACCCATAAAAACTGTAAATACCACTAAAATCTCTAAAACCCCTTAAAACCCTTAAAACGTTAAAAACTATAAATAACTTAAACCCCCTAAAAAATTAAAAAACAACAAAAACCCAAAAAAACCGTTTAAAAAATGAAAAACCCTAAAACCCCCTAAAAATCGTAAAAATCCTAAAAGTCCCCAAAAACCGTAAAAAACACTAAATATTAAAAAATCCTAACCCCCCCCCCCCTAAAATCCTAGAAAACCCCCTGAAAACTAGAAACACCCCTAAAAACATAAAAAACTCTAAAAACCATTAAAAACTCTAAAAACCCTTAAAACACCAAAAAACGTTAAAACCCTTAAAAACCCTAAAAACTCAAAAAAAAACCCAAACCCCCAAAAGGTCCCTAAAACCCTAAAAACCGTAAAAAACCTAAAACCAATAAAACCCTAAAAATCCATAAAAACGTAAAAATCACTAAAAACCCCATAAAACCCAAAAAAACCCTGAAACCTTAAATAAACATAAATACCCTAAAATCCCTACAAACCCACTAAACCCCTGAAATGTTAAAATAATCTAAAAAACCCTCAAACCCCCTAAAAACTTAAAAAACCCTAAAAACCCAAAAAGTCCTTTAAAAAACTAAAAACCCTTGAAAACCCATAAAACCCTCAAAATCCCTAAACCCCTAAGAAACCGTAAAAACCATAAAATCCTAAACACCCCTAAAAATCATGAAAATGTAAAAAAACCTTGAAAACCCTAAAAAAACCCTAAAAACATTAAAAATCCTAAATACCCATAAAAACACTAAAAACCTACTAAAAATAATGAAATCCCTTTAAAACCCTAAAAACGTTAAAAAATAATAAAAACCTAAAAATAAAAAATAAAAAAATCCTAAAAACGAAAAAAGACCCAAAAAACCCTAAAAATCCCTAAAAACCCTAAAATCACTTGAAACCCCATAAAAACTCTCAAAATCCCTAAAACCCATAAAAATCATAAAAAACACCTTAGAATCCATGAAAACCTAAAAAACCCTAAGAACCTAGAAAACCCTCTGAAGACCATTGAGATCCCTAAACCCTTAAAAAAATTTAAAAACCCACTAAAAACTCTAAAAAACGTTTAAACGCCTAAAAACATTAGAAAACTCTAAAAAAGATTTAAATCCCAAAAAAACTAAAAAAACCCTAAAAACCCAAAAAGACCCTAAAAACCCTGAAAACCCCTAAGAACCCTATTAACCCCCCAAGTCCCTAAAAGGCCTAAAAACCCTAGAACACTTAAAAATCCTAAACCCCCCCTAAGATTTCATGAAAATGTAAAAAACTCTAGAAACCCTGAAAAAACCTTGAAAACCATAAAAAAACCTAAAAACCATAAAAACCCTAAAAACCCATAAAAACCCTAAAAACCCACTAAAAACTCTAAAAACCCTTTAAATCCTTGAAAACATTAAAAAACCTCTAAAAACCTTAAAACCCGAAAAAACTCAAAAAAACCCTATAACCCAAAAATACCCAAAAACCCCTAAAAGCACAAAAAACCCTAAAAACCCCAAGACACCCTAAAAATTCCTAATAACCCTAAAAACCCATGGAACCTTAAAAAACCTAAAAATCCCCTAAAAATCAATGAAAATATTAAAAACCCTAAAAACCTTGAAAACCCCCTTAAAACCATAAAACCCCTAAAAACCATAAAATCCCAAAAAACCCATAAAAACCCTAAAACACCATTAAAAACATTAAAAACCCATAAACCCCTAAAAATATAAAAAAACTCTAAAAAACTTTAAAACACTAAAAAAATAAAAAAACACTCTAAAAACCCAAAAAGACCTTAAAAAACATGAAAACCCCAAACCCCTAAAACTCCTTAGAAACCCTAAAAACTATTAAAATCCATAAAACCCTAAAAACCCTAAAAACCATAAAAATTCTAAAAGTCCCCTAAAAATCCATGAAAACATAAAAACCCTAATAACCTTAAAAAATCCTAAAAGCCTTAAAACCCCCCAAAACCATAAAAAACTTAAAAACACATAAAATCATTAAAACCCCACTAGAAACTCTATAAACCCTTAAAAATTTTAAAAAAAATCTAAAAAACCTTAAAAACAAAAGAAATCAAAAAAATTCCAAAAGACCCTAAATTCCCTAAAAATCCTAAAAACCCTAAAACCCCCGAAAAAACCATTAAACCCCTCAAAATCCATAAGACCCTTAAAAACTATAAAAAACCTAAAAACCCCTAAAAATCCAAGAAAATGTAAAAAACCCTAAAATCCCATCAAAACTCCCTGAAAGCCATAAATACCAGCAAAAACTTAAAAACCCTAAAGCCCATAAAAAACCTAAAAACCAATTAAAAACTCTAAATACCCTTAAAAACACTAAAATGTTAAAAAACTCTAAAGAACCTTTAAAACAATAAAAACAATAAAAACGCAAAAGACCCTAAAAATCCTAAAAATGAATAAAATCCCTAGAAAACCCCTAGAACCCCTCAAAATCCATAAAACCTCTAAAAATAATAAAATTTTTAAAAAACGCATAAAAATCCTTGAAAACATAAAAAACACTAAAACCCCTGAAAAACATCTGCAAACCAAAAAACTCCCTAAAAATATTAAAAACCCATAAAACAACTAAAAACTCTAAAAACCCTTAAAACCCCAAAAAATGTTGAAAAACTCTAAAAACCCTTTATAACCCTAAAAACTCTAAAAAACCAAAAAAAACAAAAAGACCCTAAAACCTTGAAAAAACCTAAAAACCCCAGAAAACCCTAAAACCCCTCAAAATCCCTAAAATCCCAAAAACATTTAAAATCAAAAAATCCTAATAAACCCCTTAAATCCATGAAAACATAAAAAACCCTAAAACCCTTAAAGAACCATAAAAATCATAAAACCCATAAAATCATTAAAAACCCTAAAAAACCTTAAAAACCCAAAAAAACCACTAAAAACTCTAAAAACACTTTAAATCCCTAAAATGTTAAAAAACTCTAAAAACCATTAAAACCCTAAGAAACCTTAAATATCCTAAAAAATCCAAAAAACCCAAAATACCCAAAATACCCTAAAAATCCCTAAAAACCCTAAAAGCCCTTGAAGACCCCATAAAACCCCTCGAAATCCCAAAAAACCTAAAAAACAAAAAAAAATCTTCAAAAACCCATAAAAATCTATAAAAAGGTTAGAAACCCTAAAACCTCTAACCACTACAAACCATAAAACCGTTAAAACTCTTAAAAACACTTAAAACGCATAAAAACCATAAAACCTCTAAAAACTCTAAAATCCCTTAAAACTCCTAAAAATGTTAAAAACTATAAAAAACTCAAAAAAATCCAAAAAACCCAATAAGACCCTAAAAACCCCTAAAAAACCTAAAAATCCATAAAAACCTCAAAACCCTAAAAATCCTAAAACCCCATAAAAATCCTAAAAATCACTAAAAAATACAAAATCATAAAAAACCCTGAAAATCAATAAAAATGTAAAAAACCCTAAAATCCCTGAAAATACCCTTAAAACCATCAAAACCCCTAAAATCCTTAAAAACCCTAAACCCCCTGAAAAACCACTAAAACACTAGAATCTCTTCAAACCCCTAAAAATACTGCCTTGCGAAAAAAACCCCTAAAACCCTCAAAATTCCTAAAAACCCAAAAAACCATTAAAACTATAAAATCCTAAATACCCCTAAAAATCCTTGAAAACATAAAAAACCATAAAAATCCTAAAAAACCCCTCAAAACCTAAAATTCCCCTAAAAACCCTAAAAACTGTAAAAAATCATAAAACCCTAAAAACCACTAAAAACTCTAAATACCCATAAAACTCCTAAAAAAGTTAAAAAAACTCTAAAACCCCTATAAAATCCCGAAACCCTGAAAACCCCTAAAAACCTTGAAAAACCCTCAAACCCCCAAAGTCCCTAAAAATCCAAAATTACCCTAAAACCCCTAAAAACCAATGAAAACATAAAACCACCTAAAAACCATAAAACCCCTTCAAAACCATAAAACCCCTAAAACCCTTAAATACACTTAAAACCCCATAAAACCCTAAAAACCATGAAAAAATCTAAAAACCCTTAAAATCCCTAAAAACGTTCAAAAATCTAAAAACTCTTAAAACCCTAAAAAACTCAAAAAAACCTAAAAACCCTGAAAGACCCTAAAAACTGAAAACCCATAAACCCAAAAAACCCTAAAACCCCAAAAAAACCCCTCAAAATCCCTAAAAACCCAAAAACCCCATAACAACCATAAAAAAATTAAAAAACTACTAACAATCCATGAAAACATAAAAAACTCTAAAAACCCAAAAAAACCCCGAAAACCGTAAAAACTCCTAAAAACTTTAAAACCCATAAAAACCCTAAAACCCACTAAAATCTCTAAAAACCCTTTAAACCCATAAAAATGTTAAAAAAACTCTTAAAAACCTTATAAATCCTAAAAAACATGAAAAATGCCATAAAAACTCCAAAAGACCCTAAAACCCCTAAAACCCCTAAAAACCCTAAAAATCCTAAAAACTATAAAAATCCTTACCCCCCTAAAAATCCATGAAAACATAAAAACCCCTAAAAACCCTTAAAACCCCTAAAAACCATAAAACCCATAAAAACCTTAAAAACCCTATAAACACATAAAAACCCACAAAAAACTCTAAAAACTCTTTAGAGCCCTAAAAACTCAAAAAGACCCTAAAAACCATGAAAACCCCCAAAAACCCAAAAAACTCAAAAAAACCGTCAAAATCCCTAAAAACCTAAAAAACCCTAAAAACCATGAAAATATAAAAAACCCTAAAATACATGAAAACATAATAAAAACCCTAAAAATCCTGAAAACTCCCCGAAAACCATGAAAACTACAAAAAAGATTAAAAACCCTCAAATCCCATAAAAAACCACTAAAAACTCTAAAAATCCTTAAAACCCCTAGAAACGTAAAAAACACTGAAAGAACCTTTAAAATCCAAAAAACCCAAATACCCTAAAAACCCTAAAAAACATAAAAACCCCTAAAAACCATCAAATTCCCTAAAACCCCTAAAAACCCTAAAATCCATAAAAATCCTGAACACCCCCCAAAAATCTAGAAAAACCTGAAAAACCCTAAAACCCACCTAAAAACATTAACCACCCCCATCCCTAAAAATCCTCAAACACCAAAAAACAATGAAATTATAAAACCCCTAAAAACCCTTGAAAACCACAAAACCCCAAAAAACCATAAAATCTCACAGAAACCCAAAAGACCACAAAAAACCACTAAAATCTCTAAAACCCCTAAAAACCCCGAAAAAACCCTAACAACCCTAAAAACCATACAAATCCTAAAAAATACTAAAAATCCATGAGAACGTAAAAAAACCCGAACAACCCTAAAAACTCGAAAAACCCTTGAAAACCATAAAACCCCTAAAAACCCATAAAAACCCTAAAACCCCACTAAAAACTCTTAAAACCCTTAAAACATTAAAAACATTAGAAACACTAAAAACCTCAAAATATTTCTAAAAACCCAAAAATATCCTAAAAACCCTGAATAACCTAAAAACCCAAAAAACCTTTGAAAACCCCTAAAAACCCAAAAAACCTTTGAAAACCCCTAAAAACCAAAAAAATCACTAAAACCCAAAAAAACAGAAAAATTCTAAAAACCCATGAAAATGTAAAAAACCCTGAAAACCCTCTGAAAACCATAAAATCCCCTAAAAATCATAAAAACCCTGAAAACCCATAAAGCTACTAAAATCTCTAAAAACCCTTAGCAGCCCCAAAAATGTTAAAAAACATTAAAAATCCTAAAAACCACAAAAACTCAAAAAAACCATAAAAACCCTCAAAACAAACAATGAAATTTAAAAAATACTAAAATGAATAAAAATCCTTTTTGACCCCTAAAATTCCATGAAAATGTAAAAACCCTTAAATACCCTCAAAAACCATGAAAACCATAAAAACCCATAAGACCATAAAAAGTCCTAAAAGCCTATAAAAGACCTAAAAACCCACTAAAAACTCTAAAAACCAATAAAACCTCTAAAAATATTGAAAACTCTAAAAACCTTTAAATTCAAAAAAAACTCAAAAAAAACATTAAAAACACAAAATACCATAAAAACCCAAAAACCCTTAAAAACCTAAAACCCCTCAAAATCCCTAAAAACCCTAAAAACAATAAAAACCATAAATTTTTTAAATAATTCATAAAATCCATGAAAATTTAAAAAAAAAATAACCCTGAAAACCCCCAAAAAACCATAAAACCCCCTAAAAACCTTTAAAACCACAAATAACTCTTAAAACCCTTAAAACATTTAAAAACCCAAAAGACCCCCAAAACCCCAAAACCCCCTAAAATACCTAAAAACCTCTAAAAAAATCCTAAAAATCATAAAAATACCTAAAAACCCTAGAAAACATAAAAATCCTAAGTAACCCCTATAAATCTATGAAAACCTAGAAAACCCTAAAAAACTTGAAAAACCCCAAAAAACCATAAAATCCCTAAAAACCATAAAAAAACCCTAAAAACCCAAAAAGATCATCAAAACCCCAAAGGTCCCAAAAAACCTGGAAATAACCCAAAAAACTCAACATCTATAAAATCCATAAAAACCCTAAAAAGCATAAAAATCCTAAAAAACCTAAATAACCCTGAAAATGTAAAAAACCCTAAAAACCTGAAAAACCCCTAAGAATAACAAATTCCCCTAAAACCTTACAAAACTTAAAACCTCATAAAAATCCTTAAAACCACTAAAAATGTTAAAATACTCTAAAAACATTTAAAACCCTAAAAAACTCAAAAAAACCTCTAAAAACCCAATAAGATCCTAAAAACCCTGAAAAACCCTAAAAACCAATGAAAAACCCTCAAAATCCATAAAACCTTTGAAATCCCCCTTAAAAAAACTCCTAAAATACTTTAAAACCCGTAAAAACCACTAAAAAGTCTAAAAACCCTTAAAACCTCGAATGAATTTTGGAAGATGGCGGCACACTCCCCCAGCTCTCTCTCCCACTCGTTGTGTCTTCAAAGATTTCCGTAGGATTCTTCTTGGGGAATCGGTCTTGGATCTTTGCCCCTTACTTGTTCTTAGCGGTGGTGTGCCCTGAAAGTGCTCTATAGATCCAAGGTCTTGGTGGTTTTCTTCTTTTGGCAGCTTCGTCTTTCCAGAGCAATGCCTTTTCATTGGCCTTCATCTTTCGATACAATAAAATCTTGGATTCTTTTTCCATGTGCTTGGGATTCGGTGATTATTGAGGTTGTGAGGATCGTTGTGGTTTTAGATTGGATCGCTTTGGCAAGAGATGAAGCAGACAACACTTTGGGGATTGGAAACCCTAACAGACTTCAGACACAGATCCAGATCACATTTGCGGATATGGGGTCTCCATGGATGGGTCAACAACTTAAAAGTTTGTAATGGTGGATGGGGAATCAATGGTGGTGTGGGTTCTGGCGTCATCAATGAGGTAACACGATGGACTGGTTTTCTTGGTTGTCAGTGTTGCGATCTTCCCATCCGCTTACAAAGCTAAGATTTGGAGGATTACAATGACTTCTCTGGCGATACGATGATTTTTGGAGAATTCATAAGGCGTGGTTCCAGCTTGGTGGTGACGATCTTGATTTGGGTTTGTGGGTTTTCATATATGCTTGTTATCGGCCTACGTAGAATCTCCAGGTTCGTTCCTCAGCTCTGTCTTTGTCTCATGTTGTTGTTCCTGGTCTGTTTGTGTTTTTCTGCGACCTGGTTTTGGTCTATGATTTCTGGTGGTTCCAAAGCGGTCTATTTGGCCCCGTGCATCTTGATGATGTTTTGGTTGGGTACTTATTTTATGGATCTGCTGTGGTGGGGGATGGTTTGGCTGGGAGTCCATGCTGGTGTTATTTGCTGGGATTGATATGAGGTGTTGCGTGTTGGTTAAGCGTTGCAGTTTCTGGGTTACTGGAAGGGTTGTTTGGGCTACAGACTAGTTCTTATCTTGGATATTGGTGGTTATATGCCCCTGGTTGTGCTTATAGGTGCGATATGCTAGAATTCTAGTTGTTACGTGGGTGGGATGTGATAATGATGATGTTTTTGTTTCTGGTGCTGGTGGTTCTGTGTGGCTGGTGATGGACATGCCTGGCATGGTGGCGCTGGCTGATGTTGTTGCTGGTGGTTTTGGTGTTGGTGGTTTGATGTTGCTGGTGGTGAGTCTTTTTGGTGAGAAGCCACTGGCTGCTGGAAGGTGTGCTGCTGGAATCTGGTTACTGCTTTACTGGGAGGTGCGGAAGGGATGTTGTGGGTGTAATGGCTGGACCTGATGCTGCTAGATGCTAGTGTTGATTGGATAAGTTGTGTTCTACTGTTGTGTCTTGTTTTTTGAGTCTTTTTCTTTCCTTGTTTTATTTTTGGGACTCTGTTTGGGTTTTTTGGGTTGGGTTGTTAGGGGTTTTGGGTGTGGGTCGTTTGACCCCTCCCCTCCCTTGTCTACTGCGTCTTTTATCTAATAAATTTTTTTTGGGGGGGGGTCAGGAATAGCCTGACCCTACACCTTCCTTGCCCTAAAGAATTTTAAAAACTCAAAAAAAACCCTTAAAACCCCTAAAAAACTCAAAAAAAACCTTAAAAACCAACAAAGTCCATGAAAACCCTAAAAACTGTAAAACCCACTAAAAACCCCAAAAAACCCCTCAAAATCCCTAAAAGCCCAAAAATCTTTAAAAATCCTAAAAACCACTAAAAATGCATGAAAACATAAAAAACAATAAATTTTTTGAAAAAAAACTGAAATCCCTACAAACCCCTAAAAACAGTTAAAACCCATAAAACACTAGAAACAACTAAAAACTCTAAAAACCCTTAATACCCTTAAAAATGATAAAAAATTCTAAAAAACCTTAAAACCTGAAAAAACTCAAAAAACCCCTAAAAATCCTAAAAGAACCTAACAACCCTAAAAAATTATAAAATCCCCTTAAAACCCTAAAAACCTAAAAAACCATAAAAATCCTAAAACCCCCTAAAAATCCATGAAAACGTAAAACCCCTAAAAACAATGAAAACTGCTTAAAAAACATAAAACCCCAAAAAAACAATAAACCCTAAAAACCGTTAAACTCTGAAGGCCCTTAAAACCCCTAAAGACGTTAAAAAACTCTAAAAAACCATAAACCCCTAAAAAAAACCTAAAAACCAAAAAAGACACTAAAAACCCTAAAATCCATCAAAATCCATACAATCCCTAAAAAACCCTAAAAACCATAAAAATCCTAAAATATCCCTAAAAATCAATGAAAATGTAAAAAACCCTAAAAACCCTGAAAACCCCCTAAAAACATAAAAACCCCTAAAAACCTTTGACAACACTATAAACCTATAAAATGCTACAAACTACTATAAACTATAAAATCTTTTAAAACCCCTAAAATCATTAAAAACTCTAAAAACCTTAAAACCCTGAAAAAACTCAAAAAATACCCTAAAACCCCAAAACACCCTAAGACCCCTGAAAAACCCCTAACACCCTAAAAACCCCTAAAAAATGATATGATATCGTATGGTTGTGCGGTATTCTAGGGAGAAAATTCAGAAATTTAAGACCACGTCAAGGTTTCTCCATGATTAAAGACCACATCACCAACAATGGAGTTGCACCACAATTTTTGGGCAAAGGGAAGAGGCTAAAGCTAGAAGAATGCACAACAAGCTTTAAAAAATTTCCAATTCAAAATCTCCCATTACAAAGGGGTGAAAATACATTATAAAGATAAAATAAAGAAATAAAAATGTCCCAATTAGAATTATAAAGAATAAGGACCCCAAAAGGCACATAAAAAATCATAATAAACACTTTCACATTCCATTTAGCCAACGAGCCTGTACCCAAGTGGTAGAGGCTCCTGGTTGTCATCCAAAAGACCCAGGATCAAATCCGGGCAGTGACTAATTTCCAGGGTACTGTAGCAGTGCACTATAGTAGTACTATAGCAGTGGAAGCACTGTAGCGGTGGAGGAACTGTTGCAGGATATTGTAGCGGCAGCGGGTACTGTAGCAGGTACTGTTGCAGTGCGGGTACTGTAGCATTAATGTTCACCGAGGGGTCCTTTGGGAAAAAAATGGGCTTTTATGCCTTGTATTCAGGCCACTTGGCCTTAGGCCATCGGGCTATGTAATGGGTCTCCCTCTACCCAGTCTTTAAGAGGTCTTTGCTTTAATAATAAATTGTGGCTTCGGCCCCAACCTTTAAAAAAAACATTCACATGCCATTTAATGACCCCACTAGCTAAAGTAGCAGGATTCCATCTTAATGATTCTTTTCCCTACCTTATCTCTCCTCTTTAATGTGATGCTATGAATTTCTATCCATTTCCATGTAAATAATAATTTGGGGCCCCAAATAAGTGTGTTGTGGCCCACCATATTGTTGGATGTCAAGAAGTGGGGGCTGATCCAATTTGAATAACAATTGGGCATAAAATTTTTATCAAGCCCAAAATTATTCTCCTTAGGCTGAATATGATCCACATCATTCCCCCCTAGTTGGAGAGGATTTTACCTCAAATCCATGACATATTATTCTTCAATGTAAGGAGATAATTCCCCAGTGTTCAACATTGTAGAAACGCTACCAAAATCATCTGGTAAATCAATTTTGTACGCATTATTTCTCACTCGTTCATGCACTTTGAATGGACCTTCATCCCATGGCACCAGCTTGTTCTTCATTTTGGATGGAAATCTCTCCTTAAAAATGTGAATCCACACTTTGTCTCCATATTGTAAAATAGCCTACTTCTGATGCTTTTTTGATTTCCACTTGTATGCTTTATTAGACTTCTCTATTTGAGTATGAATAGATTCATGGAGCTTCTTCATCTTATTTGTCTTCTCCTCTATATCAAGATTCACCTAAAAATCAAGAGGCAAAGAGAACAATTATATAGGAGTGATTGGATTGATTCTATAAACCACTTTGAATATAGAATGTTGAGTTGTAGCACTAGGAGATCTATTGTATGCAAATTCAGCTTGTGCAAGTTACAAATCCTAATCTCTCATGCTCTTAGTCACCAATGTTCTCAAAATAGTTCCCAATGTACGATTGGTAACTTCTATTTTCCCATACATTTGAGGGTGATGGGATGTGCTAAAAATAAGTTTCGTACCGAATTTACCCCATAATGTCCTCCAAAAAATGGATGAGAAATTTTGTGTCTCTATCTGAAACAATGCTGTGAGGAATTCCATAAAGGCAACCAATCTCTTTGAAAAACAAATTTTCCACTTTCACTGCATCTACAGTCTTATGAAAAGGTATTAAATGAACCATCTTAGAAAATCGATCAAAAAACCATTATTTAATCTTTGCCTTGTTGATTATTTGGTAAAACCATAATAAAATCTATGCTGAGATCTTCCTATGGCTGCTTCAGAATAGGTAACGGGGTGTATAAACCAGGATTGAAATGACTCTTTGATCTTTGACATGTTTCACATCTCGAAAGAATTTCTTGGACATCTGATTGAATCTTTGGCTAGTAGAAAATCTCCTTTAGTATCTCAAAGGTTTTATGGATTCCAAAATGACCAAAAAGTCCCCCTTCACGTGCTTCCCAAATGAGCAAGTCCCTGTAATTACCCATTGGAACACACAATTTGTTTCTCTTAAAGTGAAACCCATCATGTACAGAATAATCATCCACAAATCCATCTTAAAATTGGATTAAAATAGAATTAAACTCCATATCATGCTGATAATATTCTCTCATATGTTTAAATCTAAGAATTCGAGCATCTATAATGGTAAATAATGCATAACTTTGAAATAAAGTATCTTCCACCAGATTATATTTCCCCTTCTTGTATTTTGACATAAATGAGAAAGATTGTAATAATTCCACGCACTTTGCATTCCCTGAACTCAGCTTGTTTTGACCATTGATAAACCTCAATTCCTGATTGTTAGAATGAAGAACAAAGTGTTTTGGTCTCAAATAATGAGACCAATGAACTAGGGCTCTTACAACCGCATAAAATTCCTTATCATAGGTGATGTAATTCCTCCTTTAATCATTCAATTTCTCACTAAAATATGCAATAGGATGCTTGATTTGGATGAGAACTACGCATATCCCAACTCCACTTGCATCACATTTCACTTCAAAAATTTGATCAAAATAAAGCAATGCCAAAACCAGTGCTTCAAAAAACATTTTCTTAATGATTTCAAATGATTCATTTGCTGCCTTTGACCACTCAAATTTCTCCCTTTTCAAGCATTCAGTGATAGGTGCCATGATAGTACTGAAATTGGAAACACAATGATGATAAAAATATGCCAAACCATGAAAACTTCATACTTCGGTGATGGATTCTAGTTGTGTTTAGGACTTGATTGCTTCCACTTTTGATTCATCCACCATGATGCCTTATTTGGTTACCACATATCCCGAAAACACCACTTATGTTGAATATAACTCGCATTTTTTCTTCTTTCCATATATCTTTTGTTTCTGTAGAACGTCAAATACCCACCAAAGATGATCCACATGGCTCTCCACATCCTTTTTGTAAATCAAAATATCATCCAATTAAACAACCACAAATTTACCAATAAATGGTTTTAGAACTGCATTATTGAGTCGCATGAATGTTCTAGGAGCATTTGAGAGGTTTAATGGCATGACCATCCACTCAAACAATCCACATTTAGTTTTGAAGGTAGTTTTCCATTCATCCCCTTTCTTCATTCGAATATGGTGGTATACACTATGAAGATCAACCTTTGAAAAGATTGATGAACCATGTAATTCATCAAACATATCATCGAGTCATGGAATGAGATACCTGTATTTGATGGTAATATTATTGATAGCTCTAATATCAATGCACATGTGATATGTACCATCTTTCTTCAGCACCAATAATGCTGGAAGAGAACACGGGCTCATGCTTGGCCTTATAAAGCCTTGATCCATCAACTTGTCTATTTTCTTATGAAATTCCTTTAATTCTCCAGAATTACCCTGATATGCTGGTTTATTAAGCAATTGTGAACCCGGTACAAGATCAATCTGGTGTTCAATGCCTTTAAATAGTGCTAATAATGCTAGAAGATCATTAGAAAAAACATCATTATATTCCCCAATTAAGGAATGAGCTAATGGATGATGATGACTCTTCTCCTCATGACATTACTTTTCCACCACCAATAAAGAAAAAACTGGCTTTTCCTTATTTATGTATTTCTCCACATGAGCTTTATTGATAAAGATACTATCATTGGGAGTTTCTAGAAAAAAAATCTTGAAGAGTTTGGGATGACTTCAAAGGATAAAGTGTGATATTATTTTCCCTAGATCGAAAAGAATATGTGTTCTTCCTCCCATCATATTTCACATCCCTATCAAACTACCAAGGCCTTCCCAACAACAAGTGACAATCATCCATAGGAATAACATCACACAATATCTCATTATCATAGTTCTTACCAATGGATAATGAAATCAGAACTTCTTTGTTGAATTGGAGTGTGCTCCCATTGTTCAGCCATTGTAATTTATACGAGTGAGGATGATTCTAAGTTGGAATATTCAATTTTTCCACTAGTGTTATTGAAGCCACAATTTTACATCTTCCACTATCAATAATCACAGTGCATACCTGCTGATTAATGGTGCAATGAGTTTGGAACAAGTTTTCTCTTTGATATTCTTCTAGGAATATTTGAGATTGAAAACTCTTCATAGAACAAGAATTTTTCCCACATCATCTTCTTCCATAACATGTTACTCATTTTCAGATTCTTCACCATCATGTTCATCCTCATTGATTGTCTCTTCAATATCTTCAATCTCCTTAATAGTAATAATTCGGTTGTTAGGGTAATTGTCCGAAAAATGACCATACCCATGGAATTTGAAACACTTTCAATCCCCCCATTCAAAGGAGTTGGAATTCCCTTTTGGTTATTCCATATCCTTCTCTTTCCCTTTATCTAGAATCTTGTTCCTTCCAAATTCCTTCTCACTAACAACAAATTTATTATAAGAAATACTTTATAAAAAGTTGTACCTCTACTGTAGTTTTTGAGAGTCAATGCCTTTGAGGTCTACTTTTTCTTTTCCACGTTGATCGCAAGCTTGAAAACGTCATCAAGTGAGTATAATGGTTGAAACTCCACTAAATGTGCAATTTCTTCCTTTAATCCACCCAAAAACCTTAAAATAGTTTTCCCTTTATATTCTGGAACACCACTTCACATAAATAAATGATCAAACTCCTAAATGTAATCTTGAATATATTTATATTCTTATCATAGGCTATGCATTTGGAAATAAAGCTATTGCTTATAATTCTCAGGCAGAAATCGTCTCCTCAAAAGATTTTTCAACTTATCCCCATGAGCGTAATTTGCCTTTTTCATCACATTACCACTATTTCTTCATATTTTCTCACCAAAGAGATTCATAATATTTAAATTTCATAATAGATACCTTTCACTTCTTCTCGTCAGAACAATTCTTAAATTCGAAGGACCGTTCGATTTCTCACATCCAATCTATAAAATCATCCAGATTCATACTCCTATAAAAATCCGGAATGTCAATCTTCAACCCTCTTTCAATATCTTCATCATCTATTCTTCTTCACATATCCACCTATGAATTACTATAATCATCAAAATTTGCACGATATTCAAAAAATGGTTCTATATTGCGCCTATTATGTGGTGATGGATGTCTGGGATGCGACTATGGTGGAGGGGAGTTAGGTCTCCGCACTCTCAACAGTTGATCAAGTTTCTCAATGATTTGAGTAACTTGGGATTATAGTTGTGCATTAGCTATTTCCCATGGAGCAGGAGGAGTAGAAGACACGCTCTTGTGAGACATATGGAGAGTGACAAGAATAATAAAATAGAACTTACTCGTTGGAACCGTGTCTCTGATACCAACTGATGTGTCACCAGAAGCTCAAAATGAGTAAGAGAAGAGGGGAAGTGTAATGTAGATAAATAGAAAAAGGATTAAAGGAAATTCCACTCGCCAAGGTTTCCCATGCTTAAAGACCATGTCACTAGTAATGGAGTTTCTCCACTAATTTCAGGTAAAGGGAAGAGGCTAAAGCTAGAAGAATATGCAACAAGCTTCAAAAATTCCTCCAATTCAAAATTTCTCATTAAAAAGGGGTGAAAATACATTATAAAGACAAAATAAGGAAAGAAAAATGTCCCAATTCAAGTTACAAGGCATGAGGAACCCAAAAGACACATAAAAATCAGAAAACAACACTTTCTCATGCCATTTAATGACCCCACTAGCTAAAGTAGAGGGATTCCCTCTTAATGATGCTTTTATCCACCTTCTCTCTCCTCTTTAATGTACTGCTATGAATTTCCATCCATTTTGGTGTGGATAAGTAATTTTGGGTCCCAAATAATTGTGTTGTGGCCCACCATAGTGTTGGATATCAAGATGTGCAGGCTGGTCTAGTTCAATTAACAATTGGGCTTAAAATTTTTATCAAGCCCAAAATTATTCTCCTTGGGCAGAATCTGATCCATATTAACTTTGGAGACAAGGGCCCCACCACTTTTGAATTTGGATATTTCCTTCATTTATGTGGATATAGATTCGTGGGATCATTTTGGTGGTCCATTAAGGTTCACTTTTAGGCTTTAATAAGTGTGATTAAAGTTCCATTTTCTTTTCCCATGCATGGATGTTGGGCCTCCTATTGTAATTTCAAAACGAGGCCATGTAAAGCCTCTTTTGTCCTCCTCATTCTTCCTCTTGTAATTGGGCCACCAATCTCATGAAATGGGTATTTTACATTTATAATCCTTCCACCATCCATGCCATGACCACTCTCAACTCCTCAATTCATATGTGCTCCTTGATTCTCATCATCCCCTCCCTCTTTAAAAGGATACGTCCTTGAATCTACATATTAAAATGGAGGGAGATTAGTAACATTAAAGGTAGAAGTCACATTTTCAAACCCTTTGAGAAAGTTAATCTTGTAGTCATTATCATTTATTTTATCTAAAACATGGAATGACCCATCTCCCTACCATTGAAGTTTTGATTTTATTTTCTCCAAAAACCTTTCCTTCCTCAAATTCACCCACACCCAATCTCCAGGCTCAAGTACAACCTTGTTTCAACCCTTGTTTTCTTGATTCACATATTGTTCATTTCTTCTATCAATGTTTTCTTTCACTTTGGAATGTAACTCTTGAAATATTATGGATCTCCTCTTGGATTTCTTCCTCGCTTGTGATGTTGTGGCATGCGGTAAGTAGACTTCAGGCTTGCTCCTTTTTCGTTCTCTATGTATTGGTATCCTTAGAAGGTATGTTGAGTCAGTTCCTTCCAATATTTAGTAGAGAGGAAAGTGGCATGTAGCCTTTCTTGGGATCCGGAATCCGCTCAGATGAAGTCCTGGGTTCTGGGGTTGGGTGTGGTAGATTGGTTTTGGTGAAGGAGGAATATCCTACTGTTGTGGTTGCATCTTTTTGTACCCCTAAGGATGTTCCAAATGTGAAAAAAGTAACTTAGGCGGATCTGTTGGTGTTTGTTCACTCGTCCTGGGTTGTTTCTAGTGTTCCTCTGGTGGATTTGGCTTCTTTGGTCCATTTTTATTCGACATGGGTTTTGGTGGGTGTTTCTACTTTAGAGGGCTCATTGGAGGATCCATATTTGCTCTTGGTGGGAGTTGTTTCTCAGATATCTGATTTAACTTCATCGAGGGCTGGGAATGGTTCTGATCTTGTCGGGAAGGCAACATTTTCTTTGTCGGAGCTAGTGGTTGGACCTTATTCATTGTCTATGACCAATTTTAGTCCTTCCTTGGTTGTGGGTGAAATATGTAGGGTTATAGTCAGTTCATCTACAAGTATTGTTTCGGTGGATGTGGAAGTTTGTCCTTATTCCATGGATTTGACCTTCCACCCCCTGGATTGAATGTGGTAAGCATCCCAGATTTTTCCTTCCATGTTCAGTGCTTCAAAAGGGTGCTTTGAGGTGGAGTAATACTCTTGTAGGATATTTTTTAGATAAGAAGCTTCCTTTCTCTTTGGTCTCTATAATTTCTTCGGATTTATGGGGATATGATCTTCTAGAGAATCTTAGCAATAATGACAGATTCTTCTTCTTCAGGTTCCATTCCTTGTGCAATCTTGTTGATATTCATTCAAATGGTCCTTGGTTCTTTGTAGGTAGTTCTATTGTTCTCAAATACTAGCAGCCAGGTTTAGTTATGGACAAGGAATCTTTCTCTGTTTTCCCAGTTTGGGTGAACTTTCGCAATGTTCCCTTGGAATGTTGGATGGAGGAAGGCCTCAGTTATCTTGTGAGTGTAGTTGGAAAGCCTCTGTTTGCAGATAAAGCTATGATATACATCAGTAGAGTCAATTATGTGCACATCTGTGTGGAAATCTCTGCTGAACATAAGCTCTCGAAGGGAATTTCCTTAGATTTGGGTACTGGATCTTCCTCTTTTGTTCGTATTAATTATGGATGGGTTCCAAAAACATGTAGCTTCTATAATTTTTTTGGCACCATGATAATCAATGTAAGAAGAATCCTAAACCCATGGATCAGTTGGGATAGAATAAAGTCACTCCTAATAATAAGTTCTATAGGAGGAAGGAGCGAGCGCCTGTTATGGCTTCGAAGGGTGAGTCCTCTACCCATCTCATTGGGTCTGGTGCTCTATCTTAGTGTTCCAAGCTAGATTCTCATAAATCTAGAAGGATGGTTGTGGATATGAAGGCCTCCTTACCTTTGGTTAATTCTATGTTTATTCCTTCAATGGTTGAGAATTCCCTAATTGTTGAAGGTACCTTTCCTAAGACTACCTGTACTTCTTCTGGTTTTGAGTCTGGTGCTGGCATTTCAACCCACAATTCCTATGCTTGCTAATCTGATGATATTACTAGTGAGTTGGTGGAACAATATGGAGGCCTTGGTATTTCTGCTTCTAATCCATTTTCTTCATACTCTCAATTGATGGATAGTGGGTAGCAGAAGGTCTCAGGTTCTATAGGTAAGGCGTCTTGTGTTATTCAGACTCCCTCTCCTATCTCTGAGGAGACGATTTGTGCTTCTCCATGTCCAAGGCGTCTTGTCCAAGTTTCTAAGGGTGCGGTGGTCTCAGAGCTAAGTGATGAGTTATTTGGTCCTATTTTTCCTTATTATTTTCTTCTTGGTGATGGTTCTATATCCCCAGGCCTGGATATGCTGGATCAGGTCAGCCCGATATCTTCTATTCTTATTAACAACCCTTTTCAGGACAAATTGGTCAAGGTGGATGAATGTGATTATAGTAGGGATCCAATCAAAATTGGATCTGAGCTGGCCGATTCTAATCTTTCCAATTTTTATGATGCTTAATTTTGGAGTTTAGAATGTTAGATGTCTCAATACCCCTAGTAAACAAAGTGAAGTATGTGACCTCATTTTATCTAGAAAATTGGCTTGTATTTGGTTGGTGGAAACTAAGGTCAAAAGGGATAACCTTTATGGTATTGTGAATAATATCATGTCAGGCTATAATTTCTACTCTAGCTTATCTTCTTCACATTTTGGGTATATTCTAGTCCTTTATAATCATTGTCTATTGGATACGGTTCTACATTTTGAATCTGAGTAGCTTCTTGAATGCCTTGTTTAGATGATGAAGGTGTAATTGTTTTTTTCTATCTCCTTTTTTTGATGGTTCTAACTCAGTTTTTGTTCTTATATTTCTTTGGGATATCATAGCCTCTCATGCTACGGCTAGCTCTATTATTCTAGGTATTTTTATGGTAGATTTTAATGCAGTTTCATTTCCATAGCACAGATTTGGTGTCTATTTAGATTGGAATGATTCTATGGAAGAATGTAATGTTTTAATTGTGAAATATAACTTGGTTGACTTGCATTGTTCTGGGTTGAGGTCCTCTTTGAGGAAGGGAAACTCTGAGGTTTTGAGGAAGCTTGATAGATCCTTGGTTAATTATGCTTGGTTGTCCAGATTCCCTTCTTATAGTGCTGAATTTTTTCCTTTTGGTATTTCTGATCATACACATATTTTTATCAGGGTTGGTGATGGGATGCATTCTGGGAAGCTTCCTTTTAATTTTTTTAATTATTGGGCTAATTATGACTGGTTTCTCACTTTCGTTCTTTCATCTAGGAATGTTGATGTTGTTGGTTGTAATATGTTTCGGTCTACCAGAGACTTAAGAGGGTTAAGAGGAATATTTGTTATCTACATGCTCAGGTTATTGATTAGAATAATGCTAAAATTATCTCCATCGGATCTAAATTGGCTGAGTGCCAATCTTCTTCATCTAGTTTATCCCTTCTGATGATTTATTCCAAAAGGATCTTAGATGCAAAGAGTGGTTGAAAGATTTATTCTTGAAGGATGTCTTATCGACCAAGAAGAAGAGCAGGGTCCAATGGCTTAAGGAGGGGGCCTTAATTCTACCTTTTTATTCAATTCGATTAAGGCTAGATTCAATTATTCCAAACTAGTCCTCTATGAAGTCCTGATGGTTTGACTGTCACTGATCATGGGATAATTATTTTTGATATTGTTGATTTCTAAAAATCCTTGATTGGGTCTCCACACTCTTTAGTTATCTGGGGAGAGAGTTCTTAGAGCCTTTTCTAGAGCATTCTATTGATAGTTATCTTTGGGATATTTTGTATAAGCATGTGGAGACAGAGGATGTCCATAAGGCTTTGTTTTATATTCATCCCAACAAAGCTCCAGGGCCAGATGGTTTTAAATCTTTTTTCTTCCATATATCCTGGTCTATGGTGGGATTCGATGTGACTGAGGATGTCTTAGATTTTTTTATATCTGGGAAGATGCTACGGGAAGCCAATGTTTCGATTATTCTATGATTCCCAAGGTGTCGAATACTTTCTCTCTTATGGATTTCAGAGCTATCTCTTATTGTAACACAATTTACAAGTGTATTACCAAGATTTTAGTGTCCAGATAGAGAGTGGTTCTTCCGACCTGAATCAAAAAGGCTCAATATGATTTTATACAAGGGTGGAGAATCTCTAACAATATTGTGATTGCACATGAGTTGATGCAGGGTTATCACTTGGATTCTAGTGTTCCTTGTTGTGCTTTTAAAATTGATCCTTTCAAGGACATTGATTATGTCCTATGGGAGTTTATTTTGGATGCTTTGGATCTTCTTGGATTTCTAGATAGGTTCTCTTTTTGGATCCATTGGTGCATCTCTTCTCTTATGTTCTAAGTTAATATTAATGGCTTCTTATAGGGATATTTATTTCGAAAGAGAGGGTTGAGATAAGGGGACCCACTTTCTCCTTTTCTCTTTGTGATCTATAAGGAGTTTTTCTCTTGCATGTTGGACACTCTTATTTATGCTTCTGGCTCTTTTAAATTTCACCGGCAATGCGATAAGACTTATATATCCCATATTTGCTTTTCAGAAGACTAATTATTATTTTCCTATGGGAATTTGGATTCTATTTTATTCTTGAATAATGCATTAGATCTTTTTTTTGTCTGGGCTGACTGTTAATCTCTCAGTGTCTTTGATGTTCTCAGCTGGAATTTCTACTAAGGTTCCTGATATCTTTGGAGTAGACATGGGTATTAGGGATGGGTCCTTACCTCTTTGTTACCTTGGGGTGCCTATAATTACTACTAGGCCAAGAGCTGCCAACTGTTCCATTTTGGAGGATAAAATTGTCAGGAGAATTAATTTATGTACTAACAACTTCCTTTCTTTTATGATGTATCTTCAATTAGTCCAATATATTTTTTTATCACGCTAGCCTATTGGTTTTATCATTTTTTTCCTAAGAAACTTGTTAAATCTATTGAAGCTAAGTTGAGGTGATTTTTATAGAAGGGACCTTCTCTTGATATGTCTAGGTCCAAAGTGGTGTGGGGTTTAGTTTCAAGAACTAAGGAGGAAGGTAGGTTAGGGATCAATCATGTTAGTGATTAGGATAAAGCGTCTATGTCTAGACATGTTTGGGATCTTTGTAATTTGTCCTTCACTTTTGTCTTGGAGGACTGGGCTTGCATATTTCTATTTAGACATTCTATGTTTTGGGTGGCCAAAGTTCCTTGGATTTGTTCATGTACATGGAGGAAATTATTAGGTATTCAAGACTTTATTAAGGACCATTTATCCTTTTTGGTTGGGATTGGTACTAGCATTTCCTTATGGTTTGATTCATGGATCCCTAGGAGGGCAATCTGCTCCTCCAGTGATGATCATATCATCTATGATTCAGGTTATACTATTTTTTCTAAAGTTTCCAATATTATCTATTATGGTGAGTGGAACCCCACATTTTCTATTTATACGGAGCTTTGGGATGTCTATAGTGAGAACCTTTCTCTTCTTACGCCTATGGGTGATAAAGATATGGTGTTTTGGAATGGATATTAAGATTTATCCATTCTCAAGGTGTGGGAGGACTATAGGATGAAGTTTGTTAAAGTCCACGGGTTCTCGTTAGTTTGGAATCAGGTCTCCCCAGCCAGATACTCCTTTGTTCTATGGTTAGTGTTTTTTAAGTGCATTTCCAATCAAGACAAGTTACAACACACATGCTTGACCTTCCCTAACCATTGTTTCCATCATGAGTCGGATTCTGAAAGTTTGGAACAACTTTTATTCATTTATGGTTGGTCTTAGTAGCTTTTGTCTACCTTTTTTAGCCTCTTATATGTTGATTTCCTAGACGATTTCCTCTTTGATGTTATTTCTTAGTGTTCTTGCAACTTTAATGAAAATTAGATGACTTGTGTCTTGGGATGATTTTGGCCGGTAGATTTGGTTTATCTCATTTAGGAGGTGTATAATTCTCAGATGCATTGTACTAGGCCTCATAGTGGAAGGTCTATTGGGCTCAAATTTGACTTGGTTATTCATTCCAGGATCTCATCTTGTAATAAATTTCCCAATAACAAGGATAAGTTGGGTTTGGTTAGAAGACGGAACTTCCCAACCTCTTTCTTAAGGAATGGTTGATGCCATGTTGTGTGTACTATTATATTCTTTTTTGTTCCATCTCATGTGGCCTTTTTTGGCTGGACAGTTACTAGTGTGGGTTGATGTTCAGGTGCAGGGGTGGCTGGGGTTTTGGGTGTGCTGCTGTCCAAGTTGTGTATAGCTGCTGCTACAGGTGGTAGGGGTAGTTTAGTGTGCTATTCAGGGGCTTCCAAAGGTAGGATGGTAGCTAGTATATATGTGTGCTTCTAATGTGAAATGCAGGTTGGTGCTGTGGTTGGGAGACTGGGAGCTGCTTTGGGTTGGGCTTGTTGGGTTGTATAGGTGTTGTGGTTGCAGGTTGTGTTGGGGCAATAGGTATAGGCTGTTTGTGTTGGTGCTAGTGTGTACAGTGGGCAGGTTTTGATTTGTTGTGATATTCCTTTGGATTTTCTATGCACTTGTGTCATTTTAAGGTGCCTAGGGGATGCTCTAGATTGGAGTTTGTTGGTCGGAGGAATTAGGGAGGATGTGGTTTTTGTTGCTTCTGTTCAGTGTTGTTGGATGGATGGTGGAGTTGCAGTGATGGTTGGGATCTGTGGGTTTTAGGTGCAAGTGTTGGGCGGTGGAGGATGCCCAATGGAGTCTTGGGCTATGCTGGTGTGTCAAGTACTGTGTTGGCTGCACATTGGGGTTGTGGGTGCATGGGTTAGAGGAGGAGGTTCTGCTGGGGTGTTGGTTCATGGGTTGTCGATTTCCATGCGGATTTCTCTAGCTTTGATAAGGTTTGGTTGCTGAGGTAGGATGCTTTAGTTTCTGAGTCCTCTTGTTGCGAATACTATAGGTCCAAGGGGCTGGTTTTATTCTTGTGGGATGATGCTGGTTGTTTGGGGTTTCTTTTCCCCATACAGTTACTGCTATAGGTTGCTGTTGGGCATTGGTGTGGGTTTGTTTGGTTGAGGGTGGCTGGCTGAGGGGGTTGTGTAGCTTGTTGGGATGCAGTTGGGTGGGTAGGGTGCAGGGTGCGGTTGGTTTGTCTAGTGGTGTGTGTGTGCGTGCGTGTGTTTAGGTAGCGAGCGTGTGTTTGTGTGGCGTGCATGCGTGTATGTGAACGGGTGTCCTACATGTGTTTGGGTGGTGTGCGTGTGTGCATGTGGATTGGGTGCGTAGACTGGTTGCTTCTTGTTCCTCATGGTGTTTTCTTTGCTAGGGGTTTTTTGACCTCTTGGTGTGCGGCAACTTGGAATTCGTCATTTTTGTCTTCTCTTGGGCTCAAATGTTGCTGGGTTTGTGTGTTGCTGCCGGCACGTGTGCTTTTGAGGAGGTGTTGGCTTCCTATGCTCAACTCGGGTGCTCTTGGTGGTGATATTGGCTTCCTAATGGTTGGGCTTGTGTGCTACTCATTGGGATCTTCTATTCCTACTGGCTTGTGTGGTCCTGGTGGTGACATCTCCCCTTCTCTTGGGTTTCCAACTTTGTGGATTTGGGATTGCCTCTCTTTGGCATCTTGTCCTTGGTTCGCTACCTCTTATTGCTACCTATCCTAAAGCCTTGTGTTTTGGGACATCTTGGTTCACCCTAGGTTAATTAGTTTGTAATTCATCTTTCATATTTATATACTTTCTATTATCTTGGAAAAAAATGTAACTCCCAAACAAATTTTTCCTTTTCATCACCTTTCAAGATCAACAACCTCATTGGTAGGCAATGAAAGAATATCTAATGGAGTAATTGGGTTCTTATACTTTTTCAAGGGAATTACCAAGTCTGGCCTTTTCCAACCCTCCACATAGGGAATCCCCCTTTCCCACGAAGAGGTCACTCCTTGGAGGCAGCACCCAAGCCAGGAAGGAGAAGTTTCTAGTTGAGATGATAGAGAATCCTAGAGGGTAACAGCCCACATGACGATGGGTCTTCAAAGAAATCTGTTAGCACAATTGGGTCACACCTCATTTTTTCCTCCCATTTAGAAACTGGGTGACCCAACAAGATGAGTGGATCTCAGTGGAGAGGTTCTCCTTGAAAGTGGACTCCTATGATTCGAACCCTATTCCTCTCAAAGGACGGTGTGTTTCTACCCCTCATCTTCATCTCTACACCACCGCCTACGTGGCAATGGAGTCATTGGATCAAAACCATATACAATCTCAAAAGGTGAGAAGTTAGTGGTGGAATGTACTACCTAGTTATATGCAAACTCTATGTGTGGAAATCATTTTTCCCAATTCTTTATATTTTTTTGAATTATTGCATGTAAGAGAGTAGAAAGAGTCCTATTCACTACTTCAGTTTTCCCATCAGTTTGAGGATGTGAAACAGTTGAGAACAATAATTTAGTCCCCAATTTATTCCACAAAGTCCTCAAAAAATGGCTAAGGAATTTGACATCCCTATCACTTACAATTGTTTTGGTAAATCCATGTAATCTCACAATTTCTTTGAAAAAAAAATCTACTATATGAATAGAATCATTGGTTTTTAAACATTAAATGAAATGGATCATTTTTCTAAATCAATCTACAAAAACAATGATGTTATCATTTCTTGATTGGGATCAAGGAAATCCCAACACTAAATACATAGAAATGTTGGTCCAATTATGAGATGAAACGAGAAAGGGGGAATAAATCCATTAGGTTGAACCTTGGAATTTTCATGGTTACAAGTGACACATTTAGAAAAAATTGGAATAACATCTTTTCTCATGATTGGCGAAAAAAAATGTTCATGCAAAGTAGCCAGTGTTTTGTGAAACCTAAAATGCCCCATCAAACCATCTCCATGAGTTTCTTTTACAAGTAATTATTGAGTTGAAAAAATTGGAATGCACAATTTATCCATTTTGAAAAGAAACCCATCATTATTTTAATAGTCATTAAACCATGCATTTCACAAGATGTCCAAATTTGAGAAAAATCTCCATCAGTTTCATACATTCCCTTTAGTAACTCAAGTCCAAGTAATTGAGAATGAAGAGAAGTAAGAAGCGCATACCTTCATGAAAGAGCATCAACAACCACATTTTCCTTACCTTTTTTATTCTTGATCACATAAGGTAAAGTATCATTGAATTCTAGTGAAGATGCATGTTGTAGATTCAACTTACATTGGGACTTCAAATACTTAAGGCTTTAATGGTTAGAATGAAAAATGAACTCCATAGGCCATAAGTAATTTTTACATGTTTCCAGGATCCATTTCAAAACATAAAGTTATTTATCATAAGTTGAATAATTTAATGTTTCCCCATTCAATTTCTCACTAGATTAGACAATTGGATGTGACTCCTGAGTCGAAACAAAACCAATACCAACTCCCAATGCATCACACTCAATTTCAAAAACTTTTGTGAAATCTAGTAGCCTTAAAAGGGGATCATTGAACAGTTCTTCTTTGAGTATGTTAAAAGTATTTTCTAGTTCTTCACCCCATTTAAAGAACGCGTGTTTCTTTAAAAGTTCATTAAGAGGTGCAGTGATGGATGAAAAATCCTTAACAAACCTCCTATAGAATCTTACTAATACATGAAGACTCTTAACCTTGGTTGCGTTCTTTGGTGTGGCCCACTCCTAAATTCATTTGACCTTTTCTTCATCTACACAAATCCCTTCCACCCCTACAATAAATCCAATAAACACAACAGAATCCATGCAAAATGAACATTTTTGAATATTGGAATAAAATGTGTTCTCTTTAATGGTCTCACACACCAAATAAAAGTGTTCAACATGGTTTTCTAGTGATTTTATATACACCAAGATATCATAAAAATAGAAACCATAAATTTTCCAATGAATGAACAAAGGACATGGTTCATTAAGATCATGAATGTACTTGGTGCATTAGTTAAACCAAATAACTGACCACTCATGCAAAATGAACTTAGTTTTAAAATCATTTTTCCATTTATCTCATTATTTCATTTGAAATTGGTGGTATCCACTTTTAAGATCAGTTTTTGAAAAAAAAAGAATCCCCATGTAATTCATCAAACATTTCAACAAGTCTATGGATGGGATAATAGTACATAACTTTAATTTTGTTGATGGCATGAAAATCCACATACATCCGCCATGTTCCATCTTTCTTGGGTACTAGGATCACCAAAATAGCACATGGAATCATGATTTCCCTCACTAATCCTTTCTTTATGAGATCTTCAACTTGACATTGGATCTCTCTAGTCTATTCTGGATTAGCTCTATATGCTGGCCTATTGGGAATTGTGACACTAGGTATGAAGTCAATCCTATGCTCAATGAATCTCAAAGGGGGTAATCCATTAGGTGTTTCTTCAGGAAAAATCACTAAATTCATGTAGTAAATAAACAACAAAAGAAGGAAAAGAATGGAAAATTTCATTGGTTGTAAGGTAAGCATCCTTATTGATGAGTAAGAATACATTATCTCTCAATAAATCACCATTGACCTCACATTTTCTAGAAAATAAAGTAACCTTTCACTCAACAATATTTTTTTCATCTCTTTGATTTCCATCAATTCTTTTTATGTCACTCATATCTACTTTTTAACTCTTTATTTTTCCACTATTTTCATTTTTTCTCTCTCTCTTCTTTTTTTCTCAACTCATCACACTCTTTTTTATCACTCAATTTTTTATTTTTCCCACATTATTTTTCACTCATTTCTTTTTTTCTTTTTATATTCTTTCTCTATCCTCAGTTAATCTTCATATGCTTTCATGGTATGTTGTAGAGTCAAAAAAATATTTCTACTGCTGAAATAAGAATAGAAGCAGTTAGCATAGTTGTCATACATCACCCTCCGATCAAATTTCCATGGTCTCCCAAGTAGAAAATGATCAACCCGCATTAGAGAAACATCCCAAAGAACCTCATCATGATATTTTCTAATGGAAAAAAGAAACTATGGCCTGTTTTATGTCTCCCACTTCTCCACTATCATTAATCAACTGCAACCTATAAGGTCTAGGATGCCTTAGAGTAGGTAAACTCAACTTCTACACCAACAAGTTACTAGCCACATTGGTAAAAATTCCACTATCAATGATCATACTACATACCTTCTCCTTTATGTGGCATCTCGTATAAAAAATATGCTTATGTTGCTCGTCATCGTGATCATCTTTCAGTTGAATGTTCAAAGCTCTTGTTTCCACCAATGCATCTCCATGTATAGGATCTTCAACTTCTACATATGAAAACTCCTCCAAAGGTGACATTTCTTCACCACTATATCTCTCACTAAGTATGTCTCCATTATCCAAAATAATCATTGATCTTTTTTTGGGAATTGAGATGCAATATGACCATGTCCATGAAACTTAAAGCACTTAATATCATAAGATTTAGAAGGAAAAGTCATGTTATTTTTTCATTTTGAATCAGTGGGGAAGAACATATTTTTGGCCTCTTCTCTTTGTTTTGGAACAAATTTTGAATCCCTTAGTTTTGTTTTATTCCACTTAGAAGTTTATTTTGGATCTTTTGGGTTAACCTTCCAAAAATTATGGGAACTTACTTGACTCCTTTGATAATGTAGTTTCTTTTCAAACTTAACTACCTTATATAGAAAATCCTCCATGTCACTATACGTTTGAATTTCCACCACATATTTAATTTTCAGATTCAATCCATTGATGAACCTTTCCATGGAAGCTTCATGATCCTCCTCCAAATTGGATTCAATCGTCGATATCTCCATTTCCTTATAGTATTCCTCCACACACATTGAACCTTGCACAAGTTTTCTTAACTTCAAATGAAAATCTTGATAGTAATAACTATACATGTACCTTTTTCACATTATTATCTTCATTTCATCCCAAGTCAAATTTTCCTTTCTATATTTCATTGATGACTTACTTTTAAATGGTCCCAGAAAATAGTTGCATTGTCATTGAACTTAAGTGCCACCAATTTTACCTTATTCTCATTCGAGTAGTTGTAAAGTCCAAATGCATGTTCAACCCCCCTCTAGCACTCCAAATAAAGTTCTTGGTCACTCTTCCCTTGAAAGGATGGAATTGTCATTTTTATGCTTCCCGGGTCATTTTCTATCCAAGTAGCATGTTTCCCCACCAAGGAAATATTTCTTCAAAATCAGATTACTAATCATAACCTTCATCTACTTCTTGGATTTGTGGAGTCCTTGAAGTTGAGGAACATTAAAAATCATCTGGCCTAGTATTAAATCTTATTAATTGGTCAGTGATAGCTTTTATGAATAATTTTAGGTGGAACTCACTTCTTTCTCCCTCGATCTCCATTTTTTTAAATCCTCACACACTCTTTATATCTTTTTTTAATCTATCAAATGGTTACTCAGGATTTCTAGCAGAAAAACATGGTTCCTAAAAGTGTTATTAAATAGAATTAAGAAGACAATTCATAAGAAGTAATCAACTCATGATAAAATTTAAAAATTAGAAATTTTAAAAGAATTTGAATTAATGGATTATAAGAAATATGGGAGGTAAATAGAGATGGTAGAAATGATTATGGTTCAAGGTTGTGATGTGGTACCCAATAAGACCCACTAGGACACCTGTCCTAGGATCCCCACTGATGTGGCCCCACATCCTCACTACAACAACAATCCACCAACCCATCTCCACAACTAAAACCCACTAGGACACCTGGCCCAGGAACCCCAAATATACGGCAGGTTGTTGCAAACAGCTGGTTTCGAACCTAGGTTCTCTTTAACACTGAGCCCATGGAACTCGATGCCAACCACTAAGCTGCATCCTAGTGGTTGGCATCGAGTTCCATGGGCTTGGTGTTAAAGGTGACCCGGGTTCAAAACTGGTTGTTCACAACAACCTGCTGTATATATGGGGTTCATAGGCCAAGTGTCCCAGTGGGTCCCAGTTGCAGAGATGAGTTGGTGGATTGTTGATGTAGCATGGCTGTGGGGCTGTATCGGTGGGGTTCCTAGGCTAGGTGTCCTAGTGGATCCCATTGGGTGCTACATCAGGTTGTATATCGATAAAGGAAAGAATATGGTGGATAATAAAAATGCAATCAAATTTGTGACTAAATGAGCGAACACAACGTTTCAAATGATCAGTTTTGTTTTGTATTTATTTTGATTTTTTTGTATTTTTTTTGATTTTTTTGATTTTTTTTGATTTTTTTGCTTCTTGATAATCAAGAAATGATATACAAATAGTGTTACTTAAGTACATGATGTTCAATAGATGAAAAATTTTACAATTCTCTACTCTAATTGCAATTATATAAAAGGGTGAGATAACATGAACTTCAAACTCGATTGGAATCCATTTTGGTGATAGTTAGATTTCACAAGAGTGAATCTGCAGCACGAATTAATTCAACTATATCTCCAAATATATGTGTTGGATTTTAGTGTTTCCAAACTGAGAAGAAATATTAGATTTTGAACTATGAAAATGACATATCATACATCCATAAAATTCAAAGTAAAATCCATCTAAATTGTATAAGTTACGTCTAGAATTGGTGGTGGAAAAAAATGGAAGAAGTAGAAGAAAAATGGTGGAAGAAATGGAAAAATGAAGAACCTAGTTTTCTTTTCCAAGCTTTGATACCAAATGACATGATACCGTATAGGCGTGCAATATTAATTGGCCAAAATATAGAAACATAAGTGATGAAATTAGGAGAAATAGAAATTAAAAGAAATGCAAGGAAAATAAAATGGGAAGGGGGTGATAAATTAAGACCCCAAGGAGACTTTCCCCTTAAAATCATAATTATAAACCGCTATAAAGGTTGATCACTCCATTGATGAGTCTTACTTTCATTCACATAGGAACACAAGAAACACAAGCATAATAATACTAGAAACTCTCAAATTCAAAATTAACCTCTAAGGGGTACAAAGAGTGGCTATTTATAGCCAAATTAAAGAGATACAAGTCAAAATACCTATCCGAAAAAATTCTAGAGCCTAAAAATGATTTTTGACTTTTTTACACATGCTCATAGATTTAGGGGACAAGATATCCACTAAGAAGACTTTTTGGCACCACCCTAAAGACTTTGAAGATTCAAACCATGAATTTGGAGACAAGGGCCCCACCACTTTTGAATTTGGAGATTTCATTCATGAAAGTGGATATAAATTCGTGGGATCCAATGGGTGGGTCATTTAGGTTCACTTTTGGGCTTTAATAAGTGTGATTAAAGTCCCATTTTCTCATCCCATGTATGCATGTTGGGGATCCTCTTATAATTTCAAAATGAGGCCATATAAAGCCTCTTTCATCCTCCTCATTCTTCCTCTTATTATTTGGACACCAATAACATGCAATGGGTCTTGTACAATTATAATCCTTCCACCATCCATGCCATGATAACTTTTGACTCCTCGCTGCATATGTGCACCTTGATTCTCATCATCCCCTCCCTCTTCAAAAGGATCTTTCCCCGAATACACATATTCAAATGGAGAGATATCAGTAACATTAAAGGAGCAGTCACATTTTCATAACTGCAGGGAAATTCAATATTGTAGGCATTATCATTGATTATGTCTAAAATTTTCTAAGGTCTATCTCCCCTCGGTTGAAGTTTTGAGTTTATTTTCTCTGGAAACCTTTCCTTCCTCAAATTCACCCACACCCAATCTCCAGGCTCAAGTACAACCTTGTGTCGACCCTTTCTTGCTTTCTTCACATATTGTTCATTTCTTCTTTCGATGTGGGCTTTCACTTTGGCACACAACTCCTGATTTTTTTTTCATTTTCATCACCTAAAAAATCAATAACTTCATTAGTAGGAAATGAAATAATATCTAGTGGAGTCATTGGGTTCCTCTCCATTTTAAAGGCAATTCCCATGTGTGCCATTATCGAACCCTCCACACAAGGAAACCCCATTTCCCATGAAGGGGTCAGTACCTGGAGGGAGAACCTGAGCCGGGAAGGAGCTGTTGCTAGTTGAGATGAAAAAATTTCCTGGAGGGTAACAGCCCGCACGATGATGGGTTGTCAATGTAATTTGTTAGCACAGTTGGGTCGTGCCTCATTTTTCCCACCTAGTTAGAAACTCGGTGACACGGCAAGAAAATTGCATCCTAGGGGAGAGGTTTTCCCTGAAAGTGAACTCCCAGGATTCGAACCCTTCACCTCCAGAAGAATGAAATGTTTATGCCCCTCACCTTCATCACTCCTTTGAGAATATAGCTGCTTTTCAACCTTCACCGCCTTATGTAGAAACTCGTCCATGTCAATGTGGGTTTGAAGTTCCACCACATCACTAATTGTCAGATTCAATCCATTGAAGAACCTTTCCATGATAGCTTCTATATCCTCCTCCAAAGTGGATTGAATTATCGATATCTCCATTTCCTTGTAGTATTCATCCACAAAAATGGAACCTTGCACAAGTTTTTGTAACTTCAAATGGAAATATTGATAGTAATGACTAGAAATGTAACTTTTTTGCATTACTATATTCATTTAATCCCAAGTTAGAATTGGAATTTCTCCATTCCATTGAATACTTACTTATAATTGGTCCCACCAAATACTTCCATAGACATTCAACTCAAGCGCCGCCAATTTTACCTTCTTCTCCTCTAAGTAGTTGTGAAGTCCAAACACATGTTCAACCTTACACTCCCAATCCAAAAATGTTTTGGGCAAATCTTCCCTTGAAAGGATATAAGTTTCATTTTTCAAATCATCCAACCCAGCATTCAATTTGGTAAATTGGTGATCGATAATTTTCATGAAAAATTTTAGGTCGGTCTCACTTCTCTCTCCCTCGCTCTCCATTTTTTTTAAATCCTAACACACTCTTTCTCTCTTTTTTAATCGCTCAAAAGGTTCCTCAAACTTTATAACACAACAACTTGGTTCCTAAAAGTTTTCTTAAATATAATAAATAAGATAATTAATAAGAAGCAATCAACTCATGAAAAACTTTAAAAATCCAAAATTTTAAAAGGGTTTGAATAAATGGAGTCCAAGAAATATGGGAGGTAAAGTGAGGTGGGAGAAATGGTTACGGTTGATGGTTGGATATGGATGAAGGAAAGAAGATGGTGGAAACGAAAAATGCAATCAAATTTGTGACTAAATGAGAGAACTCAACGTTAGCGAACTCAAAGTTTCAAATGAGTAGTTTTTTTGTTTTTTCTTTTGATTTTTTATGGCTCAATAATCATGAAATGAGATAGGAAGAGTGTGTGTTTTCGTGATCAATGTAAAACAATTGAAAAATGTTAAAATACTCTCATATGACTATAATGATGTAAAAGGGTGAGATAACATGAAATTCAAACTCAATTGGAATCTATTTTGGTGATAGTTAGATTTCATAAGAGTGGATCTGTAGTACAAATTGATTCAGCAATATCTCAATATATATTTTTCAGATTTCTATGTTTCCAAATCGAGAAGAAATATGAGATTTGGAACTATGAAAATGAAATAAAATACGTTTATAAATTAAAAGTAAAATCCTTAAAAATGGAATAAGAAAATTATGGCCAGAATTGGTGATGGAAAAAAATGGAAGAAGGAGATGAAAAATAACAGGAGAAATAGAAAAATTAAGAACCTGGTTTCTGTTGCCGAGCTCTGATACCAAATGATATGATACCGTATGGGTGTGTAGTATTCATTAGTGAAAATGTAGAATCATAAGATATGGAAGTAGGAGAAATAAAAATTAAAATAAATTTAAGGAAAATAAAAGGGTAATGAGGATGATCAATTAAGACCCCAATGAGACTTGCCCCTTAAAACCCTAATTATAAAGTGCCACAAATGTTGATCACTCCTTTGATGAGTCTTAATTTTATTCACATAAGAACACATGAAATAAAAGTATAATAATACTAGAGACTCTCAAATTCGAAATTAACCTCCTAAGGGTACAAAGAGGTGGCTGTTTATATCCATATGAAAGAGATATAAGTCAAAATACTAGCCCATAAAAGTATAAATCCTAAAAACACCTTTTGATTTTGTTTACACAAATCAATGGATTTAGGGGATAAGATATCCACCAAGAAGAATTTTTGTCACCACCCTAAATACATTGAAGATTCCCACCATGACTTTGGAGACAAGGCCACCACCACTTTTGAATTTGGAGATTTCCTTCATGCGAGTGGATATAAATTCATGGGATCCTTTGGGTGGGCTATTTAGGCTCACTTTTAGGCTTTAATAAGTGTGATTAAAGGCCCATTTTCTTCTCCCATACACATTTTGGGCCTTGAAAACCCTTAAAACCCCCTAAAACCATAAAAAACTCTAAAACCAAAAAACTCCTATAAAACATAAAAACCATAAAAAGCCTAAAACACATAAAAACCCTAAGGACCCACTAAAAACTCTAAAAACCCTTAAAACTCATTGCCTTGCAAAAAAACCCACTAAAACAATAAAAACTCTAAAAAATTTTAAAAACCCTAAAAACTCAAAAAATCCCTAGAAACCCAAAAAACCCCAAAAAACCCTAAAAACCACAAAATTCTAGAAAACCCTTAAATGTATATGAAAATGTAAAATTCCTAAAAACATTGAAAAACCACATAAAACCCCTAAAACCCACTAAAAACTCTAAAAACTAATAAAACCCCTGAAAACGTTTAAAAAAAATCTAAAGAAATAAAAAAACCAAAAAAACATAAAAAAATCCTAAAAAATGAAGGGACTCTATAAACCCTGAAAATCTATAAAAACCCATGAAAACCCTAAAAAACCTGAAAATCCAGAAAAACCATAAAAAACCCTAAATAGCATAAAAATTCTAAAACCCCCCTAAAAATCCATGAAAATGTAAAAAACCCTAAACCCCTGAAAAACCCCTGAAAACCCTAAATCTCCTAGAAAACATTAATAACCCTAAAAACCTTAAAAAATTACTAAAAACTCTAAAAATACATTAAACCCTTAAAAACGTTAAAAAACTCTAAAAAACTTTTAAACCCATAAAATTCTCAAAAAAAACCCTAAAAACCCAAAAGACCCTAAAAACACAAAAAAAAACAATAAAAACCCTAAAACCCCTAAAAACCATAAAAATCCAAAATACCCCTAAAAATCCATCAAAACCTAAAATACCCTAAAACACTGAATAGCCCCTTAACACCATAAAACCCTTATAAACCTTAAAAAACCCAAAAAACATAAAAACTCTAAAAACAACTAAAATATCTAAAAACCCTTAAAACCCCTAAAAACATTTAAAAACTATAAAACCCTAAAAAAGTAAAAAAACCATAAAACACTAAAATCCCATAAAAAAACTTAAAAAATGTTGAAAACTCTAAAAACCCTAAGAATCCCTAAAAACCCTAAAACGCCTAAAAATCCTAACCCCCCCTAAAAATCAATGATAAGGTAGAAAACCCTAAAAAACCCTAAAAACCAACTAAAAACATAAAACCCCATGAAAACACAAAAAACACTAAAAACCCTTAAAGCCCTTAAAACCCATAAAAACATTATAAAACTCTAAAAAAATCAAAAAAATCCCTAAAAACCCAAAAGGAAAAACCCATAAAACATTCGAAAAGTCTAAAAAACTCAAAAAAACACCCTAAAACCCAAAAGACCCTAAAACCCCTAAAAACCCCAGAAAGCCACTAAGAACCCTAAAAATCTATAAAGACACTAAAAATCCTAAAATCCATAAAAGTTAAAATAAAACCCAAAAAAATTCATGAAAACATAAAAAACCCTAAAACCCTGAAAACCCATGAAAACCATAAACATTAAAAAACCCAAAAAAAACACTAAAAACTCTAAAACCCCTTAAACCGCTAAAAATGTTAAAAACTCTAAAAAACCTTAAACCCATAAAAAACTCAAAAAAAACAATAAAAACCCAAAAGACCCTAAAAACCTTGAAAACCCCTAAAAACTCTAAAAACAAATGAAATCCCCTAAAACCCCTCTAAATCTCGAAAAACCCAGAAAACCCAAAAAAACCCAAAAAACCATAAAAATCCTAAAAAACCCTAAAATCCATGAAAATGTCAAAAAACCCCCAAAAAACCCTAAAAACACTAAAAACCCGTTAAAATCATAACACCCCTAAAAATCTTAAAAACACCAAAAAACCATAAGAACCCTAAAAAACCAATAAAAACTATAAAACCCCTTTAAACCCCGAAAACGTTAAGAAACTCTAAAAAATCTTAAAACCCTAAAAACAAACAAAAAACCATAAAAACCCAAAAAGTCCCTAAAAACCCTAAAAAACCTTTAAACCCCATGAAAATCCTTAAACCTTTAAAAATCCCTAAAACCCTTGAAAACCAAAAAAATCTTATAAAATCCCTTAAAATCTATGAAGGCATAAAAACCCCTAAAAATCAAAAAACCCATTAAAAACATAAAAACCTTAAAAAAACTAAAACCCTAAAAAATAAGAAAGAAACATTAAAAACCCTTAATACCACTAAAAATGTTAAAAAAATCTAAAAATCCTTAAAATCCCTAAAAATCCCTTAAAACCAAAAAGTTCCTAAAACCCAAAAAACCAAAAAAAACCATGAAAAACTCTAAAACCCCTCAAAATCCATAAAACCCTAAAAAACCTTAAAATCCATAAAAATCCTAAAAACCCTAAAGATCCATGAAAATGTAAACAACCCTAAAAACTATTGGATACCAAAAAAACCCCTAAAAACCATAAAAACCCTAAAAACCACTAAAAACTAAAAAAAACCTTAAAACCCCCAAAAGGTTGTGAAAACCCTGAATACCCCATAAAACCTTTAAAACCCCTGAAAGATCCTAAAACCTCTAAAACTCCTAAAAACTATAAAATTCCAAAAAACCCATAAAAATGCATGTAAATGCAGAAAACCCAAAAAACTCTAAAAAACCCCTAAAAACCATAAAACCCTTAAAACCCTTAAAAACCCATAAAAACTTGAAAAACCACTAAAAACTCTAAAAAACCTTAAAATCCCTAAAAACATTAAAAAATATAAAAAACCTTAAAACCCCTGAAAATTCAAAAAAATCAAAAATTCCCAAAAAGTACCAAAAACCCAAAAACCCATAAAAAATCCTAAAACCCCTCAAGATGAGGTAGTGGTGGACAGTATTTTCTTGCTAGTTTTAGGTGGATTGGAGGCTTGAGATGTGGTGTTGGCTAGTTTGCAGAGTGGTGCTGGTTGTCTAGGTGTTGGTTGGTGTCTGTCGAGCGAGCATGCTTGGGAGGTGGGTGTGTTGGTTTCGTGTGTGCAGGTGGAGTGTGTGGTTGATCACATGCATGAGTGCGTGCATGTGTGAGTGAATACGGTGGTGTGTGAGGGTGTGTGTTCCTTGTGGTGCCTGTGACTCAGTGCTTGGAGTTGTTGGCTCCTTCTGTGAGGTCATTTGGGGCACTTGTGTGAGTCTTCTGTGCTTTGTATGTGGGCCGATGTCTATTGGATTACATGCTATTGAAGAATTATTGGTAGAAATAGACACCTTTTGCTTCTAGCTTCTTAGGTGCGGCTCTTGCTAGGCTTCTGCGCTAATGGTCAGTGATGTTTTCTTCTGCTTGTTGTCTACTCTCATTGGTTGGGTGGTGTTGTGATGGCATGAAGGGTGCTATCATAGTAGTACCAGCTTTCTTCTACTTGTCTCGTGAGGTTTTTTGGGGTCATGTGGTTTTAGATGGCTTGTGGACTCTTGGTGATGCCGAATTTCCATCTCTTGGGCTAATTATTTCGGGTAGCTTGGGTTTGTTTCTCTGCTTGGATGGCCTTGAACTCTATGCTTTGGGTTAGCTTGGTTTACGATTGGGTGATTTGTTTGTAATTCATCCTTATTATTTATATAATTTCTATTTACCTTTTAGAAAAAACTTAAAAACCCTAAAATCCATAAAAACATGAAAAAAACTCATAAAAAATCCTAAAACCCCCAAAACACACTAAAATTCCTAAAAAACCGAAAACTCCCCCCCCCCAAAACCCTCAAAATCACTAAAAACTAAAAACTCTGAAATCCATAAAAACCCCTAAAACCATTAAAAAACACTAAAACCCCATAAAAACCATAAAACCACTAAAAACTCTAAAATCCCTCAAAACCCCAAAAAACATTAAAAAACTCCAAAAAACCAAAAAACCCAACCCACCCAAAAGTCTCTAAAACCCCCCAAAAGACCCTAATACCCACCCAAAAGATTCAAGAACCCATTTAAACCCCTAAAAACATTAAAACAAAAATCCTAAAACCCTAAAAATCCCAAATAACTCTAAAAACCATAAAAATCCTAAGAAACCACTAAAAATCCATGAAAATGTAAAAACACTAAAAAACCTATAAAACCCCTAAAAACCATAAAACCCCTTAAAACATTAAAAAACCTAAAAACCCCTAAAAACCAGAAAAAATCACTAAAACCCCCCAAAATCCCTAAAAACCCTAAAAACCATAAAAACCACAATAATTATAAAAAATCATGAAAACATAAAAACCCTAAAAACTATGAAATCCCCCCGAAGACCACAAAACTCATAAAAATCTTAAAAACCCTAAAAACCCTTAAAAACTCTAAAAATCCACTAAAAACACTAAAAACCCATAAAACCCCTAAAAACTTTAAAAAACACTAAAAATCTTTAAACCCGTAAAAAACTCAAAAAACAACTTAAAACCCAAGAGGCCCTAAAAACCTTGAAAATCATAAAAACCCAAAAAACTCCTGAAAAACCCTAAAACCCCTAAAATTCCCTAAAAACCCCAAAAAACCCTAAAAACCATAAAAATCAAAAGAAAAGCATAAAAATCCTAAAAAATGTAAAAAAAAACCTTAAACCCTGAAAACCCCCTAAAACCCATAAAACCCCTAAAACTTTTAAAACCCTAAAAACCTATAAAGGCCCAAAATTCCACTAAAACCCCTAAAAACCATAAAAACTCTAAAAACATTAAAAATCTTGAAATACTCAAAAACCCCCTAAAAACCCAAAAAACCCCTAAAAACCCTAAAGAACCTGGAAAACCCATAAAACCCCTCAAAATATCTAAAAACCAAAACCCCCTAAAAACCATAAAAATCCTAAAAACCCCTAAAATCCATAAAAACGTCAAAAACCTTTAAACCCAAAAAATTACCTAAAAACCTTTAAACCCCCTAAAAATTCATAAACACCTAAAACCCATGAAAAACTCTAACAAAATTAAAAATCCTAAAACACTGGGAAAAAAATCCTAAAACCCCCAAAAGACCCTAAAAACCCTAAAAATCGTAAAAACCCCTATAAACCACTAAAACCCGTCTAAATCCCCAAAGCCCCTAAAAACCCTAAAAAACCATAAAAACCATAAAAGTCCTAAAAAACCCAAAAAAATTAATGAAAATGAAAAAACTCTAAAAACCATGAAAACCCCCTAAAAACCATAAAAAACCTCCAAAAATCTTAAAATCCTAAAACCCCATAAAAACCCAAAATCCACTAAAACTCTGAAAAATCTTATAACCCCTAAAAATGTTAAAAACACTTAAAACCTTCAAAACCCTAAAAAACATAAAGAAAACACAAAAACCCCAAAAAGACCCTAAAAACCTCTAAAACCCCCTAAACCCCCTAAAAATCTTTAAAACCTTTAAAACCTGAAAGTCCACGAAATCCTAAGAAACCACTAAAAATACATATAAATGTAAAAAACCCTAAAAAATTCCGGTAACCCATAAAAACCCCTAAAACCATAAAAAACCCTAAAAGACCATAAAAACTATCACAACCCATCCCCTAGGGCCCGTGTCATAACTACCCCAAGCCTACCTCTCGAAGTCCAGTGGCTGGTGACTAGCGCTAAAGGTGTCAACCTGCAAGTGGGAGGCATTTGCCTAAGTACCTGTACGCACACACAAACCCAACCATATCCCAACACAATGAAAAGGGAAAAAAAGTACCACTAAAACAAAGCTGAGTGAAAATACAATAGAAAGTAGGTGGCCCAAAATACAAACCCAACAAATAACTGAAACAACAAGTACAAAAAAGGAAACTCTAATTTTCATCTACAGTAAACCCCACCTGATCGTAAGAGTAGTGAAGCTACTGGAATCCGAAGTAGTACGCCATGTCCGTCTAGTTCTACTGGGCCCTTCCTAGTCCAAGGCCACCAATTCCACCACTATAGTGTCTGTCAGTACCATCTCCCTGAGCACCCTTGTCAAAACGTCAGTCGTTTGCACCAGACACAACACGCGCGGGCGAAGCCATGCATGGGTGAGTAACATAGTACTCAGTAGGGACCCAAAACAAAAATGGAAGAACACACAACAATTCCTCAAAGTAAAGAATGAAACATAAGACAACTCACACCAGGTATATTCTAGAGTAGTAATAGTAGCATCGACAGTCACACACGTTGAACACCTTGACCGCTGGAGAACTCCTCCTCTATCGAGCACTGTGGGTCTACCAGGTCACACAAAGCTGCTTCCCACTAACCTTGAACTATTGTGGTACTCATCCCTGATAAGTACCATGGGTATACTGTGTCACACAGAGTCGCTCCCCGCCATGGGCCTGTCAGGTCACACAGAGTCCCTCACAAACATGGGCCTGCTGGGTCACACAGAGCTGCTTCCCACCATGGCTGAACTGAGGTACTCCTCCTATCGAGTACTTTGGGTCTTCCAGGTCAGACAAAGCTACTCCCCACCATGGGCCTGATGGGTCACACAGAGCCACTTCCCACTGGGCCGTCGTCGAGCAGTCTTTAGGTTTTAGCCAACCGCAGAGTTCAATTCTTAGTTCACTTGGGAGAATCGCTACCCAAGACATTCGTCACATCTTAACATCCATGAAAGTCACCATAAATCTTGGAAAAACATCCTCCTCCTTGAGAGGGTCTCAATTCCGCAAACGACCAATCAATCAGATGCATGGTTTGCAAGATACAGGCAATTTAGTAACCAAGGGGTCAATTGTGCCTGGTCCGACCCGGTCGGACCAACCCGACCAACCCGACCTAAGGGTTCCACCTACCCTGGTTTATTCTGACAGACCCGACCAGACCTGGTGTGGGTCGGGGTTGGTCTGGTCCGGCCTGGCAAGTGGGCCAGGCCCAATAGGCCTCGCTGGACCCGACCCTATTTGGCCGAGGGTCCAGCCCATCGGATTGCACAGTGACCTAGTCTAATTCAGCCCGACCTGAAGGGGCATGGGTCCGACCCACCAGAAAGTGGGATCAGCCTGGCCCACTAAAAACTTTTAAAACCCATAAAAACCCTGAAAATCCACTAAAAACCCCTAAAAATGTCAAAAAAACTCTAAAAAAGATTTAAAATCTTAAAATACTAAAAAACCCCTGAAAAACCTTAAACACCCTCAGAATCCCTAAAAACCAAAAAACCCCTAAAACCATAAAAATCCTATAAAACCCCTAAAATTCATTAAAACGTTAAAAATACTAAAAACCCTAAAAAACGCCAAAAAACTATAAAGACCATGAAAACTCTTAAAAACCCTAAACCTCATAAAAACCCAAAAAACCATGAAATTCTCTAGAAAATCTCAAAAACCCTAAAAAACTGGGAAAAAATCCCCAAAACCCCAAAAGACCATAAAAACCCCTAAAACCCCTAAAACTGAAAAAGACCTAAAACCCCCTAGAACCCTAAAAAATACCTAAAATCTCTATAAACCCCTAAAAATCATAAAAAACATAAAACCCCCAAAAATCAATGAAACGAAAAAACCCTAAAAACCTTGAAAAACCCCTAAAAACCATAAAATCCCCTAAAACCCTAAAACCCCATAAAAACCCAAAACCCACTCAAACTCTAAAAAACATTATAATACCTAAAAATGTTAAAAACATTAAGACCCTTTCAAAACTCTAAAAAACATAAAAAAACCCAAATTACCCAAAAAGACCCTAAAAACCAATAAAAACCCCTAAAAACCCTCCCAAAACTTTAAAAGGCTGAAAACCCATAAAAATCCTAAAAAACCACTAAAAATCCATAAAAATATATAAAACCCTTGAAACCCAAAAAAAGGTCTAAAAACAATAAAAGACCCTAAAAGCCCATAAAAACCCTTAAAAAATTAAAAACACTTAAAATCCCTAAAAACTTTAAAAAACTCTAAAAGCTTTAAAATCCCTAAAAAACTCAAAAAACCCCTAAAAACCCAAAAGACTATAAAACCTAGAAAATCACAAAAAACTGTTGAAAAACACAAAAAACACTCAAATCCCTAAAAACCCTAAAAAACGCTTAAAACAATAAAAATCCTAAAAATACCCTAAAAATCCATGAAAACCTAAAAAACCCTAAAAACCCTAAAAAACCCCTAAAAACCATAAAAATCCCCAAAAACCATAAACCCCCACAAACCTTAAAAACCCCTCAAAATTCATAAAACCATAAAAACTACTCAAAACTCTAAAATCCCTTTAGACCACTAAAAATGTTAAGAAACTCTAAAAACCTTATAAACCCTAAAAAACTCGAAGAAAACCCTAAAACCCACAAAAGACCCTCAAAATGCTGAAAATCCCTAAAAACCCTAAACACCATTGAAAGACCAAAAAACCTCAAAATACCTAAAAATCCTAAAATCCTAAAAACCATAAAAATCCTAAAAAACCACTAAAAATAATGAAATGTAAAAGCCCTAAAAAACCTAAAAAATCCCTAAAAACCATAAAAACTTAAAAAATCATAAAAATCCTTAAAAGCCGAATAAAAACTCAATAAAACCTTTAAACCCTTAAAAATAAAAATAAAACTCTAAACACCCAAAAAGACACTAAAAACCTTGAAAACCCTAAAAACTCTCAAAATCCATAAAAATCCGAAAAACCATAAAAATAATAAAAAGCCTAAAAAGCTTTAAAAATCCAAGAAAATTTTAGAAACCTTGAAAACCATAAAAACCAATAAAACCATTAAAAAACCAACAAAAACCCTAAACAGCCACTAAAAACTCTAAAACCGTTAAAACCCCAAAAAATAATAAAAAACTCTAAAAACCATAAAACCCTAAAATGCTAAAAAACCCCTAAAACCCCTAAATGACTATAGAAACCCTAAAAAAACCATAAAACCCTGAAAAAACCATAAAACCCTCAAAATACCTCAAAATCCTAAAAACCATAAAAACTTAAACACCCTAAAAATCCAAAAAAAAGATAAAATGCCTAAAAACCCTAAAAACCCATAAAGACCCCTAAAACCCGTAAAAAACCTAAAAACCCATAAAAACCCTAAAAACCCACTAAAAACTCTAAAAAACCTTAAACCCCTAAAAATGATAAAAAACCTTAAAAACATTAAAAACCCTAGAAACCTCAAAAAACCCATAAAACCCAAAAAAGATGCTAAAAACCCTAAAAAAGCCCAAAAACCCTAAACCCACGGAAAAACCCTAGAAACCCTAAAAATCCCTTAAAACCCTAAAAACGCTTAAAAACCTTTGAAAAAAATAAAACCCCAAAAACCTTATAAACCCTAAAAAAACTAAAATAAAACCCTAAAATCCAAAAAAAAGACTCTAAAAACCCTAAAACCCTAAAAACCCTAAAAACCACTGAAAAATCCTAAAGACTGTCAAAATCCCAAAAAACCAAAAAAAAACCAAAAAACCATAAAAATCCAAAAAAACCCCCTAAAAATCCATGAAAATGTAAAACTCCAAAATATCCTGAAAAAACCCTAAAAAACATAAAACCCCTACAAAATTAAAAACCCTAAAACCCGTAAAAAGCTAACCCCCCTAAAAAATCTAAAAAACCCTAGAAATGTTTAAAAACTCTAAAAAACCTTAAAAACCCTAAAAACAAAAAAGAGAATAAAAATCCTAAAAAATCCATCAAAACATAAAAAACCCTAAAAACCCTAAAAAGCCCAGAAAACCATAATAACCCCTAAAAACCTTAAAAACCAATAAAAACCCATAAAAAACAAAAAACCAATAAAAAATCTAAAAACCCTTTAAACCCCTAAAAACATTAAAAAACTCTCAAAACCTTAAAAACCCTAAAAATAAAAAAAACTCCTAAAATCCAAAAAAGACCATAAAAACCATGAAAATACATAAACCCCCTAAAAACCCATAAAAATGTTTGAGATTCTTTAAAAACCAACTAAATCCATAACAAACTAAAAACCATTAAAATACTATGAAACCCATAGAAATCCACGAAAACATAAAAAAACATAAAAACCCTAGAAAACACATGAAAATCATAAAATACTCTACCTTGTTATTGTAGGGGTGTCCTGACTTTTTGTGGTGCTTGTAGATATTTTGTTTTCTTTGGTTCTTTTAGATGGATCTGGCATGGGGTAGGGCTTCCTTGCAGGTGTTTAGTGGTTGGAGGTCTATCTATACTAATGGCTTTGTCTGATCCTAGCACTGGGGTGGTTTGTGGTTGCTTTATTGGTCACTATTGTTGTAGTGGGGTTTGGGTCTTCTTACAGGTTGGATGTTTTTGGCTGTTGGGCTTGTGGTTGTGGTTGGGTGGTGCTGGTGGGGGATAGGGGCTCTACTGGTCGTGCATGTTATGGATGTTTTCTTATGAAAAGGAACAGTGGTGCATGACATGTTGGCTTTGGCCTAGGTTTCCTTTTAATCGTTTCTGTTGATGTTGGCCTTAGGCCACTTGATTCACCTTTGGGGTGATTTTTTTCTACTTCAATTCCTCTTACCTTTTACATACAATGTTTTATTTGCCTTGAAAACAAACCCCTAAAACCCCTCAAAATCCCTAAAAACCCTAAAAACTAGAAAAATCCTAAAAACCCCCTAAAAATTCATGAAAACCTAAAAAACCCTAAAATCTGAAAAATCCCCAAGAAAACCATAAAATCTCCAAAAACACTAAAACCCCAAAAACACCAAAACCCTAAAACCCCCTAAAAACCACTGAAAATGTTTAAAAAACTCTAAAAAACCTAAAACCCCTAAAAACTCAAAAAAACCCAAAAAACAATAAAAATCCTAAAAAACCCCTAAAAATCCATGAAAACATAAAAAACCCTAAAAATCCTGAAAACCCCCTTAAAACACTAAAAAACCTTAAAACCTCTAAAAATGTTAAAATACTCAAAAAACCCCTAAAAACATAAAAAGACCCTAAAATCCCTAAGAAACCCTTAAACCCCTTAAAAACCAAAACCCCCCTAAAAATCCCTAAAAACCCTAAAAATCCCTACAAACCATAAAAATACTAAAACCCCTTGCTAAAAATCCATGAAAACGTAAAAAACCCTAAAAACCCAAAGAACCCCTTAAAAACCATAAAACTCCCTAAAAGCCTTAAAAACCCTAAACCCCATAAAAACCTAACAAACCACTAAAAACCCTTAAAACCCAAAAAACATTAAAAAAACTCTAAAAAACCTTAAAAACACTAAAATCCCAAAAGACCATAAAACCCTAAAAAACTCTAAAACCCCTAATACCCAGGAAAAAGACTAAAACCCCTCAAAATCCCTATAATCCCTAAAAACCCTAAAAACAATAAAAATCCATAACCTGCCTAAAAATCAATTAAAATGTAAAAAACTCTTAAAACCCTAAAAAACCCTTGAAAACTATAATAAACCCTAAAAACCTTAAAAATTAAAAAACCATACAAAGCCTAAAAAACCACTAATAAATATAAAACCCCTTTAAACCCCTAAAAACATTAGAAAACTATAAAAACCCTTAAAAACCATAAAAAACTCAAAAAACCCCTAAAAACCCAAAAGACCCTAAAAACATAAAACCCCGAAAAATAATCAAATCCCTAAAAACCCTAAAAAACCTAAAAAATATAAAAATCCTAAAACCCCTGAAAATACATGAAAACATAAAAAACTCTAAAAACCCTGAAATCCCCCTGAAAACCATAAAAAACCCTTAAACAGTAAAAACCCATAAAAAGCCAAAAAACCACTAAAAACTCTAAAAACCCTTAAACCCTTAAAAATGTTAAAAAACTCTAACAAACCATAAAAACCCTAAAAAATAAAAAAAGAGGTAAAAATCCAAAAAGACCCTATAAACCATAAAAACCTTGAAACCCATAAAAACCCTAAAAAATCTAAAAGCTCTAAAATCTCTGAAAAACAATAAAAACGTTAAAAAAACTATAAAAAACCTTAAAACCCTAAAAAAATCAAAAAAAAACCACTAAAAACCCAAAAAAACCATAAAAACCATGAAAAGACCTAAAACCCTAAAACCCAGAAAAATCCAAAAACCCCTCAAAATTCCAAAAAACTCAAGAAACATTAAAAATATAAAAACCCTAAACCCCCCTAAAAATCAATGAAAACCCTAACAACCCTGAACAACCCCTAAAAACCAAAAAAACTCTAAAACCCCTAAAAATTCACTAAAAAAATCTAAAAACCCTAAAACCTCTAAAAACGTTTAAAACTCTAAAAAACCATTACAACCCTAAAAAATATAAAATCCCAAAAAGACCCGAAAAAACCTGAAAAACCCAAAACCCCCTGAAAAACACTAAAAATGCTCATAATCTCTAAAAACACTAAAAACCCTAAAAAGAAAAAAAATCCTAAAAACCCACTAAAAATCCATGAAAATGTAAAAAACCCTAAAAACCCTGAAAAACTTTTTGAAAACCATAAAACCCCTAAAGACCATAAAAACCTAAAAACCCCATAAAAATAATAAAAAACCTCAAAAAACTATAAAAACACTTAAAACCCATAAAAACGTTAAAAAATATAAAAAACCTTCAAAACCATAAAAAACTCAGAAAAGCCAAAAAACTCAAAAGACCAAAAAATTCATGAAAAACCCTAAAAAACCTAAAACCCATAAAACCCTTAAAAACCCTAAAACCCCTCAAAATCCCTAAAAAACCTAAAACCCTAAAAACCATAAAAAATAGAAAAAAACCCTAGAAATCCATGTAAAAGTAAAAAACCCTTAAAACCTCAAAACCCCCCTGAAATCCCAAAAAACCCTAAATTATTAAAAAACCTTAAAACCCATAAAAACAACTAAAAACTATAAAAATATTAAAAACCCTAAAAAACAAAAAAAACCCTATGCACCCATAAGACACTAAAAACCCTAAAAACCCTAAAAACCTTTAAAACCCCTGAAAACCATAAAAACCCTCAAAATCCTAAAAAAACCTAAAAACCATCAAAACAATAAAAAATCCTAAAGAATCCCAAAAAAAAATAAAAATGTAAAAAGGCCTCAAAACCACTGAAAACCATAAAACCCCTAAAAACCTAAAAAACCCTAAAAACCCATAGAAACCCTATAAACCACTAAAAACCCTAAAACCCCTAAAAACATTAAGAAAACTCCAAAAAACCTTAAAACCCCTAAAAAGTCAGTTGTGGTCCTTTGTTGCCACACCTACCTGATCCTCCTTTATTGTGTCTGATTTGAAGGGTGAGGTGCACACCCGATTATGTAATCCCCCCTTATAGCACTCTGTTTGTACCTTTATTTTTGTTTAAATTTGGGGGGCCACTTCTGCCTGGCCCCGAGCCTTCCTTGCCCTAAAAAGTCAAAAACCCCCTAAAACCCATAAAACCTTGAAAACCCTAAGACCCCTCAAAATCCCTAAAAACCCTAAAAACCATACAAAGACTAAAAAACCCAAAAAAATCCAAGAAAACCTAAAAAAACCCTAAAAACCCTAAAAAACACTAAGAACCATAACAACTTCAAAAAACCTTAAAAATCCTAAAAAACAATAAAACCCCTAAAACCCACGAAAAACTCTAAAAACACTTAAAATCCCTAAAAATATTAAAAACTCTAAAAAACCTTAGAATCCCTAAAAAACTCAAAATACCCATAAAAACCAAAAAAGATGTTGAAAAACCTAGAAACCCCTAAAAACCTTTGAAAACTCCTAAAACCCCTCAAAATCTCTAAAAACCCTAAAAATCGTGAATACTATAAAAATACTAAGAACCCCTAAAAATCCATTTAAATGTAAAAAAACCAAAAAACCCTGACAACCCCATAAAAACCATAAAAACCTTTAAAAACCCTGAAAAAACCCAAAAAATACAGTAAAAACACTAAAAAACCTTTAAACTTGAAAAAACGTTAAAATACTCTAAAAAACCTTAAAACCAAAAAAATAAAAAAAATCCCCTAAAAACACAAAAAGAACTTAAAAACCCTGAAAAACCCAAAAAACCCAAAAAAATCCCTTAAAATCCCTAAAAATCCTCAAAATCACTAAAATCCCTAAAAACCATAAAATTCCTAAATAACCCCCACTTAAAATCCCTGAAAATATAAAAAACCCACTAAAGCCATAAAAACCACCAAAAACCCTAAAAAACAAAAAAACCCATTAAAACCCTTAAAACCCCTAAAAATTTTCAAAACACTACAAAACCTTAAATACCCTAAAAACTCCAAAAAACCCAAAAATACCCTAAAAACCCATAAAACCCTTAAAAACCCTAAAACCCCCTGAATACCGTAAAACCCCTCAAAATACAAAAAAACCCTAAAAACTCTAAAATCAATAAAAATCCTTGAAAACCATAAAACCCCTAAAACCTTAAAACCCCCAAAAACTACTAAAAATATAAAAACATTCAAAATGTTAAAAACACTAAAAAACCTTAAAACCCAAAAAAACTCAAAAATAAACCTAAAAACCCAAATGACCCTAAAAACCTTGAAAATACTTAAAAACCTCATAAAAACCCTAAAAACCCTCAAAATCACTAAAAAACACAAAATAAAAACCACAAAAATATTAAACACCCATAAAAATACATGCAAACGTAAAAAACCCTAAAAACCCTTGAAAAACATATAATACTCTAAAAACCATAAAAATTCTGAAAACCCCATAAAAGCACTAAAAACCCAATAAAAACTCTTAAGGCCCTAGAAACCCTAAAAAATGCTAAAAACCCTAAAAACCCCTAAAAAAATTAAGAAAACTCCAAAAAACCATAAAACCCCTAAAAACTCAAAACCCCAAAAACCCATAAAACCTTGAAAAACACTAAAAACCCTAAGACCCCTCAAAATCCCTAAAACCCCTAAAAACCCTTAAAACCATAAAAATCCTAAAAAACCCAAAAAAAATCCATGAAAACATAAAAAACCCTAAAAACCTTGAAAAAAACACTAATAACCATAAAAACCCCTAAAAACCTTAAAAATACTAAAAAAATAAAACCCTTAAACCCACTAAAAACTCTAAAAACTCTAAAAACCCTTAAAATCCCTAAAAATATTAAAAACTCTAAAAACCCATAGAATTCCTAAGAAACTCAAAAAACACCTAAAAACCCAAAAAGATGTAAAAAAAAACCTAAAACCCAAAAAACCATTGAAAACCCCTAAATACCCTCAAAATCTATAAAAAAAATAAAAACCCGAAATACAATAAAAATACCAAGAACCCCTAAGAATCCATGAAAAACGTAAGAAATCCAAAAATCCCTGAAAAACCCCTAAAAACCATAAAAACCCATAAAAAACTCTAAAAACCCTAAAAAACCAAAAAACACACTAAAAACTCTAAAAACCCTTAAAACCTAAAAAACGTTAAAAAACACTAAAAACCTTAAAACCCAAAGAAATTCCAAAAGGCCCCTAAAAACTTAAAAAGAACTTAAAACCCCAGAAAACCCAAAAAACCCAAAAAAATCCCATAAAATCCCTAAAAATCCTCAAAATCACTAAAAACCCTAAAAACCATAAAATTTCTAAATAAACCCTTAAAATCTCGGAAAATATAAAAACCCCTAAAAACTCACTAAAGACATAACCCCCCCCCCTCCGAAAACCTGAAAAACAATAAAAAACACTTTAAAACACAAAAATTCCACTGAAAATCTGAAAACCCTTAAATCCCCTAAAAATGTTCAAAACTGTAAAAAACCTTAAATACCCTAAAAACTCCAAAAAAATCCCTAGAAGCCCAAAAGTACCCTAAAACCCTTAAAAACCATAAAACCCTAAAAACCCTAAAACCCCCTGAAAACCTTAAAAATCCTCAAAATACCAAAAAACCCTAAAAACTATAAAATCAATAAAAATCCAAAAAAACATTAAAAATTACATGAAACGTAAAAAACACTAAAAACCCTAAAAAAACCCTAAAAACCCATAAAACCACCAAAAAACCCACTAATAATCTAAGAACGCTAAAAATGTTAAAATCCATAAAAAATATTAAAACCAAAAAAATTCAAAAACAAACCCAGAAAGACCCTAAAAACCTTGAAAATTCCTAAAAACCTATGAAAATACCTAAAACCCCTCAAATCACTAAAAACCAAAAAAATACCTAAAACCATAAAAAACATCGAAACCCTGAAAAACCCTTGAAAAATATATAATACTCTAAAAACCATAAAAAATATGAAAACCCCATAAAAGAACTAAAAACCCACTAAAAACTCTTAAGGCCCTCAAAACCCTTAAAAAAACTAAAAACCCATAAAAACCCCTAAAAACATTAATAAAACTCCAAAAAACCTTAAAACCCATAAAAACTCAAAAAAACACTAAAACCCATTAAACCCATAAAACCATAAAAAACCCTAAAAACCCAAACACCCCTAAAAACCCATAAAAACCCTAAAAAACATAAAAGCCTAAAAAACTCAAAAAAATCCATTAAAACCTTAAAAACCCTAAAAACCTTGAAAAACACTAAGAACCATAAAACCCCTAAAATACTTAAAAATCCAAAAAATAAATAAAACCCATAAAATCCTTAAAAATATTAAAAACTCAAAAAAAACTTAGAATCACTAAAAAACTCAAAAAAACCCTAAAAACCAAAAAAAAATTAAAAAACTAAAAACCCCTAAAAACCATTGAAAACGCCTAAAAACCCTCAAAATCTCAAAAAAACCCTAAAAGCCCAAAAAACCCACTGAAAATCTAAAAGCCCATAAAACCCCTAAAAATGATCAAAACACTAAAAAACATTAAATACCCTAAAAACTCCAAAAATCCCTAGAAACCCAAAAATTCCCTAAATCCCCATAATACCCCATAAAACCCTAAAACACCCTGAAAACCCTAAAAACCCTCAAAATACCAAAAATCCTGATGCGGTCATGGTGAACACATGCAGCAAAGAGTTGAGGGTGATCATGGCATTGATGGTGGAAGGAGAATTAATGGACAAGACCCATTGCATGGGATTGGTGGCCCAATGACAAGAGGATGAATGAGGAGAATGAAAGAGGCTTTACATGGCCTCATTTTGAAATTACAAGAGGAGGCCCAACATGCATGCATGGGAGGAGTAAATGGGCCTTTAATCACACTTATTAAAGACCAAAAGTGAACCGAATGGCCCACCCAATTGATCCCATGAATATTTAGCCACTTTCTTGAATTAAATCTCTAAATTCATAAAGTTGTGGGCCCCTTGTCTCTAAAGTCATGGTGGGAATCTTCAAAGTCTTTGGGGTGGTGCTAAAAAGTCTTCTTGGTGGATATCTTTTCCCCTAAAGCCATTTAGAAGTGTAAACAATGTCAAAAATCGTTTGTTAAGATTTAGAATTTGGGGGACTAGGTGTTTGACATGTATATCTCTCTTTTGGCTATAAATAGCCACCTCTTTGTACCCTTTGAGCTTAATTTCGAATTTGAGTGATTTCTAGCATTATTATGATTGTGTTTATTGTGTTATTAGGTGAATTCAATTAAGGCTCATCAAAGGAGTGATAAACCTTTGTGGTGCTTTATAATTAGATTTTCAAGGGGCAAGTCTCCTCGGGGTCCTAATTGATCATCGCCCTTCCCCTTTTATTCTCTTGCATTTATTTTTATTTCCATTCACCCCTTCTTCCATCACTTGTGTTTCCAGATTTTTTCCAATAGATACTACACTCACATATGGTATCATATCATTTGGTATCAGATCTAGGTTACGGAAACCAGGTTATTTCATTTCTATTTCTCCCATCTTTTTCTTTCCTTCCCCTTATTCCATTTTCTACCACCACCAAATCTGGATGCAACTTTCTCCCACATTTTCGTCTGCTTTTTCTTTGAGTTTCTAGATGTATAATATTTCATTTTAATAGTTCAGAATCTCATCTTTCTTCTCGATTTGTAAACACTAAAATACGACACCTATATTTGGAGATATAGCCGAATCTATCCATGCTACAGTTTCACCCTTTTAAAATCTAACAATCTCCAAGGCGGATTTCCATTTGAGTTTGAAGTACATGTTATCTCAACCATTTAAATAATTTCAATCAGATTAGTGAATTTTTTATTTGTTGTACTTTGAGCACAAAAATCACACTCTTTGTATCTCAATTCTGGTTTATTGAGTAGCAAATAAAAATAAAAAAATCAAAAAAAATCAAAAAAATAAAAATAAAAATAAAATGATACTGCTCATTTGAAACATTGATTTCTATCATAAGTTATAAATTTGATGGAATTTCCTTATCCGTCGTCTTATTTTCTTCATCCATATCCAACCTTCTTCTATAACCATTTCTCCCATTTACCCCCCATATTTCTTAGACTTGATTGATTCAAACCCTTTTAAAATTTCTGATTTTTAAAGATTTCCATGAATTGATTGATTCTACAAGTTTTCTTCTTTATTCTAGTTAAGAACACTTTTAGGAACGAATTTGTTTTTCTAGAAAGTGTGAATAACCTTTTGAGAGATTAAAAAAAGAGATAAAGAGTGTGTGAGGAATAAAAAAATGGCAAGTGAGGGAGAAAGAAGTGAGATCAACATTAAATTATTCATGAAAGCAGTCGCTGACCAGTTTACAAGATTGAATGCTAGGTTGGATGATATGAAAAGTTCCTCGTCTTCAAAGGCTCCAAGAAGGCAAGAAATTCCTAAAGGTGATGATGAGTACTCCAATTTCGAAGAATCAATTCCTAGGTGAAGGAAATAGGATGCTTGGAGAGAAAATGACTTGGGAAGCATCAAAGTGAAACTTCTATCCTTTCAGGGGAAGAGTGTCCCAAAACTTTATTTGGAGTGGGAGCAGAAGGTTGATAATGTGTTTGGACTTCACAACTACTCGGAGGAGAAGAAGGTAAAATTGGTGGCGCTTGAGTTCAATGACTATGTAAGTATTTGGTGGGACCAATTACAAGTAAATCGACGACGAAATGCAGAAAGGCCAATTCGAACTTGGGAAGAAATGAAGATATAAATGTGAAAAAGGTACATTTATAGTCATTACTATCGATATTTACATTTAAAGTTACAAAAACTAGTGAAAGGTTCCGTGTGTGTGGAGGAATACTACAAGGAAATGGAGATATTAATGATTCAAGATAATTTGGAGGAGGATCGTGAAGCTACCATGGCAAGGTTCATCAATGGCATGAATCTAGTAATTAGAGATGTGGTGGAAATACAAACCTATATTGGCATGCAGGAGTTTATACATAAGGCAGTGAATGTCGAAAAACAACTACATCCTCGAAGGAGTCAAGTAAGTTCTCATATTTTTTGGAAGGATAACCGAAAAGATCCAAAATCAACTTCTAAGTGGAATGAAACAAAACCAAGAGATTCCAAATTTGTTTCAAAACAAAGATAAGAGTCCAAAAATAATTTCTTCCTCACTGATTCAAAAGAAAAAATGAACACAAATATCCCTTCTAAATCTCGTGATATAAAGTGTTTTAAGTGTCAAGGAGATGGTCATATTGAATCTCAATGTCCAAAAAAAGGGACATGATTATTTTGGATAATGGAGACATCCTTAGTGAGCACTCTAGAGATGATGAAATTCCATCTTTGGAGGATAGTTCAGATGTAGAAGTTTATGAACCCGTACATGGAGATTCATCGGTGGTAAGAAGAGATTTAAATATTCAACCCAAAGATGATCATGATGAGGAGCAGTGTGAGCATATTTTTCATATGAGATGCAACATCAAGGAAAAGGTATGTAGTATGATCATTGATAGTGGAAGTTGTACTAATGTGGCTAGTACCTTGTTGGTGGAGAAATTGAGTTTGACTACTCTAAGGCATACTAGACCTTATAGATTACAGTGGTTGAATGATAGTGGTGAAGTGAGGGTCACAAAATAATCCATAGTTTCTTTTTCCATTGGAAAATATCAAAATGAGGTGTTGTGTGATGTTTCTCCTATGCAAGCTGGACAATTGCTACTAGGGATACCATGGAAATTTGATAGAAGAGCAATGTATGATGGATATTCTAACCGCTTCTCTTTTCATTTTAGCAGTAAAAAGATTGTTTTGACTCCTCTAAGTCCCATACAAGCATATGAAGATCATGTGATGATAGAGAAAAAATACAAAAATAAAAAAGAAACAAGAGAAAAATAAAGTTGGAAAAATAAAAATTTGCGTGATAAAAAAGTGAGTGGTGAGTTGATGAAAAAAAATGAGAGAGAAAAATGAAAAGAGTAGAAAAATTAAGTGTGAAAAAGGAGAGTCGAGTGACATAAAAAGAAATGAGAGAAATCAAAGAGTTGAAAACAAGAGTGATGAGCGAAATGTGAGTTTATTTTCTGGAAAAAATGAGGTGAAATGTGCTTTATTGAGTGGGAAAGAGTTCTTACTCATTAGTAAGGATGCTTACCTTGCAACTAATGAACTTCAGTAATGTTTTCCTTTTTGTGTTGCGTCTTTACTGCAAGAATTTGGTGATTTGTTTCCCGAAGAAACACCCGATGGATTACCCCCTTTGAGAGGCATTGAGCATCGGATTGAATTCATACCCAATGCCGCAATTCCCAAGAGGCCATCATATAGAGCTAATCCAGAAGTGACTAGAGAGATCCAATGTCAAGTTGAAGAACTCATGAATAAAGGATTAGTAACGGAAATATGAGTTCATGCGCTGTTTCGGTGATCCTAGTACCCAAGAAAGATGGAACATGGAGAATGTGTGTGGATTTTCACACCATCAACAAAATAACAGTTATGTACCTTTATCCCATCCCTCGAATTGATGAAATGCTTGATGAATTACATGGGGAATCTTTGTTTTCTAAAATTGATCTTAAAAGTGGATACCACCAAATTCGAATGAAGGAGGACTTAAATGGATTAATCATGAAATTCCAAGAGGAGGCCCAACACCCTTGCTTGGGGGAAGCATTTGGGCCTATTATTACATTAATTAAGGGCCAAAAATGCTTTTAAAATCCAACCCAAGTGGTGCTACGAATTTTCAAGCCCACCCCACCATGGGATCTTCAAAGTCAAAAGGTGGTAGGATACTTGTCTTTACTTTTCCAAAAGGGTGTGCTACTTCTCTCCTAAAGTCATGGTCAAGTGCCAAAGTTGTCAATAGCATCCTATAGGATTTTTGACTGTGGAAAACTATCCATTAGACTAATGTAAAGATCCACCCCATGTGTAATTCGAATTTCAAGTTTCTTTAGCTATAAATAGACACCCCTTGTACTCTTGAAACATCATGAATGAAGGTAATGTTATTATAGTGAGTTTTGCTTGCAACCTTTGTGATATTGCTTAATTCTTGACTTATCAAGGGATTGGTAATCCTTTGTGGAATATTGTGGATAGAGTTCTTAGAGACAAGTTCTCTTTGGGTTCTACCTTGACCATTTCCCCCTTCCTTCTCATTTTCACTTTTTGTACACCACCTTCATTTGTTTTCTTGCGGCGATCCGGGTGCTCAACACGTGAATATTGTACAAGGTTCCTAGGACACTTCATAGTGGGCCTTGAATTGCGTATCAAAAACTCTAAAATACCTTAAACCCCCTAAAAATGTTAAAAACACAGAAAACCTTAAAACCCTAAAAAACTCAAAAAAAACCAAAAAACCAAAAATGACCCTAAAAACCCTGAAGGCCCCAAAAACCCCTGAAAACCCATAACAACTCTCAAAATCCCTAAAAACCCTAAAAACCATAAAAATCTAAACCCCCCCCCCCTAAAATCCATAAAAACGTGAAAACCCTAAAAACCTTGAAAACCCCATAAAAACCATTAAAATCTAAGAAAACCTTAAAAACCCTAAAAACATATAAAAACCACTAAAAATTGATTTGGTGGCGGCGTAGGTCTGATTTCCTTGGTCGACCTTCTGTATAACCCCTCCCACAATGGGACCCACTAGTTAGCGACCTAGGAACCCGCACTAGACACCGTGGTCCCCACATCCTTACTACAAGTGCAATCTCCCCAACCCATCTCTACAAGCGGCAGGTTGTTGAGGCCAGGTTTCGAACGTTGGGCCTCCTTAAGTACAAATCCCAGTGGTTGGTACCAAGTGTCAGGGGCTTGGTACATAAGTAGGTCCGGGGTTCGAAACTTGGCCTCAATAACCTGCAGCTTGTGCAGACGTCTTGGGGAGATTACTACTGTAGTAGGGATGTGGGGACCATGGCATCTAGTGTGGGTTCCTAGGTCACTACCAAGTGGGTCCCATTGTGGGAGGGGTTAGATAGAAGGTCGAACGAGGTAGTCAGACCTACACCACCCCACATCATAAAAGATATCTCTTTTTTTTGTAAGTAAAATAGAAAGATATATTAAAAAGGAAAGGAATTGAAGTACAAGAAGTACCTGAGGGTGAAACAAGACCCAGAGGCCAACAAACAAACAAGAGATCTGATCCAAAAAATAGGTAAGCAATAGTAGGAAATCCCCAGAAGTCTCGTGAATCTAACCAAACCAGGTCCAAGAAACCAAGAAAGCCAGCATGTTAGCAGCTAAGAAGCATCGTAGTACTTGAAAGAGATGGGCAACGAGCAGCCGAACCAAGATCACTAAGCACCAGTACTCCAAGGTGGAGGGAACACATCGCACACCAACCTAAAGTGCACCATAGAGATGCCACTAGCATCAGATCACAGCAAAAGCACCAAGCAACCAACAAGAACAACCGAACAAGCAAGCCATTGACGACTCACAAGCACAACACAACAAGAACAGAAGGGGAGGAACCTCCATGAGCAACCAATAGCCACCACAAAACCCAGATCACGGTGTCTAGTGCGGGTTCCTAGGTCTCTACCTAGTGGGTCCCATCATGGGAGGGGATAGACAGATCGTCGATAGAGGCTGTCAATCATACACCACCACCACATCAAAAACACTAAAAACCTTAAAACCCATAAGAAAGTAAAACAACTCTAAAAAACCTTAAAACCCTCAAAAAATCAAAAAACCTTAAAACCCCAAAAGACCCTAAAAACCCTGAAAACACTAAAAACCTTCTCCCTTGCAAGAAAAACACCTCACAATCCCGAAAAACCATAAAAATTCTAAAAACAATAAAAACCATAAACCCCCTAAAAATCCATGAGAACATAAAAACCCAAAAATCCCCTAAAAACCATAAAAGTCTTAAAAACCATAAAAATCCATAAAAACCCTAAAACCCACTAAAAAATCTAAACCCCTTAAAAAGTAAAAAAATATAAAAAACCTAAAAAACCCTCAAAAACATTAAGTAACCCTAATAACCCAAAAAGACCATAAAAACACAAAAAAGGCTCCAAAAACCCTAAACCACCCTAAACACACCTAAAAAAATATAAAACCCTGTAAAAGCCCTAGAAACCCTAAAAACACTAGAAACCATAAAAATCCTAAAAAATCCCTAAAAATAAATGAAAAGGTAAAAAAACCCAAAAACCCTAAAAAACCCCTGAAAACCCTAAAAACCCCTAAAAACTTTAAGAAACCCCAAACCCCCATAAAAACCCTAAAATCCACTAAAACACTAAAGACCGTTAAGACCCCTAAATACATTAAAAAATCTAAAAAACCTTTAAACCCCTCAAAAACATAAAAAAATCCAAAAGACCCTAAAACCATGAATAACCCTAAAAACCCTAAAAATCCATTAAAACCCTAAAAAAACTAAAAACCATAAAAAACATAACAAACCCCTAAAAATCCATGAAAATGTAAAAAAACCCGTAAAACCCGTAAAACCCCTAAAAACCATAAAGACCCCTAAAAATCCATGAAAATGTAAAAAAACCCCTAAAAACCCTAAAAACCCATAAAAATCATAAAGACCCCTAAAAACCTTTAAAAACCACTAAAAAATTTAAAAACCCATAGAAACCCTAAAATATTAAAAAACTCTAAAAACCCTTCAAAACTAAAAAAACCCTAAAAACCCAAAAAGACACTAAAAACCCTAAAAACCCCTAAAAACCCCAAAACCCCTCAAAATCCCTAAAAACCCAAAAAAAAATCAAAAACCATAAAAATCCAAAAAAACCCCTAAAGTTCCATGAAAAGAAAAAGAACTGTAAAAACCCTAAAAACCATAAAAACCATAAAAACCCTAAAAACAACTTAAAACTCTAAAATCCATTAAAACCCCTAAAAAATTTAAAATACCCTAAAATACCATAAAATCACAAAAATAGTCTAATAACCCCAAAAGACCATAAAATCCAAAAAAAACCCTGAAACCACTAAAACCCCAAGAAAAACCCCCAAACACCCTAAAACCCTATAAAACGCTAAAAACCATAAAAAACTAAAACCCCTAAAAATCCATGAAAAAGTAAGAAACCTTAAAATCCCAGAAAAACCCCTAAACCCCATAAAAACCCCACCTTAAAACACTCAAAAACACCATAAAAACCCAAACCACTAGAATCTCTAAAAACCCTTAAGACCCCTAAAAACATTAAAAACTCAAAAAAAATTCTAAAAAACTCAAAAAAACCCTAAAAAACCAAAAGACCATAAAAACCTAGAAAAACCCCAAACCACTAAAAACCACTAAATACCCTAAAAAATCCATAAAAACCCTAAAAACCTATAAAAATCATAAAATTCCTAAAAATACCCTAAAAATCCATGAAAGCATAGAAAACCCTAAAAACCCTAAAAAACCATAAAAACCATAAAACCCGTAAAACCCTCAAAAACCCTAAAAACCCATAAAACCATAAAAACTATTAAAAACTCTAAAAACCCATAAAACCCCTAAAATGTTAAAAAAAACTTTAAAAACCGTAAAAACTCAAAAAAAAAATAAAAAAAACCCAAAAACACACTAAACCCCCAAAAGACCCTAAAATCCTAAAACCCATTAAAAATCCCTAAAACCCCTCAAAATCTCTAAAAACCCTAAAAATCCTAAAAAATATACAAATTCTAAAACCCCCTAAAAATCCATGAAAAGGTAAAAACCGTAAAAACCCTCAAAATCCATAAAAAACCTAAAAAATACAAAAACCATAAAAATCCCAAAAAACCCCTAAATATCCATGAAAACAAAAAGAGCTGTAAAAACTCTAAAAACCATAAAAACCCTAAAAACCCTAAAAAACAAATTAAAACTCTAAAAACCATTAAAACCCCTAAAAATGTTAACAACCCTAAAATACCATAAAAACACACAAAAAAACTCTAATGACCCAAAAAGACCATAAAACCCCAAAAAAACCCTAAAACCCCTAAAAACCCAAGAAAAACCCTAGAAACCCTCGAACTCCCTAAAACCCTATAAAACCCTAAAAACCATAAAAAACCTAAAACCCCTAAAAATCCATGAAAATGTAGGAAACCATAAAATCACTGAAAAATCCCTAAAACCTATAAAAACACCAGCTTAAAACACTGAAAAACTTCATAAAAACCCTAAACCACTAATAACTCTAAAAACACTTAAGACCCCTAAAAACATTAAAAACTAAAAAAATCATAAAAACACAAAAAAAAAACCCTAAAAACCCAAAAGACCTTAAAAACCCAGAAAAACCCCCAAACCACTAAAAACACTGAAAACAAAAAAATACATAAAAACCCTAAAAATCCATAAAATATATAAAATTCCCAAAAATCCCCTAAAAATCCACGAAAGCATAGAAAACCCTAAAAACCCTAAAAAACCCTGAAAACCATAAAAACCCATAAAACCCTCAAAAAACCTAAAAACCTATAAAACCATAAAAACTATTAAAAACTCTAAAAACCCATAAAACCCCTAAAAATGTTTAAAAACTTTAAAAACCTTAGAAACCCAAAAAATCAAAAAAAAAACCTAAAAACACACTTATCCCCTCAAAGACCCTAAAATCCTAAAACCCCCTAACAACCCCTAAAACCCCTCAAAATCCCTAAAAACCATAAAAATCATAAAAACATAAAAATACTAAAAACATAAAAATCCTAAAAACCCCTAAAAATTCATGAAAATTTAAAAAACCTAAAAACCCTGAAAAACCCCTTAAAACCACAAACCCCCTAAAACCATTAAAAATTCCTAAAATACCATAAAAACTCTAAAAACACTAAAAATATTAAAAACCCTTAAAAGACCAAAAAATTTTAAATAAAACTCTAAAAAACCATAAAACCCTTAAAAACTCAAAAAACCGTAAAAACACAAAAAGACCATAAAAACCTTGAAAACCACTAAAACCCCTGAAACCCCCCTAAAATCCTTAAAATCACTAAAAACCCTAACAAAACTGTAAAAACCACAAAAATATTAAAAAACCCTAAGAATACATGAAAGATAAAAAATCCCAAAAAACCCAGAAAACCATAAATACCCTAAACATCTTAAAAAACATCAAAACCCATAAAAACCCTAGGAAACCACTAAAAACATTAAAATCCTTAAAATCCATAAAAGCATTAAAAACTCTAAAAAAACTTAAAACACTGAAACACTCAAAAAACCCTAAAAGGCACAAAAGACACTAAAAACCCCAAAAAACCCTAAAAACCATATATCCCTAAAAACCCTTAAAATCCATAGAAACCATAAAAAACCATAAATAACCTCTAAATAACTTAAAAACCCATAAAAAATACTAAAAACTGTAAAAACCCGTTAAACCACCATAAATGTTAAAAATCTATAAAAAAAATTAAAACCATAAAAGTTATTTAAAACCCCTAATAACTCAAAAGACCCTCAAAACCCTCAAAACCCTAAAAACCTTAAAATCCCCTGAAAACTGAAGAAACCCCAAAATCTCTAAAACCCCTTAAAACCGTAAAAACTCTAAAAATCCTAAGAAACCCCTAAAAATCCATGAAAATGTAAAAACCCTAAAACTCCCTAAAAACATAAAAACCCATAAAACCCCATAAAACCCCTAAAACCACTAAAAACTCTAAAAACCCTCAAAGCCTATAAAAACCTTAAAAACTCTAAAGAACCTTAAAAACCCTAAAAATCTCAAAAAAACCCCAAAAGACCAGAAAAACACTAAAACCCATAAAACCCTTTAAAACACCTAAAAACCCTCAAAGATCCATAAAACCCCTAAAAACCTTAAAAACTATAAAAATCATAAAAAAGCCCAAAAAATCCATGAAAACATAAAAAACCCTTAAAAACCATGAAAACCATAAAAACCTATAAAAACCTTAAAAACCCCCAAAACCCATAAAAACCTTAAAAACCCATGAAAAACTCTAAAAACACATAGACCCGAAAATGATAAAAGAAATCTAAAAACATTAAATCCCCTAAAAAACTCAAAAAAACCTAAAAACCTAAAAAGTCCCTAAAAACCCTAAAACCACTAAAAACCCTAAAATCCCTAAAAAACCCTAAAAACCATAAGAATCCTAAAAGCCCCAAAAATATCCATGAAAATATAAAAAACCCTAAAAACCTTGAAAAGCCCCTGAAAACCATAAAAACCCCTAAAAAACCCTTGAAAACCCATAAAGTCCCAAAAAACCAACAAAAAATCTAAAAGACCTTAAAAACCATAAAAATGTTAAAAAACATTAGAAAACCTTAAAACCCCTAAAAATCCAAAAATGATCCTAAAATCCCAAAAAAACCTGGAAAACCATAAAAAATATTTAAAATCCCTAAAAACCCTAAAAACAATAAAAATCCTAAAAACCAATAAAATTTCATGAAAACATAAAAAATCCTAAACCCCATGAAAACCCTAAAAAACCACTGAAAACACTAAAATACCTTAAAACCTTGAAATGAATTAAAAAACTATGAAAAACTTTAAAAGCCTAAAAAACTCAAAAAACATTAAAAACCTCAAAGACCCTTAAAACAATGAATAACCCTAAAACCCCCTAAAAAACCCTAAAACCCCTAAACCCCTAAAAACCTAAAAATACCTAAAAACCCTAATAAACTTTAAAAACCATGAAAATCCTCTAAAAATCCTTGAAAATGTCAAAAAACCTAGAAACCCATAAAAAACCAAAAAAACATCTAAAAACTATAAAAACCCTTAAAAACCTAAAATGTTAAAAAACTCTAAAAAACTTAAAACCACTAAAAACTACAAAAGAACTTAAAACCCCTTAAAATTCCTTGTGGGTGTTGCTTGTCTTTGGGATGCAAGATTTGGGTGGGTCTCTTGGTTCTACAGGTGCTCATTCAGTTATCTCGAGTTTATGTTGGTTGTGTTAGTTTTGTCTGGGTTCGGCTGGTGTGTTGTTTGTGTCCAATATAGGTTATGGGTTGATGTTGTTGGTGTTTCTTGGGCTTCAACTATTGGGGATGGGATGTGGTGTTGCGGTATGTTTGATGCTTTTGCTTTGGTGGTAACATATTGGGGAGGGTTGTACATTTGTTTTTTGTTAGAGGGTTGTGGTTGCTGAAGTGGGAAGGCTGGTTGTGGGTTGCTGGATGGACTTTTTTGCGGGTTGTTTGCTACGGGGATATTTTATTTGGTGCTTGATACTTGTATAGATGTGCTCTAGGAGTGGTTCAGGGTTGGGTTCCTTTTGGTGGGTTGTGCTGGGGTTGTTGCTCAGCTGCTGTTTGGTTGGGGATTTGCTAGTAGGTTGGATTGCATGTTGGAGGATTATTGTAGAGGCTATTTGGTTGGGCTTTATATCATCCCTGTGGTGGTTGGGTAGTGATGTTCTCTATGAAGGTTTTTTTAGGGGTTTTGATGTAGGGGCAGTGGAATCTGTGCAAGTTGGATGGCTTGGTATGGAGTAGGGCACGAGCTGTTGGGAGGTGTGCTTGGGTGTAGGCTGATATTGCTGGTGGATGACTTTTTGGGTAGGGGAGGGGTAGTTTGGGAATTTTGTGTTATGGTGTAGTGGTTGAGATGTTTAATCTGTTATTTTTTTCGGTGGTCTTAGGATGCTGGCAGTCTAGTGCTCGGATTGCGGTTGTGGTTGATTTGTGGTTGTCTAAGTGCTACTGGTGGTTCTCTTCTTATGGGACTGGAGCCTTGGGCGTGGGTGTTGTTGCAGGATGGTTCAGTTGGTGCAGGGGGGGTGTCCTGGATGGATGGTGTGTGGGTGTGCAATGGGAGGTGAGTGCTTTCTTGCGTGCGTGCATTCGTATGTGTGTGCATGCGGTGTGTGTGCCTGTGTGGATGTGGTGCATGTGTGTGTGTGTGTGTGTTGGTTTCTTTTGGGGGATAACTTATTCTACTTTGGACCTCTTGAGGCTAGGTGATGCCGATTCTTGTTTCTCGTGTGCTCTTGGGTGCTAGTTGTTTGTGTTCTTGGTGGGAGAATGGCAACATTGGTGGCAGGCTGTTTCCTTGGGGTTTGGTTTCTTGTTGGGCTCATGTTGGTTCTTCTGGATTATTTTCATTCAGTGATTCCGTATTCTTGATTCGTGTATGGCTAGCTGGGCTCATGGTTCACTGGTCTGTGTACTCTTGGTGGGGTTGGATTTTCACTTCTTGGGTTGTCAGCTCCATGCGGTCAGGGCTTTTCTTCGTCTACTAGGCTTCTTGTTTTATTGGTGCTCCTTAGTTTCTTTGAGTTCTTTGTTTTCCTTTATTCGTTGCGGCCTGACCATTACCTTTTGTTTTGTGTCTACTTGGTTTCACCTCTTGGGTGATTTTTTGTCTATAATTCATCTTATATTTTATATATATATACTTCAATTTACCTTTTAAAAAAACCATAAAACCCTATAATCCGGAAAAACCCATAAAAAACTCAAAATCCCTATGAACTCAAAATCCCTAAAAACCCAAAAAAATGGAAAAACCATAAAAATACTAAAAACCCCTAAAAACACATAAAATAAAAAACCCCTAAAACCCCTTTAAACCCTTGAAAACCAAAAAAACCCAATAAGATCACTAAAAACTCTAAAACCCCTTATAACCCCTATAAAAGTTAAAAATGATAAAAACCCTTAAAACCCCTTAAAACTCAAAAATCCCTAAAAACCAAAAAGACCTTAAAACAATGAAAAACATAAAACCCTTGAAAACTCACAAATCCCAAAACCCTAAAACCATAAAAACCCAAAAAATCCCTTGAAAATCAATGAAAACGTAAAAAACACTAAAAACCCCTTAAAAACTATAAAGCCCGTAAGAACCTTAAAAACCCTAAACCCCATAAAAACCCTAAAACCCCACTAAAACTCTAAAAACCCTTAAAACCGCTAAAAATATTAAAAACTATGAAAGACCTTAAAAACTTTAAAAAAACTCAAACTTTTAAAACCCAAAAGACCCTAAAACACTAAAAAACCCTAAACACCCAAAAAACTATGAAAAACCCTAAAATCCCACAAAATCCCTAAAACCCTAAAAACCATAAAATCCTAAAAAACCACTAAAATTATATAAAAACATAAAATACTCTAAAATACCTGAAAACCCCCTCAAAACCATAAACCCCTAAAAATTTAAAAAAACCCTAAAACCCATAAAAACCCTAAAAAAATACAAAAAACTCTAAAAATCCTTAAAACCCATAAATTTTTTAAAAAAACTATAAAACCCATTAAAAAATTAAACTAGATGGTTTGGTTGTGAATCATTGCGGGTGTTGGATTTTAGTTATGTTGAGTGGCACTGGTCTTGCCTTTGGGTGCCCTGGATGGGTTCTATGCATGGGTGCTGGTTTCTTTGTGTTCATGGATGTGATAATTGGTGTGAAATGCTAGAAGTTGACTGGATAGGAGGTGATGGTTTCTAGAATATAAGTTGTTGGGTGATGGCTGCTACTTGGCTGGGATGTGATGAAAGATACTAGTGCTTGGTGATGGTTGCTGATTCGCTGCGAGGTGGAAAAGATGGGATTTATGTCTTTGATGTTGGTGGTTCTATGATGCTAGTGGTGAAGATGCTTGGCTAGGAGGAACTAGATTATGAAAATGGTGCTACTGGATGCTAGTCACTGTTTGGCCGAGAGATACTATTGGAGATGCTTCTGATTTTCTGCTTATTCTGGTTTTGTGTGTCTTTTGGGTTTCTTGGGGACTTTTAGGTTTTGTGGGGATGTCTAGGGTTTTTGGGTGTGGGTTGATTGACCTCGCCCCTCCCTTGTCTGCTATGTCTTTTTTCTAATAATTTTTTTTTGGGGGGGGGGGGGTTAGGAATAGCCTGGCCCTGAACCTTCCTTGCCCTTAAAAACCCTAAAAACTCAAAAAAATCGCTAAAAACAAAAAAGACACTAAAAATCCTGAAAACCCCTAAAACCCCCTAAAACCCCTCAAAATCTATAAAAAACCTAAAAACCATAAAATTACTGAAACTCACCGAAAAACCATAAAAATTTAGAAATCGCTAAAAACACTAAAACACCCCTAAAACCATAAAAATGCCTAAAACCCCTAAAACCCCTAAAATCTAATAACAACCCTAAAAAAATCATATAAACACTAAAAAACCATTAAACCCCTAAAACCGTAACAAACTCTACAAAACCTTAAAACACCAAAAAAAACTCACAAAACCCCAAAAGACCACAAAAATCCTCAAAAGACCTAAAAGCACTAAAAAACCTCAAAATCCCTAAAAATACTAAAAAACCCTAAAACCCAAAAAATCCAAAAAACCCACTAAAAATATATGAAAACACAAAAACACTAAAACCCCAAGAAAACCCCTGAAAATAATAAAAACCCCTAAAAACCTTAAAAATCCAAAAAAGAATAAAAAATCTAAAAAAGCATCAAAAACTCTAAAAACCCTTAAAACTCCTAAAAACCGTAAAAACTCTAAAAGACCTTAAAACCGTAAAAACTCAAAAAAACCCTAAAAACCAAGAAGACCCTAAAAAATTCCTAAAATCCCTAAAAAATCCTAGAAAACCCTAAATACCAAAAAATACTAAAAAATCCCTAAAAATCAATGAAAACATAAACAACCCAAAAACCCATAAAAACATTAACATAATAAAACTCTAACATGTTAAAAACTCGAAAAACCTCAAAAATACTAAAAAATAAAAGAACCCAAAAAAGACACTAAAACCCCTAAAAACCCAGAAAAACCCTCAAAATCCCAAAAATAAACTCAAAAAACCTGAAAAACTAAAAAAAATCATTAAAACCCCCTAAAAATCCATGAAAACTTAAAAAAATTGTAAAAACTTGAAACACTCTGAAAACCATAAAAACCCTTAAAAACAATTAAAAACCCTCAATCCCATAGACTCTAAAACCCCACTAAAAACGATAAAACCCTAAAATTCCCGAAAACCCCAATAAATCCCAAAAAACCGTAAAAATCTTAATAAACCCATAATAATCCATGAAAATGTAAAAAATCCAAGAACCCTAAAAATAAAAAACTCCCTAAAAACTATAAAATTTCTAAAACCCCATAAAAACCCTAAAAACCAATAAAATCCCAAAAAACCAATAAAATCCCAAAAAACTACTAAAAACTCGAAAAACCTTTTAAACCCCTAAAAATGTTAAAAAACTATAAATTCCCTTCAAAATAATTACAATCTCAAAAAACCCTAAAACCCCAAAAGGATCCCATAACCCCTGAAAAATACTAAAAACCAAAAACCCCTAAAAACCTCGAAAACCCTAAAACTATAAAAATCCAAAAAAACCCTTAAAAATAAATCAAAACATAAAAACCTGAAAACCCCTGAAAATCATAAAAACCATAAAACCCCCAAAACACTACAACTCTAAAAACCCTTAAAACCCCTAAAAATGTTAAAAAACTCTAAAAAAGCTTTAAACCCCTAAAAACTTAAAAAAACCTAAAACCCCAAAAATTCCCTGAAAAACACTAAAAATTAAAAACCCTAAAACACTTGAAAACCCATATGAACCCTCAAAATACATAAAAACCTAAAAAAAACCCCTAAAAATCGTGAAAATCCTAAAAAATCACAAAAAAATCCATTAAAACTTAAGAAGTCCTAAAAATTATAAAAACCCTAGGAAAACCATAAAAGACCCTAAAAAGTCAAAAAACCCAAAAACCCCTAAAAACCACTAAAAAATCTAAAACCTTAAAACCCATAAAAATGTTAAAAAGCTCAAAAAACCCATGAAAACCATAAAAAACTCAAAAAAATCATAAAAACCCAAAAGACCATAAAAATCCTGAAAACACCTAAAAAATATAAAAACCATAAAAACAAGAAGGGTTGATGAGTTAGAATTTTGTACCTCATGGATTCCTGAGGTATTCCTTTTTCGGTGAAGGTCGGGGGGGGGGGGGGGGTTGACCCCTTCTGACCATGTTTTGCTAGGGTTCATCCCCTCATCCCACTTACTAACCTCAATTTTCTTCCTCCTTTCCCAGCGATTTTGCTTTCCCCTAAGGTTCATGATCTCCTCAGTGGCTATCCTAAGTTGGCGCTTTTATCAAAGTAATTCCTCGAGGATTTGGATCTATATAGTCTGACACTGGTGGCTAGCTTCTATAATAAATTTCATTTGATCGATTCATTAGACCAATTCGTCTTCAGTTCTTGGTGTCTTCTCGAACGAGCGGTGGTTGGTCTTCTTGATCGATGACATTTGATGGTTTGTTTTGCTTCAGAGGCTGACCTGATTACTACCTGGTCCAGTGCTCCATGCTCCTTCAAAGGGTTCCATTTCTACCTATTTTGTTGGTATTTTGAGTTCAACATGAGACGGGATGCTCCTACCTCGGTTGTGTGGGTAAATTTCCTAGAGTTACCTTTGCATTTCCAAAATCTGTCTATACTTTGTATACTGGGGAACATGGTAGGAAGATTTTTATGCTATGATAGTCGGACTATTGTTGTTTGTCACTCGATTACACCTAGAATTTTCATTGAGGTGTATGTCTCAAAGCCCCAGACATAATGGATCAGGATTGCGGTAAGGGAAGAGTTCAGATGGAAACAAACTGTGGTTTTTGAGTCTTGGCCTGTTTTTTTCTCGTACTGCAAATGGTTGGGGCATTCAGCTTCAGATTGCTGATGCATTCAAAGGGACCAGCAAGTTTTAGACTCCATTTTAGGTCCAAAAGTTTGGGTTGAGGAGGTGAGAAGAGGTGGATCAGGGGATGTCGATCCCTCATACCTCACTTACATGTTCAAGAGGCCCTGGATGGGAAAGAAAACTCTCAGGGGATACCTGCATCTGGTTTATCCATCCCCACCCCTGCTGTGGATATGGGGTTGGAGCATCCTGAAGTCTCTTAGAGGGTTGGAAATCATATGGAGGTAGGGGCGCAACTCTCGAATGTTAGGAACTTATCATGGAAGGATCCAGGCTGGCATGAGTCAGGTGAGATGGTGTGTATGAAGTCCACCACATCCAGGATTCCTGATCCACAGGTGGTGGATATTTTTTCTAGGCTGATGAATGACTTGGTCGGGGTTAAGAAGGTCGAGCATAACCCTTTGGATAGACCTTATTATTATGATAATGTAATGTCTGGAGGGAAGGTTAAGGGATAAGTGGTCATGATCTCCACTGTATCTAGTGAGGATTCCCATGATAATGCAAGAGTGCTATGTATGAGCTAACAAGAGCCTTCAAGGTCTATTCATCATCACAATCATTTCAAAGTCTCGCTTGCTCCAGGGAAGGAGAATGCCGCCCCAGAAGGTTGGAAAACTCACATACCAAAATTGAAACGAAAGAAGGCCTTTTCAAGGTCCTCTGTGGGCACTAAACTAAGTGATAAAGAAGCAGACACTCTGGAAATGATGGAATATGAGGATGATTCACAAGGGGAGTGGGCGGTTGGGTCTGGCTTGAGAAAGGGCAAGAAAGGGAAACTTACCACTGGGAATTTCCCAGTTAAGGAGGGGGGGAAGGCTCGACCCTGCAAAGATTACTCAAATATCCCAAAGACAATTGTTACTATATCTTCAAGGAGGACAAAGAAAAATTAGAAAGAGAAACATCCGGGGAAACCAACAAGTGTTCAAGGTGATAAAGAAAATGCTTGGAGAGTTGGTTGAGCAAGCTCTTTGTAAGGGACTCAAGGCCTCTGATGGTGAAGTCAAGGGGTTGAACCTGGGTCCAATACTGGATAAAACCTTAAATAGAGTGGTGGAAAATATGGAAGCAGGGACTCAATTACAGCTTGTTCTATGCCCTGAGGATGAAGTTCTAGAAGAAGATATCCAGATTAATTTTTCATAGGATATTTCCAACAGAATATACAAGAGGTCGAGTATAACTGGCACTAATGATGAGCAATTGGAGTGGATCAACAAACAGGACAACATCTTAATACGGGGTTTTAATGAAGGAAAGATCAATGCAGACGAATATATCTTGGCATGGGACAAGATGGTGGATCACTTCGAATATCTTCTAAGGAATGACCCGAATACTCAGGTAACCACTCTTTATTGGAAGCTTTATAGGGTGGCTGGTTCTAACATTCTTAGTCTTGTATTTAACAACTTTTTGGGCTATCTTTGTGTTTAACACCTATTCATTGGACATGTTCGGGTTTCCCACTTTTCCCTCAAAAGTTATTTTGAAATAAAAAGAAAAAAGGACTGATGACCACATAAAATCCCTAAAAACCATGTAAAACCCCCAAAAACCCTCAAAATCCCTAAACACCTTAAAAAACTTAAAAAACCAAAAAAAACCTAAAACTCCATGAAAACATAAAAAACCCTTAAAACTGTGAAACCCCCCTGAAATCTATAATAACCCCTAAAAACATTGAAAAACCCTAAAACCCCATAAAACCCCCCAAAACCCACTAAAAACACTAAAAACCCTTAAAACCCCTAAAATCGTTAAAAAACTCTAAAAACCAAAAAATCTCAAGAAAACCCCTAAAAGTCCCTAAAAACCCTGAAAACCACTAAAAACACTTGAAACACATCAAACCCCCTAAAATCCCCAAAATACCTAAAAATCATAAAAACCATCTAAATAATAAAAAAACCATGAAAATGTAAAAGACCCTAAAGACCCTAAAAACTCCTAAAAACCAAAAAACACCTAAAAACCTTAGAAACCCTAAAAACCCATAAAAAGCCTAAAAACCATGGAAAACTATAAAACTCTTAAAAATGTTAAGAAAATATATAAAAAATTAAAAACCATAAAAAACTCAAAATACCCCTAAACCCCCTACCCCCCAAAAGACCCCAAAAATCTTGAAAACTAATAAAAACCCTAAAACAATCCCTAAAAACCATAAAAAAACCATAAAAATCCAAAAAACCCATAAAAATCCATGAAAACATAAAAAATCAAAAAAAACCTGAAAAACCCCTAAAAGCCATAAAAACCACTTAAAACTCTAAACCCCTTAAAATTCCTAAAGATGTTAAAATCTCTACAAAACCTTAAAAACCCAAAAAAACACAAGAAAACCATAAAACCTCAAAATACCCTAAAAACGGTGAAGAACACTAAAACCCCTTGCAAAACCCTAAAAACACTAAAAAATCCCTAAAAACTCGAAATACCCTAAAACCCATTAAAAATCTTAAAAAACCCAAAAAATACATGAAAATGTAAAAAACTGAAAACCCTGAAAAATATAAAACACCCTAAAAACCTTAAAAACCCCAAAAAACCCATAAAACCACTAAAAGGCTAAAAAAATTAAAACCCCTAAAATGTTAAAAACTCTAAAAACATTAAAAATCCTAAAAGAAACTCTAAAAACGCCGAAAAAACCCTAAAATTTCTAAAAAAAATTGAAAAAACCTAAAACCCCTAAAAAACCTCAAAACCCCTAAACAGCCCTAAAAACCATAAAGATCCAAGAAACCCCCTAAAAATCTATGAAAATGTAAGAAACCCTAAAACCTCAAAAAACCACTAAAAACCATAAAACCCCTAAAAACATTAAAAAACCTAAAACCCATAAAAAACCTAAAAACCCATAAAACCCCTAAAACATTAAAAAACTCTAAAAAACCTTAAAACCCCTAAAAAATAAAAAAGACTATAAAAATCCAAGTAACCAAAAAACCTTGAAAAATATCAAAAACCCTAAAAACCCCAGAAAAACCTAAAAACCATCAAAATCCCTAAAAACATTAACAAACAAAAAAGTTCCTAAAACCCCTATAACTCCCTGAAAATGTAAAAACCCCTAAAATCCCTGAAAAAACCCTGAAAACCATAAAAAACCCCAAAACCCTAAAAAATCTTCAAACCCCTTAAAAACCCTAAAGACATACTAAAAACTCTAAAGCGACTTAAAACTCATAAAAATGTTAAAAACAATAAAAACCCTTAAAACCACTAAAAAAATAAAAAAACCCTAAAATCCCAAAAGGACCCTAAAAACTAGAAAAACCCTAAAAACTCTTGAAACTTGAAAAAACATCAAAATCCCAAAAAACCCTAAGAAACGCTAAAAACCAGAAAAGTCCTAAAAACCCTAAAAAATCCATGAAAACGTAAAAAACCAAAAAAACCTTGAAACCCGATGCAAAACATTGAAATCCCTAAAACCCTTTAAAGACACTAAACATCCATAAGAACTCTGAAAACCACTAAAAACTTTATAAATCCTTTTACCCCCTAAAAACATTAAAAATCTCTCAAAACCCTTAAAACCTTAAAAAATCAAAAAAACCATAAAACCCAAAAAATACCCAAAAATTCCATGAAAAACTCTAAAACCCCCAAAAAAACCCTGAAAACCCTATGAAACCCACAAAATACCTAAAAACCCTAAAAAACCTTAAACCATAAAAATCCTAAAAACCCCCTAAAATAAAAGAAATAAAAAAACACTAAAAACCCTGAAAAAACCCTAAAAACATATAACCCTTAAAAACCCTAAAAACTCCAAAAAACACTAAAAATTCTTAAAAGCCCAGAAAACCATAAAAACTCTAAAAACCTTAAACATCATAAAAATCCATAAAACCCTAAAAACCACTAAAAATGTTTAAAAACTCTAAAAATCCTTAAACCCCTAATAAACTCAAAAAAGAAACCCAAAAAACATAAAAGACCTTAAAACCTGGAAAACCCCTAAACCCCCTAAAAATCCCTAAGACCCTCAAAATCCTTAGAATCCTAAAAACCATAAAAATCCTAAAAAACCCCTAAAAATCCATAAAATCATAAAAAATCCGAAAAACCGGAAAGCCTCCTTAAAACCAGAAAAACCCCTAAAAAACATAAAAACACTAAAAACCCATAAAAACCCTAAAAATACACTAAAAGCTCTAAAAAACCCTAAAACCCTTAAAAACTTTTAAAAACTCTAAAAAACTCTAAAAAACCTTAAAATCCAAAAAAAAACTCAGAAAACATAAAAAGACCCTAAAAATGCTAAAAACCCTAAAAACCCACAAAATCCCTAAAAACCCTAAAAACCCTTTAATACCATAAAAATCCTAAAAACCTTGAAAAATTCATGAAAATGTTAAAAACCCTAAATTCCATGAAAAACCAATTAAAACCAAAAAACCCCCTAAAAACCTAAAAGACCCTAAAAACCCAAAAAAACCCCAAAACCCATTAAAAACTCTAAAACCCTTTAAAAATCTAAAAATGTTAAAAATCTCAAAAAAACCTTAAAAATCCAAAAAACTCAAAAAAAACCCTAAAAACCCAAAAATCCCAAAAATCCCTAAAAAACCCTTAAAATCCCTAAAAACCATAAAACGCCCAAAATCCCATAAAAATCCAAAAAAACCCATAAAAATTGATGAAAACATTAAAAACTCTAAAAACTTTGAAAACCCCTTGAAAACCATAAAACCCCTAGAAACCTTAAAAACCCATAAAACCCCCAAAACCACTAAAAACTCTAAAAACCCATAAAACGCCTAAAATGTTAAAAAAATTATTAAAAATCATAAAAATACTAAAAAACTCAAAAAAACAGCTAAATTCTCAAAAAGACCCTAAAACCCCTAAAAAACCAAAAACCATAAACGCCTTAAAAACCCTAAAAACCATAAAAATGAAAAAAACTCCTGAAAAATCCCTAAAAACCCTAAAACCTTAAAAAACGCTAAAAAATCTTGAAAACCCCCAAACCCCCTAAAAACCATAAAAACCATAAAAACCATAAAAAACCTAAAAACCCCCTAAAAATTCATGAAAATGTTAAAATCCCAATAAACCCTAAAAAAGCACTAAAAACCTTAAAAACCCTAAATACCTATAAAAACCCAAAACACCCACTAAAAACCCTTAAAACCCCTATAAAGGTTAAAAACTCTAAAAACCATAAAAAACTCAAAAAAACCTAAAATCCCAAAAAGTCCCTAAAAACCATTAAACCCCCTAAAAACCTTAAAAACACTCAAAATCCCTAAAAACAATAAAAATCCTAAAATACCCTAAGAGTCCATGAAAACGTAAAGAACATTAAAAAACCCAAAACTCCATAAAACCCTAAAAACCCACTAAAAACTCTAAATACACTCAAAACCCCTAAAAACATTAACAAACTCTAAAAACCTTAAAAAACCTAAAAAACTAAAAAACCCTAAAACATCAAAAAGACCCTAAAAACCCTTAAAAACCCTCAAATACCAAAAAACCATTAAAACCAATAAAAATCCTAAAAAACCCCTAAAAATCCTCAAAAACATAAAAACCCCTAAAAATACTGAGAACCATAAAAATCACTAAAAACCCTAAAACCCCATAAAACCTTTAAACCCAACCAAAAACTCTTAAAATCCTTTAAACTCTTAAAAACTTTAAAAAATCTAAAAAATATTATAACCCCAAAAAACACTGAAAAACCCTAAAACTCAAAAAGGATCCTAAAACCCTTGAAAACCCCTATAAACCCTATAAACCCTCAAAATGCCTAGAAACCCTAAAAACCTTAAAATTCCTAACAACCCCCTAAAATACATGAAAATTTAAAAAACTCTAACCCCTGAAAACAATAAAAACCCCTAAAAACTTAAAAAAACACTTAGAACCCATAAAAACCCAAAAAACCCACTAAAACTCTAAAAACCCTTAAAACCCCTAAAACCCTCAAAATTCCAAAAAACCTTAAGAAACACAAAAAATATAAAAACCCTAAAATCCCCCTAAAAATCCATGATAACATAAAAAACCTTTAATAACCCCAAAACCCATTAACAACCCTAAAACCCCTAAAACCATAAAAAACTCATAAAACCCTAAAAACCACTAAAAACTAAAAAAACCCTTAAAACTCAAAAAAAATGTTAAGAAAATCTAAGAAACCATAAAAACCAAAAAACACTAAAAAACCCTAAAAACCCCAAAAGACCCTAAAACCCCTGAAAACCCTAAAAACCTTTAAAACCCCTAAAACCCTTAAAAACCCTCAGAGTCCCTAAAAACCGTAAAAATCCAAAAAATTCCATGAAGATGTAAAAAACCCTCAAAACTCTTAAAAACCCTAAAAAAGCAATAAAAACTATAAATAACTTTTAAACACCAAAATACGTTAAAGAACTTTAAATTACCTAAGAAAATTGAAAAAACTGAAAAAAAAAACTAAACACCCAAAAGCCCCCAAAAACCCTTAAAAGTCTTAAAAACCATAAAAACCATTGGAAACACCTTAAAACCTTCAGAATCCATAAAACCCTAAAAACCCCTATAAACCGTAAAATATTAAAAGACCCCTAAAATCTATGAAACCATAAAAAATCATAAAACACTTTTTTTTGAAAACTATTAAACCCCTAAAAACATTAAAAACCCCTAAAAATATATAAAACCCTAAAACCACAAAAATTTATAAAATCTCTTAAATCCTTAAATTTTTTGAAAATTTATAAAAATCCTTAAAACTATAAAAAAACTCAAAACCCCCTAAAACCACAAAAGGCCCCAAAACCCCTCAAAACCCCTAACCCCCCCAAACCCTAAAACCCTTCAAAATCCCTAAAACCCCTAAAAAACCCTAAAACCATAAAAATCCTAAAACCCCCTAAAAATCCATGATAATGTCAAAAACCATAAAAACCGTAAAAAACCCCTAAAAACCATAAAAACCATAAAAACCCTAAAGACTTAAAAACAAAAAAAAAACATATAAACCCTAGAAAATCACTAAAAACTCTTAAAACACTTAAAACCCCTAAAAATGTTTAAAAACTCTAAAAAATCCTAAAAACCCTAAAAAACTCTAGAAAACCTTGAAATCCCAAAAGACTCTAAAAACCCTAAACCCCCTTAAAACCCCTAAAACCCCTTTAAATAAAAAAACCTAAAAACCCTAAAAAACCTAAGAACCCCAAAAGACCATGAAAATTTCAAAAACCCTAAAAACCGTGAAAAACCAATAATAACCATAAAAACCATAAAAACTCTAAAAACCCATAAAAACCACAAAACACACTAAAACTTTAAAAAGCCTTAAAACCCCTAAAATTTTTAAATTTCTTAAAAAACCATACAACCCTATAAAATTAAAAAATATCCTAAAAACCTAAAAGCACCCTAAAACACTAAAAACTCTAAAAACCCTAAAACCCCTAAAAAAACTAAAAACCCTAAAAAACCCAAAAAACCCTAAAAGATCCCTAGACCCCCCATAAAAATTCAAAAAAACCCCTAAAAATCCATGATAATGTAAAAAAACCTAAAACCCCCAAAAAAACCTCTGAAAACTATACAAACCGAGAAAAACATTAATAAGTCCCTAAAAACCCTAAAAGCCCACTAAAAACTCTTAAACCCTTAAATTCCCTAAAAAGGTTAAAATACTCTAAATACCCTTAAAACACATAAAAACTCAAAAAATCCCTAAAACACCAAAAAGGTATTCTAAAAACCCTGAAAACCCATGAAAACCAAAAAACCTCTGAGACACCCTAAAAACCATAAAAATACCTAAAAAACTAAAAAATCCTAAAAAACTAAAAAACCATAAAAAACATAAAAATCCTAAAAAACCCCTAAAAACAATGAAAATGTAAAACCCTCTAAAAATACCAAAAACCACTTGAAAACCATAAAAACCCTAAAACACCCTAAAAACCACTAAAAACTCTAAAACCATTAAAACCCCAAAAAATGACAAAAAGCTCAAAAAAACCATAAAAATGATAAAAAAAAATCAAAAAACCATAAAAATTATAAAGACCCTAAAACCCCTAAAAATCCGTAAAAAACCCACAAAACCCACAAAACCCACAAAACCGTTATAAACCACAAAAAATTCTAAAAAACCTCAAGAAATCCATGAAAACTTAAAAACCCCTGAAAACCCTAAAAAAACCCATGAAAACCATAAAACTCATAAAACCATAAAAAATTCGGATTACCCAAAAAATAGTAAAAGACGACTATAAAGCATATAAACCCTTAAAACCCCTAAAAACATTAAAAACTATAAAAACCCTAAAATCCTAAAAAACTCAAAAAACACCTAAAGCCCCCAAAATAGCCTAAAAACCATGAAAACCCCTAAAAACCCTGAAAAACATTAAAAAAATTCAAAATCCCTAAAAACCCTAAAAACCATAGAAATCCTAAAAAACCCCTAAAAACAATGAAAACATAAAAAACCCTTAAAACCCTAAAAACCTCCTGAAAACCATAAAACCCACTCAAATCCTTAAAAACCCTAAAAAACCCATAAAACCATAAAAACCCACTAAAAATTGTAAAAACTCTTTAAACTCCTAAAAACCTAGAGAGACCCTAAAACCCCTGAAAACTCTAAAAACCCTCAAAATTACTAAAACCTTAAAAAACCCTAAAAACACATAAAAACCATAAAAAACAGCCAAACAGTCAAAAATCCCTTTAAACCCCTAAAAGAGTTAAAAAAACTCATAAAAACCCTAAAATCCCTAAAGAAACTCAAAGAAACCCTAACAACCCAAAAATACCCTAAAAACCCTAAAAACCTTAAAAACCCTAAGACCATAAAAACCTAAAAAAACCCTAAAAATCCACGAAAACATAAAAAACCCCAAAAACCATAAAAAGAATTGAAAAACATAAAACCAATGAAAAACTTAAAAATACTAAAAACCAATAAAAACAATAAAAACCACTAAAAACTCTAAAAATCCTTAAACCCCCCCAAAAAACCCAAAAAAAGACCCTAAAAACCAAAAGGCCCTAAAAACACTGAATTACCCTAAAACCCATTCAAATCCTAAAAAGACCCTAAAAATATATGAAAATGTAAAAATCCATAAAAACTATAAAACCCCCTAAAACCATAAAAATCCATAAAGCACCTGGACCGGACGATTTCAATGCCTTTATCTTTTTCATTTCTTGGTATTTGATTGGTTATGATGTTACTGAAGCTGTTTAGGAATTTTTTAGATCTGGGAAGCTTTTGTGTGAGGCCAATGGTTCTATTATTACCTTAGTTCCTAAGGTTCTCAATGTGTTCTCTCTCTCTGACTTCAGGCCTATGTCTTGTTGTAGAACTATATACAAATGAATTTACAAGATCTTGGTGGCTAGATTGAAATTGGTCCTCCCTTGGTGTATCAGAAAATATCAATCTTCTTTCATTATTGGGAGAAAGATCTTCGATAATATTATGATGGATTAGGAGTTAATGAGGGGTTACCATATGGATTTTGGAGTTCCTATATGTGCTTTCAAAATTGTCTTATTCAAGGCCTTTGACTCCGTTAGATGGGGTTTTCTCTAGGATGCCTTGGATATTCTTGGTTTTCCTACTCGGTTTTCCTCTTGGATTAAAAGGTGTGTTTCTTCTTCTATGTTCCCGGTTAATATTAATGGTTTCTTTCATGGTTACTTTCCTGGGAAGAGAGGTTTAAGACAGGTCAATCCTCTTTCTCCTTTTCTTTTTTTCATTTGTATAGAAGTTTTTTCTCACATCTTGGATTCTATTATAACAAAACCTTTCTCCTTTAAATTAAATTGGAGATGCGGGAATTCCTTTATTTATCATTTATTATTTGAAGATGATATTATTCTATTATCCTATGGCAATGTGGACTCTATTTTAGTCTTGAAGAAGGGTATGGAAATTTCTCTTCTTTGTCTGGGCTTTCTATTAATATCTCCAAATCTATGATGTTCTCAGATGGGTTGTCCCTAGAGATGAAGGAAATAATTAGGGCTATTATGGGGATTAGTGTTGGATTTTTTCCTCTTCGTTATCTTTGGGTGCCTTTAATCACCACAAAGTTGAGATCTGTGGAATGTGTTGCTTTAGAGGACAAGATTGTCAGAAGGATCAAGGTGTGGACAAACAATTTCATTTCTTTCACCGGTCAGTTGAAACTTGTTCAATCCACCTTATTTAGTATTAAATCTTATTGGTATTCTAATTTTATTTTTCCTAAGAAGGTGGTTAAATCCATTGAAGCTAATCTTAGATGCTTTCTGTGGAAGGTCCCCTCCCATTATAGTTTTTATGCTATGGTGCCCTGGGATTTGGTGACTAGGACTAAAGAGGATGGGGGATTGGATGTTAAGAGAATTTTTGATTGAAACAAAGCTGCTATGACAAGACATACCTTGGTCCTTTGAAACTCTGTTTACTCTTCTGTTTGGGTGGATAAGGATCCTATCTTTTTTCTCATTCGTTTACAATATTGGGTGGCTAAAGTTCCATGGAATAGCTCCTGGACTTGGAGGAATTTATTGGGGTTTCAGGATCTTCTTATGGATCGTATCTTCTTCTATGTCGGGTGCAGTGCATCCATTTACCTATAGTTTGACACTTGGCTTCCTAGAGGCCCCATTTTCTCCTCTATAGAGGACCATATTATTTAGGAATTCTTTAATCTCTGAGATTATTTTTTATGGGGTTTGGAACCCCCCGCTGGCTGTTTCAGCTGAGTTTGGGATGTTATAGAGGAGATTCTTATACTTACTTAGCATGTTGGTGCTTGTGATGGTATCCTATGGAATATACAATCCGATATCTCCATTAAAAAGGCTTGGTAGGATTTAGACTGAAGTTTTCTATTGTTCCATGGAGCTCCTTGGTTTGGAACTAGGTTATTCCTTCTAGATATGCCTTTGTTATGTAGTTCGTCATTTTGAATCGATTACCTACTCAATATCAGCTGAAAATATGGGGTTTGATCTTTCCTAATTAGTGCGTGCTTTGTGAGAATAATGAATAGGATCAAAATCATTTTGTTTTTCATGTATTCCCTGACCCAAAATATTTGGTCTTCCTTTTTGGTCCTTTTAGATGTTGGTTGTTGAGCAAGGTTTTTTTCTATTTTCATTTCTTGGTGTGTTGATTCTCTTGTTGGTGATTCCTTGAAAAGTGTTATGGGGAAGCTTGTATTGGTATCCTTAGTTTATGTCATTTAGAAGGAATAAAATTCTACGTTGTACAGTTCTCCTCCTCTTAGTGATAATATATTTCAATACAAGTTTGAACTCAATTTTCGATCAAGACTTTCTTCCTGTAAAAAGTTCCTGAAAAACTTCACTAATCAGAAACTGATTAGGAATTGAAATTTTCGGGCTTGTTTTCTCCATGGCGGTTAATCTTGGCCATTTGTTTTGTTGGTTTCTTGGGGATGGTTGTTTCAAGTTCTGGTTGGGGCTATTCTTTGTTGGTTCTGGAGGTGGCAGGGGTTGGTTGTGTGCAAGCTTAGCTGATTTTAGTGCACGGTTGCCTTTTGTTTGCTGATTTTTGTGGTCTATGGTTGGTTCTGGATGCGGGAGGCTATGATGGCTATTAGGGCTCTTCAAGGTGGCTATTTTTTGAGTTTCTGGTGCAACATATGGTGGGTTTTTTTGAGGGGTGTTTCTATGCTTCTTGGTTTTGTTTCAACTGCAGGTGTTGGGTCTTGTAGTGGATGGCTAGGTGTGCTTTTGGATCAGGTGATGATACATGATGCAAGACCCACTAGGAAGTTTCCTAGTAACATTGTACAATATTCACATGTTCAGCACCCAGATCGCTGCAACAAAACAAGTGAAGGTGGTGTACGGATAGTGAAAATCAGAATGAAGGGGGAAATGGTCAAGGTAGAACCCAAAGAGAAATTTTCACTAAGAACTCTAGCCACAAGACACCACAAAGGAGGACCAATCCTTTGATAAGTCAACAATTAAGTAAGAACACAAAGGTTGAAAGAAAAACTCACCATAATAACATTACCTTAATTCATGACATCCAAAGAGTACAAGGGGTGGCTATTTATAGTCAAAGAAACTTGAAATTAAAATCACACATGGGGTAGCTCTTTACATTAGTCTAATACCAATTTTTCCATGGTAAAAAATTCTAAAGGATTATTTTGAAAATATTGTCACTTGGCCATGAATTTAGGATACAATTAGCACACCCTTCCGGAAAATAAAAGACAAGTAACCTACCACCTTTTGACTTTGAAGATTCCATGGTGGGGTGGGCTTGAAATTTGTAACACACCATGGGTTGGGGTTTTAAAGTCATTTTTGGGCCTTAATTAATGTAATTATAGTCTCGGATGCTTCCCCCAAGAAAGGGTGTTGGGCCACTTCTTGGAATTCTATGATTAACCCATTTAAGACCTCCCTCATTCCTTTGGTCCACTCCCTTGTCATTGGGCCACAAATTCCTCATAGTGGGTCTTGTGCAATCATATGCCTTCTTCCCTCCTCATCAAGACCACCTTCAACCCATTGATTCCCATTCGTGACATGATCCTCATCATCTCCTCCCTCCTCAAAAGGGTTTCTCCTTGAATCTGAAAATTAAAAGGGAGAAAGATCAGCAACATTAAAGGTGGCACTAACATTCCCATACTTGTTGGGTAACTCATTCTTGTAGGCATTATCATTAATCTTATCTAAGTCTTGGAAAGGAACATATCCTCATGGATAAAGTTTTTATTTTAATTTCTCTAAGAACATATCCTTCCTCAAGTGTACCCACAACCAATCTTCAGGTTGAAACACCATTTTCCACCAACCATTATTGGCATTCTTTGCTACTTGTTCATTCTTCTGCTCAATGTTGGCCTTTACCTTTGCATGAAACTCCTGCAAAAACTTTTCTTTTTTTTCACCTTCAAGATTAGAAAATTGATTAGTAGTAAAAGGTAAAATATCAAGTGGAATTAATGGGTTAAAACCATACACAACTTCAAACAGTGAAGCATTAGTAGTGGAGTGAACCACTCGATTATAAGAAAATTCAATGTGAGGCAAGCATCTTTCCCAATGTTTCAAATTTTTTCAAAGGATGGAACGCAACAACGTGGAAAGTGTTCTATTGACCACCTCAGTTTTACCATCTGTTTTTGGGTGTGAAGTGGTGGAGAATAAAATTTTGGTTCCAAGTTTATTCTACAATGTCCTCCATAAGTGACTAAGGAATTTGAAATCCCTATCACTCACAATTCTCTTGGGTAATCCATGCATCCAAACAATTTCACTAAAAACAAATTAGAAATATGAGTTGCATCATTGGGTTTAGATCAAGTAATAAAATGATCCATTTTACTAAACCATTAAACCACCACAAAGATTCTATCCTTACCTAATTGTGATCTTGGCAAGCCAAGCACAAAATCCATTGAAATGTCAACCCAAGGATGTGAAGCAACAGGAAAAGGGATAATCCATGTGTAAGCACTTTAAACTTTGCATGTTTACACACATTAAAATTTCCACAAACACTAACCACATCCATATGCATGTGAGGCCAATAAAAATGTTCACTAAACAAGGATAAAGTTTTCTCAACACCAAAATTCCCCATCAATCCACCACCATGAGTTTCTCTAACAAACAATTCATGCATGGAACAAGATGGAACACAAAATTTATTTTTATAAAAAAAAATCCATCATGTTTTTAAAAATCACTTTTCCTATGTTTTCACACAACTTCAAAATTTCAGAAAAATCCACATCATTCTCATACATGATTTTCAATATTTCAAAACCAAGCATTTTAGCATGCATAAAAGTGATAAGAGTGTATCTCCTAGAAAAAGAATCTAAAACAACATTTTATTTTCCTTATTTATGCTTAGTGAAGTAAGGTAATGTTTCAATGAATTCAATCCATATTTCACACCACCTATTCAACTTTCCTTTTGAATAAAGAAATTTTAGGCTTTCATGATCTGAATTATTCACAAATTCCCTTGGCCACAAGTAATGTTGCCAATTTTCTAAATTTCTTTTGAGGGGATACAATTCCTTTTCATAGGTAGATTAGTTCAATGTATCCCCATTAATCTTCTCACTAATGTAGGTGATAGGATTAGAGTCTTGCATTAAAATAGGCCAAATTCCTATTCCAGAGGCATCACACTCAACCTTAAAAACTTAAGAAAAATTAGGCAGAATTAAGAGAGGTGAATTTTTCAACTTACCTTTGAGTGTGGACAAGGCATATTATTGAGATTTTCCCCATTTGAAGCTCACCCCTTTCTTGACCAACTCATTAAATGGTGTTGTAATGGTCAAAAATTCCCTCACGAACCTTTGGTAAAAACTCGCAAGTCCATGGAATCTCCTCACCTCATTGACATTCTTTAGTGTTGGCCATACCCAAATAACGTTCAACTTCTCTTTATAAACCCCCATGCAATCATCACCTACCAAAAAACCAAGGAAAATAACTAAATTTAAACAAAATGTAAATTTTTTCACATTTAAAAGCAACATTTTTTCCTAAGAGTCCTGAAAAAATGTTTCAAATGTTCATGATGTTCATTAAGGCTCTTAGAATAAACAAGGATGTCATCAAAATAAAAAACCAAAAATTTCCCAATGAATGGACAGAAAATAGGATTCATTAATTTAATGAATTTACTTGGGGCGTTAGTTATCCCAAAAGGCATAAATAGACATTCATACAACCCAAAATTAGTTTTAAATGCAGTTTTCCATTCATCTCCTTCATTCATTCTAATTTGATGGTGTCCAATATTTAGATCTATTTTATTAAACAATAATTCACCATGGAGTCCATCAAGAATATAATCCAAATGAGGTATGGGATAGTGATACTTTACTGTGTTTTTATTGATAGCTCGACAATCAACCCACATTCTCCACTTAATATATTTTTTTGGGACAAGAATTATCGGCACCATATAAGGAATCAAGCTCTCTCGGACAAATACCTTCCTTAGAAATTCTTTCACTTGTCATTGAATTTCTTAAGACTCCTCTGGGTTAGCCCGATAAGCCAGTCGATTGGGAAGTGTATCTCCTTGGAGTAAGTCGATGTGGTGCTCGATACCCTGCAAGAGAGGTAAGCTATAGGGAATTTCCTTTGGAAATAAATCACCAAATTCCTGCAAAAGAGACATAAAACTAGAAGGCAATTCTGGTTTAAGAGAGTTAGTGGTAAAATATTCTCCCTTGCTTAGAAGCATGAGAGTTTCTTCCCCTCTAAAGCTCCCTCTATCTCTCTTTTTCCTGAAAATAAGCTCACTTTTCCCTCAACACTCTTGTTTTCACTCTTGATTTCACTCTTATTTTCACACTTATTTTCAACTCTTTTCTTTCCCTCATTTATTTTGATGTCACTCATCACTCATTTTTCACTCTTGATTTTTCCACTCTTCTCATTCTCTCTATTTGTTTCTCTCTTCCCTTTTTCTCTCTTCTTATAATCTATCTCAATCTTCACTTGGTCTTCATAAGCTTGCAAAGGCCTCAATGGTGTAATAATAACCGTCCACCCATTGTACTCAAAAGAATATCAATTTGTGTATCCATAATGTGTGACCCTCCTATACCAAGGTCTTCCCAACAAGATATGACTAGAATGCATTGGAAAAACATCACACATCACCTTGTCTTCATACTTCCCAATATAAAATAGAACTTGTTCTTTCTTAGTCACATTGATATCCCCACTATTATTTAACCATTGCAGTCTACAAGGCATAGGATGCCTAATCATAGCTAATCCCAATTTATCAACCATCAAACCACTTGCTATATTTGTACAACTACCCCTATAAATAATCATGCTATATACCTTATCCTTGACGAGGAATCTAGTATGAAAAATGTGCTCCCTTTTCCCATGATCATGTTATCCTTTGGGTTGAGCACTCAAAACATGCCTTTCCACAAGAATTTCTCCACATACGGGGCTCTTTACTTCCACATCTAAATCATCCTCAAGTGGTGGAATTTCATCTTTGCTTGAGATAGCACTAAGAACATCTGCATCATCCAAAATAATCATTGTCCTCATATTTGGGCATTGCGAGGAAATATGTCAAAATCCTTGACATTTAAAACATTTGATATCACGTGATTTGGAAACAACCTTACCCTCTATTTCACATTTGGATTCTAGAAATAATGGTTTTGGTTTGGTCACCTATTCTAAATCTATTTGTGTTCCCATACATTCTCCATTAGTTTGAATCCTTGAACTTGAAAGAAAATTTTGAATCCTTACAATAGGATGTGGGATGCATCCTTTTTTCCTTTACTTGCCTCTCCACTTTGGTATCCATGTGAAGTAGATCATCCATTTCCAAGTAGTGGTTCATGTCCATTATGTCCCGAATTTCATGGTTAAGGCCATTCACAAACCTTGCCAGGGTGACCTCTTACTCCTCATCAATATTTGTCTGAATCATGATGATCTAAATCTCTTTGTGATACTCCTAAACACTCATGTCCTCTTGTTTCAAGCCCTACAACTTGAGGAACAAATCACTATAATAGTGGCTAGAAATGAACCTCTTATGCATTACCACTTTCATCTCCTCCCAAGTGTGGATGGGACTTTCTCCACTTCTTCATCGAATCACTTGTAGTTGGTCCCACCAAATACTAGTATAGTTGGTGAATTCCATGACCACCAACTTAACTTTGTTTTAATCCAAATATGTGTGACAACCAAAAACATGTTAGACCTTTCTTTCCCATTCCAAATATGTTTTGGGGTCATTCTTACCTTGTAATGAAGGGATCCTCAACTTTACTCCTCCAAGATCCTTGGATTTCCTCCATGGTGGTTGATTTCCTTGAATTGGAGACTCATGAAAATCAAATAACTCCTCTTATTCTTCAATTACCCACCTCCTTGGTGGTGATCTAGAATTGGAAGGGGATTTCAGTTCATCCATCCTTGCATTCAACCTTTGGAATTGTTCTTGTACATCCCTCATGAAAAAATTAATGTCTTTGGTGTTACTCAACTCCTCTATTTAGGAATCCTATGATAAAATTTGAAAAGAAATGAAAAATGGACCTCACACACTTCTTCAAATGTTTACACTCAAAAATATTTTTTTCACTCATGTTTCACTCAGTTTTGGATTTTTATCAAAATGTAACTTTCTTTCCTTTTACCATTTGACTTGCTTCGTATAAAATTATTAACCAATTCCAACAAATCAAAAGGATCGTTGGAATGTGGAAATCCTGAACTAGAATTCAAAGATAAAATTCAAAATGGATTAAAGATGAAAAAATATGTGAAGGGGAAGAAGATGGATGAAGAAGAATGATAAAGGGACGTAGAATTCAAAATGTTGCATTTTTTTAGGCTTTATTTTTTTTTGATTTTTTTGGATATTTATTTTTATTAAATTCGGAAGCAACAAGATTAATTTTTCATTATTTAAATACAGGATAAGCAATAATTTGAAACATCAAATGGAATCAACGTGAGATTTGTGTGGTTTTAAAATTGTAGAATTCATTGCAAAATTTGAACCCGCTGTATCTCGAGATTTATAGATTTGATTTCAATGATTCTAAATAGGGAAGAAAGATGAGATTCTAAAATAAAAGAATGATATAGTTTACTTCCGAAATAATGAAGAAATGATGACCGTAGGTGAAGAAGGACATGGACCAGAATTATTGTCGGCCCGATTCGAAGAGAATTGAAGAAGGAAGAAGAGATAAGAAATAAAGAACCTGATTTCTTGCAAGTGGGCTCTGATACAAAATGATACGTGATTCAATACCCACTAGGAAGTGTCCTAGTAACCTTGTACAATATTCACATGTTGATCACCCGGATCACCACATAAAAACAAGTGAAGGTGGTGTGCGGATAGTGAAAATTATAAAGAAGGGGGAAATGATCAAGGTAGAACCCAAAGAGAACTTTACTCTAAGAACTCTAGCCACAAGATGCCATAAAGGAAGAACAATCCTTTGATAAGTCAAGAATTAAGCAAGAACACAATGGTTGTAAGAAAAACTCACAATAATAACATTACCTTAATCCATGATGTCTAAAGAGTATAAGGGGGTGGCTATTTATAGGCAAAGAAACTTTGAAATTCGAATCATGCATGGGGTGGATATTTACATTAGTCTAATGCCTAGTTTTCCATAGTAAAAAATCCTAAAGGATTATTTTGACAACTTTTTCACTTGACCATGACTTTAGGAGACAAGTAGCACACCCTTTTGGAAAATAAAAGACAAGAAGCCCAATAACTTTTGACTTTGAATATTCCATGGTGGGGTGGGATTTAAATTCGTAACACACCTTGGGTTGGGTTTTTAAAAGCATGTTTGGGCCTTAATTAATGTAATTATAGGCCCAGATGCTTCCCCCAAGAAAAGGTGTTGGGCCTCCTCTTGAAATTATATGATTAACCCATTTAAGGCCTCCCTCATTTTTGGTCCTCTCCCTTTTCATTGGGCCACCAATTCCTCATTGTGGGTCATGTGCAATCATGCACTTTCCTCCCTCTTCATCAAGAATACCTTCAACCCCTCAATTACCATTCATTCCATGATCCTCATCAGGTGGGATTGCTTCTTACTGGTGTGGCTAGAAAATTGAGGCTACTCTTCGGTGCTGGTTGATGGATAGACCTACTCTGAGGGGCCTTTTATTGGTGTTTGATTTGCTACATTTTGTTGCTCGGTGCATTGATTTTGTTCTGCTCAGGTGTTGCTGTAGGGCTGGTCGGATCACCTTGGTTGGTTTTGTTGGGGTGTCTATGGTGCTGGTGGATGGGATGGTTGTGTGGGGTTGCATGGGAGTTGATGGGGCACTGTTTCTTGCTCTTTTGTGCCTTGGTTGGAAGGTACATTCTCTTTTTTTGGCTAGGGAGGTGAGTTGGGGGCTGTGGATTTGGCTACAGACTAGAGGTTCTAGAGGAGGTGATTGATTTCCACTGTGTTCTGGGCTTCTGGTTTGGGTTGTACATCAGTTTAGTGGGTGGTGAGGCTTGTGATGCGGGGACTACCTGGGTTGTGGCAGCAGCATGCCAGTGGGTTCAGGGCAGTGGCATAGGGGCTTATACTGATGTTCCTACCTAGTTATGCCTTGTGGTTTGTGTGTGTGTACGGGGGTGTGTTGGTGTGTGTGTGTGTTCCTGTGTGCATGTGTGGGTGTGTTAGTGTGTGTGCACATGTGTGGGTGCGTGGGTGTGGGTGAGTGTCGGTGTAGGGAGAGTTGGCTTCCTGGCGGTATTGTGCCCAGTCTCTCATGGCTTGCTGCTTTGGCACAGGATGGTTTGGGTTCGTCATTACTGCCTTGGTGGTGTGATCCTCATGGCTCTCTACTGCGCTCAGACTTTTTGCCTCAATTGGTGCATTGTTGGTGTTGGCTGGTGTGGGGTTATTGTTTCTTCCTTGTTGGAGTGATTATGTGTTGTTATTCATCTCCAGCTCTTGTTTGGTTTGGTTGGGCTTTCATGCTTCAGCCTGGTTTGGCCGGGTTACCTTGACTTGGCATGCTCCTGTCTGGTGGCAGGTTGACGATGCTTGTTGTGGTGTTCATGGGTGATGTTGTTGTGCTTGTGTTTCTTGGTGTCCCGTGTGTTCTTGTTTGTGTTGGCTCCCTATCTCCAGGATTTTGCCTCCGTGCAACCTTGGTCTTTCCGAGGGATTGGCTTTCTATATGCTACCTTGGAATCTCTGTGGGTTTGGTTTCTTTTTTAGGTTCTCCTAGCCTTGAACCTTGTTTGGGTCAGCTAGTTTCACCCATTGGGTGATTTTTTTTAATTCATCTTACATTTTATTTAATCATGTTTTATTTACCTTGCAAAAAAACCAAAAAACCTAGAAAGACCCTGAAAACCTTGAAAAACCTTAAAAACCCAAAAATCCATGAAAAACCCTAAAAACCCTCAAAATCCATAAAAACTCTAAAACCCCTAAAACCCTTAAAAAGTCTAAAAAACTCCTAAAAATCCATGATCTCTAAAAAACCCTATAAACCCTGAAAAACCAATGAAAACCATAAAACCCCTAAAACCATAAAAACCCAGAAAACCCAGAAAACCCTTTGAAAACCATAAAAGCCCCTAAAACCATAAAAAACCATAAAACCCATAAAAATCCTAAAAACTACAGAAAACTCTAAAAACCCACAAACCCCTTAAAATTTTAAAAAACTATAAAAAACCCAAAAAGACCATAGAAACCCTAAAAACACTAAAAACACTTAATACCTATGAAAAAAACAAACAAACCACCAAAATCCCTAAAAATCCTAAAAAACCATAAAACCATATAACCATAAAAATCCTAAAAACCCCTAAAAATCCATGAAAAGGGAAAAACCCTAAAAATCCTGAAAACCCCTAAAAACCATAATACCCCTATGAATCTTAAAAAACACAAAATGAACCTAAAACCCCAAAAGTCCCTAAAAACACAAAAAAACCCTAAAAACCCTGAAAACCCAGGAAAACCCCAGAAAACCCCCAAAATCTATTAAAATCCTAATAAACCCTAAAAACCATAAAAATAAAAAAAATTCAAAAAACCATGAAAACCTAAAAAACCCTAAAAACCCAGAAAATCCCCTTAAAACCATAAAATCCCCTAAAATCCTTAAAAAACACAAAACCCCCATAAAAACCCTAAAAAACCACTAAAACACTAAAAAGTATTTACACCCATAAAATGGTAAAAGATCTAAAAAACATTAAAACCCCTAAACAACTAAAAAACTTTAAAACCCCAAAATAATCTAAAACCATGGAAAACCCTAAAAACCACTGAAAAACCCATAAAACCCTCAAAATCCCAAAAAACCCTGAAAAGAAGAAAAACACCTAAAAACCATAAAACTCACTAAAAACTCTATAAAAACCCATGAAGCCCCTAAAAACGTTAAAAAACTCTAAAACCATTCAAACCACAAGAAAAATCAAAAAAACCAAAAAACCCCAAAAGAATCTAAAAACCTAGTAAAAACCCTAAAATCCCTAAAACCCACTGGAAAACCCCTATCCCCCTCAAAATCCCCAAAAACCCTAAAAATCTATAATAATCCTAAAAGACCAATAAAAATAAATTAAAACATAAAACCCCTATAAACACTGAAAGAAACCATGAAAACCACTAAAAACCTTAAAAACCTTAAAAACCTTAAAGCCCCATAAAAACCCAAGAACCACTAAAAACTCAAAAAAACCTTAAAACCCCTAAAACATTAAAAAATTATAAAAAAACTTAAAACCCTAAAAAACTAAAAAATAATCCTAAAAACCCAAAAAGGCCCAAAAACCCCTAAAAATCCTAATAACCCTAAAACCAAAGAAAATCCCCCAAAACCATCAAAATTCCTAAAAACCCTAAAACCATAAAAATCCTAAAAACCCCTAAATTAAATGAAAATGTAAAAACCCCTAAAAAAATGAAAAACCCTTGAAAACCATAAAAACACATCAAACCTTAAAAAACCCTAAAAGCAAATAAAAACCACTAAAAACTCTTATAACCCCTTAAAAAGTAAAAAAACTCTAAAAATCCTCAAAACCCTAAAGAACTGAAAAAATACAAAAATCCCAAAGAGACCATAAAAACTCTAAAAACCCTAAAAAGCATAAAAAGCCCTAAAAATGCTAAAAACCCTCAGAATCCCAAAAACCCGAAAAACCTCTAAAAACCATAAAAAACCTAAAACCCCCCTAAAAATCCATGCAAACGTTAAAAACCATAAAAACCCTGAAAACCACTGAAAACCATAAAAAACCCCTAAAAAACATAAAAACCCATAAAAACCCATAAAAACCATAAAAAACCACTAAAACCCGTTAAAGCACCAAAAAACAATAAAACCTCTAAACAACTTAAAAACTCTAAAAACCTTAAAACACCTAAAAACTCAAAAAAAACTCTAAAAACCCCAGAAGACCCTCAAAACCTGAAAACCTATAAAAACCCTAAAACCCCTTAAAAGCCACAAAAACATCAAAATCCCTAAAACCCTAAAAACCATAGATTCCTTAAAAAACCCTAATAATCCATGAAAATATAGAAAACCATAAAAACCCCTAGAAAACCAAAAAAACCCTAGAAAACATAAAATCCCATAAACCCCTAAAAACTCCTAAACCCTCAAAACCCTTAAAAATATTAAAGATCTCAAAAAAACAATAAAAACCCCAATCATATAAATAAACAGAAATACCAAAAAAACAAAAAACCTCAGAAAAACCTAAAAACCCTCAAAATCCCTAAAACCCCTAACCCCCTTAAACCCATAAAAATCCTTCAAAATGTAAAAAACCTTAAAAACCATAAAAAGAAACTAAAAACCACAAAACCCCATAAAAACCTTAAAAACCCTATGAATTGCTAAAATCACTAAAAACCACTAAAAACTCTAGAAACCCACAAATCCCAGATAAATGTTAAAAACCCAAAAAAATATTAAAACCCTAAAAAAACTCAAAGGAACCCTAAAAATCCAAAAAGACACTAAAAACCTGAAAACCCATAAAACCCTCAAAATCCTTAAAACCCCTAAAAACCATAAAAATCTTAAAGCGCCCCTAAACACCATGAACTCGTAAAAACCCCAAAACCTAGAAAAACACTTGAAAACCACATAACCCCTAAAAACCCTAAAAACCCAAAAAACCCCAAAAAAACCATAAAACCCACTAAAAACCCTAAAAAACTCAAAAAAACACTAAACCAAAAAGACCCTAAAACCCAAAAATTAAAAATTAAAAACCCGCAAAAATGCATGAAAATGTAAAAAATCCTGAAAACACAAGAAATCCCCAAAACCATAAAAAACCCTAAAATCCTTAAAAACCCATAAATACCATAGAAACTGCTAAAAACACTAAAACCCCATAAAAACCTTGGAAACGTTAAAAAACTCTAAAAACCATAAAATCTTAAAAAAATAAAAAAAACCCTAAAAAATAATAACAATTCCCTAAAACCCCTTAAAACACCTAAAAATATTTAAAACCCTTGAAAACCCCCAAAAACCCTTAAAATCCATAAAACCCGAAAAACCATAAAAATCCTAAAACCCACTAAAAATCAATGAAAACATAAAAAGATTTTAAAACACCATTAAAACCCTAAAAACCACTAAAAACCATAACCCCCCAAATAACCTTTAAAAACTCAAAAAACAAAAAAAATCACTAAAAACTAGTAAAAACCCTTAAAACCCCTCAAAAAGTTAAGAAACTCTAAAAACCATTAAAAACCCCTAAAAATATGAAAACCCCCTAAAAACCCAAAGAGACCCTAAAAACCATGAAAACCCTAAAAACCCTAAATCACTTGAAAAAGACAAAAACCCTCAAAATCCCTAAAAACCATAGAAACCATTAAAACCCAAAAAAGTACATTAAAAACCTAGAAAACCTAAAAACCCCTAAAAACCATAAAAACCACTAAAAATGTTAAAAAACCCAAAAACCCATAAAAACGGTAAAAACCACTAAAAACTCTAAATACCCTTAAAACCACTAAAAATGTTAGAAAACTCTAAAAAACCTTTAAAACCCCAAAAAAATAAAAAAAACCCCAAACTCAAAATACCCTCAAAACTCTATAATACCCCAAACACCCTAAAACCCCTCAAAAACTCTAAGTACCCTAAAAACCATAACCCTAAAAACTGTGAAAGAAACCTGAAAACCATAAAACCCCTAAAAACCTTAAAAACACATAAAAACCCTAAACCCTCTAAAAACTCTAAAAACCCATAAAACCTCTAAAAATGTTAAAATACGCTAAAAAACCTTAAAAACTCAAAAAAGTCCTAATATCCCAAAAGACCCTAAAAACCCAACCCCCCTCATGAAAACCCCTAAAATCCCTCAAATTCCCTAAAACCCCTCAAAAACTCTAAAAACAATAAAAAACCTAAAAAACACCTTGAAAATCCATGAAAATATAAAAACCCTAAAAACCTCCAAAAGCCATAAAAACCAAAAAAACCCTAAAAACTGTAAAAACCCTTGAAAACCTATAAAACCCTAAAAGCCACTAAAAACTCTAAAAACCCTTAAGACCCCTAAAAACATTAAAAATTATAAAATACCTTAAAACCCTTAAAAACTCAAAAAACCCCTAAAACCCAAAAGACCCTAAAAACACTTAAAACTCCTAAAAATGTATGAAAAACCATAAAACCCCTAAAAATCCCTAAAAACATAAAATAAACTAAAAACCATAAATATCCTACAGAACCCCAAAAAATCCATGAAAACGTAAAAAAACCTAAAAACCTTAAAATCCCATAAAAACAATAAATCCCCTAAAATAGTCAAAAAACTGAAAAAACCCCAAAACCACTAAAAACTCTAAAAACTCTAAAAACACTAAAAACTCTAAAAAACTCTAAAAACCCTTAAACCCTATGAAAGTCAGAAAAAAAATGTAAAACCTAAAAATACCCAAAACTCCCTAAAAAATCCTAAAAACCATAAATACACTTGAAAAACCCTAAAACCCAAAATATCCCCGAAAACCCTAAAAATCCTAAAAAACACCTAAAAATCGATGAAAACGTAAAAACCCATAGGAACTTTGAAAACCCCCTAAAAACTATAAAACCCCGAAAAACCTTAAAAACCCTAAAACCCCATAAAAACCCGAAAACCCACTAAAAACTCTAAAAACCATTAGAATACCTAAAAATGTTGAAAAACTCTAAAAAAACGTTAAAAACTCAAAAATTCCTAAAAACCGAAAAAATCCCTAAAAACCTTAAAAACCCCTAAAACCAAAAAACCCCACTTAAAACCCTACAACCCCTCAAAATCCCTAAAATCCCTAAAAACCCTAAAACCCATAAAAATCATAGAAAAACCCTTAAATCCCTGACAAAACTCTGAAAACCACAAAACACCTTAAAACCTTAAAACCCTAAAACCCCATAAAGACCCTAAAAACCTAAAACCCCCTAAAAACCATTAAAACTCCTAAAACCCCAAAAAATGTTAAAAATCTCTAAAAAACTGTAAAATATCTAATAAATTCAAAAAAAACTTTTAAACCCCAAAAGAACATAAAAACCCTGAAAAACACTTAAAATCTCAAAAAAAACCTAAAAAATATAAAATCCCCTAAAAACCTTAAAAAAACCAATAAAAACTCTAAAAACAACTAAAAACTCTAAAACACTTAAAATCCCCAAAAACGTTATAAAACTCTAAAATCCCATAAAAACCCTAAGAACTCCAAAAAAAATTCTAAAACCCAAAAGACCTCAAAAATCCTAAAACCCCATGAAAACCCCTAAAAATACTCAAAAACCCTAAAAACCAAAAAAATCTTAAAAAACCCCTAAAAATCCATGACAACATAAAAAACCCTAAAAATCCTAAAAAACTCCTAAAAACCATAAAAACCCTTAAAAACCGTAAAAACCCCAAAACCCATAAAACCAGTAAAACCCACTGAAAACTCTAAAAACTCTTAAAACCCTACCTTTTAAAAAAACTCTTAAAACCCTTGAAAATGTTAAAAATATATAAAAAACCTTTCCTTATAAAAAAACTCTTAAAATGCTAAAAAAAAACTCAATAAAAACCTATAAAACATAAAAAGACCCTAAAAACCCTAAAAACCCTAATACCGAATGAAATAACCAAAGAACCATCAAAATCATTAAAAATTCTAGAAAAACTAAAAACCATGAAAAATATAAAACCCCTTAAAAATCCATGAAAACATAAAAAATCATAAAAACCCTGAAAACCCCTTAAAACCAAAAAAATATGAACAAACCATAAAATACCCTAAAATCCCTAAAACCATGAAAAACTCTAAAATCCCTTTAAACCCCTAAAATTGTTAAAAAACACTAAAGAACCTTAAAAACCCTAAAAAACTCAAAAAACCCCAAAACCCACAAAAGACCCTAAAAACCCTAAAAACCCATGAAAACCCCTAAAAAACTTTAAACCCCAAGAAACCCTAACACCCATAAAAATTCTAAAAACCCTAAAAATCAAGGAAAACATAAAAAGCCAAAAAATCCATAAAAATCCAAAAATCAAAAAAAATTGTAAATAATTTAAAAAACACCAAAAAATCTACGAAAACATAAAAACCCTAAAAACACTGAAAAAACCTAGAAAACCATAAACCCCCTAAAAATTAAAACCCATAAAAACCATAAAACCTTCTAAAACTTGAAAACCCCTTAAAACCCCAAAAAATGTTAAAAACTCTAAAAAACATTAAAAACACAAAAACAACTCAAAAAAACCTTAAAATACCAAAAGACCCTAAAAATCCTAAAAACCCTAGGAACCATAAAAACCCTAGAAACCCTAAAAATCCACAAAGACCCTCAAAAACCAAAAAACCATAAAAAACCCCTAAAATCCCATAAAATCCTCAAAAACCACTAAAAATCCTTGAAAACGTAAAAAATCCTAAAATCCCCAAAACCCGCCTAAAAACCATAAAACCCACTAAAACCCATAAAAACCCTAAATCCACTAAAAACTCTAAAAAATCCATAAAACCCCAGAAAATGATAGAAAAAACACTAAAAACCTTTAAAACCCCAAAAACTCAAAAAGACACTAAAAACCCAAAAGACCAAAAAACATCAAAAACCCGTAAAACCCTTAAATACCCTTGAAAACCCATAAAACGCTTAAAATACCTAAACCCCCTAAAAACCTTAAAAACCAGAAAAATCCTAAAAAGTCCATAAAATCCATGAAAATATTAAAAACCTAAAAACCCTAAAAACCACCAAAAACCATTAAAACCCTAAAAACATTAAAAAGAACTAAAAACCTTAAAACCCTAAAAAATCCAAAAAATCTAAAAAAACCTAAAAACCCAAAAAGACCCTAAAACCCCAAAGAAAACCCATAAAAACCCTTAAAACCCCCTATAAAAATCAAAATCCCTAAAAATCCTTAAAAACCTCTAAGACCATAAAATTCCTAATAACCCCAAAAAAATTTATGAAAATGTAAAAAACAATAAAACCCTAAAAAACCCCTTAAAACAATAAAACCCCAAAAAACCAATAAAACCCTAAAACCCACTAAATACTCAAAAATCCCTTTAAACCCCAAAAATATTAAAAAACAATAAAAACATTAAAACCCAAAAAACCTCAAAAAAGGTCAAAAACCCTAAAAACCCTAAAACATTAAAAATCATAAAAACCCCTAAAATTCCATAAAAACATAAAAACTACAAAAAACCTGAAAACCATAAAACCCCTTAAAATCTTTAAAAACCCTAAAATTCAAAAAAAACCACTAAAAACTCTAAAAACCCGTAAACCCCTAAAAACATTAAAAACGTCTAAAAACCCATAAACCCCCAAAAAAACTCTAAAAACTCTAAAAACCCCAAACCCTCTAAGTCCCTAAAAATGCTAAAAACCCCTAAAAACCATAAAATCTGAAAAATCCCCTAAAAATGGTGAAGGAGGTATTTCCCCAGATATGAAGATGGACATGGTGGTTCATGGAGCCGCATCTACTGAAGAGAACTGTGTGGTACTACATGACATGGTGGTGGTGGAATGACCAAGGGTCTCCATCGAGGATGAGGCTAAAATATTTGGGGAGATTTTTGCTAAGGATGGTCGTAGAATAAATGATAATATGGCCTAGTTTAGGAGGGAAATATCTAAGCATGGGGATACCTCTCAAAAGGGGGATGGAGCGTCCTTTGGAGAAGTGAACATGGATGGTGACAAAGGGGCCTCAAGTGTGGCCAATGACCGTGTCCTTTACGGGATGGTAGCTCATGCGGATGGTTTCACCTCTACCCCCCCAAAAAGGAGGTAGAGGAGGGATTATTCTTCTCTCCCTCAGCCCATGGTTACCTAGGCTACCTCAAGGGCGGTTAAGATGAAAATAAAATCCAACAAGAGGGAGCGGCCTTCGCACACCTCAGAGCAGGAGAGGCTTAGGGAGAAGTGCCTGGCGCTTTTCAAACTACAGGAGGACTTTGAGTTGGGATGAGAATCTATAGACATAGGGGCGGACTCAGACTTATGATCTGCTGACATTGATGTGGATTATGGTGTGGATGATGACCCTTATGGTCTAGGTCTCAGTTATGACTTCGGCAGTGACATTGACTTACATGTTTCTTTTCTGTGTTTTTGGGATCTTTTGAGGTGTTGGTTTGTAGGGGGTGTTTTGGGGCTTTTGGGTGGGGGTTGTTTGATCCTGCCCTCTCTTTATTTGTGTTGACTGTTTACTTATTATACATTGGGGGGAGTAGGGATAGCCTAGTCCTGCACCTTCCTTACCCTAAAACACCCCTAAAAACCCATGAACACATAAAAACCCTAAAAAACCCTGAAAACCCACTGAAACCATTAAAACCCTTAAAACCATAAAAAACCTTAAAATCCCATAAAAATAAAAAAAATAACTAAAAACTTGAAAAACCCTTAAAACCTCTAAAAATGTTAAAAATCTATAAAGATCATTAAAAAACCAAAGAAACTAAAAAAACCTTAAACCCCCCTAAAACCCCGAACACTCTAAAAATCTCTAAAACCCCTAAAAACCCCAAAGAACCATAAAAATCCTAAAAAACCCCAAAAATACATGAAAATGTAAAAACCTTGAAAACTCCTGAAAACCATAAAACCCTTAAAACCTTAGAAAACCCTAAAAACCAATAAAACCCCAAAAAACCCATTAAAACTCTAAAAAACCTTTAAAACCCTAAAATCTCAAAACAATATAGAAACCCAAAAAGACCCTAAAAACTTAAAAACCCCTAAATACCATAAAAACCTCTAAAACCCCCTAAAAACCCTCATAATACAAAATAATCCATGAAAACATAAAAAACCCTATAAATCCAAAAAACCTATAAAAACCATAAAACCTCTAAAAACCATAAAAACCACTAAAAACTATAAAAACCATTAAAACCACTAACAACTATAAAAACTCTAAAAAAACTTACAAACCATAAAAAACTCAAAAAAACCCCAAAACCCCAAAATGTCGCTAAAAACTCTGAATACCCTAAAAACCATAAAACCCTAGAAAACCCCTAAAATCCCTTGAAAACCTCAAAATCCCTCAAAATCCCTAAAAACCCCAAAAACCACAAAATCCATAAAAATCCAAAAAAACCCTAATAATCTATGGAAATGTAAAAAATCCCTAAAACCCCCCAAAACTCCTGAAAACTATAAAACATCTAGAAACCCTAAAAACCCAAAAAACTAAAAAAATAAAAACCCCAAAACACCATAAAACCCTCAACACCCATAAAACCCTTGAAAAATCCTAAAAACCCCAAAACACCTGAAAACCCTAAAACCCTCAAAATCCCTATAAACCCTAAAAAACACTAAAAAACATAAAATCCAAGAAAACCCCTAATGAACCATCAAAATGTAAAAATGCCTAAAACCCCTAAAAACCATAAAAACCCTAAAAACCAATAAAAACCCTAAAAATCCACTAAAAACTCTAAAACCCCTTAAAACCCCTATGACGACATGGTGTTGCTGATTTCTTGATTACCTTATGGTTATTGACTAGAGGGATTCATCGTGTGGGGTTTGGGTGCTGCGGTGGCTGTTGGTTGCTCATGGCCGTTCATTCCCTTTTATTCTTGTTGTGACATGCTTGCGAGTCATTTGTGGCTTTCTTACTCAGTTTTTCTTGTTGTTCATTTGGTGCTGTTGTTGGGATGTAGTGTTGGTGGCCTCTCCTTGTTACACTGCTGTTTGGCGATGCTACCTCTGCCTTGGAGTACTGAAACTTGGTTTTCTTAGTTGGGTTGCTGGTCGTTTGTCTCTCTTAGGAGATCCAGTGCTTCTTGGCTTCTTGTGTGATGGATTTCAGGGATTCTTAGGGATAGTTGATTAGATTTGTGACACTTCTTGGGCTTTCTTGTTGTTGCTTGCCTGTGTTTTGGTCTTGGATCTCTTATTTTTTTTTTGGCCTTCAGATCTTGGTTTTCCCTCGAGTGTTTCTTAAATTTCAATTCCCTTTCGTTTTAATATATCTTTCTATTTTCCTTGCAAAAATTCTTTAAAAAACTCTAAAAACCCTTAAAAAACCGAAATGATTCAAAAAACCCATAAAAACACAAAAGACTGTAAAAACCCTCAAAAACCCCTAACAATCCCCTAAAAATATGCAAAAACATAAAAAACACTAAAAATCCAAAAAACCTGAGAAAACTATAAAACCCCTAAAAACCAAAAAAACCCTAAAACCCCACTAAATCTAAAAAAAAATTAAACTCCTAAAAACATTAAAAAAATATAAGAAATCCTAAAACGCCTAAAAAATAAAAAAACAAAACCCAAAAAGACCCTAAAAACCCTGAAAACCGTTAAAACCCCTAAAGATCATAAAATTCTTAAAAAATCTATAAAAATCCATGAAAATGTAAAAAAACTTAAAACCCCATAAAAAAACTCTAAAACCCCTTAAAACACATAAAAACATTAGACTAAAAAACCTTAAAATAACCCTAAAAACCATAAAACCCCTAAAAACCATAAAAATCCCTAAAAACCCTTAAAAACCAATAAAAATATCAAAACCCTTTAAACAAGTAAAAAACCTTAAAAAATCTAAAAAACCTTATAATCCATAAAAACTCAAAAATACCCTAAAATCCCAAAAGGCCCAAAAACCCCTAAAAACCCAAAATCCCATCAAAAATTTTAAAAACTCTACAAACCGTATAAATCCTAAAAAACCCCTAAAAATTCATGAAAATGTAAAAAAAACTAAAAATATTGAAAAACTAAAAAAACCCTAAAAACCCAAAATGATCTAAAAACCCTAAAAACCCAAAAAAACCCCTTGAAAAACCCAAAAAACCCCTGAAAACTTGAAAACCCCTCAAAATTCCAAAAAAGCATTAAAAATATAAAAACCCTAAAAAACCACTAAAACCCACGTAAAATCCATGAAAACATAAAATACCCTGAAAACCCTGAAAACCCTGATGAAACTGATAAAAACTCCTAAAACCCTTAAAAACCCTAAAGCCCATAAAACCCCTAAAAACCACTAAAAACTCTAAAAACCCTTAAAACCCCAAAAAACATTAAAAACTCTAAAAAACCTTAAAACCCCTTAAAAACTAAGAAAACACTAAAAAACCAAAAAGAACCTAAAACCCTAAAAACCCTACAAACCTCTAAAACCCCTTGAAGCACCCCAAAAACCCTCAAAATCCCTAAAAACCATAAAAACCCCTAAAAACAATAAAAATCATAAAAAACCCTAAAAATCCATGAAAATGTAAAAAACTCTAAAAGCCCCGAAAAAGAACAGAAAACCATAAAACCCCTAAAAACCTTAAAAACCTTAAAAACCCTAAAAACTCACTAAAATATCTAGAACCCCTTAAAACCCCTTAAATGGAAAAAAACTCTAAAAACTCAAAACACCCATAAAACCCCAAATGACCTTAAAACCCTAAAACCCCTAAAAACTCAAAAAAAATCCTAAGATGGTTGTTTGGATGGCTGTTGGTTTTTTATGGTAGTACAAGCATAGTGTTCGGCAGGACTGAGTGCTAGGGGAGATCAGTGGTTTCTACAGGGGTAATCTTGGCTGGGGTGTATTCTACCAGTCTTGGCTTGGAGGAATGTAGGGTTCACCTGGGTAGAGGTCTTGTTGGTATCTATTGGTGCCTTATGCAGTTGCTCTTCTAGTATGTTGATCATGGGTGTAGGCTGAGGATAGGGGCAGCTGGTTTTTCAGGTTCTGTTGCCTTGGTTTTTCGAGTTTGGAGTTTTGGATATGCAGTTTGTAGGTTCTTTTGGATCTGGTGCCTTGGGTTTCTGGTTGTGATGATTGGTGCTTACTAGGGCTACAATGACTGAGGTTGATCTTCATGGATGTGGGGTCCTAGGGGCTCAGTGCTTAGCTGGGTGTTGGATTCTTGGGAAGGCATGTGCAGGGTTACTTTTGCAGGATGTTGGGCTGCCGGGATGGGTGTGTGTGTGTGTGGTGCGTTGGTGTGTTGGTGTGAGTGTGTGTCTCAGGTGGGGTGTGGGAGGGGGGGGGGGTTCTTTGGGTGCGGTTTCATTGGTGGTGGTGTGTGTTGCGTGTGTTTTCCTTGGAGTCTCCCCTGGTTGGTGGATTTGTGGATGGCTTGCAGATGGTGCTTTGTCCTGTTGGTTCTGGACTCTTTCTTTGGGGATGGTTCCTCTTGGCTAATGCGGTCGTCTTAGTGACTTTGGTGGAGGTTTAAATATTTCTTGGGATGGTAGTGGTTGATGGTGTCGCAAGCTACCTATTTGGTGATCCTCAGCTGTGTGTGCTCGCTTGGTGATATTGTATATTTCATCTCCTGGCTGTTGGTTGGGGCCCTTATTGCTTTTTCCTAGCCTTGGTTATGTTTCCTTGTCTTGGGTTGCTGCTTCTTCATGCCTCATGGATGGTTCTTTGATTCTTCTAGAATTAGATGTGCTGGTGTTCCAGTTTTTTCCTAGTGCTGGTATAGTTTTGCTTTGCGAGTCTCCTCGGTCCTTCTAGCCTGCTGTTTGTCTGTGTTGCTCGTGCTCGGTTCCTTGTGTTTCTCCTGTTGTTGGCCTTTGGGTATTGGTCTCACCTTAGGGTGCTGTTTTTACCTTATTTTTCTTTATTTTATACTATTTATATTTTCCATGAAAAAAATCCCAAAAAACAAAAAAAATAAAAAAACCCAAAACGGTGTACCCTCGGTTTCGATTTCTACTCAAGAGCTTTCTTCGGCCTCTGCTCTTCTGGATTTGATGCTAGTGGTTCAGTTTGGGAGGATTCGGCCTCCTATCGACATTTTTGATAGGTTTTTTCCTCTTCTTGGAATCTCTGTGAAAGAGCTATTGTAGGGTTACTTGACACTCGACATTTTTTGGTTCGATTTGGGAATGATGATGATTTGATCTCAACCTGGGTCATGGATCCATGGATTGTTTCTGGTTTTCGGTTCTACTTGTTCCAGTGGAGCTTTGATTTCCACTTGAATCGTGATCCCCCAAGCGCGGCTTTGTGGGTAACTCTTCCTGTACTTTCACTCCCCTTCCATAATCTGGTTATCCTTCGCGTCATAGGTAATCTAATTAGACGATTTCTGTGTATGGATGTGCGGACGAGCACTGCATGTCATCCCTTTGTGCCACGGATTTTCATAGGGGTGGATGTGTCCAAACCCCTAGTCAATTTGGTTTGTGTCGAGATTGAAGATGAACTCCGGTGGCAGTAATAGGTTTGTTTTGAATCATGGGTCTTCTTCTGCTCGACTTGCTGCAGGTTAGGCCACACTGCATCTGTGTGCCGACGTGGAAGCGGCCCCTCTGTGCGTGGTCCATCTGTTGTAGCTCTATCATCATTTGCTGTGATATTGGATGGGGGCTCACCCAATATGGGAGTTTTGGCTCCAGATACTGGTGTGACTGAATACCCAACGAGTCATGCTACTTCTGAGGAACATGAGGTTATCGCAGTTGGGGATGTTTTGATGCAGGTTGATGGAGGGGGTCAGGCTCGGGTGGAGGTCTATGCCAAGGAGGTTGCTGTGGATTTTTCAACTGGGAGTCAGAGGACTGTTGTTGAGGGGGTGGAATCCGCTCCTGGTCTGGGTTCTGGACCTCTGAACTCATAGATTGTGCAGGCTAGTCCTCCGGTTGTGCTTGGGAAAATGGTCGTCCAGTGTCAACCGTAACCCAAGGTACATGATATCTTCATGCTCTTGAGGAGTGATCTGCAGTTTCTAGATGATGGAAGTTCTCTTGGAATGGAGGCCTTTGCTGGGCTGGAGCATGAGGAGGAGGTACGGGTGCCCCCAGAAAATGCGAGAGGTGAGATGTCCGCTGAACAGATACAGAATAAGGTGCAGGCCGATGTTGTTGGGCATGGTGGAGGGAGCGTGTCCCAGAACCCTCTGGTGGATGATACTGGGAGCACAACGTCTCCTTCTCAGGTGTTGTATAATGTGCCTACTACTGGGCAGGGGGGAGGGAGTGTGGAACACATTTCTAGTGATTCCGAGATGATTTTGATCACTTTTGGGAGCTTTGATAATGCTGGTGAATGGGAGCATAAGGCGAGGGCTGATCTGAGGACCGAGAATGGTGTGAATGCAGCCCAAGCTGAGGGTAATGGGGGTATCCTCACCAGGTCTTTGATGAATGCTTCAAAATCCTTTGAACCTGTTCCTCTCACAGTGGATGCTTCGGAGGCGCTCATTTCCTTCAGAGAAAATTATGTTAATTTTGTTGTAGATGGGATGATTAGGAACATTGTAGATGAGAACTCCAAATTTTTGGTTCTGAAAGACTTGGCTTTTCAGCCATCTCTTTTACAGGAGGTAATGGAATCTGAGTGCTCGATGCTATGGGAGAGTGGCTCGGATGATGGCTCTATGATGAAATCCAACATGTCCCAGATTTTAAAGGACAAGGCCATACTCACTGGGAAAGAGAATTTTACTGGGGGCCTGTCCAGGGAGTGTTTTCCACCTCCCACATCTTGTTTTCTAAACCAGGAGGACTCTGTTATACCTATCCAGGGGAATCATGGTGATCTTGGCACTGCATCTCTGAATGTAAGGAGGCCAAGGAAGGACTACTCCTCCTTTCCGAGAACGGTTTCTACGAGGGCTTCCAGCAAGGCTTCGAAGAACTCCTCTGGTAAGGTGGGGCGGTCTGCTAATAAGCAGTTGAATGTGGAGCAGGTGAAGTTAAGGGAGTACTACACCAACTTTTTGAAGCAGTATGATTCTTCGGAATGGGAGTCAGCAGACACTGATGCGGCCTCTGGCTATGGTGCCGAGGGAGACCCCCTGGTGCAGATTATGATGATGATGGTGGGGATGGCTGGTAGAACCTATGCTGGATGCTGGTTGAGGGTTGGCTTGGAGATGCTGTTAGTTTTGATTTTGTTTTTCTTTCTTTTCTTGTTTTGTGTGTCTTTTGGTGGTTTTGGGATTTTGGGTTTTGTCAGGGCGTCCAAGGTTTTTGGGTGTGGGTTGATTGACCCTGCCCCTCCCTTGTCTACAGTGTCCTTTTTCTAATAAATTTGGGGGGGGGGGTCAGGAATAGCCTGGCCCCGAGCCTTCCTTGCCCTAAAAACCTTAAAAAACCCTAAAACCCCATAAAAACACAAAAAACCACTAAAAACCGTTAAAAACATTAAAAAACCCAAAAAAATCTTAGAACCCCAAAAACTCAAAAAAAAACCCCTAAAAACCCAAAAGACCCTAAAACCCCTGAAAACCCTGAAAACCCCGAAAAAATACTAAACCCCCCTGAAAAATCATAAAAAACCCTCAAAATCCCTAAAACCCCTAAAAAACCCTAAAAACCATAAAAATCCTAAAAACACATAAAAACCAATTAAAATGAAAAAAAACACTAAAACCCTAAAACCCCGTAAAACCATAAAAAATCATAAAAACCTTAAACCCCTAAAAATCCATAAAAAACATAAAAACCCACTAAAAACTCTAAAATCCCCTAAAACCCATAAAAACATTCAAAAACTCTAAAAACCTTAAAATCCCTAAAAACTAAAAAAAACTCTAAAAACCTACAAGACCCTAAAAACCCTAAAACCCTAAAAACCCCTAAAAACTCTAAAACCTCTGAAATTTCCTAAAAACCCTAAAAATCCCTAAAAACACTAAAAAACTGAAAAAACAATAAAAATCCTAAAACCCCCCTAAAAATCCATGAAAACATAAAAAACCCTGAAAACCCTAAACCCCCCCCCCTTAAATACCATAATACCCCTAAAACCTTAAAACCCCCTAAAAACCACTAAAACACTTAAAATCATTAAATACATTAAAAGAACACTAAAAACCCTTAAAACCCCTAAAATTAAAAAAAAATACTAAAATCCAAAAAAGACCCTGAAAAATACAAAAAAACCCTTAAAATCCTAAAAACCCTAAAAATCCCCAAAACCCCTAAGAAATCCTACGAACCATAAATATCATAAAAACCCCAAAAAATACATAAAAACAAAAAAAAATCCCTAAACAACTTGAAAAATACCTGAAAACCATAAAAACACCAAAAACCTTAAAACCGTTAAAAACCCATAAAAACCGTAAAAAACTAAAAAATCTAAACACCATTAAAACCCCTAGAATATTAAAATCTCTAAAAACCTTAAAAACAAAAAAAATCAAGAAAACCCTAAAATCACAAAAGGACCCAAAAAACCCTAAAACCCCTTGAAAAATCCTAAAAAACCTCAAAATCACTAAAAACTATAAAAATCATAAAAACCCATGAAAATCCAAGAAAATCCATGAAAAACGTAAAAAACCTTACAAACCTTGTAAAACACCTAAAAACCCATAAAACCCTAAAAATCACTAAAACTCTAAAAACACTTTATACCCCTAAAAATGTTAAAAAAACTCTAAAAAAACCTTTAAAATCCTAAAAGGTCAGAAACCCCCCCCCCAAAACCCTAAAAGTCCCTAAAAACCTTGAAAAACACTAAAAACTCCTTAAATTTCCTAAAACCCTCAAAATACCTAAAGAACCAAAAAACAAATACAACAATAAAAATCCTAAAAACACCTAAAAATCCATAAAAACATAAATATCCCTAAAAACCCTAAAAATTATAAGAAACCCTGAAAAACTTAAAGATCTGAACAACCCCTAAAAACCCTAAAAAATCACTAAAAACTATAAAAACCCTTTAAACCCCTAAAAATGTTAAAAATTCTAAAATAACTTCAAAATCCTAAAAAGCTCAAAAAACCCTAAAAAATCCAAAAAACCCTAAAAACCCCTGAAAAACACTAAAACCCCTTACGATCTCTTAAAATCCAAAAAAACCCTGAAAATCATAAAAATCCAATAAAACCCCATAAAATCCATGAAAATAGAAAAACCCCTAAAAACCATGAAAACCCCCTAATAACCATAAAAACCTCTAAAACCCACAAAAACACTAAAAAGCACATAAACTATAAAAACCCTTAAAACTTCTATAAATGTTAAAAAAACTATAAAAACCCCTAAAAACTCAAAAACAATCCTAAAACCCTAAAAGACCCTAAAAACCTTAAAAACCATAAAAATCCAAAAAAAAACCACAAAAAATCAAGGAAAAAATAAAAAACCCTAGAAACCATAAAACCCCCTAAAAACTCCTAAAAACCCTAAAACACTAAAAAATCTAAAACCCTCAATACCCCTAAAAATGTTAATAAATAAGTTTATTGGTTTTTTTGGTTTTTAGGGTTTTTCAAGGTTTATAGGGTCTTTGGGGTTTTTAGGAGTTTTTTGAGTTTTTAAGGGTTTTTAGAGTTTTTTAACAGTTTTAGGGGTTTAAAGGAGTTTTAGAGTTTTTTATAATTTTTATGGTTTTAATGGGTTTTTAGGGTTTTTATGATTTTTAGGGGTTGTTATGGTTTTCATGGGGTTTTCAAGTTTTTTAGTTTTTTTACATTTTGATATATTTTTATGTGTTTTTGAGGATTTTTATGCTTTTTAGGGGTTTTAGAGTTTTTAGAGATTTTGATGGTTCTTATGTTTTTTTGGCTTTTCATGTTTTATGGTCTTTTAGGGTTTTTATGGGTTTTTTAAGGTTTTTAATGGTTTTTATAGTTTTTAACATTTTGAAGGGTTTCAAGGGTTTTTATATTTTTTAGTGTTTTTTTAGAATTTTTATAGGTTTTTCGGGTTTTTAAGGTTTTTAGGGGTTTCTATTGTTTTCAGGGTTTTTTATGGTTTCGTACATTTTTATGGAAAATTATGGGTTTTTAGGTTTTTTATGGTTTTTAGGTTATTTTATGGTTTTTAGGGATTATGAAGGTGTTTTGGAGTTTTCAGGGTTTTTTGGTGTTTCTAGGGGTTTTAGGGTCTTTTTGGGTTTTTAGGTTTTTTTTAGTTTTTAGGGGTTTAAAGGTTTTTTTACAGTTTTTATCATTTTTATATTTTTAATGGGTTTCAAGGGTTTTTAGTGGGTTTTTAGGGTTTTTATTTTTTTTACATTTTTTTAAGGTTTTTAGGAGTTTTATGGATTTTAGAGATTTTTCAGTGTTTTAGGATTTTGTACCTCTTCATAGATTTTTCATGTTTTTTTCAATATTTTTATTATTTTTAGGTTTTTAAAGGTTTTTAGAGTTTTTTTAACATATTTAGGGGTTTAAAGTGTTTTTATGGGTTTAAATTGCTTTTATATTGTTTAGTGGGATTTAGGATTTTTAGGGATTTTTAAGGTTTTTAAGGGTTTTTATGGTTTTCAGTAGTTTTTAGTATTTTTTATGTTTTTATCATTATTTTCTGGTTTTAAGGATTTTTTTGGTTTCTAGGGTTTTTGTAGTTTTTAGGGATTTTGGGGGGGTTTGGTGGTTTTTTGGGCCTTTTAGGATTTTTAGTGTCTTTTGGGGGTTTAGGTGGTTTTTTGTGTTTTTTAGGATTTTTAAGGTTTTTTTGAGTTTTTAACGTTTTAGAGTCTATAAGGGTTTTGGGATTTTTTTAGTTAGATTTTGGGGTTTTTATTGGTATTTTGGGTTTTTTATAGTTTTTAGAGGTTTTTATGGTTTTCAGAGGTTTTTCAGCGTTTTTAGGGTTTTTTACTTTTTCATGGATTCTTAGCTGTTTTCTAGGATTTTTATAGTTTTTATAGTTTTTAGGGATTTTGAGGATTTTTAGGGTCTTTTTTGGTTTTTAGAATTTTTGAGTTTTCACTGTTTTTAAATTTTTTTAGAGTTTTTAAAGTTTTTAGGGGTTTAAAGAATATTTAGAGTTTTTAGTGGATTTTTAGGATTTTTATGGGGTTTTATGGTTTTTAAGGTTTTTAGGTGTTTTATTTTTTTTAGGGATTTTCTAGGGTTTTCAGGGTTTTTACGTTTTCATTGATATTTAGGGGGTTTTAGGATTTTTTGGGTTTTAGGGTATTTTTGGATTTTTAGGGATTTTGAGGGTTTTTAGTGTTTTTCAATTATTTTAAGGGTTTTTAGGGTTTTGACAGTTTTAGGGTGTTTTGGGTTTTTATTGTTTTTATGAGATTTTTGGTGTTTTAAGGTTTTTTAGATTTTTTTGACATTTTTAGGGGTATTAATGTTTTTTAGAATTTATAGTGGTTTTTAGCGTTGTTATGGGTTTTTAGGACTTTTTTTATGGGTTTTAGGGTTTTTTATGGTTTTAAGGGGGTTTTAGTGTTTTTAGGTATTTCTACATTTTCATGGATTTTATGTGTTTTTTTGGAATTTTATAAATTTTATGCTTATTATGATTTTTAGGGATTTTGAGGGTTTTAGGGGTTTTCAGGGGTTTTGGGGGTTTTGGGGGTTTTTAGTGTCTTTTGGGTTTTAGATAATTTTTTGAGTTTTTAGGGTTTTAAAGGGTTTTTTAGTTTCTTTAACATTTTTAGGGGGTTTAAGGGTTTTTATAGTGTTTGTGGGGTTTTATGGTTTTTAATGTTTTTAGGGGTCTTTAGGTTTTGTAGGGATTTTTCAGGGTTTTTAGGGTATTTTACATTTTCATGGAATTTTAGGGGTTTTTAGGATTTTAAAGTTTTTAGGGTTTTTAGGGTTTTTATGGATTTTGAGGGTTTTTAAGGGTTTTTTGTGTTTTTTGTGTTTTTCAGTGTGTTTAGGGATTTTTTGGGTTTTTAAGGTTTTTTTAGTTTTTTAGGGCAAAGGCAAATGCGGGAACCATGCTATTCCTGATTCCCCCAAATTTTATTAATAAAAAGACACAGCAGACCGGGGGAGGGGTAGGGCCAATCGACCCATGTCCAAAAACAAACCCCAAAAAGGAAAACAAGAAGAAAAAAAGAAAATAAAAAAGTAAAAAATTTAAAAAAAACACACAAGGACCAAGTGACGTTCTTCAGCACCATTCGCCATTCATCACCATTCTTCAGCACCAAACAAGCATCAACAACCAGGAGCCTCTATTCCAGCCTCACAAGCATCAAGACCACAGCCAGCCAATCATCCAGCAAAATCACAACCATTCGACAACTCCTAAATCAAAGCCCATAATCAGCAGCACTACACCATAAGCATCATCTTCGTAAACCCAACTTCATCACTTCCATCAAATAGTGACCAGAAACCAACAGCATCGAACCCCAAGATCACATACCGCAACAAATCACCAACAGAAAAGGTATAGAAGCATAGTAAACTAGAGGAAAAAAAGAAGGGCCTCCCCCCTCCAAACATAGAGCCGAGCTAGGCAGAGCAGAGCACACGAGGACCGCCATCAGGCCGGGAATAAGCGAGGCAGGGAAAACGAGGCCAAAATCCAAGAATATCGTAGCTGTGGCCAGATGCCAAATCCAAGGGGGAACCATCCGCATCCGAACTGGATCCGGCAACGAGCGCACAGAAACCGCGACGTGATCAAGAGGGCAGGGGTTAGTTTTTTAGTGTTTTAAGGTTTTTAGAGTTTTTAACATTTTGTAGGTTTTAAGGGTTTTAAGATTTTTTAGTGGGTTTTTAGGGGTTTTTATGGGGTTTTAGGGGTTTTTATGGTTTTTATGGGTTTATGGTTTTCAGGGTTTTTTAGGGGTTTTCAGGGTTTTTAAGTTTTCAAGGTTTCCAAGGGATTTTTTTAGGGGTTTTATGATTTTTAAGGGTTTTTAGTGTTTTTAGGATATTTTTCTCTTTCATGGATATTTATGGTGGTTTTATCTTTTTTATGGTTTTTTGGGTTTTTTGGGTTTTTAGGTATTTTGAGTGTTTTTCTGGGGTCTTAGGGTTTTTATGGGTTTTCTAGGTTTTTAAGGTCTTTTGTGGGTTTTAAGAGTTTTTTTGAGTTTATTGGGGTTTTAAGGGTTTTTAGAGTTTTTAACGTTTTAGGGGTTTTAAGGGATTTTATAGTTTTTTAGGGTTTTTAGGGGTTTTTAGGGTTTTTGACCTTTTCAATGATTTTTAGGGGTTCGTTAGGATTTTCATTGTTTTTAGAGTTCTATAGGGTTTTAGGGTTTTTAGGGTTTTTCAAGGGGTTTTAGGGTCTTTTGTGTTTTTAATGTTTTTTTAGTTTTTTAGGGTTTTAAAGGATTTTTTGGTTTTTTAATGCATTTCAAGGTTTTAAGGTTTTTTAAATTTTTTTAATGGTTTTTAGGGTTTTCATGGGGTGTTTAGGGTTTTTTAAGGTTTTTAGAGGATTTTATTGTTTTTAAGGGGTTTCAGGGTTTTTACAGTTTTTACGATTTTATTGGTTTTTATTGGTTTTTTTGGATTTTTATGTGTTTTATGTTTTTTAGGTATTTTTTAGAGTTTTAAGGGGTTTCTAGGGTTTTTGGGGTTTTTAGGGGTTTTCAAGTTTTTTAGGATCTTTTTTGGATTTTTAGGGTATTTTTGAGTTTTTTAGGGTTTTTAAGGTTTTCTAAAGTTTTTTAACGTTTTTAGGTGTTTTAAGGATTTTTAGATTTTTTATTTGGTTTTAGGGGATTTTTGGTCTTTAAGTTTTTTAGGGTGTTGTATGGTTTTCTGGGTTTTAGGGTTTTATGGTTTTTTACATTTTCATGGATATTTATGGGTTTTATAGGAATTTTATGGTTTTTAGTGTTTTTAGTGATTTTGAGGGTTTTTAGGGGTTTTCAAGTGTTTTAGGGGTTTTTAGGGTTTTTAAGGTCTTTGGTGTTTTTAGGTTTTTTTTAGTTTTTTAGTGGTTTTAAGAATTTTTAGAGTTTTTTTATCATTTTTAGGGGATTAAGTGTTTTTAGAGTTTTTATTTGGTTTTTATGGGTTTGGGCGGGGGGGGTTAAGCTTTTTAAGGGTTTTATGGTTTTTAGGGGGTTTATAGGGTTTCTAGGGTTTTTTACATTTTCAGTCATTTTTAGGGGGTTTTACAATTTTTATGGTTTTTATGCTTTTTCAGGGATTTTAGGGTTCTATAAATATTTTTAGGGATTTTCATGGGTTTTCAGTGTTTTTTACAGTTTTTAGGGGTTTTTTTGGGTTTTTGGGGGTTTTTTTTTGGTTTTTTAGAGTTTTTGAGTTTTTAAGGTTTTTTAGAGTTTTTTAATGTTTTTAGGGGCTTAAAGGGTTTTTAGAGTTTTTAGTGGGTTTTAGAGTTGTTATGGGGTTTTAGGGTTTTTAAGGTTTTTAGGGGTTTTTAGGGATTTCAGGGGTTTTTTAGGGATTTTTAGTATTCCTTAATTTTTCATGGATTTTTTGGGGTTTCTTTGGATTTTTATGGTTTTTATGGTTATTCAGGTTTTTAGGGTCCTTTTGGGTTTTTAAGGTTTTTTAAGTTTTTTAGGGTTTTAAATGTTTTCCAGAAATTTTTAACGTTTTGGGGATTTTGAAGGGTTTTTAGAGTTTTTAGTGATTTTTAGTATATTTATAGTTTTTTAGGGTTTTTAAGTTCTTAGGGATTTTTTATGGTTTTTTAGAACTTTATGGTTTTTAGTATTTTTTATGGTTTTTAGGGATTTTAGGATTTTTAGGGTTTTTCACGGGTTTTAGGGGTTTTAGGGGTTTTAAGGTCTTTCAGTGTTTTTTGGGTTTTTATGTTTTTTTAGGGGATTTAAGGTTTTTTAGAGTTTTTTTAACGTTTATAGGGAATTAAAGGTATTTAAATTTTTTAGTGCTTTCTTTGGGTTTTTATGGGTTTTGATGGATTTTTAATATTTTTTGGTGTTTTATGGTTTTTAGGGATTTTTTTCGTTTTCATTGATTTTTATGGTAATTTTATGTTTTTTTGGTTTTAAAGTTTTTTAGGGTTATGTGGATTTAGATGATTTTTTGGGTTTTTTAGGGGTTTGGGGTTTTATGGGTTTTTAGGCTCTTGTTGGGTTTTAGGGTCTTTTTTGAGTTTTCAAGGTTTTTATGGTTTTTTATAGTATTTTAATGTTTTAGGGGTTTTAATGGTTTTTAGAGTTTTTAGTGGTTTTAGGGTTTTTATGGAATTTTAGGGTTTTTAAGGTTTCTAGTGTTTTTTTATGGTTTTGAGGGGTTTTTTAGTTTTTTTTATGGTTTTTTATGGTTTTTTACTTTTTCATGGATTTTTGGGGTTTTTTTAGGATTTTTTGGATTTTTAGGGTTTTAGGGGTTTTATGAATTTTGAGGGTTTTAGGGGTTTTCAAGGGTTTTTAGGGTCCTTTAGGGGTTTTTGTGTGTTTTTTGGGTTTTTGTTTTATTTTTTTGGTTTTTAGGGTTTTTAGATTTTTTTTAACGTTTCTAGGGTTTTAAGGGATTTTTGAGTTTATAGTGGGTTTTTATGGAATTTTAGGGGTTTTGAGGTTTTTAGCGGTTTTATGGTTTTCAGGGGTTTTCAGGGTTTTTAGGGATTTCTACGCTTTTGTGGATTTTAAGGGGTTTTTTATTATTTTTATGGTTTTTTGGGGGGTTTAAGGTTTTATAGGGTTTTTAGTGTTTTTAGGGTTTTTTGAGTTTTTTAGGATTCTCAAGGGTTTTTAGAGTTTTTTAATGTTTTTTTTTGCAATATAGGGTTGTTAACATTTTTAGGTTTCTTAAGGGTTTTTAGAGTTTTTAGTGTTTTTAGGGTTTTCTAGGTTTTTTAAAGGTGGATTTTTGTGGATTTTTGGGTTTCATACCTTTTCATGGATTTTTAGAGGTTTTTAGGATTTTTATTATTTTTAGGTTTTATAGGGTTTTAGAGAATTTGGGGGGATGTAGGGTTTTTAGAGGTTTTAGGGGTTTTATGCATTTTCTAGGTTTTTATGTTCTTTTTGGGTTATTCGGGGTTTTTGGAGTTTTTTATGGTCTTTTAGAGTTTTTTAATGTTTTTAGGGGTTTAAAAGGTTTTTATAGTTTTAGTTATTTTTAGGGATTTTAGGGTTTTTATGGTTTTCATGTTTTTTTATAGTTCTTTGCATTTTCATGGATTTATAAGGGTTTGTTTTGGATTTTCATGGTTTTTAATTTTTTTTTAGGATTTTTAGGGATTTTGAGGGTTTTCATGGGTTTTTAGGTTTTGTTCAGGGTTTTTTGGGTATTTTTATGTTTTGAAGGGTTTTTAAGGCTTTTGGTATTTTTTTAACTTTTTAGGGGTTTTATATGTTTTTATAGTTTTTAGTGTGTTTTTAGGGTTTTTAGGGTTTTTTTGGTTTTTAGGGGTTTTTATGGTTTTCAGGAGTTCTTCAAGGATTTTAGGGTTTTTTACATTTTCATTGATTTTTAGGGTTTTTTATGATTTTTGTGGTTTTTAGTGTTTTTGAGGGGTTTTAGAGTTTTAGGGTTTTTTAGGGTTTTTAGAGTTTTTTTTGGGTAATTGGGTCTTTTGGGTTTTTAGGTTCTTTTGAGTTTTTGAGGTGGTTTAAGGTTTTTTACCATTTTTTAATCTATTTTGGGTTGTTAAGGGTTTTTAGTGTTTTAGTTGCTCTTTAGGGTTTTATGGGATTTAGGGGTTTTTAAATGTTTTTAGGGGGTTTATGGTTTTTAGGCATTTTAGTGGGTTTTTGGTGCTTTTTTTTTATTTAAACGATTTTTAGGAATTTTAATGGGTTTTAGGGGTTTTTTGGTGTTTTTAGGGGTTATTCAGGAATTTTGGAGTCTTTTCAGGTTCTTAGGGTCTTTTTGGTTATTAGTGTTTTTTGAAGTTTTTTTGGTTTTTAAGATTTTTTAGACTATTTTATCTTTTTAAGGGGTTATAACTGTTTTAGTGGGTTTTTAGGGGTTTTTAAGGTTTTTAGGGGTTTTATGGTTTTCAAAGGTTTTTAGGGTCTTTATGATTTCATGAATTTTTAGGAGGGGTTTCAGGAGTTTTATGATTTTTAGCATTTTTTATGGATTTTGTGTGTTTTTTGGGGTTTCCAGGGGGTTTAGGGGTTTTCATGGTTTTTAGGGTCTTTTTTGTTTTAAGATTTTTAACGGTTTTATGGGTATTTTGAGGTTTTTTTTGTTTTTTTAACTTTTTAGAGGTTTTAAGGTTTTTTAGTGTGTATAGTGGGTTTCTATGGTTTTTATGTTTTTTTTATGGTTTTATATGTTTTTCAGGGATTTTTATGGTTTTCCGAGGGGTTTCAGGGTTTTTAGGGTTTTTCATGTTTTCATAGACTTTGAGGGGTTTAAAGGTTTTTTTAAATGGTATTTAGGGTTTTCGAGGGTTTTTAGGGGTTTTAGTGTCATTTTGGGGTTTTAGGTGTTTTTTTAGTTTTTTATGGTTTTAAGGTTTTTATATTTTTTAATTTTTTAGGGGGTTTAATGGTTTTTAGTGGTTTAGTTGGTTTCCATGGTTTTTACAGATTTTTTTTATGTTTTCATGGATTTTTAGGGTGTTTTTTAGTATTTTTATGGTTTTAGGGTTTTTTAGGGTTTTAGGGAATTTAGTGGGGTTTAGGATTTTTAGGGGTTTTTAGGATTTTTCAGCGTTTCTAGGGTCTTTTTATTTTTAGGGTTATTTTGAGTTTTTTAGGGTTTTTAAGGTTTTTAGAGTTTTTTAATGTTTTAGGGGTTTTTAGGGTTTTTAGGGTTTTCAGGGGTTTTAGCAGTTTTTTGGGTATTTTACATTTTCAAGGATTCATAGGTGTTTTTTAGGATTTTTATGGGTTTTAGGGATTTTAGGGATTTTATAGTTTTTTGTGGGTTTTCAGTGGCTCTTTACATTAGTCTAATGCCTAATTTTCCAAAGTCAAAAATCCTAATGGATGCTTTTGACAACCTTGGCACTTGCCCATGACTTTAGGACAAAAAAAGCATACATTTGCGTTCGGTTTTTAATAGCTTATTTGGGCCATAATTAATGTATTTATATGACCTGATGCTTCCCCCAAGCAAGGGTGTTGGGACTCCTCTTGGAATTCCATGATTAACCCATTTACGACCTCCTTCATTATCTTAGTCTTCTCCCTTGTCATTGGGCCTCCAATTCCACACAATGGGTCTTGTCCACCTATGTGAGTTCCACCCTCCTCATCAATTCTGAGAGAGAGAACATGTTATTTTTGTGTGTGAACACATGAGGGAGTGTGTGAGGTCCATTTTCCTTTCTCTTCAAATTTTCTTACAGGATTCCTAAATGGCGGAGTCAAGTAACACCAATGAAGCAGACATTAAGTTGTTCATGAGCGCTGTACAAGAAAAATTCCAAAGGTTTAATGTGAGTTTGGATGAATTGTAATCCCATTCCAATTCTAGAGAACCACCAAGGAGGTAGGTCATTGAAGAAGAAGAGGAGTTCTTCGATTTTCATGAGTCACCAATTTAGATAAATCAACCACCATAGAGGCAAGCCAATGATCTTGGAGGATTAAAGTTGAGGATCCCTTCATTCCAAGGAAATAATGATCCTGAAACTTTCTTGGAATGGGAATGAAAGGTCGAACATGTTTTTAGTTGTCACACCTATTTGGAAGAAAACCAAGTGAAGTTGGTGGTCATGGAATTCATCTACTATGCGAGTATTTGGTGGGACCAAATACAAGTGAGTCGACGATGAAGTGGAGAAAGACCCATCCTTTCTTGGGAGGAGATGAAAGTGGTCATGCGTAAGAGGTTCATTTCTAGCCATGTTCCTCAAGTTGTAGGGTTTGAAACAAGGGCCCATGAGTGTTGAGGAGTATCAAAAAGAGATGGAGATCATTCTGATTTGGGCCAATATTGATGAGGAGCGAGAGGCCACCATGGAAAGGTTTGTGAACAACCTCAACCATGACATTCAAGACATAGTGGACATGCACCACTACTTGGACATGGAGGATCTACTTCACATGGCTACTAAAGTGGAGAGGAAAGTAAAGGAAAGACGGATTCACCCTACATCTTATTGTAAGGATTCAAAATCTTCTTTCAAGTTTAAGGATTCCAAACCACAAGAGCATGTAAGGGAACCCAAAAAAAATTCAAAAGAGGTGACCAAACCAAAACCATTCTTCCAGAATCCAAAGGTAAAACAGAGGGTAAAGTTGTTTCCAAATCATGTGATATTAAATGTCTTAAATTTCAAGGATTTGGTAATTTTTCCTCACAATGCCCAAACCAGAGGACTGTGATTATTTCTGGGATGGAGATGTTCTTAGTGCTAGCTTAAGCGAACATGAAATGGCACCACTTGAGAATGATTCAGATGTGGAAGTATGGAGCCCCGTATTTGGAGAAATTAATGTGGTAAGTTGTGATTTGAGCACTCAACCCGGAGGATAACATGATCAAGTGAAAAGGGAGCACATTTTTCATACTAGATGCCTCATCAAAGATAAGGTATGTAGTATGATCATTTATGGGTGTAGTTGTACAAATGTAGCAAGTGGTTTGATGGTTCATAAATTGGGATTGGCTATAATTATACAACCTAGGACTTATAGATTGCAATGGTTAAATTTTAGTGGGATGTTAAAGTGACTGAATAAGAAAGCGCAAGTTTCATTTACTATTAAGAAGTATGAAGACAATGTGATATGTGATGTTGTTCCCATGCATTCTAATCACAAATGTTGGGAAGACCAAGAAAATTTGATAGGAGGGTCACACATGATGGATACACTAACTGCTATTCTTTTGAGTACAATAAGAGGATAATTATACTTACACCCTTGAGGACATTACAAGCTTATGAAGACCAAGTGAGTTTATTTTCAAGAAAAAAGAGATCTCTTTTATAATGTGGGAACAACGTAGGGATGGCTACCTCGGTCGATGTCTTTCTACCCCCACCCATGATGAGACCCACTAGGTAGTGGCCTAGGAACCCACAACAGACACCTTTTTGGTAACCAAATCCCTGTTGCAGTAGAAATCTCCCCAACCCCTCTCCGTATGTGGTAGGTTGTTGAGGCCAGGTTTTGAACCCTGGACCTCCTTAAGTACCAAGCCCATGGCACTTGGTACCAACCACTGAGTTGCAGCTAAGTGGTTGGTATCGAGTGCCACGTGCTTGGTACTTAAGCTCTAGGGTTTGAAACAAGGCCTCAACAACCTGCTACTTATGGAGACGGGTTAGGGAGATTGCTACTATAGCAGGGTTGTGGGTACCAAAAAGGTGTCTTGTGTAGGTTCCTAGGTCGCTACCTAGTGGGTCCCATCCTGGGAGGGGGTAGACAGATGTCGACTAAGGCATTCATCCCTAATTCTTTCCCACATCAAGAGTTTTATATGGTTTTTAGGGTTCTTGGGGGGGGTAGCGGTTTTCAGGGGTTTTAGGGTCTTTTGGGGTTGTTAGGGTTTCATTGAGATTTTTATGGTTTTTAAGATTTTTTATAGATTTTTAAAGTTTTTAGGGGTTTTAGATTTTTCATGGAGTTTTAGGTTTTTATGGTTTTTTAGAGTTTTTAAGGTTTTTAGGGGTTTTATGGTTTTCAGGGGTTGTTTATGATGTGTTATCAGAAGCTCAAAATGAGTAAGCGAAGAGGAGCAACGTAATGTAGCCGAATTGACCAAGGATTAAAGGCAATGCCACTAGCCAAGGTTTCTCCAGGATTAAAGACTATGTCACTAGTAGTGGAGTTGCACCACCAATTCCAGGAAAAGGGAAGAGGTTAAAGCTAGAAGAATGCACAATAAGCTTAACAAATTCGTCCAATTCATAATCTCCCATTAAAAATGGGTGAAAATACATTATAAAGACAAAATAAATAAAGTAAAATGTCCCAATTCGATTTACAAGGCATGGGGAACCCAAAAGGAACATAAAAAGCATAAAACAACACTTTACCATGCCATTTAATGACCCCACTAGCTAAAGTAGCGAGATTCCCACTTAATGATGTTTTTCTCCACCTTATCTCTCCTCTTTAATGTGCTTCTATAAATTTCCATCCATTTCCATTTTGGGCCCCAAATAAGTGTGTTGTGTCCCACCATAGTGTTGGATGCCAAGAAGTGTGGGCTGGTCCAATTCGAATAAATATTGGGCTTAAAATTTTTGTCAAGCCCAGAATTATTCTTCTTGGGCTGAATCTGATCCATATCTTTCCCCCTTGGTTGGAGAGGATTTTCCCTCAAATCCATGGAATCTTATTTTTCAATGTAAATAGATAATTCCTTAGTGATGAATATTATAGAAACTCTGCCAAAATCATCTATTAAATCAATTTTGTAGGCATTATTTCCCACTCGTTCAAGCACTTTGAATGGACCTTCTGCTTGTGGTGCCAGCTTGCTCTTTCTTTTGGATGGAAATCTCTCCTTGAAAAGGTGAATCCACACTTTGTCTCCAAGTTGGAAAATGTCCTATTTCTAATGCTTGTTTTCTCACCTCTTGTATGCTTCATTAGACTTCTCTATTTGAGCATGGATAGATTCATGGAGCTTCTTCATCTGCGTTGTCTTCTCCTCTGCATCAATATTCACCAAAAAATCAAGCGACAAAGAGGAAAATTTTATAGGAGTGATTGGATTTATTTCATAAACCACTTCGAATAGAGAATGTCGAGTGGTAGCAGTGGGAGATCTATTGTATGCAAATTAATCTTGTGCAAGTTGTAAATCCCAATCTATCATGCTATTATTCACCAATATTCACAGAATAGTGCCCAATGTACGATTGGTAACTTATGTTTTCCCATCCATTTTAGGGCGATGGGATGTTCTGAAAAGAAGTTTCATACTGAATTTCCCCCATAATGTCCTCCAAAAATGGATGAGAAATTTTGTGTCTCTATCTGAAACAATGCTGCAAGGAATTCCATGAAGTCGAATAATCTCTTTGAAAAAAAAATTCCACCACTTTCACCACATATTCAGTCTTATGAAAAGTTATGAAATGAGCCATATTAAAAAATCTATCAACAACAACTATTATTGAATCTTTACCTCACAGAGTCTTTGGTAAATCCATAATGAAATCCATGCTGAGATCTTTCTATGACTGCTCCCGGATAGGTAACAGAGTGTATAAACCAGGCTTTAAATGACTCTTTTCCCTTTGACATGTTCCACATCTCGAAATAATTTTTTGGAAATATGATTGCATATTTGGATAGTATAAATTCTCCTTCAGTGTCTCCAAGGTTTTATGGATGCCAAAATAACCAGAAAATCCCCCTTAATGTGCTTCTTGAATGAGAAATTCCCTGTAATCTCCCTTTGGAACACACAAATTGTTTCTCTTAAAGAGAAACCCACCATGTAAAGAATAATCCTCTAAAAATCCATCTTTAAATTAGATTAAAATAGAATTAAACTCTATATCATGCTAATAATATTCTATCATAACCTGAAATCCAAGAATTCGAGCATCTAGAATGGTAAGTAATGCATACCTTCGAGATAAGGCATCTTCCACAAGATTATCTTACCTCTTCTTGTATTTTGACACAAATTAAAATTATTGTATGAATTCCACCCACTTCACACAAATTTTTCTTAATGATTTCAAATGATTCATTTGATGCCTTTGACCACTCAAATTTCTCCCTTTTCAGTCATTCAGTGATAGGTGCAATGATAGTACTGAAATTGGAAACAAAGTGATGATAAAAAGATGAAAAACCATGGAAACTTCTTACTTCGGTGATAGATTCTGGTTGTGGCCAAGACTTGATTGCATCTACTTTTGATTCATCCACCATGATGCTTATTTGGTTACCACATATCTCAAAAACACCACTTTTGTTGAAAATAACTCGCATTTTTTCATCTTTCCATATAGCTTTTGTTTCCATAGAATGTCAAATACCCACTGAACATGATCCACATGACTCTCCACATCCTTGCTATAAATCAAAATATCATCCAAATAAACAACCACAAATTTACCAATAAATGGTTTCAAAACGTCATTCATGAGTCACATGAATATTCTAGGAGAATTTGAGAGGCCACATGGCATGACCAGCCACTCAAACAATTCTTATTTAGTTTTGAAGGCCATTTTCCACTCATCCCAATCCTTCATTCAAATCTGGAGGTATCCACTATGAAGATCAACCTTCAAAAATATTGATGATCCATGTAATTCATCAAGAATATCATCGAGTCATGGAATGAGATACCTGTATATGATAGTAATATTATTGATAGCTTTACTATCAATGAACATGTGATATGTACCATCTTTCTTCAGCACCAATAATGCTGGAATAGAACACGAGCTCATGCTTGGCCTTATAAATCCTCGATCCATCAACTCATCTCATTTCTTCTACGATTCACTTAATTCTCTAGGATTACATTGATATGCTGGTTTATGAGGCAATTTTTCACCCATTACAAGATAAATCCGGTGTTCAATGCCTCTAAATGGTGGTAATCCTAGTGGAAGATCATTAGAAAAAACATCATGGCATTCCCCAATTAAGGAATGAGCTAACAGATGGTGATGACTCTTCTCCTCATGGAATGACTTTTCCATAATCAATAAAGAAAAAATTGTTCTTTTCTTATTTATAGGTTTCTCCACTTGAGCATTATTGATAAAGAGACTATCTTTGGGAACTTTCAGAATAGATTTTTCTAGAAGAGTCTGGGACGACTTTAAAGGAGCAAGTGTGATATTCTTTTCCTGAGATCGAAAAGAATATGTGTTCTTCCTCCCATCATATTTCACTTCCCTATCAAACTGTCAAGGCCTTCCCAACAACAAGTGAAAAGAATCCATAGGAATAACATCACACAATACCTCATCAGCATAGTTCTTACCAATGGAGAATGAAATCAGAACCCGTTTGTTTACTTGGAATGTGTTCCCATTGTTTAACCATTGATATTTATATGAGCGAGGATGATTCTGAGTTGGAAGCTTCAATTTCTCCACTAGTGTGGTTGAATCCATATTTTTATAGCTCCCACTATCAATAATCACCAATCATATCTGCTGATTAATGGTGCAGCGAGTTTGGAACAAGTTTTCTCTCTGATCTTCTTCTGGGCAGATTTGAGCTTGCAAAACTCTTCCTAGCACAAGAATATTTCCCACATCAGCTTCTTCCATAACATATTCATCATTTTCAGATTATTCACTATTATGTTCATCTTCTTTGATTTCCTCTTCAATATCTTCAATCTCCTTAATAGTAATAATTCAATTATTAGGGAATTTGGACTGAAAATGACCATAACCATGGCATTTGAAACACTTGTGATTACCCCTTTAAAAGGATTTGGACTTCCCTTTTGGTTATTTTATAGCCTTCTCTTTCCCTTTATCCAACATATTGTTCCTTCCAAATTCCTTCTCACCAACGCCAGATTTATTATAAGAAATAACTTTATAAAGAAAATGTACCTCTATTGTAGTTTTTGAGCACCGATGCCTTTGAGGTCTAATTTTCCTTTTCCACCTTGATCGCCAGCTTGAAAACATCATCAAGTGAGCAGAATGGTTGCAAATCCACTGAATGTGAAAATTCTTCATTTCATCCACCCAAAAACCGTTCAATCATTTTCTATTTATATTATGGAACATCACTTTTCACCAATAAATGATCAAACTCACGAACTTACTCTTTAACAGATTTATATCCTTATCGCAGGCAAAGAATTCAAAAATAAAGCTCTTGCTTATAATTCTCAGGCAGAAATCGTCTCCTCAAAAGCTTTTTCAACTTCTCCCATGAGTTTATTTTGACTTTGTCATCACATTCTCATTGTTTCTTTAGATTTTTCCACCAAATAAATGTGTAATCTTTAAATTTCATAATGTATACCTTGCACTTATTCTCATTAGAACAATTCATAAATTTGAAGAACCGTTTGTTTTTCGGCATCCAATCAAGAAAATCATCTGGATTCATACTCCCATAAAAATCTGGAATGTCAATATTCAACCCTCTTTTAATATCTTCATCATCTCTTCTTCTTCTCATGTCCACCTCTGAATCACTAGAATCATCACCATTTTCACAATCTTCATAAAATGGTGCTGGATTATGCTTATTATATCATGATGGACATTGGGGATGCCACTACGGTGGAGGGGAGTTAGGTCCCTGCACTCTCAATGGTTGAGAAAGTTTCTCACTGATTTGAGTAATTTGTGATTGTAGCTGTGAATTAGCTATTTCCCATGGAGAAGGAGAAGAATATTCTCTCTTGTGAGACATGATGGATAGTAACAAGAAGAATGTGATAGAACTTACTTGTTGGAACCATGACTCTGATACCAATTAATCTGTTGCTGGGAGCTCAAAATGAGTGAGCAAAGTGGGGTAGCGTAATGTAGCCGAATCGACCAAGGATTAAATGAAATGTCACCCACCAAGGTTTCTCTACACTTAAAGACCACCTCACCAGTAATGGAGTTTCACCACCAATTTCGAGAAAAGGGAAGAGGCTAAAGCTAGAAGAATGCACAATAAGCTTCACAAATTCGTCAAATCCAAAATCTCCCATTACAAAGGGGTGAAAATACATTATAAAGACAAATAAAGAAAGGAAAATGTCCCAATTAGAGTTAAAAGGCATAGGGAGCCCAAAAGGCACATAAAAAGCATAAAACAACACTTTTACATGCCATTTAATGACCCCACTAACTAAAGTAGTGGGATTCCCTCTTAATGATGCTTTTCTCCACCTTCTCTCTCCTCTTTAATGTGATTCTATGAATTTACATCCATTTACATGTGGATAATTAATTTTGGGCCCCAAATAATTGTGTTTGTGGCCCACCATAGGGTTGGATGTCAAGAAGTGTGGGCTGGTCCAATTCGAATAACAATTGGGCTTAATATTTTTATCAAGCCCAAAATTATTCTCCTTGAACTGAATCTGATCCATATCATTTTAATGTTTTTTTTTGTTTTTACATTTTCATAGATTTTTAGGTTATTTTAGGAATTTTAATGTTTTTAGGTATTTTAGGGATTTTAAGAAATATGTGGGTTTTTAGGGGTATTAAAAGGATTTTAGGGTATTTAGGGTTTTTTGGGGTTTTAGGGTTTTTTTAGTTTTTTATAGTTTTTAATGTTTTTAGGGGGGGTTTTATTATTTCCATGGTTTTTTAGGTTTTTTAGGGTTTTTAGAATTTTTATGGATATTTAGGGGTTTTTAAAGATATTTATGGGTTTTTTGGTTTTGGGGTTTTTATGGATTTTGAGGGTTTTTGGGGTTTTTAAGTGTTTTTAGGGTTTCTAGGGTTTTTAGGATTTTTAGGGACTTTTTGGGTTTCAAGGGATTTTTTTTGAGTTTTTTAGGGTTTTTAAGGTTTTAAGAGTTTTTTAAAGTTTTTATGTGTTTATGGGTTTTTAGAGTATTTGGATGTTTTTTAGGGTCTTAATGGATTTTTAATGTTTTATGGCAAGGAAGATGTGAGGGTCAGGCTATTCCCGATCCCCCCAAATTTATTAAAGGGAAAACGTAGCAGACAAGGGAGGGGAAGGGTCAAACAACCCACCCCCAAAAACCCTTTACAACCCCAAACCCAAAAAATCCCAAAAAGAAAGACCAAGAAGCACACAAATCCAATCAAAGCATAAAACCAAAAATGTCCCCAACATCACCTCCCAGTCAATCAACAACCAGCATCCACCAAAACCACCAATCAACAACTATCATCCAGCAACACCAAAATCATCTTCCGCACTTTCATCATCCCAACTTCAGTACCACAAAGTCACAACCATCAACCTCCAGTAGCCTCAATCAAAACAGCATCACCACAGTAACCATCAAGCGACAACATCTTCCAGCTGTCAGTTGCCGAAAACCAGCAGCATCCATCACCAAAAAACACACATCATAGCAGATTACCAACAGCAAGAGAACAGTAGTGCAAGAAAATAGAAAAAAGTAGGACACCAGGCCTCCCCCCTCTAGGCCATAGAAACTGACCCCGAGAAGACCAGAGCACACCAGAACCGTCGTCGGGATGAGAAGAAGCCGGGAAGGGAATCAACCCCACACCAAGGCTACAAACGGAACCCGAAGTCCAAGAGGAGCCAACCATAGCCTGCAACAAACAACCCAGAGGAAGCGACGATCACGTGGAAGCCTCAACGAGATCTCGAGGAACACCACAACGGACACCAAGGACGCCAAGCCCGATGCCGAGTTCTCGAAGCCACAGAAAAACCCCAGATCTGGAGAGTAAGACACCAAAGCGGACTAACACAGAGCCGATGTCGACTGATGCCAGACAAAGATCCCAAAGCCAGGAGAGTCGGGGTCACCGTTGCACGAACTAGAGCCAGCAGCGAGCGATCTAAAGCCGAAGGTAGATTTCGAAGCCACAATGAGCGACGAAGCCACCACCGGGTCATAAACGAAGCCGTGGCACATGAGAGCAGCCTCCATCGAAGCAGATCCAGGACGAAGCTGCGGTCACTGAGGGATTTTGGGTGTTTTATGGATTTTGAGGGTTTTTAGGGGTTTTTACAAGTTTTCAGTATTTTTATGCATTTTTTGGGTTTTAGAATTTTTTTATTTTCTTTTTGGATTTTAATATTTTTATCATTTTTAACATTTTTAGTGATTTTAAGTTTTTTAGATTTTTTAGTGATTTTTATGGTTTTTATGGGTTTTTAGGGTTTCTTAAGGTTTTTAGGGGTTTTACGGTTTTTAGGATTTTTAGTGTTTTTTATGTTTCATGTATTTTTAGGGGGGGTTTTAGGATTTTTATGGTTTTTAGAGTTTTTAGGGCTTTTGGTATTTTGTGGGTTTTTAGGTTTTTTAGGGGTTTTCAGGGTTTTTTGGATATTTTTGGTTTTCTAGTGTTTTTTTTGAGATTTTTGGGTATTTAAGTAGTTTTAGAGTTTTTAACGTTTTAGGGATTTTAAAGGTTTTTAAATTTTTAGTGGTTTTTGGGGTTTTTTTGGGTTTTTGGGTTTTTTAGGGTTTTTATGGCTTTGGGGTGTTTTTAGGGGTTTTTTGTGTTTTTTATGTCTTCATGGATTTTAATGGTTTTTTTGGATTTTTATGGTTTTAAGGTTTTTAAGGATTTTAGGGTTTTTAGGGATTTTGAGGGTTTTTAGGGGTTTTTAGGTGTTTTTTGTGTCTTTAGGGGTTTTCATGGTTTTTAGGGTCCTTTTGGGGCTTTAGGTTTTTTTTCAATTTTTTTGGGTTTAAAGTTTTTTAACATGTGTTTCGGGGTTTAAGGCTTTTAGAGTTTTTAGTGGGATTTTATGGTTTTTTTGGGTTTTCAGGGTTTTTAAGGTTTTTAAATCTTTTTATGGTTTTGGGGGTTTTTTTAGGGTTTTTAGGTCGTTTTATGTTTTTAGGGTTTTTAGGGTTTTTGAGCATTTTTTGGATTTTTCAAAGGTTTTTAGGGTATTTTATGTATTTCAAGGTCTTTTTGGGTTTTTACGGTTTTTTGAGTTTTTAGGGGTTATAAAGTTTTTTAGACTTTTTAACATTTTTAGGAGTTTTAATGGTTTTTAGAGATTTTAGTGGTTTTTAAGGGTTTTAGGGGTTTTTATGATTTTTAGGGTTTTCATGGTTTTTTGGGTTTTTATGTTTTAATGGATTTTATGGGGGGTGTTCGGGCTTTTATGGTTTTAAGGATTTTTGGGTATTTTTAGGGATTTTTAGGGTGTGTAGGGTTTTTTCATGGTTTTTTAGGGTTTTTATGTTTTTTCAATGTTTTAGGGTATTTTTGGGTTTTTAGGGGTTTTTTATTTTTAGGGGTTTTAAGGTTTTTTTGAGGGTTCTAATGTTTTTAGGGGTTTTATGGTTTTAAGTGGTTTTTCAGGGATTTTTACATTTTCATTTATTTTTAGGGTTTTTTTTGGTTTTTTTTATTTTTAGGTTCTTTTTTGTTTTTAGGGATTTGGAGAGTTTTTAGGAGTGTTTAGGGGGTTTTAGGGTTTTTAGGGTTTATTTAGGGTTTTTAGGTTCTTTTAGGTTTTTAGGGTTTTTTTTGAGTTTTTTAGGGTTTTAGGATTTTTAGAATTTTTAGTGGTTTTTAAGGTTTTTATGGGTTTTCAAGGTTTTTAGGGGTTTTTTGGGATTTTAGGGGTTTTTAAATACTTTTATGGTTTTTTACATTTTCTTGGATTGTTAGGGTGTTTTAGGATTATTATGATTTTGAGGGTTTTTAGGGGTCTTTTTGGGTTTTTAGTTTTTTTTTCAGGATTTTTAGGGTATTTTGGGTTTTAGGGATTTTTTTGAGTTTTTTAGGGGTTTGAATGTCTTTTTGAGTTTTTAAACAATTTTATGGGTTTTGAGTGTTTTTAAAGTTTTTATTGGGTTTTTATGGGGTTTTAGGCTTTTTAAGGTTTTTAGGGGTTTATGGTTTTGAGTTGTTTTTCAATATTTTTAGGGTTTCTTTATGTTTTCATGGAATTTTAGGGTTTTTTATGATTTTTATTAGTTTTTAGGGTTTTATAGGGGTTTAGGGATTATGAGTGTTTTTAGGGGTTTTTTGGGCTTCTAAGGGTCATTTGGTTTTTAGGGTTTTTGGTGTTTTTAGGGTTTCTAAGGCCTTTTATAGTTTTAAAATGTTTTTAGGGTTTTCCAGCCTTTTTTGGGGTTTTAGGGTTTTTTAGGGATTTTAGGTTCTTTTTGGATCTTAGGTTTTTTTGGTTATTAATGTTTTTAATGTTTTTAATAGTTTTAAGGGTTTTTAGAGTTTTTAGTGGGTTTTAGGGTTTTTATGGATTTTTAGGATTTCTAAAGGTTTTTTGGGATTTTAATGGTTTTAAGGGGATTTTTAGGTTTTATAGGGTTTTTTTTATATTTTCATGTATTTTTAGTGGGATTTTAGGATTTTTATGGTTTTTAGAGTTTTTTAGGTTTTTTCGGGATAATGAGTGTTTTAAAGATTTTTTAGGGGTTTTTAGTGAATTTTAGGGATTTTTTTGAGTTCTTTGGGTTTTTAAGGTTTTTTAGAGTTTTTATCATTTTTAGGGGTTCTAAAGGTTTTTTGAGATTTCAGTGGGTTTTTAGGGTTTTATGGGTGTTTAGGGTTTTTAAGGATTTTAGGGGTTTTCAAGGTTTTCAGGGTTTTTAGGGTTTTAAGGGTTTTCAGGTTTTTTAGGGTCTTCTGGGTTTTATAGGTGTTTTAAGGTTTTTTAGAGTTTTTTTAAAAAATTATTGGTTTTAATGGTTTTTAGAGTTTTTAGTGGTTTGAAGGTTTTTATGGGTTTTTAGGGTTTTTAATGGTTTGGGGGATTTTATGTTTTGTAAGGGTTTTTAAGGATGTTTAGGTTTTTTATGTTTTCGTGGATTTTTAGGGGGTTTTAGGACTTTTTTTGTTGTTGGCATTTTTATGGATTTCAGGGATTTTTAGGGATTTTTAGGATTTTTAGGATTTTTAGGGTTTTCTAGGGGTTTTTATGGTCATTTTTTGGTTTTGGTTTTTGTTTTTGTTTTTTGAGTTTGTAGGGTTTTTTTGGTTTATTGTTTTTTAATGTTTTTAGGGGTTTTAAGGGTTTAAAGTAGTTTTTTAGAGTTTTTATAGGTTTGAGGATTTTTAGATATTTTATAGTTTTTAGGGGGGTTTTAGGGTTTTTAGGGTTTTCTATGTTTTCATGGATTTTTAGGGATTTTATAGGATTTTTATGTTTTTAATGGTGTTTTAGGTATTTTGAGGGTTTTTAGGTGGGTTTTCAGGGGTATTTATATTTTTTAGGGATTTTAAGTGTTTTTTGGGGTCTTTTTGAGTTTTTAGGGTTTTTTTAGTGTTTTAAGGTTTTTAAGGCTTTTAAGAGTAATTTAATGTTTTTATGCGTTTTAAGGGTTTTAGAGTTTTTAGTGGGTTTTTATGGTTTTTAAGGTTTTTAAGGGTTTTTATGGTTTTAATGGGTTTTTAGGTTTTTTATATTTTCATGGATTCTTAGGGTTTTTAGGGTTTTTAGAGGGTTTGAAGATTTTTAGGGGCTTTCATGGGTTTTAGGTTTTTTGGGGTTTTCAGGGGTTTTAGGGGTTTTTAGTTGGGTTATATGGTTATTATGGGGTTTTTGGGTTATTATGGTTTTTAGGTGTTTTTATGGTTTTTAGGGGTTTTTAAGCGTTTTAAATCTTTTTTACGTTTTCATCAATTTTAAGGGTTTTTTTAGGATATTATAGGTTTTAAGGTTTTTTAGGGTTTTTAAAGATTTTGAGGGGTTTTAGGGTTTTCATGTGTTTTTAGGGATTTTCAGGGATTTTTTTAGTTTTTTAGGGTTTTTAAGGATTTTTAGAGTTCTTTTTACATCTTTAGGGTTTTTAATGGTTTTTTAAAAGTTTTTAGTTGTTTTAGGGTTTTTATGGGTTTTAGGGGTTTTTAATATTTTAAGGGATTTTTATGTTTTTCAGGGGTTTTTAGGTATTTTAGGGTTTTTTATGTTTTCATGGATTTTAGGGGTGTTTAGTTTTTTTATGTTTTTAGAGTTTTAAGAGATATTGAGGGTTTATAGGGTTTCACAAGGGTTTTTAGGGTTTTTAGGTTTTATCAGGGTTACTTGGATCTTTGTGTTTTTATGGTTTTTTAATGTTTTTATGGTTTCTTAAATGTTTTTGTGGTTTTTATGGTTTTTGTTGGTTTTTAGGATATTTTAAGGTTTTCAGGGTTTTTTTGGTTTTCAGGGTTTTTCACATTTTCATGGATTTTAGGGGTTTTTTAGGATTTTTATGGTTTTTAGGGATTTTTTGGGTTTTTAGGAATTTTTAGGGGTTTTAAGGTTTTTAGGGTTTTTATGATTTTTTTGGGTCTTTTTGGGTTTTTTGGAGTTTTTGATGGTTATTAAGGTTTTTTAAATTTTATTAACGTTTTTAAGGATTTTAAGGGTTTATGGAGTTTTTAGTGGTTTTAAGTTTTTTATGGTTTTTAGGGTTTTTTTATGTTTTCAAGGAATTTTAAGGGGGTTTTTCCAAAACAAATTAAGTTTTTAGGGTTTTTAGGGATTTTTAGGGGTTTTAGGGATTTTAGGTTTTTAGATTTTTTCCGAGTTTTTAGGGGTTTTCAGGGTTTTTAGGGGAATTAAGGGTTTTAACTGGTTTTTATGAGTTTTTTAGGGTTTTTATGGGTTTTAAGAGTTTTTTAACATTTTTAGGGGTTCTAAGGGATTTAAGGTTTTTAGTGGGTTTTCAAGGATTTTATGGGTTTTTGTGGTTTTTAAAGGTTTTTAGGGGTTTTTATGGTTTGTAGGGCTTTTTAGGGGTTTTAGGTGTTTTTACATTTTCAAGGATTTTAAGTGTTTCTTTTGGATTTTTATAGTTTTTGGGTTTTTTAGAGTTTTTGGGTTTTAGGATTTTTAGGGGTTTTCAGTGGGTGTTTTGGTTATTTGGGTTTTTAGGGTTTTTTGGGATTTTCAGGGTTTTAGGGATTTTCAGAGTTTTATGAATTTTTTATCATTTTAGGGGTTTAAATATATTTTAGAGTTTTGAGAGGTTTGTTTGGGATTTGATGGGTTTTTAGTGTTTTTAAGGTTTTTAGTGGTTTTTAGGGGTTTTTTAGGGGTTTTAACTTTTCATGGATTTTTAGGGGGTTTTAGGATATTTATTTTTTTTAGGTTTTTTGGGTTTTTAGGGATTTTGAGGGGTTTTGGGGTTTTAAGGTATTTTAGATTTTTTCTGGGTTGTTAGGTTCCTTTTGGGGTTTTAGGTTTTTTTAGTATTTTAGGGTTTTTAAGGTTTCTTAGTGTTTCTTATGGTTATAAAGGTTTTTAATGTTTTTAGTGGTTTTTATGAGTCTTTAGGTTTTTTAATATTTTTATGATTTTTTGGGTTTTTATGGTTTTTATGGTTTTCTAGGGTTTTAGAGTCTTTTTTGGGTTTTGGGGTATTTTTGAGTTTTTTGGGCCCTTAAGGGTTTTTATAATTTTTTAACGTTTTAGGGGTTTTTAGAGTTTTTAGTGGTTTTGAGGGTTTTTATGGGTTTTTAGGGTTTTTTACGGATTTTAGGGGTTTCATGGTTTTCAAGGGGTTTTTATGGTTTCTATGGTTTTTTTACATTTTCATTGGTTTTAGGGGTGTTTTAGGATTTTTATTGTTCTTAGGATTTTTAAATATTTTGAGGGGTTTTTAGGGTTTTATAGGGGTTTTAAGGATTTTTTTAGATTTTAGGGGGGTTTTTTTGAGTTTTTAGGGTTTTTAAGTTTTTTTAGAAATTTTTAGCATTTTTAGGGGTTTTAAGAGTTTTTAGAGTTATTAGTGGTTTTTAGGGTTTTATAATTTTTTAGGGGTTTTAGGGTTTTTTTGTTTTTGTTTTTGTTTTTTATGGTTTTCAAGGGTTTTTTTTCGAGTTTTTAGGGAATTTTATGTTTTCATGGATTTTTAGGGTTTTTAGGATTTTTATGGTTTTCGGGTTTTTTAGGGAATTTAGTGATTTTTATCATTTTTAGGAAATTTAAGTGGTTTTTAGGGTCTTTTGGGTTTTTAAGGTATTTTGAATTTTTAGGATTTTAATGGTTTTTAGAGTTTTTTAACAGTTTAGGGGTTTAAAGGGTTTTTAGAGTTTTTAGTGGGTTTTAGGGTTTTTATGGGTTTTTAGGTTTTTTATAGTGTTTAGGGTTTTTATAGTATTCACGAGGTTTTCGGGGTGTTTATGGTTATTTATGTTTTCATGGATTTTTAGAGGTTTTTATGATTTTTATAGTTTTTAGGATTTTTTTGGGGTTTTAGTGATTTTGAGGGTTTTTAGAAATTTTCAGGGGTTTTGGGGTTTTCTAGGTTTTTTGGGTCTTTTGGGGATTTTGGGGGTTTTATTTGAGTATTTTAGGGTTTTAAAGGGTTTTTAGAGTTTTTTTTAACATATTTAGGGGTTTTAGCATTTTTTAGAGTTTTTTGCTGTTTTTAGGGTTTTTATGGGTTTTTAGGTTTTTTGAGGTTTTTTGGGGTTTTTATGGTTTTTAGGTGTTTTAGGGTCTTTTGGGTTGTTTTACGTTTTCATGGATTTTTTGAGGGTTTTTTGAGGTTTTTTATGGTTTTGAGGGTTTCATAGGGTTTTCATGGGGTTTAGGGGTTTTTTTGGGTTTTAAGTTCTTTTTTGGGGTTTTGGGGTGTTTTTTTTGAGTTTTTTAGGGTTTTAACGGTTTTTATTGTTTTTTAACAATTTTAAGGGTTTTAATGGCTTTTAGAGTTTTTAGTTGTTTTTTGGGTTTTTATTGGTTTTTAAAGGGTTTTGGGTTTTTTTGGATTTCGGGTGTTTTTCAAGGTCTTTAGGGTTTTTTATATTTTCATGGATTTTTAGGGGTTTTTCAGGTTTTTTCAGTTTTTTAAACTCTTTTTGGTTTTTTAGGGATTTTTATTGCTTTTTTAGGGGTTTTAAGGGTTTTTAGATTTTGTAACGTTTTTGGGGGTTTAAGGGTTTTTAGTGCTTTTAGTGGTTTTAATGGTTTTTTTGGGGGTTTTTAGGGTTTTTAGGTTTTTAGTGTTTTTTAAGTTTTTATAGATTTTTAGGGGTATTTTAGGATTTTTATGATTTTTTAGGTTTTTAGTGATTTTGAGGGTTTTTAGAAAATTTTAGGGGTTTTTTGGTTTTTTGGGTTTTTAGGGCCTTTTTGGGTTTTTAGGGTTTTTAGAGATTTTTAATATTTTTAGGGGTTTTAAGGGATTTTGAGTTTTTAGTGGGTTTTAGGGTTTTTATAGGATTTTGTCGTTTTTTTTGGTTTTTAGGATTTTTTATGATTTTAAGGGATCTTTAGGGTAGTTAGTTATTTTTACATTTTAATGGATTTTTAGGGGTGTTTTAGGATTGTTTTTGTTTTTAGTGGTGTTCGGGGTTTTTAGGGTCTTTTTGGGTTTTATGGTTTCTATGTTTTTTAGGGATTTTATAGTTTTTAGGGTTTTAATGGTTTTTAGAGTTTTTAGTGGTTTTAGTATTTTTATGGGTTTTTATGGTTTTTAAGGTGTTTAGGGGTCTCTATGGTTTTCAGGGGGTTTTTGGGTTTTTATGCTTTCATGGATTTTTAGGGGTTCTTTAGGATTTTTATGGTTTTTATGGTTTTTAGGTGTTTTATAGGTTTTGAGGGTTTTAGGGTTTTTTAGGGGTTTTTGGGGTTTTTAAAGTCTTTTGGGGCTTTAGGGTTTTTTTGATTTTTTAAGGGTTTTAAGGGTTTTTTAAATAGTTTTTAGTTGTTTAAAGGGGTTTTAGAGTTTTTACAATTTTTAAGGGATTTTTTGGGATTTTTGGGATTTTAAGGTTTTTAGGGGTTTTTATGGTTTTTATGGTTTTTAGTGGGTTTTTAGGGATTTTAAGTTTTTTTTGTTTTCATTAATTTTTATGAGGTTTTTTAGGATTCTTATGGTTTTAGGGGTTTTAAGGGTTTTTAGGGGTTTTAGGGGTTTTCTGGGTTTTAAGTGTCTTTTTGGGTTTTAGGGTTTTTTTATTTTTTTTTAGCATTTTAAGGTTTTCTAGAGTGTTCTAACATTTTTAGGGGTTTTAAGGGTTTTTAGAGTTTTTAGTGATTTTTATGGGTTTTTAGGAATTATAAGGTATTTAGGGGATTTTATGGTTTTTGGGATTTTTGGGGCTTTTAGGGTTTTTTATGTTTTCATGGATTTTTTGGGGTTTATAATGATTTTTATGGGTTTTAGGGTTTTTATGGTTCTTCAATATTTTGAGGTGTTTTAGGGTTTTTAGGGGCCTTTATAGGTTTTAGGGGTTTTCAAGGTCTTTAGGGTCTTTTTAGGTTTTAGGGTTTTTTTAGTTTTTTAGGGTTTTTAGAGTTTTTAATGTTTTCAGTGGTTTTAAGGGTGTTTAGAGTTTTTAGTAGTTTTTATGGTTTTTAGGGATTTTTAAGTATTTTATGGGTTTTTACAGTTTTCAGTGTTATTCAGGGATTTGGGGGATTTCATGGGATTTTAGGGTTTTTTAGTGTTTTTGGGTTTTTAGGGAGCTTTAGTGTTTTTTAGGGTTTTTAGAGTTTTTAACATTTTTAGGGGCTTTCAGGGGTTTTGGTGGTTTTTGGTTTTTAAAGGTTTTATGGTTTTTAGGGGTTTTATGGACTTTAGTTATTTTTAAGGGTTTTTATGGTTTTTTACCTTTTCATGGAAATTTTAGGATTTTTAAATATTTTTATGGTTTTTAGGATTTTATAGGATTTTTAAATATTTTGGGGGTTTTTAGGATTTTTTAGGTTGTTTTTAGGTTTTTAGGGTTCTGGGGGTTTTTTGGGTTTTTTGGGGTTTTTTGGGTTTTAGCGTATTTTTTGAGTTTGTTAGAGTTTTTAAGGTTTTTTTGAGTTTTTTAATGTTTTTAGGGTTTTTAAGGGTTTTTAGAGTTTTAGTGGCTTTTAGGGTTTTTATAGGTTTATAGTGTTTTTAAGGATTTTTGGGGTTTTTTTGGTTTCTAAGGTTTTTTAGGGTTTTTTATGTTATCATGGATTTTTAGGGGTTTTTTAGGATTTTTGTAGTTTTTATGGATTTTTAGGGATTTTCATGGATTATTAGGGTTTTAGGGTTTTTCATGGTTTTAGGGTCTTTTGGGGTTTTATGAGTTTTTTTATGGGTTTTACAGTTTTTAGAGTTTTTAACATTTTTAAGGGTTTTAAGGTTTTTTATATATTTTAGTATTTTTTAGGGTTTTTATGGGTTTTATGGGTTTTTATGGGTTTTTAAGGTTTTTAGAGGTTTTTATGGTTTTCTAGGGTTTTTAGTGTTTTTAGAGTTTTCTACATTTTCATTGGGTTAAATGGGTTTTTAGGATTTTTATTCATTTTATGGATTTTAGTGTTTTATGGATTTTGAGGGGTTTTAGGGTTTCTTAGGGTTTTTTTGGATTTTATGGTTTTTGAGGGGTTTTATGGTCTTTTTTGGTTTTTATGGGTTTTTTGAGTTTTTATGGCTTTTAAGGTTTTTAGAGATTTTTAAAATTTTTAGTGGTTTTATATTTTTAGTGTTTTTCAGGGGGGGTTTAGGGATTTTAGGGTTTTTCAGGGATTTTTGGGTCTTTTGGGTTTTTAGGGTATTTTTTGAGTTTTTAATGTTCTTAAGGTTTTTTAGAGTTTTTTAATGTTTTTAGAGGTTTTAAGTGTTTTTAGAGTCTTAGTGGATTTTTAGGATTTTTATGGGGTTTCCATAGTTTTTATGGTTTTAGGGGTTTTATGGTTTTTAGGGGATTTTTAGGGTGTCTAGGGTTTTTTATGTTTTCATGTATTTTTAGGGTTTTTTAGGATTTATATGTTTTTAGGGGTTTTCAGGGTTTTTTGGGTTTTTTGGGGGGTTCCGGGTTTTTTTTTGAGTTTTCTTAGGTTATAAGGTTTTTTAGAGTTTTTCAACGTTCTTATGGGTTTTCAGGATTTTTAGAGTTTTTGGTGATTTTTTAGGTTTTTTATGGGTATTTAAAGTCTTTAGAGTTTTTTCGAGGGGTTTTTAGGGTTTTAGGGTTTTTTATGTTTTAATGGACTTTTAGGGTTTTTTAGGATTTTTATTCTTTTTAGGGTTTTGAGGGATTTTTAGGGTTTTTAGGATCTTTTTGTGTTTTTGTGTTTTTTTATTTTTTAGGGGTTTAAAGGTTTCTTAGAGTTTTTAGCATTTTGGGGGTTTAAGGGTTTTTTGAAATTTCTATGGTTTTTTAGGATTTTCTTTCTTTTTAAGTGTTTTAATGTTTTTAGGGGATTTTTAGGGTTTTCAGGGTTTTTTACATTTTCATGGATTTTTAGGGGTTTTGTAGGGTTTTTTTCAAGGTAAATAGAAGGGGGGTTTTAGGGTTTTTAGGGTATTTTCAGGTTTTTTGGGGTTTTCAAGGTTTTTTTGGGTTTTTAGGGTTTTTCATAATTTTTGTGGTCTTTTGGGATTTTAGTTTTTTTTGAGTTTTTCGGGATTTTAAGTTTTTTTAGAGTTTTTTAATCTTTTTAGGGGTTTTAAGTTTTTTCAGAGTTTTCAGTGGTTTATATGGTTTTTATTAGTTTTTAGGGAGTTTAATGGTTTTTAGGGGGGTGTATGGTTTTTCAAGGGTTTCTGAGGGGTTTTTAGAGTTTTTTATGTTTTCATGGATCTTTATGGGTTTTTAGGGTTTTTATGATTTTGGGAGTTTTTATATTTTTTAGGGATTTTAAGTGGTTTAGGGCTTTCATGGGTTTTTCAGGGGTTTTTACAATTTTCCACGTTTTTAGGGTATTTTTTCCTCTTTAGGGTTTTTTTGAGTTTTGGGTTTTTATTATTTTTTATAGTTTTTAGGGGTTTTAAGGGTCTTTATAATTTTCAGTGGTTTTTAAGGTGTGATTGGTTTTTATGGTTTTCAAGGTTTATTTCCAGGTTTTTAGGGTTTTTTATGTTTTCATGGATTTTTAGTAGTTTTTGGGGTTTTTAGGGTTTTTATAAAATTTCACAGTTTTTAGGGTCTTTATGGGTTTTAGTTAGGGTTTTGAGGTTTTTATTATTTTGAACGTTTTAGGGTTTGTAAGGGTTTTTAGACTTTTTAGTTATATTTTGGGGTTTTCATGGGGTTTTAGGGTGGTTAAGGTTTTTAGGGAAGAAGAGGTGCAGGACTAGGCTAGCCTAGCCCCCCAAAATTTGTTAAGAAAAAGAGGACACTACAGACCGGGGAGGGGTAGGGTCAATCGACCCATACCCAAAACACAATCCCAAAAAGAAAAATAAAGAATGAAAAGACACAAAAGGCTCACACCCCAAAAGTCCAAAATAAAATACACACAAAAGAGAAAAAGAGAAAGTCAGGCAATGTCACCACCAAAATCATCTAGGTCCACACCACGGTATCCAAAGCTTGAATCCCAATGCCCACATCAGTAAAGCAGAAGTCTGAGTCATCTCCTGTGTCCATTGAGTCCCAACCTGACTTGTAGTCCTCCAACATTCTAAGAGTAGAAAAAAGTTTCTCTCTGGCCTCTCATGTTCAGCATTTCGCGGAGTCTGCTCCTGTTTATTGACTTTGAGATTCAGCTTGACTTCCCCAGAGGTAGCCCGGGTCACCATCGGTCTTGGAATGGAAGAATAATCCTTCCACTTCCTTCGCTTTGGGGGAGGGGGGCAGAGATGGAACCATCTTCATAGACTGCCTTCTCACATATTACTCCATCGCTGGCCGCACTTGAGGCCACATTGTTTCTTGATTCCTGTTCTAGGAGTTGATCCACCCCTTTTTTGGAGATTTTTCTTTTCTTCCTTGCACCAGCCATAGTAGCATTTATCCTGTGGTCATCCTTAGAAAACCTCTCACCAAGTCTCTTGGCCTCATCCTTAAGGGGGAACCTTTCCCATTCAACCATCATCATGTCATGCAGCATCACGCAATGGTATTCAACTGATGGGACACTATAAACAACCATGGCCCTCTGCAGGTCCGAGGCCAGCTCGCCTTCATCCATGTTGGGTCCCGGTGGAGGGATCCCAACTAGATCCTCCACATGAGCACCAAACAAACCCTCCACACAGCTATCTCCTTCAGCAAGAGGATCTTGTCCAGCCCCCATGTCAGGTTTCTCCGCATCGTCACACCCAGTAAGCACTAGGGGGTTGTTTTCCAATTGGGGAAATGTACCCCAGGACTCCAGGTCTGATCCTCTACCATGATCATCTCCTTCGCAGCTGATGACAGTTGCCACTCATCCCCATCCCTCATACCCTGCTCAGCCACATCCCCTTACATGAGCTCACCCGCCAGCACATCAGTATCAACCGAAATAGCCGAGGCTAAGTCCTGAAACCTATTTTTCAAAGTCACAGCATTCGCGTCTGATAGTATGATACTACTAGCACCCCCACTACTCTTCTTGCAGTCCATAGCCTCCCCTTCCAGGGATAGTGTTAGTGGAGCCTCCAGATGCTCATTCCCATGCCAAGTTCCCTACACAGCGTCCTTCTCCTTTTCCAACTGTCTCCCTGAAAAATTACCATGTCCGCAAACCTCACCTGCACAAGACCGAGTTCCCCCTTCAACTATGAGCACTGCTTCAGTGACTGAATCTCCTTATTCACATACATTCCTAGCCAAACTTAAACTGAAACCACCAGAGTCCATCAATGCTACTTCAAGATCACTCCCAGGCATCAGGTCTGTCATGAGAGGAACTAGAATTGCAGCGACCAATGGTTGGGTGAGCTATTAAGGTTTTTAGGGGTTTTTAAGGTTTTCAAGGGTTTTTCGTCTTTTTACCTTTTCTTAGATTTTAATGGGTTTTTTAGGATTTTTATGGTTTTTAGGGTTTTTGGGGATTTTGATGTGAGATGCACGGGGTGGCCCAATCTTCACGGTGTAGGGCAGTAGATATAGGATGTGGTTTGGGGCTAATAGGCAGATGATTGGTATGGATGAAGGATGCAGGTAGTCAATTAACGGCATAAGGAGCACGACCTACTACTTAGATAGCACACTCAAGGGAGGGATGTGATAGCCAATCCACACAACAACGCACTTGTGTTAAGTCACAGAATTGGGGGATTTATGATCTTGGATCAGCAATCTAACTTGTAGATTGACAAGGAAATAATACACAAGAGCAAGGGAAAAAATACTAGGACAATCCTCACACAATGGATAGAAACAAAGCATAATCTTTCAATTAATTCTTCCATGAAAATACAATTCCATGGGATGGATATTTATATCCAATGGGGTGATACAATAGTCAAGGGAATAATACCCTAAAGTCATAAAGGCTAAACCTACCTTGTCTCCTTAAAAGTCAATAATATAAAGTCTAACAAAGACTTTTGGAAAATTAGCACACAACTTTCCAACTATAGCCCACCAGATTTGACTTTGAGTGCATATCCCACCGGATTTGACTTTGGTGTCCAAATATGCCATTTCTAGAATCCTCCATCTGGGCAAGGCATCCAAATTCGTGCAACCTTGTGGTCCAAGATATAAAAACATTAATTTTGGTCTTGAATAAGTGATATTATAGGACCATTTTATACATCCATGGAAGGCAAGATCCATTGGGCCTTTAACGAAGCAAGATGTATACCCATTGTAGCATTATGCCTATTTAATCTCCCTCACATCATCGGGCCTTGAAAATCCAACTCTTCCTCCTGCACAATCGACTTGGTGCCTTTAAAATGATTCTCATCATCCTCCCCCTCTTGAAAAGTAGTCGTCCTTGACTCTTCTTCCTCTACACCTAAAAAGAAGAAAGATCAGAAACATTGAAAGTGGAACTTACACCATACTCACCTGACAAATCAATCTTGTAAGAATTGTTGTTAATTTTCTTGAGCACTCTAAAAGGTCTGCATCCTCTTGGAATGAGTTTTGATTTCCACTTTTAAGGAAATATCTCCTTTCGCATATGAATCCATACCAAGTCCTCGGGCTCGAAAAACACTTGTTTCTGACCCTTGTTTTCACGATCAACATATTTTTGGGTAATCTGCTTGATATTTTTCATTGCTTTTTCATGGAGTTGTTTGATGAATTCTGCGCTCCCTTTCGCATCCATATTAGTTGCTTTTTTCAAAGGTAAAGGAACTAGATCAATAGGGGCAAGAGGGTTAAAACTGTAAAAAATTTTAAATGGATAATATTTAGTAGTGGATTGTTTGGCCCTGTTATATACGAATTCCACATGTGATAGACACTCCTCCCAATTATTGATATTCTTCTTGACAATTGTTCACAGAAGGGATGATAGTGTCTGATTCACCACCTCTGTTTTCCCATCGGTTTACGGATGATAGGTAGTGGAAAATAGTAACTTTGTACCTAGTTTTCTCCACAAGGTCTTCCAAAAGTAACTAAGAAATTTTGTGTCTCGATCCGACACAATTTTCCTTGGAATTCCATGGAGTTTGACTACTTCCTAAAAGAAAAGTGTTGCAATGTTAGTGGCATCATCTATTTTTTGACAAGGAATAAAATGTGCCATTTTTGAAAACCAATCCACCACAAAAAAATGGAATCTCTCCCCCTCTTGTTCCATGGTAACCCCACAATAAAGTCCATTGATATGTCCTCCCTAGGGGTGTTGGGGATTGGGAGAGGAAGATATATTCCATGTGGGTTCAGTTTTGATTTGGATTTATGGAAAACAATGCACTTTCCCACAAATTTCTTGATGAGGATCATGGCACACATGGGAATCACGGGGTTGGATGTGGACTTGATGAGTAGGGGGGAATGCACACATGTGTACAAGACCCAATGCGTGGAATCGGTGGCCCAATGACAAGGGAGCGGACCAAGAGAATGAAGGAGGCCTTAAATGGGTTAATCATGGAATTCCAAGAGGAGGCCCAACACCCTTGCTTGGGGAAATCTTTCGGGCCTATAATTACATTAATTAAGGTCCAAACATTCTTTTAAAAATCCAACCCAAGTGGTGCTACTAATTTTCAAGCCCACCCCACCATGGAATCTTCAAAGTCAAAAGGTGGTGGGATACTTGTCTTTACTTTTCCAAAAGGGTGTGCTACTTGTCTCCTAAAGTCATGGGCAAGTTCCAAAGTTTTAAAAGTCATCATTTAGGATTTTTGACTTATGGAAACTAGGCATTGTACTATTTTAAAGATCCACCCAATGAATGATTATAATTTCAAGTTTCTTTGGCTATAAATATCCACCCCCTTGTACTCTTTGGACATCATGAATGAAGGTAATGTTATTATGGTGAGTTTTGTTTGAAACCTTTGTGTTCTTACTTAATTCCTAACTGATCAAAGGATTGGTCATCCTTTGTGGTGTCTTGTGGCTAGAGTTATTAGAGACAAGTTCTCTTTGGGTTCTACCTTAACCATTTCCCCCTTCTCATTTTCACTATCCTCACACCATCATTCACTTGTTTTCTTACGGTGATCCGGGTGCTCAAGGTGCGAACATTATAAAAGTTTCCTAGGATACTTCCTAGCGGGTCTTTCATCGCGTATCATTTGGTATCAGAGCCCATTTGCAAGAAATCATGTTCATTCTTTCTTATCATTTATTCCATTTTCATTTCTCTTCGAATCGGGCCAACATCAATTCTGGTCCATTTTCTTCTTCAACTATGGATGTTATAACTTCATCTTTTTAGACGTATAGTATATCATTCTTAAAGTTGAGAAGCTCATATTTCCTCTCCATTTTGAATCATCAAAATCAAATCTATACATAGCGAGATACAACGGGTTCAAATTTTGAGACAAATTCATCAATTTTAAAACCACACAAATCTCACATTGATTCCATTTGATATTAAAAATTATTGCTTCTCTTGCATTTAAATATTGAAAAATTCATCTTGTTACTGCTGCATTTACTAAAAAAAACAGCCCAAAAAATCAAAAAAAATAAAGGCTAAAAAAATGCAACATTTTGAATTCTACGTCCCATTTTCATTCTTCTTCATCCATTTTATTCCCCTTCCCACATTTTTTCCATCTTGAGTCCATTTTTAATTTTATCTTTTAATTCTAGTTTGGGATTTCCATATTTCAACGATCCTTTCGATTTGTTGAAATTGGGTAAGAACGCTATAGGAAGCAAGTTGATTGGTAAAAGGAAAGAGTGTAACATTTTGATAAGAGCCAAAAATTGAGTATAAACACGTGAGGGAGTGTGTGAGGTCCATTTTCCTTTCTTTTCAATTTTCTTCACAGGATTCCTAAATGACGGAGTCGAGTAATACTAATGAAGAGGAAATTAAGTTGTTTATGAGGGCTTTACAAGAACAATTCCAAAGGTTGAATGCAAGGATCGATGAACTTCAATCCCCTTCCAATTATAGAGCACCGCCAAGGAGGCGGGTTGTTGAAGAGGAGAAGTTGTCTGATTTTTATGAGTCACCAATTCAGAGAAATCAACCACTATGGAGGCAAGCCAATGATCTTGGAGGACTAAAGTTCAGGATCCCTTCATTCCAAGGTAATAATGATCCTGAAACTTACTTGGAGTGGTAGAGGAAGGTCGAACATGTTTTTGGTTGTCACACTTATTCGGAGGTAAACAAAGTGAAGTTGGAGGCTGTGGAATTCACCAACTATGCTTGTATTTGGTGGGACCAACTACAAGTTAGTCGATGACGAAGTGGAGAAAGACCCATCCACACTTGGGAGGAGTTGAAAGTTGTAATACGTAATAGGTTCATTTCTAGCCACTATTATCGTGATTTGTTCCTCAAGTTACAGGGTTTGAAACAAGGGGCCATGAGTGTTGAGAATTATCACAAAGAGATGGATATCATCATGATACGGGTGAATATTGATGAGGAGAGAGATGCCACCATGGAAAGGTTTGTGAACGGCCTCAACTATGACATTCACGACATAGTGGACATGCACCACTACTTGGACATGGAGGATCTACTTCACATGGATACCAAAGCAGAGAGGAAATTAAATTCAAGAAGGATGCTCCCTACATATTATGGTAAGGATTCTAGACCTTCTTTTAAGTTTAAAGATTCTAAACCACAAGAGCATGTAAGGGAACAAAAAACTGATTCAAAGGAGTTGCCCAAACCAAAACCATTCTTCCTGGAATCCAAAGGTAAAATGGAGGGTAAGGTTGTTTCCAAATAATGAGATATCAAATGTTTTAAATTTCAAGGATTTGGACATATTTCCTCACAATTCACAAACAAGAGGACAATGATTAGTTTGGATGATGGATATGTTCTTAGTGCTAGCTCAAGTGAAGATGAAATTCCATCACTTGAGGATGATTTGAATGTGGAAGTAGAAATCCCCATACATAGAGAAATGCTTTTGGCAAGGCATGCTTTGAGTTCTCAACCCGAAGGAGAAACTGATCAAGATAAAAGGGATAAAATTTTTCATACTAGATGCCTCGTCAAAGATAAGATATGTAGTATTATTATTGATGGGGTAGTTGTAAAAATGTAGCAAGTGGTTTGATGGTTGATAAATTGGGATTGGATATGACTAGACATCCTAGGCCTTATAGATTGCAATGGTTAAATAATAGTGGAGAATGGTTAAATAATTGTGGAGATGTCAAAGTGACTAAGCAAGCATAAGTTCCATTTTCTATTGGGAAGTATGAATACAAGGTGATGTGTGATGTTGTTCCAATGCATGCTAGTCATATCTTTTTGGGAAGACCTTGTCAATTTGATAGGAGGGTCACACATGATGGATACACCAATCGATATTCTTTTGAGCATAATGGGAGGACGATTATTCTTACACCATTGAGGAATTTTCAAGATTATGAATAGCAAGTTAGGATTGAGAGATATTGTGAGGAGAGAGAAAACGAAAAGAGAGAAAAAATAGAGAGAATGATAAGAGTGGAAAAATAAAGAGTGAAAAAGGAGTGTTGAGTGAAAGAAAAAAAATGAGGGAAATAAAAGAGTTGAAAACAAGAGTGAAAATAAAAGTGAAAAAAAGAGTGTTGAGGGAAAAGTGAGCTTATTTTTAGGAAAAAGAGAGATATAGAGATCTTTAGAGGGGGAGGAAACTCTCATGCTTCTTTCAAGGGAGAATTTTTTACACTAACTCTCATAAACCTTCAATGCCTTCTAGTGTTATGTCCATTTTGCAGGAATATGGTGATGTGTTTCCGGAAGAAATTCCCGATGTCTTACATCCCTTGTGGGGTATCGAGCACACATCGACTTCCTCCCCAGAGTAACAATTCCCAGTCTACTAGCTTAATGGGATAACCTGGAGGAGACTCAATAAATCCAACAAAAAGTGGAAGAATTTTTAAGGAAGGGATTTGTTCGAGAGAGATAGGGTCCTTGTGCAGTACCGGTAATCCTTGTCCCAAAAAAGATGGTAAGTGGATAATGTGTGTTGATTATCAATATATCAACAAAATTATGCTAAATTATCATTATCCCATACCTCATTTGGATGATATGATTGATGAACTCCATGGTGAATTCTTGTTTACAAAAATTGACCTAAGGAGTGGATACCATCAAATTAGAATGAAAGTGGGAGATGAACAGAAAACTGCATTAAAAACTATGTTTGGACTATATGAATGGCTAGTTATGCCTTTTGGACTAACTAACGCCCCTAGTACATTCATGAACTTAATGAATCATGTTTTCCTTACATTCATTAGGAAATTTGTGGTTGTGTATTTTGATGATATCCTTTTTTATTCTAAGATCCTTGATGAACATCATGAACATTTGAAACATGTTTTTGAGACTCTTAAAAAAAATAAGTTGTTTGAAAACTTGTAAAAATTTACATTTTGTTTAAATTAGGTTGTTTTCCTTGGTTTTGTGGTAGGAGTTGATGGCATGAGGGTTGATTAAGATAAGTTGAAGGCGATTTGGGAGTGGCCAACACCAAATAATGTCAATGAGGTGAGGAGCTTCCATGGACTTGCGAGTTTTTACTGAAGGTTCGTGAGGGACTTTTCAACCATTGCAGCACCATTGAAGAGTTGGTTAAGAAAGGGGTGAGCTTAAAGTGGGGAAAATCTCAATAAGATGCCTTCTCTATACTCAAAGGTAAGTTGACCAATTCACCTCTCTTAATTCTACCTGACTTTTCTAAAGTTTTTGAGGTTGAGTGTGATGCCAATGGAATAAGAATTGGGGCTGTTTTAATGCAAGAATCTAAGAATATCTCATACTTTAGTGAGAAGATTAATGGGTCTGCATTGAACTACTCTACCTATGACAAGGGATTGTATGCTCTCAAAATAACTTTAGAAAATTGGAAACATTACTTGTGTCCAAGAAAATTTGTGATTCATTCAGATCATGAAAGCCTAAAATTTCTTAAGTCATAAGGAAAGTTGAATAGGAAGCATGCAAGATGGCTTGAATTCATTTAAACATTTCTTTACATCATTAAGCATAACAAGGAAAAGAAAATGTTTTCGATGATGCTTTGTCTAGGAGATACTCTCTTATCACTTCTATGCATGCTAAAATACTCGGTTTCAAAATGTTGAAAAGCATGTAAGAGAATGATGTGGATTTTTCTTAAATTTGGATATTGTGTCAAAAACATGGTAAAAGTGATTTTTAAAAACATGATGGATTTATTTTTCAGAAAAATAAATTGTGTGTTCCATCTTGTTCCATGCATGAATTTATTGTTAGAGAAACTCATGGTGGTGGATTAATGGGGCATTTTGGGGTCGAGAAAACCTTTTCCTTATTGAGTGAACATTTTTATTGGCCTCACATGCATAGGGTTGTGGTTAGTGTTTGTGGAAATTGTAATGTGTGTAAACATGAAAAGTCTAAAGTTCTTCCACATGGCTTATACACCCCTTTTCCCATTTATTATCATCCTTGGGTTGATATTTCAATGAATTTTATGCTCAGCTTTCCAAGATCACAATCAGGTAAGGATAGCATCTTTTTGGTGGTAGATAGGTTTAGTAAAATGGAACATTTTATTGCTTGTTCTAAAACCAATGATGCAAATCATATCTCTAATTTTTTTTCCGGAAAATTGTTAGGTTTCATGGCTTACCCAAGAGAATTGTGAGTGATATGGATGTGAAATTCCTTAGTCACTTTTGGAAAACATTGTGGAACAAAATTATAACCAAACTTTTGTTCTCCACCACTGCACACCCACAAACAGATGGTCAAACGGAGGTGGTCAATAGGACACCTTCCACATTGTTGCATTCCATCCTTAGAAAAAATATGAAACATTGGGAAAGATGTCTGCCTTACATTGAGTTTTCTTATAATCGAGTGGTTCACTCCACTACTAATGCTTCACTGTTTGAAGTTGTGTATGGTTTTAACCCATTAACTCCACTCAATATTTTACCTTTTCCTATTAATAAATTTTATAATCTTAAAGGTGAAAGGAAGTAAAATTTTGTGCAGGAGTTCCATGCATAGGTAAAGGCCAACATTGAGCAGAATAATGAACATGTAGCGAAGCACGCCAACAAAGGTCAGCGAAAAATGGTGTTTCAACCTAGAGATTGGGTGTGGGTACACTTGAGGAAGGAGAGGTTCCCAAAGAAATGAAAATCAAAACTTCATCCATGAGTAGGTGGTCCCTTTCAATTCTTAGAGAAGATCAATGATAATGCCTACAAGATTGAGTTACCCGACAGGTATGGGAATGTTAGTGCCACCTTTAATGTTTCTGATCTTTCGCCCTTTGAATTTTCAGATTCGAGGATGAATCCTTTTGAGGAGGGAGTAGATGATGGGGATCAGGGCACACATGGTCATCATGGGGTTGGAGGTGGACTTGATGAGTAGGGCAGAATGCACACAAGTGGACAAGACCCATTGTGTGGAATCGGAGGCCCAATGACAAGGGAGAAGACCAAGAGAATGAATAAGGCCTTAAATGGGTTAATCATGGAATTACAAGAGGAGGCCCAACACCCTTGCTTAGGGGATGCATCCAGGCCTATAATTACATTAATTAAGGACCAATCATTCTTTTAAAAATCCAACCCAAGTGGTGCTAAAAATTTTCAAGCCCACCCCACCATGGAATCTTTAAAGTCAAAAGGTGGTGGGCTACTTGTCTTTACTTTTCCAAAAAGGTGTGATACTTGTCTCCTAAAGTCATGGGAAAGTGACAAAGTTGAAAAAGTCATCATTTAGCCTTTTTTACTTGTAGAAACTAGGCATTAGACTATTTTAAAGAGCCACCCAATGTGTGATTCTAATTTCAAGTTTCTTTGTCTATAAATAACCACCCCTTGTACTCTTTGTACATCATGAATGAAGGTAATGTTATTATGGTGAGTTTTACTTGAAACCTTTGTGTTCTTGATTAATTCTTGACTTATCAAAGGATTGGTCATCCTTTGTGGCATCTTGTGGATAGAGTTCTTAGAGACAAGTTCTCTTTGGGTTCTACCTTGACCATTTCCCCCTTCCTTCTCATTTTCAATATTTGCACACCATTATTCACTTGTTTTCTTGTGGTGATCTGGGTGATCAAGGTGCGAACATTATACAAGGTTCCTAGGATACTTCCTAGAGGGTCTTGCATCATGTATAATTTCTCAACATCTCTAGATATCCTAGTAAAATAAAAATTCTCACTAAGAACACTTAGAGTTTTTTCAAAACCTAAATTCCCCCATTAACCCACCCAAATGTGACTCCTTTAGTAAAATTAAATGGGTAGAGCAGTTGGGAATGCAAAGCTTATCAATCCAAAATAAGAATCCATCATGTAAATAGAAATTTTCCTAACTAAATCAAGGTTTAAAATGTTTATAAGGTTCTCTAAAATCACTATCAGTGGAATATAAAACCTTAATGCATTCAAAATAAATGAGTTTTGAATCCAACAAGGATATAAGAGAATATCTACATGAAAGTGCATCGGCCACCGTATTTTCTTTACCCTTTTTATTCTTGATGAAATATGGAAATTACTCAATGAATTATAGCCATCTAGTATGTCTTTTATTTAGTTTATGTTGGCTCCTAAGGTATTTAAGAGCCTCGTGATCAGAATGGATCACAAATTATTTAGGCCAATGATAGTGATGTCGTGTCTCTAGTACTCTAAACAATGAATACAACTCTTTATCATATGTAGCATAGCTTAGAGTTAGTCCATTTAACTTCTCACTAAAGAAAGCAATAGTATTACCTTCTTAAATGAGTACTCATCCTATTCTAATTCCTCTTGCATCACTTTCAATTTCAAAGGTCTTACCAAATTCTGGTAGTGCAAGTAGAGGGGCATGGGTGAGTCTCTCCTTAAGTTCATAGAAGACCTTCTCTTGAGTTATCCCCCATTTTAAAGGAACATTATTCTTTTTCAACTCATTAAATAGTGCTGCTAGTGTGCTTAAGTCCTTCAAAAATCTCCTGTAAAAACTAGCAAGCCCATGAAAACTTCTTACCTGTCCAACGGAGGTTGGAGTTGGCCATTCTTGTATTGTTTTGATCTTCTCGGTGACCACTTCAACTCCATTGCTGCTCACAAAAAATACAAGGAAATCAATCTTACCGAGACAAAAATCACACTTATTTATGTTTCCAAATAGGTTTTCCTTCCTTAACACCTCTAAGACTTTTCTTAAGTGATCTATATGTTCAAACAAGGTCCTACTATAAACCAAAATGTCATCAAAGTAAACTACCACAAATTTTCCAATATATGAACGTAAGACATGATTCATTAACCTCATAAATGTTCTAGGTGCATTGGTGATACCAAATGGCATGACTAACCATTCATAAAGTCCACGTTTTGTCTTAAATGCAGTTTTCCACTCATCTCCTTCTTTCATCCTAATTTGATGGTAGCCACTTCTTAAATCAATTTTTGGGAAAATAATTGAACCATTTAATTCGTCTAGCATATCATATAACCTAGGGATAGGATGAAGATACCTGACTGTGATGTTGTTGATGGATCTATAGTCAATGCACATTCTCCATGTTCGATCCTTATTTGGTAATAGAATCACCGGTATGACACAAGGACTAAGGCTCTCTCTAACATATCCCATATCCAACATCTCTTGAACTTGCCTATGGATTTATTTTGTCTCTTCTGGGTTGGTGCGATATGTTGGGCGGTTCAGTAGTGATGCTCTAGGTATGAGGTCAATTTGATGCTTGATACCTCTAATGAGTGGCAAACCTAGTGGCACCTCTTCATGAAAGACATCATCATACTCCAACAATAAGGACTCAACAGCATTTGGAAAATGGGGTAAGTCATTAGTATTTAGCAACACCTCTTTGTACATGAGTACTATGAGGGTTTGCTGTGAAAACAAAGCTTCCTTAACCTCACTTTTTTTCCAACATCACACTTTTGGCTTCTCTTAAATTCTTTTTTCCCACTTGATTTTTCTTTTCTCTCCATTTATTAACTTCTCTCATTTTCTCTCTTTCCCTCATTCTCCCCTTTTTATTTTTCACTCTTTTTTTCCTCATCATTCATTTGGTTCTTTTCTCTCAAAATTTTATCTTCCAGAATTTGTTTGGGGGGCATGGGGTTGAGGGTTATAGGTTCCCCTCGGAGTACAAAAGAGTGAAGATTCAAGAAACCGTCATGGGTAACACACCGATCATACTTCCACGGTTGTCCAAAAAACAAATGGAAAGCCTTCATAGGAATAACATCACACAAGACCTCATCTTTGTACATTCCAATGGTGAAAAGTACCTTCACTTGCTTGGTGACCATTAGCTCCCTGCAATCATTCAACCACTGGAGATGATATGGATGTTGATGCTTCAAAGTAGGAAGTCCCAACTTCCCTGCTAACTTGGTGCTCTCAACATTACTATAGCTTCCTCCATCAATAATAACACTACATACCTTCCCATGGATCTTGCACCGTGCATGGAAAAGGTTCTCCCGCTGCTCCTTCTCTCCCACGATTATTTGTGCGCTTAGAACTCTCCTAGTGACAAGAATATCACCATCTTATGCAAACTCTCCACTATCAATTTCTGGAGATTCTTCCTCCCCCTCTTCCGAACTCTCTCCATCGGTCTCCCATTATCCATACTTATTGATGGTCATGGTGCACTAGTTCGGGAACTCACTAGAAATGTGACCCCTTCCTTGACATTTGAAACATCTAATATCCTGATTCCTTGTTTGGTTAGCCTCAAAAGTAGGTTTCTTAGGTGGAAGAATTACCTTGTCACTTTTGCAATCAACCACCTCTTTTTCCTTTGATAGTTCTCCAATATCCATCCTCAGATTTCTCTATGGCATGAAAGGGGTAGCAGGTTTCCTCATGTTTCTCCTCCTTTTGATTTGTTTCTTGATCTTGGTGGATTGATGGATCATATCTTGTATTTACACATGGTGATACATCTCCACTTGATCGGAAATCTCCCGATTGAGCCCATGTAAAAACCGTGCCATGGTTGCCTCCAGATCCTCCTCAAATTTTTCCCGAATCATGGAAATTTGCATCTCCTTGTAGTAGTCTTCTACACTCTTACTCTTTTAGGTGAGGCATTGAAGTTTGTTGTGGAGATCTCTATGGTAATGTGTGGGAACAAACTGCTTCCACATGGCAAACTTCATGTCTTCCCAAGTGTTGATGGGATGTCCACCATATCTAGACCTCTCCTTTTGAACTTGATCCCACCAAATTAAAGCATAACCAGAAAATTCAAGAGAAGCAAGTTTGACCTTTTTCTCCTCAGAATATGCATGGAATGAAAAGACCTGCTCGATCTACATCTGCCACTCCAAGTATGCTTCAAGATTGCTTTTCCCTTGAAAAGAAGGGACCTTCACCTTGATCCCGCCAAGTAGGTCATCATCATGTTGTCTCGTTTGTCCTCCTGTATGTTATTGGTACAACCTCCTCCTTTGTGGGAAATCCTTAAATTCACCGTCAAGGTTTTCCATCTCCTCCTCTATGATGTGGGGGTGACGGGTTGCCGGAGCTCACTACGGGTTATCATGGATCATCCTTGGGCTTGGTTGATTCTCCAGGTTATCAATCCTCTCATGCATCACCTCCAAATTTCGATCAAGAATCTTCTCATAATGGCTCACCAAATCTTGCATTTGGAGTGGTGAAGATTCAGGTGCGGGAGACCTACTTCGACTTCCTTCATCACTAGCATGAACAATCTTCTTCCCATGATCTTCAACCATAATATATTACACAAACAACAACACACACTGGGGGGAACACACAATGATACACACTCACTCACTCATGCAAGATGAACACACACACACACAAGATGTACACACACACACACACAAGGATACACACTCACACATGCAAGATATAAACACTCACACACACAATATGTACACACACACACACACACAACAAGATGTACACACTCACACACACAAGATATGTTTTATATTTCTCTCCACTCTCAACACTCAATTCAAATTCCACTCTCTTATCAAATATAATACCATGTTTTGGGTATTCACTTGTCACCAATCCTTCCCCAATCAAGATTGTGTCGAGGGATGGTTTATCACAACCCTCTTGAGTGGTAAAGGGTAAAGGGTGAAAAGAGGGTATAAAATGGGTGGAAAAGGGGGTAGAAAGGTGGTATTTGGGTTTTTCCTGATTGTGTAAGATAAGAAAAATTAATAACAATAAGAGCCAAATATAATATTAGGATGAAAAAAAATGATGGAGAAAGTGATGTATAGAAATAGAAAGTGCTAATAATGTAAAGCACGATGATGAATTAATCGTATCATCTTTTTTTCTTTTTTTTAAAATCTCCCCAAAAAGTATTGCGCTTGGAGTTTTAAAGCACAAGATGATGAACAAAGAGTAAGACATTTTTTTTGAAATATCTCAAAGGAAAGGATGTGCTTAATTTTGAGAAGAAAAAATTCATGAGTGAGAGAATTTGATTTTTTTTCTGAATAAAAATCACATATAGTGAATTAAATGCGAAAAGAAGATGGATGAACAATTGACTCAATGTAAAAATATTTCAATATTGTGCAACAAAGTCTAATTCTGGAGGTTTTAAAAGAAAACGTTTTTTTGAATGGGTGGATAATAAAGAAATATGAGAAGTGTAATAGATATATGGGATAAAAGAGGGTGATAGATGTCTATCGTATCAATCAGAGCTCTGATACCAACTGACGTGAGACCTACGGGGTGGCCCGATCTTCATGGCGTAGGGCGGCAGATGTAGGATGTTGTTTGGGGCTAATTGATAGATGATGGGTAGGGATAGTAGATGTAAGTAGTAAATCAACGCTATAAGGAACATGACCTACTACTTAGACACCACACTAAAGGGAGGGATGTGATAGTAAATCCACACAACAACGCACTTGGGTTGAGGCACATAATTGGGGGCTTTGTGATCTTGGATCACCAATCTAACTTGTAGATTGAAAAGGAAAGAATGCACAAGAGCAAGGGGAAAAATACCAAGACAATCCTCACACAATGGAGAGAAACAAATCATAATCTCTTAATTAATTCTTTTATGAAAATACAATTCCATGGGGTGGCTATTTATAGCCAAGGGGTGATACAATAGTCAAGGGTCTAATACTCTAAAGTCATAAAGGCTAAACCTACCTTGTACACTTAAAAGTCAAGAATATAATCTCTAATAAAGACTTTTGGAAAATTAGCACACAACTTTCCAACTATAGCCCACCAGATTTGACTTTGAGTTCATAGCCCACCGGATTTGGCTTTGGTGTCCAAAGATGTCATTTCTAGAATCCTCCATGTGGGCAAGGCATCCAAATTCGTGAAACCATGTGGGCCAAGCTTTAGACATCAATTTTGGGCTTGAATAAGTGATATTATAGGCACAATTTCTCCATCCATGCAAGGCATGATCCATTGGGCCTTTAATGAAGCAAGATGCATGCCCATTGTAGCATTAAGCCTCTTTAATCTCCCTTGCATCATTAGGCCTTGAAAATCCAACTCTTCCTCCTACACAATCGACTTGGTGCCTTTAACATGGTTCTCATCAGATTTTGATAGTTTTTTGGAAAATATAGGGGTTCTTCGGGTTTTTTTGGGGTTTTTAGGGTCTTTTGGGTTTTAGGGTTTTTTTGAGTTTTTTATTGATTTAATGTTTTTTTAGTTTTTAATGTTTTTGGGGTTTAAAGGGTTTTAGAGTTTTTGATGATTTTTTAATTTTTTTATGGGATTTTAGGGATTTTTAATTTTTTTGGGTTTTTTATTGTATTTAGGGGCTTTTTAAGGTCTTTAGGGTTTTTTACATTTTCATTAATTTTTAGGGGTATATTAGAATTTTTATCGTTTTTTGGGTTTTTTTCCAGGTTTTTAGGGTTTTTAAGGGTTTTTTGGGTTTTTTTTCTGGGCATTTAGAGTTTTTATGGTATTTTAGGTTTTTTAGGGTCTATTTGATTATTTTGATTTTTTTTGATTTTTTTCGGGTTTTTAAGACTTTTGAGTTTTTTAACATTTTTTTGGGGTTTTAAGGGTTTTTAGATTTTTTAGTGTTTTTTATGGTTTTTAGGGTTTTTAAGGATTTTATGGTTTTTATGGATTTCAGAGGTTTTCAATGATTTTCAGGGCTGAGGGTCTTTTTGGAGTTTTATAGTTTTTTTGAGTTTTTTAGAGTTTAATTTTTTTTTGATTTTTCTAACATTTTTAGGATTTTTAATGGTTTTTAGAGTTTTTAATAGTTTTTAGGGTTTTTATGGGTTTTTTAAATTTTTTCTGGTTTTTAGGGGTTTTATGCTCTTCAAGGGTTTTCAGGGTTTTTACAGTTTAATAAATTTTCATGGATTTTAGGGTAATTTAGGATTTTTATTGTTTTTAGTGTTTTTAATGGTTTTTAGGGTGGTTGACGGTTTTTAGGGTTTTATGGGTTTTAAGGGTTTTAAAGGTTTTTCAGGGGCTTTACGGTCTTTTGGGTTTTATATTTTTTTTTAGTTTCTATGGTTTTTAAAGTATTTTAGAGTTTTTGAACATTTTTGGGGGTTTTAAGGGGTTTTAGAGTTTTTAGTGTTTTTAGGGTTTTTATGGGTTTTTAGGGTTTTTTAAGGTTTTTATGAGTTTTTTATGGTTTTCAGAGGTTTTTCATCATTTTTAGGGTTTTTTATGTTTTAAGGCATTTTTAGGGATTTCTAGGGGTTTTTAGTATTTTTTTTGGTTTTAGTGGGTTTTAGGGTTTTTATTAATTTCTAGTTTTTTTAAGGTTAATAGGGTTTTTATGGTTTTCAAGGGTTTTTCACATTTTTAGGGTTTTTTACCTTTTCATGCATTTTCAAGGGGTTTTAAGAGTTTTATGGGTTTTTGGATTTTTTAGGGTTTCTAGGGATTTTTAGGGGTTTTAGGGACTTTCTAAGGTTTTTAGTGTTTTTCAGCATTTTTGTGGTCTTTTTGGGGTTTTAGAGATTTTTTTTTATTATTGAGGGTTTTTTAGGTTTTTTAGAGTTTTTTAACATTTTAAGGGGTTTTAGACATTTTAGTGGTTTTAAGGTTTTTATGGGTTTTTAGGGTTTTTAATGTTTTTAGGTGCTCTATGGTTTTCAGGGTTTTTAGAGTTTTTTACACTTTCATGAATTTTTTGGAGTTTTTTAGGATTTTATGGTTTTTAAAAAATTTGAGGGTTTTTTGGGGTTTTCCAAGGTTTTCAGTGTTTTTCGGGTCATTTCCAGTTTTTAGAGTATTTTTTGAGTTTTTTGGGTTTTTATGGTTTTTAGATTTTTTTAACGTTTTAAGGAGTTTTAAGGGTTGTTAGAGTTTTTAACAATCTTTTAGTTTTTTATGGGGTTTTAGGGGTTTTTTTCATTTATTTTTAGAGGTATTTTAGAATTTTTTGTGTTTTAGGGTTTTTTTCGGGTTTTTAGGGATTTTGATGGTTTTAGGGTTTTTAGAGGCGTTTTGAGTTTTTAGGGTCTTTTTGGGTTTTTGGATTTTTTTTGTTTTTTAGGGTTTTTAAGGCTTTTAGAGTTTTTTAACTTTTTGGGGGGTTTTAAGGATTTTTATAGTTTTTTGTGGATTTTTTGGGATTTTATGGGTTTTAGGGTTTTTTATGGGTTTTTGGGTTTTTGTTGTTTTCAAGGGTTTTCGGGGTTTGTTTTTGGTTTTTTATGTTTTCATGGGTTTTTAGAGGTTTTTTAGGTTTTTATGGCATTTAGGGTTTTTAAGGATTTTGAGGGGTTTTTAGGGTTTTTAGGGGCTTTTAATGGTTTTGGGGGGTTTTCATGGTTTTTAGTGTCTTTTTGGGTTTCTAGGGATTTTTTTGAGTTTTTTTTTTAATTTTAAGGTTTTTTAGTGTTTTTAACATTTTTAGGGTTTTTAATGGATTTTATGTTTTTAGTCTTTTTTATGGGTTTTTAATATTTTTTATGGTTTTTAGGGGTTTCATGGTGCTCAGGGGTTTTTACGGTTTTTAGTGAATTTAGGGTTTTAGGGTCTTTTATGGTTTTATGGTTTTTTTGAATTTTTTGGGTTTAAAGTTTTTTTAGAGTTTTAGTGGTTTTTTATGGGTTTTAGGGGATTTTAGGATTTTTTAAGGTTTTTAGGTGTTTTATGGTTTTCAGGGTTTTGACAGTTGTTTAAGTTTCCCTGAATTTTTAGGGTTTTTAGTTTTTTTTTGGTTTTTCTAATATTTTAGGGTTTTTAGGGATGTTTAGGGTTTTTCCTGGGTCTTTAGGGTTTTATGGTTTTTCTAGGGTTTTAGGGTCTTTTGGGTTTTAGTTTTCTTTAGTTTTTAGGGTTTATGGTATTTTAGAGTTTTCTAAATATTTTAGGGGATTTAAGGATTTTCAAGTTTTGGATGCTTTTAGGGTTTTTAAGGTTACTAGGAGTTTTTATATTTTTAGGGGTTTTTGGGGTTTTCAAGGTTTTCAGGGTTTTTAGGGTTTTTAGGGGTTTTTTACGGTTTTATGGATTTTTTGGGTTTTTTAGGATATTTTTGGGTTTTGGTGGTTTTATAGGGTTTTATAGGGTTTTTAGGGTTTTTAAGGTTTTAAAGGGTTTTTATGGTTTTTTGGGGGTTTTCGGGGTTTTTAGAGTTTTTTACCTTTTTAAGGATTTTCAGGGTTTTTTTAGGATTTTTATGGGTTTTAGGATTTTTTTAGGGTTTTTAGGATTTTGAGCGGTTTTAGGGGTATTTAGGGGTTTTTAGGATTTTTATGAATTTTCAGGGTTTTTATGGTCTTTTTGGGTTTTTAGAGTTTTTTTTTGAGTTTTTAGGTTTTTATAGTTTTCAACGTTTTTAGGGATTTTTAGAGTTTTTAGTGGTTTTCAATGTTTTTATGGGTTTTTAGGGTTTTTACGGTTTTTAGGGGTTTATGGTTTTACAGGGGTTTTCATTGTTTTTAGGGGTTTTTTACATTTTCATTGATTTTTTAGGGGTTTTTTATGATTTTTAGGTTTTTTAAAAATTTTGAGGGTTTTCTGGTTTTTTCCAAGATTTTTAGGGTTTTCCAAGTTTTTTGCATCTTCTTGGATTTTAGGGTTTTTTAGTTAATTGGGGGTTTTATGGTTATTATAGAATTTTAACATATTTAGGGGTTTAAAGGGTTTTTAGAGTTTCTTGCGGTTTTTAGGATTTTTATGGGTTACTTGGTTTTTTATGGTTTTTAGGGGTTTTTAATGTCTTTAGAGGGTTTTAGAGTTTTTTAGGGTTTTTTGAGTTTTCATTGATTTTTAGGGGTTTTATAGTGTTTTTTTGTTTTTTATGGATTTTTAGTTTTTTTGTGTTTTTTGGGATTTTAGAGTTTTCAGGGGTTTTTAGGGGTTTAAAGGGGTTTTAGGGTCTTTTGGGTTTCATGGTTTTTAATGATTTTTTTGGGGGTTTTAAGGTTTCTTAGAGTTTTTTTAATGTTTTTAGGGGCTTTAAGGGTTTTTAGAGTTTTTTGTGAGTTTTTATGGTTTTTAGGGTTTTAAATGTCTTGGGATTTTGATGGTTTTTTTGGTTTTTTTAGTTTTTGGGGGTTTAAAAGGTTTTTTAGGATTTTGATGGTTTTTAGGATTTTACAGGGGGGTTCTGGGATTTTTAAGGTATTTAGGATCTTTTTGGGTTTCTAGGGTTTTGGAGTATTTTAGGTTTTTAAAAATTTTACATTTTTTTTAATATTTTATGTGTTTTAAGGGGTTTTTGAGTCTTTAGGGGTTTAGGTTTTTTTGGGTTTTTTTTTGGGGTTTTAGGTGTTTTTATGGTTTTTAGGGGTGTTTATGGTTTTTAGGGGTTTTTTAGGGTTTTTAGGGTTTTTTACTTTTTCATGGTTTTTAGGGTATTTTATGGTTTTTATAGATTGGGGGTTTTTAGGTTTTTCCGGGGTTTTAGGGTCTTTTGGTGTTTTGGGTTATTTTTGGGTTTTTTCTAGTTTTTATGTTTTTGAGAGTTTTTTAAAAAAATACCTCGTTTTAAGGGTTTTTAGAGTTTTTAGTGAGTTTTAGGGTTTAGATGACTTTTTAGGGTTTTTTAAGGTTCAGTGGTTTTTATGGTTTTCAGGTGTTTTTCATGTTTCTAGGTTTTTTATGTTTTCATGGATTTTAGGGGTTTTTATGATTTTTTGGGTTTTTAGTTTTTTAGGGATTTTGGGGGGTTTTAGGGGTTTTCTGGGATTTTTTTGAGGTTTTCAAGGATTTAAGGGTCTTTTTGGTTTTTGTAGTTTTTATGGTTTCAAGGTTTTTTAGTGTTTTTTAACGTTTATAGGAGTTTTATGGGTTTTCAGAGTTTTAGTGGGGTGTTAGGGTTTTTATGGGTTTTTAGTGTTTTTAATGTTTTTACGGGTTTTATGGTTTTCAAGAAGGTTTTAAGGTTTTTATAGTTTTTAATGTTTTCATGAATTTTTACGCTTTTTTTTGGATTTTATGGTTTTGAGGGGGTTTTAGGGATTTTGAGGGTTTTTAGGTTTTTTCAGGGGTTTTTAGGATTTTTTTGGGTTTTTTGAGCTTTTTATAGTTTTTAAGGTTTTTTAGAATTTTTTAACATTTTTAGGGATTTTAAGGGGTTTAGAGTTGTTAGTGGATTTGTAGGGTTTTTATGGGTTGTTAGGGGTTTTTAAGGTTTTTAGGGATTTTTATGGCTTTTACGATTTTTAGGGTTTTTACATTTTCATTCATTTTTAGGAGTTTTTAGGATTTTTATGGTTTTAATGTTTTTGCGGGTTTTTAGTGATTTTGAGGGTTTTAGGAATTTAAGGGGGTTTTAGATGTTTTCATTGTTTTTAATGTCTTTTTGGTATTTTAAGGTTTTATGACTTTTAAGGATTTTAATGGGTTTTTAGAGTTTTTTAATGTTTTTAGGGGTTTAAGGGTTTTTAGAGTTTTTAGTAGTTTTTTAGGGTTTTATTGGTTTTTAGGGTTTTTAGTGGTTTTTAGGTTTTTAGGGCTTTTGATGGTTTTCAGGGGTTTTTCAGGGTTTTTATGGTTTTTTATGTTTTCCTGGATTTTTATAGGTTTTTTTGGATTTTATGGTTTTTAGTGATTTTGAGATTTTTAAAATTTATCTAGGGTTTTTAGTGTTTCTTAGGGGTTTTTGGGTCCCTTTTTGATTTTAGGGTTTTTTTTTAGTTTTTTGGGGCTTGAAGGTTTTAGAGGATTTTAATATTTTTAGGGTTTTAATAGTTTTTAAAATTTTAGTGGTTTTTAGGGGGGTTTTGGGTTTGTTGTGTTTTTATGGAATTTAGGTGTTTTTCAAGGTCTTTAGTAGTTTTTATGTTTTCATAGATTTTTGGGGGTTTTTTAGATTTTTATATTTTTTTGGGTTTCTTATGGTTTTTAGGGATTTTGAGGGTTTTAGGGGTTTTCAGGGTTTTTAAGACTTTCAAGGTCTTTTTTGTATTTTAGGGCTTTTTTGAATTTTTAGGGATTTTAAGGATTTTTGAGTTTTTTAATGTTTTTAGGGGTCATTTGGGGGTTTAGTGGTTTTTTGGGTTTTTTTGGTGTTTTAAGGTTTTTAGTAGTTTTTATGGTTATCGGGGATTTTTCTGGGTTTTTAGGGGTTTTTTACATTTTCATGGATTTTAGGGGTTTTTATTATTTGATGGTTTTTAGGGGTTTTTAGGGACTGTTACTGTTTTTTGGAAATTTCAGGGTTTTTAGAGTTTTTCTGGGTTTTCAGGGTTTTTATGGTCTTTTGGGGGTTTTTAGGGTTTTTTATTTTTTTAGGATTTTTAAGGGTTTTCAAGGCTGTCAGAGTTTTTACTGGGTTTTTATGGTTTTTTGGGGTTTTTAGGGGTTTTATGAGTTTTTATGGTTTTAAGGGGTTTTTTAAGGTTTTCATTGTTTTTTACGTTTTAAAGGATCTTTAGGAATTTTTAGTATTTTTAGGGTTTTTATGGGTTTTTAAGGCTTTTAGGGATATTGAGGGTTTTTATAGTCTTTTTAGGTTTTTAGGTTTTTGTTTGATTTTTTAGTGTTTTAAGGTTTTTTGGGGGTTTCAAACGTTTTTAAGGGTTTTATGGGATTTTAGTGGTTTTTTTGGATTTTTATGGGGTTTTAGGGATTTTTAAAGTTTTTAAGTGTTTTTTATTGTTTTTGGGGTTATTAGGGTTTTTAATTCTTCATTGATTTTAAGGGATTTTTAGTATTTTTATAGTTTTTAGGGGGGTTTTTTGGGTTTTTAGGGATTTTGATGGTTTTTAGGGTTTTTCTATGGTTTTAGGAATTTTAGTGTCTTTTGGGATTTTTAGGATATTTTTGATTTTTTAGGGTTTTTAAGGTTTTTTTGAGTTTTTAACGTTTTTGGGGGTTTAAATGGGTTTTAGAGTATTTAGTAATTTCTTTGGGTTTTTATGGGGTTTTAGGGGTTTTATGGTTTTTATGGTTTTTTTACGGGATAACGGTTTTTTTTGGTTTTCAAGGGATTTTTAGGGATTTTGACATTTTCATGGATTTTTTTGGGTTTTTTGGATTTTCATTGTTTTTAGGGTTTTTAGGGGTTTTAATGTTTTTAGGGTTTTCAAGGATTTTAGAGTTTTAGGGGTTTTAGGGTTTTAATTTTCTTTTTAGGGTTTTAGGGTTTTTTGAGTTTTTTAGTGTTTTTATGGTTTTTAGAGTTTTTTTTAATTTTTGGGGGTGTTAAGTGTTTTAACAATTTTGAGCGGTTTTTAGGTTTTTATGGGTTTTACCAGTTTTTAAGGTTTTTAGGGGTTTTTATGGTTTTTATTGGTTTTTCAAGGCATTTAGGGTTTTTTAAGTTTTCGTTGATTTTTGGGGATTTTTATGATTTTTAAGGTTTTTATGATTATTTAGGATTTTTAGGGATTGGGGGGTTTTTTAGGGTTTTTCATGGGTTTTTAGAGGTTTTAGGGGTTTTTATGGGTTTAGGGCCTTTCTGGGTTTTTAGTGTTTTTTTTTGAGTTTTTAATGGTTTTAAAAGTTTTTTAGAGTTTTTAACGTTTTTAGTGCTTTAAAGGGTTTTTTGGATTTTTTTAGTGGTTTTCAGGGGTTTTATGGGGTTTTATGGTTTTTAAAAGGTTTTAGGGGTTTTATGGTTTTCATGGGTTTTTCAAGGATTTTAGGGTTTTATATGTTTTCATTGAATTTTTAGTTGTTTTTTAGGTTTTTTTGGTATTTTAGGGATTTTGAGGGGTTTTAGGGTTTTTGAGAGGTTTTTTCGGTTTTTTGGGGTTTCGATGTTCTTTTTGGGTTTTAGGGGTCTTTTTTGAGTTTTTAGGGGTTTTAAGTTTTTTAGAGTTTTTTAATGTTTTAGGGGTATAAAGGGTTTTTAGATTTTCTTGTGGTTTTTATATTTTTATGGGATTTTAAGGGTTTTTAAGGTTTTTATGCGTTTTATGGTTTTGAAGGGTTTTTCATGATTTTTAGGGGTTTTTTAGGATTTTTATGGTTTGTAGAGTTTTTAGGGTTTTTAGAAATTTTAATGGCTTTTAGGGTTTTCGGTTCTTTTTGGGTTTAGGATAATTTTTGAGTTTTTATGGATTTAAATTTTTTTAGAATTTTTTAATGGTTGTAGGAGTTTAAAGGGATTTTAGGGATTTTAGTTGTTTTTAGGGGTTTTTTGATTTTTAGGGGTTTTTATAGTTTTCATGGGTTTTTAAAATTTTCATTGATTTTTTGGGGGGTTTTAGGATTTTATGGTTTATAAGGTTTCTAGTGATCATGAGGGTTTTTAAGGTCTTTTAGGGGTTTAGAGGGGTTTTCATGGTTTTTAGGGACTTTTTTGGTTTTTATGGGTTTTTTGAATCATTTCGGATTTTTAAGGTTTTTTAGAGTTTGTAACGTTTTTAGGGGTTTGAGAGTTTTTAGAGTTATTGTGGTTTTTAGGTTTTTTATGAGTCTTTAGGGGGTTTTTAATGTTTTAGGTATTTTATGGGTTTTCAGGGGTTTCTTGCGGTTTTTAGGGTTTTTTTACTTTTTCATGTATTTTTAGGGTTTTTTAGGATTTTTATGGTTTTTTGGGGTTTTTATGTTTTTAGGGATTTTGAGGGTTGTTAAGGATTTTGAGGGCTTTTAGGTTTTTAGAGGTTTTTAGGGGTTTTCAGGGTTTTCAGGGTCTTTTTTTTGTTTTTTGAGTTTTTAAGGTTTTTTAGAGTTTTTTAATCATTTTTATGGGTTTAAAGGGTTTTGAAAGTTTTTAGTGGTTTTTAGGGTTATTATAGGATTTTAGTTTTTTAAAGTTTTTGTGGGGTTTTATGGTTTTCATGGGTTTCAGGGGTTTTAGGGTTTTTTACATTTTCATGGATTTTTAGGGGTTTTTAGGATTTTTATGGTTTTTAAGATTTTTATGAGTTTTAGGGGATTTTAGGGCTTTCAAGGATTTTATGGTTTTGACAGTTTTTACGATTTTTATGATTTTTCCTTGTTTTTAGGGTTGTTTTGGGTTTTTAGGATTTTTTTTGAGTTTTTTAGTTTTTTTATGTTTTTTTATTTTATCTGATTTTTATGGGTATTTAGAGTTTTTAATGGATTTTTATTCGGTTTTAGGGTTTTTTTATGGTTTTTAGGGTTTTTATGATTTTCAAAAGCTTTCGGGGTTTTCAGGGTTTTTACAAATTCATGGATTTTTATGGGGTTTTTTAGGATTTTTATACTTTTTACGGGTTTTTAAGATTTTTTTGGGATTTTGAGGGGTTTTAGGGTTTCTAGGGGTTTTTATATATTTTTAGGGTTTTTAGGGGTTTTAAGGACTTCATAGGTTTTTAGGGTTTTTTAAGTTTCTTAGGGGTTTTAAGGTTTTTTAGAGTTTTTTCAACATTTTTAGCGGTTTTAAGGGTTGTTAGAGTTTTTAATGGTTTTTAGGGTCTTTTATGTTTTCATTGATTTTTAGGGATTTTTTATGATTTTTATTGTTTTTAGGGGTTTTTATGGTTTTTAGCGATCTGGAGGTTTTTTTGGAATTTTTTGGGTTTTTTGGGGTTTTGGTGTCTTTTTAGGTTTATAGGGGTTTTTTTTTAGTTTTTTAGGGTTTTAACGGTTTTTTGAAGGTTTTAACCTTTTAGGGGGTTTTAGAGTTTTTAGTGGATTTTTATGGATTTTTTGGGTTTTTAAGTTTTTCAGAAGTTTTTATGGTTTTCTAAAGGTTTTTAGGGTTTTTTACATTTTCGTGGATTTTTTGGGGATTTTTGGGTTTTTATTTTTTTAGGGGTGTTTATGGTTCTTAGGGATTTTTGTGGGGTTTTAGGGGTTTTCAAGGGTTTTTGGGTTTTTAGGGTTTTCAGGGTTTTAGGATTTTTTTTTGTGATTGTAGGTTTGTTTTCAATTTTTCGGTTTTTAAGGATTTTTAGAGTTTTTTAACATTTTTAGACGTTTTAAGGGGTTTTAGAGTCTTTAGTGGTTTTTAGGGTTTTTAGATTTTTTGGTGTTTTTAGGGGTTTTATGGGTTTAAGTGGTTTTTCAAAGTTTTATGGTTTTTTAACATTTTCGTGGATTTTTGGGGGATTTTTAGGTTTTTTATGTTCTTTAGGGTTTTAGGGTTTGTATAGTTTTGAGGGTTCTTAGGTTATTAGCTTTTTAGGGTTTTTTAGGTTTTTTTCTGTTTTAATGGTTTTTAAGGTTTTTAAAAGGTTTTTAATGTTTATAGAGGTTTTAAGGGTTTTTAGAGTTTTTAGTGGGTTTTTATGGTTTTGATGTGTTTTTATAGTTTTTAGGGTTTTTAGGGTTTTTCATGTTTTCTTCAATTGTTTGGGTTTTTTTGGATTTTTATTTCTTTATTGTTTTTATGTTTTTTAGGGATTTTGAGGGCTTTTAGGGTTTTCAGAGGGTTTTTATGGGTTTTAAGGAGCTTTTAGTGTTTTCAGGGTTTTTAGGATGCTTTTGGGTTTTTATTGTTTTTTCTAGTTTTTCGAGGTTTTTATGGTTTTTTGTGTTTTATAGTTTTCAAGGGTTTTTCAGGGCTTTTAAGATTTTTTACGTTTTCATGGATAGTTAGGGGTTTTTGAATTTTTTTTCCTTTTAGAGTTTGGGGGGCTTTTAGGGATTTTAATGGTTTTTTAGGATTTTCAGAGTTTTTTAGGGTTTTTAGGGTTTTTAGGGACTTTTTGGGTTTTTTTTTGAGTTTTTTAGGGTTTTAATGTTTTTTAGAGTTTTTTATAGTTTTTCGGGGTTTTAATGGTTTTTATATTTTTTAGGGGTTTTAAGGGTTTTTTTGGTTTTCAGGGGGTTTTCTAGGAATTTAGGGTTTTTTATGTTATCATGGATTTTTAGTATTTTATGGATTATAGTGTTTCTAGGGTTTTTAGATATTTTGAGGGTTTTAGGGTTTTCAAATGTTTTTAGGGGTTTTCAAGGTTTTTAAGCTCTTTTGGGTTTTTAGTTTTTTTTTTGAGTTTTTAGGGTTTTAAAGGTTTTTTCAAGGAAAACATAAAGTATATATAGAAGAAGGATGAATTACAAAAAAAATCACCCAAGGGTGAAACCAAGCTGGCCAAAACACATATCTGCTGCCTCTTTTTCTGTTACTACTAGCTGTTGTATTGTTGCCTTTGAGGGAAATTCAATGCTGAATGTTTTGGGAAGGCATGGGGTGGCTTCTATTGTTTATCTCATTTGGAAGGATCATAACTCTCATTTTCATGGTTAACCTCATTATGGTGTTAGATATTTGTGGTTTAAGTTGGATTCTACCATTCGTTCAAGGCTTCATTCTTACAAGAAATTTCTGAGTATCTTCTCTAATCGGGAGTTGGTCTAAAGATGTCATTTTCTGATTTCTTTTCTGCTCAATGATATCTAGTTGGACCTTCTTTGTGTTTACTTTCTGGAGGTTATTTCTCATTTTGTGGGGTGGATGGGGCTTGGGTCGTTTGTGCTCCTTGTTTGACGTGCGGGGTTGCTGTGTGAAGGTTGCAGGAGGTTTTTCTGGTCTGGTGCTTGGGGCTTCTATAAAGACCTGAAAATTTCTTATAATTTTTTTTAATTATAGGAAATTATTCTGAGACTGTGAAAATCAATGACACGTGATTATGAGGCCCAGAGAGCCAGGAACGGAATTTTGAACGTTTTTAAGGTACGTTATGTAAACATGCGAGTGTGATTTTCTATATTTTGAACCAGTGTTTGGATTGAAAATCATAGGGCACCATTGAATTCGCAGCACCAGGATTTGATTAGGAAAAGCATAAATTTGGCAGGCAAGGTTTGGACGAAAAGGATAATTTTTGGACTTTCGGAAAAAAATAATAAACTAACTATAAGTTATTTTATTCTTTTTATTCCACCATTGAGTGACAGTTGGCAGAACCGCAGTGTAACGACAGTCATTAAATGAAGGTCATTTAATGACTCGTTCCTTTGGTTGTGTAACTGCAATGCTCATGGAATTAATGGTTCATAAATTAAAATTCACTAATGAATCACATTAATGAACACAATGTGCATGGTTTCTTTTTTTTATTTAATAAAACTGTTGGCAAGAGATTTGACAACTGCTGGAGAAGCCTCTGTCGTGACACTGATGACTTTACTGTCCAACGAAGAAAGGTGATCAAGAAATGATCGTTGGAATAATTGATCTGGATATCAACAAGCGTTGAAGAGCATCGAATGATAACTAATGCAGAGTTCTTTCTTTCATCCGCAGTGGATTCCACCAAATCCAGATAGGGGATTTATGTGTTTAATATCCCTCTTTCCCCATTCTTAAATAATATGAATACTGCGGATCAAGTGACCAACAGGTTGATCTGTGATTCATTTTTGATTACAGGAGGCTATTGTAGGGTTTCACTTTGGGGATTTTATTTCTTTCAAATGATGATTGATGCTTTCCCCATGTTAAAACGCTAACTCGGAGGGTGCAGGCCAATCCAAACAAGGCCCGAACCCTCCACCACTCTTGGATATTGAGTGTTCTTCATGGGTGACCAAGAAATGAGGCGACAAGGTTATTCCTTGGGCTTCACAGTTAAGGAAACAACCTAGGAGGCCCGTAGGTCCATACGGGAAGGAAAACAGACCACAGGAGCATCTCCGGTGGCCCGCAGAAAAAACTGTCGGTGCCAACGATCGACCGAGTTGGCCGCATGGAGACAACAGTTCCCGCAAGAGTCGCGGCCAGCCGGGCCATGGAGGATGGAAGGCATGGCACCGATGCGCCGCGCAAGAGAGGAGAATCCAACTCGGGCCACTCAACTAGACACAAACGACCAACTCCAGCCGGTCGTTTCAAGAGGAGGGCGGCGTTGCCAGCTGGCAGAACCGGACACTCCGCGTCCGCTCCAAAAAAAACAGGTCTGCATGCGAGCTAGGTTTTTCAGGTGGGCTAGACCCACCGGTCGGGCCATACCCTCTATCTGGTCCAGACCAATGGGCCTTGTGGGCTCACTGGGCCAGACCCCTACTAGATGCGGGCCCGACTGGCCCTGTTTCACTAAAACTGGCGTAACTCGAGAATCGGGCATCTGATTGATGCACCATCTATGGTGTGAGGACCCTTGAAATGAGGTGGTCCTTTTGAGATACTCCACTTGTGTTTTGGAAGAAGTTGTAGTGTGGTCGGGTTGGATCGGACTCAAATCCAACCGGGGCCTATTTACCTTTTTTCCTATATCTTACAGAACTGGCGTCCGATTGACGCACTGTCTGTCATGTTGGAACCCTTACGACAAGGAAATACTTTGGGATGGGACTTCATGGAGGTTAAAATACAATTGGTGGCTTGAGGAGTGAATCTTTCGAAAATCGAGCGTGCTAAGTGCGGGAATCATGTGGCTGACTGTCAAGTAAAGAGATACCCTCTATAGATCGGTATGAGAGTGACCCATCGTGGATTGGTAGTAGAGAGACCCTATGTGGATCGACAGCAGTGGGACCCTCTCTAGATCAGCACTAGTGTGACCCTGTGTGGATCTATAGTAGTGCGACCCTATGTGGATTCGCAGTAGTGTGGCCCTGTGTGGATCAGCAGTAGTGCGACCCTCTGTGGATTAGCAGAGTGACCTTCGTGGATCCGCAGTTCAGTGACCCTTCATTCTTCAGTAGAAAAACTTTTCAACAGAATAAAATGATCTATCGTAAGAATAATCATCTTTATTCTTGTTCTCTAAGTTGTATACAAGGTGTGAGCTGTCTTTTACTTTGTGCTTTATGATTGAGATCATGCTTTGTGGTTTTTCCTTTGTGGAATTCTTAGAGTCCTTCGGGGGTCTCGAGGTCCCTACTGAGTATTGTTATACTCACCTCTACACGGGCTTTTCCCGCACCTTGTTGTGTCTTATGCAGACGATGGAAAACTTGACTGAGACTTGGGGAGCTAGGACTAGATGGTGCTTAGAGGTGATTGATAGACGTGGTGAGTGGTAGTGATGGTAGACAACGAGTTGTACCTACCCTTCAGGTAGGATCCTTGGTGGATGACCTCTAGAGCACATTTTTTCCTTTTTGTTGTACTTTCTTTTCAATTGGCTTTGTATACTGGACCTTCTTACTTTCAGTTCACACTTTTTCTATCACTAGTTCTACTTTGTGGTTTTCTTTTGTTCTGTACCTAGTATGAAAAATGTGCTCCCTTTGCTCATGATCATGTTCTCCTTTGGGTTGAGAACTCAAATCACACCTTGCCACAAGCATTTAACCACGTATGGGGCTCTCTAATTCCACATCTGAATCATCCTCAAGTGGTGGAATTTAATCTTCGCTTGAGATATCACTAAGAACATCCCCATCATCCAAAATAATCATTGTCCTCTTGTTTGGTAATTTTGAGTCAATATGTCCAAATCCTTGACATTTAAAACATTTGATATCATGTGATTTGGAAACAACCTTACCCTCTATTTCACCTTTGGATTCTAGAAAGAATGGTTTTGCTTTGGTCACCACTTTTAAATCTATTTTTTGTTCCCGTAAATTCTCTTATTGTTTGGAATCCTTGAACTTGAAAGAATATTTTGAATCCTTATAATAGAATTTGGGATTCATCCTTCTTTCCTTTACTTGCCTCTCCGCTTTGGTATCCATGTGAAGTATATCATCCCTGTCCAAGTAGTGGTGCTTGTCCACTATGTCCCGAATGTCATGGTTGAGGCCGTTCACAAACCATGCTAGGGTGGCCTCTCGCTCATCATCAATATTATCCTAAATCATGATGATCTACAAATCTTTGTGATACTCCTCAACACCCATGGCCCTTGTTTAATGCCCTATAACATGAGGGACAAATCACAATAATAGTGGCTAGAAATGAACCTCTTATGCTGTAAAGACCCGTAAATTTCAAGGAATTTTTTTTCTTAATTTTCTTTGGAATTTTACAAGAACGCAGTTTCTGACGGCACCTGATACAGAGGCCCGGTGTGCCCGGAATCATTTTCCGAAGTTTGGCTCAGGTATGTTCAGTGAACGGACGAGCGGGTTTTTCTAACTTTTGAACCGGTGCTCGGAATCAAATTCTGAGGGCACCAATGAAATCGCAACGCCGGTATTTGCTTAGAAACGCCTCTTACGGAGTTGTGTTTTCTCGGGTGTGGTTTTTAATTTTTGGGCTTAATGTTTAGAAATAAAATAATTTGTTCGACAAACTTTATTTTATTTCACTTAAGCCACTTGAAGGCCACTTAAGCTGAGTTGAAACGGATAGGGTGCTATCCAGAAATATCCTACCCTCTTGGTAGGATATTTGTGAGGTGGGGCCCGCACGAGCCCCGCCGTTTCTTTCCGCTAAGTAACGCACCCACGAAAACCTGTCATTATGAAAGTCAACTGACGCGTTTTCTTAAATCCTTAACGCACCATTTAATTGGGTGGTTTATTTTGTGAATTAAATGTGCGGTTTCTTTTGTTGAATTAATTCTACGAATTAATTGAGTCGTTACTTACCCTTATCGTTCGTTGGCATAATAATAAAATAAGACCAACATGACATTTGGAGGATTACACGTTGAGAGGCTTGACGGAATTCTTGAGCCTTCATCCTCCTTCACGAAGAACGCGAAGAATGCGAAGAACGCGAAGAACGCTGTCACCCTCAGAGTTTGACGACGCTTCATCCGAGACGTTCTTCGGCGACGTTCCTTCCTCCACGACAAGATCCTTAGATCTTCCGTTGAGGTGAGTGTTTGTGATTCTTTGAATCTCCTTTGTGGTTTTTAACAAAAAAAGGATTTAATTATTTAAATATGTTGTTTCTTGGTCCGTCGAGTTCATCGATGCAACGCCGGCTTCCGCGACGACGCGACGCCTTTCCGCGACGACGCGACGATCCCCTCCTTCCGTGACGAGCAAATCCGCGAAGAACGTGCGACGACGATGACTACGAGGTAGGGATTTTTATTTTGGAAATGCCCTTATTCCCGTGAACGTTTTCTTTAAAATTAAAGAACCGGTTGCAAATGAACAATTTTAATTTATTAAAATTGTTGTTTCATGTGTTGATTTATTTTCTCCCATTGTTTTTATCTAACGCGGAGGGTTCGAGCCAAACAAACACGGCCCAACAGCCCTCCGCCGTTCTTCGTGGTTGTGCGGATTTGGCAGGTGATGGAAAATCGTGACGCAAGGGCAGTTTGTTGTTTTCGCAGTGAAGAAAGGAACCCGGGAGGAGCACCGGCGTAGACGGGAAAGAAAACGGACCACCGAAGCAACTCCGGTGGCCCGCGGAAGATTCTGGCGGCGTGGGTCACCGGCGCGCCTCCGGACGAGGCTGCTGTGGCTGAAGCCACGGCGGCGGCGACCAATGGACCCGTGGCCGTGCGAGTCCGGTTCGCCCGCATGGGACGCGGCAGAAGCCGCGTCCGCGGTTCTCCAGCGCGGCCCACGTGGGGCTGCACCATCTCCAGACCGCGGGGGCAGCGCCCCGCGGCGCCCAGGCGCTCGGCCGCTCGGCCGAGCCGAGCCAGGCCGGGTCGGTCCGGGCCCAGACCCGTCTTCGGACCGTTTTCGGTCTTTTTCCCATATCTTGAGCTACGAGCCTCCGAACGACGCGCCGTCAGCGGCGATGCGATCCTTGGATCGCGACGGTCGTTTTGGTATATCACACTCAAGGTTTCGGATTACTTTGGGTTCGGCCGGGTTGGTTCGTGCACGAAACCAACCGGGCCCTCGGAGCGGAAACGCTCATATCTTGAGCTTCGGACGTCCTATTGACGTGCCGTCTACTTTGTTGGGTTCCTCTAAGTGAGACGGATCTTTTGGCTTACTCCGCTCGAGTTTTGGATGTCGTCGGAGTGCGTTCGGGTTGGTTCGCTCACGAAACCAACCGGGCCCCTGGAACGAAAAGGCCAATAACTCACAGACCGGGCGTCCGATTGACGGGCCGTCTGTCTCGTTGAATTCCTCTTGATGAGACAGAACTTTTGGCATACTTCACCCAAGTTTTGGTTGCTTTTGGATAGTGGCCAGGTTGGATTGTACTCGAAATCCAACCAGGCCCCTGGAACGGAAAAGCTGATATCTTTCAGACCTGACGTCCGTTTGACGAACCGTCAGCGACGTTGGCGATCACATTGAGAAACGGTCCCTATGAGTATACCCTATGAGATTTCGGGGTACAGTTGAGATACGGCCGAGTTGGTTTGCTCACGAAACCAACCGGGCCCCTGGGACGAAAAAGCCAATAACTCTCAGACCGGGCGTCCGATTGACGCGCCGTCTGCGACGTTGAGTTCCTATTGACGATACGGAACTTTTGGATACATCAACTTCGGAATTTGTGTCAGTTGATGTATCAGCCTCTCGGCTCGTGGAGCGGACCCTCCCGAACGAGCTTGCTGTGTGTGGGAACCCTAGTGCTGGCTGCGACTGCTTCTTCGACAGCGACGACTGTACAGAGATCCTTAGTGGACTCCGACGGCGACCGTGCAGAGATCCTCAGTGGACTGCGGCGACAAAAGTGCAGAGATCCTCCGTGGACTGCGACGACTACTGCACTCAGCGATCCTACGTGGATTAGTGCTACAGGTCCTGTGTGGGCCCGATCCTGTGTGGGTCAGCGCTCAGCGGTTCTGTGTGAGCCAGCGCCTACAGGTCTTGTGTGGGCCCGATCCTGTGTGGGTCATTGCGGGGGTCAGTTACCTATCGATCCTTTGTGGGTCCGACGACTTAGATGGATCAGTGAACATCTTTATCGTCATCTGAAGAAGTATACCTGTGTGATCTGAATCCTGTGTTACTCTCCTTTGTGGATTGTGTTGAGCTATCCTATGTGGATTTACTGTTTACTCTCCTTTGTGGATTGTGTTGAGCTATCCTATGTGAATTACTATTTACTCTCCTTTGTGGATTATGTTGTGCTATCCTGTGTGGGTATACGTTTGCTTTCCTGTGTGGACTGGGTTGTGCTTGGGCTCGGACGTTGGATCCGAACGAGAATTGATGACTTAGGTATACGTATGGGAATATACCTAAGCCGTGTTAGATGTTACTTCGTGATTGTATCTTTCCTTTGTGGATTATCCTTTGTGGATTTCGAGAGACCTTCGGGGGTCTTGGGGTCCCTACTGAGTAGCTTATACTCACCCCTGCACGAGCTATGCCCGCACTACGTTGTGTTGGTTTCAGACGACAGACATCGCTGATCGTGGTGGAGGCGTGCGGAGCAGGAGAGTACCCAGAGGTGGACCACTGGGCGGGACATACTCGGAGCGGTTAGGTAGAACTGAGGAGCAGTGGAGGCTATCTGTACCCACCCTTCAGGTGGGACTTCCAGAGGACGGCTCGACGCTGCGGATTTTCTTTCCAGTTGCTGTTTTTCCCTTTCAGTTGTACTTTACAGTTGGGCTTGTATTTTCGGCCCCTTTTACTTTCAGCACAGCTTGTTACAGCTTTTACTTAGTGTTTACTTTTCCACTTGCTTACTCTGTGGTGCTTGTTTACTTTTCAAAGGAAATTCCTTCCCTTTTGTTGGGATTGATGCCTTGGTGCTAGTCGCCAGCCCCTGGCCTATGGAAGGCGGGCTTGGGGTAGTCACGGCACGGGCCCTGAGGACGGTTCGTGAAAAATTGGTATCAGAGGTGGTCGGTTCTACCACAGACTCTTATCTTTCTTCCATGTGAAGCAATAGTGTTTAGCGTATTGGGTGTGGTTATCAGTCCAGGGAGTCCAGTGTTTGTGCGGCGGCCGACGTATCCATACACTAGGACCCTGACTCCTGATTTCCGACTTAATGCACGAAAACATTTATTGCATGTGTGTTTTAAGTTTTCTTTGTGATTACTTGTGTCAGCTCACCAGGTATACTGTTCTGACCGTGGCGCACTTGTTTCCTTTTCAGGATGGCCCAACGACAGCAGCCAGCTAGGGTTCCGAGAGTAGATCATGACGACAGCCCGCCGAGCGACGAGGCCTCGGTACAGGGCCCATTGACAGCAGAGGAACCGGCGGTACCTTTACCCGCCGAGCCCCCGATGCTTCCAGCACCGACTGCTGACGATGCATTCGCCTCGGAGCTCTGCATGAGTTCCAGCGCCAGCGACCACCCAGGTTTCATGGGGAGACGGACCCCCAGGCAGCCGAGGACTGGCTGGAGGCGGTCGTTCGAGTTTTCAGGCTAGTGAGGACACCAACAGACCTCATGGTGATCCTCGCGGCGAGCCTACTGCACGCAGCGGCAGGACGATGGTGGAGCCTGATGCTCCAGGTGCACGATGAGGCCTCTATCATCTGGATGGACTTCAAGAGCCTCTTCCGCTCAGAGTTCGTCCCGGCCACCCTCCGTGCGGTGCGCATTCAGGAGCTTCTTCAGCTGCGGCAGGGCAGCTTGACGGTCGCCCAGTACGCGACGAGGTTCACCGATCTTTCTCGCTACTCGACCGACATGGTATGGGACCCATTCTTCTGGGCCCGGACCTTTGAGTAGGGATTGAGACACGAGATCAGGGCATCGCTGATCTCCCTCACCATCCTGACCCAGGCAGGGGTGCTAGAGTGAGCCCTGCTGATCGAGAGCTTTCTGGCAGAGTCCACAGCGAGACCTACCGCAGGGTGGCAGGTAGCGGAGTCTTCGGCAGCAGGTAGCCGACAGATGACTCAGGGTTCCAGGCAGACCAGACCTTCCGGAAGATGACCTCGGGACACTGGCTCAGCAGTGCAGGGCACACAGCGCGGAGCCAGTCTTCCGAGAGGCAGGCAGTGCTATGAGTGCGGCGGGCAGGGCCACATGGCTCGTGACTTCCCGACCCGTTGTACCGAGGAGTAGCAGACGGTGGAGGGACCACCCAGGCAGAGGAAGAGGGTCAATCGTGGCGGTCCGCAGGGAGGAGGCAGACGAGGCAGAGGAGCTGGCCGAGCAGCAGGTGGTGGTCGACGCTTTGGGGCTCTGCCACCACCACCACCAGGAGGTCCGCCCCGACCAGAGGGAGCTGGCGGGTAGAGACAGGCACAACTCCAGGCAGCGGAGGCCTACGACCATGGCGCACCAGAGATGATTCGAGGTACGATCTATGTCTATTACACCCTTGCTGCAGTTCTTATAGACATAGGAGCGAGTCACTCTTTCATAGCCGCTGCCCTTGTTTGGAGCTCGGAGATTCCGACAGAGCCGTTGGCTCGATCCTTACGGCTAGAGACCCCTACGAGAGCAAACTCAACAATTACGCACTGGTGCCGACAGTGTGAGCTTACTCTAGGAGGCGAGAGCTTCGGCTGGGATCTTCTTGTATCGGCGTCGAGGCCTTACGATGTCATCTTGGGCATGGATTGGTTATCTACAGTCCATGCTCGGATTGACTGTTTTAGGCGCAAGGTGTGATGTGTACGCACCGATGGGAGAAGGTTCACCTTCACCGGCGAGAAGGGAGCCTTCGCAGCATAGGATGGACTTCTGCAGAGGAGAGGGCAGCCCATCACTCATCAGTTGGCTAGCCTCATCCTAGGAGCAGTGGATGTGCAGAGTCCTAGTTTTCCTACAGTGGTGGATCAGTATGCGGACGTCTTCCCCGACGACGTTCCAGGGCTACCTCCTCGCAGAGAGGTAGACTTTTACATTGATCTGTACCCCGGGACAGCCCCGATATCCACTCCAGCATATTGGATGGCCCCCACTGAGCTTCAAGAGCTGCAGGTACAGTTAGAGGACTTGCAGGGCAAGGGGTTCATCCGACCCAGTGTTTCACCCTGGGCTTTCCCGATTTTGTTCGCCAAGAAGGCGGACGGGAGCTTGCGACTGTGTATTGATTATCGTCGCCTGAACCAGGTGACCGTGAGGAACAAGTATCCACTACCGAGGATTGATGAACTCTTCGATCAGCTCAAGGGAGCACGGTGGTTCTTGAAGATAGTCCTCAGGTCAGACTATCATCAGCTCAGAGTTTGAGATGAGGATGTGCAGAAGACGGCCTTCAGGTGTCGGTATGGCCACTATGAGTTCTTGGTTATTCCCTTAGGCATAACCAACGCTCCAGCAGTGTTCATGAGCCTCATGAACAGGATCTTCCATCCATACCTCGATCGATTTGTCGTGGTCTTCATCGACGACATTTTGGTGTACTCGACCACGGAGGAGGAGCACGCCTACCACTTGCGTGTTGTACTAGACACACTCCGAGAGCACCAGCTTTATGGAAAGCTCTCGAAGTGCCAGTTCTGGTTACGTGAGGTCCACTTCTTGGGGTACGTCATTTCTGAGGCGGGAGTTGCAGTGGATCCCGCGAAGATCGAGGCAGTGCTAGCTTGGGAGCCACCCAGGAGCGTGACGGAGGTGCGGAGTTTCTTGGGTCTAGCTGGATACTATCGGAGATTTGTGCTTGAATTCTCCAGAGTTGCGGCGCCACTCTCAGCTTTGACGAAGAAAGAGAAACCCTTTGTGTGGTCAGACAGATGTCAGTAGAGCTTCCAGGAGCTGAGGCAGAGATTGACCAGCGCACCTATCTTGAGGTTGCCTGAGGAGGGAGTTGGATACGTAGTCTTCTGCGATGCATCAGGGACCGGACTCGGGTGTGTCCTGATGCAGGAGCGGGACTTGATTGCCTATCGATCACGTCATTTGAGGCCGCATTAGCAGAACTACGCTACCCATGACCTGGATTTAGCAGCAGTGGTCTTCGCTCTGAAGACATGGCGACACTATCTGATGGGCAAGTGCTTTACAGTCTTTTCTAACCACCAGAGTCTCAGGTACATCTTCTCGCAGAAGGACCTGAACCTGAGATAGCGGCGATGGCTCGAGTTCCTCCAGGACTATGACTTTGAGATAGTATATACTCTTGGGAAGGGGAACATGGTAGCCGATGCCCTCAGCAGGAGGACGAGCATCCAGCTACTTGAGAAGGCGACAGAGCAGTTAGTCACTTTGCAGATATCCTTCATGGATAGGGATGGAGAAACCTTCCTTCAGTCTCTCACAGTCACTCCTCCACTACTGTAGCGGGTCAGAGAGGCACAGCGTGAGGACGCTGACTGTGAGACACGGCGTGCACAGATATCCTCAGGACAGGCACCTGATGGTTTCTCCCTCGGAGCAGAGCACGACGTCCTTTTCAGAGGACGTACCTTGGTACCAGTCGCTTTACGAGAGGAGGTGTTGAGAGAGTTTCACACTTCTCCTTTGGCGGTACATCCTGGAGTGGCGAAGATGTACCAGGATCTCAGACGACAGCACTGGTGGCCGGGCATGAAGAAGGCTGTGGTAGAGTTCCTTTCACGGTGCCTTCACCTGCTTCCAGCAGGTGAAGGCAGAGCATCAGGTACCAGCAGGCTTGGTACAACCCTTGGAGGTCCTGGAGTGGAAGTGGGACAGGATATCTATGGACTTCATGACTGGACTTCCACGCACTTCCATAGGTCACGACTCCATTTGGGTGATTGTTGACCGACTCACCAAGTCGGCACACTTCTTACCCATCCGAGAGCAGGGCTCAGTGGAGAGCTTGGGGCGTCTCTACGTTCAGAAGATTGTACGGCTTCATGGTGTGCCATCGACTATCATCTCTGATCGGGATGCTCGTTTTACTTCCTGGCTTTGGAAGGGGTTGCAGGAGGCGTTTGGGACGCGACTACGTCTGAGCACCGCCTTCCACCCTCAGACGGATGGTCAGATGGAGAGGACCATTCAGACTCTTGAGGACATGCTCCGCGCATGTGTCCTCGACTTTGGTCGCAGCTGGGAGGACCACCTACCCTTGGTGGAGTTCGCGTACAACAACAGCTACCACTCCACCATCGGGATGGCACCATACGAGGCGTTGTACGGCAGGCCTTGCAGGTCTCCTCTGTGCTGGACAGACCCTGGGGAGTCAGCACTTGTGGGACCAGAGATGGTCCGGGCTACAACAGAGAAGGTCCAGGTCATCCAGGAGCGGATGAGGACAGCTCAGAGCCGATAGAAGTCTTATGCTGACAGGAGGCGGAGGCCACTAGAGTTCGAGGATGGAGACCACGTCTTCTTGCGTGTCTCACCTCGACGTGGTTTGCAGAGATTTGGACGAGGCGACAAGTTGTCTCCACGTTTCATCAGACCCTTCCAGGTCCTCAGCAGGATTGGTGAGGTGGCTTATCGCCTGGCTCTGCCACCTCAGTTGCACCGGGTGCACGGCGTCTTCCATGTATCTCAACTGAGGAGGTACGTGCACGACCCGATGCACATCATTGACCATGGGGAGCTAGACGTGGATGATGGGCCGACTTTTGCGGAGGTCCCAGTGGAGATAGAGGATCGACAGGAGTGGGTCCTACGTGGGCGATCGATTCCTCTTGTGCGCATCATATGACATCACGGGAACCTCCAGGAGAGCACTTGGGAGCGGGAGGCTCAGATGCATGCTCAGTACCTACATTTGTTTCCCTAGTTTATGATGTATCATTACGGGGACGTAAATCCCTAAGGTGGGAGTAATGTAAAAACCCGTAAATTTCAAGGAATTTTTTTTCTTAATTTTCTTTGGAATTTTACAAGAATGCAGTTTCTGAAGGCACCTAATTCCGAGGCCCGGTGTGCCCGAAATCATTTTCCGAAGTTTGGCTCGGGTACGTTCAGTGAAGGGACGAGCAGGTTTTTCTAACTTTTGAACCGGTGCCCAGAATCGAATTCTGAGGGCATCGATGAAATCACAGCGCCGGTATTTTCTTAGAAATGCCTCTTCTGGAGTTGCGTTTGCTTGGGTGTGGTTTTTAATTTTTGGGCTTAAAGTTTAGAAATAAAATAATTTGTTCGACAAACTTTATTTTATTTCACTTAAGCCACTTGAAGGCCACTTAAGCTGAGTTGAAACGGATAGGGTGCTATCCGGAAATATCCTACCCTCTTGGTAGGATATTTGTGAGGTGGAGCCCGCATGAGCCCCACCGTTTTTTTTCTGCTAAGTAACACACCCGCGAAAACCCGTCATTATGAAAGTCAACTGATGCGTTTTCTTAAATCCTTAACACACCATTTAATTGGGCGGTTTATTTCGTGAATTAAATGTGCGGTTTATTTCGTTGAATTAATTCTACGAATTAATTGAGTCGTTACTTACCCTTATCGTTCGTTGGCATAATAATAAAATAATACCAACACGACATTTGGAGGATTACACGTTGAGAGGCTTGACGGAATTCTTGAGCCTTCATCCTCCTTCACGAAGAACGCGAAGAACGCGAAGAACGCCGTCACCCTCAGAGTTTGACAACGCTTCATCCGAGGCGTTCTTCGGCGACGTTCCTTCCTCCATGACAAGATCCTTCGATCTTCCGTTGAGGTGAGTGTTTGTGATTCTTTGAATCTCTTTTGTGGTTTTTAACAAAACACAGATTTAATTATTTAAATCTGTTGTTTCTTGGTCCGTCGAGTTCGTCGACGCAACGTCGGATTCCGCGACGACGCAACGCCATTCTGCGACGACGCGACGATCTCCTCCTTCCGCGACGAGCAAATCCATGAATAACGTGCGACGACGACGACTACGAGGTAGGGATTTTTATTTTGGAAATTCCCTTATTCCCGTGAACGTTTTTTTTAAAATTAAAGAACCAGTTGAAAATAAACAATTTTAATTTATTAAAATTGTTGTTTAATGTGTTGATTTATTTTCTCCCGTTGTTTTTATCTAATGCGGAGGGTGCGAGCCAAACGAACACGGCCCGACAACCCTCCGCTGTTCTTCGTGGTTGTGCGGATTTGGCGGGCAACAGAAAATCATGACGCAAGGGCAGTTTGTTGTTTCCGTAGTGAAGAACGGAACCCGGGAGGAGCACTGGTGCAGACGGGAAGGAAAACGGACCACCGGAGCAACTCCGGTGGCCCGCGGAAGATTCCGGCAGCGCGGGTCGGCGACGCCGGCAGCTGGAGGCGGCGGCGCCCCGGCGCGCCGCCGGACGAGGCCGGCGCGGCGGCGGCGGCCAACAGACGCGCGGCCGCGCGGGTCCGGTTCGCCCGCACGGGACGCGGCAGAAGCCGCGTCCGCGATTCTCCAGCGTGGCCCACGCGGGGCCGCGACATCTCCAGACCGCGGGGGCAGCGCCCCGCGGCGCCCAGGCGCTCGGCCGCTCGGCCGAGCCGAGCCAGGCCGGTCCGACAAGCCGGGCCGGACCGGGTCTGGCCGGGTTGGACTGGGTCGGGTCGACCCGGTTCGGCCGACCCAGGGGGGGGGGGGTCGGGCCGGGTCGGTCCGGGCCCAGACCCCCGTCTTCGGACCGTTTTCAGTCTTTTTCCCGTATCTTGATCTACGAGCCTCCGAACGACGCGCTGTCAGCGGCGATGCGATCCTTGGATCGAGACGGTCGTTTCGGTATATCACACTCAAGGTTTCAGATTACTTTGGGTTCGGCCGGGTTGGTTCGTACACGAAACCAACCGGGCCCTCGGAGCGGAAACGCTCATATCTTGAGCTTCGAACGTCCGATTGAAGTGTCGTCGACTTTCTTGGTTTCCTCTAAGTGAGATGGATCTTTTGGCTTTCTCCGCTCGAGGTTTGGATGTTATTGGAGAGCAGTCGGGTTGGTTCTCTCACGAAACCAACCGGGCCCCTGGAACGAAAAAGCCAATAACTCACAGACCGGGCGTCCGATTGACGCGCCGTCTATCTCGTTGAATTCCTCTTGATGAGACAGAACTTTTGGAATACTTCGCCTGAGTTTTGGTTGCTTTTGGATAGTGGCCGGGTTAGATTGTACTCGAAATCCAACCGGGCCCCTAGAACGGAAAAGCCGATATCTTTCAGACCTGACGTTCGTTTGACGAACCATCAGCGACACATTGAGAAACGGTCCCTATGAGTATACCCTATGAGATTTCGGGGTACAGTTGAGATACGGCCGAGTTGGTTCACTCACGAAACCAACCAGGCCCCTGGGACGAAAAATCCAATAACTCTCAGACCGGGCATCCGATTGACGCGCCGTCTGTGACGTTGAGTTCCTGTTGACGATACGGAAATTTTGGATACATCAACTTTGGACTTTGTGTCAGTTGATGTATCAGCCTCTCGGCTCGTGGAGCAGACCCTCCCGAACGAGTTTGCTATGTGCGGGAACCCTAGTGCTGGCTGCGACTGCTTCTTCGACAGCGACGACTGTACAGAGATCCTCAGTGGAATCCGACGACGATCGTGCAGAGATCCTCAGTGGACTGCAGCGACGACTGTGCAGAGATGCTCAGTGGACTGCGAAGATTACTGCACTCATGGATCCTACGTGGATCAGTGCTACAGGTCCTGTGTGGGCCCGATCCTGTGTGGGTCCGATCCTGTGTGGGTCAGCGCTCAGCAGTTCTGTGTGAGCCAGCGCCTACAGGTCCTGTGTGGGCCCGATCCTGTGTGGGTCATTGCGGGGGTTAGTTACCTATCGATCCTTTGTGGGTCCGACGGCTTAGATGGATCAGTGATCATCTTTATCGTCATCCGAAGAAGTATACCTGTGTGAGATGAATCCTGTGTTACTCTCCTTTGTGGATTGTGTTGAGCTATCCTGTGTGGATTTACTGTTTACTCTCCTTTGTGGATTGTGTTGAGCTATCCTATGTGGATTACTATTTACTCTCCTTTGTGGATTGTGTTGTGCTATCCTGTGTGGGTATACGTTTGCTTTCCTGTGAGGACCGGGTTCTGCTTGGGATCGGACGTTGGAGCCGAACGAGAATTGATGACTTAGGTATACGTATGGGAATATACCTAAGCTGTGTCAGATGTTACTTCGTGATTGTATCTTTCCTTTGTGGATTATCCTTTGTGGATTTCGGGAGACCTTCAGGGGTCTCGGGGTCCCTACTTAGTAGCTTATACTCACCCCTGCACGGGCTATGCCCGCACTACGTTGTGTTGGTTGCAGACGACGGACAGCGCTGATCGTGGTGGAGGCATGCAGAGCAGGAGAGTACCTGGAGGTGGACCACTGGGCGGGACGTACTCAGAGCGGTTAGGTGAAACTGAGGAGCAGTGGAGGCTATCTGTACCCACCCTTAAGGTGGGACTTCCAGAGGACGGCTCGACGCTGCAGCTTTTCTTTCCAGTTTCTGTTTTTCCCTTTCAGTTGTACTTTACAATTGGTCTTGTATTTCCGACCCCTTTTACTTTCAGCACAGCTTGTTATATCTTTTACTTAGTGTTTACTTTTCCGCTTGCTTACTCTGTGGTGCTTGTTTAATTTTCAAAGTCAATGCCTTCCCTTTTGTTGGGATTGATGCCTTGGTGCTAGTCGCCAGCCCCTGGCCTATGGAAGGCGGGCTTGGGGTAGTCACGGCACGGGCCCCGAGGATGGGTCATGAAATACGCATTACCACTTTCATCTCCTCCCAAGTGTGGATGCGTATTTCTCCACTTCATCATCGACTCACTTTCAGTTGGTCCCACCAAATTCTGGCATAGTCGGTGAATTCCATGGTCGCCAACATCACTTTGTTTTCCTCTAAATATGTGTGATAACCAAAAACATGTTCGACCTTTCTTTCCCATTCCAAATATTTGTTGGGGTCATTCTTACCTTGTAATGATGGGTGCTTGATTTCTTCTAATTGGTGACTCATGAAAATTAGATAACTCCTCCTCTTCTTCAATGACCCACCTCCTTGGTGGTGCTCTAGAATTGGAAGGGGTTTCAGTTTATCCATCCTTGCATTCAACCTTTGGAATTGTTCTTGTACATCCCTCATGAACAACTTAACGTTTGCTTCATTGGTGTTACTCACCTCCTTCATTTAGGAATCCTATGATAAAATTTGAAAATAACGGAAAAATGGACCTCACACATTCCCTCACATGTTTACACTCAAAAATAATTTGTTCACTCGTGTTTCACTCAATTTTGGATTTTATCAAAATGTAATACTCTTTCCTTTTAACTCAACATTCGTTATATATAATTATTAACCAATTCCAACAAATCAAAAGGATCATTGGAATGTGGAAATCCTGAACTAGAATTCAAAGATAAAATTAAAAATGGATTAAAGTTGAAAAAATTATGTGAAGGGGAAGAAAATTGATGAAGAAGAATGATAAAGGGACGTAGAATTCAAAATGTTGCAATTTTTTGAGGCTTTAATTTTTTTTTTTTTGATTTTTTTGGCTCTTTTATTTTTGAGTAAATATGGAAGAAACAAGATTAATTTTTCAATATTTAAATGTAGGATAAGAAATAATTTGAAACATCAAATGGAATCAATGTGGGATTTGGGTGGTTTTAAAATTGTAGAATTCATCGCAAAATTTGAACCTGATGTATCTCAAGATTTATAGCTTTGATTTCAATGATTACAAATAGGGAAGAAATATGAGCTTCTGAACTAAAAGAATTATATACTGTACGTTTGAAATAATGAAGAAATGATGCCCGTAGGTGAATAAGAAAATGGACCAAAATTGATGTCTGCCCGATTCGAAGATAATTGAAGAAGGGAGAAGAGATAAGAAAGAAAGAACCCAATTTCTTGCAAGTGGGCTCTAATACCAAATGATACATGATGTAAGACCCACTAGGAAGTGTCCTAGGAACCTTGTAAAATATTCTCAAGTTGAGCACCCGGATCGCCACATGAAAACAAGTGAATGTGGTGTGCGGATAGTGAAAATGAGAAGGAAGGGGAAATGATTAAGGTAGAACCCAAAGAGAACTTGTCTCTAAGAACTCTAGCCAAAAGACACCAAAAAGGAAGACCAATCCTTTTATAAGTTGATAATTAATAAATAACACAAATGCTGCATGAAAATCTCATTATAATAACATTACCTTAATTCCTGATGTCCAATGAGTATAAGGGGGTGGCTATTTATATCCAAAGAAACATGAAATTCGAATCACACATGGGGTGGCTATTTACATTAGTCTAATTCCTTGTATTCCATAGTCAAAAATCCTAAAGGATTCTTTTGAAAACTCTGGCACTTGACCATGACTATAGGAGACAATTAGCACACCCTTTTGGAAAAGAAATGACAAGTAGCCCACCAACTTTTGAATTTGATGATTCCATGGTGTGGTGGGCTTGAAATTCGTAGCACACCTTGGGATGGGTTTTTAAAAGAATGTTTGGGCCTTAATTAATATAATTATAGGCCCAGATTCTCCCCCCAAGTAGGGGTGTCGGGCCTCCTCTTGGAATTCTATTGTTAAACCATTTAAGACCTCCCTCGTTCTTTTGGTCCGCTCCCTTTTCATCGGGACACCAATTCCTCATAGCGGGTATTGTGAAATCATGCGTCTTCCTTCCTCTTCATCAAGAATGCCTTCAACCCCTCGATGCTCATTCATTCCATGATCCTCATCAGTTGGGATTGCTTCTTGCTGGTGTGGCTAGCAGATTGAGGCTACTCTTCGGTACTAGTTAATGGATATACCTGCTCAAGGGGGCCTCTTACTGGTGTTCGATTTTTTGAATTTTTCTACTCGGTGCTTTTCTTTGGTTCTGCTCAGGTGTTGCTGTCGGGCTGGTTGGCTCACCTTGGTTGGTTTTGTTGGGGTGTCTATAGTGTTGGTGGTTGGGATGGTTGTGTGGGGTTGCAGGGGAGCTGTTGGGGCACTGTTTCTTGCTCTTTTGTGCCCTGGTTGGATGGTACAAGCTCTTTTGTTGGCTAGGGAGCTATGTTGGGGGGCTGCGGATTTGGCTACAGACTAGAGGTGCTAGAGGAGGTGTTTTTTTTTTCGCTGTGGTCTGGGATTCTGGGTTGGGTTGTACATTAGTTTAGTGGGTGGTGAGGCTTGTGATGAGGGGACTACCTGGGTTGTGGTAGCAGCATGCTGGCGGGTTTGGGGCAGTGGCTTAGGGGATTTCTACTTCTGTTTTTTCCAGGGGATGCCTTGTGGTGTGTGTGCATGTGTGCAGGGGTGTGTTGGTGTGTGTGTGCGTGCATGCATGCATGCGTGGGTGTGTGCACGTGTGTGTGCACGTGTGTGGGTGTGTGGGTGTGGGTGAGTGTCAGTGTAGGGTGAGTTGGATTCTTGGTGGTATTGTGCCCAATCTCTCATTACTTGCTGCTTTGGCACAGGATAGTTTGGGGTCGTCATTACTGCCTTGGTGGTGTGCTCCTCGTGGCTCTCTACTATGCTCAGACTTTTTGCCTCGCTTGGTGCATTGTTGGTGCTGGCTGGTGCGCGGTTACTACTGCTTCCTTGTTGGAGTGTTGATGTGCTATTATTCCTATCCAGCTCTTGTTTTGTTCGGTTGGGATTTCATGCTTTAGCATGGTTTGTATGGGTTTACCTTGACTTTCCATGCTCCTGTCTGGTGGTGGGTTGACGATGCTCGTTGTGCTGTTCATGGGTGATGCTGTTGCGCTTTGGTTTCTTGGCGGACCGTGTGTTCTTGTTCGTGTTGGCTCCCTATCTCTGGGATGCTACCTCCATGCAACCTTAGGCTTTCCGAGGGCTTGGCTTGCTGTCTACTACCTTGTATTCTCCTTGGGTTTTGTTTTTTTCTTGGTTCGCTTGGCCTTGAACCTTGTTTGGGTCAGCTTGTTTCACCCATTGGGTGATTTATTTTTAATTCATCTCACGTTTTATTTAATCATGTTCTATTTTCCGTGTAAAAAAACCCAAAAACCCAAAAAGACCCTAAAAACCCTGAAAAACCTGAAAAACCTAAAAAAACCTTGAAAACCCCTAAAAACCCTCAAAATTCCTAAAAACTCTAAAACCCCCAAAAACCTTAAATTTTTTAAAAAACTCCTAAAAATCCATGATCTTTAAAAAAACCTTGTAAACCCTGAAAAATCCATGAAAACCATAAAACCCCTAAAACCTTAAAATCCTAAAAAACCATGAAAAACCCTTGAAAACCATAAAAACCCCTAAAACCTTAAAAAACCATAAAAACCCTAAAAACTACAAAAAACTCTAAAAACCCACAAACCCCCTAAAAACGTTAAAAAACTCTAAAAAAACTTAACACCCTAAAAACTCTAAAAAACCCAAAAAGATCTTAGAAACCCTAAAAACACTAAAAACCCTTAATACCTATGAAAAAACCAAACAAACCCCCAAAATCCCTAAATATCCTAAAAAACCCTAAAAACCACAAAAATCCTAAAAAACCCTAAAAATCCATGGAAAAGGAAAAAACCCTAAAACCCCTGAAAGCCCCTAAAAACCCCCAAAACCATAAAACCCCTAAGAATCTTAAAAAACATAAAAAGACCCTAAAACCCCAAAAGTCCCTAAAAACATGAAAAAACCCTAAAAACCATGAAAACACTAAAAAATGCCAGAAAACCCCCAAAATTTCTTAAAACCCTAATAAACCCTAAAAACCATAAAAATAAAAAAACCCAAAAAAACCATGAAAACGTAAAAAACCCTAAAAACCTTAAAAACCCTGAAAATCCCCTTAAAACCATAAAATCCTCTAAAATCCTTAAAAAACACAAAACCCCATAAAAACCCTAAAAACCAACTAAAACACTAAAAATCCTTTAAACCCATAAAAATGGTAAAAAATATAAAAAACATTAAAAACCCCAAATAACTAAAAAAACATAAAAACCCCAAAACAACCTAAAAACCATAGAAAACCCTAAAAACCATTGAAAACCCTCAAAATCTCAAAAAACCCTAAAAATCATAAAAATGCCTAAAAACCCTAAAACCCACTAAAAACTCTAAAAACCCTTGAAAGCCTATAAAAACGTCAAAATACTCTAAAAACCCTTCAAACCGCTAGAAAACTCAAAAAATCCTAAATACCCAAAAAGAATCTAAAAACCTAGAAAAAACCTAAAACCCCTAAAACCCACTGAAAAACCCTAAACCCCCTCAAAATCCCTAAGCTCCCTAAAAATTTATAAGAATCCTAAAAGACCAATAAAAATACATTAAAACACAAAACCACTAAAAACCCTGAAACTAACCACGAAACCCACTAAAAACCTTAAAAACCCTAAAGCCCCATAAAAACCCCAAAACACTAAAAAATCTAAAAACCCTTAAAACCCCTAAAACATTAAAAAATTATAAAAAAACTTAAAACCCTAAAAAACTGAAAAATAATCCAAAAACCCAAAAAGACCCAAAAAACCCCTAAAAATCCTAAAAACCCTAAAACCCAAGAAAACCCCCAAAACCATCAAAATTCATAAAAACCCTAATCCATAAAAATCATAAAACCCCCTAAATTCCATGAAAACGTAAAAACCCCTAAAAACAATGAAAAACCCTTGAAAACCATAAAAACACCTCAAACCTTAAAAAACCCAAGAAGCAAATAAAAACCCTTAAAACCCCTTAAAATGTAAAAAACTCTAAAAAACCTTAAAACCTTAAAGAACTGAAAAAAACCCTAAAATCCCAAAAGACCCTAAAAACTCTGAAATTCCTAAAAAGCATAAAAAGCCCTAAAAACACTAAAAAACCTCAAAATCCCAAAAACCCAAAAATTCCCTAAAAACCATAAAAATCCAAGAACCCCCCTAAAAATCCATGAAATCGTTAAAAACCATAAAAACCATGAAAACTACTGAAAACCATAAAACCCCTAAAAACTATAAAAACCCATAAAACCCTAAAGAACCACTAAAAATCCTTAAATCCCCAAAAAACCTTAAAAACTCTAAAATCCTTAAAACCCCTAAAAACTCAAAAAATCTCTAAAACCCCCAAAAGATCTTAAAAACCCTGAAACCCCATAAAAACCCAAAAACCCCTTAAAATCCATAAAAATATCAAAATCCCTAAAAACCCTTAAAACCATAAATTCCTAAAAAAACCCCAATAATCCATGAAAATGTAGAAAACCCTAAAAACTTAAAAAAACCCAGAAAAATAAAAAAACCCTAGAAAACTTAAAAACCCATAAAACCCCTAATAACTCATAAACCCTCAAAACCCTTAAAAATATTATAGATCTCAAAAAAACCATAAAAACCCAAAAAAACTAAAAAAAATAGAAAATACCAAAAAAAACCCAAGAAAACCCTAAAAACCCTCAAAATCCCTAAAACCCATAAAACCCCCTAAAAACCATAAAAATCCTCCAAAATGTAAAAAACCCTAAAACCCTAAAAAAACTAAAAACTAAAAAACCCCATAAAAACCTTAAAAACCCTAAAAAATGATAAAAACCCTAAAAACCACTAAAAACTCTAGAAACCCACAAAACCCCGAAAAATGCTAAAAACCCTACAAAACCTTAAAACCCTAAAAAACTAAAAAAACCCTAAAAACCCAAAAAGACCTTAAAAACCTGAAAAACCTGAAAAACCCATAAAACCTTCAAAATCCGAAAAAACCCTAAAAACTATAAAAATCCTAAAGAGCCCCTAAACACCATGAACTCATAAAAAACCCTAAAACCTAGAAAAATTCTTGAAAACCACAAACCCCTAAAAACCTTAAAATCCCTAAAAACCCAAAAAAAACACACAAAAACCACTAAAAACCCTAAAAACATTAAAAAATTATAAAAAAACTTTAAAACCCTAAAAAACTCAAAGAAACACTAAACCAAAAAGACCCTAGAAACCCAAAAAAAACATAGAACCCCCTAAAAATCCATGAAAATGTAAAAAACCCAGAAAACTCAGGAAAGCCGCAGAAAACCATAAAAAACACTAAAATACATAAAAACCCAAAAATACCCTAGAAACTACTAAAAACTCTAAAACCTCATAAAAACCCTGAAAATGTTAAAAAACTCTAAAAACCTTAAAATCCTAAAAAACTAAAAAAGCCCTAAAAAATAAAAACAAGACCCTAAAACCCCTGAAAACACTTAAAAATACTAAAAACCCTTGAAAAAATCAAAACACCCTTAAAATCCATAAAAAACCTAAAAACCATAAAAATCCTAAAAACCCACGAAAAAACCAAGAAAGCATAAAAAGACTTTAAAACATCATTAAAACCCTAAAAACCACTAGAACCATAAAACCACCCCAAAACCTTAAAAAACTCAAAAAACAAAAAAACACTAAAAACTAGTAAAAACCCTTAAAACCCCTCAAAACGTTAAGAAACTATAAAAACCCTTGAAAACCCGGAAAAGCTGAAAAACCCCTAAAAACCCAAAGAGACCCTAAAAACCATGAAAACCCTAGAGCACTTGAAAAATACTAAAAACCCACATAATCCAGAAAAACCATAAAAACCTTAAAAACCTTAAAATCCCCAAAAAAATTAAAAAAAACCAATCCCTAAATACCCAAAATACTATATAAAACCCCAAACACCCTAAAACCCCATGAAAAACCCAAAACCCCTCAAAATCCCTAAGTACCCTTAAAACCATAAAAACTCTAAAAACCCAAATTACCATTAAAACCTAAAAACCATAAAAAAACCTGAAAACCATAAAACCCCTAAAAACCTTAAAACACAAAAAACCCTAAACCCTCTAAAAACTCTAAAAACCCATAAAACCCCAAAAAAATGTTAAAATACGCTAAAAACCTTAAAAATTATAAAAAGTACTAGAATCCCAAAAGACCCGAAAAACCCAATCCCCTCATGAAAAATCCTAAAACCCCTAAAATTACCAAAAAACCCTCAAAAACCCTAAAAAGAATAAAAATCCTAAAAAACCCCTGAAAATCCATGAAAATTTAAAGAACCCTAAAACCTCCAAAACTCCTAAAAACCAAAAAACCCCTAAAAACTGTAAAAACCCTTGAAAACCTATAAAACCCTAAAAACCAATAAAAAATCTAAAAACCATTGAAACCACTAAAAACATTAAAAATTATAAAAAACCTTAAAACCCTTAAAAAATCACAAAAAAACCCTAAAAACCAAAAGACCCTAAAAACAGTGAAACCCCCCTAAAAATGTATGAAAACTCATAAAACCCCTAAAAATCCCTAAAAACATAAAAAATCCTAAAAACCATAAATATACTACAGAACCCTAAAAAATCCATGAAAACGTACAACACCCTAAAAACCCTAAAATCCAATAAAATTAATAAAACCCCTAAAATACTCAAAAAACCCAAAAACCCCAAAAAAAACCCATAAAACCACTAAAACCTCTTAAAACCCCTAAAAACTATAAAAAACTCTAAAAACCCTTTAAACCCTAAGAAAGTCAGAAAAAAACTGTAAAAACCCAAAAATACCCTAAACACCCTAAAAAATCCTAAAAACCATAAAAACACTTGAAAATCCCTAAAACCCTAAAAATCCCCGAAAACCCTAAAAATCCTAAAAAACACCTAAAAATTGATGAAAATGTAAAAACCCCATAAAAACTAAAAACCCACAAAAAACCATAAGACCCCTAAAAACCTTAAAAGCCCTAAAACCCCATAAAACCCCAAAAAACCCACTAAAAACTCTAAAAACCCTTAGAATACCTAAAAATGTTGAAAAACTCTAAAAAACCCTTAAAAAATCAAAAATTCTTAAAAACCCAAAAAATCCCTAAAACCATGAAAACCCCTTAACCCAAACCCCCCTCAAAAACCCTACAACCCCTCAAAATCCCTAGAAGCCCTAAAAACCCTAAAACCCATAAAATCTAAAAAATCCCTTACATCCCTGACAAAACTCTGAAAACCAAAAAAACCCCTAAAAATCTTAAAACCCCCAAACCCCATAAAGACCCTAAAAACCTTAAAACCCCTAAAAACCATTAAAACCCTTAAAACCCCTAAAAACGTTAAAAAACTCTAAAAACTGTAAAAACTCTAATAAATTTAAAAAAAACTGTAAAACCCCCAAAAGACCATAAAAAACCCTGAAAAACACTTAAAATCTCAAAAAAACATAAAAACCATAAAATCCCCTAAAAACCTAAAAAAACAAAAAACCCATAAAAACTCAAAAAACCACTAAAAACTCTAAAAACCCTTACAATCCCCAAAAACTTTAAAAATCTACAAAATCCCATAAAAACCCTCAGAACTCTAAAAAAATCCTAAAACCCCATGAAAACATCTAAAAATACTCAAAAACCCTAAAAACCATAAAAATCCCAAAAACCCCTAATAATCCATTAAAACATAAAAAACCATAAAAACCTCCTAAAAGCCATAAAACCCCTTAAAAACCTTAAAAACCCTAAAACCCACTGAAAAATATAAAAACTCTTAAAACCCTACCTTGCAAAAAAACTCTTAAAACCCCTGAAAATGATAAAAATATATAAAAAACCTTACCTTGTAAAAAACTCTAAAAATACTAAAAAACTCAAAAAAGAAACCTAAAAAACATAAAATTCACCTAAAAACCCTGAAAACCCCTAAAACAGAATGAAAAAACCAATAACCATCAAAATCATTAAAAATTCTAAAAAAACTAAAAACCATGAAAAATATAAAACCCCCTAAAAATCCATGAAAACATAAAAATCATAAAAACCATGAAAACCCCCTTAAAACCATAAAAATCCCAAAAAACCATAAAATACCCTAAAAACCAAAAAACCGCGAAAAACTCTAAAAACCCTAAAATTGTTAAAAACTCTAAAGAACCTTAAAACCCCTTAATAACTAAAAAACCCCAAAACCCCAAAAGACCCTAAAAACCCATGGAAAACCCTAAAAAACTTTAAACCCCTAGAAACCCTTAATCCCCTAGAAACCCTAAAACCCATAAAAATTCTAAAAACCCTAAAAATTCCTAAAAATCAAAAAAACCAAAAAATCTGTAGAAAATTTAAAAAACACCTAAAAATCTATGAAAACATAAAAAACCCTAAAAACCTTGAAAAAACTGGGAAACCCATAAACCCCCTAAAAACATTAAAACCCCTAAAAACCCATAAAAACCTTAAAACCCGCTAAAACATGAAAAACCCTTAAAACCCAAAAAATTAAAAACTCTAAAAAACATTAAAAACACAAAAAAACCTTAAAAACCCAAAAATAACCTGAAAACCCTGAAAACCCCTCAGAATCCTAAAAACCCAAGAAACCCAAAAAACTCATAAAGACCCCCAAAAACCTAAAAACCATAAAAAACCTAAAATCCCTTAAAATCCTTAAAAATCACTAAAAATCCATGAAAATGTAAAAAACCCAAAAATACCTAAAATCCCCCTAAAACCATAAAAACCCCTAAACCCAGAAAAAAAATCCACTAAAAACTATAAAAATCCATAAAACCCCGGAAAATGATAGAAAAATCTCTAAAAAATCTTAAAACACCTAAAAAACTCAAAAAGACCCTAAAAACCCAAAAAGACCAAAAAAAATTAAAAAACCATAATACCCTTGAAAAACCATAAAACCCTTAAAATCCCTAAACCCCCTAAAACCCCTAAAAACCAGAAAAATCCTAAAAAGTCCATAAAATCCATGAAAATATAAAAAAACCAAAAAACCATAAAAACCCTAAAAAACACTAAAAACCCTTAAAACCCCTAAGAAAATTAAAAATCACTAAAAAACGTTAAAAACCTAAAAATCCTAAAAAACCAAAAAAAAACCTAAAAACCCAAAAGACCCTAAAACCCCAAAAAAACCCCTAAAAATCCTTAAAACCCCCTAAAAACATCAAAATCCCTAAAAATCCATTTAGGGTTTTTTACGTTTTCGTTGATTTTAGGGATGTTTTTATGATTTTTATGATTTTTTAGGATTTTTGGGGATTTGAGGGGGTTTTAGGGGTTTTCAGGGGTTTTTAGAGGTTTTAGGGGTTTTTAGGGTTTTAAGGCCTTTTTGGATTTTTAGTGTTTTTTTAGTTTTTAATGGATTTTAATGTTTTTTAGTGTTTTTTAACATTTTTATTTCTTTAAAGGGTTTTTGGATTTTTTAGTGGTTTTCAAGGGTTTTATGGGGTTTTATTGTTTTTAAAAGGTTTTAGGGGTTTTATACTTTTCATTGGGTTTTCAGGGCTTTTAGGGTTTTTATGTTTTCATTTAAGTTTTAGTTTTTTTAGGTTTTTAATGTTTTTATGGGTTTTTTAGTATGTTAGGGATTTTGAGGGGTTTTAGTGTTTTTCAGTTGTTTTTTTCAGTTTTTTGGGGTTTTGATGGTCCTTTTAAGTTTTTTGGGGTTTTGATGGTCCTTTTGGGTTTTTAGGGGTATTTTTTGAGTTTTTAAGGGGTTTTAAGTTTTTTAATGTTTTCAGGGTTTAAATGGTTTTTAGATTTTCTAGTGGGTTTTAGAGTTTTTATGGGCTTTTAAGGGATTTTAAGGTTTTTATGGGTTTTATGGTTTTGAAGGGCTTTCCAACATTTTTAGGGTTTTTTACATTTTCATAGATTTTGAGGTGTTTTATTTGGGATTTTTATGGTTTGTTGAGTTTTTAGGGTTTTTAGAAATTTTAATGGTTTTCTAGGGTTTTTTGGTGTCTTTTTGGGTTTTTAGGAAATTTTTTAATTTTTAGGGATTTAATGTTTCTTGGAGAGTTTTAACGGTTATAGGTGTTTAAACTGTTTTTAGGGTTTTTAGGGGTTTTATGAATTTTAGGGGTTTTTAGAGTTTTTATGGGTTTTCAGGGTTTTTAACATTTTCATTGACTTTTATGGGGGTTTTAGGATTTTATGGTTTATAAGGTTTTTAGGGATTATGAGGGTTTTTAAGGTCTTTCAGGGGTTTATAGCAGTTTTCATGGTTTTTAGGGACTTTTTGGATTTTTATGGGTTTTTTTTATTCTTTTCATATTTTTAAGGTTTTTTTATAGTTTGTAACGTTTTTAGGGGTTTCAAGAGTTTTTCAAGTTATTGTGGTTTTTAGGGTTTTTATGAGTCTTTATGGAGTTTTTGATGTTTTTAGGTGTTTTATGGGTTTTCAGGGGTTTCTTGGGGTTTTTAGGTTTTTTTACTTTTTCATGTATTGTTTTGGGTTTTTTAGGATTTTTATGGTTTTTAGGGGTTTTTATGTTTTTAGGGATTTTTAGGGTTGTTAGGGATTTTGAGGGTTTTAGGGTTTTTAGAGGTATTTAGGGGTTTTCCGGGTTTTTAGGGTCTTTTTTTTTTGTTTTTAGGGTTTTTTATGTTATTAGGGTTTTTAAGGATTGTAGAGTTTTCTTATCATTTTTAGGGGTTTAAAGAGTTTTGATAGTTTTTAGTGGGTTTTTAGGGTTATTAAGGCATTTTAGTTTTTTTATGTTTTTATGGTTTTCATTGGTTTTTAGGTTTTTAGGGTTTTTTTAATTTTACATGGATTTTTAGGGGTTTTTTAGGATTTTTATGGGTTTTATTGGTTTTAAGAGTTTTAGGGGTTTTTAGGGCTTTCAGGGATTTTATGGTTTTTACATTTTTTTTTACAGTTTTTTGGATTTTTCAAAGTTTTTAGGGTCTTTTTGCGTTTTTAGGATTTTTTTTTTTATTTTTATGGTTTTTTAGTTTTTTTAGTTTTTTTGGGTTTTAAGGGTATTTAGAGTTTTTATTGGGTTTTAGGGTTTTTTTAATGTTTTTAGGGTTTTTATGGTTTTCAACGGCTTTTAGGATTTTTAGGTTTTTTACATATTCATGGATTTTAAGGGGTTTTTTAGGATTTTTAAACATTTTAAGGGTTTTACGGTTTTTAGGGATTTTGAGGGGTTTTAGGGTTTTAAGGGTCTTTTATAAATTTTTAGGGTTTTTAGGGGATTTAGGGACTTCTTAGGTATTTAGGGTTTTTTATGTTTCTTAGGGTTTTTAAGGTTTTTTAGAGTTTTTTCAACATTTTTAAATGTTTTAAGGGTTGTTAGAGTTTTTAGAGGTTTTTAGGGTTTTTATGGATTTTTAGCGTCTTTTAAGTTTTCATTGATTTTTAGGGGTTTTTATGATTTTTATAATTTTTATGGTTTTTATGGTTTTTAGCGATTTTTAGGTTTTTATGGAATTTTAAGGGGTTTTTGGGGTTTTGGTGTCTTTTTAGGTTTATAGGGTTATTTTTGAGTTTTTTAGGGTTTTAATGGTTTTTTCAAGGTTTTAACCATTTAAGGGGGTTTTAAAGTTTTTTTTGGGTTTATGGTTTTTATGGATTTTTAGGGATTGAAGTTTTTTAGAAGTTTTTATTGTTTTCTAGTGGTTTTCTGAGTTTTTTACATTTTTATAGATTTTTAGGGGGCTTTTAGGATTTTTATGTTTTTAGGGGTGTTTAGGGTTCGTAGGGATTTTTGAGGGGTTTTAGGGGTTTTCAAGGGTTTTAGGGCTTTTAGGGGTTTTAGGGGTTTTAGGATTTTTTTTGATTTTAGGTTTGTTTTATATTTTTAGGTTTTTAAGGTTTTTTAGAGTTTTTTTAACATTTTTATGTGTTTTAAGGGGTTTTAGAGTCTTTATTGGTTTTTAGGGTTTTTATGTGTTTTTAGGTTTTTAGGGGTTTTAGGGGTTTTTATGGGTTTTAGGAGTTTTTTAGAGTTTTATGGTTTTTTTAGGTTTTCATGGATTTTTGGGGGATTTTTATTTTCTTTAGGGTTTTAGGGTTTTTATAGATTTTGTGGGTTCTAGGGTTTTTAGGTTTTTAGTTTTTTAGGGTTTTTTAGATTTTTTTGGTTTTAATGGTTTTTAAGGGTTTTAAATTTTTTTTAATGTTTGTAGAGGTTTTAAGGGTTTTTAGAGTTTTTAGTGGGTTTTTATGGGTTTTAGGTGTTTTTTTAGTTTTTAGGGTTTTTAGGGGTTTTCACGTTTTCCTGTATTGTTAGGGTTTTTTTTCGATTTTAATTGCTTTATTGTTTTTTAGGGTTTTTAGGGATTTTGAGGGGTTTTAGGGTTTTTGGAGAAGTTTTGTGGGTTTTCATGAGCTTTTATTGTTTTCAGGGTTTTTAGGGTTTTTAGGGTGCTTTTGTGTTTTTTATTTTTTATTTAGTTTTTTGAGGTTTTTATGGTTTTTTGGTGTTTTTATAGTTTTCACAGTTTTTTCAGGGCTTTTAGGATTTTTTACATTTTCATGGATTTTTAGGGTTTTTTTCTTTTTATTTTTTTAGGGTTTGGGGGGTTTTTAAGGATTTTGAGGGTTTTAGGGTTTCCCAGGGTTTTTTTGGATTTTCAGAGTTTTTTTGGGTTTTTAAGGTTTTTAGGGACTTTTTGGGTTTTTCCAAGTTTTTTAGGGTTTTAATTTTTTATAAGAAATGTTTATAGTTTTTAGAGGTTTTAGTGGTTTTTATAGTTTTTAAGGGTTTTATGGGTTTTTAGGATTTTTTATGTTTTCATGGATTTTTAGTATTATTATGGATTTTATTGTTTCTAGGGTTTTTAGATATTTTGAGGGTTTTAAAGGTTTTCAAATGTTTTTAGGGTTTTCATGGTTTTTAAGGTCTTTTGGATTTTTAGTTTTTTGGAGTTTTTAGGGTTTTAAGGTTTTTTCAAGGAAAATAGAAATTATATATAGAAGAAGGATGAATTACAAAAAAAATCACCCAAGGGTGAAACTAAGCTGGCCAAAACACTTATCTACTGCCTCTTTTTCTGCTACTATTAGCTGTTGTATGATAGCTAGTTGGTCTAAAGCTGGAATTTTCTAATTTCTTTTCTGCTCAATGATAGCTAGTTGGACCTTCAATGTGTTTACTTTTTGGAGGTTATTGCTCATTTTGTGGGGTGGATGGGGCTTGGGTCATTTGTGCTCCTTGTTTGGTTTACAGGGTTACTGTGTGAAGGTTGGAGGAGGTGTTTCTGGTCTGGTTCTTGGGGATCCTATAAAGATCTGAAAATTCCGCATAATTTTTTTTAATTATATGGAATTATTCTGAGACTGTGAAAATCGACGGCACGTGATTATGAGGCCCAGAGAACTAGGAATAGAATTTTGAACTTTTTTTAAGGTATGTTTTGTAAACGTGTGAATGTGATTTTCTATCATTCGAAACGGTGGTTGGATTGAAAATCCGAGGGCACCATTGAATGTGTAGCACCCGGATTCGATTAGGCGAAGCTTAACTTTGGAAGGCAAGGGTCGGATGAAAAAGATAATTTTTGGACTTTCATAAAATAATAATAAACTAACTATAAGTTATTTTATTCTTTTTCTTCCACCATTGAGTGACAGTTGGCGGAACCATAATGTAACGATGGTCTTTATATGAGGGTCATTTAATAACATGTTCCTTTGGTTGTGTAACCGCAATGCTCATGGGATTAATTGTTCATTAATTACAGTTCATTAATGAACCACATTAATGAACGCAACGTGCGTGGTTTCTTTTTTTATTTAATCAAACCATCGGTAAGAGATTTGAAAACTGCTGGAGAAGCCTCTGTCATGACACTAACGACTTTCCTCTCCAACGAAGAACGAAGATCGAATGATGATCATTGGAGGAATTGATCTGGAGATCAACGAGTGGTGAAGAGTGTCAAACGACAATGAATGCAGAGTTGTTTCTTTCATCCGTAGTAGATTCCATTGAATCTAGGTAGGGGATTTATGTGATTAATATCCCTCTTTCCCTATTCTTGAATAATATGAAGAACACAAATCAACCAACAAATAGGTTGATCCGTGATTCATTCTTGATTTCGGGAGGTTGTTGCAGGGTTTCACTTTGATGATTTTCTTTCTGTCAAATGATTATTGATGCTTTCCCCATGTTAAAACACTAACCTGGAGGGCATGGTCCAATCCAAACAAGGCCATGACCCTCTGCTGCTCTTGGATATTGAGCGTTCTTTGTGGGCGACCAACCAACGAGGTGACAAGAAAATTCTGTGGGCTTCGTAGTGAAGGTAGCAACCTGGGAGGCCCGTAGGTACAGACGGGAAGGAAAATAGACCACAAGAGCATCTTCAGTGGTGCGTAAAAACAACCGACGGTGCCGGTGACCGGCTGAGACGACCACGCGGAGACGGCGCTGCCCGCAAGATCCACAACCAACCAGGCCTTGGTGGGTGTCAGGCATGGAACTGACGTGCCGCACAAGAGAGGAGCAGCCCACTGGGGCCACTCTGCTGGACAAAAACGACCGGCTCCAGCTGGTCGTTTCAAGAGGAGGGGCGGCGTTGCCAGCTGCCGAACTGGACGCACCACGTCTGGTCCAACGAAATAGGGCCACATGTGGGTTGGGTTTTCCAAGTGGGCCGGACCCACTGGACAGGCCAAACCCGCGACCCGGGATGGGTCCGCCAACCGGGCCGGACCCGCCAGCTAAGTCGGACCCCTACTGGACCAGGACCCAACTAACCCTGTTTCACTAAAACTGGCGTAACTCACGAATCGGGGATCTGATTAACGCACCGTCTATGGAATGAGGACCCTTGAAATGAGGTGGTCCTTTTGAGATACTTCAAATGAGTTTTGGAATAAGTTGGAGTGCGACCATGTTGGATCAGAATCAAATCCAACGAGGCCCTATTTACCTTTTTGCCTATATCTTACAAACCTGGCGTCTGATTGACACACCATCTATCTCGTTGGAACCCTTACGACAAGGTGGTCCTTGGGGATATTTCATCATGGTACTTCATAGCAGTTAAAATTCAATTAGTGGCTTGAGGAGTGGATCCTTCCAAAATCAAGCGTGCTAAGTGCGGGAATCATGTGGCTAACTGTCAAGTAAAGATCAACCCTCTGTGGATCGGTATGAGAGCAACCCATCATGGATCGGCATCAGAGCGACCCTACGTGGATCGGTAGTAGTGTTACTATTTGTGGATTGGCTGTAGACCCTGTGTGGATCGACAGTAGTGTGACACAGTGTGGATCCGTAGTAGTGAGACCTTGTGTGGATCGGCAGTAGTGAAACCCTATGTGGATTGGCAGTAGAGTGACCCTTCATGGATCGGCAGTTTAGTGACCCTTCGTGCATCAGCAGTAGAACCTCTCAATAGAATAAAATGATCTATCTTAATACTAATCATTTTTATTCCTATTCTCTAAGTTTTATACCTGGTGTGAGTTGTATTTTACTCTGTGCTTTGTGATTGAGATCATGCTTTGTGGTTTTTCCTTTGTGGAATTCTGAGAGACCTTCGGGGGTCTTGGGGTCCCTACTAAGTATTGTTATACTCACCCCAACAGGGGATTCACCCACACCTTGTTGTGTATTGTGAAGACGATGGAAAGCTTTACAGAGACTTGGGGAGCTTGGACTAAACGGTGATCAGAGGTGATTGATAGACGTGGTGAGCGGTAGTGACAACAGACAAAGAGTTTTACCTACCCTTTAGGTAGGATCCTTGGTGGGAAACATCTAGAGCACGTTTTTTTCCTATTTTTTGTACTTTATTTTTAGTTCAGTTTGTATACTGGACCTTTTTACTTTCAGTTCACACTTTTTATATCAGTAGTTCTACTTTGTGGTTTGATTTTGATATTTACCTAGTCTGTGTGAGTACAGGATTAAAGGCAATGTCTTCCCTTTTTGGGATATGTCTTTCTGGTTCTAGTCACCAACCCTTATCCTATGGAAGGCGGCTTTGGGGCAGTCACGGTGTGGACCCCAAGGGATGGGTCGTTACAGATTATTTTCAGGGTTGTTGCTAGATGGGAAAGGTGTTTTAGCAGGTTCCTATGCAGTGATTCCCTATAGGGTGGGTTCTGGTTTTTGGTTTGGCAGGTTGTTGTTTGGACTATGGTGGCTTTCGGTTTCTTCTGCTACTAGTTGGGGTTTATGAAATTTTTTGGCTTGTAGTGGTAGGTACAGGAAGGTTGTTTTTCGTGGTCCCTACTTTTGGCTTGTTTTGGAGGCTATTTGTGGGGTTGTAGATGGATCAGTTGGAGAGGTGGAGGCTATTTGGGTTTTTGTGAAGTTTGTTTGAAGGGTTTTAGGTCAATGGTCTAAAGCTACTCTAGGTGTTTTTAGCTCTGCTTGGGCTTAGTGCTGCAGGTGGTTGTGGTGGGGCTATTTTTTGGTGTTTTTCTAGGACTAGTGAGGTGCAAGCTGCTGCCTACAGGTGTTAGCTTCTGGTAGTTAGGTGGGTTGGATACAAGTGGTTCGCTTATACTATGTGTGGGCCTTAGTGATGCCTTTTGAAGTTTGGGGTGGGTTGCGATGGGTGGATGCATGTTGGGGTAGGGGATCTCTTGGCTTCGGTGGATCGGATGATGCTGTTGGGTGGGTGTTGGGGGTGTGTGAGTGAGTACATGTTGTGTGCGTGCATGCATGTGTGTGTGTGATTGGTGGTTGTAAATGTTCATGTGTGCATGTGTTTCTTGTTTCGAGCACTGTTTTCTAGGGTTCTATCCCTGCTTGGGCTTCCCTTGATGTGATTCATCTTGGTTTCTCGTTGTCTTGGCGTCTGGTGTTGTTGTGGCTCTCTAACAGTTCGTGGAGGATTTATGTTGGGATTCTGAGCTACTGGTGGATATTTTTCATGATTTTGGTGGTAGTTTAGTGGTGCTCATTGTGTTTTTGTTCCTTATGGTTTCCTCGTGTGATCTACTGCGGTGGTGTTGGCTCCATGTTTGCTCATGACTCCAAGTGGATCATGTTTCTTGGTGGTGTTGGCTTCCGGTCTATGGGAAATTGACTTTGTGTGGCATTGGGATTTCGTTCGTTTGGCTTAGTTGTTTTTTCTAGTACCCCTTGGGTATTCCTCGGGGTTGGTTCATTTTCTCTTTCTTTTACCTAGCCTCATTCCTTGTGTTTTGGGTTAGCTTGGCTTCATCCTATGGGTTATTTTGTGTAACTCATCTTTCGTTTATTATATACAGTTCTATTTGCCTTGTAGAAAAAAATGCTAGCAAAAACAGAAGGTCTAAAGGACAAGTAAGCAACAGAGGAACAAAAAACAAGAATCCAAAAGGTGAAGAAGCTCAAAATCCACACAAATCCAACAACCTAGATTTGGGAATTCGGCACCACCAAGAATGCACGAGCCTAGAGAAATAGAACTAGCGAGGAGCACACGAGCACAAGAACAAAGAAAATGAAATCCAGCAATAAGAGCACAAGCTCAACCATAACAACGAACACCGCAACCATAACTAGATGGACCCAAAGTAATTTTCATCACTGAGGAACAACACAGTCACAACAACCAAGACAGAAACAAGAAACATGCAAGTAGCACGACACTGCATCATCAAACAAGAAGGCACAAGGAGGCCCAGTCATGATCATTGTAGACTAGCCTCAGAGTACCAGTAGAATGAGCTGTACTACATCTAGTAGTGAAGCATGTAACCAAGAAGCAAAACTAAGGGAATAAGGAGGCCCAATCACACACACTCCCCCCCACACACCGATGCACTCATGCAAACATAAGGATTTTTAAGTTTTTTAGAGTTATTGACTCTTTAGGGGCTTTAAGGGTTTTTAGGGTTTTTAATGTGTTTTTATTAGTTTTATAGGTTTTTAGGGCTTTTAAGGTTTTAAGTATTTTTTTGGTTTTCACGGGTTTTTAGGGTTTTTAAGGTTTTTACGTTTTCATGGTTTTTTATGGGATTTTAGGATTTTTCTGGTTTTTTGGGTTTTTAGGTTTTTAAGAGATTCTTAGGGTGTTTATGGTTTTTAGGTATTTCTAGGGGTTTTATGGGTTTTTAGAGTTTTTAGGGTCATTTGGGATTTTAGGGTTATTTTATTTTTTTAGGGGTTTTAAGGTTCCTTAGATTTTTTTAACATTTTTGGAGGTTTAAAGCGTTTTTAGAGTTTTCAGTGGTTTTTTAGGTTTTTATGAGATTTTAAGGTTTTTTGGTGTTTTTATTATTTCAGGGGGTTTTAGGGTTTTTAAAGTTTTTTATGTGTTCATGTATTTTAAGGGTTTTCTAGGATTTTATGATATTTAGGTTTTTAAGATTTTTATTGATTTAGAAGGTTTTTAGCTTTTTTAAAGGGTTTTAGGGTTTTTAGGGTTTTAGGGTATTTTGGGTTTTTAGGGTTTTTTTGAGTATTTAGGGGTTTTAAGGGTCTTTAGAGGTTTTTAACATTTTAGATGTTTTACATGTTTTTAGAGTTTTTAGTGGTTTTAGGGTTTATATGGACCTTTAGGGTTTTTAAGGTTTTTAGGGGGTTTTATGTCTTTCAGGTTTTTTGTGGCTTTTTAGGTCTTCATGGATTTTTATGGGCTGTTTATGTTTTTTATTGTTTTAGTGTTTTTCAAGATTTTTATGTTTTTATGGTTTTTCAGGGGTTTTTAGGGTATTCCAAATTTTTAGGGTCTTTTAGGGTTTTTTTTTGTTTTTTGGATTTTTAAAGTTTTTTATAGTTTTTAACATTTTTATGGGTTTAAGGGGATTTTAGAGTTTTTAGTGGTTTTTAGAGCTTTTATGGGGTTTTAGTGGTTTTATGGTTTTAAAGGGTTTTTGAGGGTTTGTATTGTTTTTTTATGGTTTCATAGATTTTTAGGGGAGGTTTAGGAATTTTATATGTTTTAAGGTTTCTTAGTGATTTTGAGGGGTTTTAGGGGTTTTCATGGGTTTTAGGAATTTTATGGGATTTTAGGGTCTTTTGGTTTTTTAGGTATTTTTAGTTTTTTAGGGTTTTTAGGTTTTTTTAGTGTTTTTTAACATTTTTAGGTGTTTAAAGTGTTTTTAGAGTTTTTAGTGATTTTTAGGGTTTTATGGATTTTTAGGGGTTTTATGATTTTTAGGGGTTTTTATGGTTTTTAGGGGTTTTTATGGTTTTTAGGGGTTTTAGGGTTTTTTACATTTTCATGGATTTTATGAAGTTTTTAGGATTTATGTGAGAGGTTTTAGGGTTTTTCAGTATTATGGTTTTTATGGTTTTTAAAAGTTTTTAGGGTATTTTTTGTGTTTTTAGGGTCTTTTTGAGTATTTTAGTGTTTTAAGATTTTTTACAGTTTTTTAGAGTTTTTAGGGGTTTTAATGATTTTTAGAGTTTTTTAGTGGATTTTTTGGGTTTTTATGATTTTTAAAGGTTTTTTATGGTTTTAAGGTTTTTTAGAGTTTTTTAGTTCTTTTAAGGTTTTTTAGAGTTTTTTAATGTTTTTTAGGGTTTAAAGGGTTTTTAGAGTTGTTATTGGTTTTTAGGGATTTAAGGGTTTTGGGGGTTTTAATGTTTTTAGGGGTTTTTATGGTTTTCAAGATTTCTTCAGGGTTTTTAGGGTTTTTTATGTTTTCATGTATTTTTAGGTATTTTTTATATTTTTTACAGATTTTAGGGTTTTTTGGGTTTTTAGGGGATTTTAGGGTTTTTAGGGCTTTTTCAAGGTTTTTATGGTTTTTTTATTATAGTGTTCTTTTGAGTTTTTTATGGTTTTATTTTTTTTAATTTTTTTTACTTTTTTAGGGTTTTAAATGGTTTTTAGATTTTTTAGTGATTTTTATGGTTTTTATGGGTTTTTATGCTTTTCTAAGGTTTTTAGGCTGTTTTGCGATTTTCAAGGGGTTTTTTGGGTTTTTTCTGGGGTTTTATGGTTTTTTACATTTTCATGGATTTTAAGGTGTTTTTAGGATATTTATGGTTTTTAGGGATTTTTAGGATTTTTATGGATTTGAGGGGTTTAGGGGTTTTTGAGGTTTTTCAGGGTTTTTGGGAGTTTTGGGTTTTTAGGGACTTTTGGGTTTTTAGGGGTTTTTTTGAGTTTTTCAGGGTTTAAAGTTTTTTTAGAGTCTTTTAAGGTTTTTAGTGGTTTTTATGGGATTTTAGTGTTTTTATGGTTTTTAGCGGGTTTTTTGGTTTTTAGGGTTTTTTACATATTCAAGGATTTTTAGGGGGTTTTAGTATTTTTATGGTTTTGATGGGGGTTTTTGGGTTTTTTTGGATTTTGAAGGTTTTTAGGGGTTTTTAGGGGGTTTTAGGGTTTTTAGGGTATTCTAGGGTCTCTAGGGATTTTTTAGGTTTTTTTTAAATATTTTTACGGTTTTTATGTTTTGTTAGAGTTCTTTAACACTTTTAAGGGGTTTAAGGGTTTTTAGATATTTTAGTGGTTTTTAGGATTTTAGGGGGTTTTAAGGTTTCAAGGGGTTTTCAGGGGTTTTGGGGTTTTTTTTTAAATTTTCATGGATTTTTAGTGGGTTTTTAGGATTATATGGTTTTTCAAGTTTTTTAAGGGTTTTAGGAATTTTGAGGGTTTTTAGGGCTTTTTAGGGTTTTTAGGGGTTTTTCGCATATTTAGGGTATTTTTGGGTTTTTATGGTTCTTTTGAGTTTTTAGGTGTTTTAAGGCTTTTAAAGTTTTTTTTAATGTTGTTAGGGGTTTAAAGTGTTTTTAGATTTTTTAGTGGTTTTTATGAGGTTTTAGGGTTTTTAGGTTTTTAGGGTTTTTATAGTTTTCGGTGGGTTTTTAGGGTTTTTAATGTTTTCGTGGATTTTTAGCGTTATAAAGATTTTTATGTTTTTTATGGTTTTTTGGGTTTTTTGGGTTTTTTATTGTTTTTAGGGTTTGTCGGGGGGTTTTAGTGTTTTTCTGGGTTTTTAGGGTCTTTTCGGTTTTTAGTATATTTTTAGTTTTTTAGGGTTTTGAGGATTTTTAGAGTTTTTTAACGTTTTTAGGGGTTTTAAGGGATTTTAGAGTTCTAAGTGGGTTTTAGGATTTTTATAGGTTTTGGGGTTTTTTAAGGTTTTTAAGTGTTTTATGGTTTTAAGGGGGTTTTCATTATTTTTAGTGGTTTTTATGTTTTGGTGGAATTTAGGGGTTTTTTAGGATTTTTATGGTTCTTAGGGTTTTTTAGGTTTCTTACGAATTTTAAGGGCGTTTAGGGGCTTTATGGGGTTTGACAGTTTTTATGGCCTTTTTCAGTTTTTAGGATTTTTATTGAGTTTTTTATGGTTTTAAAGGTTTTTTAGAATTTTTTAACTTCTTCAGGGGTTTTAAGGGTTTTTTAAATTCTTAGTGTTTTTTAGGTTTTTTATGAGTTTTTAGAGTATTTATGTTTTTTTGTGGTTTTTATGGTTTTCAGGGTTTCTTTCAGTGTGTTTAGGGTTTTTAGGGGTTTTTTAGGATTCTTATAGATTTTGAGGTTTTCAGGGATTTTGAGGGGTTTTGGTGTTTTTTAAGGGGTTTAGTATTTTCAGGGGTTTTTTGTGTTTTTAGGGCCTTTTGGGTTTTTAGGTTTTTTTTGAGTTTTTTAGCAGTTGAAGGTTTTTAGAGTTTTTTTAATGTTTTTAGAGGTTTTAATTTTTTTACAGTTTTTAGTGGCTTTTAGGGTTTTTAGGTGTTTTAATGGGTTTCAGGATTTTTAGGGATTTTGAGGGTTTTTAGGTGAGTGGTTTCTTGGGTTTTTCATGGGTTTTAGTGTCTTTTGTGTTTTTAGGTTTTTGTTTTGTTTAGGGTTCATAAGGTTTTTCATATTTTTTTTAACGTTTTTAAGGGTTTAAAGGCATTTTAGTGTTTTTAGTGGGTTTTTAGGGTTTTTATGGGGTTTTAGGATTTTTTAAAGTTTTCAGGGGATTTTTTTGATTTTCAGGGTTTTTAGGTTTTTTTACGTTTTCAAGGATTATTAGGGTTGTTTTTGGATTTTTTTGGGTTTTATGGTTTATTGGGGTTTTTAGAGATTTTTGGGGTTTTCTGGGTTTTTCAGTTTTTTAAGGTTTTTCCATGTTTTAGGGACTATTGGGTTTTAGGGGTATTTTTGTGTGTTTTTTTGTTTTGTAGGGGTTTTATGATTTTTAGGGGTTTGTCAGGGTTTTTAGGGTTTTTTACATTTTCATGGATTTTTAGGGGTTTTTATTATTTTATGGTTTTTAGGTTTTTTAGGGATTTTATGGATTATGAGGGTTTTTGGATTTCTGAGATGTTTTAAAGGTTTTGAGTGTTTTTATGATTTTTAAGGTCTTTTGAGTATTTGGTTTTTTTTTGAGTTTTTAGAGTTTTTATGTTTTTTAGAGTTTTTTGACGTTTTTAGGGGGTTTAAGCACTTTTAGATTTGTTAGGGGGTTTTAGTTTTTTAGGGGTTTTGGGGTTTTTTAAGGTTTTAGTGGTTTTTATGGTTCCCATGGGTTTTTAAGGGTTTTTTGTGTTTTTTACATTTTAATGGATTTTAAAGAGTTTTTTTAGGATTTTTAGGGTTTTCATGGGTTTTAGGGATTTTTAGGGTTTTTAGGGTTCTTAATGTTTTTCAGAATTTATTTACGTTTTTAAGGGTTTTAAGGGGTTTTAGAGTATTTAGTGGGTTTTTAGGTTTTTATGCGTTTTTTGGGGTTTTTATGGTTTTTATGCTTTTCTAGGGTTTTTCAAAGTTTTTAGGTTTTTTTACATTTTCATTAATTATTAGGGGATTTTTAGGATTTTTATGGGTTTTTAGGGTATTTAGGGATTTTGAGTGGTTTTAGCGGTTTTCAAGGGGGTTTTAGTGTTTTTAGGTTTTTTCAGGGTTTCTAGGGTTTGGGGGGTCACGGTTTTTTTTTGAGTTTTTAAGGGTTTTATGGTTTTTAGAGATTTTTAACATTTTTAGGGGTTTTAAGAGTTTTTAAAGTTTTTAGTTGGGTTTAAGGGTTTTTAGGGGTTTTAGGATTTTTTAAGGTTTTTAGGGATTTTTATGGTTTACAAGAGTTTTTCTATGTTTTTATGGTTTTTATGTTTTCATGGGGTTTTTGGGGATTTTTAGGATTTTTTGGTTTTTAGGGTTTTTTATGATTTTTAGGGATTTAAGGGGGTTTAGGGTTTTTAGGGGGTGTTTGGGATTTTGGGTTATTCAGGTTTTTTAGCATCTTTGGGAGTTTTAGGGGTTTTTTAGTTTTATAGGGTTTTTAAAGGTTTTTAGAGTTTTTAAAGATTTTAGGGCGTTTAAGGGGTTTTAGTGGGTTTTTAGGGGTTTTATGGTTTTTTAGGTTTTCAAAGTTTTTTTATAGTTTTTAGGGGTTGTTCAGGGTTTCTAGGGTTTTTTACATTTTCATGGATTTTTATGTTTTTTTAGGTTTTATGATTTTACGGTTTTTAGGGTTTTTTAGGATTTTGAGGGTTTTTAGGGTTTTTATGGGGTTTTTAGGTTTTTTAGGGTTTTCACGGTTTTTTGGGTTTTTTTTTAATTTTTTTAGGGTTTTTAAGGGTTTTTTGAGTTTTTTAACATTTTTAGGGGTTTAAAGTGTTGTTTGAGTTTTTGGCTATTTTTTGGGTTTTTGCGGGTTTTTAGGGTTTTTATGGTTTTAGGAATTTTTAGGGTTTTTACGATTTTTAGTGGGTTTAGGGGTTTTTTAGAATTTTTCAGGGTTTTTAGTGTATTTTTGGGTTTTTTGGTTTTTTTTTTAATTTTTTAGGGGTATTTAGGTATTTTAATTTTTTTTAATTTTCTAGGGGTTTGAAGGGTTTTAGAGTTTTTAGTGGGTTTAAGGGGTTTTTAAGGTTTCTAGGTGGTTTGTGGTTTTTTATGTTTTCATGGATTTTTAGGGGTTTTTAGGATTTTTATGGGATTTATAGTTTTTTAGGGTTTTTAGGTATTTGGAAGATTTTAGGGCTTTTTAGAGGTTTTTAGGGATTTTCAGTGTTTTTAGGGTCTTTTTAAGGTTTTTGTGGGGTTTTATGGTTTTCAGGGGTTTTTCAGGGTTTTTAGGGGTTTTAAAGCTTTCATTGATTGGTGTGTTTTTTAGGTTTTTTATGGTTTTTAGGGGTTTATGGTTTTTAAGGATTTTGTGGGTTTTTAGGAGTTTTAGGGGGTTTTAGAGTTTTTTTGGTTTTTTCAATGATTTTGGGTCTTTTTCTGTCTTTTTGTTTTGTTATTTTTTGTGGGTTTTAATGTTTTTTCTAGTTTTTTAACATTTTTCAGGGTTTTGATTGATTTTAGAGTTTTTAGTGGTTTCTAGTATTTTTATGGTTCTTTAGGGATTCTATGGTTTTTAGGGGGGTTTAGTTTTTAAGGGTTTTTACGTTTTCATGGATTTTTAGGGGGTTTTTTAGGATTTTTATGGTTTTTATGGTTTTTTAGTTTTTTTAGGTATTCTGATGGTTTTTAGGGGTTTTAGGGGGTTTTAGTGTTTTCAGGGGTTTTCAGAGTTTTTAGGGTCTTTTGGGGTTTTTGCAACGAAAATAGAACGTAGTTTATATCAAAAGGAAAAAATTGAAGTACAAAGTAGTCACCTAGGGTGAACCAATGGCCCAAAGGGAAACAGTAAAGGCAACATGAAAGCGAAACCAGAGCCAAGAAACCTTAGGTGAAACCCCACCATCACCCAACCAGCACCAACCAACCCTCAACCAACCCATATCCAGCATCAGGTAGTCGCCACAACACCAGTATCAGACATTATCCAAAAAACAAAATCCCCCTGCACCACCAAAGCAGCCACAAGAACTCACAACCACACCCATCCCACAACACATCAAAACATCACTCTGAACCATCCCCATAGGCTCCTAGCATCACCGCCCAGCCTCCTTTAGCTGAAGCCCCCCGCAACAACTTCGAGCATCCTACTCCAGCAGCCATACCAACAGTATCCCACTATTCAAGCATTACACCCATCAAGAAACCACCCATTCGACTTCAATAGAATGAATCCTAGCTCCAAGCAGGAAAAACCCTACACCAGCATCCACTAAACGCAACCAAAGTAGACCTATAAAACCAAACCCATCACCCATCATCAGCAACCAATGTCAATCTCCCAAACTCAACCAGCACGAGCACCACGTCAGCGCCCAAAACACCACCAACACCTAGAAACCAAAAGCATCCCCAACACCCAACACTACACCCCTAGAAACACCAGATCTCCAGGTTAAACCCTCCAAATCTAGCATCAAAATCCATCTCCCATCCTCCCTTTACCCACAAAATATTTCAACCACACTACCACCAAAATAGCACACATCGAAATGGCCCGAAATATCTGAAACTGATCCACCACAAGCAATAGAATTCCTCACAGGTTTAGCCATCCCCATTGAACCAAACCTTGTATAAAATCCAAAAGAATCAATCTCCACTGCACCAACATCAACAATATGAAAATCATGGTGAAACTATGAGAACCCACTGCCTAGAACCCCAGATTATCGGCTATAAAAACAGTGACCAAAAGAACCACCTAACAAAACTGAATGTCGATAGACAATGATAAACAAATGGACAAGACCTCTAAAGAAGCAACCAATGATGAGAAACCCTCTAGAGTATCAAAACCATACTCGTTTCCGAACGATGAAGCTTCACCAACCGATACCTAGGAGGCACCAATGAGAGAAAAGAAGATGAGGATCCCAAAAGCAACCCGCATCTCCCTCTGACCATGAACCTAGAGCCTTGGAACTGCCGATAGAAGCACACCAATAGACGGAACCCATTGCTATGGTCCAGAAAATCCATGACTAGAAAAGCGGCATCAAGCCATGATCAAGAAAAGATGCCAATCCCATGTGCAGTTGTTGTAGGCATGGAAACAACTCACCCCATGCACGCAACATACCGCCAACCATCACCTCAAATACCGAGATTTCATGCTAGAAACAATGATTGGAAAACAAACAACCTCCCACCAAAACTTCCCTCCGCCACACTGTAAACCCATAGAACCACCCTCCGCCACACGGTAATTTCACAAAACCACACTTCGCTACATAGAATGCCAGAAACCTATGGTAAGCAGCAAACCGCCCACCTCCACCCCCAGCACCAGAAACCCAGGCACCGACACATACCACCAAGAAACCACACCTTAACCAAAAACCCATGACTAGAAACCATGATCCAACCGACCATGAGCATACCCAAGCCAAAAGTAAGAGCTGAAATAGCACAGACAACCATCGAAAAAACTTCAGCGAAATCCACAATGACCAAGAACCTTTGAAGCAAGGTGAACCCCAAGAAATCCTAATTCTAAATCACAGTAGCAGACTACCATGAACAGGGGCCTCTCGAGATCTTCAAGAGATCAATCGAGAACCCCCTCCACATGTGGTTTTTAGTATCTTTTTGTATGTTTAGAGGTTTTTTGAGTTTTTAGAGGTTTAAAGTTTTTTAGAGTTTTTAAACCTTTTTAGGGGTTTCTAGGGTTTTTATGAGCTTTAGCGGTATTAATGTTTTATGAGTCTTTATGGTTTATAGGGGGTTTCTAGGGTTTTTTACATTTTGATGGATTTTTAGGGGTTTTCAAAGATTTTTATGGTTTTTAGGTATTTTTTAGTTTTTTTAGGGATTTTAATGGTGTTTAGGGGTTTTAGGGTTTTTTTTGTGTTTTTAGGGTATTTTTCAATTATTTTAGGGTTTAAAGGTTTTTTTATAGTTTTTTAACATTTTTGGGGGTTTAAAAGGTTTTTAGAGTTTTTAGTGGGTTTTAGGGTTTTTATGGGTTTTTAAGGTTTTTACGGGTTTTATGGGATTCAATGTGTTTTCAATGTTTTTAGGGTTTTTTACATTTTCATGGAGTATTATGGGGTTTTAGATTTTAATGGTTTTTACGGTTTTTAGGTGTTTTGGGGATTTAAAGGGGTTTTAGGGGTTTGTAGGGATTTTCAAGGGTTTTAGGGATTTATGGGGTTTTAAGGGTTTTTAGGGTCTTTTTGAGTTTTTAAGGTTTTCTAGATTTTTTAGGGTTTTGGAATATTTTCAATAATTTTTTAACTTTTTTAGGGGTTTTGAGGGTTATACATGTTTTTAGTGATATTTGAGGGTTTTATGGGTTTTTAGTGTTTTTAATGGTTTTTAAGGGTTTTATGGGTTTTATGGGTTCTTTTACGATTTTTATGGGTTTTTACGTTTTCATGTATTTTTAGTAGGTGTTTAGGATTTTGAGGGTTTTAGTGTTTTTAGGGATTTGGAGGGTTTTTTAGGATTTTTTTGGGGTTTTAGGGGGGGTTTAGGGGTTTTAGGTCCTTTTAGGGGTTTTTGAGTGTTTTTAGTGTTTTTTAAATATTTCAAAAAAATTAAGGGCTTTAAGGTTTTTTAGAAATCTTAGCGGTTTTAGAGTTTTTAGAGGATTTTAGGGGTTTTTAATGTTTTTAGGGGTTTTATGGTTTTGATATGTTTTCAATGTTTTTAGGTTTTTTAGGTTTTCATTGATTTTATGGGTTTTTTAATATTTTTATGGTTTTTAGGGTTTTATGGTTTTTATCAATTTTTACGATTTTGAGGGTTTTTAGTTCTTTGGGATGTTTAGAGTTTTTTTGTGTTTTTAGGGATTCTAAGGGTTTTTAAGGTTTTTAGGTGTTTAATGGGTATTTAGGATTTTTTAGTGGGGTTTTAGGGGTTTTAAATTTTTTATGGTTTTTAGGGGTCTTTAAGAGTTTTTAGGGTTTTTTACTTTTTCATGGATTTTTTGGGATTTTTATGGGATTTTAGGATTTTCAGGGATTTTGAGGGGTTTAAGGTTTTTTGTGGGTTTTACGGTTTTTAGAGTATTCAGTGTTTTTGGGTTTTTTGGGATTTTTGGTTTTTTGGGGTTTTTAGGGTTTTTTGAGTGTTTTTAGGTTTTTATATTATTTTAACGTTTTTTGGAGTTTTTAGGGTTTTATGGGTATTTAGGGGTTTTATGGTTGTTAGTGGTTATTCAGGGTTATTAGGGTTTTTATGTTTTCATGGATTTTTAGGTTTTTTATGTTTTTAGGGTTTTTAGAGTTTTATGGGGTTTAGGATCATTTTTTGGTTTTTAGGGGTTTTTTCAGTGTTTTTGGGTTTTTAAGGTCTTTTAGATTTTTTTAATGTTTTTAGGGGTTTTGAGGGTTTTTAGAGTTTTAGTAGGTTTTTAGGGGTTTTATGGGGTTTTAGGGTTGTTTATGTTTTTTAGGAATTTTTAAAGTTTTTCGGGTATTTTTCAGGGTTTTTTTATGTTTTTGTGGATTTTTAGGGGTTTTCAATATTTTTATGGTTTCTAGGGTTTTTAGAGATTTCTGGTTTTTAGGGTCTTTTAGGGGTTTTTTTGGATTTTTAGGGGTTTTTAGGGTTTTATGTTCTTTTTGAGGTTTTAGGGTTATGTTGAGTTTTCTTAGGGCTTTAAGGGTATTTGGAGTTTTTAGTGGGTTTTTATGGTTTTTATGGTGTTTTAGGGTTCTTAAGGTTTTTAGGGGTTTTATGGTCTTCAAGGAGTTTTTAGGGTTTTTAGGGTTCTTTATGTTTTTATGGATTCTTAGGAGTTTTTTAGGATTTTTATGGTTTTTAGTGATTTTTATGGTTTTTACAATTTTTCAGGGGGTTTTAGGGTTTTTGGATTTTCAGGGTTTATAGGGTAGAAGAGGTGTGAGGCCAGGCTATTCCCGATCCCTCCAAAATTTATTGAGTTTTTTAGGGGTTTAATGGTCTTTAAGAGTTTTGTAAGGTTTTACATGTTTTAATGGTTTTTTGATTTTTAGAGGGTTTTTAGGGTTTTTATAGGTATTTAGTGTTTTTTAATGTTTTTTATGGTTTTTATAATTTTAGGGGGTTTTCAGGGTTTTTAGGGATTCTTACATTTTAATCGATTTTTAGGGATTTTTAGGATTTTTATGGTTTTTATGGTTTTTCAGAGGTTTTTAGGGTTTCACGATGTTTTTAGGGTCCTTCTGGGGTTTGATGGTTTTTTTAAGTTTTCAAGTTTTTTTTAGGTCTTTTAGATTTTTTTTACGTTTTTAGGAGCTTTAAGAGTTTGTAGAGCTTTTAGTTATTTTTAATGTTTTTATGTGTTTTTGTGGGGTTTTTATGTTTTTTAGCTAGTTTTTTGGTTTTCATGGGTTTTTCAAGGATTTTGTTATTTTTTATGTTTTTATTGATTTTTAGTGGTTTTTAGGATTTTTTTGGGTTCTAGGGTTTTTTAGGTTTTTTTAGGGATTTAAAGGGTTTTTACGGATTTCATGGGTTTTCATGGAATTTAGGGTCTTTTAGGGTTTTAGGGTTTTTTAGGGTTTTTATGGGTTTTTAGAGTTTTTTAACGTTTTTAGGGGTTTAAATGGTTTTTATAGATTTTAGTGTGTTTTAGTGTTTTATGGGTTTTTAGGGTTTTCCAATGTTTTTAGGGGGATTATGGTTTTCATTAGTTTTTTAGGTTTTTTTACAACTTTAGGGATTTTTAATGGTTTTTTAGGATTTTTATGGTTTTCAGGATTTTTAGGGATTTTGAGGGGTTTGTGATTTTTCTGGGGGTTTTTTGGTTTTCAGGGTCTTTTGGGTTTTTAGGATTTCTAAGATTTTTTTTAGTGTTTCTAATGTTTTTAGATTTTTAATGCTTTTAGGGGTTTTAATGGTTTTTAGAGTTTTTAGTGGGTTTTAGTGTTTCTATGGGGGTTTAGGTTTTTTTAATGTTTTTAGGATTTTTTAGAGCTTTTCAATGTTTTTGAGAGCTCTAAGGTTTTTTAGAAATTTTAGCAGTTTTAGGGTTTTTATGGTATTTTAGATTTTTTTTAAAGTTTATAGGGGTTTTATAGTTTTGAGAGGGTTTTTAGTGTTTTTGGGGTTTTCCAAGTTTTCATGGATGTTAGGGGTTTTTTAATATTTTTATGGTTTTTAGGTTTTTTGTGTTTTTATCAATTTTGATGGTTTTAAGGATTTTAAGGGTTTTTAGGGTCTTTGGGTTTTTAGAGTTTTTTTAGTTTTTTAGGGTTTATAAGGTTTTTTTAAAGTTTTTAGTTGTTTAAAGGGTATTTAGAGTTTCTAGTGGTTTTTTAGGGTATTTAATGTTTTTAGGGTTTTTTTGGGTTTTGGGGGTTTTTAAGAGTTTATAGATTTTTTTTCATTTTAATTGATTTTTAGGGGTTCTTTAGTATTTTTATGGGTTTTTATTGTTTTTAGAGATTTTTAGGGTTTTTATAGTTGTAGGTGGTTTTAGGGTTTTTATAGTTTTGTGGATTTTATGGTCTTTTGGGGTTTTAGGGGTTTTTTTGAGTTTTTTTGGGTTTTTAAGGATTTTTAGATTTTTTAATGTTTTTTGGAGTTTCTAGAGTTTTTATAGGTTTTAGGATTTTTATGGTTTTTAGGACAAGGAAGGTACAGGTCCAGGCTGTTCCTAGCCCCCCAAAATTTATAAAAGAAAAGAAAAGTAGACAAGGGAAGTTGGGGTCAAACGACCCACACCAAAAAGCCCTGAACCCCCTAGACACCGAAGTCCAAAAGACCCAAAAGACAAAGAGAAATAAACAGGAGTTACAAATGAACTTATCCATCCCCATAAGGATCCCCATCAGCACCATAACAAGAGGAAGCTTTGACTCTGCCGATTCCCATTTAGAAGATTCATATTGCTTAAGGAAGGTTGTGTAATACTCTCTAAGATGTTGTTGCTCCACATTCAGCTACACCTTGCTAGGCTGACCTTCCCTACCATGAGCATCTCCCTCAGCTTTTTTGGCCTTGGAGGAGGCTCTGGTAGCAATTAGCCTGGGAAGGGAAGAATATTCCCTCCTTATCCTAGCCAAATTAGCATTCATGATGGCATCACGATCCCCAAAGAGGTCCCCCAATCTTATATGTTCATCATCCTCATCCCAAATGAAGATCACATCCTACTGCAAGTCTGGTTTATGCATGATCTATTTTTGATGCTGCTCAAAGAGGATTTCCGAACAATCCAGAATTATCTTTTCATACAACTCAGCACATGGAGGTAGAGTCTCAAAAACAATAAGGGAAAGGCTTAGATCAGGATTCTCAATAGTCCTCCTAACTGTAGGGAGGCTATCAAACTCATGCTGACCCAGTCTGAGGGGAATCAATTAGACCATCGTTAAACTTAGCAGCATCAGCTAGAACCTACTTCGGTAATTGCTCAGTTTGTAAGGGATCATGATACACTCCCACTTGCCTTATTCCATCACAAAAGGGAAGCAAAATCGGCTCCTGTAGGTCAACAGGGAGTTCAGAATCATCCTTAACCACCACGACCTTCAATTACTAGTTCACAAGACTCCCCTCCTCATTGACCACATATTCCATAGGATCCAAGTCCATGAACTGATTAGAGTTTAAGACCAACTCCTGATCCAGGATCTGTCCTTGCACAACAATGACTGAAGGATTTGGTAGTGGCTCCCTCTCCATCCCTTCACCGATGAGGCTTGGGTGCTCATTGTCATCCCTAACAGAATCAACCGGAGAAATAATGGTCACATCCCCATCTTCATCAGGAGCCTCACCCCCACCTCACTGGAGGAAGGGGCATCGCCCAGAAGTCCCAGGTCACCCTTCAGTTTTTTGAAGATGTCCTTAACCATAGCTTCATATTGATTCCCCTCAACACCCTACTGGGAGGAGGGTCCCCCTTCTTCCACCCTAGAATCCTTCCCTACATACATCAAGGTATCCCGAAGAGTTCCCTTCCTCACATCAAGCTCATATTTCAACCCCAACCTCGGAGAGATGACTAGTTGTTCATTCCAATCCACAAGATGCTCACTACCCCTACATCTGCAATCCCTTTTCACACGGTCAAGTGTAAATCAAGATTCACAGTAGCTCACCCATGATTAAAACACCACTGGTTACTTCCACCGAAGCTCCTCACCAATTTTAATCCAAACAAAGTCAACTGGATCTTTCAAAATATCAATTTCAACACAGACCCTCGAAGCAACTAAGTGATAGAGGGCCCTAGTTCTGCTATCCATGCACAAAAACCTTCCAACCAAATATCCAAACATTGAAATAATAGACAGGTTTTGAAAGGGGAGGGGGAGATCAGTATTCCTCTCCCAAATTTCCATCAATGTGGAATCACAATATAGATGGAATTCAAAGCACCACTAGAAGAGGGAAAATCACATAGCACCACATCTATGAGGAGCTGCAGACTAGGACCGAATAAGATCCTCCTTAGAAGAGAGCTGATTCAAAATGTGACAAGAATCGACCAAACCAACAGTGGAACGATCCCGAAGATCCCAGTGTTCAAAAACAAACCTATCAAAAACATCAACCGGGGGGTGCCAATTCAAGAACCTAGCTACTAGGGTCATATTATACAGGGAAAAACCCTTGTTGAACTCTGCAATCGATAGTGGAAGCTTTGGAAGACCTTTGTGCAAGCCCGACACCTTAGGGAAAATGTCAATCCGCGGAAAATATGGAAGCGAGTCAGGACCTGAGAAAGGGATAAATGGTCTCTCTTTATCAGGAATAAGCGAAGGCCCCTCCCCCACATAGGGTGGAGTCCAAGTCTTATACATCAGTGACGTCTTGAATCCGACAACGGAGAGGTAGAGACGCCATCGTAGGAGAGCATAACAGCCATCTCTTGGTTTTTCTTCGTTAGGGAAATTGGGATTTTTTATGGTTTTTAGGGGTTTCTATGGTTGTTAATGTTTTTTCAAGGTTATTAGGGTTTTTATGTTTTCATGGATTTTTAAGGGTTTTTTATGATTTATATGTTTTAGGGGTTTTAGTGGTTTTATTGGTTTTTAGGGTTTTTAGGTTTTTTAGGGTTTTTTGGGTTTTTTGGTTTTTTTCAGGGTTTTTAGGTTTTTTTATGTTTTTGTGGATATTTAAGGGTTTTTAGGATTTTATATTTTTTAGGTTTTTAGGCGAATTAGGGAATTTGGGGTTTTTAGGGTCATTCGGGGTTTTTTTGTTTTTAGGAGTTTTTTGGGTTTTTAGGCTCTTTTTTAGGTTTTAGGGTTTTTTGAGTCATCTTGGAGTTTTAAGGTTTTTTGAGTTTTTGAAAAGTTTTAGGGGTTTAAAGGGTATTTATAGTTTTTAGTGGGTTTTTAGGATTTTTATGGTGCTTTTGGTTTTTAAGGTTTTTAGGGGTTTTGATGGTTTTTAATGGGTTTTCTGGATTTTTAGGGTTCTTTATATTTTAATGGATTCTTAGGGGTTTTTTAGGATTTTTATGGTTTTTAGGGATTATGATGGTTTTTACAGTTTTTAGGTATTTTTGGGTTTATAGAATATTTTTGGGTTTTAGGGACTTTTTTTAAAATTTTAAGGTTTTTAAGGTTTTTAGATTTTTTTAACATTTTTAGGGGTTTTAAGAGTTTTTAGAGTTTTTAGCGGGTTTTTGTATTTTTATGGGTATTTAGGCTTATTTATGGTTTTTAGGGATTTTTACATTTTCATGAATTTCTAGGGGTTTTATTTTTTTTTATTGGTTTTAGGGGGTTTTGGGTGTTTTTCCGAGTTTTTAGGGATTTAAAAGGGTTTCAGGGTCTTTGGGGTTTTTGTGGGCTTTTTTGAGTTTTTTAGGGGTTTTATGGTCTTTTAGAGTTTTGTAAGGTTTTATGGGTTTTTAGAGTTTTTAGTAGGTTTTTAGGGGTATTTAGTGTTTTTAAGGTTTTTTCGAGTTTTTAGGGATTCTTAAATTTTAATTGATTTTTAGGGTTTTTTAGGGTTTTATAGATTTTGCGGATTTTTAGTGTTTTGACAGGGTTTTAGGGTATTTCTAATTTTTTAGTGTCCTTTTGGGTTTTGAGTTTTTTTTAATTTATTTAGGTTTTTTTAGGTTTTTTATATTTTTTAAACATTTTTAGGAGCTTTAAGGGGTTGTAGAGCTTTAAGTTGTTTTAGCGTTTTTAGGGGTTTATTGGGGATTTTTTTTTGTTTTTAGCAGGTTTTTTGTTTTTCAGGTGTTTGTCAAGGATTTTTGGGTTTTATGTTTTCATTGATTTTTAGGGTTCTTTTAGGATTTTTGTGGGTTTTAGGGTTTTTTAGGATTTTTAGGGATTTTAAGGGTTTTTTTGGGTTTCAATTAATTTGGGGGTTTTAGGGTTTTTTGTGTTTTTTAGGGTTTAAAGGTTTTTTAGAGTTCTTTAAAATTTTTTGGGGTTTCAAGGGTTTTTATAGATTTTAGTGGGATTTAGGGGTTTTATGGGTTTTTAGAGTTTATCTAAGGTTTTTAGGGGTTTTTATTTTTTTTCCTAGGGTTTTCAGCGTTTTTAGTGTTCTTTATGACATTATAGATTTTTAGGGGGGTTTTAAGATTTTTATGGTTTTTAGAATTTTTAATGATTTTGAGGGGTTTTGGGGGTTTTCTGGGGTTTTTAGGTTCATTTATGTTTTTAGGATTTTTTATGAGTTTTTAGTGTTTCTAATGTTTTTTAGAGTTTTTAATGTTTTTAGGGGTTTTAAGGGTTTTTTTAGTTTTTAGTGGTTTTTAGTGTTTTTATGGGGGTTTAGGGGTTTTTAATGTGTTTATGTTTTTTAGATATTTTTAATGTATTGAAGGGATTTATGTTTTTTTATAAATTTTAGCGATTTTAGGGTTTTTACAAGATTTTAGGGTTTTTTAATGTTTTTAGGGGTTTATGGTTTTGTGTGGTTTTCTAGTGTTTTTAGGGTCTTTTAAATTTTCATTGATTTTATGTTTCTTTAAGATTTCATTGATTTTAGGGTTTTCTAATATTTTATGGTGTTTAGGTTTTTAGTGTTTTTATCGATTTTGACGGTTTTAAGGGTTTTTATGGTCTTTGGGGGTGTTTAGAGTTTTTTTGAGTTTTTTAGGGTTTCTAAGGTCTTTTAATGTTTTTAATGTTTTTAGGTTCATAAAGAGTATTTGGAGTTTTTAGTGAATTTTTAGGGTTTTTGAGGTTTTTAGGGGGTTTTATGGTTTTGAGGGGGTTTTAAGAGTTTTTTGGATTTTTTACATTTTCTTGGATTTTTATGGATTTTTAAAGATTTTTATGGGTTTTTAGGGTTTTTAGGGGTTTTGAGGGGTTTTAAGATTTTTAGGGGGGTTTAGGGTTTTTGGATTTTTTAGGGTTTTTTGGGTCTTTTGGGGTTTTTAGGGTTTTTAGGGTTTTTAGGGTTTTTTGAGTATTTTTTGGTTTTTAAGGATTTTAATATTTTTAATGTTTTTTGGAGTTTTTAGGGGTTTTAGATTTTTTAGTGGTTTTTAGGGTTTTTATGGGTTTTTAGAGTTTTTTTATGCTTTTTGGGGTTTTTCTGGTTAATGGTGTTTCCAGGTTATTATGGTTTTTATGTTTTTGTTGATTTTTAGGGTATTTTTAGGTTTTTTATGTTTTTGGTTTTTCAGGGATTTTGAGGGTATTTAAGGGTTTTCAGTATTTTTTTGGGTTTTTAGTGGGTTTTGGGTCATTTTTAAGTTTTTATGGGTTTTTGTGCGTGTTTTGGGTTTTTAAGGTATTTTAGATTTTTTAACGTTTTTAGGGGGTTTAATGGTTTTTAGACATTTTAGTAGGTTTTAACGGTTATTATGGATTTTAGGGTTTTTTAAGGTTTTCAGGGATTTTTTTGGTTTTCAGGTTTTTCAGGGTTTTTGACATTTTTGTGGATTTTTAGGGTTTTTAGGGTTTTTTAGGGTCTTTAGGGATTTGAGGGTTTTTAGGGTCATTCAAGGGTTTATGAGTTTTTAGGGTTTTTCAGGGTTTTTTGGTTCTTTTTGAGGTTTTAGGGTTTTTTTAGTTTTCTTAGGGTTTTATGGTTTTTAGAGTTTTTTAACGTTTTTAGGGGGTTTAAGGGTATTTAGAGTATTTAGTGGGTTTTTAGGGGTTTTATGGTGTTTTAGGGTTTTTAGGGTTCTTTAGGTTTTCATGGATTTTTAGGGTTTTGTTAGGATTTTATGGTTTTTAGGGATTTTGATTGTTTTTATAAATTTTTAAGGGTTTTAAGGTTTTTAGGGGTTTTCATGGTTTATAGGGTCTTTTCAGTTTTTAGGGTTTTTTTGAAATTTTTAGTGTTTTAAAGTATTTTAGATTTTTTTAATGTTTTTATAGGTTTTAAGTGTTTTCATAGTTTTTATTGGGATTTTGGAGTTTTCATGGGTATTTAGGGGTTTTTAAGGTTTTTAGGGATTTTTACATTTTCATGAATTTTTAGGGGTTTTCTTGGATATTTATGGGTTTTATGGTTTTTTTGGTTTCTTATGGTTTTTGAGAAGGTTTTAGGGGTTTTAGGGGTTTTAAAGGTGTTTAGGGTCTTTTTGGGTTTTTAGGGTTTTTTTGAGTGTTTTATGGTTTTTAAGGTCCTTAAGAGTTTTGTAAGGTTTTATGGGTTTTAAATGTTTTTAGATTTTTTAGTGAGTTTTTATGGGTATTTAGTGTTTTTTTAAGTTTTTAACGGTTTTTATTGTTTTTAGGGATTTTTTCATGTTTTTTAGGGATTCTTACATTTTAATCGATTTTTAGGGATTTTTAGGATATTATGGTTTTTAGTGTTTTTCATGGTTTTATTGATTTTGAGTTTTTTTAGAGTTTTTCAGGGTTTTTAGGGTTTTCAGGATTGTTTGGGTCCTTTTCGGTTTTGAGGGGTTTTATGTTTTTTATAGTTTTTTAGAATTTTTAATGTTTTTAGGAGGTTTAAGGGTTTGTGGATCTTTTAGTTGTCTTTGGGGTTTTTATGGGTATTTAGGGTTTTTAACGTTTTATAGCTTGTATTTTGGATTTCCAGGGTTTTTCAGATATTTTAGGATTTTTTATATTTTCATTGATTTTTAGGGGTTTTTAGGATTTCTATTGGTTTTTTGGTTTTTTTATGATTTCTAGGGATTTTAATGTTTTTGGATTTTCAATGGTTTTATGGGTGTTTTATGGGTTTTTTTGTGTTTTTAGGGTTTTTTAAAGTTTTTATGGGTTTTAAAGGTTTTTAGAGATTTTAGTGGATTTTAGGGTTTTTATGGTTTTTTAGGGATGTCTAAATTCTTTAGGGGTTTTTATGGTTTTCTTTTCTTTTTCATGGTTTTAGGGTTTTTTATGAAATTAGGGATTTTTAGGGGGTTTTTAAGATTTTTATGGATTTTAGGATTTTTAGGGATTTTGAGGGGTTTTGGGGGTTTTCTGTTGTTTTTAGGGTTTTATGAGTTTTTTAGTGTTTCTAATGTTTTTTAGAATTTTTAACACTTTTAAGGGTTTAAAGGGTTTTTATATTTTTTAGTTTTTTTTGGGTTTTTTGAGTTTTTTTAATGTTTTAGGGGTTTTTAGAGTGTTTCAATATTTTTAAGGGCTTTATGGTTTTTTAGAAATTTTAGCAATTTTAGGGTTTTTATGGGATTTTAGAGTTTTTTATTATTTTTAGGGGTTTTATGGTTTTGAGAGGTTTTTTAGTATTTTTAGGTTTTTTTACATTTTCATGGATTTTAGGGGGTTTTTAATATTTTTATGGTTTTTAGATTTTTTTTAGGGTTTTTATTGATTTTGATGGTTTTAAGGGGTTTTAGGGTCTTTGGGGTGTTTAGAGTTTTTATGTGTTTTTAGGGTTTCTATAGTCTTTTAAGGGTTTTAAAGTTTTTAGGTGTTTAAAGGGTATTTAGAGTTTTTAGTGGGTTTTTAAGGTTTTTATGGTTTTTAGGGGTTTTATGATTTTCAAGTGTTTTGAATAATTTTTAGGGTTTTTTTTATCTTTTCATGAAATTTTTGGGTTTTTTTAGGATTTTAATGGGTTTTTAGGGTTTTTAGGGATTTTGAGGTTTTTTAGGGTTTTTTGGGGGTTTTAGGGTTTTTAGAGTTTTCAGGGTTTTTAGGGTTTTTTTAGTGTTCTGGGGTTTTAAGGGTTTTTGATTTTTTTAACGTTTTTTGGAGTTTTTAGGGGTTTTAGATTTTTAGTGGGTTTTAAGATTTTTATGGGGTTTTAGGGTTTTTAGGGTTTTTAGGGGTTTTAGGGTCATTTTGGGGGGTTTAAGGGGGTTTTGAGTGTTTTTGGGTTTTTATGGTTTTTATATGTTTTTTAATGTTTTTAGGGGTCGTAAGGGTTTTTAGAGTTTTTAGTAGTTTATTAGAATTTTTATTGGATTTTATGGGTTTTTAAGGTTTTTAGGGACTTTTATGGTTTTCCCAGGTTTTAGGGTTTTTCATGTTTTTAGGATTTTTAGGGGTTTTTTGCCTTTTTTGGGGTTTTTTGGATTTTTATGGTTTTTAGGGTTTTTTATGGTTTTTAGGGATTTGAGGGTTTTTTGGGTCTTTTAGGGGGTTTTGGGGTTTTAGGGGATTTCATATTTTTTGGGTTCTTTTTGAGGTTTTTTTTTGAGTTTTCATGGTGTTTTATGGTTTTTAGTGTTTTTCAATGTTTTTAGGAGTTTTAAGGGTATAGAGAGCTTTTAGTGGGGTTTTAGGGTTTTTTATAGTGTTTTAGGGTTTTTAAGGTTTTTAGGGGGTTTTATGCTTTTCAAGGGGTTTTTTGGGTTCTTTATGTTTTCATGGATTCTTAGGGGTTGTTTAGGATTTTTGTGTTTTTTAGGGATATTGAGGGTTTTATAGTTTTTTAGGGTTTTTAGGGTTTTTTAGGGTTTATAGGGTCTTTTGGGTTTTTTGTGGGTTTTTTGAGATTTTTGTGATTTTTAAGGTTTTTAGATTTTTTTAACGTTTTTAGGGGTTTTAAGAGTTTTTAGAGTTTTTAGTGGGTTTTGGAGATTTTATGTGTATTTAGGGTTTTTAGGGATTTTAGGGATTTTTTGGTTTTCATGAATTTTTAGGGGTTTTCTTGGATTTTTATGGTTTTTAGTCGTTTTAGGGGGTTTTAGTGTTTTTAAGGTTTTCAAGAGTTTTCAGGGTTTTTAAAGGTTTTAGGGTCTTTTGGGTTTTTAGGGTTTATTTTGAGTTTTTTATGGATTTTAAATGCTTTGAGAGTTTTGTATGGTTTTACGGCTTTTAAGGGTTTTTGAGTTTTTAATGGGGTTTTATGGTTTTTAAGGGTATTTAGTTTTTTTAGGATTTTTAATGGTTTTTATTGTTTCTAGGGAATTTTCATGGTTGTAAGGGATTCTTACATTATAATCGATTTTTAGGATTTTTTGGTTTTTGGGGTTTTTCAGTGGTTTATGGATTTTGAGGGTTTTTAGAGCTTTTTAAGGGGTTTAGGGTTTTTTGGGGGTTTTAGGGACCTTTTGGAGTTTGATGGTTTTTTTAAGTTTTTAGGGGTTTTTTGGTTTTTTGGATTTTTTAACGTTCTTAGGATCTTTAAGGGTTTGTAGAGATTTTAGTTTTTTTTGGTTTTTTATGTGTTTTTAGGGGTTTCTTATGTTTTTTAGCTGGTTTTGCGGTTTTCAGGGGGTTTTCAAGGATTTCAGGGTTTTATGTTTTCATTTATTTTTAGAGTTTTTTAGGATTTTTGTGGATTTTAGGGATTTTAGGTTTTTTAGGGATTTTAAGAGTTTTTAGCTTTTTCAGGGGGGTTTTGGGTTTTTTGGGTTTTTTGTGTTTTCAGGGAATTTAGGGTCTTTTGGGGTTTTATGGTTGTTTTCTGTGTTTTTTAGGGTTTTATTATTTTTTAATGTTTTTATGGGTTTAAAGGGTTTTTAGATATTTTAGTGGGTTTGGGGGTTTTATGGGTTTTTAGAGTTTTCTAAAGTTTTTAGGGGTTTTATGGTTTTCCTGGGGTTTTCAGGGTTCTTACTGTTTTTTATGAATTCAGGGATTTATAGGGGTTTTTTAATATTTTTATGGTTTTTAGGATTTTTAGTGGTTTTGAAGTGTTTGGGGGGTTTTCTGGGGTCTTTAGGGGTCTTAGGGTATTTTAGGTGTATAGGATTTTTTATGAGTATTTTAGTGTTTATAATAATGCTTTTACGGGCTTTAAGGGGTGTTAGATTTTTTAGTTGGTTTTAGTGTTTTTATGGGGGTTTAAAGTTTTTAATGTTTTTATGGTTTTTTAGAGCTTTTCAACGTTTTTAAGGTCTTTATTTTTTTGAAACTCTATCAGTTTTCAGGTTTTAATGGGATTTTAGGGTTTCTAATGTTTTTAGGGGTTTTATGGTTTTAAAGGTTTTTAAGTGTTTTGAGGGTCTTTTATTTTTTTCATGGATTCTAGGGGTTTTTTTTAAATATTTTTATGGTGTTCAGTTTTTTTAGGGTTTTTATCGATTCTGAGGGTTTTTAGGGTTTTTAGGGTCATTGGGGTGTTTAGGGTTTTTTTTATTTTTTTAGGGTTTCTATGGTTTTTTAAGTATTTTTAAATTTTTTAGATGTTTAAAGGGTATTTAGTGTTTTTAGTGGGTATTTAGGGTTTTTAACGTTTTTAGGGTTTTATGGTTTTCAGGGGGGGTTTAAGAGTTTTTAGGGTTTTTTACGTTTTCATGAATTCTTAGAGATTTTTTTGGATTTTGTGGGATTTTAAGGTTTTTTAGGGGGTTTTCGGGTTTTTAGAGTTTTTAGGGTTTTTAGGGTCTTTTGGGGTTTTTAGATTTTTTTAGTGTTTTAGTGTTTTTAAGGTTTTTTAGATTTTTTACCATTTTTTGAAGTTTTTAGGGTTTTTAGATTTTTAGTGGTTTTTATGGTTTTTATAGGTTTTTAGGGGTTTTATGGGTTTTAGGGGTCTTTATGGTTGTTAATGGGGTTTCGCGGTTATTAGGGTTTTTATGTTTTCTTGTATTTTTAGGGGGTTTTCAGGTTTTTAGGGATTTTGAGGGTTTTTAGGGGGTTTTAGGAGTTTTTAGGTTTTTAGGGGTTTTATGGTTTTTAGGGTAATTATTGGGGTTTTTGGTGTTTTTTTAGTGTTTTTGGGGTTTTTATGGTTTTTGAGATTTTTTAACATTTTTGGGGATTTTAAAGGTTTTTAGTGTTTTAGTAGGTTTTTATGGTTTTTATGGGTTTTTTGGATTTTTTAAGGTTATTATGGATTTTTATGGTTTTCAGGGGGTTTTGGTGGTTTTGGGGGTTTTTTACGTTTTGTGGATTTTTAGGGGTTTTTAGGATTTTATGGTTTTTATTGGTTTTTAGGGGTTTTCTAAGGTTTTTAGGGGCTTTCTATGGTTTTTAGGGGTTTTTATTATGTTCATTGGTTTTTCAGGGTTTTTAGTGTTTTTTATGACTTTATGGATTCTTGGGGGGGGGGGGTTAAGATTTTTATGGTTTTTATAATTTTTAAGGATTTTGAGGGGTTTTGGGTGTTTTGGGGTTTTTTTAGGGTTTTTAGGATTTTTATGAGTTTTTTAGCGTTTCTAATGTTTTTTAGAGTTTTTATAGCTTTTAGGAATTTTAAGGGTTTTTATAATTTTTAGTAGTTTTTAGTGTTTTTTATGACTTTATGGATTCTTGGGGGGGGGGGGGAGGTTAAGATTTTTATGGTTTTTATAATTTTTAAGGATTTTGAGGGGTTTTGGGTGTTTTGGGGTTTTTTAGGGTTTTTAGGATTTTTATGAGTTTTTTAGCGTTTCTAATGTTTTTTAGAGTTTTTATAGATTTTAGGAATTTTAAGGGTTTTTATAATTTTTAGTAATTTTTAGTGTTTTTATTGGGGTTTAGGGTTTTTTATTATGTTTAAGGTTTTTTTATATTTTTAATGTATTGAAGGGCTTTAAGTTTTTTTAGAAATTTTAGTGGTTTTACAGTTTTTATGGGATTTTAGGGTTTTTTAAAGTTTTTACGGGTTTATGGATTTGAGAGGTTTTTCAGTATTTTTAGGGTTTTTTACGTTTTCATTGATTTTAGGGTTTTTTAATATTTTTATGGTGTTTAGGTTTTTTAGGGTTTTTATCAATTTTTATGGTGTTATGGGTTTTTCTAGGGTCTTTTGGGGTGTTTAGAGTTTTTTTTGAGTTTTTTAGGGTTTTTAAGGTCTTTTAATGTTTTTTGGTGTTCAAAGAGATTTTAGAGTTTTTAGTGGGTTTTAGGGTTTTTAAGGTTTTGAGGGGGTTTTATGGTTTTGAGGTGGTTTTAATAGTTTATAGGATTTTTTATGTTTTCTTGGATTTCTAGGGGGTTTTAGGATTTTTGTGGGTTTTTATGGTTTTTAGGGATTTTGAGGGGTTTTCAGATTTTTAGGGGGTGTTAGGGTTTTTGGAGTTTTCAGGGTTTTTAGTGTCTTTGGCGTTTTAGGGTTTTTTAGTATTTTTGGGGTTTTAAGGATGTTAATATTTTTTCATGTTTTTTGGAGTTTTTACGGTTTTCGATTTTTTAGTGGTTTTTAGGGTTTTTATGGGTTTTTAGAGTTTTTTTATGGTTTTTAAGTTTTTTTTTATGGTTTTTAAGTTTTTTTATGGTTAACGGTTTTTCAGGGTTATCAGGGTTTTTATGATTTCATTGATTTTTAGGGGATTTTTAGGTTTTTTATGTTTTTAGGGTTTTTAGGGTTTTTAGGATTTTTAGGGATTTTGAGTGTTTTTAGAGGTTTTCAATAGTGTTTAGGGTTTTTAGAGATTTTAGGGTCATTGTTGGATTTTTAGGGGTTTTTTGGTATTTTAATGTATTTTAGATTTTTTTAATGTTTTTAGGGGGTTTAAGGGTTTTTATAAATTTTAGTATATTTTTAGGGTTTTTTGGGGGTTTAAGGGTTTTTTAAGGTTTTTAGGGATTTCATGGGGTTTTCAGGGTTTTTTGGGTTTTTAACATTTTTTGTGGATTTTTAGGTGTTTTTAGGATTTTTATGGTTTTAGGGTTTTTAGGGTCTTTCAAGGATTTTTGAGTTTTTAGTGGTTTTTAGGGTTTTTAGGTTCTTCTTGAGGTTTTGGATTTTTTTTGAGTTTTCTTAGGTTTTAAGGTTTTTTGAGTTTTTTTATGTTTTTACAGGTTTTAAGGGTTTTTTGGGTATTCTGTGAGTTTTTTGGGGTCTTATGGTGTTTTAGGGTTTTTAAGGTTATTAGTGGTGTTTATGGATTTCGATGAGTTTTCAGGGTTTTTAGGGTTCTTTATGTTTTCATGAATTCTTAGGGGTTTTTTTTATTATAATATGGTTTTTAGGGATTTTGAGGGTTTTTATAAATTTTCAGGGGTTTTATGGTTTTTAGGGTTTTCATGGTTTATAGGGTCTTTTGGGCTTGTAGGGGTTTTTTTTGAGATTTTTAGGGTTTTTATGTTTTTTATATTTTTTTAATGTTTTTAGGGATTTTAGGTGTTTTCAGAGTTTTTATTGTGTTTTTGGAGTTTTTATGGGTATTTATCGTTTTTAAGGTTTTTAGATTTTTTTACGTTTTCATGACTTTTTAGGGGTTTTCTTGGATATTTATTGTTTTTATGGATTTTAGGGTTTTTATGGGTTTTTAGGAGTTTTTAGAGGTTTTAGGGGTTTTAATGGTGTTTAGGGTCTTTTGGGTTTTTAAGGACTTTAAGAGTTTTGTAAGGTTTTAAGTGATTTAAGGGTTTTTAGAGATTTTAGTGAGTTTTTAGGTTTTTTATGGGTATTTTGTAATTTTTAGGTTTTTAACAGTTTTTATTGTTTTTAGGGGTTTTTTAGGTTTTTTAGGTATTCTTACATTTTAATCAAATTTTAGGGATTTTTAGGATATTATGGTTTTTAGGGTTTTCATGGTTTTATGGATTTTGTGGGTTTTTAGATTTTTCAGGGGTTTTTAGGGATTTTCAGGGTTGTTAAGGTCCTTTTGTGGTTTGAGGGGTTTCTTAAAATTTTTAGGGTTTTTTTAGGTTTTTTAGATTTTTTAACATTTTTAGGAACTTTAAGGTTTGTAGAGCCTTTTAGTTTTTTAGGGTTTTTATGGGTATTTAGGGTTTTTTATGTTTTTTAGTTGATTTTGTGGTTTTGAGGGTTTTTTCCGGGATTTAGGATTTTTTATGTTTTCATTGATATTTAGGGGTTTTTAGAATTTCTGTGGGTTTTCTGGTTTTTTTGGATTTTTAGGGATTTTAAGGTCATTGGTTTTTTGGTGTTTTATAGTTTTTTTTTGTGTTTTTAGGGTTTTTTTTAATGTTTTGGGATTTTAAATGTTTTTAGAGATTTTAGTGGGTCTTAGGGTTTTTATGGGTTTTTAGGGATTTCTAATGTTTTTAGGGGTTTTATGGTTTTCCTGGGGTTTTCAGAGTTTTAGGGTTTTTTATGACTTTAGGGATTTTTAGGGGATTTTAAAGATTTTTATGTTTTTTAGGATTTTTAGAGATTTTGAGGGGTTTGGGGGGTTTTCTCAGGGTTTTAGGGTTTTTTTGGTCTTTTGGGTTTTTAGGTTTTTTATAAGTTTTTTAGTGTTTCTAGCGTTTTTTAGAGTTTTTAATGCTTTTAGGGGTTTTAAGGATTTTTAGAGTTTTTAGTGTTTTTATGAGTTTTTAGGGATTTTAATGTTTTTATGTTTTCTAGATCTTTTCAACATTTTAAGGGATTTATGGTTTTTTAGAAATTTTAGTGGTTTTAGGATTTTATGGGATTTTAGGGGTTTAAAAGTTTTAGGGGTTTTATTGTTTTGAGATTTTTTTCAATACTTTTAATGTTTTTTAATTTTTTATAGATTTTAGGGGTTTTTTAATATTTTTATGGATTTTAGGTTTTTTAGGGTTTTTATTGATTTTGACGGTTTTAAGGGGTCTTTGGGTCTTTGGGGTTTTTAGAGAGTTTTCATGTGTTTTTAGGGTTTCTATGGTTTTTAAAGTTTTTTTAATGTTTTTAGGTGTTAGAGTTTTTAGTGGGTTTTTAGGGGTTTTATGGTTTTTAAGGGTTTTTATGATTTTCAAGGGTTTTTAGGAGTTTTTAGGGTTTCTTACATTTTCTTTGATTTTTTGGGGATTTTTAGGATTTTAATGGGTGTTTAGGGTTTTTAGAGATTTTGAGGGTTTTTATGATTTTTTGGGGGGTTTAGGGTTTTTATAGTTTCCAGGGTTTTTAGTATCTTTTGGGGTTTTTAGGGTTTTTTGTGTGCTTTTAGGTTTTTGAGGATTTTTTAATTTTGTAACGTTTTTTGAGTTTTTAGGGGTTTTAGATTTTTAGTGTTTTAGAGGGTTTTATGGGTTTTTAGGGTTTTTTATGGTTTTTAGGGGTTTTTATAGTTGTTAATGGTTTTTCAGGGTTATTAGGGTTTTTATATTTTCATGGATTTTTAGGGGATTTTAGGTTTTTTATGTTTTTTGGGTTTTTTAGGGTTTCTAGGAATTTTGAGTGTTTTTTATGTTTTTAAGGTTTTTATTTCTTTTTTAATGTTTTTAGGGGTTTTAGGGGGTTTTCGTGTTTTTCGTACGATTTTAGGGTTTTTTATGAGGGTTTAGGGTTTTTAGGGGTTTTGCATGGTTTTTAGGATTTTTTATGTTTTTGTGGATTTTTAGGGGTTTTTAGGATTTTTATGGTTTTTAAGGTTTTTAGGGCTTTTAGGGATATGGGGTTTTCTATGGTTTTTAGGGGGTTTGGGGGTTTTTATGGGGGGTTTGTGTTTTTAGGTTCTTTTTGAGGTTTTAGGGTTTTTTGAGTTTTCTAGGGGTATTAAGGTTTTTAGATTTTTTCAACATTTTTAGGGGTTTTAAGGTTTTTGAGAGATTTTAGGGAGTTTTTAAGGTTTTTTATAGCGTTTTAGGGTTTTTAAGGTTTTTAGGGGGTTTTATGCTTTTCAAGGGGTTTTTTGGGTTCTTTATGTTTTCATGGATTCTGAGGGGTTTTTTACGATTTTTGCAGTTTTTAGGGATTTTGAGGGGTTTTATAGGTTTTCAGGGGTTTTAGGGTTTTTATGGTTTTTTAAGGTTTATAGGGTCTTTTGGGTTTTTAGGGTTTTTTAGATTTTAGGGTTTTTAAGGTTTATAGATTTTTTTTAACGTTTTAAGAGGTTTTAAGTGTTTTCAGAGTTTTTAGTGGGTTTTTGGAGTTTGTATGTGTATTTAGGATTTTTAGGGTTTTTAGGGATTTTTACGTTTTCCTGAATTTTTAGGGGTTTTCTTGGATTTCTATGGTTTTTAGGCGTTTTAGGGGTTTTTGGGTTTTTTAAGGTTTTCATGTGGTTTTAGGGTTTCTAAAGCTTTTTAGGGTCTTTTTGGGTTTTTAGGGGTTTTTTGAGTTTTTTAGGGTTCTTAAGATTTTTATGATTTTTGTATGGTTTTACGGGTTTTAAGGGATTTCAGATTTTTTTGTGGGTTTTTTATGATTTTTAAGGGTATTTTTTTAAGGGTTTTTATGGTTTTTATTTTTTTCACGTGGTTTTTAGGGATTCTTACATTTTAATCGATTTTTAGGTTTTTTATGGTTTTTAGGATTTTTCAGGGTTTTATGGATTTTGGGGGTTTTTAGAGTTTTTTAGGGGTTTTTAGTGTTTTTCGGGTCCTTTTTGGGTTTGATCATTTTTTAAGTGTTTAGGGGTGTTTAGGGTGTTTAGATTTTTTTACATTTTTAGGAGCTTTAAGGGTTTGTAGAGCTTTTTATTGTTTTTAGGTTTTTATGGGTTTTTAGGGGTTTCTTAATTTTTTTAGCTAGTTTTTCGGTTTTCATGGGTTTTTCAAGGATTTTAGGGTTTTTATGTTTTCATTGATTTTTAGGGGTTTTTAGGATTTTTGTGGGTTTTAGGGGTTTTTAGGTTTTTTAGGAATTTTAAGGGTTTTTAGGTTTTTAGGGGTTTTTTGGGTTTTCATGGAATTTAAGATCTTTTGGGGGTTTGGGGTTTTTAAGTGTTTTTTAGGGTTTTTAAGGTTTTCTAGATTGTTTTAACGTTTTTATGGGTTTTAAGGTTGTTTAGTGATTTTACTGTGATTTAGGGTTTTTATTGGTTTTTAGAGCTTTCTAAGGTTTTTAGGGGTTTTACGGTTTTTCTGGGTTTTTCAGGGTTTTTAGGGTTTTTTTATGAATTTAGGGATTTTTAGGGGGTTTTTAAGATTTTTATGGTTTTTAGGATTTTATGGGTTTTGAGGGGTTTTTTGGGGTCTTTAGGTGTCTTAGGGTATTTTAGGTTTTCAATGCTTTTTTATGAGTTTTTTAGTGTTTCTACTGTTTTTTAGAGTTTTTACGGCTTTTAGGGTTTTTAGAGTTTTTAATGGGTTTTAGTGTTTTTATGTGGATTTAGAGTTTTTAATTTTTTTAGGGTTTTTAGAACTTTTCAATGTTTTTAAGTTCTTTAATTTATTTTTGAAATTTTAGCAGTTTTAGGGTTTTAATGGGATTTTAGGTTTTTAAAAAAAATTAGGGGTTTTTTTGGTTTTAGAGGTCTTTCAGTGTTTTTAGGGTCTTTTACGTTTTTAAGGATTTTAGGGGGTTTTTAATATTTTTAAGGTGTTTAGGGGTTTTAGGGTTTTTATTGATTTTGATGGTTTTAAGGGTTTTTTGGGTCCTTGGGGTGTTTAGGGTTTTTTTGTGTTTTTTAGGGTTTCTAAGGATTTTTATAGATTTTTAAAGTTTATAGGTGTTTAAAGGGTATTTAGAGTTTTTAGTTGGTTTTAGGTTTTTTAACGTTTTTATGGGTTTTATGGTTTTTTTGGGGGGGGTTAAGAGTTTTTAGGGTTTTATGTTTTCATGAATTCTTAGGGATTTTTTGGATTTTATGGTAATTTAAGGGTTTTAGGGATTATGAGTGTTTTTAAGGTTTTTTAGGTTGTTTTCAGGTTTTTAGATTTTTTTGAGTGTTTTCGGGTTTTTAAGGTTTTTTATATTTTTTTAACATTTTTTGGATTTTTTAGGGTTTTTAGATTTTTAGTGGTTTTTATGGTTTTTATAGGTATTTAGGGTTTTGTATGGTTTTTAGGGGTTTTTATGGTTGTTAATGTGTTTTCGGGGTTATTAGGGTTTTTATGTTTTCATGGATTTTTAGGGTGTTTTTATGTTTTTTGGGATTTTGAGGGGTTTTTTGGGTTTTTTGGGTTTTAGGGCAATTTTTGGGGTTTTAGGTGTTTTTTTAGTGTTTTTTGGGTTTTTAATGTTTTTGACGTTTTTAACGTTTTTAGGGGTTTTAAGGGTTTCTAGTGTTTTTATGGTTTTTATGGTTTTTATGGTGTTTTAGGGTTTTTTAAGGTTATTAGGGATTTTTATGGTTTTCAGGGGGTTTTAGGGTTTTTTTTACTTTTTTGTGGATTTTTAGGGGGTTTTTTAGGATTTTATGGTTTTGAGGGATTTTTTAGGGTTTTTATGGATTGGAGGGTTTTTAGGGTCTTTTAGGGGTTTTTTTTAGGTTTTTATTGGTTTTCGAGATTTTTATGTTCTTTTTGAGGTTTGAGGGTTTTTTTGAATTTTTTTGGGTTTTAATGTTTTTAGAGTGATTTAACGTTTTTAGGGGTTTTAAGGGTATTTAAAAATTTTAGTGGGTTTTTAGGGTTTTTATGGTGTTTTAGGGTTTTTAATGTTTTTAGAGGTTTTTATTATTTTCAAGGGGTCTCAGTGTTTTAGGGTTCTTTACATTTTCTTTAATTTTTAGGGGGTTTTTTAGGATTTTTATGGTTTTTATCGATTTTGAGGGTTTTTACAGTTTTTCAGTGGTGTTTATGGTTTTTATGTTTTTTAGGGTTTTTCATGGTTTAGAGGTTCATTTTTGGGTTTTTAGGGTTTTTTTTGAGATTTTTAGGGTTTTTAATGTTTTTATATTTTTTTAGCATTTTTAGGGGTTTTAAGAGTTTTCATAGTTTTTATTGGGTTTTTAGAGTTTTTATGGTTATTTTGGGTTTTTAGGTTTTTTAGGGATTTTTACATTTTCACAAATTTATAGGGGTTTTCTTGGATTTTTATGTTTTTTAGGGATTTAGGGGTTTTTAGGGTTTTTAGGGTTTTACGGGAGTTTTTAGGGTTTTAAAGGTTTTTAAAGGTTTTTAGGGTCATTTTTCATTTTTAAGGTTTTTTTGTTTTTTAGGGTTTTTAGGGTCTTTAAGAATTTTGTACGGTTTTTTGGGTTTTAAGAGTTTTTAGAGATTTTATTGGGTTTTTATTGTTTTTATGGGTATTTAGTATTTTTAAGGTTTTTAATGGTTTTTATTGTTTTCAGTTGTTTTTCAGTGTTTTTAGGGATTCTTACAATTTAATCGATTTTTAGGGATTTTTAGGATTTTTCTGGTTTTTAGGGGTTTTCATGGTTGTGTGGATTTTGAGGGTTTTTAGAGTTTTTCAAGGGTTTTTGGGGTTTTCAAGGTTTTTAGGTCCCTTTTGGGGTGTTTTAGGATTTTTTAAAAAGTTTTTTATGGTTTTTTATATTTTTATCATTTTTAGGAGTTTTAAGGGGTTTTAGAGCTTTTAGTTGTTTTTAGGGTTTTTTATGTTTTCATGAATTTTTAGGGGGTTTTGATGATTTTTATGGTTTTTAGGAATTTTGAATTTTTTTGGGGTTTTAAGGGGTTTTTAGGGTTTTTAGAGTTTTTTAACCTTTTTAGGCCTTTTAAGGGTTTTTTGAATTTTTAGTGGGTTTTTAGGGATTTAAGGGCTTTAGGGTTTTTAAAGGTTTTTAGGGGTTCTAATTGTTTCAGGAGTTTTTATGGGTTTTTAGGGTTTTATACATTTTCATATATTTTTAGTGTTTTTTTACGAATTTATGTTTTTAGGATTTTGAGGGATTTTGAGGGTTATTAGAGTTTTCAAAGTTTTTTGGGTTTTTATGGTTTTTATTATCTTTTTGGTTTTTTTTGTTTTTTGAGTTTTTTAGGGTTTTTAAAGTTTTTTAGAGTTTTTTAGAGCTTTTAGGGGTTTTAGAGATTTTTAGAGTTTTTTTGGTATTTAGTGTTTTTATGGGGTATAAAGGTTTTTTAAGGTTTTTAGGGGTATTTATGGTTTTCAGAAATTTTAGGGTTTTTTACATTTTTATTATTTTTAAGGGTTTTTTTTCAGATTGTTATGGTTTTTATTTTTCTTTTAGGTTTTTTAAATATTTTTAGGGGTTTTAGGGGTTTTTCAGGGTTTTAGGGTTTTTCACGATTTTAGGCTTTTTGGGTTTTTAGGGTTTTTTGAGTTTTTAAGGTTTTTATATTTTTTTTAACAGTTTTAGGGGTTTAAAGGGTTTTTACAGTTTTTAGTGGGTCTGAGGGTTTTTATGGGTTTTAGGGTTTTTTAATGTTTTAGGGGTTTTATGGTTTTTAGGTGTTTTTTAGTGTTTTTAGGATTGTTTCCTTTTTCATGGTTTTTTTTGGTTTTTTAGGATTTTTATGGTTTTTTGGATTTTTGAGGGGTTTTAAATATTTTGACGAGTTTTAGGGTTTTGAATGCATTTTTAGGGTTTTAGGTTTTTTTTTAGTTTTTTATGGGATTATGGTTTTTTCGAGTTTTTAACATTTTTACGAGTTATGAGGGAAAGGAAGATGCGGGGGTCAGGCTATTCCCCCCCCCCCCCCCCCCCCAAATTTATTAAGATAAAAAGACTCAGCAGACAAGGGAGGGGAGGGGTCAAATGACCCACACCCAAAAACCCTTAACAAACCCTCAAACAAAAAACCCAAAGAAAAACAAATGCACACAAAAACAAGCAAAGTGAAAAACCATAAAAATCCCAGTAGTAGTCCCAACCAAACAACAATCAACATCCAACAGAAAAACCATAACCGACCACTTAAACACCTCCCAAAGCAGCAATCAGCATCCCGCATCCCAATATCTAGCATCCAACATCTTCTCTCCAAAGCACCACCAGTGCCCATGCTCAGAACCAACCACTTCATCAAATCCCATCCCAACATCAGACATCCAATAGCTCATCAACCAGCAGCTCAAGATACAACTAAAAATCAGTAGCAACTCATCGAAAAACCAACTACCAGCAGTAATCATCATACAACAACTCAGAATCCAGCAATCATCTCCTCTTGACTAGACGGGTTCCAGCAACCCACCATATCCAGCTACACAAGACCACCAGCACCCACACCTAAACCCATTCCTCATCATCCACATCTCCTTAAACTCATCATTCAACAACAAAAACAACTCACAACCGAACCAGCCACAACTCAAAAGCCCACAATCCAACATATCAAATGGAACACATCACAATTTTACCAAACCTTCATCAGCAGTGAGACCCAAGGTCTAGGAAGAGGAACCAGAAAAAAAAACCTGCATCTTCGCCCTTTGCATCCACCATGACCCGTTGCAAAGCCATAAAAACTAGCAAGACCCTCCTTGGATCCGAACGAGAAGCGCAGGTCCGAGTGCAGTACCATGCATGCCAATGCCAAAAAGTCGCAAAGCCCTCTGTACCCACCTTTCATCGGTTTTATGTTTTTTTAGTTTTTTTGGGTTTTTAATGTTTTTAGTGTTTTTTAACGTTTTTAAGGGTTTTTGGAGTTTTAAGTGGTTTTTTGGACTTTATTGGTTTTTAAGATTTTCAGGGTTTTATGGTTTTCCAGGGGTTTTCAGGGTTTTTTTTATTTTCATCGCTTTTTAGGTATTTTAAGGATTTTTATAGTTTTTAGGGTTTTTAGGGTTTTTAGGGATTTTGAGAGTTTTTAGGGAGTTTGAAGGGTTTTCAGGGTTTTAGGCACTTTTAGGTTTTTAGGGTTTTTTGAGTTTTTTAGGGTTTTTAAGGTTTATAGAGTTTTTTAACATTTTTATGGGTTTTAAGGTTTTTAGAGTTTCTTGTGATTTTTAGGGTTTTAAAAGGTTTTTAGGGGTTTTATGGTTTTCATGGGACTTTCTGGGTTTTTAGGGTGTTTTACATTTTCATGGATTTTTAGGGGATTTTTAGGATTTCTATGGTTTTTAGGGTTTTTGAAGTTTTTATGTTTTTTAGGGATTTTGATGCTATTAAGGGGGTTTAGGGTTTTTTAGGGGTTTATGGTCTTTTGTTTTTTGAGGGTTTTTTTAGTTTCTAGGGGTTTTAAGGTTTTTTATGGTTTTTAGAGATTTTATGGTTTTTATGGTTTTTTCAGGGTTTTTAGGGTTGTTATGTTTTCATGGATTTTTAGGGGGTTTTAGGTTTTTTATTATTTTTTGGGTTTTTTAAGGTTTTAAGGGATTTTGAGGGGTTTTAGGGTTTTTCATTAGTTTTTAAGGTTTTCTAGGTTTTAGGATCTTTTTGGTGTTTTTGGGTCTCTTTTTAGTTTTTAGGGCTTTTAAGGTTTTTTAGAGATTTTTAATGTTTTTAAGGGTTTTAAGGGTTTATACTTTTTAGTTGTTTTTAGGGTATTTATGGGTTTTTAGGGGGTTTTAGGAGTTTTTATGGATTTTAGGGTTCTTAAGGATTTTAGAGTTTTTTTAATGTTTTAGGGGGTTTTAGGGGTTTTAGGATTTTATGTTGTTTTTAGGGTTTTTATGGATTTTTTTGGGGGGTTTTAATGTTTTTAGGGATATTATGGTTTTCAGGGGTTTTTAGGGTTTTTATGGTTTTTATGTTTTCATGTATTTTTAGGGTTTTTTGTGTTTTTTAATTTTTAGTGTTTTTTAGTGTTTTTAGGGATTTTGAGGGTTTTTTATATTTTCAAGGGTTTTTAGGGTTTTCAGGTTTTTTTTAGAGTTTTAGGGTCTTTTTTGGTTTTTAGGGTTTTTTGAGTTTTTTAAGGGTCTTGAGGGTTTTTAGAGTTTTTAACTTTTTTAGGAGTTTAAAGGTTTTTTAGAGTTTTTAGTTGTTTTTTTGGGTTTTTATGGTTTTTAGGTTTTTATGGTTTTCAAGTGTTTTTCTAGGGTTTTAGGGTTTTTTACATTTTCATGGATTTTTAGGTGTTTTTTATGTTTTTTATTCTTTTTAGGGTTATTTATGGTTTTTCGGGATTTTGAGGTTTTTAGGGTTTTTTAGGGGTTTTAGTGTTTTAGTGTTTTTAGGGTGTTTTGAGTTTTTATGGGGTTTTTGAGGTTTTCAGGGTTTCTAAGGTTTTTAAAAGTGTTTTAATTATTTTTTTGCAAGGAAAATAGAACGTAGTATAAAATGAAAGAGGAATTAAAGTACAAAAATCACCCAAGGGTGAGACAAGTGGCCCGAGGGCTAGAAACGGAAAAAGGAACCATAGCTAAAGCAAGCAAGGGACAATGGAAACAACCTGGCAAACCGCCAAGGAATAACGAAACCCAGCCCGTCAAACCATCCACATTCCTAGTGGATGAAAGGAAAATAAGCATAAGTAGATAAGACAAGCAACAACAAGACCGACACCTCATCCGCCCAGCAGCAGTAAAACCCAGCCAGCAGCACCAGATTAGCATTAGTACCTCCAGACCTCCAGGAGAAAAGAAAAAACACACGCACGCACACCACCAAAACACACGCATGCACACGATGAGAAGCACTCACACACACCAACTCAATGCTCCCAACCACCCACACACTCACAAACCCATGAACTCCACCTAAAACCCAGGGGAGTAGTGGCCGAAAATCACTCCACCAAGAAACCTGACCAGCCACAGCACCCAAGACCATTTCCAGCTACAACCCAAACCTGTAGTGACACCAGGGAGGCAACCCAGTACATCACCAAGCTACAGAAGAAAACAACACCTATTAGTAAACCAATCAAACCCGCATCCAGATATACCCAGTACCATCCAACATCTAGCAAGGCCCCACCCGGGAAAACAGCCAGCTCAGACCCCATTATCCCTCCAAACAGTAGCAAGCACACCAAAACCCAATCCCCCAAAAACCTATACACCCTCAATCAGTCAATCATCCTAGTCGAAACCCTACACCTGCACTCCACCTGCATTGCACTTGCCATACACCTGTACTACACCTTTACTGCACCTACACTGCACCTACAGAAAAAAACCATCAACCAAACACAATCCAAACTGTAGTAAGAAAGCCTTCCATAACCCTTCCCCAATTATCCGCCCACCAAAACAATAGCCAACCCACACCCACGCAAGGCAGAAACAAGTAGAAAATTCCAATCCAATCACTTACAGCAACCAGGAAACCCACCCAACCTCCTAGGTCCACCCAACCCGCCCTTCCCACCTGTAAGCACCAAACCACCACCACCAAATCCCTTAAACAGCTCCAACACCCTACAAAAACACCACCAACACACCCTAGAATCCACCTCCAAATCACCAGAAAGGGATACCAGCTTGCCTATCCCTCATTCCCTGAAACCTTGCAACCAGCATCCCAACCCCATTATCCAAGCCCAGCACCACCAGAAGCCATAGTAAACCTAGCCGAACCAGCAGACACCCCCAACTACCAAGATCAAGCACCAAGTAGAAAACCAGACCAACCAAAATTAGCAGAAACTCTAGTATCGGCAAGAATAATCCCAGTAGCAAAAACAGACATCAAAAGAAACCAACAAAAACCCAAGAACAATAGCCAAGAGCCAGAGAAAAAATGCGAGAAATCTAACACCAACCAGCAGCACCCCCAGCTGACTAAGGAATAGACAACAACATTATCTGTATATCTGGAAAGAGTTGGTAAAGTTCCAACATCGAACCAAACTCTGATTAGCCTTCGTATATTGAATCTTCTTGTAAGGAATAATTCGATAATGAAAAAACTATTCAAACATGAACCAAAGAAGACACCCTACAAGTTGAGGGGAACCATACAACCTAGAATTGTGCTCCTTCCAAAGAATATAAACCATAGAATACACTCTAGTCCTTCCCAAAATAGATAATAAGGATTCCCCAACAAAGGCATAGGAAGACCAGGTAATAACATTAGAGAAAGAAGAGGTGTTGCACTCAACATTCTATAGAGACAAAAAATTAAGCCAAATTATTTAGAAAAGAGTGCAATTGAAAAATAAGTGATCAAGAGATTCAGGATTTTTTAGGGTTTTTAGGGGTTTTTACATTTTCGTGGATTTTTAGGGTGTTTTAGGATTTTTTTGATTTTTTAGTGTTTTTAGAAATTTGAGGAATTTTAGGGATTTTAGTGTTTCACAGGGTTTTTATGTCCAACTAGGGTTTTTTGGGTTTTTTTATTTTTTCATTGTTTTTAATGTTTTTCAGAGTTTTTATCATTTTTAGGGGGTTGGGGTTTTATAGTTTTTAGTGGATTTAGGGTTTTATGGTTTTTCAGGGTTTTAGGGTTGTTTACGTTTTCATGGATTTTTATGGATTTTTATGGATTTTTAATATTTTTATGGTTTTGGGGGATTTTAATGGGTTTTAGGGTTTTTCAAGGGTGTTTATGGGTTTTCAGGGTTTTCAGTGTTTTTTTAGGTTTTCGGGATTTTTTTGAGTTTTTAATGTTTTTAAGGGTTTTTAGAGTATTTTATCATTTTTAGGGGTTTAAAGGGTTTTTAGTAATTTTATTTGTTTTTAAGGTTTTTATGTTTTTAAGGTTTTTAGAGGTTTTTATGGTTTTCATAGGGTTTTAGGGGTTTTTACATTTTGATGGATTTTTATATGTTTTTTATTATTTTTTAGGTTTTATTTTTTTAGGGTTTTAGGGATTCTGTGGTTTTTAGGATTTTAGGGATTTTACGTGTTTTTAAGGGTTTTAGGGTCTTTTTAGTATTTTAGGGGTTTTTGAGGTTTTTTAGAGTTATTTTAATGTTTTTAGGGGTTTAAATTGTTTCACCTTTTGGTGATCTTTCTATTTCAACTCCTCTTACTTTATATATAATAGCTCTACTTGCATTGTAAAAAAACAAAATTTAGGGGGATTCATGGTTTTCATGGGTTTTTATGGGTTTTTAGTGTTTTTTAGGTTTTAGGGAGTTTTATTGGTTTTTTAGGATTTTTATGGCTATTAAGGATTTTTAGGGTTTTTATCGATTTTTTGGGTTTTTAAGGGTTTTTAGGGGGTTTTAGGGTTTTAGGGTCTTTTCGATTTAGGGGTTTTTTATATTTTAAGGGATTTAAAGTAATTTTAGATTTTTTAAATGATTTTATAGATTTAAAGGGTTTTTAGATTTTTTAGTGGTTTTTAGGTTTTTTTTGGGTTTTGGATTTTTTTAGGTTTTTAGGGGTTTTATGGTTTTTAGGGTTTTTTCAGGGTTTTTATGGTTTTTTATGTTTTCACTCATTTTTATGGGTTTTCTAGTATTTTTATGGGTTTAGGGTTTTTAGGAATTTTGATGATTTTTAAGGTTTTTATAGGTTTTTAGGGGATTTCTAGTGTTTTCAAGTTTTTCAGGGTCTTTTCACGTTTTAGGGTTTTTTTTTGGATTTTATGTTTTTTAGAGTTTTTAACATTTTTAAGGGTTTTAAGGGTTTTTAGAGTTTTAGTAGGTTTTTAGTTTTTTTATTGGTTTTTTAAGGTTTTGAGAGGTTTTTATGGTTTTTAGGGGTTTTCATGGTTTTTATGGTTTTTTACATTTTCATGATTTTTTCGGCGGTTTTTAATATTTTTATGGTTTTTTGGATTTGTAGGAATTTTAGGGATTTTCAGGGTTTTTAGGGGGTTTTAGTGGTTTTTAAGTGTTTTTATGGTTTTAAGGGTATTTCAGGGTCTTTAATGCCTTTTTGGGTTTTAGGGGTTCTTTTTTTTTGATTTTTTTAGGAACTTTAAGGTTTTTTAGGGTTTGGGGTTTTTCAGTGTTTTTTGATTTTTTTATTTTTTTCATGGATTTTTTGGGATTTTCATATTTTTATTGTTTTTAGGGGTTTTTAGGGTTTTTAGGTATTTTGACTATTTGTTAGGATTTTTATGGGTTTTAGTGTTTTTTGATATTTTAGTGATTTTGAGGGTCTTTAGTGTTTTTCAGGTGTTTTTAGGGTATTTCAGGGTGTTTTAGGCCTTTTGGGGTTTTAGGGGTTTTTTGAATTTTTAGGATTTTTAATGTTTTTTAGATTTTTTAACATTTTTAGGGGTTTTAAGGGCTTTTAGAGTTTTAGTGGATTTTTAGGGTTTTATGGCTATTTAAGGTTTTTGTGGTTTTTAGGGGGTTTTCAGGGTTTTTAGGGGTTTTTTACTTTTTCATTGATTTTAAGGGTTTTTAATGTTTTTAATGGTTTTTAGAGGTTTCTTTGGTTTTAGGGGTTTTTAGGGGTTTTAGGTGTTTTCATGGGTTTCTAGGGTTTTCAAGGTTTTTAGGGTCTTTTGGGTTTTTTTGCAAGAGAGGGCTTTTTGGGTTTTAGGTTTTTTTGATTTTTTAGGGTTTTTAGAGTTTTTTATCATTTTTAGGGGTTTTAGATTTTCATGGGGTTTTCAGGGTTTTTAGGGTTTTCTATGATTTCATGGATTTTTAGGGATTTTTTAGGTTTCTTATTGTTTTTATGGTTTTTAGGGAATTATTTTGGTATTTTTGGGGTTTTATTGTTTTTTTAAATTTTTAGGGTTTTTAAGGTTTTTGAGAATTTTTTATCATTTTTATGGGTTTTAAGTGTTTTAAGAGTTTTTAGTGATTTTTCAATATTTTTATGGGTTTTTAGGGTTTTTATGGTTTTTACGGATTTTAATGGTGTTTAGGGGGTTTTCAAGGTTTTTATGGGTTTTTATGTTTTCATGGATTTTTCGAGATTTTTTTTGGATTTTTATGGTTGTGAGTTTTTTTAGGCTTTTTAGAGATTTTGATGGTTTTTCAAGATGTTCAGGGTTTTAAAGGTCTTTTCAGGTTTTAGGGTTTTTTAAGTTTCTTTGGGGTCTTATGGTTTTTAGTGTTTTTAACGGTTTTATGAGTTTATTTAGAGTTTTTTTGGGTTTTAGTAGGTTTTATAAGTTTTTTTTAACTGTTTTAAGGTTTTCAGGGGCTTTTCATGGTTTGTAAGGTTTTTTACATTTTCATGGATTGTTAGGGGTTTTCAGGATTTATATAGTTTTTATGGTTTTTATGGTTTTTAGGGATTTTGGGAATTTTTAGGGGGTTTGAGGTGTTTTAAGGGTTTTTAGGGGTTTTATGGTTTTTAGGTTTTCTAGGGTCTTATTATGGGTTGTTAGTGGGTTTTTAGGTTTTTAGGTGTTGTTATAGTTTTCAAGGGTTTTTTCACGATTTTTAGGGTTCTTTATGTTTTCATAGATTTTTAGGGGGTTTAGGGTTTTTAGGGTGTTTAGGGATTTTTAGGGGTTTTAGGGTTTTAAGTGGTGTTTTGGAGTTTTTGGGGTTTTTAGGGTCTTATTGGGTTTTTAGGATTTTTTTAGTTTTTCAGGGTTTTTTTAGTATTTTAACATTTTTATGGGTTTTAAGGGTTTTAGAGTTTTTAGTGGGTTTTAGGGGTTTTTAAAGGTTTTTAGGGTTTTTCTAGTTTTTTTGGGGTTTTCAGCCGTTTTAGGGTTTTTTGCATTTTCATAAATTTTTAGTGGTTTTTTATGATTTTTATGGTTTTTAGGGGTTTATAAGGATTTTTAGTTGTTTTTAGGGTATTTAGTTTTTTAGGGTTTTTAGGGTCTTTTTTGGGTTTTAGGGTTTTAGGGTTTTTTTTGAGTTTTTAAGGGTTTTAGAGTTTTTTTAACATTTTTAGGGATTTTAAAGGTTTTTAGAGTTCTAGTGGGTTTTTAGGATTTTATGGGTTTTTAGGTTTTAAGGTTTTTAGGTATTTTTAGGGGTTTAAGGTTTTCAGAGGTTTTCAGGTTTTTATGTTTTCATGGATTTTTATGGTTTTTTTGGTTTTTTATTGTTTTTATGTTTTTTAGGGTTATTAGGGATTTTGAGGGTTTTAAGGGGTTTTATGGGTTTTCAGGGTTTATAAGGTCTTTTGGGGGTTTAAAAAGTTTTTAGAGTTTTTATTAGTTTTTAGGGTTTTTATTGTTTTTAAGGGTTTTATGGTCTTCAGGGGTTTTTCAGGGTTTCAGGGTTTTTTATGTTTTCATGGTTTTTAGGGGTTTTTAGGATTTTTATGGTTTTTAGGGGTTATCGGGGTTTTATAGTTTTTGAGTGTTATTAGGGTTTTTAAGGGTTTTTAGGGGTTTTCATATTTTTGGGGTCTTTTGGGTTTTTATGGTTTTTTAAAATTTTTAATGGTTTTTTGGGTTTTTTAACATTTTTAGGGATTTTAAGGGTTTTTATATTTTAGTGGGTTTTCAGACTTTTTTTGGGTTTTTATGGTTTTTATGGGGGCTTTAGGGTTTCTTACATTTTTATGGATTTTTAGGGGGGTTTATGGTTTTTATGGTTTTTTAGGGTTTTTAGGGATTATGAGGGTGTTTATGGTTTTTCATGGTTTTTTGGGGGTTCTGTTGGTTTTCAGGGCTTTTAGGTTCTTTATGGGTTTTAGGGGTTTTTTTGAGTTTTTTTATGGTTTTTAAGTATTCTTTACAGTTTTTAATGTTTTTAGGTGTTTAACGGGTATTTAGTGGGGTTTTACTTAGTTTATGGGTTTTTTGGGTTTTTTGGTTTTTTAGGGTATTTTATTTTTTTGGAGGGTTTTCAGGGTTTTTAGGATTTTTCATGTTTTCATGGATTTTTAGGGTTTTTAGGATTTTTAGGGTTTTAGGGGTTTTAGGTATTCTAGGGATTTTGATGGATTTTAGGGGTTTTCATGGATTTTTATGGTTTTTATGGGTATTTTGGGTTTTTATCGTTTTTTTGAGATTTTTTTGGGTTTTTAAGGTTTTTAGAGTTTTTTTAATGTTTTTAGGGGTTTGGAGTGTTTTAAGTGTTTTTAGTGGTTTTTATGATTTTTATGGGTTTTTTGGTTTTTTAAGGTTTTTAGGGGGTTCTTGCTTTTCAAGGGGGGTTTTTTACATTTTCATGGATTTTTTGGTGATTATTAGGATTTTTATAGTTTTTAGGGATTTTTTGGGTTTTCAGGGATTTTGAGGGTTTTAAGGGTTTTTCAGGGGTTTTAGGGTTGTTCAGGGGTTTTAAGGTCTTTTGGGTTTTTAGATTTTGTTTATGAGTTTTTAGGAGTTTTAAGGTTTCTTAGAGTATTTTAATTTTTTTGGGTTTTAAGGGTTTTTAGAGTTTTCAGGGTCTTTATGGGTTTGAGGGGTTTTTAAGGTTTGTAAGTGATTTTTTTGTTTGGAGGGGATTTTCAGGATTTTAAGGATTTTTATGGTTTCTTCTATTTTTAAGGGGTTTCAAGGATTTTTTTGGTTTTTAGGGTTTTTTGGATTCTTTTTGAGATTTTGAGGGGTTTAAAGGGTTTTTAGAGTTTTTTAACATTTTTAGAGGTTTAAAGGGTTTTTAGAGTTTTAAGTTTAGGGTTTTTAGGGGTTTTAGGCGGTTTATGGTTTTTTGAGGGTTTTAGGGTTTTTAGGGATTTATACATTTTCATGGATTTTTAGGGGTTGTTTAGGATTTTTATGGTTTTTATGGTTTTTAGGGATTTTTAGGGGTTTTAGGGTTTTTAGGGTTTTTAGGGGTTTTTTCTGTTTTTAGGGGTTTAAGGGTTTTTAGAGTTTTTATCATTTTTTGGGGTTTTTAGGGTTTTTACGTTTTCATGGACTTTTAGAGGTTTTTTATGATTTTTTTGGGTTTTAGGGTTTTTAGGATTTTTAGGGATTTTGTGCGTTTTTAGTTTTTTTAAGTAGTTTGAAGGGTTTTTAGGGCTTTTGAAGGTTTTTACGGTCTTTTTGGGTGTTTAGGATTTTTATATGAGTATTTTTGGTGTTTTAAGGGTTTTTAGATTTTTTTTACGTTTTTAGGGGTTTAATGGTTTTTTAGAGTTTATAGTGGTTTTTAGGCTTGTTATGGGTTTTTAGGATTTTTATGGGTTCTAGGAATTTTTAGGGGTTTTATAGGGTTTTTATTGTTTTAGAGATTTCTACATTTTCATGGATTTTTAGTTGATTTTTAGGAATTTTGTGATTTTTAGGGTTTTTTTAGGATTCTGAGGGATTTAGGGTTTTTCTGGGTTTTGGTGTCTTTTGGGTTTTCAAGGTTTTTTATAATTTTTAAAAATTTTAGGGGTTGTAAGGGGTTTTAGAGTTTTTCTGGTTTTGATGGTTTTTATGGGTTTTAGGGTTTTTATGGTGTTTAGGGGTTTTATGGTTTTTAGGGGCTTTCATGGTTTTTAGTGTTTTTTACATTTTCATAGAATTTCATGGGGTTTTTAGGATTTTATGGTTTTTAGGGTTTTTTTAGTGTTTTTAGGGATTTTCAGGGATTTTAGGGTCTATTGGGTTAGTAGGGTTTTTTTGTGTTTTTAGGGGTTTTAAGGATTTTTAGAGTTTTTAACATTTTTAGGTGTTTTAACGGGTTTTTTTTTGCAAGGAAAATAAAACAAGTATATGAATGGAAAAGGGAATTGAAGTACAGGAGAATCACCCAATGGGTGAAACAGATTGCTCGAAGGCCAGCAACATCAGAAAACAAGGAAGCAAAACTCAGGCCCAAGCCAACATTCTGCATTCCACCACCTCTGTCTACATGCAAGAGAGAGAAACAACAATGAATGACAGTATTCCCCATCAAAATAGACGATACCACCAAACCAAAAGGCCAAAGAAACCAGAGCACATCACAGCTGCCTGTTCCACACCAGCAACACTCCCCATGCACCAGTAGTCCAACAACACCAATACCAACACCTCCAAGCCAAAAATAGTGTCCAACTTCCCAACACAACAAGTCCAACATCCTGAATATCTTCTAGGATAGCTCCATCAGTCTCATCCCCATCTCTAGTAGAAAAAAACATCGTGGAAAAACATCGAAACTAGCCAGTCCCAGCACCCAGCGACTAGCACCCAACCCAGCTCTAGAAGCAAAAGCTCCAACACCCAGCACCAAGCCACCTCCCATCATCTGAAGTGCCAGCCCCTGACACCCAACTCCCTACTCCCATCTCTCAGCTCCAACATAAGTTCCAGCAACAACCCTCTCCACTCCAGCAGTACACCCACCAAGAAACAACCCGCTCCTAGCACCAACTCCCAGCACCCAACAACCAACACCCAACACCCAACACCCAACTCTTGAGTCCAATAGAATCTCCAACAGTAACAACACCAGCAGCAGCTCTATCCAATACAACAGTGCTCCTCACAACAACTCCCAACACAAGCCTCAACACCCATCATCTCCCAACACAACACCCAACAAACTGAATGAGCTCCCAACAACACCTAGAAGAACCAAAACCATCTCCAAACTCCTAATTCCTGACAAAAAAAACCAAGTAGCTTAACCTCCCAGTAGAAACACCCCTCCAAGACAAAGCCACACAAACTAGCCAAGCCACAATACAACACCACCAGCTTCAACCAACCAAGAATCTCCATGATCCAGCTCCTTGTACTAGAACCCAACCCTTGTACAACCTCATCTCCCATGAATCCAACTACAACAGAAAACTCTATCTCCCACAACACCACCTAAGCCCCAAGCACCCATATTCAGCAAGAAAAGTAATAGATCCACCTCCCCACCCAACCATCTCCATCAAACATTAGGCACCTCCCATCCAAAAAACTCTACAACAGCCAAAGCACCAACACCACGCAAAAATTGTTCCCTGCACCATCATACAACAACCCAACAACTAGAACCAAAGTAACCTCAATCATATCACCTCAAAGTCCCCAGCATCAGCCAAAACACCAGTAAACAACACCTTGAACCTAATCCATGACTTAGCTCAACAACATCTCCCAACCACAACCACACCAACCCTCATCTCGACATGCCTCAATAGCAACAAGATGAGACAGCTGAGCCAAAAAAAACTGCTACAAGCATTGGAGATTGAATTCTTGAACCACCTGCGAAATCAAAGACTACGAATCATATGCCGACAACTTGGCAAGCCAAGAGTGTCAACGACATCCGCATCCTATCCGATAAACCAAAATCCAAACAAACCCATGGCACAAAGAGCATCAAACCAACTGATGATGATCGAGAAAGAAAAAAAGGCAACGAAACCATCACCGACAAAGCCGAACCCCCATCCCTGATCGGGCGACGATGCGACCTCTGTCAATGATCAAGCACACCAGGAACAAAACCATCCACATTGGTTGACAACTAGAAGAATCACATAGGCCTAAGAACAAACCAGGAACACCGGCGAACAACACCTCTGACCAAAACATAACCCAATGTGCTCCAAATCCATTAGTAAGAACATCAACGAAAAACCGAGACTGAGAAGAATCCATGCTATGACGCTGAAAACTCCTTAGAAACACCAGAGAAGATTAACCACAACATCATCTGACCGAGACATGGATGCCTACATCAAAGGATCCTCAACAAACCATGGAGTCACCTCAATCCACACGAAGTAACGACCTATAACTCAGATCTATGTGAACACTAAAAATCGAGAGCAGACCCTGTCACATTTTCCTAACACATGAAATCCAAACCTGTCACCAAAAATGACCTAGAGAAGACCATCCTTGAAAATGGAAAACCATGTGTGGACTGGAGGATCGCCCAGATGACAAAGTTGCGTTGTCGGGTGCCAAAAGAGTAGCTAACCAGAAGCGCCGATGACAAACCCACATCATCAAGTAATAGATTAAGAGTAGAGAAGAGGAGTTCAGTGATGGACCACACAAGTATCCCCTTCATAAACCAACCAGGGAGAAAAACCAGAACTGAAGGAGGAGCGATTCCGACTGACAAACCCTCTTCCAAACATACCATTGATTTTAGTGAAAAATTCAACAACACTGAAGGAAACCTGAGTGCCCCCAAAGTTGAACAGAAGTCAGTGAGAAACCATGCCACAAACCCCAAACCTGGAACCAATAGTCATTAAACCCGAACAATGAATGTAACGATCTAGGAGGAAAATTGTCAACAAACCCCACAAGTCTGCAATGCTATCATGAAACAACTGGAAAACTCATCAAAAACAATCGGTGAAAGGAAACCATGACTAAGGACCATCCAATGAAGGCAATCCATCCGAACACCAGGATAACCTAGTTCCAAATCACAATAGTGAGACCACCGTGAGAATGGGACTCCCGAGAGCTTCGAGAGCTCAATCAGGAACCCACCAAGGATTGCGATTTTAAAGGATTTGAGAGATTTTAGTGAGTTTTTATGGTTTTATGGGGTTTTAGGGTTTTTTAAGGATTTTCGGGGTTTTATGGTTTTCTGGGGTTTTTAGGGTATTCAGGGTTTTTTACATTTTCATGGATTTTATGGGATTTTTTATGATTTTTATGGTTTTAGGATTTTTTATGGTTGTAGGGATTTGAGGGTTTTTAAGTGTTTTTAGGGTTTTTAGGGATTTTCAGGGTTTGTTTGTTCTTTTTGATTTTTTAGGTTTTTTTTAGTTTTTTAGGGTTTTAAGGTTTTTTATAGTATTTAAGGTTTATAGAGGTTATAAGGGTTTTTAGAGTTATCAGGGATTTTTAGGGTTTTTATGGTTTTCAAGGGTTTTTTGGGTTTTTAGAGTTTTTTTTGCTTTCATGGATTTTTAGGGGTTATTAATGATTTTTATGGTTTTTTGGGTTTTTTGGGTTTTTAGGGATTTTGATTGTTTTTAGGGATTTTCAGGTGTATTAGGGTTTTTATAATTTTCAAGTTTTTTAAGGTAATTTTTGGGTTTTAGGGGTTTCTTTGAGTTTTTTGGGAATTTAAGGTTTTTTAGTGCTTTTTAACATTTTTAGAGTTTCTAGAGGGTTTTTAAGTTTTTATGTGGTTTTTCGGTTTTTGATGTTTTCAATTATTTTTAGGGGTTTTTAGGATTTTCATTGTTTTTAATGTTTTTTAGGGTTTTAAGGGTTTTTTATGTTTTTGTGTGCTTTTCAGGTTTTTAAGGAGGTTTTAGGGTTTTTTAGGCTTTTTAGTGTCTTTCTGTTTTTAATGTTCTTTTTGAAATTTGTAGGGTTTGAAAGGTTTTTTATATTTTTTTAATGTATTTTATTTTTTTAAGGGGTTTTACAATTTTTATTGGTTTTCATGGGTTTTTAGGATTTTTAAGGGTTCTAAGGGATTTTTTAAGTTTTAGGGGTTTTTTAGGGTTTTTAGGGTTTTTATGTTTTCATGGACTTTTAGGGTTTTTTAGTATTTTTAAGGTTTTTAGTGTTTTAGGGTTTCTTAGAGTTTTTAGGGTTTTCTAGGGGGTTTTTTGGGTTTTTAGGGGTTTTTAGGGTTTTAAGGTTCTTTGGCTTTTTAGGTTTTTTTTGAGTTTTTTAGGGATTTTAAGATTTTCTAATGTTTTTAATGTTTTTAGGTGTTTTAAGGGGTTTAAGAGTTTTTATTGGGTTTTTAGGGATTTTATGGGTTTTAGTGGTTTTTAATGTTTTTAGGGGGTTTTGTGGTTTTTAGGGGTTTTTAAGGGGTTTTAGGGTTTTTTAGGTTTTCATGGATATTTATGGGTTTTTAGGATTTTTATGGTGTTTAGGGTTTTTAGGGATTTTTAGGATTTTTAGGGTTTTCAGGTGCTTTTAGGGGTTTTTAGGGGTTTTAGGGTGTTTTAGGGTTTAATTGTTTTTCATTTTTTGGGGGTTTATGGTTTTTTAGAGTTTTTTATAATTTTTAGGGGTCTATGGGTTTTTAGAGTTTTTAGTGGGTTTTTTAAATATTTTTTGGGGTTATTATTGTTTTCAAGGTTTTCGTAGTAGTTTAAGTTTTCGTATATTTTTAGGTGTTTTTTATGATTTTTATGAGTCCTAAGGGATTTTAGGGATATTTGAGGATTTTTAGGGTTTTAGGGGTTTTTAGGGTTTTTCAGTGGTTTTAGGGTCTTTTGGGTTTTTAGGGTTTTTTTAGATTTTTAGGGATTTTAAGGTTATTTTGTAGTTTTTTTAATGTTCTTAGGGGTTTTAATTGTATTGATATTTTTAGTAGTTTTTAGGGTTTTTATGGGGTTTTAAGGTTCCTATGCTTTTAGGGTTTTGATAACTAATAATAGAGGACAACCTTCTTCTATTAAACCTAAGATCAAAAATAGAGAAGAAATAAAAGCAAGGAGGAGGAGAAGAGGAGATAAAGAAGAAGAAAACTAAAGAGTCCCCTAGGAAGATCTTGCCCAAGCCCAGTTGGCCACTACTCCTGAACAGAATTTATTTCCCCCCTTTTAGCTTTCTCCAGCCTCTATTATTTATAAGTAGCCCCTTCTTACAAACCGTGCCCCCACCCAACATAATTTCCAAGGATACCAGTATATTCCCTCCTCAGGATACCGGCATATTCCCCTTGGGCCCCATAGAATATCCTCCCTCTAACTACTTTCCAATAGATTCTAGCTAACCCAAAAAACCCCCTACGTACATCCATACACCCCTGCATTCCTATCACTGCCACCATCCCAAAAAACTACCTTGTACTCAAGGTGGTTGAGGTGTTCCCAAGGGTGACAGACCTAGTATTCCAAGAAATTTACTAGATCAACCTTGCTCCATGGAATCGAAGATGGTGATAAATTGCATTTCCCATAAAGTAAATACAATCAATCTTTCATACACTCCTCCCATCTTGCTTGGAATCCAGTGTTGTTAGTTCATCTTCATTCCACAGCATAGTATTTGGATGGACCAATCCACTTGTTAATAGGAAAATGTAGTGGTGGGGGATGGTGTCCATCTCAAATGCCCCATGTTGAACATTAGTAACTCCTGCTAGGGGAGAAACAATAAGGGGGTATTCCAAAATAATCACAGATGGATATGATATAAATTTTGTAGATGCCTCTTCGTCCTGGTTTGGCACCAAATCACTAGCACATCTGGAAGGAAGAACTGCAGGGAGATATATGAGGTGAAAGGCCGAGGGGCTTGCATATATTGCCAAGCAGTTCCCATGCTTCCTGAAATTTATTTCCATGAGAGAAGAAATTGCTAGTGAGCACCATCCAATAGCATGTGAAAAAATAGTAGGTAGGATAGAAATGATTCTGTTTGTGCTGTACTATCCCATTTTTGTAGGTCCCGCAGCATCTCAGGGTCCTGGGGAGAAGTTTCTAGAATGGAAAAAAAAGACCAAATGTTGAGTACTTGTTGCACATGATTTTTGTTTTGAAATAGCATTGTATGGTGTCCCTCCTTCCGTAACGATAAATATCGCCCCTCAAGTAGAGGTGGGGAAATATGTTAGGCTGCTAGACACTGATTGGAAGTAGTTGTGATGGGATGTTCAACCAGCTGATTGTTTCAGTGTGGAGTATCAAGTTCGGCAGGATTCCGAAAATGCGATGCTGGAAAACTCATCACAATCGATGGGTGCACCTCATCCTGATGATGCGTCATCATTTCCGAGTACAACATAGGCCAGAACAGAGCTTCCATGGGCTAATCTAAGGAACATAACATTGGATGACCTGGGAATTCATCTTGCACCATTGGAGTCGTAACAAAAAATATAGCTGGAGGTGTTTCAGACGCCTTTGTGTCCTCCACTGGGTGCGATGTCCAATGCAACAACTGCTTCTCTAATCAGCACATCAGGTCAGAGATGTAGTTTTGAAATTCAGCTAACTTGTGTGTATGCTCCTGGAACGCACATTCGGCCTGTTCAAGGTTTGCCTGTTGCTATGCGATTAGAGATTCCATGGCTGATGTCAGAGTTGAAATCATGGAATCACATTCGATTTCGACAATTCTGAGGTAGTGTTTGACATTTTCCAGGTGAAACTGATATTGGTCCTCCATCAAAAGTGAGTTAAAAGAGGATAAGTGGAGAGGATAGGATGTTTTGGGCCTACTATTCATGCACAACACTACTACAAGGAGATACAACAACTGGGGAGAAACGATAGACACACTGGTTAGAGAAATTTAGCTGGTTGTAGAAATTTGGTATGTTGGTGTCGTAGTAGAAAAACTCAACAGAAGCAGGCTGTTGGCAGAAACAACAGAGTGCTCTGGTAGCAGGGATCAATGGCATGTCGGACCAATTGATAAAGAATAATCAACGAAAACATTCTTCTATTAAACTAGAGATGAAAAATACATAATAAATATAAGCTAGGGGGAGGAGATAAAGTATAAAAAAACTCAAGAGTCCCCCAGGGAGCTAGTGCCCAAGCCCAACTGGTAGCTACTCTTGAACATAATTTCTTTCCCCCAATTGAGGTTTCTCTAGCCTCTTTATTTATAAGTAGCCCCTTCTAACAAATCATGGGCCCCCAACATAATTCCCAAGGATCCCAGCAAATTGCCTCCTCAGGATACCAGCATATTCCCCTTGCCCCCACCTAATATCCTCCTTCTAACTACTTCCCAACAGCTTCTAGCTAACTCGACAAATATTTCCCAAGGATTCCAACAAATATTAAGTTCTATTAGTATTAATTTTTAATACCAACACTTATTTTTACCAACATATATATCTATTGATATTGATAAGTAGCCCATTCTAAAAAATCATGGGTGCCCAACATAATTCCCAAGGATTCCAACAAATATTAAGTTCTATTAGTATTAATTTTTAATACCAACACTTATTTTTACCAACATATATATCTATTGATATTGATAATTCAATACCCACATATCATTTAACAATAGTTGAATCTATAACTTCATCATACTAATACCAAATTTTTTTATTAACACATGAATCTGTTATTAATAATGATATTACCAAAAAATAATTTTCCATAAATAAAAAATGTTACAAGAAACAATTAAATAACAAAAAAAAATATTTTATCAATAAATAATCAAGAGAAACAAAGTGTGTGTGTCTATATTATTTTTATTATCAATGTAAAATTTTATTTCATGGTGTTTAAAAACATCTCATAATTGTTTTTAATTTTCAATATTCTTAAAGTATTAAATGTTTTTATATTTTTAAATATTTGTTATTCAATTTTCATGAAATATTAACTATTTTTATATGTTTCAATATTATTTATTCAATAAAAATTTGAATACTTTTTATAAAAAAAAATCAACACCACTAAAACCCTAATCTTCCTCAATGCATCGACATCCCCTGTTCCGTGTTCAGCCTCACATCCCGCTACCATGCCTCGCGTCCTACCGGCCAGCTCCGTCTAGCTCTGACCTACAGCCCATCATCCCATATCGCATCGCATCACCCCTATCTTTCCTTGCATCCTACTCCATATTTGTTTATCTCTTCAATCACGTTCGGTAACACGTTCTTCTTGCTCATGATGCTATGAGGGGTTTGTCCCGTAGAGTTATCTTGGAACTGTTTAGGTTTATTGTGTTCTCTCATTATGTTTTATTCCCTATAATTTCTAATTGAACCTCAAATAGATTTTATATTCCCTTTATCTATTGGGATTTGGGGTATTTCGATTTACACTTCAAACAGTTTAGATTTTCATGTTTCGTGCTGTTTTGATTGAAAGATCTCAAAGATGGACGTCATTAAGGGTGGATGAGGTTGTTGTCTCCTGTGGCCTGGCTGGGTCTTAAAGGCAATCCCCCCAGCCCATAGCAGGATTGGCCTATCAGTGAAGGGTGGTAAGTTCGGTCCCTGCTTTTGTGTTTCTATTATTCTGTTTTGCATAATGCATTTAGCGGGGATATGTGATAGAGCTAGTGTTTGTTTGAGGTTCAATTGTTTATGTCTCAAATGTCTTTTGAAGTATAAGATTATGACATACTTTATGATGGTGTAATAGTTCATGATTTTCCTAGTTTGGTTTCGATCCGTGTTAAATTTCAAGGTTTCATTACATTGGTTGGAATGCCTGATGTTGTATGAATTGTATTGTGATAGTTATAATACCTCCAGAAAAGGAAATACCTCCTCTACTATAGCTAAAGAAACATGGGATGTAAGTCATCAAAATTCCATGTTACACAAAAAAATCCCTGAATCATCTTCTAATGCCGAGAAAGAGTATGGTGATCTATATTTTCTTAAGGAAATATTTATAGAAGGATCTTCCATGGTTTCTGAAGAGGTCTGTATTTGTTAACTATAAATGGATTTTAAAATCCTTTTAATCCAAAATGGTTGGATTTCAGGTTGGATATTAAGTACCCATCGTGTATTATGCTCAAGCTATTCATCTGTGTTGTTTTTCATGTGAAGATCTACCATGGTGATGGCATTGCAATGCACAAAGACTCCAATAGCTTGAGGAAGGTCCATTCATCGAATGGTCCATTTATCTTCTCACTATTCCATGTTAAGAAGGGGTTCATGGATGGATATAAGAGACCAGGTGGCCCTACTTCACCCCCTCTCTGCTTTCCAATATTTCTTCTTCGGCCGCACTTATGTTTTTTTTCATACAAAACATCATGATATGATTGATTAGGTTGGTTATTGATATAAATATGAATAAGGTCAATAGATATATTAATGTGTCTGTGTTGAAATGTTTTTATAAAATTTTATGTAGTACTTATATTTTGTGAGATTCTAGTTATTTTTAAAGTATTCATTATATGTTTATCCGAAATGATGAGAAGGTGAAATGTAAAAATAATCCTTTTTCAGGGAACATTCATGGAAATTACCTTGTTACACATTGATTCTGAGCTTGGTTTTCTAGTTTATATATTAGTGGTATAATTTTTACAATATATTTGTAATATTATTTATGTACGTTGTTGATATTAATGATTTAAACTGTTGTTTGTGTCAAAAAATAGTTACAGACCAGATTTAAAGAATGAAACACTTTCTAGATTGATTTCCCCTTTAAGATCTCACTCAAGGATGAGCTATTCTCTGAGTCATAGTGGGAATCTTATTGAAGTTGATCAGGTTAGAATGAATGAGTGCACTTTCTTTCTCTTTTGCATGTTTTCTTTGACTAAATTTCTATTTCTTTAGTAAAAGTTTCTATTGTATATGATTAATTGTTTTTAATTCAATTTATTTGTGTTTTATTTGGAAAAAATAGATAAATTACTTACTCTTATTTCATCATTTCATTTTATCATATGTTCTTTTTTATAATGTTCATAATGATCTGCTTGTACAAAATATGATGTTGTCTTTTTATTATTATTATTAAACTTTTGCAGGAATTACACTCATTTTTTATAAATGATTGGAAAAAATAATAGGAAAAAAATAAGTTGATTGAATGATGAGTTTGTTCTTTTATTGGTATGTCATTATGATGATCAACTCATGTGGACGGAGGATTTTCAAATGTTTATCAAATGTATACTGGGAATTTATATTGACAATGGAATTCATCCGGTATAAGTTTCTTCTTATTTACATTTCAGCTTAGAAAATTATACTATGCGACTGTTCTACTATGTGAGCATCAATACATGTGGTAAGGGGGAAGGCTTCATCGTCACCTGCATAGGAACAACCCTTACATAATTTTGGAGTGTAGTGCTACCAGTTGTATTAATCCTTTTGTAATAAGTAGTCTTCTAAATTGTATCTTTTTATTCCTTTTCATGTCATGGAATTAAAGTGGAGGTTTGATAGATATTCAGAGCTATGAAAGGTATGCACAAAATTGATAAAGTGGATTTAAGGACTCATCTAGCCGTGACGATAAGCCCAAATTGCCAATTTCACAGGTATTCCATAACATTTTTTTATAGATAAGTCCTTAATTCCTAGGCTCTTTTCTGTTGTATGTGAACTCATATTTTTGGGTTCACTAACTTTTGATTTCAGACTTGTTGCCGCATCTATAGAGAATCTCCTCAAGATATGTTTGGGTACATGAGTAGGTAGTGTTATGACTTCTTTTCAATAATTATTTAACTTAAGGTCAAGGTAGGGTATTTTAAATTTTATTATGTTAAAGAATACCTTCTGTTATAAGATCAAACAAATTCTCAAGTTAGTTCAAGATCCTTGAAGTCCAAAAAAACATTTATGTAAAACCTGAGGTTAGTTTATTAATTTGGATTTCTCATGGTTATATTTTTACTCATTCACTTCTCTTTCTCTTTTTAATGGTTTTCATAAGTCAAAATGATTGTCTAATCCTTTATTGTTTTTTTCAGGTAGAGTGGCAGCATGGTGATGGATGAAGCGTACAACCATTACATTTTAACATTTCACATACTTCTTCCTTGATTAATTATGCTCTGACTAGGAATGCTTCGATGAGGAATAATCCATTACTGGTCTTGGGGAATGGATGGATGGGTGTATTGTGCACGCTGGCTCCTGGTGAGGCATGTATGAGATTATGTTTGCTGATTGGCATGGATGAGTTGTTGTCGGCTCACTGGTCCTAGGGCATCGATGTGATGGTAGTGCTTGCTGTTCCCTGGTATCGCATGAATGGGCTGCTGGCATGGGGGCGGGGTGGGCTGTGTATTGTTAGGGTGTGTGATGGATCCTATTGGGGAATGAATTTTGTATTGATTAATTTTGTATTAAATTACATTATTAATATAATTAATTTTTTCTCTCTAATTTTAAATAAGTGTGAAAATATTCATCTCTTTAATAATTTAAAAAGATGTGCTATAAATGATAAATTAATAAATATAATTTGATATTTTACTATAAATAAAAATATATAATTTTTATTCAAATGTAATTTATAAACTGATATTATATGTTGGTAATATTTATTACCAACAGAAAAAATTTTCATTAGTACATGTTGCTAAAAATTTTAACCAACTTATATATTATTTTTTGGTATTATTATAATTGTAATAAAATTATTTTATCTGTTACAAAAACATTTAGCGATAGAGTTTTTACCGAAAATTTAGTGACCGGGACATATATATTGGTAAAACATTTTACCAACATAAAATTCACTTTTACCAACAAATACACCCGCATTGGAAAAAGTGAAATATTTTATAGTGCCTTCATTCCTATCAGTTTTTTAGGGTTTTCATTGGTTTTTTAGGGTTTTTACATTTTCATGGATTTTAAGGGGTTTCTTAGGATTTTTATGTTTTTTAGGGTTTTTAGGGGTTTTAGGGAATTAGGGGGGGGGGGGCTTATGGTTTTCTGGGGCTTTAAGGATTTTTAGGGTTATTCGTGTTTTTAGGGTCCTTGGTGTTTTTAGGTTTTTTTTAGTTTTTTAGGGCTCTTAAGGTTTTTTAGAGATTTTTAATGTTTTTAGGTGTTTAATGGGTTTTTAGAGTTTTTATTGAGTTTTTATATTTTTATGGGTTTTTATGTTTTTAGGGGGGATTTATGGTTTTAGGTATTTTTCCGGTTTTTTAGGGTTTTTTATGTTTTTAGGGTTTTTTTGGATTTCTATGGGTTTTCAGGTTTTTTATGGTTTTTAGGGTTTTTTACGATTTTTAGGGGTTTTCATGGATTTTAGGGTTTTTAGGGGTTTCGAGGTTTTTAAGGTATTTTGATATTTTTAGTGGGGGGGGTTTGAGTTTTTAGGGGTCGTAAGGTTTTTTAGAGTTTCTTAATGTTCTTAGGGGTTTAAATATTTTTAAAAAATTTAGTGGTTTCTTAGTATTTTTATGCATTTTGATGGTTTCTAAATATTTTGAGGGGTTTTATGGCTTTTAGGTGTTTTAAGGTGTTTTTCGTCTTCATGAATTTTTATGGTTTTAAAATATTTTTATGGTTTGGGGGGTTTTATGGATTTTGAGGATTTTAGGATTTTTTTTTCCTGGGTTTTCGAGTTTTTCAGGTTTTTAGGGTTTCTTAGGTTTTTTGGATTTTTTTAGTTTTATGGGTATTATGGTTTTTTATAGTTTTAATGTTTTTATCAGTTTAAAGGGTTTTTATAGTTTTTAGTGGTTTTAGAGTTTTTATGTTATATTAGTATTTTTAAATGTTTTTATTGGTTCTTATGGATTTTAGGGGTTTTTCATGGCTTTTAGGGTTTTTTATGTTTTCATGGATTTTAAGGGTTTTTAGGATTTTTATGAATTTTACGGTTTTTAGGGATTTTGAGGGGTTTTAGTGGTTTTTAGGGTTTTAGTGTGTTTTAGTTTTTTTGGTTTTTATGGTTTTTATAATTTTCTAACCTTTTTAGGGTTTTTTAGATTTTTCATGGGTTTTTAGGTTTTTTATGATTTTTTTGTGTTTTTAAGGTTTTTAGGGGTTTTATGGTTTTCAGGGTTTTCAGGGTTTTGTACTCTTTTATAGATTTTCACGGGATTTTTTAGGATTTTTAGGTTTTTGGGGGGTTTTGAAGGATTTTATAGTTTTTATGGGGTTTTTTGGGTTTTAGGGTTTTTTTTGAGTATTTAGGTTTTTCAAGTTTTTTAGAGTTTTTTTACGTTTTTAGGGTCTTAAGAGTTTTTAGAGTTTTTAGTGTATTTTAAGGTTATTAAGGGGTTTTCTGGTTTTTTAATGGTTTTCATGGGATTTTTTGGTTTCTTACATTTTCATGGATTTTTATGGGTTTTTAGGTTTTTTATGGTTTTTAGGGTTTTGTAGGGTTTTAGGGTATTTGAAGGTTTTTTGGGTTTTTCAGGGGTTTTATGGTGTTTTGGTGTTTTCTGGGGGTTTTTTGTGTTTTTTTTGTTTTTAAGAGTTTGAGAGTTTTTCTAATGTTTTTATAGGTTTAAAAGGTTTTTAGATTTTTTTTAGTTGTTTTTAGGGTTTTTATGGGTTTTAGGGGTTTTTTTGGATCTTTTCATTTTCATTGATTTTTAGGGATTTTTTTTGGATTTTTATGGTTTTTATGGTTTTTAGTATTTTTAGGGATTTTGGGGTTTTTTGGGTTTTTCAGGGGGTTTTAGGGTTTTTAGGTTTTTCCAAGATTTTAGGATTTTTTTGGGTTTTTAGGATTTTTTTTGAGTTTTGAAGGGGTTTTTAGGTTTTTTATGGTTTTCAGGGGTTTTTATTGTTTTTAGGGACTTTTTAGGGTTTTTATGGTTTTTTAAATTTTCATGGATTTTTAAGGATTTTTTTGGGATTTTTATAGTTTTCAAGGTTTTTATGGTTTTTCAGGGTTTTATGGTCTTTTGGGTTTGTAGGGTTTTTTCAGTTTTTGAAGGTTTTTATGCTTTTTTAGTGTTTTTTAACATATTTAGGGATTTTAAGTGTTTTTTTAGTTTTAGTGAGTTTTTAGGTTTTTTATGGGTTTTTATTGTTTTTAAATGTTTTCTGAGGATTTATGGTTTTCAGAGATTTTTCATGGGTTTTTGGGTTTTTTTACATTTTCATTGATTTTTAGGACATTTTTAGGATTTTTATGGTTTCTTGGGTGTTTCAAGTTTTTAGCGATTTTAATTATTTTAGGGTTTTTAAGGTGTTTTTATTGTTGTTTAGGGTTTTTAGTGTCTTTTTGGGGTTTTAGGGTCTTTTCGGATATTAGGGTTTTCGATGTGAGATGCATGGGATGGTTCAATCTTCATAGCGTAGGGTGATATATGAAGGATGCGGTTCAAGTCTAAGTGGCGGATGGTGGGGATGGATGGTGGATGAAAGTATTCAATCAATGCTATAAGAATTGCAACCGTCTACCACGGTCGACCCAACAACAAATGACAAGTCTTTATGGGAACAATATCGCACAAAACCTCATCTTTGAAGTTATCAATGGTGAACAATACCTTCACTTGTTTGGTTTCCTATAGGTCCCCATAATCATTCAACCACTGAAGCTGGTACGGATGTTGGTGCCTCAAAGTGGGGACACCCAACTTCTCCACAAAATCGGTGCTCACCACATTACCGCAACTTCCTCCATCAATAATAACACTATATACCTTTTCCACCATGTATGGAAAAGGTTCTCCCACTGCTCCTTCTCTCCCATGCTCATATGGGTGCTTAGAACTCTCATAGTGACAAGAATCTCACCATCTTCCACAAATTCTCCATTATGAATTTTACGGGATTCCTTATCTTCCTCCTCCAAGCTCTCTTCATCCATATTCCATTCTTCATGCTTGATCATGGTCATGGTGCACTGATTTGGGAATTCACTAACAATGTGACCCCTTACTTAACATTTTAAACAACGTATATCCTGATTCCTTTCTTGGTTATCTGTAAAAGAAGTTTTCTTAGGTGGAATAATTACCTTATCACATTTACGATCGACCACCTCTTGTGGATTTGATGATTCTCCAATTTCCTTCCTCAGATTTCTCCATGGCATGAAAGGTGTAGTGGTTTTCCTCATGTTTCTCCTCCTTTTGATTTGTTTCTCAATATTGGTGGATTGTTAGATCATATCTTGTATTTCCACTTGGTGGTACATATCAACTTGATCAGCAATCTCCCGATTGAGCCCATGTAAGAAGTGTGCCAAAGTTGCCTCAAAATCCTCCTCAATGTTTGCTCGAATCCTGGAAATTTACATCTCCTTATAGTTCTCTTCAGCACTCTTACTCCCTTGCGTGAGGTGTTGAAGCTTTTTGTGGATATTCACAACTACAAAACTAGGTTATTGCCACGGTTTCAAACCATGGTAATAGGCCCAAAAACTGAGGGGTGCTATTTCCATCACAATAGGGTCTAGCTACGGACATGGTTTAAACCATGGCCATAGATTGTTATTGCCATGATTTAAATTATGGAAATAGCTGGATATCACCACAGTTTAAACTGTGGAAGTAGGACACTTATTTCCACGGTTTAAACCATAGAAATTGAATGTTATAACCATGGTTTAATCGTGGAAATTGCACCCTAATACCATGGTTAAAACTATGGAAGTAGGTACTCCATAACCATGGATTGAATTATGGAAATTACAAGCTAAATCCACAATCTAACCATGGAATTCAGAGGCTATTTTCACTATTTTCACCATGGATATATCCTTTATATTCTACAAAACAAATTTAGCTATTATAGGTTACAGTATCACATTCATATCATTAAAAAACCAAGGAATTATTTTATTTTCACAACGAGAACAATGTAAAAATTGACTTAACTTGCACTAAGACTATAATATGAAGTAGCTACATGGTCAGGTCCCAACCACCTAGCCTGGTACAAGGGTCATAATTTGTTAAGAGAAAAAACTCATTACCCAATTTTATAGAGTTTTGGGGCCTGAACACACATGGATACATTCCCAAGAGCTTCACAAAAATATTTCGCAACACCTCCCCTATCTGTAGAAGCAAGTAAGTTTTCCCTGGATGTTAAAGAAACAAAACAATTCAACCAACTTTTTCTAAACACTCCTTGCTCAGAAATCATGGAATTGAAAAAAGATAAAGTAATGAAAAATAAACATGGATTCCCTTAATTTGAGTTTTTGTTTGAAAAATATAATCATAATGAAATTGAAATTTGATGCTTATTGTGACAAAAAATAGAGATAAAAAATCGAATCTTAACCAACACCCAATCACCCTCTATGTAACCCAGATTATGGATTAAAAACATATAAAAGCATGTCAAGCAGATAAAGTTTAAAGGTTATGAATATAATCCTTACCTAGAATTCTAATCCAAGCATGACATTGAATAATTTATTTTCCATGAAAATTTGGATCTCATAACCAAATTCAGGTACCTAGCCTTCCCATCAGCCTCATCTCCTGTCTCTAACTTCTTATCAATCTCACTTCTAATTTTATGGAGTAGAGCAAAGTTTTGACCAGATGTGTGTGTTCCACATCAACTAAAAATATTGAATAAAAAAATCCAATGATAAAGCATGTAGATAATGGTACATTTCAAAATAAAAATACTGATTTATAAAATATAATTTTTATTTTTAGCCACCAAACGGACACTACACATTCCTAACATCATTCACATTTTGGGGGTGACTAAAACATTAATTTTTCAAAAATCAAGATTTTTTCTCACAAATCAATGTTGTATTATTGGCCCATGGAAATCAAAAAATTTAAATTACTCTGATGTATTAAAAAACATGGTTTAAATACAAAAAGAAATAGGGAAATGAGAATCAATAAAGTTTACAAAACTTGTTGGAAACAGACCAAATTATCATCAAGTAAAGAGGACAATTTCATAGAAAGGGAACAATAATGATATAAAGTTAAATAATGTTAAGTATAGACCATTGAACTAGCCCAAGAACCTAAACATGAATTAGAAAACGTTCAAGTAAGAAAAATTCCATGACTCAAATATAGTTGAGTAGTTTATTATCAATTAAAAAAGACGACTTCATGTTAAGCTTCCATTTGAAAACATTTAAAAGAAGTATTAATAACACTTAACATTGTTGTTGGCACATTCTGTGGGTGTTTATCAAAATGATCAATACCTTAATCCAACAACAAGAATTTCTTAGATTGAACCTCTTTGATCTAAGATATTAAAATAGAAAGAACCAACATTAGGGTTTCTTTAATCAAAAGATCATAAGATCAGGCACATATCCTCCAACTACCATAGATTACAGTATCACACAACACCACTCATATCATCAAGCTACTATAAAAAATATTTTAGCATTTAAATTATTTACATAATGATTAGAAATACCTTTAATGAATCATCAAATAATGTTCAACTATTTTATGATAACTTAAAATGGATGAAATGAAATCATTCAACATAATATTAAGTATTCTAGGTCATTCCGAAAATCATGACACACCGGTATCACTAGTCATGTTATAGGCATTACATAATATACCGACACACCCATAAATGTCAAATAGTCAAACTCAAAGGTAAGTTATACATAACAATACATATGTAATGCAACTGAAAGAGATAATGGAAGTGTGGAAAATTCACTCCTTAATAATCTATAAGATTGCAGAATAAGCTTCAAATTGTAGATAGAAATCAACACCGAGCTACAAAGGCCACTTTACATTACCTAGAACATCAAGCATTCAATTTGTACACACAAAAGGTGTTATGTATAGTGAGTGAGAACATAATCCTTGGAAAACCCCATAATGTAATAAATTTAAAGGAAAATTTACCAAGAAGATGAATATACAGAGGCTGATGAGATAATCTAAAATTTAAAGAGACATATTAATAAAATACAATGTACAACATAGATTTGTTTATAAAAACATTATTAGGCTGATAAAAGCATGAAGATAAGATTTTACTACACAATTATGGTGAAAAACTATTGTAAATAGACATTTTAATGATTACCTATGTCAACCTTTTCATTATTTACTAGATGTATAGTGAAATATAAAACAAAATCATCTACACCACTTGTCTTGACATCAATAAGAGATGATTGGTTACAATTTACTAAATAATTTAAAATCATAGATATCAGTCTGTTATGAAATTAGTCTAATAGTACATGAAATTAATGTTTGAGTTCGTAATGTAAAATTTTTATCAACATAATCATATATTACACATGTCACCACATTAGATGTGAGGATTCTAATCTAAAAATTAAATTTATTTGAACCTAAAATATAATACAACCAAATCTGAAAAATATCAATTAAATCATAAAAAATAACAAATGAAGTCACATCTAAACTTTCCTAGCACAATTAAATTTAAAAAATTAATAAAAAAATAATATATGGATGATTTATTAAAAAAATAAATCACATGCATACAATATATTTTATGAATAGTAAGTGAAGTACTTACATATATATACACTATCCAATTTCTTTCACTATGTATATATATCATAATATATATTTTATCTATATCATAATTGCTTTCATTATGCTTATAAAATTTTTCTATTTATAATAAATCACTAAAGTGTTGTCAATCAAAATATCTAATACATGCTATTTATTTTATTGAACTGTACATATATAAAATAATGTATGTAATGAATATGGATGACAATTTACAACTAAGAATTGAATATGGATAACTATTTCCAATTGAGAATTTAGGAGATTGCGAAATAAAATTGAAAGAAATTAGTGATGATATTATACTAATATAAAATAATGTATGTAATGAAGAGAATGTGTGCTTGTGTATACTAATTGAGAGAATTGAGAATATGAGAACCTAATAAATAATTGTATCATGGAGAGAAATAATAGATTAATGTTGGGAGCCATTCAAGAATTAAGTGATATATGTGTCCCAGGACTTGAAAGGATGTGAAAATCAGATAGTTGTTACTCTAAAGTGACTATTTGATACTGATAAAACAGATTGTAAAAATTACCTATCAATGTTTTTAATGTGGTTAAACAAGAGAAGACTAGTTGATCTATTTTTTATATGGAGGGAGATCAACATCATGTTGTGTCAATGTAACCCAAAGTCGAAGGAGATCTTTCCAATTATTTAATAATACAATTTTTGTGGGCAGTGGAATGATGAATTCTATAGAGGGACCCTATAGTAGAAATGCTGGGAGACTCTACGTTGATAGGACTTGGATGGTCCTTAGTGTAACCATTAGAATTTTTATTGAAGTATATAATATTTGATGGGCCTATCAAATCAGGAAAAGGAGTTGTATTTTATAGCAGAAATATTTAAATCCTCGTGTGTAGTGCTCATTTTATTTTTTTCATACAAGAAGTGAGGATGAGATAATTAAAGTGGTGAGGAACGATACATTATCATGTCATAGAGATTCATTCTAAATGAAATCATTTTAAAAGTGTACCAATAAATCACCCCAACCCCACTAGTCCCTCACTCAGTGGTACCAACCAACATGGTCATAATAACGTGTCCTCAAACCATGAGAAATCAATAATTCAATTTTAGTAATTGTCCAATATATTGATCTTCAAAAAACTATTAGTTTGTATTCACCCCACTGTGGTGGTATGTGATATAAAAAACTAGTGAAGGGATTTCATGAACATATATATTAAGGTATGATATATCACTCCCTTGATACCAATGGATGATTTAACTTGGGGTATCTATCCTAAAAAAAGAAGCAATATGTCTATAAGTAAATAGAATTTGAATGGAATACCACCCATGGTACCTGCCCAAAACTATTTTGTTGGGATTGAGGAGATTTATGGTAGATTTGACCTGAATTTTCTCATGAAAATGAGTTTATAACCATTATTATAGGATATAAAAAATATATTTCTAAATTAAATAAGACTCAATAGATATCTAATGTTAAAAAAATCTCTTATTTTTGAAATTTCACTCAAATACATTAAGAAAAGAAAGACACAAATACTCAACAGTGAATTCTGATCAGAAAACACATGAGATACAAAGATCATTAAAAATATTCTAGAAAATATTAGTTTGAATGTGACATTTCATAATGAGAGCTTTTTATTGATTAATATAATTGGCTCAATTGAAATTGAGCCACAGAGGTTTATCTCAGATGATGTTTTATTTATTGATTGACTCAAACATAATTTTCTTTGTGCGAGTCAACTATATGATAAAGGAAATGAAGTTATTTTAAAAAATAGTTGCCTAATTAATATATTTAATAAATGAATTTTTTTCATAATGGGTGAAAGATCCATTGGGAATTTATTTCATATTAGATATCCTAGAAATTCTTTCCATCTACGTACCAAAGAATTGAATAATATCTCACATTGATGTCTTGGACATATTAGACAAAAGGCACTAACAAATTTTTAAATGAAAATATTGTGACATGTATACCCCAGTTGAGAAGATATGGAGATATTATTTTTACAGACTTCCAGAGGAGGAAGATGGTCCACGGAAAGTATAAAATAGTTAAGATACAATAAATTAGGCCAGTTGAGTAGATTTACTTAGATATCTATGGATGAATAAGACACCATTCCATCTAAGGTGACCAATATTTCATCACATTCATAAGTGAATTTATAGTAATAAAAAGAGTTTTGTTCATGAAGCCAATTCAAAATTAGTGTAAATGTATAAATTATTTATAAAATTCATTAAAGGAGAACTTGGTATTCAAATTATGAAATTGATTATTGATAATGAGAAGTATTTTAAGGGGAATGTTTTCAATTAATATCTTGAACAATATTAAATAATTCATAAATATATAACCCCCTACACACCTTAATATAATAGAGTTTCTGAGAGGTTGAATAGATTTGTTGTTGAAATAGGTTGAATAATTCTAATTGAGTATGAAAGATCAAAATTTTTCTGGAGAAATATTGTGTGAAAAAATGTATATCTTCATAACTAGTGCATAAAAAGACAAAATTAAAATTGTAATAAAATTAAATGAGTTATTTCTATGCCTTTGGTATCCCATTCATGATTAATATCAAATAATCTAATCTAAGAATAATTTATGGGAAGGGAAAAAAGTGTATCATTCTTAGATACTTATATAGTGGAAAAGGATTCAAATGATGGAATAAAATACTTCATAATGTAACAGAATGTTTTTATGTTAAAATAATTGAAAAAAAACATAACAAATGTTTTCTACATGTATCAAACTTTCAAAGTTTTATATAAAAAATGAGTATATTTCTAGTAAAGAAAGTTATATACAAGATAAAACTGAATTATTGTAAAGGAAAGAAGGATAGGGTGAATTAGGAGATCATCAATGGCTTGATAGTGTTAGAAGGAAATATTTGGGAGAAGATTATCATTGGATTATTTTTATGAAACTAAATGAAAACTTATTAACACTTATCACTTTTGATAAATGCATACATACTGGTTTTCCATATTTTTTATTGAATAAATGATTTTTTTCAACTTAATTAATTGGTTTTCTTCTAGAATTTAAGTTGTTTTTATTATAATTTTACTAGTACCACTTGTTTTTTAGCATGTTCAATACAAGTGATAACTTCTATAAGTGGCCAATGTGATGAATCATATGAACAATTATGTGCAACATAATCATCGATAATAGAAAATTTTGATATATATAATTATGATTGAATTCAATGGAATATGTTCATGTAAATAATCTATAATCCAAATTTTATAACAAAAGGTTTTACACAAACCTACATCCCATCAAGAGAGAAATCCATATCCCTACACAACATTTCATCTTGAGTTCTGAGTAACGGGTTCACATATATTTACATATTTTAGCCTATGAGGAATTGATAAATGAATATAATAACATGTAGATATTATATTCAAGAAATACTCTTATTCATCACTGATACAAACCACTCAAATTAAACTATTTATTTGGCATGAGAATCATGCATGTTGAAATCGGTGTGGTATTCAAATTTTTCAAAATTGAATGCTTTTTTCCATTAGTGGGGGTTTCAAACTAGGAATCCATAGAATAATATTCCATCATGTAAAAATATTTCCATAAGTGGAGAAAATATCAATCAATTTCTTTATTTGTTTCAATTTTTAATTTAAGATCTCATTGCGATATGTATTTTAATTCACAACAACACAAATATAAAACTATAATGAAACTATATCAAGGAATTTAATCTTGAATAAATAAATAAATAAACTAAATTATAAATACTCAACTAAATTCATGTTTCTCGTGCTCTTAAAAACCTTAGACCTATATCAACTTCCTCTATCTTACAATACTTCTCTATCTATAAACATACTAAAAATGGTAAAAATGAAATACATGTCAATGAGACATTCTCCTTCATATTTAAGGATGAAGAAGCATCCTTCTATTATTCAGCCATTTTTTCTATTAATAAATTCTTAGAATTGGCCTATGGATTGATGCAAGGCTCCATTTTAAATAAAGAGCTTCTAAACCTTTCAAGGAACAAGATCTATCTAAAATCTTGTATTCTTGATTAATTATCAGGGTTATAAGTAATATTTAATAATAGTTCTTTCAAAATAATTGAGATAAATTTATATTTATTAATATGATCCTTTCATAAAGAATTAATGTATACATTTTCATAGTGATTCACAACTTTGGGATTTATCTTGCCACTATTTTCTGTTTCCACTGATATGGAAGTCACATAGAAACAAGATCCTCCAAATATATTAAATTCCACTCTGTACATTAATAAGTATGAAAATAATAAGTCCAGGAGTATAATGGGAAAAAAATTCAATCTTTTAAAGAAATAAATTTGAATACATGCACTTTTTGGTTTGGTTACATATTCCTCTATACAATGAATTTTGGGTTGTAGAAAAAAAGAGTGAGAAAACCATATTAATACCCAAAAGAACTCCATGTACCAATATTTATCCATTTAAATGGTTATTTCTAGTATAAAATAAAGAAACTAAAAATATACCTTTAAATGGTGCTTCCTAATAAATGGTTGTAGTATTCTATAATTTGTGAAAACAAAACTCTCCATGGATAAAACAACAAAACATTAACTAAATACATTGAAAGATAGTCCATAGATGCATGGCATTGACCGACCAATCTATATTGTGGATATGGAGTTACTAATGAAAAGGGTTTAATAATGTATAACAGTAATCTATCTATCAAACTATCTATCCATACAACTATATTTCTATCTCTATTTGGATAATATAAATGAACTAGGGCCTCAATGATAAACTAAAAAGAAAGAAATATTTATGTAAAATTAAGAAAATAATAAAAATAATAATTGAAAATGCATAAAATAATTTTTATGCCTTATTAGTCCATGAAAACTTATATTAAAAGAAACCAAAAAAAAATAAAGAAAGTTGATTTTAGAATGGTGGATGGATGTATTAGCCCACATGACATCTCATACAGTAAAGGAAGGGTGTCTTTTTACTAGGCAATTAGAGAGGGATCCTAGTGAGGATCACATACAATTGTTGAGGTCTTTGAGGGATTCCTTCTAGAATACTAAAATGTTGTTGAATAGGGTGCCTAGATTGACCTGAACATTGCATAGAAATTTCAATGGGAAATAGTGGAGATTTTAACTAACTAAAAATACATTGTACATCAACTAATTAACTTATTGAGGATATATTAGAAAACAATAATTTCTTATTAAAAGGAAAAATGAACAGTTACTATATTTCTATGTATTTGGGAAGAAACAAATCTCCACTTAAACAACTTATTATACAATTATGCTGACCTAAAAACATAAAAATGAATATTGTATAAAGTTCCTTGTAGTATCTACAATCTCAATAATGTATGGATATTGAATAATTATAATATTATAATCTTATAGAGTATGTTTGATCATATTATTCTATGACCAGTTAACAAAATAAATGTTTGTAAATAAGTCTACAAAATCAGAATGAAATCAAATTAGAATAGACCATATCTTTAAAAAAATCAATAACAAAATATCAAATACTCCAGAAATATTTAATATAAAATTTATTAGAAGAAAACATTTCCTTATAATTAAATTGAAAAAGCCTCATAACACTACCAGAACAACTCTTCAAGAGTATTAGTAACCTTAGAAAATATTGGAAATAAGAATATAGAAAACAAAAAAGATTCAATCAAAATACAGAGTCCATATACCAGACATAATCCACACATATATATTTAAGATTAAAAATACCATAGAAAAATTTTATAGTAGTAGTACCATGTGCATGAATCATAAATGAAATTAAATATCATTATAAATTAGATTTATTATTACTCATGCTATTGATTATGAAGTTCCATCAGTGGAATATTTTAGAGACTAATATGCTACATGCTTAAAAAATAGAGATTACACCACTTTAGGAGTGAACTAAAGGGGACTACACTGTAGTATTTTAGGTGTCAATTTTGAGATGTTGTAGGTTCAACATAGTGATACTTATGCTGTGGGAAATACCATGAGTTGTGTTGTGTGAACGTAAAAGTTCACCTTGAGTGGATTTAGTGAGAAAGAAATATGAAATGCGTAGTTTGATAAAAATATGAGAATGATATTAGGGGTCCCTGATCTTTCTAGAGGACTCTAGAATATCTGTTGTTGGTTGAGAGAAATGAGAAATGAGTAGAGGGACAGAGATTCAGGGAATCTGAACTTGCTTTTGATGGCGCTCACCCCCTACGAACCTCTAGTTGAATGGGGATATCAGAATTGTGATTGAAGTGAGGCGAAGGCTCAGGGAAGGTGGGGTGTCCCCGTTGAAGCCTCATTGGAGTCGCATTGGAGTAGGTGGAGAGGTCACTTCAGAGATGCGTCATCACAGATGTGGGGAGTCCATGTTGGAGCCATGCTAGTAGGGAGGTGGCATGCCTATGTCAGAGGAGGATGATTTTCAGGAGCACATCAGAGGCTGGGAAGTGCTGGCAGGGAGCATCTGCAGAGGAGCATCTGTGGAGGAGGTGGGTTTGACCGTAAGGTGATAGGGGATGGCTTAATAAGAAGAGGGATAAGTCAGGTAGGAACTCAATCTAGAGGATATGATTTTACATGAGTTCAAAATAAACTGTAAAAGTAGAGAACCTATTACCATAGTTTTATTGAACTGTGGAAGTAGATGTGTGGAAATAGATAATTTTTCTAGTAGTGATCTCTATGGTAGTGTGAGGGAACAAATCGCTTCCTCATGGTGAAATTCATTTCTTCCCAAGTATGGATAGTATGTCCTCCATAAAATAATCTCTACTTTTGAACATTATCCCACCATATTAATGCATAATCAATAAATTCATGGGCTGCAAGTTTTACCTTTTTCTCCTTAGAATAGGTATAATGTGAAAACACTTGCTTGATCTGCACCTCCCACTCCAAGTATGCTTCCGGATCACTTTTACATTGAAACAAATGTAGATTCACCTTGATCCCACAATGTAGTTCATCATTATGTGGTCTCCTTTGGCCTCCTCTAGGTTGTTGGTACAACCTCCTCCTTTATGGGACATCCTCAAAATCACCATCAACTTTTTCATCTCCTCCTCCATGATGTTGGGGCGACATGGTGTTGGAGCATGTTGTGGGTTATCATGGATCATCCTCGACCTTGATTGATTCTCCATGCTATTAATCCTCGCATGCAGTACCTCCAACTTCCTATCAATAATCTTCTCTAAATTCCTCACTAAATCTTGAATTTGGAGTGTTGTAGCTTTGGGTGTGAGAGATCTACTTCAAACTCCTTCATCACTAGCATGAGAAATTGTTTTCCCATGATCTTCTTCCATGATATGTTGCACAAACACAAACACACAGAGGGAGAAACACACACATCGACACACACACACACACACACTCACTCACATGAAGACACACACACACACAAAATATATACACACTCACACACACAATAATGTACACAAGGATATACACTCACACATGAAAGATATACACACTCCCATGCACAAGGATACACACTCACACATGTAATATAAACACACACACACAGAAGAATATTTTTTTTTAAAAATATCTCCACTCTCAACACTCAATTCAATTCACAATCTATTATGAAATATAATACCTTGTTTGGGGAAATCACGAGCCACCAATCATTCCCAAAACAAGATTATGTTATAGGATGGTTTAAAATAACTCGTTTGAGTGGTAAATGGTAATAAAATGGCAATGGGTGAAAAGGGGGTGGGGTAGAAAATGGGTAAAAGGTGAAAAGGGGGTAGAAAATTGGTTGCGGGCTTTGACTGATTGTTAAAGATAAGAAAAAATGAATAACAATGATCCAAAAATGATATGAATATAAAGTAAAATAACGGAGAAAGTGATGTATGAAAATGGAAAATGCTAATAATGTAAAGAACAAAGATATAAAGAGAAAATTACATCCACTTTTTTTGTAAAATCCCTTCAAAAGTGTTATTCTTAGAGTTTTAAAGAATAAGATGATGAATGGAGAGTAAAATAAATATTTTTGAAATATCTTAAAGAAAGGATGTGCTTAATTTTGAAAAGAAAAAAATAACGAGTTGAGATAATTTATTTTTTTTATTTTTTTGGATACTAATCACATATAGAAAATTAAATGAGAAAGGAAGAGGGATAAATATTTGGATTAATGTCTAATATTTCAATATTTCACAACATAGGCCAATTATAGAGGTTTTCAAAAAAAAAAAGGATTTTTTGGGTTTTTTTAATGGGTGGATAATATGGAAGGATAAGGAGGGTAATGGGTAAAATTAATGTAAATTAAGGGATAGATTCCTACCGTGTCAACCAAATCTCTGATACCAACTGATGTGAGACATACAGGTGGCCCAATGGCATAGGGTGATGGATGAAGGATGCAGTTCGGGGATAAGTGGAAGATGATAGTTATGGAAAATGGATGCATGTGGTCAATCAATGCTATAAGGATCACAACCTACTACTTAAAAAACACACTCAAGGGAGGGATGTTATTGCCAATCCATACAACAAAACACTTGGGTTGAGGCACAGAATTGGGGGATTTGTGATCTTAGATCCCCAATCTAACTTATATATTAGCAATGTAAAAATGAGCAAGAGTAAGGGAAGAAAGTAAAAATCCTCACAATGGATAGAATAAACTCACAATGTTTCACCAATGCAAACTTTAATGAGAATACAGTGCCATGGGGTGGCTATTTATAGCCAAGGGGTGCCACAAATGGTCAAGGGTCTATTACCCTAAAGTCATAAATCCTATTCCCACCTTATCTACTTAAATTTAAAAATTTAAAGTCTAATAATGGAATTTAGAAAAATTAGAAAATGTGTTTTCACCCATAGCCCAACATATTTGAATTTGAGTACCTTGCCCACTATATTTGACTGTGGTGTCCAAAGATACCATTCTAGAATTCTTCATGTGGTCAAGGCTTCAAAAATTCATGCAACCATGTGAGCCAAGTTTTAAACATCATGTTTGGTCTTAAATAAAGAAGATAATAGGCCTATATTCTCCATCCACGTAAGGTAATATTCATTGGACCTTTAATGAAGTGAGATGGGTGCCCATTATAGCATTCAACTTCTTTAATCTCCTTTGCATCATTGGGCCGTGCAAATCGAACTCCTCCACTTGGGAAATTGACTCAATGATTTTAACATTGTTTTCATTAGTTTTTTAAAGTTTTTTAGGGGCTTTAATATTTTTTAGAGTATTTTAACATTTTAAAGGGTTTTATGGATTTTTAGAGTTTTTAGTGGCTTTAGGGTTTTTATGGGATTTTATGGGTTTTTAGGGTTTTTTATGTTTTTTATGTTTTTTAGGGGTTTTATGGTTTTCAAGTGGTTTTAGGGTTTTTAGAGTTTTTAATTTTTCATAAATTGTTATGGGATTTTTAGGATTTTATGGTTTTTAGCCTTTTTTATGGGGGGGGGGGGGTTAGGGTTTTTTAAAGTTTTTAATGCCTTTTTCAGTTTTTAATGTTTTCATTATATTTTAAGCATTTTTAGGGGTTTAAAGGTTTTATAGAGTTTTTAATGGTTTCTTAGGGTTTTTATTGTTTAAAGGGGGCTTTATGGTTTTCAAGGATTTTTCAAAAAAATTAGGAGTTTTTATGTTTTCATGGATTTTTAAGTGGTTTTTAGGTTTTTAGGTTTTTTATGGTTTTTAGTGTTTTTAGGGTTTTTATAAATTTTGATGGGTTTTATAGGTTTTCATAGGTTTTAGGGTTTTCTAGGGTTTTTTGGATTTTTCGAGTCTTTAAGGGGTTTTAGGGGTTTTTAGAGTTTTTTAATGTTTTTACCAGTTTTAAGGGTTTTAGAGGTTTTAGTGTCTTTTTAATGTTTTTATGGGTTTTTAAGGTTTTTAGGGGGATTTAGGGAAAGGAATATTCGAGCCCCCCCCCCCCAAATTTATTAGAAAGGAAAAAAGAGACACAACAGACAGGGAGGGGAGGGGTCAAACAAACCACACCAGAAAACCCCTTACAACACACGCAAAAAAAGGAAAAGAAAAAAAGAAAAACAAGAGAGTAGAAAACACACACAACCAAGAAGCCGCCACCATCATCCAACATCAACCAGCATCCAGAAGCTCATAGGTAACAAATGACCAGCATCCAAACCAAAAAAAACTAGCATCCAACACCTCCCAGCCAAACAACAACCAGCAACCAGCAACCAGAGTCATTGAGCCGCATCCCTTCCGTAGTTCCCAGCTAAACAACAAAGAATAATCAGAACCATAGTCAGAAATCTCACCTCCGTCACGTAGGGGTGAAGCAACACCCCTTACCAATCACCTTCAAACCAATCAGCCTTCAGCAACTCACACCCAGTAGCACACCCAGACACAAAACCGCAGCACCCAAAAGTAGAACAACATCTGACACCACACAACAGAACCACAAGCCAGCATCCACATAGAATCATAACCACACCTGCAACAAAACAGCATAGAAAAAACCAAAATTGAAATAGGTTCATTACCAGCAGAATAGAATCACCAGCACCAGCAGCAAATACATCATCTGAAACGCATCTCAGCCAGAAAACAAGCCACATTCCAGCATAGCGCACCCAGTAGCATAGCCAAGGTCGAAGAACCGCCAGATCCGCAGCCCAACGGGCCCTTCCATCAACACAAAGTCTACAAAGCCCGACCAAAAGGAAGCACCTCGTATCATAGTCAGCAAACAAAACCAGCATCTCTGGACCAAAAAAAACTACTTTGGCACCATAGTAAAGCATAAAACAAAACCAAATTGCAGCAGAATGTGAACCAACCAAGCTCATTCGCAAGAAGCTGGCTCCAACCAAGATTATCAGCATAATGCAGGGGACCAAAGGAACCTCTTTGGTACCCCAACAAACAGTAGACCAGAAAAACATCCAGATCCCAGCACAGCTTGAGCCACCCCATGTCAACAACGAGAAAAATAGACAGATCCAAGGGACCAGAAGGCCAAACCTGAAGCTTGAACGCATGTTGTTGACCAGTAGATCTAAACGCGCACGCCATCAGACCAAGAGCACCACCAACAGATCATCCCAGAGCCCTCTGTAACCACCATCGTCCATTACGCAGCTCGGAGCGACACCAAAGATTGTCGGAGAACGGATCTGCCTGAACGAAACCCCAGCCCTTGCCGCCACAGACGAAAGTACTCACCTCGACCGAAGCGCAAATCTCCCACCAAGGGAGAGCAGTCGAGAGGGAGATGATTGAAGAGGAGCAGAAGAACGCCAGATTGAGGCCAACATGGAAGATCTGGGGAGGAAACCCTGGAAAGTGCATCGTCGAGAGGGAGAAACCAGGGGAGAGTGGTGCCATCTTCTCTAAGGTTATCATCTAGGGGCTTTAAGGGTTTAATGGGATTTTCAGGGTTTATAGGATTTTTTACATTTTCATGTATTTTTAGGGGTTTTTCGAATTTTTATGGTTTTTAGGGATTTTTAGGGATTTTAGGTATTTTCTGGATTTTTAGGGATTTATCGGGGGTTTTGGGGGATTTTTGGGATTTTTGGGTTTTTTGGTATTTTATGGAATTTCTATGGTTTTTATGATTTTTTAGTGTTTTTAATATTTTGGAGGGTTTTAATGGTTTTTATAGTTTTATTACATTTTTAGGTTTTTTAGGGGTTTTAGGGTTTTTATGGTTTTTAGGGGTTATTTTGGTTTTAAAAGGTTTTTCAGGGTTCTTAAGGCTTTTTACTTTTTCATAGATTTTTAAGGGTTTTTTAAAAAAATTATGGTTTTTAGGGTCTTAGGGCTGTTGAGGGTTTTTATAGGTTTCCAAGGGTTTTTTGGGTCTTTCAGGGTTTTTGGGTATTTTTTTGGATATTTAGGGTTTTTTGAATTTTTTTAGCGTTTTTAAGGTTTTTAGAGCTCTTTAACCTTTTTAGGGGTTTAAAGGTTTTTTAGACTTTTTAGTGATTTTTGGGGGGGTTTGTGGTTTTTTAACATTTTTTGGGTTTTTATGGTTTTTAGGGTTTTTAGGGATTTCTACGTTTTAATGGATTTTTAGGAATTTTATTATTTTGGGGGATTTTTTGGGGTTTCTAGTGTCATTTTGGGTTTTCAAGGTTTTTTTAAATTTATCGGGTTTTTTATTTTTTTAGAGATTTTTAACGTTTGTAGGGATTTAAAGGGATTTTAGTTTTTAGTGGTTTTGTAGGGTTTTAGGATTTTTTTAAGTATTTTAGGAATTTTTATGGTTTTGATTTTTTTATTGTTCTTTAAATTTCATGGACTGTTAGGGGTTTTTAGGGGTTCTATGGGTTTTAGGGTTTCTTTAGGGTTTTTAGGGTTTTTAGGGTTTTTTACATTTTCATGGATTTTTAGGTGTCTTTTAGGATTTTTATTGTTTTTTAGGGTTTTTAGGGATTTTGAGGGTTTTAGGGTTTTTAGGGTTTTTAGGGGTTTTATGGTATTTTGGGTTTTTAGGGGTTTTTAAGGTTTTTTATAGTTTTAACATTTATAGGGGTTATAATGGTTTTTCGAGTTTTTAGTGGTTTTTTAGGGAATTATTGGTTTTTAGTGTTTTTAGGGGGTTATGGTTTTCAATGGTTCTTTAAGGTTTTTAGGGTTTTCTTTGTTTATATTGATTTTTATATTTTTTTTATAATTTTTATGGTTTTTTGGGTTTTTTGGGATTTTGCGGGTTTAGGGTTTTTTATGGTTTTTAGGGTTTTTATGGTCTTTTGGGGTTTTGGGGTTTTTTTTGTTTTTTTATAATTGCTACGCTGTTCAGAGTTTTTTAACATTTTTATGTATTTTAAGGGGTTTTAGTGTTTTTTAGGGTTTTTATGGGTTTGGGGGGTTTTTTAATGTTCTTAGGGGCTTTTATAGTTTTCAGGGTTTTTTCATGGTTTTTAGGTTTTTTTATGTTTTCATGGATTTTTAGGGTTTTTTAGGATTTTTATGGTTTTTTGGTTCTTGGTTATTTTGTGGGTTTTTAGGGTCCTTTTGGGTTTTTTAGGATTTTTTTGAGTTTTCTAAGGGTTTAAATATTTTTTAGAATATTTTAACGTTTTTAGGTGTTTTTAGAATTTTAAGTGCATTTTAGGGTTTTTAAGGGGTTTTATGGTTTTTAAAGGATTTTAAGGGTTTTTCAGGGTTTTAGGGTTTTTTACATTTTTATCGATTTTTAGGTGTGTTTTAGTAATTTAATGATTTTTTGGGTTTTTTAGGGTTTTGTGGATTTTGAGGGATATTAGGGGTTTTCATGGGTTTTTAGCATTTTTCAGGGTTTTTAGGGTCTATGGGGTTTTAGTTTTGTTATTTTTTTAGTTTTTATGGTTTTTAAGTTTTTTTAGAGCCTTTTATATTTTTTTTGGGTTTATGGATTTTTTGAGTTTTTAGTTGTTATGAGGCTTTTGGGGGTTTTATGGTTTTTAATGTTTTTTGGGGGTTTTTATGGTTTTTTAGTTTTTTTAAAGTTTTTTATGTTGTCATGGATTTTTAGGAGTTTTTTAGGATTTTTATGGTTTTAGGGGTTTTAGGGATTATGAGGGGTTTTTTGGTTTTTTAGGGTTTTAGGATATTTTTTTTTGTTTTTTGGGGGTTTTTGAGTTTTTAGGGTTTTTAAGGTTTTTTGGAGTTTTTAACATTTTTAGGGTTTTTGAGATTTTTTAGAGTTTTTAGTGGTTTAGGGTTTTTATTGGTTTTTTGTGTTTTTAAAGTTTTTAGGGGGTTTTATGGTTTTTAGGAGGTTTTTAGGGTTCTTTACATTTTTATGGATTTTTAGGGGGGTTTGGATTTTTATGGTTTTAGGATTTTTTTAAGTTTTTTCTGGATTTTGAAAGTTTTACAGTTTTTCTGTGGTTTTAAGAGTTTTCAGGGGTTTTCAGGGGTTTTTAGGGTCTTTTAGGTGTTTAAGGGTCTTTTGTGTTTTTAGGGTTTTTAAGGGTTTAAATTTTTTTGGGGTTTAAAGGGTTTTTAGAGTTTTTAGTGGGATTTTACGGTTTTTATGGGTTTTAGGGTTTTTAAGGTTTTTATTTTTTTATGGTTTTAAAGGGTTTTTTTCAGGGTTTTATGGTTTTTTATGTTTTCATGGTTTTTAGGGGCTTTTTTGGATTTTATAGTTTTGGGATTTTTAGGGATTTGGGGTTTTTTATGATTTTTCATGGGTTTTTAAGGTTTTTAGGGTTTTCAATATTTTTAGTGTCTTTTGGTTTTTTAGGATTTTTTTTAATTTTTTTGTGTTTTTAAGGTTTTTTAGAGTTTTTTAACCTTTTTAGGTATTTTTAAAGTTTTAGCGGTTTTGAGGGGTTTACGGGTTTTAGGGATTTTAGGGTTTTGAGGGGTTTGAGGATTTTATGTTTTTTTAGGTTTTTATGCATTTTTAGGGGTATTTTAGGATTTTTATGGTTTTTAGATTTTTATTGGGTTTTTAAGGATCTTGGGGGGTTTTAGGGATTTTTAGGGTTTTTAGTCTCTTTATAGGTATTTAAGGTTTTTTTGAGTTTTTTTAGGTTTTTTAAGGATTTTTATAGATTTTTAACATTTTTAGGGGTTTTTAGGGTTTTTAGATTTTTAGTGGATTTCTAGGTTTTTTATGGGTTTTTAGATTTTTAGGGGTTTTTATGGTTTTTAGTGGTTTTTCAAGGTTTTTTGTTTTTTTACATTGCATCAATTTTTAGGGGATTTTATAATTTTTATGGGTTTTCTGGGATTTTATAGATTTTGAGGGTTTTTCAAAAGGATTTTAGGGTTTTAGAGCCTTTTTTGGTTTTTAGGGGGTTTTTTGAGTTTTTTAGGGTTTTTAAGGTTTTTACGAGTTTTTTACATTTTTAGTGGTTTAGAGGGTTTTTAGAGATTTTAGGGTTTTTATGAGATTTTTTTTGGTTTTTAAGATTTTTAGTGGTTTTTATGGTTTTCAAGGTGGTTTAGGTTTTTAGGTTTTTTTACGTTTTCATAGATTTTTAGGGGGTATTTGGGATTTTTATGGTTTCTAGGTTTTTTAGGGTTTTAGGGATTTTTTTGGTTTTTCAGGTGTTTTGGGGGGTTTTATGGTTTTTCAGGATTTTTAGGAAACTTTTGGGTTTTAGGGATTGTTTGAGTTTTTATGGTTTTTAAGGTTTTTAGTGTTTTTAACGTTCTTATGGATTTTAAGGGTTTTTAGAGCATTTGGTGGTTTTTAGGGATTTATGGGTTTTTTAATGTTTTAGACGTTTTTATGGTTTTAAGATGTTTCTCAGGGTTTTTTAAGTTCTCATAGATTTTTAGGGGGGTTTATTGGATTTTTATGGTTTTTAGGGTTCTTAGGGGTTTGAATTTTGAGGGATTTTCAGGGGATTAGGGTTTTTAGATTTTTTAGGGTGTTTTTGGGTTTTAAGGGGTTTTTTTGAGTTTTTAGGAATTTTAAGGTTTAATAGTTTTTAACGTTTTTATGTGTTTTAAGGGATTTTATAGTTTCAATGTTTTTATGGGGTTTTCGGGTTTTTTAACCTTTTTAGAGGATTTTATGGTTTTCAGTGGTTTTTTTGCGTTTTTTGGGTTTTTCATGTTTTTAAGGATTTTTAGGGGTTTTTATATTTTAATGGTTTTTAGAGTTTTTTCGGGGTTTTAAGGATTTTGTGGGTTTTTAGGGGTTTTAAGGGGTTTTAGGGGTTTTTAAGGATTTTCAGGTTTCTGAGGGGTTTTTTTGTTTTCATGGATTTTTAAAGGTTTTTTAGGTTTTTTATGGTTTTTAGGGTTTTTTAATGTTTTTAGATATTTTGAGGGTTTTTGGGTTTTCAAGTGTTTTTAGGGTTTTTCAATATTTTTAGGTACTTTTTGGATTTTTATGGCTTTTTTGAGTTTTTTTGGGGTTTTAAGGTTTTTAAAAAAATTCAACATTTTTAGGGGTTTGGAGGGTTTTTTAAGTTTTTAACGGATTTTAAGGTTTTATGGGTTTTTAATGTGTTAGGGGTTTTATGGTTTTAAGAGGTTTTTCAGGGCTTTTAGGGGTCTTTTACATTTTCATGGATTTTTAGTGGTTTTCTTATGGATTTTTATAGTTTTTAGTGTTTTTAGGGTTTTTTAGGGGTTTTAGGGGTTTTCTAGGGTTTTAGTGTCTTTTGGGTTTTTATTTTTTTCAGTTTTTAGGGATTTAAGGGTTTTTAGAGTTTTTTTAATGTTTTTAGGGGTTTTATAGGTTTTTGTGGGTTTTATTTTTTTATGGGATTTTCCAGTTTTTAAGGTTTTTAGAGGATTTAATGGGTTTTAGGGGTTTTTAGGGTTTTTAGGTTTTTTACATTTTCATTGATTTTTAGGTTTTTTTATGATTTTTATGTTTTGTAGGGATTTTGGGGGGTTTTAGGAATTTTGACGATTTTTAAGGGTTTCCAGGGTTTTAGGGTTTTTAGGGATTTTTAGTGTTTTTAGGGCCTTGGGTATTAGGTTTTTTTTGTGTTTTAAGGTTTTTTTTGGGGGTTTTAACATTTTTAGTGGTTTAAATTGATTTTTTAATTTTAATGGTTTTTAGAGTTTTTCTGGATTATTAGGGGTTCTTAAGGTCTTTAGGGGTTTTATGTTTTTCAGGAGGTTTTTATGTTTTTTTTTACGTTTCATGTATTTTTAGGGTTTATTTAGGTTTTTTTGTTTTTAGTGTTTTTTAAGGTTTTCTGGTATTTTGAGGGTTTTTACGGTTTTTATGGGGTTTTAGGTTTTTTAGGATTTTTTAGGTTTTTAGGGTCTTTTGGGGTTTCTAGGGTGTTTTTTGAGTTTTAGGGTATTTATATTATTTAGAGTTTTAACGTTTTTAGGGATTTAATGTGTTTTTAGATTTTTTTTTGGGTTTTTAGGGTTCATATGGGTTTGGGGGTTTTATGGATTTTAGGGGTTTTTATGGCTTTCAGGGGGTTTTCTGTGGTTTATGGGATTTTTACGTTTTTTAGAATTTTTATGGTTTTCATGGTTTTTTGGGATTTTGAGGGGTTTTCAGGGTTTTTAAGGTATTTTTGGGTTTTCAGGATATTTTTGAATTTGTTAGGGTTTTAAGGTTTTTTTGATTTTTTTAGCATTTTTTTGGGTATTAAGGGTTTTTAGAGTTTTTAGTGGGTTTTTATGGGTTTTGAGGGGGTTTTAAGGTTTTTATAGGGTCTTATGGTTTTTTGGGGTTTTTCAGTGTTTCTAGGGGTTTTTACGTTTTCATGGATTTTTAGGGGTTTTTAGGATTTTATGGTATTTAGGGTTTTTTGGTATTTTGAGGGTTTTGGGGTTTTTTAGGGGTTTTCGGGGTTTTTAGGGTCTTTTGGGTTTTTAGGGGTTTTTTGAGTTTTTAGCGGTTCTAAGGTTTCTTAGAGATTTTTAACGTTTTAAGGGGTTTTAATGATTTTTAGAGTTTTTATTGTTTTTAGGGGTTTTAAGGTTTTTAGGGGTTTTATGGTTTTAAGAGGGTTTTTAGGGATTTTATGGTTTTTAGCGGTATTTAGGGATTTTGCGAGTTTTTAGGGGCTTTTTTGGGTTTTTAGGGATTTATTTATTTTATAGGGGTTTTTAAAGTTTCTAGGGGTTTTATGGTTTTCAGTGGTTTTTTTGGGCTTTTTACATTTTCATTGATTTTTTAGGTTTTTCAGAATTTTTGTTTTTCGGGGTTTTTAGGTTTTTTAGGGATTTTTGGGGGATTTATGGGTTTTTAAGGTTTGTAGAATATTTTTGGTTTTTAGGGCCTTTGGTGTTTTTAGGATTTTTTAAGGTTTTTAGGGATTTTTTTATGTCTTTCAGGGTTTTTAAGATTTTTTAGGGTTTTTTATGTTTTCTGGGATTTTTTGGGGTTTTCTATAATTTTTATGGTTTTGAGGGTTTTTAGGGATTTTGAGGTATTTTATGGTTTTTCAAGGGGTTTTTATAATATTTAGAGTCTTTTCAGTTTTTAGGGTCCTTTTGGGTTTTTAGGATTTTTTTTGAGTTTTTAATATTTTTAATGTTTTCTACCATATTTAAGGGTTTTAAGGGTTTAGGGTATTTAGTTATTTTTTAGGGTTTTAATGGAGTTTTCACAGATTTTAGGGTATTTTTTGGAATTTTAGGGTATTTTTGATTTTTTAGGGGTTTTAAGGGGTTTTAGAGTTTTTAAAGTTTTTTGAGGTTTTAAGAGTTTTTAGAGTTTTTAGTGGTTTTAGGGTTTTTATGGTTTTTAGGGGTTTTATGGATTTCAGGGGTTTTTATTTTTTTACATTTTCATGGGTTTTTAGGGGTTTCTTAATAATTTTAGGGGTTTCTTAGGATTTTTATGGTTTTTAGGGTTTTTAGAGATTTCAGGGATTTTGATGGTTTTTAGGGATTTTCAAGGATTTTCAGGGGTTTTAGGGTCTTGGTACTTTCAGGGTTTTATGCTCTTTTTGGGTTTTTAGGGTTTTTTTTTATTTTTTATGGTTTTGATATTTTTTTAACGTTTTTAGGGGTTTTTATGGTTTTTGAGTTTTAGTGGGTTTTTGGGTTTTTGTGGTTTTTTAAGGTTTTTAGGGGTTGTTAAGGTTTTTAGAGATTTTTCAAGGTTTTTTACGTTTTGTTGGATTTTTATGGTTTTTTAGGATTTTGATTTTTTTAGGGTTTTTAAGGATTTTAGTGTTTTTTAACATTTAGGGGTTTTTAAAGTTTTAGTGATTTTTTTTATGTTTTTATGGGTTTTAGGGTTTTTATTGTTTTTAGTGGGTTTTTGGGTTTTTGTGGGTTTTATTGATTTTAATGTTTTTAGGATTTTTTATATTTTCATTGATTTTTAGTTGGTTTTTTGGACTCTAATGGTTTGTAGGATTTTTAGGGGTTTTAGGGATTTTAATGGTCTTTAGGGTTTTCATTGGTTTTTATTTTTTTTAGTGTTTTAGGGCCTTTTGGGTTTTTTGGGGGTTTTTGGGTTTTTGGGAGTTGTTCAGGGATTTTAGGGATTTTTATGTTTTCATTATTTTTTAGGGGTTTTAAGGATTTTTAAGGGTTTTAGGGTTTTTTAGGGATTTTTTTTGGCTTTTTAGGGGTTTTCCGGAGGGATGGGTTTAGGGTTTTCAGGGTTTTTAGGATCTTTTTCGGGTTTTAGGGGTTTTTTGATTTTTTTAGGGCTTTATGTTTTTATCGTTTTATAAATATTTTAAGGGTTTTAAGGGTTTTTAGTGTTTTTTGTGGGTTTTTAAGGATTTTATGGGTTTTCCATTTTTTTACCGTTTTTAGGGTTTTTTATAGTTCTCCAGGGTTTTTCAAGGTTTTTAGGTTTTTTATGTTTTCAGGGATTTTTAGGGGTTTTAAAGTTTTTTATTGTTTTTAGGGTTTTTTGGGTTTTTAGGGATTTTGAGGGCTTTTAGGGGTTTTTAGGGTTGTTAGGGTCTTTTAGGGGTTTTAGGATTTTTTATTTTTTTTAGGGTTTTATGGTTTTTTAGAGTTTTTTAACATTTTTAGGGGTATTAAGGGTTTTTGAGAGTTTTTATAGGGGTTTTAGGGTTTTATGGATTTTTGACGGTTTTATGGGGTTTTAGTGTGGTTTTAGGGATTTTGAGGGGTTTTAGGGTTTATTTTGTCTTTTAGGGTATGTTTTGTTTTTTCGGTTTTATTTTGAGTTTTTTAAGGTTTTTTATAGTTTTTTATTGTTTCTTAATGTGTTTAGGGGTTTAATGAGTTTTTAGAGTTCTTATTGGGTTTTAGGGTATTTATTAATTTTTAGGGGTTTTTATGGTTTTTAGAGATTTTATGGTTTTTTAGATGCTTTATGGGTTTTTACGTTTTTTATGTTTTCATCAATTTTTAGGGGTTTTTAGAATTTTTATGATTTCTAGGGTTTTAGGATTTTTAGGTATTTTGAGGTTTTTTGGGTTTTGTGGGTTTTTAGGGGTTTTTTGGGATTTTTTTGGGATTTTCAGGGTTTTTAGGGTATTTTGGGTCTTTTAGGGTTTTTTTGAGTATTTTACGGTTTATACGTATTTTAGAGTTTTTTAACATTTTTAGGGGTTTTAATGGTTTTTAGGGGGGTTTTATGGGTTTCATGAGTTTTTTAGGGTTTTTAGGGTTTTTTTATGTTTCATGAATTTTTAGGGGGTTTTCGAATTTTTATGGTTTTAAGGTTTTTTGGGGTTTTTTAGGGATTTTGAGTGTTTTTAGGGTTTTTCAGGGATTTTAAGGGGGTTTTCAGGGTTTTATGGTTTTTTTTTTAGTTTTTAGGGGTTTTTAGGTTTTCCAGAGTTTTTTAACGTTTTTAGGGAAAAGAAGATGCGAGGGTCAGGTTATTCCCGACCTGCCCAAATTTATTAGAAAAAAGACAGAGCAGACAAGGGAGGGGAGGGGTCAAACGACCCACACCCAAAAAACCCTTAACAACCCCAAATCCAAAAAACCCAAAAAACCAAAAAGTACACAATAAGACAAACAAAGAAGAATTTCAGAATTGTCCCCATCATCGCCTCCCCACCAATCACCAACCCTCATTTAGCAGCACCATAACCACAAGCAACAATTTCATCAGCAATCATCAGCACAATATTAGTAGCACCAAAGTAAACCCTGCCTCACCAACACCATATTTCAGCATCAATCTTCATCATGTTTTTAGGGGTTTTAAGTGTTTTTAGTTTTTTAGTGGTTTTAGGGTTTTATGGGTTTTTTTTTGTTTTTTGTGGTTTTTATGGGTTTCTAGTGTTTTGTAGTGTTTTTTACTTTTTCATGGATTTTTAGAGGTTTTTAGGATTTTTATGGGTTTTCAGGTTTTTAAGGTTTTAAGGATTTTGAGGGTTTTTTTGGGTTTTTTAGAGGTTTATAGGGTCTTTTTGGGTTTTTATAATTTTATTTATGTTTTTTAGGTTTTTAAGGTTTTGAGTGTTTTTTTGAATTTTTAAAGGTTATAAGGTTTTTAGAGTTTTAGTGGGTTTTCGGTTTTTAGGGGGTTTTAGGGTTTTCTATGGTTTTAAGGTGTTTTATGGTTTTCATGGTGTTTTCTAGGTTTTTAGGGTTTTTCCTGTTTTCGTTGATTTTTTTTATTTTTCTAGGATTTATATGGTCTTTAGTGTTCTTAAGGTTTTTAGGGATTTTCAAGGTTTTTAGGGTTTTCAGTGGTTTTCACGGTTTTTAGTGGTTTTCATGGTTTTTGGGGTCTTTTGGGGTTTTTAGGATTTTTTCTTCAGTTTTTTAGGGGTTTTAGAGTTTTTTTATGTTTTTGGGGGTTTTAAGGGATTTTAGATTTTTTCATGGTTTTAATGGTTTTGGGGGGTCTTTATGGTTTTCAGGGGTTTTCAGGGTTTTTAGGTTTTTTTATATTTTCATGGATTTTATGGGTTTTTTAGGATATTTATGGTTTTTAAGGTTTTCTATGGTTCTTAGGGATTTTGAGGGGTTTTTAGGGTTTTTAGGGTTTTTAGGGGTTCATTGGGTTTTTAGGGTTTTTAGGGTCTTTTTGGGGTTTAGGGGATTTTTTGTATTTTTTAGGATTTTTAGGGTTTTTTTAGTTTTTTAACATTTCAGTGATTTTAAGGGGTTCTAGAGTTTTTATTGGTTTTTAGGGTTTTTGTGGGATTTTAGAGTTTTTTTCATTTTTAGGGACTTTTGAGGCTTTTTACGGTTTTTTTACATTTTTATGGATTTTTATGGGTTTTTTAGGATTTCTATGGTTTTTAGGGTTTTTATTGTTTTATGGATTTTGATGGTTTTAGGGGTTTTTCAGGTTTTTCTAGGTTTTTTGGGTCTTTTGGGTTTTAGGGTCTTTTGGGTTTTTAGGGTTTTTAGGGTTTTTAATGTTTTAGGGATTTTATGATTTTTAGGGGTTTTAAGTGTTTTAGGGTTTTTTTATGTTTTCATTGATTTTTAGGGGTTTCTTAGGATTTTTATGGGTTTTAGGGTTTCACATATTTTGAGGGTTTTTATGATTTTTTGAGGTTTTAAGTGTTTTTAGGGTTTTTGAGGGGTTTTAGGGTCTTTTGGGTTTTTAGGTTCTTCTTTGGGTTTTAGGGGTTTATTGAGTTTTTAGGGTTTTCTTGGTATTTTTATTTTTATAACGATTTTAGGGGTTTAAAGGGGTTTTAGATTTTTTAGTGATTTTTAGGGTTTTTTTTGGTTTTTAGGGTTTTTAGGGTTTTTAAGGGTTTTAGGGTTCTTTATGGTTTTTAGGGGTTTTTTGAGTTTTTAGTGTTTAGGTATTTTGAGGGGTTTGAGGGTTTCTTTAGAGAGTGTTAGGTTTTTTCATGGATTTTGGGGTGTTTTTTGGGTTTTTATTGGTTTTTTTTACTTTTTAATGTTTTAATGGTTTTTAAAATCTTTATGGTTTTAAATGTTTTTTAGAGTTTTTAGTGGGTTTTAGGTTTTTATGGTTTTTATGGGGTTTTAGGGTTTTTATGGTTTCGAGGAGTTTTTAGGGTTTTTAGGGTCTTTTACGTTTTCATGGATTTAAAGGGTTTTTTTTTATTTTCATGGTTTTAGGGTTTTTAGTGATCTTGAGGGTTTTTGGGATTTTTAGGGTTTTTAGGTGTTTTAGGGTTTTTAGTGGTTTTAGGGTTTTGTAGGGTTTTATGGTCTTTTTTGGGGTTTTTGGGTTTTTTTGAATTTTTACGGATTTTAAGGGCTTTTAGAGTTTTTTTTGTTTTCAGGGACTTTATGGGATTTTAGAGTTTTTTAAGGTTTTAATGGGTTTTTAGGGTTTTGAATGGTTTTTATGGTTTTTATAGATTTTTTAGAGTTTTAGGGGTTTTTATGTTTTCATTGATTTTTATGGGTTTTTAGGATTTTTATGGTTTTTAGGGTTTTTAGAGGTTTTAGGGTTTTAAAGGATTTTTAGGGTTTTTACGGCCTTTTGGGGGTTTAATAGTATTTGTTTTAAAAAAATAGTGTTTTTAAGGTGTTTATTGTATTTAACATTTTAGGGGTTGAAAGGGTTTTCAGGGGTTTTATTGGTTTTTAGGGGCTTTATTTGTTTTTAGGGGTTTAAAGGTTTCTATGGGTTTTTATGGAATCGAGGAGTTTTTCAGGATTTATATGGATTTTTACTTTTTCATGGATTTTCTACGGTTTTATGGATTTTGAGGGTTTTTAGGGTTTTTCATGGGTTTTTAAGGTTTTCTAGCATTTTTAATTTTTATGGGTTTTTTTAGCTTTTAGGGTTTGTTAGGCTTTTAGAGTTTCTAAAAGTTTTTTGTGGTTTTAAGGGTTTTTTCAGTTTTTAGTTTCTTTTTAGGTTTCTTATGGTTTTTAAGGGTTTTTGTGTTTTTTAGGGGTTTTATGGTTTTCAGGGTTTTTAGGGTTTTTAAAGTTTTCATGGATTTTAGGGGTTCTTAAGATTTTTATGGGTTTTAGGGTTTTTTGTGTCTTTAGGGATTTCAAGGGGTTTTACGGGCTTTCAGGTGTTTTTAGGGTTTTAGGGTTTTTCTAGGTATTTTTGGGTATTTTTGGGTTTTTATTTTTTTTTGAGTTTTTAGGGGTTGTAAGATTTGTTAGAGTTTCGTAACGTTTTTAGGGGATTTAAGGGTTTTTCGAGTTTTTAGTGGTTTTTTGGGGTTTTTATTGTTTTTAGGGGTTTTATTGTTTTTAGTGATTTTCAGGGTTTTTAAGGTTTTTACGTTTTCATGGATATTAGGGGTTTATTATGATTTTTAGGGTTTTTAGGGTTTTTAAAGATTTTTAGAGTTCTTATGGTTTTTAGGGGTTTTTAGGGGTTTTGGGGTTTTTAGGGTCTTTTGGGGTTTTAGGGGTTTTTTTGAGTTTCTTAGAGTTTTAAAGGTTTTTAGAGTTTTCTAATGTTTTTATGGGTTTTAAGGGTTTTTAGAGTTTTATAAATTTTATTGGTTTTAGGGTTTTTATAGGTTTTTGTGGTTTTTAAGGTTTTATGGGTTTTTAGGGTTTTAAGGGGTTTTTCAGTGTTTTTAGGGGGAATTTTCCCTTTCATGGATTTTTATGGGGGTTTTAGAATTTTTATGCCTTTTAGGGGTTTTAAGGATTCTGAGGGGTTTTATGGTTTTTTAGGGTTTTAGGTTCTTTTACAGGTTTTAGGGTATTTTTGAGTTTTTTAGGGTTTTATTGTTTTTCTAACATTTTTAAAGGTTTTAAGTGTTTTTAGATATTTTAATAATTTTTATGTTTTTATGGGTTTTTATTGTTTTTTAATGTTTTTAGGGTTTCTATGGTTTTAAGGGGGGGTTTTAGGGTTTTTCATAGTTTTTATGCTCTTTGAATTTTTAGGGTTTTTTTTGAGAATTTTAGGGTTTTTAAATTTTTAGAGTTTTTTATCGTTTTTAGGGGTTTTGTTGGTTTTTGAGTTTTTTGTTGTTTTTAGGGTTTTTAAGGTTTTTAGTGGTTTTTAGGGGTTTCAGGGGTTTTTTTAGTGTTTTTAGTATTTTTTACATTTTCATGGATTTTAATGGGGTTTTAGCATTTTTATTCTATTTAGGGTTTTTATTTTTTTATGGATTTTAAGGGTTTTAGAGTTTTTAGTGGTTTTTATGGGTTTTTACGATTTTTTTGGGATTTTTTAGGTTAATCAGGGGGTTTTAGGGTTTTAGGTGTTTTGAGGGTTTTATGGCGTTTTTGGGCTTTTAGAGTTTTTTTTGAGTTTTTAGGTTTTTGAGATTTTTTAACGTTTTTAGGGGTTTAAAGGGTGTTTAGAGTTTTTAGTTGGTTTTTAGGTTTTTTGGGGTTTTTATGGGTTTTAAGGTTTTTAGGGATTCTTGTGGTTTTTATTGGTTTTTCAGGGTTTTTTAAAGTTTGATGTATGTTTAGGGTTTTGTAGGATTTTGATTCTTTTTAGGGTTTTAGGGTTTTTAATGTTTTTAGAGTTTTTTCATGTTTTAGGGGTTTTGAGAGTTTCTAGTGGTTTTTTAGGTTTTTATGGGTTATAGGGTTTTTATTGTTTTCCGTTGTTTTTTTGGGTTTTTATGGGTTTTAGGGTTTTTAATGTTTTTAGGTTTATTTGTATTTTTATGGATTTGTAGTGGGTTTCTGGATTCTTATGATTTTTAGGGTTTTTGGGGGGTTTTTGGGATTTTGAGGGTCTAGGATTTTTCAGTTGTTTTTAGGTTTTTTAAGGTTTTTAGAGTTTTAGGGTCTTTTTAGGTTTTTAGGGTTTTGTTTTAGTTTTTTTGGGTTTTGAAGGTTTTTTATAGTTTTTTAACATTTGTAGGGTTTTCATGGGGTTTTAATGTTTTTTGGGGTTTTTATGGTATTTAGGGGTTTTTCGGGGTTTTTAGGATTTTTTATGTTTTCATTAATTTTTAGAAGTTTTTAGGATTTTTATGGTTTTTGTTGATTTTTAGGGTTTTTAGTGATTTTGACGGTTTTTAGGGTTTTTAGGGTTTTTCAAAGGGGAATGGTTTAGGGGTTTTTGGGTTTTCAGGATTTTTTTTGGATTTAAGGGTTTTTTAGAGTTATTTAGGTTTTTAAACATTATTTATAAATTTTTAACATTTTAGTTTTTTAAAGGTTTTTTAGTGGTTTTTGGGTTTTTATCGTTTTTTTTGGTTTTTAAAGGGTTTTGGGGTTTTTTGGTTTTGAGGGCTTTTTTGCGTTTTTTGGGTTTTTTTTTGTTTTCAGAGATTTTTAGGGGTTTTTTGGATTTTTATGGTTTTTAGTGTTTTTAAGGATTTTGAGGGTTTTTAGCGGTTTTCAGGGTTTTTAGGGTTTTTTAGGGTTTTAATTTTTTTATAGTTTTTTAACTTTTTAGGGGTCTTATGAGGTTTTAGAGTTTTAGTGGATTTTATGGGTTTTTAGAGTTTTTTTGGTTTTCTAGGGGTTTTCTGGGTTTTTAGGGTTGTTTACGTTTTCATTGATTTTTAGGGGTTTTTTAGGATTTTTATGGTTTTTAGGGTTTTTAGGGATTTTCAGGGGTTTAGTGTATTTTATGGGTTTTTAGGGATTTTCAGGGTTTTAGGGTCTTTTTTAGTTTTTAGGAGTTTTTTAAGTTTTTAGGGGTTTTAATGTTTTTTAGAGTTGTTAAACGTTTTTAGGGGTTTAAAGAGTTTTTATAGTTTTTAGTGATTTTTAGGGGTTTTATGGGTTTTGGGGGTTTTTAGGTTTTTTTTACATTTTCATTGATTTTTAGGGGTTTTTTATGATTTTATGGTTTTTAGTGTTTTTAGGGATTTTGGGGGGTTTTAGAGAGTTTTAGGTGTTTTAAGGTGTTTAGGGTTTTCATGGGTTTTGGGTTCTTTTGTGTTTTAGGGGTTTTTTGAGTTTTTTTGGGGGGTTTTAAGGTTTTTTTAGATTTTGTTAATGTTTTAGTAGTTTTAGATGTCTTTGGAGTTTATGGTGTTTTTTTAGGGTTTTTATGATTTTTTATGTTCTAAAAGGTTTTTAGGGTCTTTTATGTTTTTCAGAAATTTTCTGGGTTTTTAGGGTTTTTTTTGTTTTCATTGATTTTAGGGGTTTTTAGGACTTTTTGGGTTTTTTGGGATTTTTAGGGTTTTTAGGGATTTTGATGGATTTTAGGGTTTTTAGGGTTTTCATGGTTTTTAGGGTCTTTTGGGTTTTAGGGGGTTTTTTGAGTTTTTTAAGGGTTTAAGGTTTTTTAGAGTTTTTTAATGTTTTTAGGGTTTTTAAGGTTTTTTAGAGTTTTTAGTGGTTTCTAGGGTTTTATGGGTTTTAGGGTTTTTTAAGGTTTTTATGTGTTTTTATGGTTTTAAGCAGTTTTCTATTGTTTGTTGGGGTTTACATTTTCATGGATTTTTAGGTTGTTTTAGGATTTTTAAGGTTTTTTAGAAATTTTTTATGTTTTTAGGGGTTTAAATGGTTTTTAGAGTTTTTAGTAGTTTATTAGGGTTTTTTTGGGTTTTTTTGGGTTTTTTTGGGTTTTTAGGATTATTTATATTTTTTAGTGTTTTTAGTGCTTTTGAGGGGTTTTAGGGTTTTCAGTTGGTTTTAGGGTTTTTAATTTTTTTGGGTTTTAGGGTATTTTTGGTATTTTAGGTTTTTTTGAGTTTTTTAGGGGTTTTAAGGACTTTTAGAGTTTTTAATCCTTTTTAGGGGTTTTAAGGGTTCTTAGAGTATTTAGTGGTTTTTAGGTTTTTGCGGTTTTTTAAATTTTTAGGGGTTTTTATGGTTTTTTGGGGTTTTTGGGTTTTTTGGGATTTTGAGAGGTTTTTGGGTTTTTGGGTTTTTCATGGTTTTAGTAGTAGAATATTTAATTCAACATAAATAAAGTCAATAACATATTGGAAAACACACATAGGTAAATAAATAACAGTCAATAACATATTGGAAAACACACATAGGTAAATAAATAACAGTCAATAACATATTGGAAAATACACATAGGTAAATAAATTTTAAATATTTTTCACTATTTTTTCAATATTTTTTCTACTTTTTTGCTATTTTTTCTATTTTTTGCTATTTTTTGCTATTTTTTTTCTATTTTTTTCTATTTCTGTGAAAAAACAGTCTATCACTTATTTAAAAACACACATAGGGTTTTTAGTGTTTTTATTTCTTTTTATGGAGTTTTAGGGTTTTTAAGGTTTTTAGGGGAATTTATGGTTTTTAGGGGTTTTTCAGGATTTTTAGGGTTTTTTACGTTTTCAGGGATTTTTAGGGATTTTTTAGGAATTTTGTGTTAAGGATTTTAAATATTTTGGGGGTTTCTTTTGAAAGGAAAATAGAATGAGTTTATAAAAGGAAAATGGAATTGAGGTACAAGAGGATCACCCAAAGGGTGAAACAGCATGCCCAAAGGCTAGTGGCGACAACAAACAAAGAAGCGAAACCCATGCCCAAGACAACATTCTTCACTCCACTGCCTCAATCCACTTGCAAGTGACAGAATCAATGAAGGACGACAACACTCCCTACCACCAAACAAGCAGTGCCACTAACCAACAAGCTCAAAGCAACCAGAGCACAACACAGTAACTCGCTCCCCACCAGCAGCACTCCCCACAAAGAAGCATCCCACTCCACTAGAACAACACCAATTAACAACACCCAATGCACCAGTAGCAACTCTGTCGCAGAGCACCCCACAAGCCAGCTCCCAACAATAAAATCCCCTACACCAACAACATCCATCACCCAGCACCCAACACCTAGCACCCAACACCCAGAAACTCCAAACCCACACTATCTATCTACACCAGCTCGAAATCCAGTTCCCAGCACCCCGTAACAAGCTTCCATCACCCAGTACCCAGTACAACTCCCGACACTCCCAGCTCCTAGTACATATCCCAACACTCAGCACCCAGCACATCTCTCAGCAGCCATGACAGCTTTCAACAACCTGGTTCATCTCCCAGTATAGATCCCAGCAGCCAAATCATCAAGCCATAGCCCACTCCACTCCAACAACACCCAGCACAGCAGCAGCAACTCCGCCTTAGAGCACCCCACAGCCAGCTCCCAGCTAACAATAGTCCATGCGCCAATAAAATCTAGCCAGAACCCGACACATAGCAGAACTCCCAGCACCCCATCTCTTAGCACATCTCCACCAACCATAACAAATTTCAATAACATGTATTATCTCCCAGCACAGCTCTTAAAATCCACACCATCAAGCAGCAGCATACTCCACTCCAACAGTACCAGTAAACAACACCACCTCAGAGCACCCCATAAGACATCTCCTAGCTAAAAACAGCCCCTTCACCAATAGCATCCAACTAGACCCCAGTACCCAACATAACTCCCAACACCCCAACTCTGATCACATATCCTAGCACCCAACACATCCACCAGTAGCCACGATATATTTCAACAACCTCCTTCATCTCCTATCACAACACCCAGCAGCCACACCATCTTCTAGTGTCCCTCTTAAACACACCTCCCACCAGCCATGAAAAAACTCCCATAAAAAACCCATCAACCTCAACAACATCCATATCCTAGTATCATAACCCAGAACCTCACAAAATCACCCAGTAGCCACAACATAACCCAACACCCCTACACCCTAAAAGCTATCAAGCTCCAACTGTAGAATCTACAACCCTTACACCCTACTCACAAAACTCCAGCCTCCCTCCAACAATAGAAAATAGACCCAACAAGAAACTCGCCACCAACAACATCTTGAACTAGCTAAGATAACACAATCCCGCCTCGAGCAACGATGAATCAAAGAGACCAACAATAGCCACCACAAAAAATGATCGAGTTCCACCCAATGATCCCTCATCAAGCCAACCTGTCGTGGTTAAGGAAAAATAAGAGGATGAAGATGGCCATCCAAACCATCCTAACACCACTCCAACAGAAGAAGCATCCTCCCATCATCAAATAGAATCCAACGAGGTACCACAACACCAAATAATCCATAAAAAACCTGAGATCAGCAACCAAACAACCATCTATCACTTCCGAAGACAGACAATACAATAATCAGATGACGAATAGAAGCATATCTGTTTGAAACATAAGAGCAACAACAAAACTAGATCTTTGATAAAGACTGGAGCCTGATAAAGTATCGATGATGACACATGAAAACTGAGAAAACCATCACCGAGTAGAGGTGATGGGCATCACAAGAGCCACCGACCCTGAGAAGAAGTTGTTGCGAGATCGGCCAATTCTCCCTCAGCAAGAAAACCGTTGAAACCAAAATCTTTTATGAACTTCAATGAAGACGAAGGAAGCCGAACCTCCCATAACTGAGAAGAATCCAATGAGAACCACAACTCAACACTTCGATGATGAGGCAATGACCTCTTTCATTCTCTGGAGCGACGCCTATCGAATACAACATCTCGACTGGAGTTGCGCCACCAGCCGACGAGTCCAAAACTGACAAGCAGACCGCTTATCCTGAAACCCAGGAAATAAAACCTCAGTCCCAAAAAAAATTAGTGACTAAATCAATGAATCCTCGGTCCAAGTGCGAGAAGATCTACGACCCCATGTACAACCTAATAGTGGCCCGAAAACAACGCCCCAGATGACCTACCGCCAACAACCACCATGAAACCCGAGACAACAAAACCGACACCATGGGTCAAGAAACCAGAAATAAAGGCCTGGAAACCACCAAACTGAGCGATAGAAGACCGCAAAACATTTTTTAATGAAGAAGTAAAATCGGGCAAAAAGACCACCCCTCACCGAATAGATGCCAACAAGCCAACTCCCACCGAACAACAAACTTGGGACCAACAAATCGAACCTAACCACAACAAGGCAGAGGCAAGTGAAACCCCTGTAAGAGTGTTTTACCACAACCTACCCTCAACCCCCCCCAAGTTGAAACCAAAAGCAAGCCCACCAAAATCGTAGAAGAAAGGAAGCTAAATGCCTACTCTTTCGGTGATGGTCAAAGAACCAAAACACCATGAGAACCTGGTTCCAAAACACAGTGGAGAACCACAGTGAACATGGGGCCCCCAATATCTTCGAGAGGTCAATTGGGAACCCCATGATTTTGAGGTTTTTTCATAGGTTTTAAGGTTTTTTCCAACTTTTTAGGGACTTTTTGGGTTTTTAGGGTCTTTTGGGTTTTTAGGGTCTTTTTGGGTTTTTAGGGTTTTTTAAGGTTTTTTGGGGATTTATGGTTTTTTGGGATTTTTTAGGTTTTTTCGGGTTTTTTACGTTTTCATGGATTTTTATGGGTTTCTTAGGATTTTTATTGTTTTTAGGAATTTTTATTATTTTAATATTTTTCAGAGGTTTTAAGTATTTTAGTGGGTTTTAGGGTTTTTAGGGTCTTTGGGGTTTTTAGGAGTTTTAAGGATTTTTAGAGTTTTTTGTGGTTTTATGGTTTTTAGGGTTTTTATGGGTTTCAAAGGTTTTTCAGGTATTTTTACATTTTCAAGGATTTTTAGAAGTTTTTAAAGATTTTTATGGTTTTTAGGGTTTAAAAGTGTTTTAGTGATTTTGAGGGGTTTTTGGGTTTTTCAAGCAGTTTTAGGGTCTTTTGTGGTTTTAGGGTTTTTTGAGTTTTTTATGGTTTTGAGGTTTTTCATAGTTTTTTAACATTTTTAGGGGTTTTGAGAGGTTTTATCATTTTTAGTGGTTTTTAGGGTTTTTATGGGGTTTTAGGGATTTTTATGGGTTTTTATGGTTTTAAAGATTTTTTACATTTTCATGGATTTTAGGGGTATTTTAGGATTTTTATGGTTTGTAGAGTTTTTATGTATTTTGAGGGTTTTTAGGGGGTTTAGGGTTTTTAGTGTTTTTCAGGGCTTTTTGATTTTTTAGGGTTTTTTTAGTTTTTATGGGTTTTAAGGTTTTTTATTGTTTTTTAACATTTTAAGGGGTTTAAAGTGTATTTATAGATTTTAGTGTGTTTTTAGTGTTTTTATAAAGGGTTTTTTTTGGGTTTTTGGGGTTTTTTTTAGGTATTTTAGGGTTTTTTATATTTCATGGATTTCAGCGGTTTTTAGGACTTATGATTTTTAGGGTATTTTAGGAATTTAATGGGTTTTAGGGTTTTTTCAGGAGTTTTTTGGGGTTTCCAGGGTTTTTAGGGTCTTTTAAGGTTTTTATTGTTTTTTTGAGTTTTTAGTCTTTTTAAGGTGTTTTAGAGTTTTTTAATGTTTTTAAGGGATTTTAGAATTTTTAGTGTGTTTTTAGGGTTTTTAGGGGTTTTAGGGGTTTTTATGGTTTTTAGGTGGTTTTCTGGGTTTTTAGGGTTTTTAGGGTTCTTTTCCGTTTCCATGGATTTTAGTGGTTTTTAGGTTTTTTATGGGTTTTTATGGTTGTTATGGTTTTTGAGGGGTTTTAGGGTTTTTAGGGGTATCATGATTTTTAGGGATTTTTAAGGATTTTAGGATCTTTTTTGGTTCTTTCTGATTTCTTGTGTTTAGGTTTTGTATGGTTCTCAGATTTTTAGGAATTTTGAAGGTTTTTAGTGATTTTTATAGATTTTTTTGGTTTTTAGGGTCTTTTGGGGGGTTTTTTGTGTTTTATTTACTTTTTATGGGTTTTAATGAATTTTTGAGTTTTTAAACATTTTTAGGGTTTTAAGGGTCATAAGATTTTTTAGTTATTTTTTAGGGTTTTTATAGGTTTTTAAATATTTTTAGGGGTTTTATGCTTTTTAACGGTTTTTCTGGGTTTTTAGGGTTTTTTTCGTTTTCATATATTGTTAGGGGTTTTTAACGTTTTTTTATGATTTGTAGGGGGTTTGGGGTTTTTAAGGAATTTCAGGGTTTTTAGGGTTTATCAGGGGTTTTAGGGTTTTAGGGTGTTTCAGGGTTTTTTGGGTTTTTTGGTTTTTTGGTTTTTTTAGTTTTTTAGTGTTTTAAAGGATTTTTAGAGTTTTTTAAAAAAAATATGGGTTTTAGGGTTTTTTTGTTTCTGTGATTTTTTAGATTTTTTAAATATTTTTAGGGTTTTGATGGTTTTGAGTGGTTTTTTAGGGTTTTTTGTGTTTTTTTATGTTTTCCAGGATTTTTTGGGGTTTTTTAATATTTTTATGGTTTTATGGTTTCTTAGGGATTTTAGGGATTTTGATGGGTTTTAGGGGTTTTTAAGGGTTTTTTGGTTTTAAGGGGTTTTTTGAGTTTTTTACAAGTTTAAAGGTTATTTAAAGTTTTTTAACGTTTTAAGGGGCTTTAAGGGTTTTTAGAGTTTTTAGTTATCTTTGGGTTTTTAGGGGATTTAGGTTTTTTAAGGTTTTTAGGGTTTTCCTGGGTTTTTTTACATTTTCATGTATTTTTTGGGTTTTTTTGGATTTTTACAGTTTTAGGGTTTTTAGGGGATTTTAGGTTTAGGGGTTTTTAGGGTTTTTAGGGGTTTCAAGGTGTTTAGGTTCCTTTTGGGTTTTTAGGGTTTTTTGAGGTTTTTGTGGGTTTTTAAAGGTTTTTAGGGATTTTTATGGTTTTTGTGGGTTTTCGGGTTTTGGGGTTTTTTACGTTTTCATGGATTTTTAAGGGGTTTTTAAGGTTTTTTAGGGGTTTTTTGAATTTTGAGGGTTTTTTGGGGTTTTCATGGGTTTTTAGGTTTTTAGGGGTTTTTAGGGTTTTTAGGATCTTTTGAGTTTTTAGGGTTTTTTTTTATGTTTTTTACATTTTTTAACGTTTTTAGGAGTTTTAAGTATTTTTTGAGTTTTTAGTGGTTTTGTGGTTTTTATGGGCTTTTTGGATTTTTTTTGGTTTTAGGGGGGTTTTATGGTTTTTAGTGGTTATTTAGGGTTTTTAGGGTTTTTTACATTTTCATTGATTTTTAGGGGTTTTTTAATATTTTTATGGTTTTTTGGGTTTTTGGGGATTTTTTGGATTTCGAGGGTTTTTTAGGTGTTTTCATGGGTTTTCATGGGTTTTAAGGGGTTTTAGGGTCTTTTGGGTTTTTAGGGATTTTCTTGAGTTTTTTAGTGTATTTAAGTTTCTTAGGGTTTTAAAGGCTCTTTAGAGTTTTTTTAATATTTTTAGGGGTTTAAGGGTTTTTATGATTTTTAGTGGGTTTTTATGGGTTTTTTTGGGATTTTTATGGTTTTTAGTGGTTTTTCAGAGATTTTAGGGGTTTTCATGTTTTATGGATTTTTATGGGGGTTTTAGGTTATTGAGGTTCTCAAAAAATTTGATGGGTTTTAGGGGTTTTCAGGGGTTTTTAGGGTTTTTAGGAATTTTAGCGTTTTTAGGGGTTTTAGGGTCGTTTTGGGTTTTAAAAGGTTTTTTGACTTTTTTTTGTTTTAAAGTTTTTTAGAGTTTTTTAATGTTTTTAGGGATTTTAATGGTTTTTGAGGTTTTTAGTGGGTTTTTTGGGGTTTTTTGGGGTTTTAAAGGTTTTTTGGGGGGGGTTATGGTTTTTAGGGGTTTTTCCAGGTTTATATGCTTTATATGGTTTTTAGGATTTTTAGGGACTTGAGGGGTTTAAAGTTTTTTCTAGGGTATTTAGGGGTTTTAAGGGTTTTCAGTGTTTTTAGGGTCTTTTGGGGTTTTTTAGATATTTTTTTGGGGGGTTTATAGTTTTTTAGAGTTTTTAAACATTTTTCTACAAGGAAAATAGAAGGTATATATAGATGAAAGATGAATTACAAACAACTCACCCAAGGGTGAAACCAAGTTGTGCCAAAACACTAAGTTTAGGAACAGGAAAGCAACAAGTGGAGAAAACCCAAGGAAAAGCAAGCCAAGAAATGACATGCCCAAAACAACAAAAATATGGCAACCCAATAGATGGGGAGCCATCACCACCAAGACCACACAATCCAAAGGGAACAAAATGAGCCCAGTGAGTAGCACACAAGCCCAGCTGTCAGGAAGCTAGCACCACCACCAAGAGCACATGAGTCGAGCCAACGGGAAGCCGAAACCACCACAAAGTACACGCGCTGACAACAAAACACAAGCCTAGTAACATTCAAGCCCCAGAGAAGACGACAACAATGAATTCCAAACTGTTTCACACCAAGAGGCCGGAAAGGCCTCGAGATAAGAATCACACAACACACAAAATCCAGCAATCAAGGAGGCATATTAAGAAGGCCCACCCAACAGGGAAGATAGAACATAGAACCAGAGAAACCAGCCCACACACCCACCCCAAACGCATGCACACATTCCATCCAAACACATGGAGGAACCCACACATGCACCCACGCACACACCTACACACGCATGCATGCAGGCACACACCACCACCAGACATCGACGCCCATGCTGCTGCACTCCAACACACCCAGCACCGCTAGAGAAGCCAGAATAGTAGGATCAATACAATCCTAGTTGATTTAAGCCACCATGGCAGCCCTCATGTGCACCCAAGCCGCAACAACAAACAACTATGCCTCTGAAATTTAAACCAAATAGTAATGCCTTCCCTCCCAAATGCAACCCAACTAAATGTACAACCCCCTCATCCAACTGTCCTTAACCCAATATCCATCCACACCAATTTCAAACCTGCTGCAATGAAACACCCATCATGCGAAGCAAGGATTCCCCATCATGCACTGATCCCAAAACCCCCTGCACCCCACTATTAAGCCACAAACCACAGAAAAAACCAACCAAAAGAAAAATCCACAAAACCATCGAGCCAACCAAACAACCCCCAGCTACTAGCCAACAAGTTGGAATCCACAAACAAAGTAGCACCAAGTCACCTGCACCACATGACAAGCCACCAAGAAACCCATATACAGCCCAAAATACACCTAAAAAAACATTCAGATCCAATTAGCAGAATCTTCATCACACCAGGAAACATCTTCTCTAAGAAATAGTAGCCTTGAAGTCCAAACTGGCCCCCAATAAATACGAGCATCCACCCACCAATGAAGCAACACCTAAACCAAAAGACCTAGCCATGAAATCCCCTAAACATCCATGGAAAACTGCCAAGAAGCCTCAACCCAGCAAATAAACCCCTGCACCAAACATCAATAGTAGCCACAAAACCACAAACCACCAGCACTCAAGCCCATCCATCCTTACTCAATGCCAAAACATCAGTAGTAGAGGAAGCCGAAAGTCCTATCAGCAAACATTAGAGCCACAAAACCATCAAAAACCCAAACAACAACCTGTACAAGCCCCCAAGATCCAACCCTCCAGCAAGATCCAAAAAGAACAAAAACCAAACAATAAACTTCCCAAAACCAACAAAGAATCACCAAGGCCCCACTGCAACCCACTGCTCCACCTACCAAGACTCATCAAAACACCATGCCCAAGAACCAAAAAAATCCATGAACTAGCCAACATGTATCCTGGATTCTCCAGCACCACACATGCACCCTTACAGCTAGACCTAAGGCAACTACAACAAGCACCACTACCACCAAGCACCATCAAGCAGCGACCAACAAGAAACTAGAAAACCCATTTCAAGCTGACCAACACTCATCCAAAGAGACAACCCACTGTAAATCACCCAACCGGTTGTAGAAGACAACCATCACAAAAATCGCAACACCATCACACAACCCAACCAAACCCCAACAACTAACCAACCAAACTGAGCCCAAGCAACAAAACAACCTTAGGAACCTGAACCTGGAAACAAGAAATTGAACACACATCCACCATAGAGCAGCAGACCACCCAAGGGAAAGAAAACTAACCATCCTGAAGAAAATAATAAGGAAAGTTCCAATTACTAATCAGTATCTTATTAGCCATATTATTATGAAAAGGCTTGCAAGAAGAAATTCTGGAATGAATGACAAGCTCAATCCCAAAAACCTTTTAACCCCTAAAACCCTATGAAACCACCTAAAAACCCACAAAATCCCTAAAAAACTTTAAAACCCCTAAAAACCATAAAAATCCTAAAAACCCCTTAAAATCCATAAAGACAAAAAAAACCTAAAAACCATGAAAACCCCCTAAAAACCTAAACCCCTAAAAGAATTTAAAAAACTCTACAAACACTTAAAATGCTAAAAATACAAAAAAAAAGAACATAAAAAATGCAAAGACCCGTGAAACCCCCTAAAAACCCTAAAAAACATAAAATCCAAGAAAATGTAAAACCCCCTAAAACCCCTAAAAATCATAAAAAACCTTAAAACCATAAAAGCCTAAAAATCCATAGAAACTCTAACATCCCACTAAAAACTCTAAAAACCCTTAAAATCTCTGAAGACATTAAAAACTCTAAAAAACCTAAAAAAACCCATAAAAACCCAAAAGACCATAAACACCCTGAAAACCCCTAAAACACTAAAAACTTCTAAAAATCTTAAGACCCCTCAAAATCCCTAAAATTCCAAAGAAACCCAAAAATCATAAAAATCTTAAGAAACCCCTAAAATCCATGAACATGTAACAACCCTAAAAACTCTAAAAAACAATTAAAATCATAAAACACCTAAACACCTTTAAAAACTTTAAAAAACCACTAAAAATTCGAAAAATCCTTAAAACCCCTAAAAACATTTAAAAAATAAAAGAACCACAAAACCCTAAAAACTAAAAAAATATAAAAAACCCAAAAAGACCCTATAATCATGAAAACCACTAAAAACACTAAAATCCTCTAAAAACACTAAAAACCCTCAAAATCCATAAAAACCCTAAAAACCCAAAAAACCCCATATAAATCCTAAAACCCACAAAAACTAGACCTGTGGTTCGTGAGGAGGTTGGTTGAGTGTTTTCTTCTTTTTAGCCTAATAAAGCTATCGAACATGATGGATTTAATACTTTCTTTTTACACAAGGCTTAGTCGGTTGTTGGACCGAATGTAATTGAGGGTATTATGTAATATTTCATATCTGTGAAGCTACTTTGTGAGGCTAATTGTGATACCATTTCTATGATTTCAAAGGTTCCTAATGCTAGTCATCTTTTGGAATTCAGGCCCATCTCATGATGCAATTCCATCTATAAGTGCATTTCTATGATTCTGGCAGTAAGAATATGAAAGATTATTCCTTTTTGTATTAACAATTCTCAATCCACATTTATCTAGGGAAGAAATATTTCTGATAACATCCTTATTGAGCAAGAGTTTATGAGGGGATATCATCTTTATTCTGGGGTTCCATGTTGTTCCTTTAAAATTGATTTATTTAAGGATTTTGATTCAGTTCTTTGGGATTTTATTTGGGATGCTCTATACCTTTTGGGGTTTCCTCACAGATTCTTGACTTGGTTCAGGTGGTGTGTCTCTTCTACTATGTTCTCTATCAATATTAATGGTATCCTGCATGGTTATTTTCTAGGTAATAGAGGGGTGAGGGAGGGGGAACCCCACTCCCCATTTCATTTTGATGTTTGTATGGAGGTTTTTTTACGAATCTTGGAATATCTTATTTCGACTTCTGGTGCCTATAAATTTCACTGGAGATGTGGTAAGATGAATATTTCCTATTTTTTTTTGTGGATGATTTGTTTTTGTTATCGTATGGAAATTTAGATTTTGTTTTGGTTCAAAAGCACACCATGGATCTCTTTTCTTATTTATTTGGGTTGTCTGTTAACCTTTATAAGTCTCTGATGTTCTCAGTGGGTATTTCTACCGAGGTGAGTGACTATATTGGGATTTCCATGGGTATTACTTGGGGCTCTCTACCACTCTACTACCTTTGAGTTCCTCTGATCACTACTAATCTCATAGTTGTTGATTGTTCCATTTTAGTTGAGAATATTGTCAAGATAATTAAGGTTTGGACAAACAATTTTCTTTCTTTTGCTGGACGGTTGTAGCTTATTCAGCCTATTTTGTTCAGCATGAAAGATTATTGGTGCTACCATTTTATTTTTTCAGAGAAGGTGGTAAAATATATTGAGGTCAAGCTTAGGTAATTTCATTTAAAAGGGGCTTTCTCTTGCTGTGTTAGTGGCTAAGGTGGATTGTGTTAAGGTTTCCAGGACTAAAGAGGAATAAGGCTTAGAGATTACAAGGGTCAAGGATTGGAATAAGGCGGTGATGGTCAAACATGTTTGTAATTTTTGTAATCTATTTTATGCTTCAATATGGGTGGATTGGGATCCTCTTTTTCTACTTAGACAATCCCATTTTTGGTCATAGAATGTTCCTTGGAATTGTTCATGGACTTGATGAAAGATTTTGGGTCTAAGAGCATCTATCGTGGATCATTTTCCTTCTCGGTTGGTGATGGATCTCATATCTCTCTTTGGTTTGACTCTTGGATACCTACTAGGGGTTGTATTTTCTAATCCATTGGGGATCATATTATCTATGACATTGGAATTCCATATTCTACTTTAGTCTTAGATATTATTCAGAATGGGAGTTGCAAACTAACCTTGGATATTTTTGCTAATTTGTGGGATATTCGTAATGAGATTCTTCTGTTTGATGAACCGAGGGGAGGTTGTGATAGTATTTTGTTGAAAAAACATCTCGAATTCTCTATTCAGTTGTCTTGGGAGGATTTTCATCTGAAATTTTCCTTAGTTCTAAGGAGATCTCTGGTTTGTAATAGGTCTATTCCTACCAAGTTCTCTTTTTGTCTTGTGGTTAGCTTTTCTTAATAGTCTTCCTACCCTGGATAGACTGAAATTCAGGGGAATTTCCTTTCCTAATAGGTGTTTTATGTGTGAATATGATTACGAGGACATGGATCATATATTTTTCAGATGTGGGTTTTCAAGGAAGCTTTGGCTCTCAATTTGGATTCCTCTTGTCTTGTCTGTTCTGCCTCGTCATTTTCTGCAATTATTGATTGGTGTTCTAGTTTTAATGGTGATTTTATGTTGCATGTTTTTGGGAAGGTTGGGAGGGCCTATTATTATTTATTTTATTTGGAATAAACGTAACTCTCGCATGCATGGTTCTCCCTCTCATTGTGTGGGTTTTTTGTGGTATAAGTTGGAGATCACATTGCTCTCTAAACTCTCTTCCTTAAGGATGTTCCCCAATAGAAGATCTAATCATAAGATGGTTCACATATGGAATTTTCCATGCTCCTTTCTTCAGAATGGGAACTGTGTTTGGGCAGTTTTTGGGGTTGATTGTTGGGTTGTTGTGGCTGGTTGTGGTTGACTATTGCAGGATTACTAGGATGCTCATTTTATGTTGTTGTGTGAGGCTAGTGTGGAACTTTCCTTGGGAGTTTTGGAGTCTGGGATGTGGGATGGTTTGGTTTGGATTCATGTGGTTTTGGTTGTTGGTTGGAAGGAGCTGGATGGGTTGGCTGCTGCTTCTCATCTCGGCTGGTGCTTGCTGGTGTTAGTGTACTGGATGCTTTTGTTACTGGTTTTGTTGTGTGGATTGCAGGCTACGATTCTGGTTATTCTCTGTAGGTTGTTGTGGTGGTTATGCAGGTGATCATGGGGGTTTCTGGAGGTACAATGTGCTACTCGTCTTGGTCGTCTACTGTTATCTGGTTGGATGGGTCTTTTATGGTTGTGATGGCTAGAGTTACAGGTTCTAGGGGAGTTTCTAGTGTTGTTTGGACTGCAGCAGTTGTAGGAGCCATTAGGAAGGGTTCTGGAGGCTATTTTATTGGTGTATGGCTAGGCAGAGGGTGCTTGCATGTTCGTTTCTAGTGCACTTGCGGTGGGTTTTTACTATTGGCTTTTCGCTTTGGCTGGGGTTGGTGCTTGCAGCTTTATTTGGTTTTTAGGTGAGGCTTGTCGGTGGTGCTTCAGTTGGTTGCTGGTGGTTTGGCAGCTTGTTTGTGTTGGTGTTGTGGCTAGTTGGTGGTTTGGGTGGCCAGTTATAGGTGTAGCGAGGGGATGCTCTTGGGGGATTGGCTAGTTTCCTAGGACTTTCTTAGTGGTGTGAGTGTGTGGGTGTGAGCGTGTTCTTGGGTTGTGGTGGGTGTGATGCGAGTGTGTGTGTGTGTGTGTGTGTGTATGTATGTTCGTGTGTGCATGTGTGCGAGCATGCATGGGTTGTCTGTGGTGGGTTCTTCTTTGGAAGGCTTGCTTGCGGGTTCTTGGGTGCTGCTTTTGCAATAGTGGTGCCTTTATTTCTCAGTTACTATTGTCGTGGGGAGACTCTCCACTTCTGTTGTATGTGCATGGGTCCGTCTCTTACTGGTTTCTCACGCCAGCTACCTTTGGAGACTGGATATGGTGTTGGGCGTTACTGGCTCTACTGTTGTTGTGCTGGCCCGGGGACATTGTTCACCTCTAGGTGTTATTTTCCTGGATGGGATCATCTTGATTCCCCTGCAACTTCATTGCTTCTTGAGTGCTGGTCTTTCGCTTGATTTTGGTGCCATTTTGGTTGGCTTTGTGAGTCTTCTTGGGCCTTCCAGATGGCTATTTTCCTGAGTGCATAGGCTTAGTTGCTATTATTGGCCTTTGTGTCTTGGTTCACCTCTGGGTATTGTTTGTACTCGAATTCATTTTCATTTATATTATTCTACTTGCCTTGTAAAAAAACCCTAAAACCCCCTAAAAACCCTAAAAACCATAAAAATCATAAAAAACCCTTAATATCCATGAAAAAGTAAAAAACCCAAAAAACCCAAAAAACCCCCTAAAAACCATAAAACCCCTAAAAACCATAAAAAACCATAAAAAACCTAAAAAACCACTAAAAACTCTAAAAACCCTTAAAACCCCTAAAATAATTAAAAAACTGAAGAAACCTTAAAAATCCTAAAAACTCATCAAAACCCATAAAAACCCCAAAAAAACCCTAAAACCCTAAAAAATCCTAAAATCCTAAAACCCCTCAAAATCCCTAAAAACCCTAAAAACATAAAAAAACCTAAACAATCCACAAAATTCCATGAAAATTTAAAAAACCCTAAAACCTGGAAAACCCCCTAAAAAACATAAAAATCTATAACCATTAAAAAGCCTTAAAACTCCATAAAAACCCTAAAAACAACTAAAAACCCTTAAAACCCCTAAAAACTGTAAAAAAATCTAAAAAATCATAAAACCCGTAAAAATTCAAAAAAAAACCTAAAACCCTAAAAATACCTTAAAAACCCTAAAAACACTTAAACCCAAAAAAACCCTAAAAACCCTCAAAATCCATAAAAACCCTAAAAACCCTAAAACCATAAAAATCATAAAAATCCTAAAAATAACTAAAATCCACGAAAACATAAAAACCCCTGAAAAAAATCCTCAAAAATCTTAAAACCCAAAAAAAACCTTAAAAACCCAAAAAACCCAAAAAACCCTAAAAACCAAATAAAACCATGAAAACATTAAAACCCCTAAAAAGCATAAAAAGCCTCAAAATCTCTAAATACCCTAAAAAACCTAAAAACTATAAAAATCCTAAAAAACCCCTAAAAATCCATGAAAATGTAAAAAACCCTAAAATCCCTGGTGACCATAAAACCCCCTAAAAACCTTTAAGACCCCTAAAAACCCATAAAAACTCAAAAAACCCACTAAAAACTCGAAAACCCCTAAAAACGTTAAAAACTCTAAAAATCCTAAAAAAGCTAAAAAAAACCCAAAAAACCCAAAACCACCCAAAAAACCCTAAAAGCCAAAAACCCCTTGAAACCCCCTAGAAACCCTCAAAATCCCCCAAAACCCTAAAAAGCCCTTAAAAACCATAAAACCCCCAAAAACCTTATAAAAACCTAAAATCCCATAAAAACTCTAAAAAAATCACTGAAAACTTTAAAACCCCTTAAAACCCCAAAAAACACTAAAAACTCTAAAAAACCATAAAACCCAAAAAGAAACTAAAAAACCCCTAAAACCCCAAAATGACCCCTAAAACCTTAAAAAACCATAAAAACCATAAAAAACTTTGAAAAATCCTAAAACCCATTAAAATACCTAAAAACCCTAAAAACCATAAAATTCCTAAAAACCCCTAAAAATCCGTAAAAATGTAAAAAACCCCAAAAATAATAAAATACCCTAAAAACCCTAAAAACCACTGAAAACCTTAAAAAACCCCAAAACTCCACAAAACCCAAAAAACCACCAAAAGCTCAAAAAATCCTTAAAACCCCTAAAAACGTTAAAAAACTATAAAACCCTAAAAAACTCTAAGGAACACCAAAAATACCCTAAAACCCCAAACACCCTAAAAACCTTAAAAACTCCTAAAATCCCTAAAATCCGCTAAAAACATAAAAATCCTTAAAACACCTAAAAACCATAAAAACCCCTTAAATTATTGAAAACGTAAAATACACTAAAAATCCTAAAAACCCCCTAAAAACCATAAAATCCCCCAAAACCTTAAAAAGCCCCAGAACCCCATAAAAATCCTAAAAACCCGCTAAAAACTCTAAAAACCCTTAAAACCCTTAAAAACATTAAACAACTCTAGAAAACCTTGAAAACCTAAAAAACAAAAAAAAATATAAAAGCCAAATAAGACCCTAAAAATCCTGAAAACCCTAAAAACCATAAAACTCTAGGAAAAACATAAAAATCCTCAAATTAATTAAAAATCCTAAAAACCATAAAAATCCTAAAAATCAAAAAAAATCCATGAAAATTCAAAAAAACCCTAAAACCGTGAAAACACCTTAAAACCATAAAAACCCATAAAAAGATTTTGGTGGGACTACTTTATCCTTTTTGGGTGTTGTTGTGGTAAAGGTGGTGCCCTTGGTTACTGTTGGTCGGGGGTGTTTCAGTTAGCCTTTGTTTGGTGCACATGGGTCTCTCTTTGGATGGTATGGATGCCTTACTCAAAGCTTGGACCCAGTGTTGGTGTTGCTGGCTCTACTACCACCTTTGCGGGAGTGGTTTGGTGTTGGCATTGAGGTGTTACCTCCCTTTTCTCCTTGGTTTCATTTTGGTTGGTTGGGGATCTTCCTGCCTCACCTTGGCTCTTGGTGGTGCTGGATTTCCATGGAGCATGGTAGCTGGTCACCTCATGTTTGGTGCCTTGGTTCTTCTTGGTTGCTAGTCTATTGGCTTTCTTGGTGCTTTCGGTGCTGGTCTCGTACTGCGTCGCGAGGTTTCTTTGGCCTTCCAACCAGCTACTTACCTGAGCTTTCTTGGGCTTGGTTCTTTTACGCTATTTGTTGTTGTTGACTTTTGGGTCTTGATCCACCTTTGGGTGTTATTGGTAATCCAATTCCTTTTCTTTTATACAATTTCTATTTGCCTTTCAAAAAACCCTAAAAACCCATAAAACCCACTAAAAACTCTAAAAACACTTTAAACCCTTAGAAACTTTAAAAAACTCTAAAAAACCCTAAAAACCCTAAAAACATAAAAAAAACCTTAAAATCTAAAAAACCCAAAATCCCTAAAAAACGCTGAAAACCCTAAAACCCCTAAAAATCCATAAAAACCATAAAAAACCTCAAAAAAATAAAAATCATAAAAACCCCTAAAAATCGATGGAAACATAAAAAAACTCTAAGAACCCGGAAAACCCTATAAGAAACTCCTGAAAACCAAAAAAATCCCTAGAAACCTTAAATATACCTAGAAACCCATAAAAACCTTAAAACCCACTAAAAACTATAAAAACCTCTGAAACCCATAAAAATGTTAAAAATCTATAAAAACCCTAAAAAACTCAAAAAATCCCTAAAACCCAAAAGACCCTAAAACCCCTACAAAACCCTAAAAACCAAAGAAACACTGAAAAATCCTAAAACCCCTCAAAATCCCTAAAAAAACCTAAGAAAACATAAAAATCAAAAAAACCTAAACCCCCCTGAAAATTCATTAAAATGTAAAGAACCATAAAACCCCTAAAAAACCCAAAATACCCCTAACAACAATAAAACCCCAAAAAACCCATAGAAAACCCTAAAAATCTATAGAAACCCTAAAAACCCACTAAAAACTCTAAGAACCCTTTAAATCCCTATAAACCTTAAAAAACTCTAAAAACCTTAAAACCCCTAAAAAACTCAAAAAAACTCTAAAAACCCAAAAGACCCTAAAAACATTGAAAGACCCTAAAATCCTAAAAATACCTAAAACCCTCAAAGTCCATAAAAACCATAAAAACCCTGAAATCCATAGAAATCGCAAAATCCACTGAAAATACATGAAAACATAAAAAACCCTAAAAACCTTGAAAAACCCCTGAAATCCATAAAACCCCCTAAAAACCCTAAAAACCCTAAAACCACTAATAACTCTAAAACCCTTAAAATCCCTAAAAATGTTTAAAAAAACTCAAAAAACCCTTAAAAATGCTAAAAAACTCAAAAAAACCTAGAAAACTCAAAAAGACACTAAAAACCTTGAAAAACCAAAAAAAACCTACAACCCACTTAAAACCCCTAAGAACCCTCATAACCCTAAAACACCTAAAAACCCTGAAAACATAAAAATACTCAGAACCATAAAAATCCATGAATACGTAAAAAAACTTGAAAACCCTGAAAAACCTCTGAAAACCATAAAAACCCTTAAAAACATAAGGGGAGATTCCTATTCTCCACTTCGGTTCTGTTCCGTGGATGCTTCCTGGTCGTTGACTAAAACCTGGAGATGCGGAGTCATCCTTGGTGGGTGCTGGTGTCTTCAGTTTATGGTTCGGCGACCTGTGGCTCGGTGGTGTGTGGCACCTTTGAAGAAGATGGTCCAGATCTATCCTGATCTGGTCGAATGTTGCGGTTTCAAGAACAAATCTACCCTCTCATGGTGTATTGATGTTGTTGCAGGTCTGGTCTACACTTGGGTGAGATTTTTTCTTCATTTTGCGCTTCTGCTGTTCTGTTCTGGCTACCTAGCTCCGCCTTTGTTTCATGCTGTTGACACTGGATCTGGTCGGAATTCCTGGTCTTGTTTGATTTGCTAGTTTGTGGTGATGTATGGTCTGGGTGTGATTCTTGGTGAGCTATGTTTTTTGATTTTGAGGAAATGTGTTTGTATTAGAATGATGTGTATTGGTGGCTGCTGGAATGCTGCTTGGATGGGAGGTGATGCTTTTGGCCTGGTGTTGATGGTTTATGTTGTTGCTTGCTGTGGTTGTGGTGAATGGATGATTTGCTGCTGGTCCCATCTGATGGGATGGTTGTATGATGAGGCTTCTCTCCCTGATGGTGTGTCATTGACTCGAACACCCACCACTGCTCTGGCTTCCCTTCCCAATGTACCGGACCCCACTTTGGTCTGGTATGCTGGTGGATGTGGATGCTTTGGGATGGTGCTGGTGGTAGTGTCTGGGGTCAAGGGCATATCGCGGTGGAGTGGCATTGATGAATTCTAGTTGTTGGTTACTATTTTCTGGAGGATGATGATGGTTGCTGTGGTCTGCGGTTTCTATTGTGGTTTGATGCTGCAGGTTTTGATTGGCTGTGATGTCGGAGCTGGTGTTGTTGGTTGCTGGGGCTGGTTGGATTGGACATGATGTTTCTGCTGCGAGGTTGTGATGTTTGGTATTGGTGCTGGATGCTTGTGTTGGCTGGACAGGATTTGTGGACGCTGCTAGGGCTGGTTAGATTGGACGTGTTGTCTCTACTGCTTGGCTGTGATGTTTGGTATTGGTGCTGGATGCTGGTGCTGTCTGGAAAAGATGTGTGGACGCTGCTGTTGTGTTTTGTTTTGTTTCTTTTATGTGTTTTTATTTTCTTATTTTTATATTTCTTTTTTGGGGTCTTTTGCTATAAAGGGTCTTTGGGTGTGGGTCGTTTGACCCCTCCCCTCCCTTGTCTGCTGTGTCTTTTTTTTTCTTAATAAATTTGGGGGGTCAGGAATAGCCCGACCGTCGCATCTTCCTTGCCCTAAAAACATAAAAAACTCTAAATCCCTAAAAAGACTAAAAACAACTAAAAACTCTAAGAACTCCTAAAAACTTAAAATGTTAAAAAACTCTAAAAAACATAAAAACCCTAAAAACTCAAAACACCCTAAAAACCCAAAAGGACCCTAAAAACCCCGAAAACCCCTAAAAACCCTAAAAACCTGGAAAAACCCTAAACCCCTCAAAATCCCTAAAAAGACTAAAAACCATAGAAATTCTAAAAACCCTAAAAATAAGTTAAAACCTAAAGGCCCTAAAAACCCTAAAAATCCCCTCAAAACCATAAAAACATTTTAAAATCCCTAAAACCCCATAAACCCTAACTGGTTGTGGTGGCAACGTGAGGGCTGGTCTGCGGGTTCTGCCATCGATTCACAATGAGGAGGTTGGCGAAGTTTGTGCTGAGGATGTGGATGGACACATGCTACCTTGGAATGTTGGCATCCTGGTGAGGAATGTATGATTCAGGATGTGCAGCTGGTCATGGTGGTGTATGAGGGGTCCTCAGCTGATGAGGCCCATTGTGTGGTTCTGCAAGACATGGTTGGGGTTTCCATTCCACATGGGAAAGAGAGTAAATCTGCAGTGTTCACTTCAGCTCCCCAAAATAGGAATCCGAGGAAGGACTAATCCAATCTTCTAAAGACCGTGTCTACCAGAGCCTCCTCTAAGGGCCCTAAGAATAATTCCTCTAATAAGAATGGGCGTCCTGATACCTTCAAGGTGCAGCTATCTGAAGAGCAGTGAAGGCTCAGGGATATGTACACTACACTCCCCAAGAAGTTTGAATCTGAGTGGGAGTCGGTGGATGCTGACGTGTCTTCTGGATATGGGTCGCCTGACCTTGCCCCTCAATTGTTTGCTTTGTCCTTTTTTCTAATAAATTTTGGGGGTTAGGAATAGCCCGGCCCTATGCCTTCTCTACCCCATAAAACCCTAAATCCACTAAAAACTCTAAAAACCCTTAAACCCCCAAAAAAATGATAAAAACTCTAAGAAACCTTAAAACACTAAAAACTCAAAAAAAAAACCCTAACCCCCCCCAACACCATAAAAACCCTAAAAACACAAAAAACCAAAAACCTAGAAGACACTAAACACCCTAAAAACTAAAAACCCATAAAAATCCAAAACCCCCCGAAAATCCCTAAAAACATAAAACCCCTAAAACCCTTGAAAACCCCCTGAAAACCACAAAACCCCTAAAAACCATAAAAACCACCTAAAAGCCCAAAAAAACCACTAAAAACTCTAAAAACACTTCAAACCCCTAAAAACGTTAAAAAATCTAAAAACCTTAAAAACACTAAAAAACTCAAAAAAAAACCCTAAAACCCCAAAAAGACCCAAACCCCCCAAAAAACATCCGAAAAACCCTCTAAACCATCTAACCCCATTAAAACATTAAAAACATAAAATCCATGAAAAACCCCAGAAAACCATAAAACCACTAAAAACATTAAAAAACCCTAAAACCCATAAAAACTGAAAACACCACTAAAATCTCTAAAACCCCTTAAAACCCTTAAAAAGTTAAAAAAAACTCTAAAATACCTTAAAACCCCTAAAAAATAATTCTATCACGGATCGGGGTTGACCTCGTAGATCTGGGACCTCAGGCAGGTCAACGGAGTTTGCGGTCTCAACGATGGAGCATGGTGCACCGGCAATGCGGATTCTGGCCACAACGATGGGCGATCTTTCCTATTTTGCTGCTTTGTTCTTCTATGCGTATTGGTAAGGTGGTGATGGGGGCTCTTAGATCTTCTAAAGGGTTTCAAGGGGCACAAATGATAGCGGCTTGGCATCGGTTTGTACAGAAATTTCATTTTCAGGTGCGTATGATTCTGCCCTTGCTGCTCGCTGTTGATGCTGATTCTGTTTGGAAGTCTTTGAGTCTTAAGACCCATGGTTCTTTGGTTGCGGTGCTGGTCAAGAGCCATTGCGGGTTCTGGTTACTGGATTTTCTGGGGAATTTTAGGCGTGGTCTAGTGATTCTACACGATTCTGCTGGGGCGATTTCCTGGAGCTGGTTTCTGTCTTTTGGGTACTGGGTTCTGCGGCCTGGTCCTGGGTTTGGGTGCTGGTGGTGTGTTATTAGCTCTGTGGTGGGGTGAGGAGCATCGAGAGTTGTTGGATGTTGTATTATTTGGTGCTGGTTGATGTACTTTGCTAGTGAATGCTGGATGATGGTGCTTCGTATGGTGGATCTCCTTGGTGAGGAGGTGTTGGATGCTGGATCATGTGAGATTGGATGCCGGTGGTTATGTGATGTTGGATGCTGGTGGTTCTGTGATGTTGGATGCTCGCGGCTCTAGATGCTGGTTACTGCTTGGATGGGAGGTACTGAAGCTGTGGTTTATGGTTGTGCTGCTTCTGGATGTGGATTTCTGTTTGAGTTTGGATGCTGGTTGTTGGTTAGTTGTGAGCTACTGGATGCTGGTGGATGCTGGATGATGGTGGTGGCTGCTTTGTGTTGTGTGTTTTTTCTTTTTTCGTTCTTGATTTTTCTTTTTTTGGGTCTTTTGTCTTGGGTCATTAAGGGTTTTTGAGTGTGGGTCGATTGACCCCTCCCCTCCCTTGTCTGCTGTGTCTCTTTTTTTCTTTTAATAAATTTGGGGGGGGGGGGGGAATAGCCTGACCCTCGCATCTTCCTTGCCCTAAAAAATAAAAAAACACTAAAACCCCAAAAGGACCATTTCAAAACCGAAAAACCCTAAAAACCGTAAAAACCCTAAAAGTCCCCAAAAACCCTAAAAACACTAAATATCACAAAAATCCTACCCCCCCCCCCAACCTAGAAAACCCCCTAAAAACCACAAACACCCCTAAAAACATAAAAAACTCTAAAACCCCATAAAACCACTAAAAACTCTAAAAACCCATAAAACTCCTTAAAACATTAAAAAACCTTAAAAACCCTAAAAACTCAAAAAAAAACCCTAAACCCCCAAAAGGTCCCTAAAACCCTAAAAACCCTAAAAAACCCTAAAAACCCTAAATACCTCAAAATCTGTAAAATATACTAAAAACCCCTAAAACCCTAAAACCCATAAAATCCTAAAAATCCATGAAAACTTAAAAAACACTAAAAACCTTGAAAAACCCCATAAAACCCGAAAAAACCCTAAAACCATAAATAAACATAAATACCCATAAAATCCCTAAAAACCCACTAAAAACTCTAAAAACCCTTTAAACCCCTAAATTGTTAAAATAATCTAAAAAAACCTCAAACCCCTAAAAACATTAAAAACCCTAAAAACCCAAAAGTCTTCGAAACCCCTAAAAACCCTTGAAAACCCATAAAACCCTCAAAATCCCTAAAACTCTAAAAACGGTAAAAACCATAAAATCCTAAAAACCCCTAAAAATCATGAAAATGTAAGAAACCCTACAGACCCTAAAAACCCCAAAAAACATTAAAAACCCTAAATACCCATAAAAACACTAAAAACCTACTAAAAATACTGAAATCCCTTAATCCCACTAAAACGTTAAAAAATAATAAAAACCTGAAAAAAAATAAAAAAATCCTAAAAACCAAAAAAACCAAAAAAAACCTAAAAATCCCTAAAAACCCTAAAATCACCTGAAAACGCATAAAAACTCTCCAAATCCCCAAAAACCATAAAAATCATAAAAAACTCCTTAGAATCCATGACAACGTTAAAAACCCTAAGAACCCAGAAAACCCTCTGAAGACCATAGAGACCCCAAAACCTTAAAAAACCATAAGAACCCACTAAAAACTATAAAACCCGTTTAAATACCTAAAAACGATAAAAAACTCTAAAAAACCTTAAAATACCAAAAAAACTAAAAAAACCCTAAAAACCCAAAAGACCCTAAAACCCTAAAAACCCTAAAAACCCCAAGTCCGTAAAAGGCCTAAAAACCCTAAAACCCATAAAAATCCTAAAACCCCCCTAAGAATCCATGAAAACATAAAAAACTCTAGAAACCCTGAAAACCCCTTAAAAACCATAAAAACCCCTAAAAACCTTAAAAACCTAAAAACCCATAAAAACCCTAAAACCCCAATAAAAACTCTAAAAAATCTTTAAATCCTTGAAAAGGATAAAAATACTCTAACAACCTTAAAACCCAAAAAACTCAAAAAAACCCTAAAACCCAAAAAGACCCTAAATCCCTTAAAAGCACTAAAAACCCAAAAAACCCCAAAAAACCCTAAAAATTTATAAAACTAAAAACCCAGAAAACATTAGAAAACCTAAAAAACCGCTAAAAATCAACGAAAATGTGAAAAACTCTAAATACATTGAAAATCCCCTAAAAACCATAAAACCCCTCAAAACCATAAAATCCCAAAAAACCCCATAAAAACCCGAAAACCCATTAAAAACATTAAAAACCCATAAACCCCCTAAATATGTTCAAAACTCTAAAAAATGGTTTAAAACCCTAAAAAATTAAAAAATACCCTAAAAACCCAAAAAGACCTTAAAAAATTTAAAACCCCAAACCCCTAAAAATCCTTAAAAACCCCAAAACCCCTTAAAATCCATAAAACCTAAAAACATAAAAACCATAAAAATCTTAAAATTCCCCTAAAAATCCATGAAAACATAAAAACCCTAATAACCCTAAAAAATCCTGAAAGCCATAAAACCCCCCAAAACAATAAAAACCTTAAAAACACCTAAAATCCTTAAAACCCCACTAGAAACTCTATAAACCCTTAAAAACATTAAAAAAATCTAGAAAACATTAAAAATTAAAAGAACTCAAAAAAATCCTAAAACCCCAAAAGACCCTAAATTCCCTGAAAATCCTAAAAATCCTAAAACCCCTGAAAAAACCTTTAAACCCCTCAAAATCCATAAAACCCTAAAAAACTATAAGAAACCTAAAAACTCCTAAAAATCCAAGAAAATGTAAAAAAACCCTAAAAATCCATCAAAACCCCCTGGAAACTATAAAAAACCCGCAAAACATTAAAAACCCTAAAAGCCCAAAAAAACCCTAAAAACCAATAAAAATTCTAAATAGACTTAAAAACCATAAAAACGTTAAAAAAACTCTAAAGAAACTTTAAAAGACTAAAAACTATAAAAACCCAAAAGACCCTAAAACGCTAAAAATGATAAAACCCCTCAAAATCCCTAAAAACCCTAAAAACAATAAAAATTCTAAAAAACGGATAAAAATCCATGAAATCTTAAAAAAACCTAAAACCCCTAAAAACATCTGCAAACAATAAAACACCCTATAAACATTAAAACCCCATAAAACCCATAAAGCCACTAAAATCTATAAAAACCCTTAAAACCCCAAAAAATGTTGAAAAACACTGAAAACCATTTATAACCTGAAAACTCTAGAAAACCAAAAAAAACATAAAAATGACCCTAAAACCTTGAAAAACCCTAAAAACCCCAGAAAACCCTAAAACCCCTCAAAATCCCTAAAATCCCTAAAATATTTAAAATCATAAAAATCCTAATAAACCCCTTAAATCCATGAAAACATAAAAAACCCTAAAACCCTTAAAGAACCCTAAAAATAATAAAACCCATAAAAACATTAAAAAAACCCTAAAAACCCATAAAAACCCACAATTCCACTAAAAAAATTAAAAAACCCTTTAAACCCCAAAAAACCTTAAAAACTCTAAAAACCATTAAAACCCTAAGAAACATTAAATACCCTAAAAAGATCAAAAAAATCCTAAAACCCAAAATACCCTAAAAATCCATAAAAACCCTTGAAAACCCTATAAAACCCCTCGAAATCCCAAAAAAAAAAACTAAAAACCCAAAAAACAATAAAAATATTCAAAACCCCCTAAAAATCCATAAAAATGTAAAAAACCCTAAAACCCCTAAATAACCACTAAAAACCATAAAACCCCTAAAAACCTTAAAACCCTAAAAACACATAAAAACCATAAACCACTAAAAACTCTAAAAACCCTTAAAACTCCTAAAAACGTTAAAATAATAAAAAACTCAAAAAATCCAAAAAACCCAATAAGACCCTAAAACCCCTTAAAAACCCTAAAAACCCCGAAAACCCCTCAAAATCCTTAAAAACCCTAAAAACCGAAAAAGTCCAAAAGCCCCCTAAAAATATTTGAAAACATAAAAAACCCTAAAAACCCTAAAAACCATAAAACCCCTAAAAACATTTAAAAACCCTAAAACCCATAAAAACATTAAAAACCACTAAAATATCTAAAAATGCTTTAAACCCCTAAAAACATTATAAACCTCGAAAAAACTCAAAAAAATCCTAAACACCAAAATGACTCTAAAACCCCAAAAAACCCAAAAACCCCCTGAAAAATCTCTAAACTTCCTAGAAACCCTAAAACCCCCTAAAACCATAAATATCCTAAAAAACCCCAAAAAATACATGAAAACATAAAAAACCCTAAAAACCCAGAAAAACCCCTAAAATCCATAAAACCCCATAAAACCATTAAAAAACCTAAACCCCATAAAAATCCTAAAAAATCACTAAAAAATCTAAAATCTTAAAAAACCCCAAAAAATCATTGAAAATGTAAAAAACCCTAAAAACCCTGAAAAACCCCCAAAAACCATCAAAAACCCAAAAATCCTTAAAAAACCTAAACCCCCTAAAAACCACTAAAACTCTAAATACCCTTCAAACCCCTAAAAATGTTAATAAACTCTAGAAAACCAAGAAACCCTAAAAAAATCATAAAACCCCTAGAATCCCAAGACTCTAAAAACCCTAAAAAACCATAAAACCCAAAAATCCGTAGAAAATCCCTAAAACCCCTCTACTTCCAAAAAAACCCTGAAAACCCTAAAAACCATAAAAATCCAACACCCCCTGAAAGTCCATGGAAACTTAAAAAGCCTTAAAAACCATAAAAGCCCGTGAAAAACATAACCCCCCTAAAAATATTTAAAAACCCATAAAACCCTAAAAAACTAAAAATCAAATAACCCTTAAAACCACTAAAGATGTTTAAAAACTCTAAAACCCCTTAAAAACCCTAAAAAGGTTAAAAAACACTAAAACCCCCAAAAGAACCTAAAAACCCATTAAAACCTAGGAAAACCCCTAAAAACCCTGTCTTGCAAAGCCTTGCAAAAAAAATTGGCCTTGCAAAAAAAAACCTTGCCTTGCAAAAAAACCCCTAAAAACCCTCAAAATTCCTAAAAACGTTAAAAACTATTAAAAATATAAAAATCCTAAAAACCCCTAAAAATCCTTGAAAACATAAAAAACCCTAAAAATCATAAAACCCCTTAAAACCACAAATTCCCATAAAAACCATAAAAACTGTAAAAACCCATAAAACCCCTAAAGACCACTAAAAACTCTAAATACCCATAAAACTCCTAAAATGATTAAAAAACTCTAAAACCCCAAAAAAATCCCGAAACCATGAAAAACCCTAAAAACCCTGAAAAACCCTCAAACCCCCAAAGTCCCTAAAAATCCAAAAATACCCTAAAACCATAAAATTCCTAAAAAACCCCTAAAAATCCATGAATACATAAAAAAACCCTAAAAACCATAAGACCCCTAAAAACCATAAAACCCCTAAAACCTTTAAATACACTTAACACCCAATAAAACCCTAAAAACCACTAAAAACTCTAAAAACACTTAAAATCCCTATAAACATTAAAAAATATAAAAACTCTTAAAACCCTAAAAACACAGAAAGACCCTAAAAATTTGAAAAACCCTAAAACCCAAAAAACCCAAAACCCCCCCCCAAAACCCCTCAAAATCCCCAAAAACCCAAAAAACCCCTAAAACCCATAAAAATCCCAAAAACCACTAACAATCCATGAAAACATAGAAAACTCTAAAAACTCGAAAAAAACCCCTGAAAACCATAAAAACTCCTAAAAACCTTAAAACCCATAAAAACCCTAAAACCCACTAAAAACTCTAAAAACCCTTTAAACCCATAAAAATGTTAAAAACTCTAAAAAACCATAAAATTCCTGAAAAACATGAAAAATACCAAAAAAAATCCAAAAGACCCTAAAACCCCAAAAACCCCAAAAAACCCTACAAACTATAAAAATCCTAACCCCCTAAAAATCCATGAAAATATAGAAAACCCTAAAAACCCTAAAAACCCCCTAAAAACCAAAAAACCCCTAAAAACCTTAAATACCCTAAAAACCCATAAAAACCCACTGAAAACTCTAAAAACACCTTAGACCCCTAAAAACTCAAAAAGACCCTAACAACCTTGAAAACCATAAAAAAAACAAAAAAAACCCAAAAACCATCAAACGTCCTAAAAACCCTAAAAACCCATAAAAACATGAAAATCTAAAAAAATCCTAAAAATACATGAAAACATAATAAAAATCCTAAAAATCCTGACCCCCCCCCCCTCAAAAACCATAAAAACAACAAAAAAACCTTAAAAACCCTCAAAACCCTTAAAACCCCACAAAAAACTCTATAAATCCTTAAAACCCTGAGAAAAGTAAAAAACTCTAGAAGAACCTTAATAACCCAATAAACCCAGAAGACACTAAAAACCCTAAAACCACCTTAAAACCCCTAAAAACCATCATTATTCCTAAAAACTCTAAAAACTCTAAAATCCTTAAAAATCCTGAAAACCACAAAAAAATCTACAAAAACCTAAAAAAGCCCCAAAACCCCCAAAACCCTGAAAAACCTAACGTCCCCCCCCCCCCCAATCCATAAAAAACCTCAAACACCAAAAAACAATGAAATTGTAAAACCCCTAAAAACCCTTGAAAAAAATAAAAACCCACGAAAACCATGAAATCCCACAAAAACCCAAAAGACCACAAAAAACCACTAAAACTCTAAAAACATTTTCCTTGAAAAAAAAACTCTAAAACCCCTAAAAACATTCAAAAATATTAAAAAACCTTAAAAAATATAAAAACCCTAAAACCCAAAAAAGACCCTAAAATCTCTAAAACCCCTAAAAACCCCTGAAAAAACCTAACAACCCTAAAAACCATAAAAAACCAAAAAAACCACTAAAATCCATGAAAACGTAAAAAACCCTAACTACCCTAAAAACCCAAAAAAAACCCCTGAAAACCATAAAACCCATAAAACCCATAAAAACCCTAAAACCCCACTAAAAACTCTAAAAACCCTAAATGCAGAAAAAACCTAAAAGACCCCTAAAATTCCATGAAAATGTAAAAACCCTAAAAAACCATGAAAACCATAAAAACCATAAAAAATGCTAAAATCCTATAAAAACCCTAAAAAACCAATAAGAACTCTAAAAAACCCTTAAAAAATCTAAAAATATTGAAAAATATAAAAAACATTTAAATCCTAAAAAACTCAGAAAAACATTAAAAACACAAAATACCCTAAAAACCCTGAAACCCTTGAAGAAACATAAAAACCCTCAAAATCCCTAAAAATCCTAAAAACCATAAAAATCATTAAAAAATCCTAAAATATATGAAAACGTAAAAAACCCTAAAAACCTTGAAAACCCCTTGAAAACCATAAAAACCCCTAATAACCTTAAAAACCACAAATAACTCTTAAAACCCTTAAAACACCTAAAAACCCAAAAAGTCCCCCAAAACCCTAAAACCCCCTAAAAACCCTAAAAACCTCTAAAATTCCTTAAAAACCTTAAAATCCCTAAAAACCCTAAAAATCATAAAAATCCTAAGAAACCCCTAGAAATCTATGAAAACCTAAAAAACCCTAAAAAACCTGAAAACCCCCTAAAAATCATAAAATCCCTAAAAACCTTTAAAAACCCTAAAACCCCAAAAAGATCCTAAAACCAAAAAAGTCCCTAAAAACCTGGAAAAAACCCCTCAACATCTCTAAAATCCTTAAAAACCCTAAAACCCATAAAAAACCTAAAAGAACCCTAAAAATCCATGAAAATGTAAAAAACCCTAAAAACCTAAAAAACCCCTAAAAATAATAAATTTCCCTAAAAACATTAAAAAGCCATAAAACCCCATAAAACCACTACAAACACTAAAAATCCATAAAACCCCTAAAAACATTAAAATACTATAAAAACCTTAAAAACCCAAAAACTCAAAAAATAGCTAAAAAATGAAAAATGATCCTAAAACCCCTAAAAACCCATGAAAAACCCTCAAAATCCATAAAAAACTTTGAAAACCCCCTTAAAACAAAAAAACCTCTAAAATCTTTAAAAAACCCTAAAACCACTAAAAAGTCTAAAAACCCTTAAAACCCCTAAAGAATTTAAAAAAAAAACCCCCCTTAAAACCCCTAAAAACTCAAAAAAACCTTAAAAACAAAACAATTCCATGAAAACCCTAAAAACTGTAAAACCCACTAAATAACCCAAAACCCCTCAAAATTCCTAAAAAACCTAAAAACATTAAAAATCCTAAAAACCACTAAAAATTCATGAAAACATAAAAAACCATAAATTTTTTGAAAAAACAATAAAATCCCTACAAACCCCTAAAAACATTAAAAACCCATAAAACACTAAAAACCACTAAAAACTCTAAAAACCCTTAATACCCCTAAAAATTATTAAAAATTCCAAAAAACCATAAAACCTAGAAAAACTCAAAAAAACCCTAAGAATCCTAAAAGAACCTAAAAACCCTAAAAAATTATAAAATCCCCTTAAAACCCTAGAAACCCAAAAAACAATAAAAATCCTAAACCCCCCTAAAATCCATGAAAACGTAAAACCCCTAAAAGAATGAAATACCCTTAAAAAACATAAAACCCCAAAAAACCTTAAAAATCCTAAAAACCCATAAAAACCCTAAAAACCATTAAACTCTAAAAACCCTTGAAACCCCTAAAGACAATAAAAATCTCTAAAAAACCTTAAACCCCTAAAAAAACACCTAAAAACCAAAAAAGACCTTGATAACCCTAAAATCACTCAAAATCCATAAAATCCTTAAAAAATTCTAAAACCCATAAAAATCCTAAAATATCCCTAAAAATAAATGAAAATGTAATAACCCTAAAACCCTGAAAAACCCCTAAAAAAAATAAAAACCACTAAAAACCTTTGAAAACACTAAAAACCCATAAAATGATAAAAACCAATATAAACTATAAAACATTTAAAACCCCTAAAAACATTAAAAACTCTAAAAACCCTTAAAATCCCGAAAAAACTCAAAAAATACCCTAAAAACCCAAAAGTCCCTAAAACCCCCAGAAAAAAATGATGTGATTCCATATGGTCTTGCAGTATTCTTTGGAGAAAATTCATAAATTTAAGTGATGGAAGTAGGAGAAATAGAAATTAAAAGAAATGAAAGGAAAATAAAAGGGGATGGGGATGATCAATTAGGACCCCAAGGAGACTTTCCCCTTAAAAACCTAATTATAAAGCACCAAAAAGGTTGATTGATCATTTGATGAGCCTTACTTTCATTCACTTAAGAACACAACTAACACAAGCATAATAATTCTAGAAACTCTCAAAGTCGAAAATAACATCCAAGGGGTACAAAGAGGTGGCTATTTATAGCCAAATGAAAGAGATAAAAGTCGAAAATACCTAGCCCACAAAAGTATAAAGCCTAAAAACGATTTTTGATTTTTTTACACATTCTCAAGGCTTTAGGGGACAAGATATCCACCAAGAAGATTTTGTGGCACCACACCAAAGATTTTGAAGATTCCCACCATGACTTTTGATGTCTCACCAGAAACTCAAAATGAGTAAGCGAAGAGGATCAGTGTAATGTAGCCGAATCGACCAAGTCTTAAAGGCAATGGCACCTTCCAAGGTTTCTCCATGCTTAAAGACTACGTCACCAACAATGGATTTGCATCACCAATTCTGGGCAAAGGTAAGAGTCTAAAGCTAGAAGAATGCACATCAAGCTTCACAAATTCGTCCAATTCAAAATCTCCCATTACAAAGGAGTGAAAATACATTATAAAGACAAAATAAAGAAATTCAAATGTTCCAATTCGGGTTACAAGGCATGGGGAACCCAAAAGGCACATAAAAATCATAATAAATACTTTCACATGCCATTTAATGACCCCACTAGCTAAAGTGGCGGGATTGCCTCTTAATGATGCTTTTTTCCACCTTCTCTCTACTATTTAATATGATACTACGAATTTCAATCCATTTCCATGTAAATATATAATTTTGGTCCCCAAATAAGTGTGTTGTGACCCACCATATTGTTGGATGTCAATAAGTGTGGGCTGGTCCAATTCGAATAACAATTGAGCATAAAATTGTTATCAAGCCCAAACTTATTCTCCTTGGGCTGAATCTGATACATATCATTCCCCCCTGGTTAGAGAGGATTTTCCCTCAAATCCATGGAATCGTCTTCTTCAATGTAAGGAGATAAGTCCCCGATGTTGAATGTTGAAGAAATGCTGCCAAAATCATCTAGTAAATAAATTTTGTAGGCATTTTTCCCACTCGTTCAAGCACTTTGAATGGACCTTTAGCCCATGGCACCAGCTTTCTCTTCCTTTTGGATAGAAATATCTCCTTTAAAAGGTGAATCCACACTTTGTCTCCAAGTTGAAAAATGGCCTACTTACAATGCTTGTTTGATCACCTCTTGTATACTTCATTAGACTTCTCTATTTGAGTATGAATAGATTCATAGAGATTCTTCATCTTCTTTGTCTTCTCCTATTCATCAATATTCACCTAAAAATCAAGATGCAAAGAGCACAATTATATAGTAGTGATTAGATTGATTCCATAAACCACTTATAATGGATAATTTCGAGTGGTAGCACTATGAGATCTATTGTATGCAAATTCAGCTTGTGCAAGTTGCAAATCCCAATCTATCATGCTCTTGTTCACCAATGTTCTTATAATAGAGCCCAATGTATGATTGGTAAATTATGTTTTCCCATCCATTTGAGGGTGATGGGATGTGCTAAAAATAAGTTTTGTACTGAATTTACCCCATAATGTCCTCCAAAAATGGCTGAGAAATTTTGTGTCTCTATCTGAAACGATGCTGTGAGGAATTCCATGAAGGTGAATAATCTCTTTGAATTTTTTTTCCAATTTCACCGCATCTTCAGTCTTATGACAAGGTATGAAATGATCCATCTTAGAAAATAAATCAACAACAACCATTATTTAATATTTAACTCGTTGATTATTTGGTAAATTCATAATGAAATCCATGCTGAGATCTTCCCATGGATACTTCAGAATAGGTAACAGAGTGTATAAACCAGGCTTGAAATAACTCTTTGCTCTTTGACATGTTTCACATCTTGAAAGAATTTCTTGGACATATTATTGAATCTTTGTCTAGTAGAAATGATGCTTTATCATCTCTAAGGTTTTATGGATGCCAAAATGACCATCAAGTCCCCCTTTATGTGCTTACCGAATGAGCAAGTCCCTGTAATTACCCTTTGGAACACACAACTTGTTTCTCTTAAAGAGAAACCCATCATGTACAAAATAATAATCCACAAACCCATCTTGAAATTGTATTAAAATAGATTTAAACTCCATATCATGCTGATAATCTTCTCTCATAAGTTGAAATCTAAAAATTCGAGCATCTAGAATGGTAAATAATGCATACCTTTGAGATAAAGCATCTGCCACCAGATTATCTTGCCCCTTATTGTATTTTGACATAAATGAGAATGATTGTAAGAATTCCACCCACTTTTCATGCCTTGAACTCAGATTGTGTTGGACATTGATAAACCTCAATGCATGATGGTCAGAATGAACAAAAAACTGCTTTGGTCTCAAATAATGAGACCAATGATCTAGGGCTCTTGAAACCGCAAAAAAAAATCCTTATCATAGGTGCTGTAATTCCTACTTGAATCATTCAATTTCTAACTAAAATATGCAATAGGATTCTTTCTTTAGATGATAACAATGCCCATCCCAACTCCACTTGCATCATATTTCACTTCAAATACTTGATCAAAATCAGGAAATGCCAAAACCGGTGCTTCACACAACTTTTTCTTAATGATTTCCAATGATTCATTTTTTTTCCTTTGACCAATCAAATTTTCCCCTTTTAAAGCATTAATTGATAGGTGCCATGATAGTGCTGAAATTTGAAACAAAGAAATGATAAAAAGATGCCAAACCATGGACAATTCTTACTTCAGTGACGGATTCTGGTTGTAGCCAGGAATTGATTGCTTCTACTTTTGATTCATCCACCATGATGCCTTCTTTGGTTACCACATATCCCCAAAACACCACTTATGTTGAAAATAAATCTCATTTTTTCAACTTTCCATATATCTTTTGTTTCTATAGAACATCAAATACCCACCAATGATGATCCACATGGATCTCCACATCCTTGCTATAAATCAAAATATCATCCAAATAAACAACCACAAATTTACCAATAAATGGTTTTAGAACTACATTAATGAGTCACATGAATGTTATAGGAGCATTTGAGAGGATGAATGGCATGACCATCCACTTAAACAATCCGCCTTTAGTTTTGAAGGTAGTTTTCCACTCATCCCCTCCCTTCATTCGAATTTGGTGGTATCCACTATGAAGATCAACCTTCGAAAGGATTGATGATCCATGTAATTCATCAAACATATCATCGAGTCCTAGAATGGGATACCTGTATTTGATGGTAATATTATTGATAGCTCTACTATCAATGCACACGTGATACATACCATCTTTCTTCGGCACCAATAATGCAGGAACAGAACACAAGCTCATGTTTGGGCTTATAAAGACTTGATCCATCAACTTGTCTACTTTTGTTATTAAATTCCCTTGATTCTCCAGGATTAAACTGATATGCTGGTTTATTAGGAAATTGTGAACCTGGTACAAGATCAATCTGGTGTTCAATTCCTCTAAATGGTGGTAATCCTGATGGAAGATCATTTGAAAAAACACCATGATATTCCCCAATTAAGGAATGAGATAATGGATGGTGATGAATCTTCTCCTAATGGCATGAATTTTCCATCATCAATAAAGAAAAAACTGGCTTTTAATTATTTATGGATTTCTGCACTTGAGATTTATTGATAAAGAGACTATCTTTGTGAACTTCCAGAACATATTTTTCTTAAAGAGTTTGGGATGACTTCAAAGGATCATGTGTAATATTCTTTTCCCCAAATCGAAAAGAATATGTGTTCTTCCTCCTATCATATTTCACTTCCTTATCAAACTTCCAAGGCCTTCCCAAAAAAAAGTGACAATCATCCATATGAATAACATCACACAATACATCATCTTCATTGTTCTTACCAATGGAGAGTGAAATCAGAACTTGTTTGTTGAATTGGAGTGTGCTCCCACTATTCAACCATTGCAATTTATACGAGATAGGATAATTCAAAGTTGTAAGATTCAATTTGTCCACTAGTGTCATTGAATCTACATTTTTACATCTCCCACTATCAATAATCACCATGAATACCCGCTGATTAATGGTGCAGTGAGTTTGGAACAATTTTTCTCTTTGATCTTCTTCTAAGTAGATTTGATCTTTCAAAACTCTTCAAAGAACAAGAGTTTTTCCCACATCAACTTCTTCCACAACATGTTACTCATTTTTATATTCTTCACCATCATGTTCATCCACTTTTATTGCCTCTTCAATCTCTTCAATATCCTTAATAGTAATAATTCAGTTGTTAGGGTAATTGGATTGAAAATGACCATACCCATGGCATTTGAAACACTTTCCATCCCCCCATTCAAAGGAGTTTGACTTCCTTTTTGGTTGTTCCATAGCCTTCTCTTTCCCTTTATCTATCATTTTGTTCCTTTCAAATTCCTTCTCACCAACACCAGATTTATTAGAAGAAATACCTTTATAAAAATTTGTACCTCTGTTATAGTTTTTGAGAACCGGTGCCTTTGAGGTCGACTTTTTCTTTTCCACCTTGATAGCAATCTTGCAAACATCATCAAGTGAGTAGAATGGTTGAAACTCCACTGAATGTGAAATTTCTTCATTTAATCCTCCCAAAAACCTTGAAATCGTTTTCTCTTTATATTATGGAACATTACTTTACATCAATAAATGATTAAACCCCTGAATGTACTCTTTGATAGATTTATCTCCTTATCGTAGGCTATGCATTCAGAAATAAATCTCTTGCTTATAACTCTCAGGAAGAAATCGTCTCCTCAAAAGATTTTTCAACTTCTCCCATTAGCGTATTTTTCCTTTGTCATCACATTCCCACTGTTTCTTCATATTTTCCCACCAGATAGATTCATAATCTATAAATTTCATAATATCTACCTTGCACTTCTTCTCGTCAGAACAATTCTTAAATTCGAAGAATCTTTCAATTTCCTCCATCCAATCCGGAAATTCATCCGGATTCATACTCCCATAAAAATCTATAATGTCAATCATCAACCCTCTTTCAATATCTTAATCATCTCTTCTTCTTCTCATATCCACCTCTGAATCACTAGAATCATTACCACTTGCACAATCTTCATAAAATGGTGCTAGATTGTATCTATTATGTGGTGATGGATATCTGGGATGCCACTTTGGTGGAGGGGAGTCATGTCGCCGTGCTCTCAATAGTTGAGCAAGTTGCTCACCGATTTGAGTAACTTGCGATTGTAGCTGTGCATTAGCTATTTACCATGGAGTAGGAGGAGTATAAGATCCACTCTTGTGAGACATGATGGAGAGTAACAAGAAGAATGTGATAAAACTTACTCGTTGGAACCGCATCTCTGATATCAACTGATGTATCGCTGGAAGCTCCAAACGAGTAAGAGAATAGGTGTAGTGTAATGTAGCTGAATCGACCAAGGATTAAAGGAAATGCCACTCACCAAGGTTTCTACACTCTTAAAGACCACGTCACCAGTAATGGATTTTCACCACCAATTCTGGGAAAAGGGGAGAGGCTAAAGCTAGAAGAATGCACAATAAGCTTAAAAAATTCGTACAATTCAAAATCTCCCATTACAAAGGGATGAAAATACATTATTAAGACAAAATAAAGAAAGGAAAATGTCCCAATTCGAGTTACAAGGCATGGGGAACCCAAAAGACACATAAAAAGCATAAAACATCACTTTCTCATGCCATTTAATTACCCCACTAGCTAAAGTAGAGGGATTCCCTCTTAATAATGCTTTTCTCCACCTTCTCTCTCCTCTTTAATGTGCTGCTACTAATTTACATCCATTTTCACATGGATAAGTAATTTTGGTCCCCAAATAAGTGTGTTGTGGACCACCATAGTGTTGGATGTCAAGAAGTGCGGGCTGGTCCAATTCAAATAACAATTGGGATTAAAATTTTTATCAAGCTCAAAATTATTCTCCTTGGGCAGAATCTAATCCATATCAACTTTGGAGACAAGGGCCCCGCCACTTTTGAATTTGGAGATTTCCTTCATTTAAGTGGATATAGATTCATGGGATTCTTTGGGAGGTCCATTTAGGTTCACTTTTAGTCTTTAATAAGTGAGATTAAAGGTCCATTTTCTTCTCCCATGCATGCATGTTGGGCATCCAATTGTAATTTCAAAATGAAGCCATGTAAAGCCTATTTCACCCTCCTCATTATTCCTCTTGTCATTGGGACACCAATATCATGAAATGAGTCTTTTACATTTATAATCATTCCACCATCCATGCCATGATCACTCTCAACTCCTCACTATATATGTGCTCCTTGATTCTCATCGTGCCCTCCCTCTTTAAAAGAATATATCCTTGAATCTTCATATTCAAAGGGAGGGAGATCAGTAATAGTAAAGGTAGAAGTCACATTTTCAAACCTGCTGGGAAAGTTAATCATGTACGCATTATCATTGATTTTATCTAAAACATGGAATGACCCATATCTCTACGGTTGAAGTTTTGATTTTCTTTGCTCCAAAAATCATTCCTTCCTCAAATTTACTCACAACCAATCTCCAGGATCAAGTACAACCTTATGTCAAACCTTGTTTTCTTGCTTCACATTTTTTTCATTTCTTCTTTCAATGTTGGCTTTCACTTTGGCATGTAACTCTTGAAATATTATGGATCTCCTCTTGGATTTATTCCTTGCTTGCGATGTTGTGGTGTGCAGTGAACAGCCTTCAGGCTTTCTCCCTTTTCATTCTCTATGGAGTGGTCTCCTTAGAAGGTAGGCCAATTTAGTTCCTTCCAAGATTTGACAGAGGAAAGTGGCATGTTGCCTTTCTTGGGCTTAGGAATCTGAGATCTCAAATTAAGTCCTGGGTTTTGGGGTTGGAGTGGTAGATTGGTGTTGGTGAAGGGGGAAGATCCTACAGCTGTGGTTGCGTCTTTTTGTCCCCCTAAGGATGTTCCTAATGTGTAAAAAGTATCTTAGGCAGATCTGTTGGTGTTGGTTCGCTCATCTGGGGTTGTTTCCAGTGTTCCTCGAGTGGATTTGTCTTCTTTGGGACATGTTTCTTAGACAAGGGTTTTGGTGGGTGTTTCTACTTTAGAGGGCTCATTGGAGGCTGCATCTTTGATCTCAGTGGGAGTTGTTGCTCAGATATCTGATTTAACTTCATCTAGGGCTGGGAATGGTTCTGATCTGGTCAGGAAGGAAACATTTTCTTTGTCAGAGCTTGTGGTTGGCCCTTCTTCGTTGTCTATGACCAATTTGAGTCCTTCCTTGGATGTGGGTGGAAAATACATGGTTACATTTGTTTCATCTATAGGTTTTGTTTCAGTGGATGTGGAAGTTTTTCCTTATTCTGTGGATTTGACCTTCCACTCCCCCCCCCCCGATTGAAGGTGGTAAGCATCTGAGAGTTTTCCTTCCCAGTTCAGTTCTTCGAAAGGGTGTTGCGAGGTGGATTAATACTCTGGTTGGATATTTTTTAGATAAGAAGCTTCCATTCTCTTAGTTATATATAATTACTTCGGATTTATGGGGACAATATCTTCTAGAGACTCTTAGCAATGATGGCAGATTCTTCTTCTTCAGGTTCCATTCCTTGTGCAATCTTGTTGATATTCATTCAAATGGTCCTTGGCTCTTTCTAGAAAGGTCTAATGTTCTCAAATCCTATCAGCCAGGTTTATTTCTCTACAAGGAATATTTCTCTATTTTCCCAGTTTGGGTGAACTTCTGCAATGGTCCCTTGGATGCTTGGATGGAGGAAGGCCTCAGTTATCTTGTGAGTGCAGTTGGAAAGCCTCTGTTTGCAGATAAAGCTACAACAGACATCAGTAGAGTCAATTATGTGCACATCTATGTGGAAATCTCAGCTGAACATAATCTCTCAGAGGAAATTTGATACGAACCATGTTGAAGGCACTAAGTCCATTACCCGAGTGGAGGAGTTGGATTTGCAAGGCCTGATGACGCGTGGGAGATTAAAGAGGTTGAATGCAATAATGGGTGCCCATATCACTGAATTAAAGTCCCAATGGATCTTTCCTTAAATGGATGGAGAAAATGGGCCTATTATCTCACTTATTCAAGTCCAAACAAGATGCTTAAAGTTTGGCCCACATGGTTGCACGAATTTGGAAGCCTTGCCCACATGGAGGATTCTAGAAATGGCATCTTTGGACACCAAATTCAAATCTGGCGGGCTATGCACTCAAAGTCAAATATGGTGGGCTATAGTTGGAAAGTTGTGTGTCACTTTTCCAAAAGTATTTGGTAGACTTTATCTTTTTCGAATTTAAGGGAACAAATTAGTTTAGCCTTTATGACTTTAGGGTATTAGACCCTTTACTATTTTACCACTCCCTTGGCTATAAATAGCCACCCCCATGGCACTTGTATGAAATTCAAAATTTAATTGAGATCTTATGCTTTGTTTCTCTCCATTGTGTGATAATTGTTCTGAATGTCCCCATACTCTTGTGCATTCTTTCCTTATCAATCTACAAGTTAGATTGGTGATCTAAGATCACAAATCCCCCAATTCCGTGCCTCAACCCAAGTGTGTTGTTGTGTGGATTGACTATCACATCTTTCCCTTGAGTGTGTTGTCTAAGTAGTAGGTCGTGCTCCTTATAGTGTTGATTGACTACTTGCATCTGCTATCCATACCCTTCATCCGCCTCTTAGCCCCAAACCGCATCTTACATCCGCCGCCCTATTCCTTGAACATCGAGCCACCCCGTTCGTCTCACATCAGTTGGTATCAGAGCTCCGATTGACACAGTAGGCATCTATACCTTCATTTACTTTACTTTTTTTTCTATTACCCTTCTTATCTTTCCTTATTATCCACCCATTAAAAAAACCATTTTCTTTGAAAACCTTTAGAATTGGCCTTTGTTGTGGAAAATTGAAATATTTTTACTTTTATCCAATTATTCATCCATCTTATTTTTTCCTTTAATTCTCTATATGCGATTTGTATCTGAAAAAAACAAAAAAAAATCTCTCACCCCATCATTTTGTTCTTTTCAAGATTAAGCACATCCTTTCTTTGAGAGATTTAAAAAAAAAATCTTACTCCACATTCATCATCTTGTGCTTTAAAACTCCAAGCACAACACTTTTTGGGGATATTTGACAAAAAAAATGGATACAATTACTTCATCATCATGCTTTGCATTATTAGCACTTTTCATTTCGGTATATCACTTTCTCCATCATTTTACTTCATTCCCATATTATATTTGTCTCATATTGTAATTAATTTTTCTTATCTTTCACAATCGGGAAAAACCCAAATACCACCTTTTTACCCCCTTTGCCACCCACCCTTTTTCCATTGTCTACCCTATTTTCACCCTTTAACCTTTACCACTAAAGAGGGTTGTGTTAAACCAGCCCCCGACACAATCTTGATTGGGGATGGATTGGTGGCAATTGATCACCCCAAACAAGGTATTATATTTCATAAGATATTGGGATTTAAATTGAGTGTTGAGAGTGGAGAGAAATAAGAAAAAATATATATCTTGTGTGTTTGAGTGTGTGAATCTTGTTGTGTGCGTGCATGTAAGTGTGTGTGTGCGTGTGTGTGTGAGTGTGTATGTCTTGCGTGTGTGAGTGTATATCCTTGTGTGCATGAGTGTGTACATCTTGTGTGCATGTGTGTGTACATCTTGTGTGAGTGAGTGAGTGTGTATCATTGTGTGTGTGTTTCTCCCCGTGTGTGTTTGCATTTGTGTAACATATCATGGCAGAAGATTGTGGGAAGAAAATTGCTCATGTTAGCGATGAAGGAAGTCGAAGTATATCTCCCACACCCGAATCTATGAAATTCCAAATGCAAGCTTTGCTGAGCCACTTTCAGAAGCTTCTTGATCGGAAGTTGGAGGTACTACATGAGAGGATTGATAACCTAGAGAATCAACCAAACCCAAGGATGGTCCATGATAACCCGCGGCGAGCTTCAGCACCACGTTGCCCCCACATCATGGAGGAGCAGATGAAAAACCTTGATTGTGATTTTGAGGATGTCCCAAAAAAGGAGGAGGTTGTACCAACAACCTAGAGGAGGCCAAAGGAGACCACATGATGATGATCTACTTGGAGGGATCAAGGTGAAAGTCCCTTCATTCTAAGGGAAAAGTGATCCAGAATCCTACTTGGAGTGGGAGATGCGGATCGAGTAGTTCTTTTCATGCCATGTACATTCTGTGGAGAAAAAGGTCAAAATTGCTTCCCTTGAATTTTATGACTATTCTTTAATTTGGTGGGATCATGTTCAAAAGGAGAGAGCCCAATATGGAGGACATCTAATCAACACTTTGGAAGATGTACCACCATGTGGAAATACAAGATATGATCCATCAAGCCCCCACGATTGAGAAAAAAATCAAAAGGAGGAGCAACATGAAGAAACCCACTACCCCTTTCACTCTATGGAGAAATTCAAGGAAGGATATTGGAGAACCATCAAAGGAAAAAGAGTTGTTTGATCGCAAAAGTGACCAGGTAATTCTTCCACCTAAGTCACCTACTTTTGAGGCTAACCAAACTAGGAATCGAGATATCCATTGTTCCACATGTCAAGGAAGAGGTCACATTGCTAGTGAGTGGCCAAACCGTCGTACCATGACCATCAACAAGTATGGAGAATGGGAGACCGATGGAGAGATCTCGGAAGACGACGAAGAATCTCTAGAAATTGATAAAGGATAATTTGCGGAAGATGGTGAGATTCTTGTCACTAGGAGAGTTATAAGCGCACAAATGACTGTGGGAGAGAAGGGGCAGTGGGAGAACCTTTTCTATAAATGGTGAAAGATCCATGGGAAGGTATGTAGTGTTATTATTGATGGAGGAAGCTGTAGTAATGTTGTAAGCACCGAGTTAGTAGAGAAGTTGGGACTTCCTACTTTGAAGCATCAACATCCATATCAGATTCAGTGGTTTAATGATTGTGGAGAGATGAAGGTTACCAAACAGGTGAAGGTATTATTCTCCATTGGTAAATACAAGGATGAGGTATTGTTCAACATTGTTCCTATGAAGGTGTGCCACTTGCTGTTGGGTCGACCATGGCAGTATGATCGACATGTACTCATGATGGTTTCTTGAACTGTCACTCTTTTGTACTCTGAGGGGAACCTATAACCCTCAAACCCATGTCCCCCAAAAAAATATTGGAAGATCACATTTTGATAGAAAATAAAAAAAAGAGTGATGAGGAAAAAAAGAGAGAAAATGAAAAAGGAGAGAATGAGGGAAAAATAGAAAATGAGAGAAGAAAAGAAATGGATAGCAAAGAAAAATAAAGAGGGGAAAAAGATTTGAGAGGAGATAAAAAAGTGTGATGTTGGAAAAAAAGAGTGAGGTTAAGAATATTTGATTTCTTGACAAAATATCTTAGTACTTATGTACAAAGAGGTGATGTTGAACACTAACAAATTAACATCTTCTTTGACACATTTTGTTGAATATTTGTTTTAGGAATTTTAAGATGTGTTTCCTGAAGATGTACCACCTGGTTTTTCACCCATTAGAGGTATTGAGAATCAAATTTACCTCATAACTAGAGCATCACTACTGAACCGACTAGCATATCGCACCAACCCAGAGGAGACAAAAGAAATTCAAAGGCAATTTCAAGATTTGTTTAATGTGGGGTATGTGAGAGAGAGCCTTAGTCCATATGTGGTATCAGTGCTTCTAGTACCAGAGAAGGATGGAACATGGAGAATGTGCATTGACTACAGAGCCATCAATAACATCACAGTCAGGTATCTTCATCCTATCCCTAGGTTATATGATATGCTAGATGAATTAAATGGTGTAACTATTTTCTCAAAAATTGATTTAAGAAGTGGCTACCATCAAATTAGGATAAAAGAAGGAGATGAGTGGAAAACTACATTTAAGACAAAACATGGACTTTATGAATGGTTAGTCATGCCCTTTGGTCTCACCAATGTACCTAGTACATTTATGAGGTTAATGAATAATGTCTTACGTGCATATATTGGAAAATTTGTGGTAGTTTACTTTGATGATATTCTGGTGTATAGTAGGACTTTGCATGAACATGTAGATCACTTAAGAAAAGTCCTTGAGGTGTTAAGGAAATAAAACTTGTTTGGAAACATCAATAAGTGTGAATTTTTCCTCGATAAGATTTTTTTCCTTGGATTTATTGTGAGTGGTAATGGATTTGAAGTTGACACTGAAAAGATCAAAGCAATACAAGAATGGCCAACTCCAACCTCTGTTGGACAGGTAAGAAGTTTTCATGGGATTGCTAGTTTTTACAAGAGATTTGTGAAGGACTTCAGCACATTAGCAACACCGTTGAATGAGTTGATAAAGAAGAATGTTCCTTTCAAATGGGGGATAACTCAAGAGAAGGCTTTCCATGCTCTCACGGATCGACTCACCCAGGCCCCTCTACTTGCACTCCTAGACTTTGGTAAGACCTATGAGATTGAATGTGATGCATGGGTAATTGGTATTGGTGGAGTACTCATGTAGGAAGGTAAGCCTATTGCTTATTTTATTGAGAAGTTAAATGGCCCAACTATAAACTATTCTACATATTATAAAGAGTTGTATGCATTGTTTATTTTACTAGAGACATGGAAGCACTATATTTTTCCTAAAGAATTTGTGATCCATTCTGATCATGAGGCTCTTAAGTACCTTAGGATCCAAAATAAACTAAATAGGAGACATGCTAGATGGCTGGAATTCATTGAATCATTTCTATATGTCATCAAGCATAAAAGTGGTTAAGAAAATACCGTGGAAGATTCACTTTCATGTAGATATTATCTTTTATCCTTGTTGGATTCAAAAATCCTTTTTTAATGCATTAAGGATTTATATGCTACATATAGTGATTTTAGTGAACCATATGGACATTATAAACATATAGTTAGTTGGGAAAAGTTTTATTTACATGATGAATTCTTATTCCGAGTTGATAAGATTTTAATTCCCAATTTCTCTATCCATTTACTTTTACTAAAGGAGTCACATTCTAGTGGGTTAATGGGGCATTTTGGTGTTTCAAAAACTCTAAGTGTTTTTAGTGAGCATTTTTATTGTCCTAGGATATCTAGAGATGTTGAGAAATTTGTGGGAAAGTGCATTGTCGGCCATAATGCCAAATCAAAACTGAACCCACATGGACTATATCTTCCTCTCCTAATCCCCAACACCCCTTGGGAGGAAATATCAATGGAATTTATTGTCGGGTTACCACAGACCAAGAGGGGGAGATATTCCATTTTTTTGTGGTGGATTGGTTTTAAAAAATGGCACATTTTATTCCTTGTCACAAAACTGATGATGTCACTAACATTGAAACACTTTTCTTTTAGGAAGTAGTCAAAATTCATGGAATTCCAAGGACGATTGTGTCGGATCAAGACACAAAATTCCTCAGCTACTTTTGGAAGACATTATGGAGAAAACTAGGAATGAAGTTATTATTTTCCACTATTTGTCTTCCGCAAACCGATGGACAAACCGAGGCGGTGAATCGAACACTCTCATCCCTTTTGCGAACCATTATAAAGAAGAACATCAAAAATTGGGAGGATTGTATCCCACATGTGGAATTCGCATATAACATGGCCAAGTATTCCACTACTCAATATTCTCCATTTGAAATTGTTTACGGCTTTAACCCCCTTGCCCCTATTGATCTAGTTCCTTTGCCTTCGCAAGAAGCTGCTAATATGGATTCGAAAGGGAGTGCAGAATTCATCAAGAAAATCCATGAAAAGGCAAGGATAAATATTTACAAGATGACCCAGAAATACATTGATTGTGAAAACAAGTGTCGTAAGAAATTGTTGTTCAAGACCGATGACCTCGTCTGGGTTCATATGTGGAAGGAAATATTTCCCGACCAGAGGAAATAAAAACTCATGCCATGTGGCGATGGACCCTTCCAAGTGCTTGAGATGATTAACAAAAATGCTTACAAGATTTCTTTTCCAGCTGAGTATGGTGTAAGTGCCACTTTCAATGTCTCTGATCTTTGTCCCTTTTTGGGTGTAGAGGATGAAGAGTCGAGTAATACTCCTTTTCAAGGGGGGTGGATGATATGAACCATGTTGAAGGCACAGAGTCGATTACCTGAGTGGAGGAGTTAAATTTGCAAGGCCCGATGACGCGTGGAAGATTAAAGAGGTTGAATGCAACAATGGGCACCCATCTCGCTTCATTAAAGGCCCTATGGTTCTTTCCATGCATGGATGGAAGAAATTGTCCTATTATCTCACTTATTCAATCCCAAACATGATTCTTAAAGCATGGCCCACATGTTTTCACGAATTTGGAAGCCTTGCCCACATAGAGGATTCTAGAAATGGCATCTTTGGACACCAAAGTCAAATCCGGTGGGCTATGCACTCAAAGTCAAATCCGGTGGGCTATAGTTGGAAAGTTTTGTGTCACTTTTCCAAAGGTCTTTTCTAGAATTTATCCTTTTTGAATTTAAGGGAACAAATTAGTTTAGCCTTTATTAATTTAGTTTATTAGACCCTTGACTATTGTACCACCCCCTTGCCTATAAATAGCCACCCCCATGGAAATTTTATGGAATTCAAGATTTAATTGAGGGTTTATGCCTTGTTTCTCTACGTTGTGTGAGAATTGTTCTGAATTTCCCCTTGCTCTTGTGCATTCCTACCTTGTCAATCTATAAGTTAGATTAGTGATCCAAGATCACAAATCTCCCAATTCCATGCCTCAACCCAAGTGCGTTTTTGTGTGGATTGGCTATCACATCCTTCCCTTTAGTGAGCTGTCTAAGTAGTAGGTTGTGCTCATTATAGAATTGATTGACTACTTGAATCCACTATCCATACCCTTCATCTGCCTCTTAGACCCAAACCGCATCCTACATCCGCTGCCCTACGCCATGAAGATCGGGCCACCCCACGCATCTCACATCATAATTTCCTTAGATTTGGGTATTGGATCTTCCTATTTTGTTCGTATTGATTATGTATGGGTTCTAAAAACATTCAACCTCTATAAATTTTTTTGGCCCCATGCTAATCAATGTAAGAAAAATCCTAAACCCATGGCTCAGTTGGGATGGAATAAAGTTACTCCTAAGAATAATTTCTATAAGAGGAAGGAGAAAGTGCCTGCTTTGGCTTCAAATGGTGAGTCCTTTACTCGGCCCGTTGGGTCTGGTGCTCTAGCTCAGGGTGCCAAGAAATATTCTCATCTATCAAGGAGGATGGTGTTGGATTTGCAGGCCTCCTTACCTTTGGTTAATTCTATGTTTATTCCTTCAATGGTTGAGAATGCCCTAATTTTTTAAGGTCCCTTGCCTAAGACTACCTCTACTCCTTCTAGTTTTGAGTCTGGTGATGGAATTTTAACCCACAATTCCTATTCTTGCTAATATGATGATATTACTAGTGATTCGGTGGACCAAGATGGCAGTCTTGGCATTTCTTCTTCTGATCCTTCTGCTCCATACTCTCAGTTGATGGTCAGTGGGAAGCGAAAGGTCTCAAGTTATATAGGTAAGGTTTCTGGTGTTATTACAACTCCCTCTACTATCTTTGAGGAGACAGTTTGTGCTTCTCCATGTCCAGGGATTCTTATCTAGGTTTCTAAGGGTGTGGCGGTCTCAAAGCTAAGGGATGAGTTATTTGGTCTTGTTTCTCCTTATTCTTTTCTTCTTGATGATGGTTCTACATCCCCAAGCCAAGATATATTGGATCAGGTCAGCCTGATCTCTTCTATTCTTAGTGACAACCCTTTGCGAGACAAATTGCTCAAGGTGGATGAATGTGATTATAGGAGGGATCCAATCAAAATTATAACTGATCTGGACGATTCTAATCCTTCCAATTTTTCTGATGTTTAATTTTGGAGTTTGGAATATTAGAGGTCTTAATACCCCTAGTAAACAAAGGGATGTTCATGACCTCATTTTATCTAGAAAAGTGGCTTATATTTGGCTAGTGGAAACTATGTTCAAAAGGGATAACCTTTAGGGTATTGTGAAGAATATCATGTTAGGCTATAATTTCTACTCCATATTATCTTCTTCACATTCTGGGAGTATTATAGTCCTTTAGAACCATTGTATGTTGGATGTGGTTCCACATTTTGAATCTGATCAGCTTCTTGAATGCCTTGTTTGGATGGTGAAGGTGGAATTGTTTTGTGTTATCTCCTTTTTTTATGGTTCTAACTCATTTTTTGGTCTTATATTTATTTGGGATATCATATCCTCTCATGCTGCGGTTATCTCTATTGTTATGGGTATTTTTCTGGGAGATTTTAATGTAGTGCCATTTCCAAAGCATAGATCTGGTGGCTGTTTAGATTGGAATGCTTCTATGTAATTATGTAATGTTTTAATTGTGAACTATAACTTGGTTGGATTGCGTTGTTTTGGGTTGAGGTTCTCTTGTAGGAAGGGAAACTCTGAGGTTTTGAGGAAGCTTGATAGAGCCTTGGTTAATTCTTCTTGGTTGTCTAGATTACCATCTTATAGTGTCGAATTTCTACCTTTTGGGCTTTCTGATCATACACATCTTTTTATCAGGGTTAGTGATGGGATGCATTCTGGGAAGCTTCCTTTAAATTTTTTTAATTATTGGGCTAATTATGAATGGTTTCTCACTTCTGTTATTTCATCTTGTAACGTTGAGGTTGTTGGTTTTAATATGTTTCAGGTCTACCAAAAACTTAATAGGGTTAAGAGGAATCTCTATTATCTACATGCTAAGGTTATTGATTAGAATAATTCTGAAATTATCTCCATCGGATCTGAATTGGATAAGTGCCAATCTTCTTTCATCTAGTTTGGACCTTCTGATGATTTATTACAAAAGGAGCTTAGATGCAAAGAGTGGTTGAATGATTTATTCTTGAAGGATGTCCTCTTGACCAAGAAGAAGAGAAGGGTCCCATGGCTTAAGGAGGGGGCCTTAATTCTACCTTTTTATTCAATTTTATTAAGGCTAGATTCAATTCTTCCAAATTGGTCCTTCTATGAAGTCCTAATGGTTTGACTATCATTGATCCTCAGATAATTATTTGTGAGATAGTTGATTTCTACCAATCCTTGATTGGGTCTCCACACTCTTCAGTTTATTCGGGGATAGAGTGCTTAAAGCCTTTTCTAGAGAATTCTATTGATAGTCATCTTTGGGATATTTTGTATAAGCCTGTGGAGATAGAGGATGTCCATAAGGATTTGTTTTCTATTCATCCCAACAAAGCTCCAGGGCTGGATGATTGTAATTCTTTTTTCTTCCATAGATCCTAGTATGTGGTGGGATTGGATGTGACTGAGGCTATCTTAGATTTTTTCATATCGGGGAAGATGCTATGGGAAGCCAATGTTTTGATTATTCTATGATTCCCAATGTGTTGAGTGCTTTCTCACTTATGGATTTCAGGCCTATCTCTTATTGAAACATAATTTACAAGTGTATCACCAAGATTTTAGTGGCCTGATTGAGAGTGTTTCTTCCGACCTACATAAAAAAAACTCAATATGATTTTATCCAAGGGTGGAGAATCTCTGACAATATTGTGATTGCATGTGAATTTATGTGGGGTTATCACTTGGATTCTAGTGTTCCTTGTTGTGCTTTTAAAATTGTTCATTTCAAGGACTTTGATTATGTCCGATGGGAGTATATTTTGGATGATTTGAATCTTTTTGGATTTCTATCTAGGTTCTCTACTTGGATCCATTGGTGCATCTCTTATCCTATGTTCTCAGTTAATATTAATGGCTTCTTATAGGGATATTTTTTTTGGAAGATACGGTTGAGATAAGGGGACCACCTTTGTCCTTTTCTCTTTGTGATTTGTATATATTTTTTCTCTTGTATCTTGGACACTCTTATTTCTGCTTTTGGATATTTTAAATTTCACTAGCGATGTGATAAGACTTCTATATCCCATATTTTCTTTACCGGTGACTTATTATTTTTTTCCTATGGGAATTTGGATTCTATTTTATTCTTGAAGCATGAATTAGATTTGTTCTTTTTTCTATGTCTGGGTCGACTATTACTCTCTCAAAGTCTTTGATGTTCTCGGATGGAATTTCTACTTAGGTTCGTGATATCCTTGGAGCAGTCATGGGTATTAGGGGTGGGTCCTTACCTCTTTGTTACCTTGGGGTTCCTCTAATTACTACTAGGCCAAGAGCTACCGACTGTGCCATTTTGGAGGAGAAAATAGTCATGAGAATTAAGGTCTGGACTAACAAATTCCTTTCCTTTGTGGGGCGTCTTCAATTGGTCTAATCTGTTTTGTCTATCACGCAAGCCTATTGGTGTTATCATTTTTTTTCCTAAGAAAATTGTTAAATCTATTGAAGATAAGTTGATGCATTTTTTATGGAAGGTCCCTTCTCTTGATATGTCTAGGGCCAAAGTGTCTTGGTATTTAGTTTCAAGAACTAAGGAGGAAGGTAGGTTAGGGATCAATCATGTTAGTGATTGGAATAAAGAGTCTATGTCTAGACATGTTTGGGATCTTTGTAATCTATCCTTTACTTTTTTCTGGGTGGACTGGGCTTGCATATTTCTGTTTAGACGTTCTATGTTTTGGGTGGCCAAAGTTCCTTGGATTTTTTCATGGACATGGAGAAAAGTATTAGGTCTTCAGGACTTTCTTAAGGACCATTTATCGTTTTTGGTTGGGATTGGTTCTAGCATTTCCTTATGGTTTGATTCATGGATCACTAGGAGGGAAATCTGCTCCTCCAGTGATGATCGTATCATCTATGATTCAGGTTATACCAGTTTTTCTAAAGTTTTCGATATTATATGTGATGGTGAGTGGAACCCTCCTTTTATATTTCTACTGAGCTTTGGGATGTCTGGAGTGAGATCCTTTCTCTTTCTGCACCTATGGGTAACAGAGTTAGGGTGTTTTGGAATGGATAGCCAGATTTATCCATTCATAATGTGTGGGAGGACCTTAAGATGAAGTTTGTTAAAGTCCCTTGGTTATCATTGGTTTTGAATCATGTCTCCCCATCCAAATACTCATTTTTTCCATGGTTAGTGTTTCTCAACCACCTTTCCAATCAAGACAAGTTACAACACACATGCTTGGCCTTCCCTAACCATTGTTTCCTTTTTGAGTCAGATTCTGAAGGTTTAGACCACCTTTTATTCCTTTATGGTTGGTCTTAGTAGCTTTGATATACCTTTTTGAGACTTTTATATGTTGATTTTCCAGCCGGTTCCCTCTTTGATGTTATTTCTAAGTGTTCTTGCAACTTCAATGGAAATTCAATGACTTATGTCTTGGGATGATTTGGGCTGGCAGATTTGGTTTATCTCATTTGGGAGGTATGGAATTCTCAGATGCATGGTACTGGGCCTCATAGTGGAAGGTCTATTTGGCTCAAATTTGACTTGGTTATTCATTCCAGGATCTCCTCTTGTAATAAATTTCCCAATAACAAGGAGAATTTGGATTTGGTTAGAAAATGGAACTTCCCAACCTCTTTTTTAAGGAATAGTTGATTCCATGTTGTGTGTGCTATCCTATTCTTTTTTATTCCATCTCATGTGGCCTCTTTTGGCTGGACAGCTACTGGTGTGGGTTGAAATATGTGTGAGGATGTTCAGGTGGAGGGGCGGCTGGGGTTTTGGGTGTGCTACTGTCCAGGTTGTGTGTAGCTGCTGCTACAAGTGGTAGGGTAGTTCAGTGTGCTATTCGGGGGCTGCCAAAGGTAGGATGGTAGCTAGTCTCTATGTGTGCTTCTGATGTGCAATGTAGGTTGGTGTTGTGGTTGGGAGATTGGTAGATGCTTTGGGTTGGGCTTGTTGGGTTGTATAGGTGTTATGGTTGTAGGTTGTGTTGGGGCGGCAGGTGTAGGCTGTTTTTGTTGGTTCTTGTGTGTACAGTGGGTAGGTTTTGGGTTGTTTTGATATTCCATGGGATTTTTTAGGCTCTTGTGTCATTTGAAGGTGCCTAGGGTCTGCTCTGAATTGGAGTTTGTTGGTCTGAGGAATTAGGTAGGATGTAATTATTGTCGCTTCTGTCCGGTATTGCTGGATGGATGGTGGAGTTGCAGTGATGGTTGGGATCTGTGGGTTTCAGGTGCAAGTGTTGGGTGGTGGAGGATGCCCAACAGAGTCTTGGGCTATTCTGGTGCGGCCAGTTGTGAGTTGGTTACCCGTCGGGGTTGTGGGTGCATGGGTTGGTGGAGGAGGTTCTGCTGGGGTGTAGGTGCATGAGTTGTCAATTTCCTTGTGGATTTCTCTATCTTTTCTGAGGGTTGGTTGCTGAGGTAGGATGCTTTACTTGCTAGGTCCTCTTGTTGCAGATACTGTAGGTCCAGGGGGCTAGCTGGGTTCTTGTGGGATGATGCTGGCTGTTTGGGGTTGCTTGTCCCCTTGCAGTTGCTGCTGCAGGTTGTTGTTGGGCACTATTTTGGGTTTTTGGGGTTGAGGGTGGCTGGATGAGGGGGTTGTGTAGCTTGTTGGGTTGCAGTTGGGTGGGTAGGGTGCATGGTGTGGTTGGGCTATCTAGTGGTGTGTGTGGATGTGTTCAGGTTGCGAGTGTGTGTTTGGGTGGCGTGCGTGTGTGTACGTGAATGGGTGTCCTACATGTGTTTGGGTGGTGTGTGTGTGTGTATGAATGCGGTTTGGGTTCATAGACTGTTTTTTGCTTGTTACTCATGGTGTTTTCCTTTGTATGGGTTTTTTGATCTCTTGGTGTGTGGTAGCTTGGCGTTCGTCATTGTCGTCTTCTCATGGGCTCTGATGTTTCTGGGCTCATGTGTTACTACCGGCATGTGTGCTTTTGAGGAGGTGTTGGCTTCCTATGCTCGACTTGGGTGCTCTTGGTGGTGATGCTGGCTTTCTAAAGTTTGGGCTTGTGTGATACTCACTAGGCTCTTCTATTCTTACTAGCTTTTGTGGTCCTGGTGGTGTCAGCTCTCCTTCTCTTTGGTTTCCAACTTTGTGGATTTGGGCTTGCCACTCTTTGGATTCTTGTCCTTGGTTCTCTACCTCTTATTGTTACCTATCCTAAATCCTTTTGTTTTGGTACATCTTGGTTCACCCTAAGGTGATTCATTTGTAATTAATCTTTCATATTTATATACTTTCTATTACCTTGAAAAAAATGTAACTCCGAAACAAATTTTTCCTTTTCATCACCTTGTAAGATCAGCGAACTCATTAGTAGGTAATGAAAGAATATCTAATGGATTCATTGGGTTCTTCTCCTTTTTCAAGGGAATTCCCAGGTCTGGCCTTTTTGAACCCTCCACATAAGGAAACCCCCTTTCCCACGAAGAGGTCACTCCCCGGAGGCAGCGCCCCATCCAGGAAGGAGAAGTTGCCAGCTGAGATGGTAGAGCATCCCGGAGGGTAACACCCCACATGAAGATGGGTCATCAAAGAAACCTGTTAGCACAGTTGGGTCACACCCCATTTTTCCCACCCATTTAGAAACTGGGTGACCTGACAAGACAAGTGGATCTTTGTGGAGAGGTTCTCCTCTAAAGTGGACTCCTATGATTGGAACCCTATGCCTCTCAAAGAACCGTGTGTTTCTACCCCTCATCTTCATCTCTTCTCCACTGCCTAAGTGGCAATGGAGTTATTGGTTCAAAACCGTATACAATCTCAAGATGTATAAGTTAGTTGTGGAATGTACTACCTAGTTATATGAAAACTCTATGTGTGGAATACATTTTTCCCAAGTTTTTTTTGAATTATTGCATGTAAGAGGGTAGAAAGAGTCATATGCACTACTTCAGTTTTCCCATCAGTTTGAGGATGTGAAATAATTGAGAACAATAATTTAGACCCAAATTTATTCCACAATGTCCTCCAAAAATGGATAAGGAATGTCACATCCCTATCACTTACAATTGTTTTGGGAAATCCATGTAATCTCAAAATTTCTTTGAAAAAAAAATCTGCTATATGAATAGCATCATTGGTTTTTGAGCATGAAATGAAATGGATTATTTTTCTAAATCAATCCACAACAACAAAGATGTTATCTTTTCTTGATTGGGATCAAGGAAATACCAACACAAAATACATAGAAATGTTGGTCCAATTATGATATGGAATGAGAAAGGGAGAATAAATCCATTAGGTTGAACCTTGGACTTTTCATGCTTACAAGTGACACATTTAGAAAAAATTGGAATAACATCTTTTCTCATGATTAGCCAATAAAAATATTCATGGAAAGTAGCTAGTGTTTTGTGAAACCCAAAATGAACCATCAAACCATCCCCATGATTTTATTTTAAAAGTAATTCTTGAGTTGAACAAATTGTAATGCACAATTTATCCATTTTGAAAAGAAACCCATCATTCTTGTAATAGTCTTTAAACCATTCATTTCACAAGATGGCCAAATTTGAGAAAAATCTTCATCAGTTTCATACATTCCCTTTAGTAACACAATTCCAAGTAATTGAGAATGAAGAGAAGTAAGAAGTGCATACCTTCATGAAAGAGAATTGACAACCACATTTTCCTTACCTTTTTTTTATCACATAGGGTATAGTCTCAATGAATTATATCCAAGATGCATGTTGTCGATTAAAATTACATTGGGACTTGAAATACTTAAGGATTTAATTTTTAGAATGAAAAATGAACTCATTAGGCCATATGTAATTTTTTCATGTTTCCAGGCTCCATTTCAAAGCATAAAGTTATTTATCATAAGTTGAATGATTTAATGTTGCCCCGTTCAATTTCTCACTAGAGTAAGAAATTGGACGCGACTCTTGAGTCAAAACATAACCAATACCAACTCCCAATACATCAAACTCAATTTAAAAAACTTTTGTGAAAACTAGTAGCCTTAAAAGGGGAGTATTGGCCAGTTCTTCTTTGAGTATGTTAAAGGTGTTTTCTTGTTCTTTACCCCATTTAAAAAATACATGTTTCTTTAAAAGTTCATTAAGAGGTGCAATGATGGATTAAAAATCCTAAAAAACCTCCTATATAAGCTTTCCAATCCATGAAGACTCTTAACCTTGTTTGTGTTCTTCGGTGGGGCCCACTACTGAATTGATTTGACCTTTTATTCGTCTACAAAGATCCCTTATTCCCCTATAATAAATCCAACAAACACAATAGAATCCATGAAAAATGAACATTTTTGAACATTGGGATAAATTTTGTTCTCTTTAAGGGTATCAAACACCAAATTAAAGTGTTCAACATGGTTGCCTAGAGATTTTCTATACACCAAGATATAATCAAAATAGACAAACATAAATTTTCCAATGAATGAACAAAGGACATGGTTAATTAAGCTCATGAATGTACTTGGTGCATTAGTTAAATCAAATGGAATAACTGACCACTCATAAAAACGGAACTTAGTTTTAAAAGAAGTTTTCCATTCATCTCATTCTTTCATTTGAATTTTTTGGTATCCACTTTTAATATTAATTTTTGAAAATAAAGAAGCCCCATGTAATTAATCAAACATTTCATTAATTCTATGGATGGGATAATAGTACTTAACTTTAATTTTGTTGATGGCATGACAATCCACATACATCCTCCATGTTCCATATTTCTTAGGCACTAGGGTCACCAAAATAGCACATAGACTCATGCTTTCCCTCACTAATCCTTTCTTCATGAGATCTTCAACTTGACATTGGATCTCTCTAGTCTTTTCTGGATTAGCTCTATATGTTGGCCTGTTGGGAATTGTGAAACCAGGTATAAAGTCAATCCTATGATCAATGCCTCTCAAAGGTGGTAATCCATCAGGTGTTTATTTGGGAAAAAAATCACCAAATTCCTGTATTAAATAAACAAAACAAGAAGCAAAATAATGGCAAAGTTCATTGGTTTCAAGGTAAGCATCCTTATTGATGATTAAGAACACATTCTTTCTCAATAAACCACCTTTCACCACACTTTTTCTAGAAAATAATGTAACCTTTCACTCAACAATATTGTTTTCATCTATTTGATTTCCCTCAATTATTTTTAGGTCACTCATATCTCCTTTTTCACTCTTAATTTATCCACTCTTTTCATTTTTTTCTCTCTTTTATTTTTTTCTAAACTCATCACACTTTTTTTATCACTCAATTTGTAAGGCCCCAACCCCAGAAGCCTAGAGACAGTGCATTATTTTAATACATTGGCATGATTACAAGGAATAAAGTCTTGAAAGACCAATCAATTTAGTAGTCTTGGAAAATATATTACATACATGAATGTTACAATACACATTAGAAAATAAAACACAACATAAATTATCCTTTTAGAACTCCATCAATCCCCAAGATTAACCCTGGATATCAATTATAATACACTTCTTGGAGTCCTGAAAAAATAAAACATATAAAAGGGGTGCGCTCAGATGTTCAGTAAGAGTAAGCAATACAGCGGAAGATAATATAAACATTAGGCATGGTGAATAATTGAAAATAAATGCCTTTAAAAATAATAAACATGAACACTTTATGGCATAAATATGAGCTGATTAAATAATGTCATAATAAAACATAGTCATGGGTATTCTACTAGTCGAATAACCACATGAAATATCAATAAATAATCTCATAATTATGGAATGCATAATTCCGGACATCATAACCACATAGTCAAGGCGTCGTGCCAAGACTACAAATAAGATTATACCAAGGCCTTGTTCCAAGACACTAGTTTGTCTCATGAGACCTACCAATGCATTGAGGAGCTATAACAGGCTCCACCCGTCACTTACTAAGTCCAATGCATTCCTCATATGAAAAGGTTGAAACATAATCTAGACATTCGTACTAAAACTAGCATACAAAATGTCAATAATTTAACCACAAACAATGAATGGTATAAAAATAGCACATCCACAGTCAAACATAACTCATTAAATACAATATGGAATATTTTATTACAATAAATTAACCTCAATTGAGAATAATGAAGGATATTTACATAGGTTAAAGTAATCATCAAAACTATTTGAGAGAAATATCCCCCTTTTTCTTGAAAATATTTAAAAGTCTCACTATTTATCAAGAAGCCGTTTAAAATTGATTTTTGAATCAAAGTGTCTCATACCACATTGAAACTTTTAAAAGAAATTTTAATTTTAAAACATTAATGTCCATATAAATAAATCCTTAAAACCATTTTTATAACATGGACATTAATGAGAAAGACTTAGAAGAATAAATTTTTAAAACATTTAAAATGATATTTTAGTTAGAGTTACTAACCAAAAGAGAGGCACTTGAATACAAATAATTGAGGTAATAAACACTTTATAATATCATGAGAATAAAGGTAATAATGATATACTGTGTCAAAGTACATTATATACACCATATAAAAGTGAATTGGCATACAACAACAAAGAAATCTCAATGGAATGTAAATTGGAAGGAAATTCCTTATAAAGATCATATCATTAGGTTAAGGATAAATCAACGACATAATTATGTGTGAAAAATATAAATACACTGAATATTATTGGATATTCAGTGTAAATAAATTATAGGACATTCACACATATTCTTTTAAATACAACACCAATGACTTGGATGTTTATCTCAATGAATGGAAATTGAGTTAAGATTACTCTTATCAAGTTCATATCAATGACTTGAGAAATTATCAGTGGAGTTATTATACATATCAAAAGTATATCCACAATAAGTGGAGTGGAAATTACTACATAAATAAATAAATAGTGATTCCACACATAATCTTGGAGTAAAATAATCAATGAAGTATGCGTAAAGCCCAATGAGTGGAAATTGAAAATTGATATTCCCTTACCAATTTGGTAACTTACGAAACATACACCCCATGAAATAAGGATCATACAATAAAGATGTAAATACCCATAAATTAAATTATATTACACCAATAATACAATCATGGGTAGTACATACACCATAAAAAAGGAAATAGTGGCCAATATAGCATGAATCTCACAGGAATAAAAAGTGAGATGAAAACCCCTTACCACGTTGTAATCAATCGAGTCATATGACCAAAAGTTAATAACCACCAAATGAATCATAGAATACAATGAATATAAATATAATCATGATAATATATATCAAATGGTAGTACACAATACACCATATTCAATAAATAAGTTGTGAAAAATTAAAATCTCACGGAATTAAAAGTGAGATAAGAAACTCCTTACCTTGTATCCAAATTGACCCGTTCATTCCTTAATATCCTGAATAAAAAACTAAATTTAATTTATACTTGATTTAGAAACTTTTTAAATTTATTATTTATTTTATATCACTTATTATCACGTTATAAAAATTAGGTACTCATTTAAGTTAATAACAGTCGTTTTGTTGATATTTGGTACTTGGGTCAAATGTAAACTTCTTATAATTACATGTTGTCCATGTGGTCAAAGTTACATTATATCCAGAATGATATTAATGATTTAGATATCATATATATATTATATATTCAGTATATATATATATACATATATATATGTATTTATAACAGTACATAACATTTGGTCATAAGAAATGAAATGCACCGTTCATAGAGATGGTAAGCCGTATGTACGCATGAACGGTGCTTTCATTTCTAGTTAGTATTCTAATTGAATTAATACTTAATGAAACATAGTTATATTATAATTATAGTATAATATCATATATAATTTTAGTAGCTCCATCATTTATACGTTACATGTATGGCATAAATGAGTCATATCACTTTGAGGGGGCGGTAGTCTGCACTTCCTCAAATGAAATTATCGCATTTACCCATTATAAAAACCATAAATGTATTCTATAAATGAAAAATAAAAAAGCATAGAAACAATATAAATATAATATATATCACATATAAATATTGTTCCATCTTAATGGCCACCATAAGAGGCGGTAGGAGATAATCGAACAATCATCGTTTCGTGAGGCAGTAGTTCGTCGTCCATAGAAACAATATGTTCTGTTCCCATTGGATGGAGGTGTGTGTAAGTTTAGCTCGAATACTTCTCTTAAAAACAACTTAGAATATTTATTATACTGGTTTTTTTTATAAAATAAATTAATAAAAATAGTTTGGGGGTTGGAGAAGTAAAATAAAATAAGAGAACCTTAGGGAAGACGTTACCTTAAAATTTGGTAACTCCCTTTGGTTTGAACCAAAAGGATTTCTTGAAGTGCCTTCTGCCTAAGGTAAGGATTCTAGGTGGAAGGGAGAGTTATTGAGAGATTATTTGGGCAGAGGTTGGTTGACCCAAGGGTCTTGAGAGGTGTGAGTAATGGGTTATAGTTGACGGATTTTTATAAGGGGGAGGATGGGCTCTTTAGGAAACATTGAAAATATTATTTTATTATATAATGATTTTCGGTTTCTAAAGGTCAAAAACTCATTATGGCCAAATATAAGATGAATCTTGTTCGAAATAAAATCATCCAATAAGAATCGGACTGGTTTTGGATATTGTTTTAATTTTTATAATCTTATTTATTTTAATCATTTATTAATGAGGTAAAAATTTCATCATTATTGTGTCATAAATAATTTTATTTATTTGATGTCTACAAATTATAAAAAAATACAATGATGTAGAAAATATTTTTATATTTCTAAATAATATTTATAGTTGAAAAGATAACTTATATATCCCTAGGTAAAAATTAATTTACTAAAAGATATTTGTTTATGTCATTTTTTCCTTTACATTAAGTTAATTAAAATAAAGTGTCATTATCACTCTTAAGTGGCTCCATGGGGTCCCAAAATCGAACCAAGTATGATCATCATCATCATCCATGACTCATCCAATAAGGTTAGAATAAGTGTTAAGGTAATTTTGTATTATCATAATATTCGTTTTACCTTGAATTACCCTATTTACCTTTAACTGCGGTAAATAAAAGTCAAAAGTTACTATTCACCAAAAATTATTTTCAACTTATTGAACCACATTCTATTTACTAATAACAATATTTTATGTCGGATTTCGGAAATTCAATTCACAAAAGCGGTTAAATTTCATTTAAATGAAAATGTCATATTTTTAACTACTACTTAGTGGTTTCACTATTCATCAAAAATTGATGTTTTTTAGAAAAATAAAAAAAAATTCAGCCTAAGCTGTATTTGATTTTCCAAATTCAAAAATTATTTCTATTTGACCAAATTAAAAACATAGAATTTTGATTAATTAATTTAAAATTAATTCCCATTGTCAAAATAAAAAGTGTGTTTTTAAGAAATATTAACTATCAAAAGATTGACACTTATTTATGTTCAATTTCAATGTGAAATTACATCCAATGAAAAAAATTGGACTAAATGGTAAAAATATAATCCTATTACACTTAAAAACCAATTAAAAATATAATCTAACCATATAAATAAATTAGATTAAAAGGATTTTTTGAATTAAAATACATTATTTCTCAATATTCATATAAAAATGAACATTATTAGAAAAATAAAAAAATTTAATCCAAAGTAAAATTTGATGTCCCAATTATAAATAAGAATTTTATTTTGTCAAATTGAATATGTAAAAGTGTAAAATATTGGATTTAAAAAGGGTTCGCCATTAAAAGGTGGTAAAATTGCATTTTTTTTAAAAAATACATTTTTTATCTAAAAAATTGAATTTGTTCTTATAATATGTCTAAGAAACACATGATACATAAGTTAAAATTATATGGAGTATAAAAAAATTCAAAATCCAATTAATACTATTCATAACCGTTTTTTGAACGGCTAGTTTGGTTGGTCATCATGCACTCGAACTTGGTGTTGTATATGGTGCAAGCTATTGAATTAATTTAAAGAGATAACGTACTATGTAATCTTGGGGTGTTACACAATTTTTTATTTTTCCCACATTATTTTTCACTCATTTATTTTTTTATTTTTTTATTCTTTCTCTATCCTCACTCGATCTTCATATTCTTGTATGGTACGTAGTAGAGTCAAAACAATCTTTTTACCACTGAAATAAAAAGAGAAGCGGTTAGCATAGCTGTTATACATCACACTCCGATCAAATTGCCACGGTCTCCCAAGTATAAAATGTTAGACCTACATTGGAGAAACACCACAAAGAACCTCATCATGATATTTTACAATGGAAAAAAGAAACTATGGCTTGTTTTATGTCTCCCACTTCTCCACTATCATTCATCCACTAAAACCTATAAGGTCTAGGATGCCTTAGAGTATGTAAACTCAACTTCTACACCAATGAGTTACTAGCCACATTGGTAAAAATTCCACTATCAATGATCATACTACATACCTTCTCTTTTATGTGTAATCTCATATAAAAAATATGCTTATGCTTCTCGTCATTGTGATCATCTTTCAGTTGAATGTTCAAAGTTCTTCTTGCCACCAATGCATCTCCATGTATAGGTTCTTCAACTTATACATATGAAAACTCTTCCAAAGGTGACAATTCTTCAACACTAGATCTCTCACTAAGTATGTCTCCATTATCCAAAATAATCAAGGATATTTTTTTGGTCATTGAGATGAAATATGACCATGTCCATGAAATGTGAAGCACTTAATATCATAAGATTTATAAGGAAAAGTTATGTTCATTTTTTCTTTTGAATCAGTGGGGAAGAACTTATTTTGGACTCTTCTCTTTGTTTTGGATCAAAATTTGAATCACTTGGTTTTGTTTCATTCTAATTAGAAGTTGATTTTGGATCTTTTTAGTTAACCTTTCAAAAATTATGGGAACTTACTTGACTCCTTTGAGAATGTAGTTTCTTTTAAACCTTCCCTTCCTTATATAAAAACTCCTCCATGTTAATATAGGTTTGAAGTTCCACCACATCTCTAATTTTCAGATTCAATCCATTGATTAACCATGCCATGGAAGCTTCATGATGCTCGTCCAAAATGGGTTGAATCATTGATATCTCCATTTCCTTATAGTATTCCTCCACACACATTGTACCTTGCACAAGTTTTTGTAACTTTAAATGAAAATATTGATATTAATGACTATAAATGTACCTTTTTCACATTACTATCTTCATTTCATCCAAATTCAAATTTTCCTTTCTATATTTCATTGATGAATTACTTTTAATTGGTCCCACCAAATACTTGCAAAGTCATTAAACTTAAGCGCTGCCAATTTTACCATATTCTCCTCTGAGTGTTGTAAAGTCCAAATGCATGTTCAACCCTCCTCTTCCACTCCAAATAAATTTCTCAATCACTCTTCCCTTGAAAGGATGGAAGTGTCATTTTTATGCTTCCCGGGTTGTTTTCTCTCCAAGCAGCATGTTGCCCCACCTAGGAAATGTTTCTTCAAAATCAGAGTACTTATCATCACCTTCATCTACTTCTTGGCTTTGCGGAGCCCTTGAAGTTTAGGAACATTGAAAATAATCTGACCTAGAATTCAATATTATAAATTGTTTAGTGATAACTTTGATGAATAATTTTAGGTCGATATCACTTCTTTCTGCCTCACTTTCTATTTTTTTAAATCCTCACACAATCTTTATATCTTTTTTTAATCTCTCAAAAGGTTACTCAAGATTTCTAGCACAAAAACTTGGTTCCTACAAGTGTTATTAAATATAATTAAGAAGGAAATTCATAAGAAGTAATCAAGTAATGACAAAATTTAAAAATTGGAAATTTTAAAAGGATTTGAATTAATGGAATCTAAGAAATATTGGAGGTAAATTGAGATGAGAGAAATGGCTATGGTTGAAGGTTGTGATGTGGCACCCAGTGGGAACCACTAGGACACCTGGCCTAGGAACCCCACTGATATATCCCCACATCCCCAATGCAGCAACAATCTCCCAACTTGTCTCTACAAACTGGAACCCACTGGGACACCTGGCCCAGGAACCCCAAATATACGACAGGTTGTTGTGAACAGCCAGTTTCGAACCTCGGTCACCTTTAACACCAAACTCATGGAACTCGATGCCAACCACTAAGCTTCATCCTAGTGGTTAGCATAGAGTTCCATGGGCTCGATGTTAAAGGAGACCTGGGTTCGAAACTGGTTGTTCAAAACAACCTGCCGTATATATGGGGTTCCTGGGCTAGGTGTCCTAGTGGGTCCCAGTTTCGGAGATAGGTTGGGGGATTGCTGCTGGAGTGGGACTGTGGGGCCGTATCGGTGGGGTTCCTAGGCCAGGTGTCCTAGTGGGTCTTATTGGGTGCCACATCAGGTTGGATATGAATGATGGAAAGAATATGGTGGATAAGAAGAATGAAATCAAATTTGTGACTAAATGAGAGAACACAATGTTTCAAATGAGAAGTTTTTTTTGTATTTATTTTGCTTTATTTTTCTTTTTTTGCAGCTCGATAATCATGAATGAGATACAGAGAGTGTTCTTTTGGTGCTCAATGTACAATAGATGAAAATTTTCACAATTCTATAATCTAATTTAAATGATGTAAAATGGTGAGAAAACATGAACTTCAAACTCAATTGTAATCCGTTTTGGTGATAGTTAGATTTCACAAGAGTGAATCTGTAGCACGAATTGATTTAGCTATATATCCAAATATATGTGTTGAATTTTAGTGTTTCTAAACCGAGAAGAAATATTAGATTTCTAACTATGAAAATGAAATATCATACATCCAGAAATTCAAAGTAAAATCCATCTAAATGGTAGATGTTACATCAAGAATTGGTGGTGAAAAAAAATGGGAGAAAGAGAAGAAAAATGATGGGTGAAATAGAAAAATAAAGAACCTAGTTTTTTTTGTCGAGCTTTGATACCAAATGATATGATACCGTATGGTCATGTGGTATTCATTGGCCAAAATGTAGAAACATAAGTGATGAAAGTAGGAGAAATATAAATTAAAATAAATTCAAGGAAAATAAAATGGGAAGGGGGTGATCAATTAGGACCCCAAGAAGACTTTCCCCATAAAAGAATAATTATAAATTGCTACAAAGGTTGATCACTCCTTTGATGAGACTTAATTTCATCAAAGATATCCACTAAGAATACTTTATACAAGCTCATAGATTTAGGGGACAAGATATCCACTAAGAAGGCTTTTTGGCACCACCCAAAATACTTTGAAGATTCCCATCATGAATTTTGAGACAATGGCCCTACCACTTTTGAATTTGGAGATTTCATTCTTGTAAGTGAATATAATTCATGGGATCTATTGGGTTGGTCATTTAGGTTCACTTTTGGGATTTAATAAGTGTGATTAAAGGCCCATTTCTCCTCCCTTTCATGCATGTTGGTCCTCCTCTTATAATTTAAAAATGAGGCCATATAAAGCCTCTTTCATCCTCCTCATTATTCCTCTTATTATTAGGCCACCAATCTCATGAAATGAGTCTTGTACAATTACAATCCTTCCGCCATCCATTCCATGATCGCTTTCAACTCCTCGCTGTATATGTGCACCTTGATTCTCATCATATCCTCCCTCTTCAAAAGGATCTATCCCTGAATATGCATATTCAAATGGAGAGATATCAGTAACATTAAAAGTAGCACTCACATTTTCATACCTGCTGGGCAAGTCAATTTTGTAGGCATTATCATTGATTATGTCTAAAACTTAGAAAGGTCTATCTCCCCTTAGTTGAAGTTTTGATTTTATTTTCTCTGGAAACCTTTCCTTACTCAAATGCACCCACACCCAATCTCCAGGTTCAATTACAACCTTCTGTCAACCCTTTCTTGTTTTCTTCACATATTTTTCATTTCTTCTTTCAATGTTGGATTTCACTTTGGCATGTAACTCTGATTTTTTTTTCATTTTCATCACTTAAAAAAATCAACAACCTCATTAGTAGAAAATGAATTAATATCTAATGGATTCATTGGGTTCCTCTCAATTTTAAAAGGAATTCCCATGTGTTCCCTTTTCGAACCCTCCACACAAGTAAACCCCATTTCCCATGAAGGGGTTACTACCTGGAGGCAGCGCCCCATCTGGGAAGGAGCTGTTGCCAGCCAAGATGACAGAATGTCCCGGAGGGTAATAGCCAGCACGATTATGGGTTGTCAAAGTAATTTGTTAGCACAGTTTGGTCGTGCCTCATTTTTTACACCCAGTTAGAAACCGGGTGACACATCAAGACAATTGCATCCTACGGGAGAGGTTCACCCTGAAATCGAACTCCAATGATTTGATCCCTTCACCTCTCAAAGAATGAAATGTTTATACCCCTCACCTTCATCACTCCTATGAGAATGTAGTTGCTTTTCAACCTTCACCGCCTTAAGTAGAAACTCCTCCATGTCAATGTAGGTTTTAATTTCCACCACATCACTAATTGTCGGATTCAACCCATTGACGAACCCTTCCACGGTATCTTCTAGATCCTCCTCCAAATTGGATTGAATTATCAATATCTCCATTTTTGTTTAGTATTCCTCCACACACATGGAACCTTGCACAAGTTTCTGTAACTTTGAATAGAAATATCAATAGTAATGACTAGAAATGTAACTTTTGTGAATTACTATCTTCATTTAATCCCAAGTTAGAATTGTAAATTCTCCATTCCATTGAATACTTACTTATAATTGGTCCCTCCAAATACATTCAAAGCCAATGAACTCAAGTGCTGCCAATTTTACCTTCTTCTCCTCCGAGTAGTTGTGAAGTCCAAACACTTGTTCAACCTTCCGCTCCCAATCAAAATAAAGTTTTGGTCCACTCTTCCCTTTAAAGGATAGAATTTTCATTTTTCAAATCATCCAACCTAGAATTCAATTTTGTAAATTGGTCAGCGATAACTTTCATGAAAAATGTTAGGCCGATCTCACTTCTCTCTCCCTTGCTCTCCATTTTTTTAAATCCCCACACACTCTTTCTCTCTTTTTTCAATCTCTCAAAAGGTTCCTTACACTTTATAGCACAACAACTTGGTTCCTAAAATTGTTATTAAATAGAATCAAGAAGAGAATTAATATGAAGCAATCAACTCATGAAAAACTTTAAAAATCAGAAATTTTAAAAGGTTTTGAATTAATGGATTCCAAGAAACATGGGAGGTAAAGTGATATGGGATAAATGTTTGTGGTTGAAGGTTGTATATGGATGAAGTAAATAAGATGGTGGATAAGAAAAATGCTATCAAATTTGTGACTAAATGAGCGAACTCAACGTTTCAAATGAGTATATTTTTTTTGCTTTTTTTACAGCTCAATAATCATGAAATGAGACACAAAGAGTGTGTGTTTTAGTGATCAATATAAAATAGTTGTGATAAGAACCATGTTAAAGGCACCAAGTCGATTATGTGGGAGGAGTTTCATTTGCGTGGCCCAATGACACGAGGGAGGTTAAAGAGGCTCAATGCTACAATGGGTACCCATCTTGCTTCATTAAAGGCCCAATGGATATTTCCTTGCATGGATGGAGAAAATGGGCCTATTATCTCACTTATTCAAGACCAAACAAGATGCTTAAATCATGGCCCACATGGTTTCATGAATTTGGAAGCCTTGCCCCATGGAGGATTCTAGAAATGGAATCTTTGGAAACCAAAGTCAAATATGGTGGTCTATGCTATCAAAGTCAAATCCAGTGGGCTATAGTTGGAAGGTTATGTACCAATTTTCCAAAATTCTTTGGTAGAATTTATCTTTTTGAATTTTAGGGAACAAAGTAGTTTAGTCTTTATGACTTTAGGGTATTAGAACCTTGACTATTGTACCACCCCCTTGTCTATAAATAGCCACCACCATGGAACTTGTATGGAATTCAAGAATTAATTGAGAGCTTATGCTTTGTTTCTATCCATTGTGTGAGAATTGTTCCGACTTTCCCCTTGCTCTTTTGCATTCTTGTCTTGTCAATCTACAAGTTAGATTGGTGATCCAAGATCACAAAGCCCCAAATTCCGTGCCTCAACCCAAGTGCGTTGTTGTGTGGATTGGATATCACATCCCTCCCTTGAGTGTGTTGTCTAAGTAGTATGATGCACTCCTTATAGAATTGATTGACTAATTGCATCCACTATCCATAACAATCATCCACCTCTTAGCCCCAAACAGCATCCTACATCTGTTGCCCTATGCAGTGAAGATCAGGCCACCCCATGCATCTCACATCAAGTTGAAAACTGTCACAATGATCTCATCTGACTATAATTATGTAAAAGGGTGAGATAACATGAACTTCAAACTCGATTGGATTCTGTTTTGGTGATAGTCATATTTCATAAGAGTGAATCTGTAGTAAAAATTGATTTACCTATATCTCAAAATATATTTGTCATATTTCTATGTTTCCAAATCGAGAATAAATATGAGATTTGGAACTATGAAAAAGACATATCATATATCCATAAATTCGAAGTAAAATCCTTCAAAATGGTATAAGAAAGATACGACCAGAATTGGTGATGAACAAAAAAATGTGATGTGAACCATGTTTAAGGCACCAATTTGATTACCTGAGTGGAGAAGTTGGAATTTCAAGGCCCGATGATGCGTGGGAGATTAAAGAGGTTGAATGAAAAAATGGGTTCCCATCTCGCTTCATTAAAGGACCAACGGATCTTGCTTTGAATGGATAGAGAAAATGGGTATATTATATCACTTATTCAAGCCCAAATATTATATTTAAAGTTTTTTCCACATGGTTGCACGAATTTTAGAAGCCTTACCCACATGGAGAATTCCAGAATGGCATCTTTGGACCCCAAAGTCAAATCTCATGGGCTAGGTACTCAAAGTCAAACCCGGTGGGCTATGGGTGGAAAGGCATGTGCTATTTTTCCCAAAAGTCTTGGTTAGACTTTATCTTTTTTTCTTTAAGGGGACAAGGTAGATTTAGCCTTTAGGACTTTAGGGTATTAGAGCCTTGACTACTGTATCACCCCTTGGATATAAATAGCCACTCCATGGAATTGTATTTTCATTCATGAATTAATTGAGATCTTATGCTTTGTTTCTCTCCGTCGTGTGAGGATTACCCTGGGGTTTTCCCCCTTGCTCTTGTGCATTCTTGCCTTGTCAATCTACAAGTTAGATTGGTGATCCAAGATCACAAAGCCCCAATTCCGTGCCTCAACCCAAGTGCGTTGTTGTGTGGATTGGCTATCACATCCCTCCCTTTAGTGTGTTATCTAAGTAGTAGGTTGCACTCCTTATAGTGTTGATTGACTATTTGCATCTGCTATCCATACCCATCATCCACCACTTATCCCCAAACCGCATCCTTCATCCGCCAACCTACGCTGTGAATATCGAACTACCCTGTACATCTCACATCAGTTGGTATCAGAGCTCTGGTTGACACGGTAGGCATATATCCCTTTATTTACTTTAATTTTTTTCCATTACCCTCCTTATCCTTCAAAATTATTCACCCATTCAACAAAAAAATACCTTTTCTTGAAAGCCTCCCGAAGTGGCCTAGTTTGTGGAAGCTTGGATTATTATAAATTGAGCCAAATCTTCATTCATCTTCTTTACAAATTTAATTCTCTATATTTTATTTGTATCCAGTAAAAAAAACAAAAAAAATCAAAAAAAATCAAACTCTCTCAACTCATCATTTTGTGATTTTTAAAATTAAGCACATCCTTTATTCGAGAGATATTGAAAAAAAATGTATTACTCTCCATTCAGTCATATTTTTCTTTAAAACTCTGAGCACAACACTTTTTGGGGAGAATTGACCAAAAAAAAGAAAAAAAATAAAGGATACCATTACTCATTTATGATTTACATTATTAGCACTTTCCATTTTCGTATATCACTTTTTCCATCATTTTACATCATCCCCATTTTATATTTGTCTCATATTGTTATTCATTTATCTTATCTTGCACAATTGGGAAAAACCCAAATACCACCTTTCTACCCCATTTCCACCCACCTTTTATCCATTTTCTACCCTCCTTTTCTCCCTTTAGGCATTACTACTCAAACGGGTTGTGTTAAACCATCCCCCAACATAATCTTGGTTTGGAAAGAATTGGCTGTACGTGATCATCCCAAACAAGGTATTATATTTCATAATAGCTTGGAATTGAATTAATTGTTGAGAGTGGAGAGAAATAAGAAAAAATATATATATCTTGTGTGTGTGAGTGTGTGCATCCTGTTGTGTGTGTGTGTGTGTGTACATATTGTGTGTGTGTGTGTGTCTTGCGTGTGTGAGTGTGTATACTTATGTGTGTGAGTGTTTAAATCTTGTGTGTGTGTGTACATGTCACGTGTGTGAGTCAGTGTGAATCATTGTGTGTGTCCCCCCTGTGTGTGTTTGTGTTTGTGTAACCTATCATGGCAGAATATCGTGGGAAGAAAATTACACACGTTAGCGATGAAGGAAGTCAATGTAGATCTCCCACACCCGAAGCTACACAACTCCAATTGAAAGCTTATATGAGCCACTTCGAGAAGCTTCTTTATAGAAAGTTTGAAGTGCTACATGAGGGGATTGATGAATTGGAGAATAAGCCAATCCCAAGGATGATCCATGATAACCCATGACGTGCTCCGACACTACGTCATCCCCATTTCATAGAGGAGGATATGGTGAACTTTGATGATGATCTTGATGATGTCCCATAAAGGAGGAGGTTGTACCAACAACCTAGAGGAGGAAAAAGGATACAACATGATGATGACCTACTTGGCGGGATCATAGTGAAGGTCCCCTCTTTTCAAGGAAAAAGAAACCCGGAAATATAAATGGAATGGGAGATGCAAATTGAGGAAGTGTTTTCATGCCATGTGTATTCCGAGGAGAAAAAGGTAAAACTTTCTTACCTTGAATTTTATAATTATGCTTTAATTTGGTGGGATCAAATGAAAAAGGAGAGGGCTAGATATGGTGGGCGTCCTGTCAACACATGGGATGACATGAAGTTTTCCATGCGAAAACGGTTTGTCCCCTCGCACTACCATAGAGATCTCCACAACAAAATTCAGCGGCTCACCCAAGGGAGTGAGAGTGTATAATATTACTATAAGGAGATGAAAATTACTATGATTTGAGAAAACATCGAGGAGGAATCAGAGGTAACCATGGAACATTTTTTACATGGTCTCAATCGGGAGATTGCCGATCAAGTGGCGATGTACCATCATGTGGAGATACAAGATATGATCCACCAACCCACCAAGTTTGAGCAACAAATCAAAAGGAGGAGTAACATGAGGAAACCCACTATCCCTCTCACACCATGGAGAAAATCTGAGGAAGGAGATTGGAGAATCATCGAATCCAAAAGAGGTGGTTGATCTCAAAAGTGATACGGTAATTATTCCACCTAAGAAACCTACTTTTGAGGCTAACCAAACCAGGAATCCGGATATTCATTGTTACAAATGTCAAGGAAGGGGTCACATTACTAGTGAGTGCCCAAACCATTGTGCCATTACTATCAACAATTATGGAGAATGGGAGACTGATGGAGAGAGCTCGGAAGAAGAGGAGGAAGAATATCTAGAAATTAATAATGGAGAATTTGGGGAAGACGGTGAGATTCTTGTCACTAGGAGAGTTTTAAGTGCACAAATGACTATTGGAGATAAGGATCAGTGAGAGAACATTTTCCATACACGATGAAAGATCAATGGGAAGGTATGTAGAATTATTATTGATGGGGGAAGTTGTAGCAATGTGGTGAGCATCAAGTTGGTAGAGAAGTTAGGACTCCTAACCTTAAGGCACAAAAATCCATACTGGCTTCAGTGGTTGAATGATTTTGGGGATTTGAAGGTCACCAAGAAAGTGAAGGTATTATTCACCATCGGTAAGTACAAATATGAGCTTTTGTGTGATGGTGTTCCTATGAAGGCTTGTCATTTGTTGTTGGGATGACTGTGGTAGTACGATCGGTGCGTTACTCATGACGTTTTCTTTAATCATCACTCTTTTGTACTTAGAGGGGAACCTATAACCCTCAACCCCGTGTCCCCTAAGAAAATTTTGGAAGATCACATTTTGAGAGAAAAGAAAAAAAGATTGATGATGAAAGAATGAGTGAAAATGAAAAAGGAGAGAATGAGGGAAAGAGAGAAAATGAGAGAAGAAAATAAAAGGAGAGAAAAGAAAAATCAAGTGGGAATTTGAGAGAAGAGAAAAGTGTGATGTTGGAAAAAAAAGAGTGAGGTCAAGGAAGCTTTGTTTTCATAGAAAACCCTCCTTGTACTCATTTACAAAGACATGTCATCCTTCTGAAGTTATAGAATCTCTTGGGAACACATACCCCTTAGCTTTTTATGGTAAGAGACCCCTTCTCTGAGGAAGGTTCTCAAGCTCTGTCTATGGAAAATTCACCTCACCATAAGGTCAGGGTAATCTAAACCCTGCCATCACCCTATTGAGCCATGTAGAAGGCTCACTACCAGGTCCATCATCTGATCGTATGGTGTCTTGGCTATATAGAAACTCAGTCACCACCTCAAGCCAGCCCTTAGCCACCTATGAGTTAGTCTCTCCTCAGAACCTAAGGGGTATTTGTCACTAAAACTCGTGTAAGGCACTGATCCTACATGTGTCCCCTACCGATAGCACTAGTAGAAACTACTGGACAATGGACAGTGGTATCAACAGGACACCGCCCGAAGGTACCATCTCGGGAAACAGTCCTTATACTGAAGCCTCATCACTCTATAGACCATCCTCATGGTCACACATTGGAATACTAGCTGGCTGGTTGTGTGGAGGCATCTTGAAAGAGAATCAAGATGATTCACGGTCAATAAGTTATACCTGGGGAGTTGACCCAATAGAGATCAATGGAAAAACATTCTCAAAACACTTGCAACTACTGTTTTCGTGTATCGAGCTAGGAAACAGAACTTAGGATCCTGGTGTATGGATACATCGGCCGCCGCACCAACACTAGACTCCATGAACTGAAACCAAAACTCAAGACACTTAACACTATTTCCCCCATTGAAAATATAGAAACTTAGTTATTCAAGTAGAACCGACCACCCTATGATACCACTTTGTCACAACCCGTCCCCCGGGGCCCATGTCGTGACAACCCCAAGCCCGCCTCTCGAAGGCCAGGGGCGGGCGACTAGCGCCGAAGGCATCGACCTGCAAGTGGGAGGCATTTTATTAATTACCTGTACGTAAACGCACACCCAAACACATCCTAACACACTGAAAAGGGAAATTGAGTACCACTAAAACAAAGGTGAGTGAAAATACAACTGAAATTAAGTGGGCCAGAATACAAACCCAACAAAGAACTGAAACAGAAAGTAAAAAAAGGAAACTCTAATTGTCATATGTAGTAAACCCCAACAGATCGTGAGAGTAGTGAAGCTACAGAAAGCTGAAGTAGTACGTCAAGTCTGCCTAGTCCTGCTGGGTGCTGCCTAGTCCTAGGCCACCACGTCCACCACCATAGAATTTTTCAGTCTCGTCTCCCTGATCACCCCTGTCGAAACTTCGATCATCTGTACCGGACACAACACGTGCTGGCAAAGCCCATGTAGGGGTGAGTAACACAGTACTCAGTAGGGACAAAAAAATATAAAAACACACAACAATTCCTCCAATTAAAGCACAAAACACAAGACAACTCACACTAGGTATATTCTAGAGTAGTAAGAGTAGCATTGTCAGTCACAAACGTCAAACACCCCGACTGCTAGAGAACTCCTCCTCTATCCAGTATAGTGGGTCCCCGAGTCACACAGAGCCACTTACCACTAACCTTGAAATTTTTTGGTACTCATCCTTGATAAGTATCGTGTGTATGCTGGGTCACAAAGAGCCACTCCCCACCATGGGCCTGCCGGGTTACACAGAGCCGCTTCCCACCTTGGCCGAAGTGAGGTACTCCTCTTGTTGAGTACCGTGGGTCTCCCGAGTCACATAGAGTTTCTCCCCACCATGGGCCTGCTGGGTCACAGAGAGACACTTCCCACTGGGTCATCGTCGAGCAATCTTCAGGTCTCATCCAACCATAGGGTTCCGTACGTAGCACACTTGGTAAAACCGCTCCTCAAGCCATGAGTCACATCTCAACGTCCATGAAAGTCACAAAAAAGAATGCCAAAATATCTGACTCCTCGAGAGGGTCTCAATTCCACAAACGAACCGTCAATCGGACACACGGTTTGCAAGATACAAGAATTTTAGTAATAAGGGGGCCGGTTGCAACGGGGCCCAGTCCGACCTGGTCGGATAGACCCGACCAACCCGGCCCGGGGGTTCCACCTACCTTGATTCATTATGACGAACCCAAATTGTCTTGTTGTGGGTCGAGGTTGTTCTGGTCCGGCCTGACAAGTGGTTCAGGCCAAATAGGCATCATTGGACCCAGCCCGATTTGGCTGAGGGTCCAGCCCGCCGGGTCGCCCAGTGACCCGGTCTAATCTAGCCCAGCCTAAAGGGGTGTGGGTTAGGCCCGCTGGCGTGAGTCTGGCCCGCCGGGCAGTGGGATCAGCTCGGACCACTGGGGGATAAGCCTGCCAGAAAGGGGACGAGTCGTACGGCGCGACCAGTGTGAGCCCCTGGGACGCAGCAGCCAGCCTCGCCCCCTCTGGTCCGAATGCACCCCACAAGGGCGGGCCGCACCTCCAGCGCGGCGGCCTCCTGGCACCGCGTCTGACTTCTACCATGGCCGATGGGCCACGGCACCTCCAGCCTGCCGGGTGGCCCGGACGCGGGCCACCCCTCCACACGGCGCCCACCTGGCACCACGTCCTCCTGCACACCACCGCTACTAACGTGCTGCGACCTCCCTTTCAATGCGGCCCACCAGTGCAGGCCGCTGACTGCCGCTGCTATTTCTACTGGCGCCATCACGCAGGCATAATCTTTAGCGGTCCACCGGCCGCGCTTTTGTGGTCTGTTCCTTGCGCCGCTTTCACCAATGGTCTCCAAGCGATGATGTCTTTAACATGAAGCCTTCAAACCATCCTTGTTTTCTCTTTGAGAATTCAGCCATCAAGAACACACAAGAGGAGGTGCTCGAGCCTTGTTCGTGTCGGCCCTGGACCTCCGCGTTAGAGATTTTAACAAAGGGGGGCTCGAGGTGTTTTGCGTTCAACCATTCATGCCAAGGTTTAATCCCAAATAATCACTCCAAAAGAAAAGTCACCCTCCCGTTATAACGCACGATCCACAGATCAACCTATTCATGGGTTGATCCATCTTCGTTGTTTTTTCAGGAAATGAATGGGGAAGAACTTTTAAAATTAAAAACCCCTACCTCTTTGAAGTTCGTTGCCGCATGTTCAACCTCGAGGGGTTAAGACGTCGGTGTCACTTCTCGACTCTAATCTTCGAATGGTGTGATGAAGAAGATGAAGTTATTCTGACGTTATTCATTCTTCGCTGGGGTGGAATTATGTCAGAGGTTCACCAGAGAATCCTTCAAATTTTTAATCCCTATTTCCCCAGCGCGTCGAACTATAAATAGGAGCACGTGGCAGTGTTCCCATTATGATTCAATGTCGCATTGTTACACTGTTTTATTTAAGAAACAAAGTCTCCGTTACACGTCATTAAAGCATCATTACGTTGTGAGTTTAACAAGCCATTAATGAGCCTCATTGATGTGCATCATCATCGCCCTGTCGCCACCACGCAACATCTGCGTCCTCCACTCAAAAGTAGAAAGAAAAGAAAATAATTCTTTTAAATTATTTTATTATTTTTCTTGAAAAATTCCAAAAAATAATTTTTTTGCTCGGCCCTTACTAGCCAAAGTTAAGTCATTTCTAGAAGAATCCCGGCATTCTGAATTCAATGGTGCCCTCATATTTTCAATCCGAGTGACTATTCCAAATATATAAAATATCACTTGCACGTTTAGTGAACGTACCATAAAAAAAGATAAAAAATTATTAACAGTCACCCTCGACCCGCGTCGATCGAGCTTATGATTTGCCTAAGGGAAACACGCCCCCTAAAATCTAACGGTACTCTCAGATTTTCAATCTGAGTTACCCTTTAGAAGTTAAAATATTTAACAATAAAATAATTATTACTTAATTATATTATTTATGACCAAAAACTAACTTCCACTGTTGCCTTGTGTCGGCCAATGTTATTAGGATATTCCTAAGGAAAGAATTCCGTCACAAGTTTAGCGGTGGTCTCAGATTTTTAATCTGAGCCAGCATTCTTGATTTATAAGAATTTGAAAAATAAAATAATTTTATTTAATAATTTTATTTATGGTTATGTCATTTTCTGGTTTTCTCACTGGAGGCCTACACCAACTAAACTTAAGTCGTGCCTAGGGTAAACCCACCATTTTGAACACAAAGGTGCCCTCAAATATCTAATTCAGGCAACCATTTAAGATTTATTCAACTTTTTTGGAAAACTGCTCACGGATGCTATTTAAAGCTTAACATTTTTCAACGGATCATTCCAGGCACTCAGGGCCTCGGAATTAAGTACCGTCAAATTTTGAGGTCTATAAATAATTCCATATAATAAAAAAATATACAGAAATTCTGGGACATTACAAAAACCCAAAACCACTAAAAAATTAAAAACACTTAAAACCCCTAAAAACGTTAAAATACTCTAAAAACCTATAAAACCCTAAAAACTCAAAAAAAAACCTAAAATCCTAAAAGACCGTTAAAACCCTAGAAAACCCTAAAACCCATTGAAAACCCAAAAAACCATTGAAAACCCCTAAAAACACTCCAAATCCCTAAAAACCCCTAAAAACCATTAAAATCCATAAAAACCTCCTAAAAATCCATGAAAACATAAAACCCTCTAAAACCATTAAAAAAATCTAAAAAAATCTAAAAAACATATAAAAACCCTAAAACCCCACTAGAAACTCTAAAACCCTTTAAACCCCTTAAAACGTTAAAAAACTCTAAAAAACCATAAAACCCATAAAAACCCCTAAACCCCCTTAATAAAAATCTTAAAATCCCTCAAAATCCCTAAAAACCCTAAAAACCATAAATATCCTAAAAAAGCCCCCAAAATCCATGAAAATGTAAAAATCCTAAAAACCTTAAAAAACATGGAAAACCATAAAAACCCCTAAAAACCATAAAAACATAAAGACCCATAAAAACCCTAAAAACCGACCAAAAACTCTAAAAACCTTAAACCCCTAAAAACATTTAAAAACCATAAAAACCTTAGAACTGCTAAAAAACTCAAAAAACACCTAAACCCCCAGAAAGATCATAAAAACCCTAAAAACTCCAAAAATCTCTCAAAATCCCTAAAAACCATAAAAACCCTAAAAACCGTAAAATCTTAAAAACCCGCTAAAAATTAATGAAAACGTAAAAAACCTCAAAAACACTGAATAACCCGTAAAACCATAAAACCCCCAAAAAACCTTAAAAACTCCAAAAACCCATAAAAACCCTAAAAACGTTAAAAACTCTAAACAACCTTTAAAACCCTAAAAAACTAAAACAAAACCCTAAAATCTAAAAAAGACTCTAAAGACCCTAAAACCCCTAAAAACCCTAAAAACCACTAAAACCCCTAAAGATCGACAAATTCCCTATAACACCTAAAAACCCTTAAAAATCATAAAAATTTTAAAAACCACTAAAAATGCATGAAAATTGTAAAAAACCCTAAAACCCCAGAAAAACCCCTGAAAACCATAAAAACTCGTAAAAAAATTAAAAACCCTAAAACCCCATAAAAACCCTAAAAATCACTAAAAACCCTAAAAACCCTGAAAATGTTGAAAAACATTGAAAAACCTTAAAAACCCTAAAAACCCAAAATAGAATAAAAATCCTAAAAAATCCATCAAAACGTAAAAAACCCTAAAAACCTTGGAAAAATCCTGAAAACCATAAGAACCCCTAAAAACCTTAAAAACCAATAAAAACCCATAAAAAATTGAAAACCCAATAAAAACTCTAAAAACCCTTTAAACCCCTAAAAATGTTTAAAAACACTCAAAACCTAAAAAACCCTAAAAACTCAAAGAAAACCCTAAAAACCCAAAAATGCCATAAAAACCATGAAAATACATAAAACCCCTAAAAATATTTGAGAGTCCCTAAAAACCATAAAAATCCATAAAATCCCTAAAAACCCTAAAAACTATAAAAATCCTAAGAAACCTCTAAAAATCCATGAAAATGTAAAAAACATGAAAACCCTGAAAACCCCCTCAAAACCATAAAATCCCCTGCCATGTTGTTGCAGGGGTGTCATGGATTTTTGTGGTGCTTGTGAATATTTTCGTTGGGCTAGTGTTTTTTGATAGATCCAGCATGATGAGGGGATTCATTGATGGCGTTTGGTGGTTTGAGGTTTTGTCTACATAGGTGGCTTGGTCTAATGCTGGCATTTGGGTTGTTCTTGACTGCTTTAGCGGTCGGTGTTGAAGTATTGGGGTTAGGGTCTTCTTAAAGGTTAGATGTTTTTGGCTGTTGGTCTTGTGGCTGTAGTTGGGTGGTGCTGGTGGGGGGCTGGGGGTTCTACTGGTCGTGGATGTTGTGGATTCTTGCTTGTGAACATGAGCGGTGGTGCGCAGAATGATGGCATTGGCCAAGGTTTTATTTTCTTTGTTTCTATTGATATTGGCTCCGGGTTACTTGATTCACCTTTGGGGTGATCTTTTTTGTACTTTAATTCCTCTTACCTTTTATATACCATGTTCTATTGCCTTGCAAAAAAACCCTAAAAACACTCAAAATCCCTAAAAACCCTAAAAACCATAAAAATCTTAAAATTCCTCTAAAATTCCATGAAAACATAAAAAAACAAAAAAAACCCTAAAGAACCCATGAAAACCATAAAATATCTAAATATCATAAACACCTAAAAACCCCTAAAACCGGTAAAAACCACTAAAAATGTTAAAAAAACTCTAAAAAACCTTAAAACCCCTAAAAAACTCAAAAAACCCTAAAAAATGAAAAAAATAAAAATCCTAAAAAGCCCCTAAAAATCCTTGAAAATGTAAAAAAACATAAAACCCTAACCACCCCCCCACCAAACTCTAAAAACCTTAAAAGCTCAAAAAAAACCTAATAACCCAAAACGACTCTAAAATCCCTAAAACCCCCCTAAAAACCTCTAAAACCCCTCAAAATCCATAAAAACCCTAAAAACCCTAAAAACCATAAAAATACTAAACCCCCCCAAAAATGCATGGAAATATAAAAAACCATAAAAAACATGAATAATCATTGAAATCCATAAAATCCCCTAAAACCTTAAAAACCCTAAAATCCCATAAAAACCCTAACAAACCACTAAAAACTCTAAAAACCCTTAAAACCCCTAAAAACATTAAAAACTCTAAAAAACCTTAAAAACACTAAAAACCTAAAAAGACCATAAAACCTTGAAAAACTCTAAAAACCCTAACAGCCATGAAAAACCCTAAACACCCTCAAAATCCCAAAAAACCATAAAAATCGAAAAACCTCCCTAAAAATCCATGAAAACGTAAAAAATCCTAAAACCCTTGAAAACCCCTTGAAAACCATAACAACCCCTAAAAACCTTAAAAAATTTGAAAACCCCATACAAACCCTAAAAACCACTAAAAAATCTAAAAACCCTTCAACCCCCTAAAAACTATAAAAAAATCTAAAAAACTTTAAAAACCCTAAAAAACAAAAAAAATCCCTAAAACTCTAAAAAGATCAAAAACCCCCCCTTAAACCCCCACCCCCCGAAAAGCCCTCAAAAACCCTCAAAATTCCTAAAACCTCCCAAAAAACATAAGAAACTATAAAAATCCTAAAAACCCCCAAAAAATCTAATAAAACATAAAAAAACTAAAAACCCTAAAAGCCCCTTGAAAACCATAAAACCCCCTAAAATGTAAAAAACCCGCAAAACCCCTAAAAAATTTAAAAATCTCTAAAAACAATAAAACCCTAAAATTCTAAAAAATAGTAAAAATCCAAAACGACACTAAAAACATTAAAAAACCTTTAAAATGCTAAAAAAACCCTAAAAAACTAAAAACCCTCAGAATCCCTAAAAACCCTAAAACCATAAAAATCCTAAAAACCCCTAAAAATCTATGAAAATGTAAAAAATGAAAAAAACCAAAAAAAATACCCCTAAAACCATAAAACCCCTAAAACATTAAAAAACCATAAAACCACCAAAAACTCTAAAAACCCTTAAAACCACTAAAAACGTTAAAAACTCTAAAAAACCTTAAAAACCTTAAAAACCCTAAAAACTACTAAAAACCCTAAAAATCCCAAAAACCCAAAAAACACTAAAAAATATAAAAAAACCTAAAAAACCCCAAAAAATCAATGAAAACGCAAAAAACCCTAAAAACCCCTAAAAACTAAAAAACCCCTAAAATCTTTAAAATCCACTAAAAAAATCTAAATACCCTTAAAACCCCTAAAAACATTTAAAAATTCTAAAAACCTATAAAACCATATAAAAAAACCCAAAACCCCAAAAATACCTTGAAACCCTTGAAAACCCCTAAAACCCTTGAAAAACACAAAAAACACCCATAATCCCAAAAAAATCTATAAACCCAAAAAAAATCCTAAAAAACCACTAAAAAACAAAGAAAATGTAAAACCCCCTAAATATCATGAAAAACTTATGAAAACTATAAAACCCCTAAAACCCATAAAAACAATAAAAACCCACAATAAATTCTAAAAATACTTAAAACCCATAAAAATGTTAAAACCCCTCAAAACACATAAAAACCCTAAAAAACATTAAAAACCCCTAAAACCCATAAAAACCCTAAACCACGAAAAACTATCAAAACCCTAAAACACACTAAATACATTAAAAAAACTCCAAAACCCTAAAAAACACAAAAAACCCCTAAAAATCAAAAAGCCCTTTAAACCCTGAAAAATTCTAAAACCCTAAAACCCCTGAAAAACCATAAAACACCTAAAATCCCCAAAAGGCCTAAAACCCCTAAACATGGTAAAAATCCTAAAAACCCTAAAAATCCTTAAAAAATACTGATAACCATAAAACCCCTAAAAACCTTAAGAATCCTAAAAACATTAAAACCCTTAAAACCCACTGAAAAATCTAAAAAACCCTTTACACCCCTAAAATTGTTAAAAACTCTAGAAAATCCAAAAAACCCTAAATCTCTAAACCCTCAAAATCTCAAAAACCCAAAAAACACTAAAAAATATAAAAAAACCTAAAAAACCCCTAAAAATCAATGAAAACGCAAAAAACCCTAAAACCCCTTAAAAACCATAAAAACTCCTAAAATCCTTAAAAATCCACTAAAGAATCTAAATACCCTTAAAACCCCTAAAAACATTTAAAAACTATAAAAACCTTTAAAACCCTATAAAACAAAAAAAAACCTAGAACCCCAAAAAGACCCTAAAACCAAACCCCCTAAAACCCTTTAAAAACACAAAAAAAACACTCATAATCCAAAAAAAATCTATAAAACCCAAAAAACCAAAAAATTCTAAAAAACCACTAAAAACCATGAAAATGTAAAAATCCCTAAAAATCATGAAAAAATTCTGAAAACCATAAAACCCCTAAAAACCTTAAAACCCCTAAAAACCCATAAAAACAATAAAAACCCACTATAAATTATAAAAACACTTAAAACCCATAAAAATGTTTAAAACCCCTAAAAGCCCATAAAAACCCTGTAAAACATTAAAAACCCCTAAAACCCCATAAAAACCATAAAAACCACTAAAAACTATCAAAACCCTAAAACACCCTAAAAACATTAAAAAAACCCCAAACCCCTTAAAAACCCTAAAAAACACAAAAAAAAACACCTAGAAACAAAAAATCCCTTTAAACTATAAAAATTTCTAAAACCCCTAAAAAAACCCTAAAACTCTTCAAAATCCCAAGAAAACCTAAAAATCCATGAAACGTAAAAAACCCTAAAAATCCTTAAAAAATACTGAAAACCATAAAACCCCAAAAAACTATAAAAATCATAAAAACCAATAAAACCCACTAAAAAATCTAAAAACCCTTTAAACTCCTAAAAATGTTAAAAACTCTAAAAACCCTTAGAATGCCTAAAAAACATAAAAAAACCCTAAAAACCCCAAAAGACTTTAAAAACCCTGAAAATGCCTAAACACTATTAAAAAACCCTAAAACCATCAAAATACATTAAACCCATAAAAACCCTAAATACCATAAAAATACTAAAACCCCCTAAAAATCTATGGATATAAAAAAACCTAAAACCCCTGAAAAACCCCTAAAAACAGTAAAACCCGTAGAAAACTTAAAAAACCCAAAAAACAAATAAAAACCCATAAAACCCACTAAAAACTCTAAAAATCCTTAAAACTCAAAAAATATTAAAAAACTCTAAAAAACCTTATGAGCCTAAAAAATTCAAAAAAACACCTAAAAACAAAAACAAACCAAAAAATCTTTAAAATCCCCAAAACACTCAAAATCCCTTTAAACAATAAAAAGCTTAAAAACCATAAAAATCTTAAAACCCCCCTTAAAATCCATGAATATTTAAAAAAACCAAAAGAAACCTAAAAAACCCCTAAAGCCATAAAACCCCTGAAATCCCTAAAAACACAAAAAAACCCAAAAAACCCACTAATGATCTAAAAACCCTTTAAACCCCTAAAATTGTTAAAAACTCTAAAACCCCTAAAAAACCCTAAAAAACTCAAAAAACCCCAAGAAACCCAAAAGACCCTAAAACCCCAAAATCCTCTAAAAACCCCAAAAACCCTTGAAAAACCCTAAAACCCCTAGACATACAAAAAAACCTAAAAAACTCTAAAATCCATAAAAATCTTAAAAACCCCAAAAAATACAAGAAACCTAAATAACACTAAAAACGTTAAAAAACCCTGAAAACCAAAAAACCTATAAAACCTTAAAAACCCTAAAAACCCATAAAAACCCTTAAACCCTCTAAAAATATCAAAACACTTAAAATCCCAAAAAACTTTAAAAAACCAAAAAACCTTAAAAACCCAAAAAAAAACTCAAAAACAAACCCTAAAACCCAAAAGACCCTAAAAAATTAAAAACCCCTAAAAACACTAAAATCCTTGAAAAATTCTATACACCTCAAAATCCCTAAAAACCCCCAAAATCCCTGAAAAACATAAAAAACTTAAAAACCCATAAAAATACATGAAAACGTAAAAAACCCTAAAAAACCTGAAAAGCCCTTGAAAACAATATAACACACGAAAAACCTTTAAAAACCTAAAAATACCATAAAAACACTAAAAAACCAGTAAAAACTCTAAATTCCATTAAAACCACTAAAAACGCTAAAAAAATCTAAAACCCTCTATATCCCTAAAAAATAAAAAAACCTAAAAACCTAGACCCTAAAAACCCTAAAAACCCAAAAAAATCATTAAAAAACCATAAAGACGCTCAAAATCCCTAAAAACCCTAAAAACCCATAAAAACAGTAAAAATAAAAAAAACCACTAAAAAACCATGAAAATGTAAAAGACCCTAAAAACCCAGAAAAACCACTTAAAACTATAAAACCCCTAAATCATTAAAAAACCCATAAAACTCTAAAAAATTAAAAAAAACTCTAAAACCCATAAAACCCCTAAAAATGTAAAAAAAACTCTAAAAACTTTAAAATTCGTAAAAACTCAAAAAAAATATCTAAAAACCCAAAATTCCCCTAAAAGTTTTGAAAATCCATAAAAACCCTAAAAACACCTAAAAATACTAAAAACCCTCAAAATCCCTAAAACCCAAAAAAACCCTAAAAACCATTAAAATCTTAAAAACCCCTAAAAACCATGAAAATGTAAAAAATCCTAAAAACCCTTAAAAACCCCTAAAAACCAACAAACCCATGAAATCCTTAAAAACCACTAAAAACTCATAAAAACCCTAAAACCCCAAGAAAAACTCTAAAAACCCTTTAAACCACTAAAAATGTTAAAAAAACTATAAAAACCCTTAAAACCCTAAAACATCCCTAAAAAACTCAGAAAACCCCTTAAATCCCAAAAAACCTTTGAAACCCTAAAATACTTTGAAAAATAATAAAAACACCTGAAAATCTGTAAAATCTCTAAAAAACATAAAAATCAAAAAATCCTCTAAAAATCAATGCAAATGTAAAAAACCCAAAAAACCTTGAAACCCCCTGAAAACCATGATAACCCCTATTAACCTTAAAAAACTCTTAAAACCCTTAAAACCATTGAAACCCCACTAAAGAAATAAAAAAACCCTTTAAACCCCTAAAAACGTTAAAATATATAAAAACTCCTAAAAACCCTAAAAACTTCTAGAAAACCCCAGAAAATGCAAAGAGACCCTAAAAACTCTGAAAATCCCTAAAAACCCTCAAGATCCCTAAAAACCATATAAAACTCTTAAAGCCATAAAAACCATAAAATACCCCTAAAAATTCATGAAAACGTAAAAAAACCAAAAACCCTCAAAACCCCATAAAAGCCAAAAAAACCCCTAAACCTTAAAAAACCCTAAAAAATCCTAAAACCCCTAAAAACCACTAAAAACTGTGAAAAACCTAAAACCCCTAAAAATGTATAAAAAATCCTAAAACCCCATAAAATCCCTAAAAAAATTAAAAAACCCCTAAAAACCAAAACAACCCTAAAAATCATGGAAAACACTAAAAACCTTAAAGCCCTATGTAAAACCATAAAATACCTCAAAATCCCTAAAAAACTAAACAACCATAAAAACCATAAAAATCTAAAAAACCCTTGAAAACCATAAAACACCTAAAAACCTTAAAAATCCTAAAACCCATAAAACTATAAAAACCCATTAAAATCTCTAAAAATCCTTTGAACCACAAAAAACGTTAAAAACCTTAAAAACCCTAAAAACTCAAAAAAAAACTCGTAAACCCCCAAAAGACCCTTAAAACCCCTAAAAACCCTGAAAGCCTCTAAAAACCCAAAAAATCATCAAAATTCCTAAAGCCTAAAAAATACTAAAGACCATAAAAATCCTAAAATACCCCTAATAATCCAGGAAAATGTAAAAAACCCAAAAAACCTTAAGAACCCCCTAAAAAAATAAAAACCCTTAAAAACCTTTAAAACCACTAAAAACCAATAAAAACCCTAAAAACCACAAAAAACTCTACAAAATATTTAAAACACTAAAAATATCTAAACAACCTTAAAACCCCTAAAAATTCAAAAAAACCCCTAAAACCCTAGTTGACCTTAAAAATCCTAAAAACCATAAAAACCATAAAATCCTAAAAAACTCTAAAAAATCCATGATAACATAAAGAACCCAAAAGAACCTAAAAAACCTAAAAAAATTGAAAACCCCTAAATGCCTTAAAAACCCTAAAACACATAAAACCCTAATAACAAAAAAAAATCAAAAACCCTTAAACCCCCAAAAACGTTAAAAATCTCTAAGAACCTTAAAAACCCTAAAAAACTCAAAAAAACCTAAAAACCCCTAAAAATCTAGGAAAACATAAAAACCCATAAAAACACCAATAAAATCCCTAAATAACTTTTAAACCCCAAAAAAAATTAAAAACCCTAAAACCCCATAAAAACCCTAAAAACCACAAAAAACTCTAAAAACACATAAAACCACTCAAAACATTAAAAAACTCAAAAACATCCTTAAAACCGTTAGAAAACTAAAAAAACCATAAAATCCCAAAAGGCCCTAAAAACCCTCAAACCCAGGAAAAACCCAAAAATCCCACAAAATCCCTAAAAAGCTAAAAAACCATAAAATTCATAAAAACCCTAAAAATCCATGAAAACTTAAAAAAACCATGAAAACCCCTGAAAAGCATAAAAATCCCAAAGAACCTTTAAAAATCATGAAAACCCATAAAAACCCTAAAACCCACTAAAACCACTAAAAACCCTTAAAACCCATAAAAATGTCTAAAAACTCTAAATACCATAAAAACCCCAAAAAAATCAAAAAACCCCAAAATGACCCTAAAACCCAAAACCCCCTTTAAAACCCTAAAAACTAACAAAATCCCAAAAAACCCACAAAACCAGAATAATCCTAAAAAATCCAAAAAGTTATGAAAACATAGAAAACCCAAAAAAACCTAAAACTCCCCTAAAAAACCAAAAAACCCCTAAAACAATAAAAGCACTAAACATCAATCAAACCCCAAAAATCACTAAAAATTCTAAAAACCCATATAAACGTTAAAAACTATAAAAAACTTAAAAACACTAAAAACCCCAAAAGAACATAAAACCCTGAAAATCCCCTGAAAAGACATAAAACCCCTAAAAATCCCAAAAAATCCTAAAAACCATAAAAATCCTAAAAATACCCTAAAAATCCAAAAAAATGTAAAAAAAACCTAAAACCCCTGAAGAACCAAAAAAATCATAAAAACTCTAAAAATCCGCCAAAACCCATGAAAATATAGAAAACCCTAAAAACCCTCAAAATCATAAAAACCAATAAAACCTTAAAAACCAAAATCCCTAAAAACCCACTAAAATTATTAAAAACTTTTAAAATATGTAAAAATGTTAAAAAACTCTAAAAACCTTAAAAACCCTAATTTTTTTTAAAAAAACCTTAAAACCCAAAAAGACATTAAAAACCCGAAAAAACCCTTAAAAGCCATAAAATTCATAAAATTACTAAATATCTCCAAAAAATCTATGAAAACATATAAACCGCTAAAAACCCCGAAAACCATAAAACTCCGAAAACCATAAAACCCCTAAAATCCTTGGAAACCCATAAAAAACAAAAAAAACCTTAAAAACAACAAAAAATATAAAAAAACCTGTAAACCACTAAAAATATTAAAAAACTCTAAAAACCTTAAAAACCAAAAAAAATCAAAAAATCCTAACAACCCAAAAATGACCATAAAAACCCAGAAAGACCCAAAAACCCCTGAAAAACCACAAATATCCTCACCATCCATAAAAACCCTAACATACCCTAAAAACCATAAAAATATTTAAAACCCCTAAAAACCTTGAAAACCCATGAAAACCATAAGAACCCCTAAAAACCATAAAAAACCTAAAACACATAAAACCCCTAAAACATTAAAAAACTCTAAAAACCATAAAAACTCTAAAAATCCCATAAAACCCTAAAAACCCAAAAAGACCCTAAAACCCTAAAAAAACCCTATAAACCCCAAAACCCATGAACACCCCTAAAAATCCTAAAAATCCCTAAAACCCCTAAAAACTGCTAAAAACATAAAAATCCTAATAAACCTATCAAAATCCACAAAAACATAAAAAATCCCAAAATCCTGAAAAAACCCTAAAAACCATTAAAGCCCCTAAAAACCTTAAAAACCCATAAAACCCTAAAAATCCAATAAAACATCTAAAAACACAGGATTCATCTCACACCTTCAGTTGTGGATCTTTGCCTCTTGCTCGTTCTCGGTTAAAGTCTCCTATGGGTCCTCCCTTCGGTATCAAGGTGGTGGTGGTCTTATCTCTTTGGCGGTCTCGACTTCCATGAATGGCCATGAATCAGGGTTGAGACTGTAGATCCGAAGTGTCCACAGTCAATTCAACGGGGTCGAGGGCCTCATCGGCAAAGCAGGTGGCAACAGTGGTGTGGTCGATGGTCGGTTACCTACCCATGGCTTTCTTCTCAGATGGTGCTTCAAACCTGTGGCCTCTTCGAATTTGGTTCTTGCTTTGGGAGATCTATGATGCATCTACATGTGTTGTGGTTGGGCTCTTTGGGTGCCACTATTTGAACATCATTCAGGTATATTGCTGCAGATTCAGGTCTAGTCTTGTGGCGGATGTCTTTAGTTGGCTTTTGCTCCTGGGACAGTTCATGAAGTACAATTTGATGTTTTCCTTGATTTATAGTTCCAAACTTATGGTATGACTTGGTGATGGAGTGATTAAATTATGGTGTCTTTTTTTCTTGGAATTTTGAATCCGGATCTTGAGTTTGCTAGAAGGGGGATCCGCTTTAAAATGTTGTTTGTTGTGTTTATCTATGTTGTTGGTTGGGAGCTGCTGGATACAAATTTCTGGTTGTTGGGCCTTGACTAGTTTAAAGGCGATGGATGATGGAAAATGGGCTGCTGGTTGTCGTTCTGGTTGGGGGTGTGGCTGGATTGATTGTATTTCGATGGTGGTGCTATTTATTGGTTGTGGTCGGTCTGCTTGTGAGTTATTGTGGGCACTGTTTGATGAGAGTTGTTGGGTGCTGTCTGATGAAGGGGTTGTTTGGTTCTCTAAGGGGTGTGTGGTGCTATGGAATGGTCATGCTGGGTGCCAATTACAGGAATATAATTGGTCGGGAGGTGCTGGATTCTTGGTTAGGGGGAGCTAGTTGTTGGAATCTGAGATGCGGTATACTAGGAGATGTCTATTTAGGTGGTACTGGATGCTGGAACTTTAGCTTCTGGATGCTTGATGCTGATTGACTAGGAGGAATACCCTGGCCCTCAAAACTATTGGTGGAGATGTTGATGCTGAAGGTGATGGGTGATAGAATATGTGCTGCGAGATGCTTATTTCTGATTGGCTGGGAGGTGCTGATAGAGATGATTTTGAATGTCCATTTTGTTTGGCTTTTATGTTCTTTTTTTCGTGTCTTTTGGGTTTTGGGTCGTTATGGGTTTGGGGTTGTTAAGGGTTTTTGGGTGTGGGTCGTTTGACCTATCCCCTCGCTTATCTACTGCGTCTTATTTTCATAATAATTTTTGGGGGGTTGGGATTAGCTTGGCCTCGCACCTCTTCTGCCTAAAACCCTAAAACCCCTGGAAAACCCTAAATGCGCTCAAAATCCCTAAACCCCCTAAAAAACCCTAAAACCCATAAAAAGCCTAAAAAACCCCTAAAAATCAATAAAAATATAAAAATACCTAAAATCCCTGAAAAATAACTGAAACCCATAAAAACCCCTATAAACCATAAAAATCCATAAAACCCGAAAAACCCGCTAAAAACTCTAAAACACCATTAACCCTTAAAAACGTTAAAAATCTCTAAAATCCTTAAAAATAATAAAAAACTAAAAAAACCCCTAAAACCCAAAAAAGACCCTAAAAACCATGAAAGATCCTAAAAACACTAAAATCCCCTGAAAGCCCATAAAAACTCTCAAAATCCATATACCCCTCAAAATCCTAAAAACCATAAAAATCCTAAAAAACCCCTAAAAATCCATGAAAAGGTAAAAAACCACAAAAGCCCTAAAAATCATTAAAAACCCATAAAATCCCTAAAAACCACTAAAAACTCTAAAAACCATTAAAACCCTTAAAAACATTAAAAAACTCTAAAAAACCTTAAAATCCCTAAAAGCTCAAAATAACCCTAAAAATTCAAAAAGACCCTAGAAACACTGAAAACCTCTAAAAACCCCTGAAAACTCCCAAAATGCCTCTAAATTCCCTAAAAAACCTAGAAAACCCAAAATATAATAAAATCCTAAAAAACACTAAAAATACATAAGAACATAAAAAACTCTAAAAACTTTTAAAACCCCCTAAAAACCATAAAAACAATGAAGAAACTTAAAAACCCTAAAAACCCATAAAATTCATAAAAACCAACTAAAAACTCTATAAAACCTTAAACCCTCTAAAAAACATAAAAAAACCTAAAAACCCAAAATGACCCTAAAAACCATGAAAACCCCTAAAAACCGTAAAAACCCTCAAAATCCCTAAAAACCCTAAAAACCAAAAATATAAAAAACCCTAAAATCCATAAAAATGTGAAAACCCCTAAAACCTTAAAATACACTAAAAACACATAAAACCACTAAAAACTAATGTGGGGCAGCGTAGGTTTGACTACCTTGATCAAACTTCTGTCTAACCCCTCCCATGATGGGACCCACTAGGTAGTGACCTAGGAAACTGCATCGGACTCAATGGTCCCCACAACCCTACAACAACAATAATATACCCAACTCCTCTCCATAAGCGGTGGGTTGTTGAGACCAAGTTTCGAACCCTGGACCTCCTTAAGTACTAAGCCCATGGCACATGGTACCAACCACTGAGCTGGCCTCAACAACCCGCCTCTTGCAAATACGGGCTGGGGAGATTGCTACAACAATAGGGATGTGGGGACCACGATGTCTGATGCGGGTTCCTAGGTTTTTACCAAGAGGGTCCCATCATGGGAGGGGTTGGTCAGAAGACCGACTGAGGCAGTCAGAACTACGCCGCCCCCATATTATAAAAGAGATCTTTTTTTCAAGGAAAATAGAAATATATATTAAAAAGGAAAGGAATTGAAGTACAAGAAATAACTAAGGGTGAAACAAGACCCAAAGGCCAAAAAACAAACAAGAGAGAAAAACCAAAACACTAGAAAGAAACAATAGGAAAGCTTGAGAAGTCCCACAAAGCTAACCAAAATAGCACCAAGAAACCAAGAAATCTAGCACGCAAGTAGCCAAGAAGCACTGAAGCTCCTGAGAGAGATAGGCAACGAGCGTCCCAACCCAGAGCACTAAGCAGTAGTACTCCAAGGTAGAGGTAGAACATCGCATACCAACCTGAAGTGCACCAAGGAGACTCCACCAGCACTAGATCCCAGCAAGAACACCATGTGTCTAGAAAAAAACAACCAAACGTGCAAGCCACTAACAACTCATGAGCACAACACAAAAAAAGGGAGGAACTTCCACGAGCAACCAACAACCACCACATCACCCGAACCACAGTGTCCGCTGCAGGTTCCTTGGCTAACTATTGGTTCCCATCATGGGAGGGGATAGACAGATCGCCGAGAGAGGCAGTCATTCTTACATTTCCCCCAAATCAAAACTTTAAAAAAACCTTAAAATCCCTCAAAATATAAAAAAACTCTAAAAACCCTTAAACCACCTCAAAAACTCAAAAGAACCCTAAAATTACAAAAGACCCAGAAAACCCTAAAACCCCCTTTAAAACCCCAAAAACCTACCTTACAAAAAATCCTAAAAACCCTCAAAATCACTAAAAACCATAAAAATGCTACAAACCAAAAAAACCTAAAACCCCCTAAAAATCCACGAGAACATAATAAACCTAAAATCCACTAAAAACCATAAAACCCCTAAAAACCTTAAAAAACCTTAAAAACCCATAAAAACTGTAGAACCATTAGAAACTCTAAAAACCTTTAAAACCCCTTAAAAAGTTAAAATACTATAAAAAACCATAAAAACCCTAAAAAACTTAAAAAAAACCATAATAACCCCAAAAGAACCCTAAAACCCCAAATAGGCTCTAAAAACCCTAAACAACCCTAGAAACACCTTAAAAAACATAAAAACTCTTAAAATACCTAAAAATCCTAAATAACCCTAGAAACCATAAAATCCTAAAAACTCCCTAAAAATCAATGAAAACGTAACAACCCCAAAAACCCTAAAAACCATAAAACCCCTAAAAACCTTAAAAATTCACAAACCCCATAAAACCCCTAAAACCAACTAAAACAACAAAAACCCTTAAAACCCCTATATACGTTAAAAAACCCTAAAAATTTTAAATCCCCGCAAAAACTCCAAAAACCCAAAAAATCAAAAAGACCCTAAAACCTCCAAAACCCCTAAAAACCCTGAAAAACCCTAAAACCCTAGAAATCCCTAAAAACCCAAAAAAACACTAAAAACCATAAAAATCCTAAAAAACCCCTAAAAACAATGAAAATGTAATAAACTCTAAATGCCATGAAATCCCCCTAAAATCCATAAAGACCCCGAAAAACCTTAAAAACCTAAAAACCCTAAAAAACCACAAAACTAAAACCCCCTAAAACCCTAAAATGTTAAAAACTCTACCTAAAACCCCATCAAATCTCAAAAAAAACCTAAAAAACCAAAAAGACCCTAAAAACTCTGAAAAATATAAAAACCCCCTGAAAAACCCAAAAAAATACTCAAAATCCCTAAAAAACCTAAAAAAACATAAAAAATGTAAAAATAACAAAAAAACCCCCCCTAAAAACCATGAAAACAAAAAGAACTATAAAAACCTTGAGAACCATAAAAACTGTAAAATCCATAAAAAACAACTAAAAACTTTAAAAACCCTTAAAACCCCTAAAAACATTAAAAACATTATAATACCATAAAAACACAAAAAAACTCTAATATCCCAAAAAGACCATAAAAACCCCAAAATACCCTAAAACCCTAGAATTCCATAAAACCTTATAAACCCCTAAAAATCAATGAAAAAGTAAGGAACCTTAAAAACCATGAAAATCCCACAAGACCATAAAAACCCCACCTCAAAAAACATGAAAACCCATAAAACCACTAAAATCTCTAAAAACCCTTCAGACCCCTAAAAACATTAAAACTCTAAAAAACCGTAAAAACATAAAATCCCAAAAGACCCTAAAGACCCTAAAATCCTTAAAAAACCCTAAAAATCCTAAAAACACATGAAAATCCTAAAAACCATAAAAATCCCTAAAACCCTAAAAACCCTTAAAATCATAAAATTCCTAAAGAACCATGAAAGAATAGAAAACCCTAATAACCCTAAACCCCCCCCTAAAACCCATAAAACTCCATAAAAACAATAAAAAACCCTAAAAAACTATAAAATAATAAAAAACTACTAAAAAATCTAAAAACCCTTAAAACCCCTAAAAGCATTAAAAAACTTTCAAAACCTCAAAAACTTCAAAAAATCAAAAAAATACACTAAACCCCTAAAATATTTAAAAACCCTAAAAACCCCTAAAAACCCTCAAAATCTCAAAAAACCCTAAAAATTCCCAAATACCATAAAAATCCTAAAAACCCCTAAAAATCCACGAAAAAGTAAAAAACCCTGAAAAACCCCTGAAAACAATAAAACCCCTAAAAACCATAAAACCCCTAAAATACCATAAAAACCCTAAAAATAACTAAAAATTCTAAAAACCCTTAAAACTCCTAAAAAGGTTAAAAACTCTAAAAAACAATAAAAACCCTTAAAAACTCAAAAAACCAAAAAACCCCAAAAAACCCTAAAAACCCTAAAAACCCCTAAAACCCCCTAATAATCCTTAAAATCCCTAAAACCCTAAAAACAAAAAAAATCTTAAAAATCCCTAAAAATCCATGAAAATGAAAAATCCCTAGAAATCTAGAAAACCATAAAACCCCCTAAAAATATTAAAAAAGACATCAAAACCCATAAAAACCCTAAGAAACCACTAAAAACATTAAAAACCTTAAAACACCTAAAAACATTAAAAACTCTAAAAAACCTTAAAACACCTAAAAACACAAAAAAGAACCCCTAAAACCCCTTAAAATCTTTAAAATCCCTACAAACCATAAAAAAACCGAAAAACCTTAAAAATCCAAAAAATCCCCTAAAAACCCATGAAAATGTAAAAAATCATTAAAACCATGAAAAACCCCTAAAAACCATAAAAAGAACCCTAAAAAACTTAAAAACCCTGAAAACCACTAAAAAATCTAAAAACCCTTTGAACCCCTAAAAGCGTTAAAAATCTCTAAAAACCCTTTAAAACCCTAAAAACAATAAAAACCCCTAAAAATTAAAAATACCCTAAAACCTGAATAACCCTAAAAACCCTAAAATCCTCTAAAAACCGAAAAAACCCAAAATCCCTAAACCCCTAAAAACCCTAAAAACTATAAAAATCCTAAGAAACCCCTAAAAATCCATGAAAATGTAAAAAACCCAAAAAATCCATAAAAACCATAAAAACCCCAAAACCCCTTAAAAACCTTAAAACCAATAAAAATCCTAAAACCACATAAAAATATTAAAAAACTATAGAAAAACCTTAAAACACTAAAAATCTCAAAAAACCCAAAAGACCCTAAAAACACTTAAAAACCCTAAAAACCATTGAAAACCCCTAAAACCCCTCAAAGATTCCTAAAAACCCTAAAAACCCTTAAAAATCATAAAAACCCCATGAAAATCCATAAAAACATAAAAAACCCTAAAACCCCTAAAAACCATAAAAACCTCTAAAAACCTTAAAACCATAAAAAACCCATAAAACCCCCAATACCCGACTAAAAACTCTAACAACCCTTATACCCCTAAAAAGGATAAGAAAAACTCTAAAAAACCTTAAAACCCCTAAAAAACACAAAAAAACCTTAAAACCCCTAAAAAACACAAAAAAACCGTAAAAACCAAAAAAGACCCTAAAAACCCTAAAATCACTAAAAACCCTAAAATCCCCTAAAAACCCCTAAAAGCACTCAATATCCCTAAAAACCATAAAAATCATAAAAAACCATAAATATCCATGTAAACGTAAAAAACCCTAAAAACCTTGAAAAAACCCCTAAAAACCATAAAACCCATAAAAACCTTAAAACCCCTAAAATCCCATATAACCCTAAAAACCAATAATACTCTAAAAGCCTTAAAACACCTAAAAATGTTAAAAAACATTAGAAAACCTTAAAAACCCTAAAAATACAAAATGAACCTAAAAACCCTAAAAACCTCTAAAACCCCAAAAAATATTAAATATGTTAAAAACTATAAAAAAACCTTTAAACCCTAAAAAACTCAAAAAAACATGAAAAACCTAAAAAGACCCTAAAACCCCAAAATAACATAAACCCCCTAAAAATACCAAAAAACCCTAATAAACTATAAAAAAAGAAAATCCTAAAAAACCCTAAAAATCCTTGAAAATGTCAAAAACCCTAAAAACCAATTTTTTTTAAAAAACTTAAAAACCATTAAAACACTTAAAACCCTTAAAAACCCTAAAAATGTTAAAAAAATATAAAAAACCTTAAAACCCCAAAAAAACTCAAAAAAACCTTTAAAAACTACAAAAGACCTTAAAAAACTTGAAAATGACTTGTGGGTGTTGCTTGGATTGGGGTTGTAGGATTTGGGTGTCTCTTTGGGTTTGCAGGTGCAGGTTCGGTTGCCTTGAGTTCAAGTTGGTTGTGTCTTTTGTGTTTGGGCTTGGCTGGTGTGCTGTTTTGAGGTGCAATGCGGGTTGATGCTTTTGGGTCTTGGGCATGGTGCTATATCCAATTTGATGCTTGTGCTTTGATGGTAGCAGATTGTGGCGTGCAGCTAGGGCATGTTAGGGTTGTGTTGTTGTTTCTTATTGGAGGGTTGTGGTTGGCGAAGTGGGAAGGCTAGTTTTGGGTTTCTGGATGGGATTTTTTGTAGTTTTCTTGCTACAAGGTGATTTTCTTTAGTGGTTGCTGCTTGTGCAAATGTGCTCAAAGAGTTGTACAAACTTACTGATCTACTACTGTTTGGTTGGGGGTTTACTGGTGGATTGGATTGCATATTGGGGGCTTGTTGTAGGGGTTTTTTGGCAGGTATTGTTGTGTGTTATGCAGTGGATGGGTTGTGTTGTTGGTTGTGAGGGTTATTTTAGTGGGTTTTAATATAGGGGAAGTGGAGGTTGTGCTGGTTGGATGGCTTGGTATGGAGCATGATGTAAGTTGTTGGTAGGAGGTGTGCTTGGGTGTAGGCTACTCTTACCGGTGGATGATTTTTTGGGAAGTGGAGGTGTAGTTCGGGCTATTTAGGTTCTGGTTTAGTGGTTGGGATGTTGAATCCGCTCTATTTTGACTAGTGTTCTTAGGATGCTAGCGATCTGTTGCTTGGATTGTGGTTGCGGTTGATTGATGGATCTCTAAGGGTTGTTGGTGGTTCTCTTCTTCAGGGTCTGAAACCTTGGGCGTGAGTGCTATTGTGGGATGGTTCGATTGGTGTAGGGGGATGTCATGGCTGTATGGTGTGAAGGTGTGTTGTGGGTTGTGTGTGCGTGTGTGGATGTGGTGCATGTGTGTATGTGTGTGTGTGTGTGTGTTTTGGTTTCTTTTGGTGGAGCGCTTGTCCTTCTTTGGGCCTCTTATGGACTAGGCGATGCCAATTATTTTTGATTGTGTGATCTTGGGTGTTGGTTTTTTGTGCTCTTGGTGGGTGACTAATGAAGTCGGTGGTAGGCTGTTTCCTTGGTTTTGACTGCTCGTTGAGCTCGTATTGTTGTTACTGGCTCATTTTCCTTTAGTTATTTTGTTTTCTTGGTTAATTTGCAGATTTCTGGGCTCGTGGTTCACTGGTCCATGTGCTCTTAGTGGTGCAGGATTTTTTCATCCTAGGTTGTTGGCTCCATGCGGTATGGGATTTTCTTCGTTTGTTGGGCTGGTTGTTTTCTTGACGCTCCTTGGTTTCTTGGAGTTCTTGGTTTCCCTTTCTTAATTGATGCATGACCCTTACCTTGTGTTTTGGGTCTACTTAGTTTCACTTCTTGGATGTTTTTTTGTCTGTAATTCATCTTATCTTATATATATATATATATACTTATATTTACCTTTCAAAAAAAACAATAAAAACCCTAAAACCCCTGAAAAAACCTAAAAACACTCAAAATCCCAAAAAAATCCCTGAAAACAAAAAAACCCTAAAAACCATAAAAACTATAAAAATACTAAAAATCCCCTAAAAATACCTAAAACACACTAAAAACCCTAAAAAACCTTGAAAACCATAAAACCCTAAAAAATACCTAAAAACTCTAAAACCCCTATAAAAGTTAAAAGCTATAAAACCCTTAAAAACTCTAAAAAAGTTAAGAAACCCTAAAAAACCAAAAAGAAATTAAAAACCCTAAAACCCTTGAAAAACCCAAAGAACCCTAAAATCCATAAGACCCTAAAAAACCCTAAAACCATAAAATCCTTAAAATCGCCTCAAAATCTATGAAAACATAAAAAACCATAAAACCCCTAAAACCCCTAAAAACCTTAAAAATCCCTAAAAAACCACTAAAAACTCTAAAAACCCTTAAAACCCCTAAAAACGTTAAAAACTATGAAAAACCTTAAAAACCCTAAAAATCTCTAAAAAAACATTTAAAACCCAAAAGACCTAAAACCCTGAAAACCCCTAAAAACCCTGAAACACCCTAAAAACCCTCAAAATATCTAGAAACACTAAAAACCATAAAATCATAAAAAAATCACTAAAATTCCATGGAAACATAAAAAACTTTAAAAACCTTGAAAAACCCCTCCAAACCATAGAATCTCTGAAACCTTAAAAAACTCTAAAACCCATAAAAACCCTAAAAAACCACAAAAATCTAAAACCCCTTATAACCCATAAAAATGTTAAAAAAACCATAAAACCCTTAAAACCCTTCAAAAACTCAAAAAAACCCCTAAAAACCCAAAAGACACTAAAAACCTTGAAAACCCTAAAAACCCTCAAAATCCCTAAAAACACTAAAAACCCTAAAAATCATAAAATTTCTAAAAAAATACCTAAGAATCCATGAAAATGTTGAAATCCATAAAAACACAAAATACCCCATGAAAACCATAAAAAACCCTAAAACCCATAAAAAATCCTAAAAACCCATAAAAACCCTAAAAACCCATAACAACCCTAAAAACCACTATAATCACTAAAAAACCTTTAAACCCCTAAAAACGTCAAAAACTCTAAAAACCTTAAAACACCAAGAAAATTCAGAAAAATCCTAAAAACTCAAAAAGACCCTAAAACCCCTAAAAACCTTAGAAAAATTTAAAAAACACTAAAACAACTCAAAATCCCTAAAAATACAAAAAAAACTCTAAAACCCAAAAAATCCTAAAAACCCCTAAAATTCCATGAAAACATAAAAACCCTAAAAACCCTTGAATGGGTGGATAATATGATAGGATAAGAAGTGTAATGGGTAAAGTAATGTAAATAAAAGGAATTTTATGTGAACCATGTTGCAGGCACTAAGTCGATTACTCGAGTGGAGGAGTTGGATTTGCAAGGCTCGATGGCATGTGGGAGATTAAAGAGGTTGAACGCCCCAATTGGAACCCATCTCACTTCATTAAAGGACAAATGGATCTTTACTTACATGGATGGGGAAAATGAGCCTATTATCTCACTTATTAAATCCAAAACATGATGCTTAAATCTTGGCCCACATGGTTGCACGAATTTGGAAGCCTAGCCCACATGGAGGATTCTAGAAATGGCTTCTTTGGACACCAAAGTCAAATCTGGCAGGCTATGCACTCAAAGTCAAATTCGGTGGGATATAGTTGGATAAAAACCCATAAAACCCAAAAAACCACTAAAACATCTAAAAACCCTTGAAACCCTTAAAATCATTAAAAAACTTTAAAGAATTACAACCAGTAAAAAACTAAAAGAAACACTAAAAACTCTAAAATACCCTTAAAAACCTAAAAATCCCTCAAACCATAACAACCCTCAAAAGCCTTAAAAACCCCATAAACCAAAAAAATCCTAAAAAGCCCCTAAAAATCCATGAAAATGTAAAAAACCCTAAAACCATGAAAACTACAAACACCCATAAAAACTTTAAAAACCTTAAAACCCCATAAAACCACTAAAAACTCTAAAAACACTTAAAACACCTAAAAACCTTGAAAAACCTTTTAAACCCTAAAAAATGAAAATAAAACCCTAAGCCATCAAAAGGACTGAGTGGAGATCTGGAAAGGCGTGGAGTTTCGACGGTGGTGTGGATCTTTAGATTTGGATCGCTAGATGGGTTCAGCAATGGTGCGGGATGGCTCTAGGTGCGGTGATTCGGCTATTGGCTTGGGATGGTGGGGGCTTTTCCCCGTTGTCTCGTGTGGTTAAAGGTGCAGATAGAGTGCGTGGTGCTGCGGATCTAAGCTTGGAAAAATTATGGTGTCTTCTCTGGTGCTGCGATGGATTTTGGTTGATGCGGAAGGCATGGTACTGACTTGTTGGGGATGTGATTGATTCAGTTTTGTCCAGATCTGCTAGTGATTGGTCTGCATAGAAGATCCAGGTTCATTTATTGGCCATGATTCATGATGTTGATCCCGGTCTGTTTGCGTTCTACTGCGGTCTGGCTTCAGTCTATGCTTTCCTGTGGTTCCATTGTAGTATTTTTGGCCCTGTGTATACTGCTGAAGGGTTTGGTTGGATCCTTTTCCTCTTATGGATTTACTGTGGGGGAAGATGGCTTGGTTTTGAGTCGATGCTGGTATTATTTTCGGGTTCTGATATGAGGTGTTGTGTGTTGGTTATGTTTTGCGATTTCTTGGTTGCTGGAAGGGTTTCTTGGGCTGTGGTTTGGTCCTTGTTTTGGATGCTGGTGGTTCTATGCCCCTGGCTGCACTGTTGGGTGCAATTTTCTGGAAGGTTGGTTGTTACTTGGCTGGGATGTGAGCTAGATATGGACTTGACTAGCATGGTGGTGCTGGATGATGTGGAGGCTAGTGATTTTGGTATCAGTGATTTGATGTGGTGATTGTTGTTTCTCGCTGCAAGGTGGTGAAGGTGATGATGCCGGTGGTTATGTGGTGCTGGTGGTGGTTATGTTTAACATGGAGGCAATGGTTGATGAAAATGGTGTTGTGTGAGGTTGGTTGATGCTTGGTTGGGACTTCTGCTGGGATCTTTTTTGGTTTTGTGCTTTTCTTGTTTTCTTGTGCATTTTGTTCTTTTGGTTTTTTGGTTTTGGGTTTGTCAAGGGCTTTTGGGTGTGGGTCATTTTAACCATCCCCTCCCTTTTCTATTGTGTCCTTTTTCATTATAATAAATTTGTGGGGGGGGGGGGGGTCGGGAATAGCCCGTCCTCACACCTCTTTTTCCCTAAAATGTTAAAACACTCTAAAAAACCTCAAAACCCCTAAAAACTCAAAAAAACCATAAAACCCCAAAAAGTCCATAAAAACCCTAGAAACCCTTGAAAACCCTAAAAACCCTCAAAATCTATAAATACCCTAAAAAAACCGCCCCTTGCAGAGGAGGTTAGGGATGCTCTATTCTCTTTGAACATTGACAGCACAACGGGACCGGATGGCTTCACCAACAAATTCTTCATGTTCTACTGGGACATCCTGTATGAAGGCATCGTCAACACTGTATGGGAATTATTTCTCACTACCGTATTTCCACGTGGGGTCAACTCTAACTTCATTACTCTGATTCCCAAAAGAGACAATTCCATTGACATTGGTGATTTTCGACCGGTGGCCATTGGAAACATTGTCCCCAAAATTATCAGCAAGATTCTGGTCTTGTGACTTGGGACGTTCCTGGGGGATATCCTCACCCCCTACCAGTTTGGGTTTGTCCTGGGCAGGAGCATCCAGGACTGCCTGTTCACAGCCTCGGAAAGCATCAACGTCATGCGAAAGCCGTCCAAGAATGGAAACATTGCACTAAAGGTTTACATTTCCAAGGATTTTGACACTATTAAGTGGAGCTTTATTTCTCAGTTCCTGACTGAGTATGGCTTCTCGAGTAATTTTATTAGGATCATCATGTACATTCTTAGCAGTGGATGGACCTATATTCTTCTTAATGGCTCCCCTAAGGGGATTTTCCCCTGCTCCCGTGGAGTCAGACAAGGTGATCCTCTTTCAGGAATCCTTTTTGCGATCACTGAAGACTACCTTAGCAGGTGCCTCATTGATCTTTGTCGGGCTAGCCTCTTCAGTCCTTTCCAGGCAGGGAGGGACCTTTATTTGCCATCGCATCTGCTATATGCAGATGATATTCTCCTGTTCGGGCAGGATAATAAACGTACTCTTGATTCCATTCGGATGATTTTCTGGCATTACGAGCATGTTTCAGGACAATCCATCAGCTGGAGTAAGTCTTTGATTGTCTTTGGGGAGGGGATTTCATAGTCCCGACAGATCTCCATTTCCAGGTCCCTTGTTGTAAAGAGAGGGTCGTTACCCTTTGACTATCTTGGTGTTCCCATCTTTTGGGGACGTGTCAAGCAGTGTTACCTTGAGAACATTGCCTCTAAAATCACTCAATAACTAGAGAAATGGAAAGGGGAGTCCCTCTCGCAAGCTGGAAGGGTCTTCCTCATCAACTTGGTGATTACCTCTATGTTCACTTATGCTTTATCCATTTATAGGTGGCCGGTTAATCTCATCAAGGACCTCCAGGCATAGATCAGGAATTTTTCTTGGACGGGGTGCATAACTCAAAGGAAACTGGTCACCGTAGCTTGGAAGTAATGCACCAAGCCAATTGAGTTGGGTGGGCTTGGTATCAAAGACCTCAGACGCTACAATGATGCCCTCCTTGATAAGTATACTTAGGGGCTGTTAAGTCCTATGGCTCCGAGCTTGGATTTCACTCGGGAAAGATTTGTGCTCAAGCTCTGTGATGGATATGAAGGGTATTTTCCCTCCTCTGTTTGGCCAGCAATTTGGGCCTCGTACAAGGCCATTGTCCTTCTTTCTAAATGGTTTGTCTTCAAGAATTCAGCCTTGAATTCCGGGTCTATGCCTTGGATTGATAGGCCCCTGCAAGATCTCATCAACCCTCCTCCTAAATTGAAGCGACTGTCTATTGCAGAGTTCATCCCGAGGCTAGAACAATTCGAGACCCTCCCACCTGCTGTCTTACTCCAAATTCAGCGATATCACTTCATACACTCTGATATCCTGATCTGGAAGCCCAATCTGGTTAAGCGACTCACTGCCAAGGAATACTATCGGTATAATTGTCCTAGGGGATCCCCTCCACCGACTTGGCTTTCTATGTTCAAGAGGAATTTCATTCCCCCTGCAAATCACCTTCTTATCTAGAAAATCTAGAAAAATCGGTTACCCATACAGGGTCAATTGCAGCGAGCAGGTCTCAACCTTGCCTCTGTATGTTTCCTTTTCCTTGGTGCGAAAGAAAATGTCCAACACACCTTCCTGTAGTGCAGATTCAGCACTGATCCTTGGGGTTATTTGCAGCGGACTTTTGGCTTCCTAGCTGGCCTTGATAGGCCTTTCTTTGAGCTCCTGGTGGACCTATCCAACTGGGATTACAGTGAGTAGGTCCGCAATTGTTTGTTGGCTGTGGTCGCAGCCACCATATCCTTTATTTGGACCGCTCAGAATGCAGTTTCCTTTAGTAAGAAACAACTCTCCTTCCATGCTGGAGTTGTGGCGATTCACAGGGCTCTTTATGTGGCCTCCTGGATTCAGACAGGTCTTATGGAGAATGATGTCTGTGAACTGATCATCCTTCGATTTCTTGGTGTATCTGGTAGGGCAAAAAAACCCACGATCCTCAGGTTTATTCGTTGGATCCCTCCACTCCCCTCCTGGATCATGGTCAATGTGGATGGTGCGGCCCTTGGTGCCCCAGGCCCTGCTGGATGTGGTGGATTCTTCCACACTTATCGGGGTTTTGTCAAGGGATGTTTTCAACACTTTATCAGTGATGGGTGTGCTCATGAAGCTGAGTTATGGGCTATTATAAAGGCGATTGAATATGCTGTCAGTTTCGGGTGGATTTTTCTGTGGCTCGAGTCTGACTCCATGCTTATTGTGAGTGCTCTTAAAAGCAGATCTCGGTGCGTCCCCTGGAGGCTCCTTACCCCGTGGATGGACTGCCTTTCCATGTTCCAAAAGCTGCATCTCACTGTGACACATGTCTACCAGGAGGCCAATGCGGTTGCGGATTCTCTTTCCAAGCAGGCTATTGTTGAACATTGTTCTTTGTGGTCCTTTGTTTCCACACCTCCCTGCTCCTCCCTTGTTGTGTCTGATTTGAAGGGTGAGGTGCACACCCGATTATGTAATCCCCCCTTGTAGCACTCTGTTTGTACCTTTATTTTTGTTTAAATTTGGGGGGGCCACTTCTGCCTGGCCCCGAGCCTTCCTTGCCCTAAAAACCCTAAAATCCACTAAAAAACCCAAAACCCCCCATGTCCCTAACAATCCTAAAAACTATAAAAATCCTAAAACCCCATAAAAATCTATGAAAACGGAAAGACCCCTAAAAACCCCTTAAATACCATAAAAACCCAATAAAACCCTTAAAAACCCTCTAAAAACCCTTAAAATTCATGAAATTGTTAAAAACTCTAAATAACCTCAAAAACCCAAAAAGAATCCAAACAAACCCTAAAACCCTTAAACACACTAAAACCCCTAAAACCCATCAAAACTCCACATAAAAACCTTAAAAAACCTAAAAACCCTCTAAAAATCAATGAAAACATGCAAATCCCTAAAAACCATGAAAACCATAAAACCCCTAGAAACCATAAAATCCAAAAAAACTGTAAAAACCCTAAAACCCATGAAAAAATTAAAAACCCATAAAACCCCTGAAAATGTTAAAAAACATTAAAAAACATTAAAATACCCAAAATACTAAAATAATACCCTAAAACCCACAAACCCTAAAACCCACAAACCCTAAAACTCCTTAAAACCCCTAAAAACTCTCATAATACCTAAAAAACCCTAAAAACCCTAAAAATCCAAAAAAACCCTAAAAATACATGAAAACGTAAAAAACCCTAAAAGCCCTAAAAACCCCCTGACAGTCATAAAACCCCCTAAAACCATAAAAAAACCATAAAAACACATAAAATCCTTAAAAACCCACTAAAAACTCTAAAAACCCTTGAAACCCCAAAAAACATTAAAAAAATCAGAAATACCTTAAAAACAAAACAAAACCCAAAAAAACCCTAAAAACCCCAAAAGACCCTAAAATCCCTGAAAATCCTAAAATCCTTAAAAACCCTAAAAACCGTTAAAAACCCTAAAATGCATAAAACCCCTAATACCTTAAAAACACTAAAAGTCTATAAAAACCCTAAAATCCCACTAAAAAATCTAAATTCCCTTAAAAACCCTAAAAACATTAAAAACTCTAAAGAGCCTTAAAAACACTAAAAACTATAAAAACCCTAAAAACCAAAAGACCCTAAAAACCCTTAAAACCCCTAAAACCCTACAAAACCACAAAACCCCTCAAAATCCATAAAAATCCTAAAAACCCTAAAAACAATAAAAATCATAAGCACCTAAAAATTCATGAAAACATAAAAAACCCTAAAAATCTTAAAACCCCTTTACAAACCGTAAAACCCCATAAAAACATTAAAAACCCCTCAAAACCCATAAAACCCCTTAAAATCCCAAAAAATGTTGAAAAACTCTAAAAACCCTTTAAAACCCCAAAAAAATCCCAAAAGACCCTAAAAACCCCAAAAACCCAAAAACCCCTCAAAATCCCTAAAATCCCTAAAACCTTAAAAACCATAAAATTCTTAATAAACCCATTAAATCCATGAAAACGTAAAAAACCCAAAAAACCACTAAATAACCCTAAAAACCATTAAACCCCTAAAGACATTAAAAACCCTATAAACCCATAAAAACCCTCAAAACCACTAAAAATGCTAAAAACTCATAAAACCCCTAAAAACGTTAATCTTAATGTCACACATGCCTATAGGGAGGCAAAATCGGTGGCAGATGCTCTATCTAAAAAGGCTATTGTGGAAAATAGCTTGATGTGGTCCTTTATCACCCCATCTTTTTGTGCACCCTTGGTGGACTCTAATATGAATGGTGAATTACATGCCCATATTTGTAAACCCTCATTGTAACACATGCTCTTTTACTTTTTCTTAATAAACATTGGGGGACTAGGCACGCTTGGCCTCGATCCTTCTTTGCCCTAAAAATGTTAAAAAACATTAAAACCCTAAGAAACCTTAAATAACATAAATGGATCAAACAAACCCTAAAAACAAAACAGACCCTAAAAACCCTTAAAAACACTGAAAACCCTTGAAAACCCATAAAAACCCTCAAAATCCAAAAAAACCTAAAAACCATAAAAACTATAAAAATCCTCAAAACCCCGTAAAAATCCATAAAAATCATCAAAACCCCCTAAAAATCCATAAAAATGTAAAAAACCCTAAATAAGAACTAAAAACCACATAACCCCTAAAAACCTTAAAAACCCTAAAAACCCCTAAAATCCATAAAACCCCTAAAAACTCTAAAAACCATTAAAACTCCTAAAAACATTAAAAACTTTAAAAAATTCAAAAAAAATCTCAAAAACCCAAAAAGACCCAAAAAGACCCTAAAAACCCTAAAAACCCTAAAAACCCATAAAAACCCCCCAAAACCTCTCGAAATCCCTAAAAACCCTAAAAACCATAAAAATCCTAAAAACCCCCTAAAAATATATGAATACGTAAAAAACATAAAACCCCCCTGAAAACCATAAAACACCCAAAAAACTGTTAAAAACCCTAAAAAACCATAAAAACCATAAAAACCATAAAACCCACTAAAATCCCTAAAAACCCTTAAACCCCCTAAAAACGTTATAAAAATATAAAACCATAAAAATCCTAAAAACTTAAAAAATCCTAAAAACCCAAAAGGGCCCTAAAAACCATGAAAAAATGTAAAAACCCTAAAACCCTTGAAAAACCCTTGAAAAACACCCCAAAATTCAAAAAAACCCTGAATACCCTAAAACCATAAAAATCCTAAAACCCCCAAAAAATACATGAAAACATAAAAAAACCCTAAAAACCCTAAAACCCCCCTAAAATCATAAAAACCCCTAAAAACATTAACAAAACCATAAAACCCCTAAAGATCACTAAACATTCTAAAATCCGAAAAAAACCCCTAAAAATCCATGAAAATGTAAAAATCCCTAAAAACCCGAAAAAACCACTAAAACCATCAAAATCCCTAAAAACCTTAAAAAACCCCAAACCCACTAAAAACCACTAAAATCTCTAAAAAACCTTAAAACCTCTAAAAACCTTAGAAAACTCTAAAAATCCTTAAAACCCCTAAAAAATAAAAAAAAACTCTCAAAAACTCTAAAAACCCCTAAATCCCTAAAAACCCTTGAAAACCCCCCAAAACCCTCTAATTCCCAAAAAAACCTAAAAACCCTAAAAATCATAAAAAACCTAAAAAAACCCCCCAAAAAATCCATGAAACATTAAAAAACCCTAAAACCCTGAAAAGCCCCTGAAAACCACAAAACACATAAAAAACTTTTAAACCCCTAAAACCCTAAAAAACAACTAATGAATATAATAACCCTTAAAACCACAAAAAATGTTTGAAAACTCTAAAAAATCTTAAACCCCCTAAAAATGTAAATAAACACTAAAAACCCCCAAAGACCCTAAAATCCTTAAAAACCTATGAAAACCCCTAAAACCCCTCAAAATTCCTTAAAAACCTAAAAACCCTAAAAATTATAAAAATTATAAAAATTATAAAAACCCCTAAAAATCTATGAAAATGAAAAAACCCATAAATAACCTGAAAACCCACTTAAACCCACAAATTCCATTAAAAACCTTAAAAACTGAAATCCCCCAAAATCCATAACAATCCTAAAATACCCTAAAGCCCATAAAATTCCTAAAAACCCCCTAAAAACCCATGAAAACATAAAAAACTCTAAAAACCCTTAAAAGCCCATGAAAACCATAAAACCCCTAAAACCCTTAAATTCCCTTTAAACCCTAGAAAAACCCTCAAACCACTAAAAACTCTAAAAACCCTTAAAATCCCTAAAAACATTAAAAAATCTAAAAAACCTTAAAACCCTAAAAAACTCAAAAAAATAACTTAAAACCCCCAAAAGAGCCTGAAAAGGATGAAAACCCCTTAAAACCCCTGAAAACCCCAAAAAACTCTAAAAATCCCTAAAAACCCTAAAAAAAATAAAAACCATAAAAATCCTTAAAACCACTAAGATTCCATGGAAACAAAAGAAACCCTAAAAACCCTGAAAACCCCCTAAAAATCGTAAAACCCCTAAAAACATTAAAACCACTAAAAACCCATAAAAACCACTAAAAACACTAAATACACATAAACCCCCAAAAAATATTAAAAACTCTAAAAAACCTTACATACACTAAAAACTAAAAAAACTGAAAAATCCCAAAAGATACGAAAAAAGCCCGAAAACCGCTAAAAACCCCTCACAGCACCTAAAACCCCTCAAAATATATAAAAGCCCTAAAAACTATAAAAATATTTAAAAACCCCTAATAATCAATGAAAACATAAAAAATCCTAAAACCCCTATAAACATTAAATACCCTAAAAAGCCACTAAAAACTGTATAAACTTTTAAATCCCCTAAAACCCCAAAAGACCCTTAAGACATTGAAAACCCCCAAAACCCTTAAAAATCCAAAAAACCCTTAAAATCCCTAAAAATCATTAAAACCATAAAACCCTAAAAGCCATGAAAATCAAAAAAACTGCTTAAAAATACAAGAAAACAAAAAATACAATAAAAAACATGAAAAACCCCTGAAAACCATAAAAACTATTAAAAACCTTAGAAACTCCAAAAACCCCATAAAACCCTAAAACCCACTAAAAACTCTAAAAACCCTTAAACCCCTTAAAAACGTAAAAAACTCTAAAAAACCTTAAAACACCTAAAAACTCGAAAAGCCACCTAAAAACCCAAAAGACCCAATAAACCCTAAAACCCCCTAAAAACCCTTGAAAAGCACTAAAAACCGTGAAATTCCCTAAAAACCATAAAAGGCCACAAAAAATCCACAAAAGCGTAAAAAAAATTGGAAATCCAGAAAACCACTAAAACTCCACAAAATCCCTAAAAATCCTAAAACACCCAAAAAACCACAAAATCCTAAAAACCCATGAAAACGTAAAAAATACTAAAAAGCCTATAAAAACCCATAAAAAAATAAAAACCCCTAAAAACCTTAAAAACCTTAACAGCCCATAAAACCCCTAAAAACCACTAAAAACTATAAAAACCCTTAAAACCCCTAAAAAACCAAAAAACCCCTAAAAATCCAAAATAGACCCTAAAATCCCTAAAAACAAAAAAAAATACCCTTGAAAACCTCTAAAACCCCTAACAACCCAAAAAAGCATAAAAATCCAAAAAAACCACTAAAAATCCATGAAAACGTAAAAAACCATAAAAACCCTGAAAGACCCCAGAAAACCATAAACCCCTAAAAACTACTAAAAACTCTAAAAACCCTTTAAACCCTTAAAAACTCGAAAAAAACCTTAAAAACACAAAAACAACTCTAAAAAACTCTAAAAACCCTAAAAACCCAAAAAACCATGAAAACCCTGAATCCCAAAAAAATCCCTAAAACCCTAAAAAACAACATTTTTTTTAAAAAACACTAATATCCATGAAAAAGTAAAAACCCTAAAAGTCCCCTGAAAATAATAAAAACCCCTAAATACCTTTAAAAAACCCTAAAACCCCATAAAAACTAATAAAATATCTAAAAACCCTTAAACCCCTAAAAATGTTAAAAAAACTCTAAAAACCTTAAAACCCATAAAAACTCAACAAAAACCCAAAAATCCAAAAAACCCTAAAAAACAAAAAAACACTTAAAACCCTCTAAAACCCCACAAAATACAAAAAAAACTCTAAAAATCCTAAAAATCATAAAATTCCTAAAATACCACTAAACATCCAAGAAAATGTTAAAAACCTTGAAAACCATAAAAACCCATAAAAACTATAAAAAACCCCAAAGGCCCATCAAAACCCTAAAACCCCACTATAAGTCTAAAACCCCGAAAAAAGTTAAAAATCTCTAAAAACCTTAAAACCCTAAAAACTCAAAAAATACATTAAAACATAAAAAAGACACTAAAAACACCCAAAACACTAAAAAACCTTAAAAATCCCTAAAATCCCTCAAAATCCCTAAAAACCCTAAAAACCCTAAAACCCCTAAAATCCTAAAAAACTACTTAAAATCCATGAAAATACAAAAAACCCCCTAATAACCCAAATAACCCTAAAACCCACTTTGAATCCATAAAAACCCCTAAAACCCTTTAAAACCCCTAAAACCACTAAAAACTCTAAAAACCCTTAAAACCCCTAAAAACCTAAAAAACCTAAAAATCCATAAAAAAACTAAAAACCATAAAAATCCTAAGAAACCCATAAAACTCCATAAAAACCTAAAAAACCCTAAAAAACCTAACCCCCCCAAAAGACTGTAAAAAACCCCAAAAGTCCCTCAAAACCCAGAAAACCCAAAAAACCTCTAAAAACCTTAAAAACCCTCAAAATCTCTAAAATCCTTAAAAAACCCTAAAAAGATAAAAATAAAAAAAAACCCTAAAAATACATGAAAAGTTAAAAAACCCTAAAAATCCCAAAAAACCCCAAAACCATAAATTCTCCTAAAAAACTTAAAAAACCCTATCCCCCTCCCCCTAAACACCACTAAAAACCCTAAAAAATCTTGAAACCCATAAAAACATTAAAATACTCTAAAAACCTTAAAACCCATAAAAAACTCAATAAAACCCCCTAAAAACCCAAAAAGATCCTAAAAATTCCAGATACCTCTAAAAACTTATGAAATCCCCTAAAACCCCTCAAAATCCCTAAAAACTTGGAAACCCCCTAATAACCACAAAACCCCTAAAATACTTAAAATACCCTAAAAAATCAAAAAACCAGTAAAAACTCTAAAAACCATTAAAACCCCAAAAAAGGTGAAAAAAACTCTAAAAATCTTAAAACCCCTAAAAACTCAAAAAAAACGTGAAAACCCAAAAGGACCCTAAAAACCACTGAAAACCCTAAAACCATAAAACCCACTTAAAACCCCTAAAACCCCTCAAAATCCCTAAAAACACTAAAAACTATAAAAATCCTAAAAATCATCTAAAAATCCTGAAGACATAAAAAACCATAAAAATGATGAAAAGACTCTAAAAACCATACAAACCCCTAAAAACATTAAAAACCCATGAAAACACTAATAACTACTAAAACTCTAAAAACCCTTAAACCCCCCTAAAAATGTTAAAAATTTCTAAAAAACCTTAAAATATGAAAAACTAAAAAAACCCATAAAAATCCAAAAAGAACCTAAAAACCCCAAAAACCCCTACAACCCCCTTTAAACCCCAAAACCCTAAAAACCATAAAAATCCAAAACCCCCATAAAAATTCATGTAAAAATAAAACCCCTAAAAACAATGAAATTCCCATAAAAACCATAAAAACCCCTAAAAACATTAAAAATCCTACAACCCCATAAAAACCCTAAAACCCTAAAACTATAAAAACCCTTAAAACCCCTGAAGATGTTTAAAAAAAAATACAAAAAACCTTAAACCCCTAATAACTCAAAAAACCCAAAAAACCATAAAAACCATAAAAATCCTAAAACCCCCCAAATATCAATGAAAATGTAAAAACCCTAAAATCCTTGACAAACCCCAAAAAAACATAAATACCACTAAAAAACTTTAAAAACACTAAAAACCCATAAACTATAAAAACCACTATAAACTCTAAAAACATTTTAAACCCCTAAAAACGTTAAAAAACTCCAAAAAACATTAACCCCCCCCCCCCCAAATAAAAAAACCCACACAAACACAAAAGACCCTAAAACCCCTAAAACCCCTGAAAAAATGATATGATACTGTAAGGGCGTACAATAGTCTTTTGAAAAAATGAAGAAACATATGTGATGGAAGTAGGAGAAATAGAAATTAAAATAAATGCAATGAAAATAAAAGGGGAAGGAGATGATAAATTAGGTCCCCAAGGATACTTGCCCCTTAAAACCCTAATTATAAAGCTCCACAAAGGTTGATCACTTCTTTGATGAGCCGTACTTGCATTCACCTAACAACACAAGAAACACAAGCATAATAATTCTAGAAACTCTCAAATTTGAATTTAACCTCCAAGGGGTACAAAGACTTGGTTATTTATATCAAAATGAAAGAGATACATGTCAAAATACCTAGATCACAAAAGTCTAAAGCCTAGAAATTATTTTTGTATTTGTTTACACATGTCCATGGCTTTAGGGGACAAGATATCCACTAAGTAGACTTTTTGGCCCCACCCCTAAAGACTTTGAAGATTCCCCCCATGAATTTGGAGACAAGGGCCCCACCACTTTTGAATTTGGAGATTTCCATCATGCAAGTGGATATAAATTCATGGGATCCTTTGGGTGGGCCATTTCGGTTCACTTTTGGGCTTCAATAAGTGTGATTAAGGGCCCATTTTCTTCTCCTATGCATGCATGTTGGGCCTCCTCTTGTAATTTCAAAATGAGGCCATGTAAAGCCTCTTTCATCCTCCTCATTCTTCCTCTTTCCATTGGGCTACCAATATTATGCAATGTGTCTTGTACATTTATAATTCTTCCAACATCCATGTCAAGATCGCTGTCGACTCCTCACTGCATATGTGCACCTTAATTCTCATCAAATACCCTAAAACCCATCAAAATCTCTAAAACCCCTAAAAACCATAAAATCCTAAAAACCGCTAAAAATCCATTAAAATATAGTAAAACATAAAAACCCAAAAAGACCCCTGAAAACCATAAAATCCCGAACAACTTTAAAAACCCATAAAAACTCTAAAAACCACTAAAAACTATAAAAACTCTTTAAACCCATAAAAATGATTAAAATTTTGAAAAAACCGTAAAACCCTACAAAATATAAAAAACCCTAATAACCCAAAAAGACCATAAAAACCCTGAAAAGACATAAAAACCCTAAAAACCTTTAAAAACCCATAAAACCCCTAAAAATGCCTAAAACCCAAAAAAAACCCTAAAAAACCCTAAAAACCATAAAAATCCCAAAACACCCTAGAAATCCATGAAAATGTAAAAACCCTAAAAACCTTGAAAACTTCCTAAAAACCATAAAACTTCTAAAAACCTTAAAAAATCCTAAAACCCTATAAAAACCACTAAAAATATAAAAACCCATAAAACCCCTAAAAACGTTAAAAATATAAAAAACCTTAAAATCCTAAAAAACTCAAAAAAAAACCTAAAAACCAAAAAAGACACTAAAAACCATGAAAACCCTTGAAAACCCTTAAAACCCTCAAAATCACTAAAAACCCTAAAAAACAATATAAACCATAAAAATCCTAAAAACCCACTAAAAATCTAGGAAAACGTAAAAACCCTAAAAGCCCAAAAAATTACCTAAAAGCCACAAAACCCCTAAAAACTGATAAAAACCCAAAAAATCACTAAAAAACTCTAAAACCCCTTTAAACCCCTAAAAAAATTTAAAAAATTATAAAAAATCGTAAAAACACTCAAAAACTAAAAAACCCCAAAAGATCCTAAAAACCCTACAAAACCTTAAAAGCCCAAAAATCCCCCAAAAACCATAAACCCCTCAATATCCCTAAAAACCATAAAAATATAAAAATCCCTAAAGATCTATGTAAATGTGAAAACCCTTAAAAACCCTGAAAATCCCCTAAAACCATAAAACACCTAAATACCTTTAAAATTTGTAAAACCCATAACAAAAATAAAAAGATCACTAAAAACTATAAAAATCCATAAAACCCCTAAAAACATTTAAAAATCCTAAAAATCTAAAAAAAAACTCTAAAACCCTAAAAAATCCTAAAACCCTAAAACCCTGACAAACCGTAAAAACCTTTAAACCCCCTGAAAACCACTAAAACCCCTCAAAATCCCTAAAAACACTAAAAAACCCTAAAATCCATAAAAATATTAAAAAACCCAAAAGAATCAATAAATACAAAATACCCTAAAAACTTTAAAAAACTCAGAAAAACCATAAAACCCCAAATGAAAACAAAACCTAAAAACCCTAAAACCCACTAAAACACTAAACACCCACTAAAAACTCTAAAACCCTTAAAACCCCATAAACATTAAAAATTCTAAAAATCTTAAAAACCATGGAAACTCAAAAAACCCCCTAAAAACCCAAAAAAAACCCTAAATACCCTCAAAACTCCTAAAAACTCTATAACCCCTTCAAAACCCCCTAAAAACTCTTAAAACAATAAAAAACCTAAAACCCCCCTAAAAATCCATGAAAATGTAAAAATTCCTAAATACCCAGAAAACCCCCTGAAAACCATAAAAACCCCTAAGAACAATAAAAAACCCACTAAAAACTCTAAAAACTCATAAAACCCCTGAAAATGTTAAAAACCTCTAAAAAATCCAAAAAACTTAAATATATCCTAAAAGCTAAAAGGACTCTAAAAACCGAAAAAAAAATCCCTAAAACCCCAAAAAACCGTAAAAAGCCTAAAACCCCTTAAAATCCATAAAAACCCTAAAAAACCAAAAATAATATAAAAATTCTAAAAACACCTAAAAATTCAGGAAAATGTAAAAAACCCAAAAACCCTGAAAAACAAATGAAAACCCAATGAAAAACCTAAAAACCCCTAAAAACCTTAAAAACCCTAAAAACCTTAAAACCCCACTAAAAACAATAAAATCATTAAACCCCTAAAAATCCATGAAAATGTAAAAATTCCGAAATACCCAGAAAACACCTGAAAAACATAAAAACCCCTAAGAACCTTAAAAACCCAAAAAAACCCAAAAAACCCAAAAACCCCAGTAAAAACTCTAAAAACACATAAAACCCCTAAAAATGTTTAAAAACTCTAAAAAACCTAAAAAATACAAAAAAACATAAATAAATCCTAAAAACTAAAAGGACTCCAAATATTGAAAAAAATCCCTAAAAACCCCAAAAAAACCCTGAAAAGCCTAAAAACCGTTAAAATCTCTAAATAGCATAAAAATTCTAAAAATGCCTAAAAAGCCATGAAAATGTTAAAAACCCAAAAAACCATGAAAAACAAATGAAAACCAATGAAAAACCTAAAAACCCCTATAAACCATAAAAACCGTAAAAACATTAAAAAACATTAAAACCCTAAAATTCTCAAAAAACACCTAAAAGCCCAAAAAGACTCTAAAAACCCTGAAAAACAATAAAAACCCTGGATACCCGAAAAAATTTCTTAAAACCATCAACATCCCTAAAACCCCAAAAAAATCCTAAAAAACATAAAAATCCAAAAAAGCCCCTAAAATCCATGAAAATGTAAAAAACCCTTAAACCCTAAATAACCTTTTAACACCATAAAACCCTTAAAACCCATAAAAAACCTAAAAATCGATAGAAACCCTAAAAAAACTAAAATCCCTTAAAACACCTAAAAATGTTAAAAAACTATAAAACCCTAAGAAATTCAAAAAAACCCTAATACCTCCCAAAGAACCAAAAACCCTGCAAAAACCATAAAAACCCTAAAAATGTTGAAAACCCCTAAAAACCCTCAGAATCCCTAAAAACCCTTAAAAACCAAAAAAACCATAAAAATCTTCAAAACCCCCTAAAAATCAATGAAAATGTTAAAAACCCTAAAAACCCCGAAAACACACTAAAATCCATAAAACCCCCCAAAAACATTAAAACCCATAAAAATCCATAAAAACCCTAAAAACCACTAAAAACTCTAAAAACCTTTAAACCCATAAAAACTTTATAAAACTCTTAAAAACTCAAAAAACCCGCTAAAAATCCAAAAAAGATCTTAAAAACCCTAAAAAATCCTAAAACCCCTAAAAGCACTGAAAACCCCAAAGAACCCACAAAATCCATAAAAATCCTAAAAACCCTAAAATCTATAAAAATTCTATCAAACCACTAAAAATCCATGAAAACATAAAACTTTCTAAAAATCCTAAAAACCATAAAATCCCTAAAAACATTAAAAAAAATTAATAAACCAAAAAACCCACTAAAAACTCTCCCTTAAATCCCTTTAAAATGTTAAAAACTCTAAAAACCCTTAAACACTTAAAAAACACAAAAAACACCAAAAAACCCAAAAACACTGTAAACACCTTAAAACCCCTAAATACCCTAAAAACACATAAAATCCCCAAAACCACTCAAAATCCCAAAAAACACAAAAAACCCAATAACCCATAAAAATCCAAAAAACCCCTAGAATCCATGAAAACAAAAAAACTCTAAAATCCCTGAAAAAACCCCTAAAAACCATAAAAACCCCTAGAAACCTTAAAAAATCCTAAAAACCATAAGAACCCTAAAAACCACTAAAAACTCTAAAAGCCCATTAAAATCCTAAAATTTTTATGAAAATCTAAAAAACCTTAAAACCCATAAAAACTAACAAAAAACCATAAAAACCCAAAAAGACACTAAAACCCTAAAAACCCTTGAAAATAACTAAAACCCTCAAAATCCCTAAAACCCTAGAAAACCATAAAAAACCTTAAATACCCCAAAAAATCCATGAAAACATTAAAAAACCCAAAAACCTAAGAAACCCCCCTCAAGACCATAAAAACCCCTAAAACCCTTAAAAACCTAAAAACCCCAAAAAACCCTAAAAATAGAAAAAACTAAAAAAGCAGTTAAAACCACTAAAAACCACTAAAAACCTTAAAAAACTCTAAAAAACCTTAAAATCCTCAGAAACCCTAAAAACCCCAAAAAACCAAAAAAACTCTAAAAATCCTTAAATCCCTACAACCCTAAAAAACCCCAAAACCCTAAAAATGCTAAAAATAATAAAAATCTATGTAAACATAAAAACCCTTAGAAACTCCTAGATACCATAAAACCCCTAAAACCTTTAAAAACACTAAAAACCCATAAAACACCTAAAACCACAAAAAATCTGAAAACCCATTAAACCCCTAAAGACGTTAAAAAAACTAAAACACCATAAAACCCTTAAAACCCTAAAACCCCCTGAAAAACCCTAAAACTCATAAAACCCCTGAAAACCCTAAAAAATATAAAAATCCTAAAACAACCATAAAATTCCACGAAAACGCAGAAAACCCTAAAAACTCTAAAAAAACACTAAAATGCATAAAAACCCTTAAACCCCTAAAAACCCATAGAAACCCTTAAAACCACTAAAAAATCTAAAAACCCTTAAAATTCCCAAAAACATTAAAAAACTCTAAAAAACCTTAAAACCCCTAAAAAATAAAAAAAAATCCTAAAACCCAAAAAGACCCTAAAAAATATGAAAACCCTAAAACTCACAAACCCCTAAAAACCCTAAAAACCCTCAAGATTTGGTAGAATTGGATGGAATTTTTTGGCTAGTTTTAGGTTTCTTAGAGGCTTGAGATGTGGTGTTGGCCGGTTTGCAGAGTGGTGCTGGTTTTCTAGGTGCTGGTTGGTGTCTGTTGGGAGGGTGTGCTTGGGTGGTGGGTGTGTTGGTTGCATGCGTGAAATTGGAGTGTGTGGGTGATCATGTGTGTGCATGCATGCATGTGTGTGTGTGTGTCTATGTGTGATTGCATGTTGTGGTGTGTGTGGGTGTGTGTGTGTTCCTTCTGGTGCTTGTGACTAGGTACTAAGAGTTATTGGCTCCTTCTGCTGGGTTATCCAGGGTGCTTGGGTGGGTCTGTTGTGTTTTGGCTATAGGCCGGTGTCTGTTGTCTTACATACTATTTATGGATTGCTGGTAGAATTGGACTCCTTTTGTTATTAGCTTCTTGGGTGTGACTCTTTTTGGGCTTCTTCGCTAATCTTCAATGATGTTTTCTTCCATTATTGTCTATTGTCACTAGTTGGGTGGTGGTTTGCTGGTGTGGAGGGTGCTATCGTGGCGGTACTAGCTTCCGTCTTCTCAACTCATGCAGTTTTTTGGGCTTGTGTTGTTTCAGATGGCTCATGGGCTCTTGGTGGCGCCGACTTTCCCTCTCTTGGGCTGTTTATTTCATGCGTCTTGGGTTTGATTCTCTATTTGGATGGCCTGGAACTATATGCTTTGGGTTAGCTCGGTTCACCCTTCGACGATTTGTTTGTAATTCATCATTGTTATTTATATACTTTCTATTTTCCATTCAAAAAACCTTAAAACCCCTAAAAAACCTTAAAAACCCTAAAAATCCATAAAACCCTAAAAACGCATAAAAACACACTAAAATCCCTAAAAACCTCTAATACTCCCTAAAAACACCTAAAAACCCTAAAATTCACAAAAAACTAAAAACCCTAGAAAACCATTAAAACCCCTAAAACCCTTAAAAACCCTAAAAACCCATAAAATCCTAAAAAACCCACTAAAAACTCTAAAAAAATCCTATAAGACTAAAACCCCTTAAAACCTCTAAAAAAGCATAAAACCATCAAAATCCCTAAAAACCCTAAAACCATAAAAATCCTAAGAAACCCCTAAAAATCCCTGAAAACGTAAAAAACCCTAAAAAACCTCAAAACCCCCTAAAAACCATAAACCCCTAAAAACCTTAAAATACCACAAAAACCGAAAAGACCCTAAAAACCCAAAACGTCCCTAAAAACCGGGAAAAATCCTAAAAAACCATGAAATCATAAAAACCCTAAAAACCACTAAAAACACTAAAACCCCTCAAAACCCCTAAAATGTTAAAAAAACACTAAAAAACCTTTTAAACCCTAAAAAACTCACAAAAAACCCTAAAAACCCAAAAGGCCCTAAAAACCTTGGAAACCCTAAAAACTTTAGAAAAATCCTTAAACCCCTCAAATTCAATAAAAACCCCAAAAACCCTAAAAAACATAATAATAATAAAAAACCTTAAGAATCAATGAAAATGAAAAAAAACATAAAACCTTGAAAAACCCATGAAAACCATAAAAACCACTAAAAACCTTTAAAACCCCTAAAACCCATAAAAACCTTGAAAACCTCAAAAAAATCCCTAAAAATGTTAAAAAACTCTAAAAAAGCTTAAAAATACTAAAATACTCAAAAAACCCCTAAAACCATGAAAACCTATCAGAATCCCTAAAAACCAAAGAAAACCCCTAAAACCACAAAAATCCTTTAAAACCCCTAAAAATTCATTAAAACGTAAAAAATCCTAAAAACCCTAAAAAACCCCTAAAAACCATAAAGACCACAAAAAACCTTTAAAACCCTAAAACCTCATAAAAACCCAAAAAACCATGAAAATCTCTAGAAAATCTCAAAAACCATAAAAAAACTGGAAAAAAATCCCCAAAACCCCAAAACACCATAAAAAATCCTTTAAACCCCTAAAACTATAAAAACCCCTAAAACCCCCTAAAACCCTTGAAAATCCCTAAAAATCCTAAAAAACCCTAAAAATCATAAAAAAACAAAAACCCCCAAAAATCAATGAAAACGAAAAAACCCTAAAAACCTTGAAAAACCCCTAAAAACCATAAAATCCCCTAAAACCCCATAAAAACACAAAACCCACTCATACTCTAAAAAACATTATAACACCTAAAATTTATAAAAACATTAAGACCCTTTTAAGACCATAAAAACTTAAAGAAACCCCAAAGAACACAAAAAGACGCTAAAAAATTATAAAAACCCCTAAAATCCATCAAAATACCCAAAACCATAAAAAGATGAAAAACTATAAAAATCCTAAAAAACTTCTAAAAATCCATAAAAATGTAAAAAACCCTGAAAAACCCTTGAAACCCATAAAAATCTCTAAAAACAATAAAAACCCCAAAATTCCATAAGAACCCTAAAAAAATTAAAAACACTTAAAACCCCCAAAAACATTAAAAAACTCTAAAATCTTTTAAAAACCCTTAAAAACACAAAAAACCCCTAAAACCCAAAAGACCATAAAAACCTAGAAAATCCCTAAAACCTGTTGAAAAACCCTAAAAACACTCAAAATCCCTAAAAATCCTAAAAAACCCTTAAGGCCATAAAAATCCTAAAATTCCCCTAAAAATCTATGAAAACGTAAAAAATCCCTAAAAACCATAAAAACCCCCAAAAACCTTTAAACCCCAAAAATCCTTAAAAACCCCTAAAAACTCATAAAACCATAAAAACTAATCAAAAATCTAAAATCCCTTTAGACCACTAAAAATTTTAAGAAACTCTAAAAACCTTATACACCCTAAAAAACATGAAAAAACCCTAAAAACCCCAAAAGACCCTCAAAATGCTGAAAATCCCTAAAAACCCTAAAAACCCTTGAAAGCCAAAAAAACCTCAAAAGTCCTAAAAATACCAAAACCCTAAAGACCATAAAAATCATAAAAAACCCCTAAAAATTAATGAAAATGTAAAAACCCTAAAAACATAAAAAACCCCTAAAAACCATAAAAACTTAAAAAATCATAAAAATCCATAAAAGCTGAATAAAAACTCTAGAAAACCTTTAAATACTTAAAAAATCAAAATAAAACCTTAAACCCCCAAAAAGACACTAAAAACCTTGAAAACCCAAAAAACCATCAAAATCCATAAAAATCCTAAAAACCCAAAAAATAATAAAAATCCTAAAATGCATTAAAAATCCAAGAAAACTTTAAAAATCCTGAAAACCATAAAATCCAATAAAACCATTAAAAACCCCATAAAAACCCTAAACCCCCACTAAAAAATCTAAAACCATTAAAACCCCTAAAAACATTAAAAATCTCTAAAAATCCATAAAACCCTAAAAAACTGAAAAAACCCTAAAACACCTAAAAGACCATAAAAACCCTGAAAACCCCAAAAAACCATGAAAGAAACCCTAAAACCCTAAAAAACCCTAAAAATCCTAAAAACCCTAAAAACCATAAAAAGCCTAAAATCCCTAAAAACCCACAAAATGTAAAATGCCTAAAAACCCTAAAAACCCATAACGGCCCCAAAAAACTGTAAAAAACCTAAAAACCCTAAAAATCACTAAAAACATTAAAAAACCTTAAACCCATAAAAATGATAAAAAACATTAAAAACTTTAAAAACCCTAAAAAACTCTAAAAACCCCTAAAGCCCCAAAAAGATGCCAAAACCCTAAAAAACCCCAAAAACCATAAACCCACTGAAAAACCCTAGAAACCTTGAAAATCACTTAAATCCTTAAATCTGTAAAAATACTAAAAAATAATGAAAACATAAAAACCCTAAAAACACTTAAAAAACCTTGAAAAAAATAACACCCCAAAAACCTTAAAACCCTTATAAAACTAAAAAACCCTAAAATCCCAAAAAAAGACACTAAAAACCCTAAAACCCCTAAAAACCACTGAAAAACTCTTAAGACCATCAAAATCCCTAAAACCATAAATAACCCTAAAAACTATAAAAATCCAAAACAGCCTAAAAATCCATGAAAATGTAAAAATCCCTAAAAATCCTAAAAACCCCTGAAAACCATTAAATCCCCTAAAACTTTAAAAACCCATAAAAAGCCTAAAGACCCCCTTAAAAATCTAAAAAACCCTAGAAATGTTTAAGAACTCTAAAAAACCTTAAAAACCCTAAAAAAAAGAGAAGAAAAATCCTAAAAAATCCATTAAAATATTAAAAATACTAAAAACCCTAAAAAATCCTGGAAAACCATAAGAACCCCTAAAAACCTTAAAAACCAATAAAAACACATAAAAACCAAAAAAAAATAAAAACTATAAAAAACCTTTAAACCCTTGAAACGTTAAAAAACTCTCAACACCTTAAAAACCCTAAAAACAAAAAAAACTCCTAAAATCCCAAAAAGACCATAAAAACCATGAAAATACATAAAACCCCTAAAAACCCATAAAATACATGATATTCTTTAAAAACCCTCAGAATCCATAAAAAACTAAACACCATTAAAATACTAATAAACCTTTAAAAATCAATGAAAATGTAAAAAACCATAAAAACCCTAGAAAACACCTAAAAATCATAAAATATTCTACCTTGTTGTTTTAGGGGTGCTGTGTATTTTTGTGCTATTTTAGGATCTTTTGTTTGTGTTGGTGGTTTTCGTTGGATCTGGCAGGTGTCGGGCTTCATTGTGGGTGTTTGGTGGTTGGAGGTCTGTCTACGCTAATGGATTTCTCTGATGCTGACACTAGGTGGTTTGTGGTTGCTTTAGTAGTCAGTGTTGCTGTAATGGTGTTTGGGTATTCTTACTGGTTGGATATTTTTGGTTGTTGGGCTTGTGGTTGTGGTTGGGTGGTGCTGGTGGGGGGATGGGGGTTCTGCTGGTCGTGCATGTTATGGATGCTTTCTTGTGAACAGGAGAGGTGGTGTATGAAATGTTGGCTTTGGCCTAGGTTTCCTTTTCTTCATTTCTGTTGATGTTGGCCTCAGGCCACTTGATTCACCTTTTGGGTACTTTTTTTCTACTTCAATTCCTATTACCTTTTACATACAATGTTCTATTTTCCTTGAAAACAAACCCCTAAAACCCCTCAAAATACCTAAAAACCCTAAAAACTATAAAAATCCTAAAAACCCCTAAAAATTCATCAAAACCTAAAAAACACTAAAATCCGAAAAAACCAAACAAAATCATAAAATATCTAAAAACCCTAAAAACCCTAAAAACCCTAAAAACCCTAAAAACCCTAAAAACCCTAAATATCCTAAAAACCCTAAATACCCTAAACCCCCCCTAAAAACCACTAAAAATGTTAAAAAACTCTAAAAAACCTTAAACCCCTAAAAACTCAAAAAACCCAAAAAACAACAAAAAAACCCCTAAAAATCAATGAAAACATAAAAAACCCTAAAAATCCTGAAAACCCCCTAAAAACTCTAAAAACCCTTAAAACCTCAAAAAATGTTAAAAAACTCAAAAAACCCCTAAAAACAAAAAAAGTCCCTAAAATCGCTAAAAAACCCTAAAACCCCTTAAAACCAAAACCCACTCAAAATCCCTAAAAACCCTAAAAATCCCTAAAAATCATAAAAATACTGAAAACCCCCGCTAAAAATCCATGAAAATGTAAAAAACCCTAAAAACCCTGAAAAATACTTGAAAACCATAAAACCCCTAAAAAACCTTAAAAACCCAAAACACCATAAAAACCTAACAAACCTCTAATAACTCATAAAACCTAATAAAACATTAAAAAAACTCTAAAAAACCTTAAAAACACTAAAATCCAAAAAAGAACATAAAACCCGGAAAATATCTAAAAACCCCAACACCAGGAAAAACCCAAAAACTCTTCAAAATCCCTAAAATCCCTAAAAACCCTAAAAACCATAAAATCCTAAAACCTCCCTAAAAAATAAAAATGTAAAAATCTATAAAATCTCTAAAAAAACCATGAAAACTATAACAACCCCTAAAATCCTTGAAAAATTGAAAAACCCATACAATGGACCCTGTATGGCTATATCAGGTTTCACTCTACCGAAGTTCAATTTAGATCACAACCCTCTTGTGGTCGAACTAAAGGAGAGAGTGTACGAGTCTTCCCCCCGACCATTTAAATTTAATAATTCATGTCTCACTATTCTTGGTTACAGGGAAGAGGTGTTGAAGGCTTGGAGCATCACCTTTTGTAGTTTCCCCCATTTTATTGTGACTTCTATGCTCAAGGAAGTGAAGCGTCGCTTGAAAGAATGGAGTAAACAATCCTTCTCAGGGTCGGAGGCTGATATCAGGGAGGCTGAATCTCAGCTTGCTGCATTCCAAATCATGGCTTAGTAGCAGAATGCTCCTTCAGAGGAAGAGCTTTGACTGCACTCAAAGATGGATGATTTTTTGTCCCTTAAAAACCTTAAAAACCCTTTAGACCCCAAAAACATTAAAAACCATAAAAACCTTAAAAAACATAAAAAACCCTTCAAACCAAAAAATACCCTTAAAACCCAAAAAACCCCTAAAAATCCTAAAAACCTATGAAAACCCATAAAACCCTCTAAATCCATAAAAACCCTAAAAACCATAAAAATCCAAAAAAACCCTAATAATCCATGAAAATGTAAAAACCCCTAAATACCCTGAAAACCCCCTGAAAACCAAAAAACCCCTAAAAACTGTTAAAAACCCTAAAAACCCATTAAAACCATAAAATCACTAAAACCTCTTAAAAATATTAAAAACCCTAAAAATGTTTAAAAAAACTCTAAAAAAAAGTAAAAACCGTAAAAAAATAAAAAAGCACTAAAACCCCAAAAATGTCCCTAAAAACCATGAAAACCCCTAAGAACTCTAAAAACACCTAAAAATACTAAAACCCTAAAAATCTCAAAAAAAACTTAAAACCATAAAATCCAAAAAAAACTCCAAAAAATCCATGACATTGTATAAAAAAATAAAAAACTAAAAAACTCTAAAAACCCTAAAAACCCCTAAAAACCATAAAAATCAAAAAAACCCTAAAACCCTAATAATCACTAAAAATTTGAAATATCCTTGAAACCCAAAAAACATTAAAAACTCTAAAAAACCTTAAAACCCTAAGAAACTCAAAAAAATCCTAAAAACCCCAAAAGAACCTAAAGACTTTGAAAAACCCTACCCACCCCCCAAAAAAACCCACTAAAAACCCTCAAAATCCATAAAACCCTAAAAATCACTAAAAATCATAAAATTACTAAAGACCCCTAAAAATAAATGAAAACGAAAAAACCCTTAGATCCTCCCTACTGTCCACAGATCTGGGCTTGGGTCGAGTATGGTGGCTGCTATGGCGGTGCGTCGGCTCTTGGTGGATACGGATTGCTGGTACCATGCCTGATCTAGCTTTGGGGCTTTACAGATCTGTTCTCTTTTGGTATGTGTTGATGTTCTAGGTTTTTTATCTAGCTCCTACTTTGATTCTTGCTGATATCTCTGGATGGTCTGTGCTTTGCTGCGATCTGGTTGTTTTCCTGTGGCGCCAAAGCGGTCTGTTTGGTCATGTGATGCTGGTATTTTTTGTTGGTCCTGATGTGAGGTGCTGCATGCTGGTTGTGCTTTGCGTTTTCTGGGTCACTGGAAGGGAAATTTGGGCTGTGGATTGGTTGTTGGCGGCTTTTTTCCCCTGGTTGTGCTTCTGGGTGCGTATGATGGTGAGAATTTCTACTGAGATGATGTTTGCTGCTGGGAGGTGTGATGTGGTTTGGTTTGTGGTCCTTTGTGCTGTTGATGGTTTGGCTGTGTTTTGGCGTGGATTCTGGTCATTGGTTCTGTTGAGTGGTGAGGGGTATTATATGGCTTTTGGGTGTGTTTCTTATTGGAAGCTGGAGAGTTGGTGGCTGGTTACTGATTGGCTGGGATGTGACGCTGTGGTGACTGATGGCTTTGGTTATGGTGGTCTGATGCTGCTGGTGGTGAATCTCCTTGGTGCGGAGTTGCTGGATGTTAAATGGTGTGTTGCTGAACATTGGTTACTGCTTAGCTAGGAAGTGCTGAAGGAATTTTGTGGTGTTGGATGATGGTGCTGGCTGGAATTTTGTGGTCGTGATGATTGGGGGGGGGGGTCCGGAATAGTCTGATCCTACACTAACCTTTTCCCTAAAAACGTTAAAAAACTCTAAAACACCTTAAAACCATTAGAAAACTCAAAAAAATCTAAAAACCCAGAAGACCATAAAAACCTTAAAAACCCGAGAAAAATCCTAAAAACCCACAAAATCCCTAAAAACCCAAAAAAATATAAAAATCCTAAAAACCCCAAAAAATCAATGAAAACATGAAAAACCCTAAATACCATGAAAAACCCCTAAAAACCATAAAAATCCCCTAAGAACCTTAAAACCCTAAAAAACCCACAAAAACCTTAAAACCCACTAAAATCAACAAAAACCTTAAAACCCACTAAAATCAACAAAAACCCTTAAAATATCTAAAAACATTAAAAAAACTATAAATACCTTAAAACCCCTGAAAACAAAAAAAATACTCAAAAACCCAAAAATTTTTTGAAAACCCATTAAAACCCACAAAATCCCAAAAAACCCAAAAAACCATAAAAATCCTAAAAATCAATGAAAACATAGAAAACCCTAAAAATCCTAAAAACCCACTTAAAACAATAAAAACACTAAAAAAACACTAAAATATCTAAAAAACCTTTTAACCCCTATTATTTTTTAAAACTATAAAAAATATTAAAACCCCTAAAAATAAAAAATATGCTAAAACCCCCAAAAGACCATAAAAATCCTGCAAACCCCTGAAACCCCTCGAAAATCCCCAAAACCACAAAAATCAATAAAAACCCTAAAAACCTATAAAAAAATAAAAATCCTATAAAACCCATAAAAGTTCATGAAAATGTAAGAACCCTAAAAACACAAAAGAAATCCTACAAACCATAAAACCCCTACAAATCCCCTAAAAATCCAGGCAAACATAGAAAAATCTAAAAACCCTCAAAACCATAAAAACCCCTAAAAACCGTAAAAACTCCTACAAACCCACTAAAATTTTCAAAAACCCTTAAAACCAATTAAAACTTTAAAAAATTATAAAAACCTAAAAAACCCAAAAAATTCAAAAAAAAACCAGGAAAACCCAAAAAGACACTAAAAACCTTGAAAACCCCCTAAAAACCCTAAAAATAATAAAATCCCTAAAAATGCCCTAAAAATCCAAGAAAACATAGAACACCTTAAAACCCCGAAAACCATAAAAACCCCTAAAAACCATAAAAACCCAAAAAACCCTAAAAACAATAAAAATTCTTCAAAGCCTTAAACCCCTAAAAACATTAAAAAACTCTAAAAACCGTAAAACCCCTGAAAAAAACCAAAAATAAAACCTAAAAACCGAAAAGACACTAAAAACCCTGAAAGACCCTAAAAACCCCTTGAAAGACCATAAAACCCCTCAAAATCCTAAAACAATGTAAACCCCCCTAAAAACTAGAAAAATCGTTAAAACCCCTAAAAATGCATGAAAATGTAAAAGCCCTCAAAACCCTTAAAACCCCCAGAAAACCATAAAAACTTCTAAAAACCAATAAAACCCAAAAAACCCACTAAAAACTCTTAAAACCCTAAAATGTTAAAAAACCATAAAAATCTTAAGAATCCTAAAAACCCCTAAAATCTCTAAAAACCCTAAAACCATAAAAATCCTTAAAAATCTTAAAATATCCATGAAAAGGTAAAAAATCCAAAAAATCCTGAACCCCCCTTAAAAACTATTTAAACCCTTAAAACCCTTAAAAACCCATAAAAACCCTAAAATCTACAAAAACATCTAAAAACCCTTAAAAATCCATAAAATGTTAAAAAACTCTAAAAAATCTTATCACCCGTAATTACTCAAATAAAACTGTACAACCCCCAAAAGACCCTAAAACCCCTTGAAAACACTAAAACCTATGAAACCCCAAAAAAACCCTCAAAATCACAAAAAACCCCTAAAAACCCTAAAAACCATAAAAATCCTAAAACCCCTAAAAATAAATACAAACATAAAAAACCCCCAAAACCTTAAAAAACACCTAAAACCCATAAAAACCCTAAAAAACACCCTAAAACCATAAAAACCCCTACAAACCATAAAAACCATAAAACCCATAAAACCCTAAAAACCACTAAAAACTCTAAAACACCTTAAACCCATAAAAACATTAAAACCCTCTAAAAACCATTAGAAACAATAAAAAACTCAAAAAAAAACTAAAAACTCTAAAAAATACCTAAAAACTCAATAGGACCTTAAAAACACTAAAATCCCCCGAAAACCCATAAAAACATTCAAAATCCCTAAAACCCCTAAAAATCCTAAAAACCATAAAAATTCTAAAAAACCCTAAAAATCCATGAAAATTTAAAAAATCCTAAAAACACCTGAAAACCATAAAACCCCTAAACACCTTTAAAATCCATAAAACCACTAAAAAATCTAAAAACATTTTAAAACCCTAAAAACTTTAAAAAAACTATAAAAAACATTAAAACCCCTAAATTACTCAAAATAACCCTAAAAATCCAAAAAGACCCTAGAAACCCAAAAACCCCTAAACCCCCCTGAAAACCCCTCAAACCCCTCTAAATTCACTAAAAACCCTAAAAAACCCTAACACCCATAAAAAACCATAAAAACGTAAAAAACACTAAAAACCTTGAAAACCCCTAAAACCCATAAAACCCCCAAAAACCTTAAAACCCTAGAAACCCATAAAAACTCGAAAAACCTACTAAAAACTCTAAAATATCTTAAACCCCCTAAAAACGTTAAAAACTCAGAAAACCTTAAAACTCTAAAACCCCTAAAAACCCATAAAAACTCTCAAAATCCCTAAAAACCCTAAAAACCCTAAAAATCTAAACCCCCCTAAAATCCATAAAAACGTGAAAACCCTGAAAACCACCTGAAAACCATTAAAAACTATGAAAACCTTAAAAAAACCTAAAAACATATAAAAACCACTAAAAACTAATGTGGTGGTGGCGTAGGTCTAATTTCCGTGGTCGGACTTCTGTCTAACCCCTCCCAGAATGGGACCCATGAGTTAGCGACCTAGGAACCTGCACCAGACACCGTGGTCCCCACAACCTTACTACAACCGCAATCTCCCCAACCCACCTCTGCAAGCGATGGGTTGTTGAGGCCATGTTTCGAATGTTGGAACTCCTTAAGTACCAAGCCCAGTGGTTGGTACTAAGTGTCATGGGCTTGGTACATAAGGAGGTCCAGGGTTCGAAACCTAGCCTCAATAACCTGCGGCTTGTGGTGTCGTCTTGGGGAGATTACTGTTGTAATAGTTATGTGGGGACCATGGTATTTGGTACAGGTTCCTAGGTCACTACCAAATGGGTCCCATTGTGGGAGGGGTTAGACAGAAGGTCGATTGAGGCAGTCAGACCTACACCACCCCACATCATAAAAGATATCTCTTTTTTTGAAAGGCAAATAGAAAGATATATTTAAAAGGAAAGGAATTGAAGTACAAGAAATACCTGAGGGTGAAACAAGACCTAAAGGCCAACAAAAAAACAAGAGAGCCAAGCCAAAATATAGGCAAAAAATAGTAGGAAATCCCCATAAGTATCGTGAACCTAACCAAACCAGCATCAAGAAACCAAGAAAGCCAGCATGTTAGCAGCCAAGAAGCATCGTAGTAATTGAGAGAGACAGACAATGAGAATCTGAACCAAGATCACTAAGTAGCGGTACTCCAAGGCAGAGGGAACACATCACAAACCAACCTAAACTGCACCAAGGAGACACCACCATCATCAGATCCTAACAACAGCACCAAGAAGCCAATGAGAACAACCGAATGATCAAGTCATTGACGACTCACGAGCACAGCACAACAAGCACAAAAGGGTAGGAACCACAATGAGCAACCAATAGACACCGCAGCACCTAGACCACAGTGTCTAGTGCGGGTTCATAGGTCTCTACCTAGTGGGTCCCATCATGGGAGGGGATACACAGATCGTCAACAGAGGCAGTCAATCCTACACAACCACCACATCAAAAACACTAAAAACCTTAAAATCCCTAAGAACGTAAAACAACTCTAAAAAACCTTAAAACCCTTAAAAACTCAAAAAACCCTAAAAACCCAAAAAGAACCTAAAAAGACTAAAAACCTTCTCCCTTGAAAAAAAACCCTCACAATCCCTAAAAACCACAAAAATTCTAAAAACCCTAAAAACCCTAAAACCCCCTAAAAATCCATGAGAACGTAAAAACCCAAAAATCCCCTGAAAACCATAAAACCCTTAAAAACCAAAAAACCCATAAAAATCCTAAAACCCACTAAAAATATAAATCCCCTTAAAAAGTAAAAAAAACTAAAAAACCTTTAAAACCCTCAAAAACATTAAATAACCCTAATAACATAAAAAGACCATAAAAACACAAAAAGCCTCCAAAAACCCTAAACAACCCTAAACACACCTAAAAAAATACAAAACCCCTTAAAATCTCTAAAAACCCCAGAAACTATAAAAATCCTAAAAAATCCCTCAAAATCAATGAAAAAGTAAAAAACCCAAACAACCCTAAATAACCCCTAAAACCCTAAAAACCCCTAAAACCCTTAAAAAACCCAAAAACCCCATAAAAACCCTAAAATCCACTAAAACAACAAAGACTCTTAAAACCCCTAAATATGTTAAAAACTCTAAAAAAACATAAAACCCCTCAAAAACTTGAAAAAATACAAAATACCCTAAAACCCTGAATAACCATGAAAACCTAAAAAACCCAAAAACACTAAAAATACATTAAAACAGTAAAAACCAGGAAAAACCATAAAAATCCTAAAAAACCCCTAAAAGTCCATGAAAATGTAAAAAACCCTTAAAAACCATGAAAACCTAAAGACCCATAAAAACCTTTAAAACCCACTGAAAACTTTAAAAACCCATAAAAACCCTAAAATGTTAGAAAACTCTAAAAACCCTAAAATGTTAGGAAACTCTAAAAACCCTAAAAACCCTTCAAAACTAAAAAAACAGTAAAACCCTAAAAAGACGCTAAAACCCAAAAAACCCCTAAAACCTCAAAACCCCTCAAAATCCTTAAAAACCTAAAAAACAAAAAATCCATAAAAATCCCAAAAAACCCCTAAAAATCCATGAAAATGAAAAGAACTATAAAAACCATAAAAACCATAAAAACCCTAAAAAACAACTTAAAGCTCTAAAAATCATTAAAACCCCTAAAAAACCTAAAACCCCTAAAAATTCATGAAAAAGTAAGAAACCTTAAAATCCATGAAAAACCCCTGAAACCCATAAAAATCCCACCTTAAAACACTCAAAAACTCCATAAAAACCCTAAACCACTAAAAACTCTAAAAACCCTTAAGACCCCTAAAAACATTAAAAACTCTAAAAAATCCTCAAAACTCAAAAACAACCATAAAAACCCAAAAGATCTTAAAAACCCATAAAAACCCCCCAAACCACTAAAAACCACTAAAACCCCTAAAAATACATAAAAATCCTAAAAATCCATAGAAATCATAAAATTCCAAAAAATCCCCTAAAAATCCATGAAATCATAGAAAACCCTAAAAACCCTCAAAAATCCAGAAAACCATAAAAACCCATAAAACCCCCAAAAACCCAAAAACCCATAAATCCATAAAAAACTATTAAAAACTCTAAAAACCCATAAAACCCATAAAAATGTTAAAAAACTTTAAAAACCTTAGAAACCCAAAAAATAAAAAAAAACCCAAAAACACACTAAACCGCCTAAAAGACCCTAAAATCTTAAAACCCCCTAAAAACCCCTAAAACCCCCCAAACCCCTCAAAATCCCTAAAAACCCTAAAAATCCTAAAAAATTAAAAATCCTAACAACCCCTAAAAATCCATGAAAGTGAAAAGAACTGTAAAAACCCTAAAAACCATAAAAACCCTAAAAAAAACTTAGAACTCTAAAATCCATTAAAACCCCTAAAAAAGTTAAAAACCCTAAAATATCATAAAAACACAAAAAAACATTAATGACCCAAAAAGACCATAAAAACCCAAAAAAACCCTAAAAACCGTAAAAACCATCGAACTCCCTAAAACCCTATAAAACCCTAAAAACCATAAAAACCTAAAACACCCTAAAAATCCATGAAATAATAAGAAACCTTAAAATCCCAGATATCCCCCGGAAACACATAAAAACCCCCCCTTAAAACACTCAAAAACTCCATAAAAACACTAAACCACTAAAAAATCTAAAACCCTTAGACCACTAAAAAAATTAAAAACTCTAAAAAATCCCAAAAAAATAAAAAAAACCCTAAAAACCCAAAAGACCGTAAAAACCCAGAAAAACCCAAAACCACTAAAAACCCTAAAAATCAATAAAACCCCTAAAAATCCATAAAAATCATAAAATTCATAAAAATCCCCTACATATCCATAAAAGCAAAGGAAACATAAAAACCCTAAAAAAACCTGAAAACCATATAAACCCATAAAACCCTCAAAAATCCTCAAAAACCCTCAAAACCCATAAAACAGTAAAAAACTATTAAAAACTCTAAAAACCCATAAAACTCCTAGAAATGTTAAAAAACATTAAAACCTTAGAAACCCAAAAAAATAAAAAAACCCAAAAACACACTAAACCCCCAAAAGACCCTAAAATCCTAAAACCCCCTAAAATCCCCTAAAACCCCTCAAAATCCCAAAATACCCTAAAAATCCAAAAAAACATAAAATTCATAAAAAACCCTAAAAATCCATGAAAAAGTAAAAAACCCTAAAAACCCTGAAAACCCCCTTAAAACCATAAACCCCCTAAAACCCTTAAAAAATCCTAAAATACCATAAAAACTCCAAAAACACTAAAAACTTTAAAAACCATTAAAATCCCAAAAAATGTTAAAAAACTCTAAAAACCATAAAAAAAACTTAAAAGCATAAAAAACCATAAAAAACCCAAAAAGACTGTAAAAAATTTGAAAACCCCTAAAACCCCCCTAAAATCCTTAAAATCCATAAAAACCCTAAAATACCATAAAAACACAAAAATATTAAAAACCCCAAAAAATCCATGTAAACGAAAAAAGCCAAAAAACCCCAGAAAACCATAAAAACCCTAAACATCTTAAAAAACATCAAAACCCATAAAAACCCTAGGAAAATACTAAAAACATTAAAAAGATTAAAACCCCTAAAAACATTAAAAACTCTAAAAAATTTAAAACACCTAAACACTCAAAAAACCCTAAAATCCCCAAAAGACACTAAAAACCCAAGAAAACCCTAAAAACCCCTTAAAGTCCACAAAAACAATAAAAACCATAAAAAACCATAAAAATCCAAAAAATACCCTAAAACCCATGAAAACATAAAACCCCTAAAAAACCTAAAAAACCTAAAAAACCCCTATAAACCATTAAAACCTCAAAATAACTTAAAAACCCATAAAAACTACTAAAAACAATAAAAACCCCTTAACCACTAAAAATGTTAAAAATCTATAAAAAAACCTTAAAACCTTAAAAGCTATTAAAAACCCCTAAAAACTCAAAAAGACCCTAAAAACCCTATTAACCCTAAAAACCTTAAAATCCATTGAAAAATAAACCCCCCCAAATCCATAAAACCCCTTAAATCCCTAAAAACACTAAAAATCTTATGAAACCCATAAAAATCAAGGAAAATGTAAAAACCATAAAACCCCCTAAAAACCGTAAAACACCATAAAACCCCATAAAACCCCATAAAACCACTAAAAACTCTAAAAACCCTTTAAACCACTAAAAACATTAAAAAATTCTAAAAGACCTTAAAAACCCTAAAAATCTCAAAAAAACCCAAAAAGACCCTAAAAACACTGAAAATCCTAAAACCCTTGAAAAAACCTAAAAATTCTAAAAGATCCCAAAACCCTAAAAAACCTTTAAAACTATAAAAATCATAAAAAACCCCTAAAAACCATGAAAACATAGAAAACCCTTAAAATTCCCTGAAAACCATAAAAACCGTAAAACCCCCCAAAACCCATAAAAACCCTAAAACCCCACTAAAAAATCTAAAAACCCATATACCCCTAAAATTATAAAATAACTATAAAAAACCTTAAATACCCTAAAAAACATAAAAAAACCTAAAAACCAAAATAGACCCTAAAAACCCTAAAACCACTAAAAACCCTAAAATCTATAAAAACCCTAAAACCCCTCAAAATCCCTAAAAACCCTGAAAAACAAAAAAAGACCATTGAAAACCCATAAAACCCCTAAAAACTAATAAAAACTCTAAAGGGCCTTAAAATACCTAATAATGTTAAAAAACTCTAGAAATCCTTAAAAACCCTAAAAATCCAAAATGATCCTAAAAACCCTAAAAACCCCTAAAAACCCAAAAAACCAGGAAAACCCAAAAAATCATTAAAATCCCTAAAAACCCTAAAAACCATAAAAATCCTAAAAACCACTAAAAATCCATGAAAATGTAAAAAGTCCTAAATGTCATAGAAAATTCCATAAAACCAAAAAATTCCCTAAAAAGAATAAAATCCCTAAACCCCATTGAAAACCCTAAAAAACCACTAAAAACTCTAAAACACCTTAAAACCTTGAAATGCATTAAAAAGATATAAGAAACCTATAAAATCCTACAAAACTCAAAAAACATTAAAAACATAAAAGACCCTTAAAACCATGAATAACCCTAAACCCCCATGAAAAACCTTAAAACCCCTAAAAACCTAAAAATCCCTAAAAATCCTAATAAAATCTAAAAACCATAAAAATCCTAAAAACCACTAGAAATCCTTGAAAATGTTAAAAAACATAAAAACCCATAAAAAACTAAAAAACCCTATAAATACTCTAAAAACCCTTAAAACCCCTAAAAATGTTAAAAAACTCTAAAAAAACTTAAAACCCCTAAAAACTACAAATGAACTTAAAACCCCTTAAAAGGCCTTTTGGGTGTTGCTTGTCTTGGGGCTACAAGATTTGGATGGCTCCCTTGGTTCTGCAGGTGCTCGTTCAGTTACCTCGAGTTCATGTTGGTTGTGTCAGTTTTGTCTGGGTTGGGCTGGTGTGCTGTTTGGGGGTCCAATGCAGGTTGTGGGTTGATGTTGTTGGTGTTTATTGGGCTTCGACTATTGTGGATTGGATGTGGGGTTGCAGTCTGTTTGATGCTTGTGCTTTGGTGGCAACAAATTGGGGAGTGTTGTACTGTTGTTTTTTGTTAGAGGGTTGTGGTTGGAAAAGTGGGAAGGCTGGTTGTGGGTTGCTGGATGGCCTTTGTTGCGGGTTGTTTACTGCGAGGTGTTTTTATTTGGTGTTGATGATTGTATATATGTGCTCTGGGAGTGGTTAAAAATTGGGTTCATTTTGGTGGGTTGTGCTGGGGTTGTTGCTCAACTGGTGTTTGGTTGGGGATTTTCTAGTGGTTTGGATTGCGTGTTTGAGGCTTATTATAGGCGCTATCTAGTTGGTCTTTCAATCTTCCCTGTGGGGGTTGGGTAGTGATGTTGGCTATAAAGGTTTTTTTAGGGGTTTTGATGCCAGGGCAGTGGAGTCTACGCTAGTTGGATGGCTTGATATGAAGCTGGGCGCAAGCTATTGGGAGGTGTGCTTAGGTGCGGGCTTCTCTTGCTGGTGGATGACTTTTTGGGCAGGAGAGGGGCAGTTTGGGAAGTTTGTGTTTTGGTTTAGTGGTTTGGATGCTGAATCTGCTATTTTTTTACCGGTGGTCTTAGGATACTGGCAGTGCGGTGCTTAAATTGCGGTTGTGGTTGATTGGTGGTTGTCGGAGGGCTACTGGTGGTTCTCTTCTTCTAGGTCTAGAGCCTTGGGCGTGGGTGCTATTGCAGGATGGTTCAGTTGGTGTAGGGGGGTGTCGTGGTTGGATGGTGTGCGGGTGTGAAATGGGTTGTGAGTGCTTGCGTGCGTGCGTGCGTTCGTACGTGTGTGCAGGAGGTGTGTGTGCTTGTGCGGGTGTGGTGCATGTGTGTGTGTGTGTGTGTGTTTTGGTTTCTTTTGGGGGAGCACTTGTTCTGCTTTGGGCTTCTTGAGGCTAAGCGATGTCGATTCTTGTTTCTCGTGTGCTCTTGGGTGCTAGTCGTTTGTGCTCTTGGTGGGTGACTGCAGCGTTGGTGGCAGTCTGTTTCCTTGGGTTTATCTTCTTTTGGGGCTCGTGTTGCTTTTTTCTGGCTTATTTTCATTTGGCGATTCCATCTGCTTGATTTGTGTACGGCTAGATGGGCTCATGGTTTGCTGGTTTGTGTGCTCTTAGTGGTGTTGGCTTTTCACTTCTTGGTTTTCCGGATCCATGTGGTCTGGGCTTTTCTTCGTCTACTGGGGTTCTTGTTTTCATGGATTTCCTTAGTTTCTTGGAGTTCTTGGTTTTCCTTTCTTCATTGTGGCCTGACCATTACCTTGTGTTTTTGATCTACTTGGTTTCACATCTTGGGAAAAAAAATTTGTAATTCATCTTATCTTTTATATATATACTTATATTTACCTTGTAGAAAAACCATAAAACCCTAAAACCCTGAAAAACCCTTAAAACACTAAAAATCCCTAAAAACCCAAAAAAAACCTAAAAACCATAAAAATACTAAAAAACCCCTAAAATTCCATAATAGAAAAAACCCCTAAAACCCCTGAAAACCCTTGAAAACAATAAAAACCCTAAAAGATCACTAATAACTCTAAAACCCCTTATAATCCATATAAAAGTTAAAAATTATAAAAACCCTTAAAAACCCTAAAAAACTCAAAAAACCCTAAAAACCCAAAAAGACCCTAAAACCATGAAAAACTATAAAACCCTTGAAAACCATGAAAACCTTGAAAACCTGCAAATCCGAAAACCCTAAAAACATAAAAATCCTAAAAATCTTCTGAAAATCAATGAAAACGTAAACCCCCCCAAAAACCCCCTTAAAACCATAAATCCCCTAAGAACCTTAAAAACCCTAAACCCCATAAAACCCATAAAACCCACTAAAAACTCTAAAAACCCTTAAAACCGCTAAAAATGTTAAAAACTCTAAAAAAACATAAAAACTTTAAAAAACTCAAAAAAAAACCTTTAAAACCCAAAAGACCCTAAAAACCCCTAAACACCCAAAAAACTATGAAAAACCCTAAAATCCCACAAAATCCTTAAAACCCTAAAAACCATAAAATCCTAAAAAACCAATAAAATTCCATAAAAACATAAAATACCCTAAAATCCCTAAAAAACCCCTCAAAACCATAAAACCCCTAAAATTTTTAAATAACCCTAAAACCCATAATAACCCTAAAAAAATACATAAAACTCTAAAAATCCTTTAAACCCCTAAAAATGTTAAAAATCTATAAAAACCCTTAAAACCCAAAAAAACTCCAAAAAAATCCCTAAACACCAAAAAGACAATAAAAACCATGAAAAACCCTAAAAACCCTAAAACCCCTCAAAATCTCTAAAAACCCTAAAAACCATAAAATTATAAAACTCACCTAAAAACCATAAAAATGTAGAAATCGGTAAAAACACTAAAAACACATGAAAACCATAAAAAAACCCTAAAACCCCTAAAAACGCTAAAATCCCTAACAAACCTAAAAAATAACTATAAACACTAAAAATCCTTTATACCCCTAAAACTGTAAAAAAGTCTAAAAAACCTTAAAACACCAAAAAATTCATAAAACCCAAAAGGACCATAAAAATCCTCAAAATCCCTAAAAACCTTTAAAACAACTAAAAACACTAAAAAATATCAATATCCCTAAAAATACTAAAAAACCATAAAACCCAAAAAATCCAAAAAAACCACTAAAAATCTATGAAAACATAAAAACACTAAAACCCCGGGAAAACCCCTGAAAATAAGAAAAACCCCTAAAAACCATAAAAACCCAAAACATATAAAAAATCTAAAAAACCACAAAAAACTCTAAAAACCCTTAAAACACCTAAAAACCGTAAAAACTCTAAAATACCTTAAAAATTCTAAAAAACACAAAAAAAAACCCCTAAAAAACAAAAGAACCTAAAATCCTAAAAATCCCTAAAAACCCTAAAAAATCCTAGAAAACCTTAAAACCCATAAAAATCCTAAAAAATCCCTAAAAATCCATGAAAACGTAAAAAACCCAAAAACCCATACAAACCTTAGCCCACTAAAAACTCTAAAAAGGTTAAAAAACTCGAAAAAAAGTAAAAACCCTAAAAAATAAAAAACCCTAAAAACCCAAAAAAGACACTAAAACCCCTAAAAACTCAGAAAAACCCTCAAAATCCCAAAAAGAAACTCAAAAAACCTGAAAAACCAAAAAAATCCTTAAAACCCCCTAAGAATCCATGAAAACTTAAAAATCGTAAAAAAACGTGAAAACTATAAAAAACCCTTATAAACTCAAAAAAAACATAAAACCCAAAAAGAGATTAAAATCCCTAAAAGCACCTAAAACCCCTAAAAACCCCTGAAAACCATTAAAAACCCTAAAAACCCTCAAATTCCCTAAAAAGCTAAAAAATCCCAAAAAACCATAAAAATCCTAATAAACCCCTAATAATCCATGAAAACATAAAAACCCAAGAAACCCTAAAAGCCCCCTAAAAAGCATAAAACTCCCTAAAAACCATAAAATCCCTAAAACCGCATAAAAACCCTAAAAACCACTAAAAACACAAAAAACACTTTAAACCCCTAAATATGTTAAAAAACTCTAAAAACCTTTAAAAACCTAAAAAAATAAAAAAAACCATAAAACCCCAAAAGACCCTAAAACCCTGAAAAAGCCCTAAAAAATCTAAGAACCCTGAAAATCTAAAAAACCCTTAGAATCCTAAAAAACATAAAAATCCAAAAAAACCCTAAAAATCCATGAAAACGTAAAAAATCCTAAAAACCATGAAAAATCTCTAAAAACCATAAAAACCTCTAAAAACCATAAAAACACTAAAAACCCTTAAAATACCTAAAAACTTTAAAAAACTATAAAAACCAATAAAAACCCTATAAACTAAAAACACCCTAAAAACCCAAAAAGACAAAGCCCTAAAAACCCCTAGAAACCCAAAAATGCCCTGAAAAACCCTTAACACTCTCATAATCCCTAAAAACCATAAAAAACCTTAAATATCATAAATATGTTAACCCCCCCCCCCCAAATTCATAAAAATATAAGAAACTCAAAAAACCCTAAAAAACCCAGAAAACCACAGACGCCCCTAAAAACCGTAAAAACCCTAAAAACCCATAAAAAGTATAAACACCATTAAAAAATCTAAAAAACCTTAAATCCCCAAAAATTGTTAAAAAACTCTAAAAACCATTAAAAACACTAAAAAACTCAAAAAAAACATTAAAAACCCAAAAGGAACCTAAAATATGAATGAACCTAAAAACCCCTAAAAACCCTAAGAACCCTCAAAATCTCTAAAAACCCCTAAAAATCATAAAAAATCACTAAAAATCCATGAAAATGTAAAAACCCTAGAAACCCTAAAAAACCCATGAAAACCATAAAAACCCCTGAAATCCATAAAAACCAATAAAATCCCTAAAAACTACTATAAAATAAAAACACAGTTTAAACCCCTAAAAACGTTAAAAAACTCTAAATTCCCATCAAAATACTTAAAAACTCAAAAAACCCTAAAACCACAAAAAGACCTATAAACCCTGAAAAATCCTACTAACCATAAACCCCTGAAAACCTGGAAAACCCTAAAACTATAAAAATCCAAAAAAACCCTTAAAAATTCATCAAAACATAAAAACCCAAAAACTCCTGGAAACCATAAAAACCGTAATAAAAAACCTAAAAAACCGCAAAAAACACTACAACTCTAAAAACCCTTTAAACCCCTAAAAATGTTAAAATACTCTAAAAACCCATTAAACCCCTAAAAACTCAAAAAAAACTTAAAAACCCAAAAAGTCCCTAAAAAACACTAAAAAATTGAAAACCCTAAAAACACTCGAATACCCATATAAACCCTCAAAATACATAAAAGCCCAAAAAAACCCCTAAAAATCATGAAAATTATAAAAAATCACAAAAAATCCATGAAAATGTAAAAAAGACTAAAATTATAGAAACCCTAGGAAAACCATAAAAACCCCTAAAAAGTCAAAAAACCCACAAACCCCTAATAACCACTAAAAAATATAAAACCATAAAACCCATAAAAACTTTAAAAAGCTCAAAATACCCATGAAAACCCTAAAAAAATAAAAAAAACCAATAAAAACCCATGAAGACCCTAAAAATCCGGAAAAACCTTAAAAACCATAAAAACCCTAAAAAACACAAAAAACACCTAAAAACCCTTAAAATCCATAAACACCATAAAAACTTAAAATATCTAAAAAAACCAAAAAAATACTGAAAACATAAAAAACCCTTAAAACCGTGAAAACCCATTGAAAACTATAATAACCCCTAAAAACCTTGAAAACCCCTAAAACCCCATAAAAACCCTAAAACCCACTAAAACTCTAAAAACCATTAAAACCCCTAAAAACATTAAAAAACTCTAAAAACCCTAAAAAGCTCAAGAAAACCCCTAAAACCCATAAAAGTCCCTAAAAACCCTAAAAACCTCCAAAAACACTTGAAACACATCAAACCCCCTAAAATCCTCAAAATCTCTAAAAATCATAAAAACCATATAAATAATAAAAAAACCTAAAAATCCATGAAAATGTTAAAGACCCTAAAGACCCTGAAAAACTCCTAAAACCACAAAACCCCTAAAAACCTTAGAAACCCTAAAAATCCCATAAAAAGCCTAAAAACCATGAAAAAATATAAAACCCCTAAAATCGTTAAAAAAACTCTATAAAACAATAAAAACCCTAAAAACTCAAAAAAAACCCTAAACACCCCAAAAAGAACCTAAAAATCTTGAAAACCAATAAAAACTCTAAAACCCCTAAAAATCCCTAAAAACCATAAAAAACCCTGAAAACCATAAAAATCCAAAAAAATCCATAAGAAACTTAAAAACCCATAAAAACCCTAAAAACCACTTAAAAATCTAAAACCCCTTAAAACTCCTAAATTTGTTAAAATCTCTACAAAACCTTAAAAACCCAAAAAAAAACAAGAAAACCAAAAAACCTCAAAAGACCCTAAAAACGGTGAAGAACACTAAAACCTCTTGCAAAAACCTAAAACCCTAAAAAATCCCTAAAAACTCGAAATACCCTAAAAACCATTAAAATCTTAAAAACCCAAAAAATACATGAAAATTTAAAAAACTAAAAACCCAGAAAACTATAAAACCCCCTAAAAAACTTAAAAACCCCTAAAAACCATAAAAACCCTAAAACCAATAAAAATCTAAAAATCATAAAACCCCCTAAAATGTTAAAAACTCTAAAAACCTTAAAAACCTTAAAAGAAACTCTAAAACCGCTGAAAAAACCCCAAAAGGCCCAAAAAACTCTAAAAACCCCTAAAAACTATAAAAATAACTGAAGAAACCTAAAATCCTTAAACACCCCTAAAAACCATAATGATCCTAAACCCCCCCTAAAAATCCATGAAAATGCAAGAAACCCTAAAACCTCCAAAACCCCCTAAAAACCATAAAACCCCTAAAAACATTAAAAAACCTAAAACCCATAAAAACCATAAAAACCCATAAAACCCCAAATCATTAAAAAACTCTAAAAAATATAAAAACCCCTAAAAACTCAGAAAAACTATAAAAATCCAAGTAACCAAAAATCCTCAAAAAACATTGAAAACCCTAAAAACCTCAGAAAAAACCTAAAAACCATCAAAATCCCTAAAAACCAAAAAGATCCTAAAACCCCAATAAATCCATGGAAATGTAAAAACCCATAAATACCCTGAAAAAACATTGAAAACCATAAAAAACCCTAAAACCCTAAAAATCGTAAAACCCTAAAAACCTAATAAAAACTCTAAAACTACTTAAAACCCATAAAAATGTAAAAAAACTCTAAAAACCCTTAAAACCCTAAAGAAACTCAAAAAAATCCTAAAAACCCAAAAGTCCCTAAAACTGAGAAAACCCCTAAAAACCCTTGAAACTCAAAAAAACATAATAATCCCCAAAAACCCAAAGAAACACTAAAAACCAGAAAAGTCCTAAAAACCCCGAAAAATCTATGAAAACCAAAAAAACCAAAAAAAACCTTGAAAACCCCTTGAAAACCATTAAAAGCCCTAAAAACCTTAAAAAACACTAAACATCCATAAAAACTCTAAAAAACCACTAAAAATATTTAAACCCTTTAAATCCCTAAAACATTAAAAATCTCTCAAAACCCTTAAAAACCTTAAAAATTCAAAAAAGCCCTAAAACCACAAAAATACCAAAAAATGCCCTGAAAACTCTAAAACCACAAAAAACCCTATAAAACCCTCAAAATACCTAAAAACCAGAAAAAAACCTTAAATAATAAAAATCCTAAAACCCCCCTAAAAATAGATGAAATAAAAAACCCCTAAAAACTCTAAAAAACCCCTGAAAACCTAAAACCCCTAAAAACCTTAAAAAACTATAAAATCCTTAAAAACCCTAAAAAGATCCAAAAAACACTTAAAATTCCTGAAACCCCGGAAAACCATAAAAACTCTAAAAACCCTAAATAACATGAAAATCCATAAAACCCTAAAAACCCACTAAAAATGTTAAAAAACTCTAAAAATCCTTAAACCCCTAATAAACTCAAAAAAGAAACCCTAAAACCCAAATTACCATGAACCCTGAAAACCCCTAAAAATCCCTAAGACCCCTCAAAATCTTTAAAATCTTGAATAACCCTAAAAAACCCCTAAAAATACATGAAAGCATAAAAAATCCTAAAAACCCTGAAAACCTATTTAAAACCAGAAAAACCCCTAAAAAACATAATAACACTAAAAACCCATAAAAACCCACTAAAAACCCACTAAAAACTCTAAAAACCCTTAAAACCCTTAAAAACGTTAAAAAACTCTAAAAACCTTAAAAATCCAAAAAAAACTTGAAAAACTCAAAAAACTCAAAAAGACCCTAAAAACCCTAAAAACACATGAAAAACCTTAAAGACCCTCAAAATCCCTAAAAACCCTTTAATAACATAAAAATCATAAAAACCTTGAAAAAATCATGAAAATGTTAAAAACCCCTAAATTCCCTGAAAACCCCATTAAAACCATAAAACCCCTAAAAACCTAAAAGACCCTAAAACCCAAAAAAAACCCCAAAACCCACTAAAAACACTCAAACCCCTTTAAAAATCTAAAAATGTTAAAAAACTCTAAAAAACCTTAAAAATCCTAAAAACTCAAAAAAAACCCTAAAAACCCAAAAATCCCTAAAAACCGTGAAAACCCCTAAAACCCCTTAAAATCCCTAAAAACCATAAAACCCCCTACATCCCATAAAAATCCAAAAAACCCCTAAAAACCCATGAAAATATAAAAAACACTAAAAACCTTGAAAACCCCCTGAAAACCATAAAACCCCTAAAAACATTAAAAACTCTAAAACCCCATAAAAACCCCCAAAACCACTGTAAACTCTAAAAACCCTTAAAAACCCTAAAATGTTAAAAAACTCTAAAAAATCTTAAAAACACTAAAAAACTAAAAAAACACTGAATTCTCAAAAAGACCCTAAAAATCCCTAAAAACCCTTTGATACCCTAAAAACCATCAAAATCCCTAAAAACCCAAAAAACCATAAAAATATGAAAAAAAAATCCAAGAAAACATATAAAAAACTCCAAAAACCTTGAAAAAAATCCAAAACCCTAAAAACCATAAAATCCTAAAAACCACTAAAAACTCTAAAAACCTTTAAAACCCTAAAAAAATTAAAAACTGTAAAAAATATTAAAATCCTAAAAAACTAAAAAAACCCCTAAAAACCCAAAAAGAAATTAAAACCCCTAAAATACCCTTAAACACCTAAAAACACCTAAAAACCTAGAAAATACCTAAAATTTCTAAAATCCCTAAAAACCATAAAAATACAAAAAAAACCCAAAAAAATCCATGAAAAATCCATGAAAATGTAAAAAATATTGAAAAGCATGAAAAGCCCTGAAAACAATAAAACCCCTAAACACCTTAAAAACACTATAAACCCATAAAAATCCTAAAAACCACCAAAAATCTAAAAACCCTTTAAACCCCTAAAAATGTTAAAAACTCAAAAAACCATAAAACCTTTAAAATCTCAAAAAACCCTAAAATCCCCAAAGACCTTAAAATCCCTAAAAAACCCTAAAAACCCTTAAAACCCTTAAAAATCCTCAAAACCCCTAAAAACCCTAAAAACCCATAAAAATCCTCCAATTCCCTAAAAACCCAAAAAAAACCAAAACCCTTAAAAATCCAAAAAACCCATAAAAATCAATGAAAACATAAAAAACCATTAACACCATGAAAAACCCAAAAAACCAAAAAACCCATTAAAACCTTAAAAACCCCATAAAAACCCCATAAAAACCCAAAAAATACTTAAAACTCTAAAACCCCATCAAATCCGTAAATGTGTTAAAAAACTCTAAAAACCCTTGAAACCCCTAAAAAACTAAAAAAACATTTAAAACCCAAAAGGAACTAAACACACTAAAAAACCCTAAAACCCATAAACCCCCCCTACAAAACAATAAAACCCCACAAAATCACTTAAAACCCTAAAATATTATAATAACCATAAAAATCCAAAAAAACCAATAAAATTCCATGAAAACGTAAAAAATCCTATAAACCCTGGAAACCCCCCCAAACCCTTTAAACCTCTAAAAACTTTAAAAATCTATAAAAACCCATAAAACCCCTAAAATTCTCAAAAAAACCCTAAAATCCTAAAAAACCCTAAATACATTGAAAACAACTAAAATTCCTAAAAACCGATAAAAACCCTAAAAACCATAAAAATCCTAAAATACCCCTAAAAATCCATAAAAACGTAAAAAACTCTAAAAACCCTAAAAAACCCATAAAAACCTCTAAAAACCATAAAAAACACTAAAAACCCTGCCTTGCAAAAAAAACACTAAAAATGCTAAAAACCGTTAAAACCCCTAAAAATGATAGAAAAACATTAAAACCCCTTAAAAACCCTAAAAACTCAAAAGAAATCTATAAAAAACAAAAAAGACCCTAAAAACCTTAAAACCTATGAAAACCCTAAACCCCCTAAAACCCCTAAAACCCATTGAAATCCCTAAAAACCCTAAAAACCCTAAAAATCCTAAAAACCTCTAAAAAACTAAGAAAACATAAACAAACCTAAAAACCCTGAAAACCCCCTAAAAACACCCTAAAACCATAAAAACCCCTAAAACCCTAAAACCCCAAAAAAACCCAAAAAAACTCTAAAACCACTAAAAACTATAAAAACCCTCAAACCCCCTAAAAATGTTAAAAAACTCTAAAAAACATAAAAACACTAAAAACCTTAAAAACCCCTAAAAACACAAGAAGACCGTAAAAACACTGAAAAACACTAAAATCCCTCAAAATCCCTAAAAACACTAAAAAATCCTAAAAACCATAAAAATCCTAACCCCTCCTAAAAATCCATGAAAACGTAAAAAACCCTCAAAGTCTTGAAAAACCCCTCAGAACCATAAGAACCCCTAAAAACCATGAAAACCCCCTAAAACCCTTAAAAATCACTAAAAACTCTAAAACCCATTAAAAACCCAAAAAATGTTAAAAACTATAAAAAAACATAAAAATCCTATAAAACTAAAAAAACATAAAATCCCAAAAACACCATAAAAATCATGAAAAACACTAAAAACCCTAAAAACCGTAAAAATATTTGAAAAACACCAAAAACCCTAAATATCCCTAAATTCCCTAAAAACCACTAAAAAAAATAAAAACCTTCTAAAACCCCTAAAAATCCATGAAAACGTAAAAAACCCCCAAACCCCTAAAAACTCTTAAAACCATAAACCCATTAAAACCATAAAAACCCCTAAAACTCTATAAAAACCCTAAAAACCACTAAAAATCTAATACCCATAAAACCCATAAATTTTTAAAGAACTCTAAAAACCTTAAAAACCCTACAAAAATAAAAAAAAATCCAAAAAACCCCAAAATATCCTAAAAACCGTGAAAACCCCTAAAACCCATAAAAATCATAAATACCCTCAAAAACCCCTAAAACCCCTCAAAATCCAAAAATAACTAAATATTATAAAAACCATACAAATCATAAAAACCCATAAAAAAACCCTAAAAACGTAAAATCCCTAAAAACACTGAAAAACCTAAAATATAATAAAAACCCATAAAACCCATAAAAACCCTAAAAACTCTAAAAACCCTTAAACCCCCTAAAAAGGTTAAAAACACAAAAAACCTAAAAAACACTAAAAGATCCAAAAAAAATCCCCTAAACCCCAACAGACCCTAAAAACCCTAAAAACATAAAAACTCTAAAAACCATAAAAATCCTAAATAATCCCTAAAATCCATGAAAATGTAAAAAACCCAAAAAACCCAAAAAAACCCCTGAAAACCATAAAAACCCCTAAAAACCTTAAAACTACTAAAACCCCATAAAAACCCATAAAAGACCTAAAAACCCAATAAAAACATTGAAACCCATAAAACCCCTAAAATGGTTAAAAAGATCTGAAAACCCATAAAACCCCTAAAAATAAAAAAAAACCCTAAAACCCCAAAAGACCCTAAAAATCCAAAAAACCCCTAAAAACCTTTGAAAAACCATAAATACCCTCAAAATCCCTAAATAACACTAAAAACCCTAAAAATACTAAAAATCCTAAAAAACACCCAAAAACCCATGAAAACGTAAAAAATACCCTAAAAACCCTGAAATACCACAAAAAACCATAAAAACCAATAAAAACCCTAAAACCCCTAAGAACCCATAAAACCCTAAAAAACCACTAAAACTATAAAAACCCTTAAAACCCCTAAAAATTTTAAATAACATTAAAAAACCTTAAAGCCCTATAAAAACTCCAAAACCCCTAAAAACCCAAAAGACCCTAAAAACCCTCAAAAACCCTAAAACCCCTGAAAAACCCCCAAACCCTCAAAATCCCTAAAAACCCTAAATAAAAATAAAAAATATAAAAATCATAAAACACCTAAAAATCCACAAAAACGTAAAAAAACACTAAAACCCCATAAAAACCCCTTAAAAATCATAAACCCCTAAAAACATTAAAAACTCATAAAAACCCTAAAAAGACCTAAAAACATTAAAAAAATTCTAAAAAACCTTAAAACCCCTAAAAACTCAAAAAACACTAAAAAAAGGACCCAAAAAACACTAAAAACACCTGTAAGGATATCCGATTTATCCCTTTATTTTTGTGGTTTGTATGGAAGTCTTCTCTCATATTAAATTTTTTTATATCTTGTCTTCTGTCTCATTTAAGTATCACTAGAGATTTAGTAAGACAGTTATTTCCCACTTGTGTTTTGCAGATGATCTTTTGTTTTTTTTTGTATGGAAATTTGGACTCTGTTTTGGTTTTGAAACATGCCTTGGATCTCTTATCTTCCTTATTTGGGATGTCTGTCAATATCTTGAAGTCTATGATGTTCTCGGCAGGTATTTCTATTAAGGTTTGGGATTTTATTGAGGTAGTCATGGGTATTTCTTTATTATCTTAGGGTTCCTCTGATCACTACTAGACTCAGAGCTGTTGATTATGCTATGTTAAGTGAGAGGATTTTCAATAGAATTAAGGTATTGATGAAAAAATTTCTTTCCGTTTTCAGGTTTTTATGGCTTATTCAGTCTATATTATATAGAATGCATGTCTACTATTTCTATGGTCAAGGTTCTATGTAATTTCTCATGCACATAGAGAAAGTTTTTTAGTATTCAGGATTTTCTCAAAGACCATATGTCCTTCTCAGTTGGGAATGGAACTAGCATCTCTCTATGGTTTTACTCTTTGATCCTTCAAGGAAGTATTTATTCCTCTATTAATGATATAATTATTATGATTCCGACCTTTCCTATTCTGCTATTGTTTCTCAAATTATTTTGATTGGGATTTGGAACCCACTACTGGCCATTTCTACTAATTTGTGGGATATTCACCGTGGTATCTTTTTTCTTGCTACACCAAGAGATGAAGATTATTGTATTTTGTGGAACAAATAGCCAAGGTTCTCTATTCATTCGGTTTTGGAGGATCTTTAGCCGAAATGTTCCTTAGTCCCTTGGAGCTTTTTGGTTTGGAATCGGTCTACTCCTACTAGATTTTATTTTATATTATGGCTTGTGATTCTTAACCAGCTACCTACTCAGGACATATTTCAATGGAGAGGTATTTTATTCCCTAATATATGTTTCCTATATGGATTGGATTTTGAGGGGCTGGACCACCTTTTTTTCAGTTGTGCCTTTTCTAAGAAGCTTTGGAGGTCTTTCTTGAGCCTCTCAGGCCTTGTTTGTTTGGCTCAATCATTTTCTGCTGTTATTGATTGGTGTTATAACTTCAAATGTGAGTCAATGTTGCATGTACTAGTAATAATGGGTGTTTCTTCTTTGTTTTACTATATTTGGAAGGAATGAAACTCTCATCTACATGGATCCCCTTATCATGATGTTGGCTTCGTATGGTCTAAGTTGGAGATCATGTTGCGCTCTAATCTCTCCTCCTGTAAGAGGTTTCCCAATAGCAGATTTAAACATGAGTTGGTACATAGATGGAGTTTCCTGAGCTCTCTCATCTGTGATGGATGATGATCTAGATGCAGGGGATGGTTTGGTTGATTTCTAGGTGTGGTCTCTAGTTGATGAGAACCATGTTAAATTTACCAAGTAGATTTCATGGGAGGAAGAGTTGGATTTGAAAGGCCCAGTTATGCGAGGGAGATTAAAGAGGGTTAATGCTACAATGGGCATGTATATTGCTTCATTAAAGGCCCAATTGATCTTGAGGAGGACAAAGGAGACAACATGATGATGAACTACTTGGTGGAATCAAGGTTAAGGTCCCCTCTTTTCAAGGGAAAAGCGACCCTGAAGCATACTTGGAGTGGGATATGTGGATTGAGAAAGTATTTTCATTCCATGCGTATTCCGAGGAGAAAAAGGTCAAACTTTCTTCCCTTGAATTATCCTATTATGCATTGATATGGTGGGATCAAGTTCAAAAGTATAGGTCTAGATATGGTGGACATCCCATCCACACTTGGGAAGACATGAAGTTCTCCATGCGGAAGCGGTTTGTTCCCACACATTACCATAGAGATCTCCAAAAAACATCAACACCTCACCCAAGGGAGTAAGAGTGTAGAATACTACTATAAGGAGATGAAAATTTCCATGATTCAGGCAAATGTTGAGGAGGATCCAGAGGATAACATGGAATGGTTTTTACGTGGGCTCAACTGGGAGATTTCTGATCAAGTGGAGATGTACCACCATGTGGAAATACAACATATGATCCATCAAGCCACCAAGATCGAGCAGCAAATAAAAATGAGGAGAAACATGAGGAAACCCGCTACCCCTTTCACGCCATGGAGAAATCCGAGGAAGGATATTGGAGAACCATCAAAGGCAAAATAGGTGGTTGATTGCAAAAGTGACAAGGTAATTCTTCCACCTAAGAAACATACTTTTGAGGCTAACCAAACTAGGAATCGGGATATTCGGTGTTTCAAATGTCAAGGAAGGGTTCACATTTCTAGTGAGTACCCAAACCGGCACACCATGACCAACAACAAGTATGTAGAATGGGAGAATGATGGAGAGAGCTCGGAAGAGGAGGAGGAAGAATCTACAAAAATTGATAGTGGAGAGTTTGCAGAAGATGGTAAGATTCTTGTCACTAGGGGATTTCTAAGTGCACAAATGACTGTGGGAGAGAATGAGCAGTGGGAGAACCTTTTTCATACATGGTGCAAGATCTTTGGTAAGGTATGTAGTGTTTTTATTGATGGTGGAAGTTTTAGTAATGTTGCAAGCACCGAGTTAGTAGAGAAGTTGGGACTTCCTACTTTGAAGCATCAACATCCATATCGGCTTCAGTGGGGGTAATGATTGTAGGGAGATGAAGGTCACCAAGTAAGTAAATGTACTGGTCACCATTGGGAAGTACAAATATGAGGTCTTGTATGATTTTTTTTCCTATGAAGGCTTGTCATTTGTTGTTGGGACGACCATGGAAGTATGATCGGTGTGTTACCCCTGATAGTTTCTTGAATTTTTATTCTTTTGTACTCCGAGAGGAACCTATAACCCTCAAAACCATGTCCCCCAAAAAATTTTTTAGAAGATATCATTTTGAGAGAAAAGAAAAAAATGAGTGATGAGGAAAAAAAGAGTGAAAATGAAAGAGGGGAGAATGGGGGAAAGAGAGAAAATAAGAGAAGAAAAGAAATAGAGAGGAAAGAAAAATCAAGTGGGAAAAATAATTTGAGAGAAGAGAAAAGTGTGATGTTGGAAAAAAAGAGTGAGGTTAAGGAAGCTTTGTTTTCACAGCAAACCCTTCTAGTACTCGTGTACAAAGAGGTGTTGATAAATACTAACGACTTACCCCGTTTTCCAAATGTTGTTGAGTCCTTATTACAGGAGTATGATGATGTCTTTCCTGAAGAGGTGCCACTAGGTTTGCCACCCATTAGAGGTATTGAGCATCAAATTGACCTCATACATGGAGAATCACTACTGAACTTCCCTGCATATCTCACCAACCCAAAAGAGAAAATAAATTCAAAGGCAATTTCAAGAGCCGTTAGATGTGGGGTATGTCAGAGAGAGCCTTAGTCCTTGTGTCATACCGGTGATTCTAGTACCAAAGAATGATGGAACATGGAGAATTTGCATTGACTATAGATCCATCAACAACATCACGGTCAGATATCGTCATCCTATCCCTAGGTTAGATGATATGCTATATGAATTAAATGGTTCAACTATTTTCTCAAAAATTAATTTAAGAAGTGGCTACCATCAAATTAGGATGAAAGAAGGAGATGAGTGGAAAACTGCATTTAAGATGAAACGTGGACTTTATGAATGTTTAGTCATGACTTTTGGTCTCACCAATGCACCTAGAACATTTATGAGGTTAATGAACCATGTCTTACATGAATATATTGGAAAATTTGTGGTAGTTTACTTTGATGACATCTTGGTTTATAGTATGAATTTGTATTAACATTTAGATCACTTAAGAAAAGTCATAGAGGTGTTAAGGAAAGAAAATTTGTTTTGAAACATCAATAAGTGTGAATTTTTCCTCAATAATATTGTTTTTCATGGATTTGTTGTGAGCGGAAATGGGGTTGAAGTTGACACTGAAAATATCAAATCAATAAAAGAATGGCCAAATCCAACCTCTGTTGGACAGGTAAGAAGTTTTCATGGTCTTGATAGTTTTTACAGGAGATTTGTAAAGGACTTCAGCACATTAGCAGCATTGTTGAATGAGTTGACAAAGAATAATGTTCCTTTCGAATGGGGGATAACTCAAGAGAAGGCCTTCCATGAAATTAAGGAGAGACTCACCCATGCCCCTCTACTTACACTTTCGAACTTTGGTAAGACCTTTGAAATTGAATGTGATGCAAGCAGAAATGGAATAGGAGGAGTACTCATGCAAGAAGGTAAGCCTATTTATTTCTTTAGTGAGAGTTAAATGGACCAACTCTAAACTATGCTACATATGATAAAGAGTTTTATGCGTTGTTTAGAGTACTAGAGACATGGCAGCACTATCTTTAGACTAAAAAATTTGTGATCCATTCTGATCATGAGGCTCTTAAATGCCTCAGGAGGCAACATAAACTAAATAGAAGACATTATAGATGGATGGCATTCATTGAGTCATTTCTATATGTCATCAATCATAAAAAGTGTAATGAAATTTTTTTGGCCGATGCACTTTCATGTAGATATTCTCTTTTATCCTTGTTGGATTCAAAACTCCTTGGTTTTGAATTAATTGAGGATTTATATGCCACTAATAGTGATTTTAGAGAACCTTATGAACATTGAAAACCTAGAGTTAGTTGGGAAAAGTTTTATTTACATGATGGATTCTTATTCCGGATTGATAAGATTGTCATTCCCAACTGCTCTATCCATTTACTTTTACTAAAGGATTCACATTCGGGTGGGTTAATGGGGAATTTTGGTATTGAAAATACTCTAAGTGTTCTTAGTGATCATTTTTATTGGCCTAGGATATCTAGAGATGTTGAGAAATTTGTGGTAAAGTGCATTGTCTTCCATAAATCCAAATCAAAACTAAAACCACATGGACTATATCTTCCTCTCCCAATCCCCAACACCCATTGGGAGGATATATCAATGAACTTTATTGTGGGGTTACCACAGACTAAGAGGGGTATAGATTCCATTTTTTTGTGGTGGATCAGTTTTCAAAAATGGTACATTTTATTCCTTGTCACAAAATAGATGATGCCACTAACATTGAAACACTTTTCTTTAAGGAAGTAGTCAAACTCCATGGAATGCCAAGGACAATTTTTTCGGATTGAAACACAAAATTTCTTAGTTACTTTTGGAAGACCTTGTGGAGGAAACTGGGTAGAAAGTTACTATTTTCCACTACTTTTCATTTGCAAATCGATGGGAAAATAGAGGTGGTGAATCAAACTCTATCATCCCTTCTACGAAAAATTTTCAAGAAGAATATCAAGAATTGGGAGGAGTGTCTGCCACATGTGGAATTCACATATAACAGGGCCAAACACTCCACTCCTCAATATTCTCCATTCAAAATGTTTTACGGTTTTAACCCTCTTTCCCCTATTGATCTAGTTCATTTTCCTTTGTAGGAAGAAACTAATATGGATGCGAAAGGGCGGGCAGAATTCATCAAACAACTCCATGAAAAGGAAAGGAAAAATATCAAGCGGATGACCCAAAAATATGTTGATCGTGCAAACATGGGTCGCAAAACAAGAGTTGTTCGAGCCTGAGGACTTGGTCTGGATTCATATGCGAAAGGAGAGATTTTTCGACAAGCGGAAATCAAAACACATGCCACAAGGAGATGGACCTTTTAGAGTGCTTGAGAAGATTAACAACAATGCTTACAAGATAGATTTTCCAGGTGAGTATGGTGTAAGTTCCACTTTCAATGTTTCTGATCTTTCTCCTTTTTTGGATGAAGCTGATGAAGAGTCAAGGACAACTTCTTTTCAAGAGGGGGGATGATGAAAACCATGTTAAAGGCACAAAGTCTATTTCACAGGAGGAAGTGTTGGATTTTCAAGGCCCAATGATGTGAGGGAGATTAAAGAGGCTTAATGCTATAATGGGCACACATCTTGCTTCATTAAAGGACCAATGGATCTTGCCTTCCATGGATGAAGAAAATGGGCCTATAATATCACTTATTCAAGCCCAAAATTGTTTTTTAAATCTTGTACCATATGGTTTCACGAATTTGGATGACTTTCCCACATGGAGGATTCTAGAAATGGCATCTTTGGACACCAAAGTCAAATTCGATGGGCTATGCACTCAATGTCAAATCAGGTGGGCTATAGTTGGAAAGTTGTGTGCCACTTTTTCAAAAGTCTTTAGTAGACTTTATCTTTTTGAATTTAAGACAACAAAGTAGTTTAGCCTTTATGACTTTAGGGTATTAGACCCTTGACTATTGTAAAACCCCCTTGGCTATTAATATCCACCCCCGTGGAACTTGTATGGAATTAAAGATTTAATTGAGAGCTTATGATTTGTTTCTCTACATTATGTGAGAATTTTCCCGAATTTCCCCCTTGATCTTGTGTATTATTGCCTTGTCAATCTACAAGTTAGATTGGTGATCCAAGATCACAAATCCCCCAATTTCGTGCCTCAACCCAAGTGAGTTGTTGTGTGGAGTGGCTATCACATCCCTACCTTGAGTGTGTTGTCTAAGTAGTAGGTCGCACTCCTTATAGCGTTGATTGACTACTTGCATCGGCTATCCGTACCTGTCATCCACCACTTAGCCCCAAACCGCATCCTACATCTTCCGCCCTATGCCATGAAGATCAGGCCACCTCGTGCGTCTCACATCAGTGGTTGATGGGCAGTACAGTGGTTGCTTCTCTGATGATGCTAAGTTGGAGGTTCTAGTGGATTGGTTCGATGGCTATTGTTGGGGATGTGCTTTTGTTAGCAGTGCCTGTTGTACTTGACAGTTGGGTAGGAGGTGTTGTTCCAGTGGTTTTATTTGGGGTGGTAGGATTGCCTTGGGGCTGGATGTTGGTTGTGCTGATTGAGTCATGCGGTTTTTTGGAAGGGGATATGGAGGTTATGTCGTGCTTTGAGAAGGTTCCTGGATTATGGGTGCATGTTGGTCTGAGGCATGCTGCAGGGGCTCTGGTTGTGCAGGCTATAGGCTCCGGTGATTTTCATTGGTGATGCAATCTGGTTGGGATGGATGTGGCTTGGTGGCCATTGATGGTGGGGATGCTAGTCCTTGGGGTTGTTGGGTGTTGTTGGTTTGTTTGGTTCGTGCAGGAGTCCTGGTATTTTGGGTGTTGTCTGTAGGATTTTGTCTAGCGCTCGTGTTTTGAGGGTGTGGGTTGTGTTGTTACCGGTATTACCTGGTGCTAGTTGGCTGGGTTGAGATGCGGTTCTGGAATGGTTGTTACTGGGTGGTTTTTATTCGATGGGAGGTGCTTGGGGATGGGTTCTGTCACTTGGTGCAGGGTCTGCTGGCCAGGTTCTGGTGTTTGGGGTTATTGTAGTGGATTTTTCTAGTGTTTCTAACTATTGGGATGCTTGTTGCTGATATTGGGTTCTAGTTTGTTGGAGTGTTGTTGGGAGATTCTTAGTGTATGTTGGGCATCTTGTTTCCATTTCAGTGTGGCTAGTTGCTTTTTCACATGGGGTCTTGCTGGAGGTTGGGGTTTTCAGGACCGCGGGTCGCGTAGGTGGTTCATCATGGTGCATGGTTATCTAGTTTTTGGTTTGGCTGGCGGTTCACGCCCAAATTTACCCAAGAGAAGAAGGGTAGAACAGTCCTTGTAGTGTAGCTTGGGTTGTCGATTCCACAAAGACCTAAGAATATACCTAAGATACACAACCTAAGGGATGGATTTTTGGCTATGAAGTGGCCAACTTGGATTGATTTTGGATGGGTTTTAAAGATATCTAATATATTTAAGTGGATTCAATTTAAAATAATGAGTTGATCCTAGGTTATCGCTCGGGGTGGATTGGACGTATTTTCTTTTTAATGATTTCAATTTCTTAAATTTGAGATGGGTTCATTTAAGGAGATAAAACAACATCATCACTTTCTGGTTTAATTCCTACACCCTCTAATAATAATCACCTATACACTTGAAGGATCAAAGTTTTGAGCACTTCAAGTTAAAGGATCATATTAGTACTTGAAGTGTGTGGCCTTAAATTCAACAAGGACGATGGAGTTTAAAAATCATCAAATAAAAATCCCAATTAAAGAAGTGATTATATATTAATTAGGTGATAAATAACATCCAATAAAGCCCATTTCTACTCCCTTGGATCAACCCATAAGTGGGTTAGCCCTCCATTGATCCCATGGTTTCAATGGAAGCGGAAAGTAGACTCATGAGGGAGGAAATGGAGAAGTAAAGAAAACAACAAAAATAAAATGATCACTCCACCGTTGTGTGAATAATTTCACAAGGGTTGGTGTGAATAAATTCACACCTTGATCCAACGGTATAAAAGTGATATTAAGAACAATAGAATAAGAGTAGAAGAAGAACATTTATCAAGAAACTAAAGTGAATTGAACAACTTACATGTGAAAGACAAAATTGAGGCAACAAAAATGCAGCATAACATTACAATTGAACAAAGCATCCAAGATCCTCAAATCCTTCACCACCACTGCCTTAAATAGGCATTTTGGGAGCCTTGGGTCGAGCCTAAAACATTACAAAGCATCTCAATTAATTTTGGTAGGCCATAAGTGGTGGAAAGCTTGTGGAATTTGAACTTTTCCACATTTGACCAGAGGTGGAAGCAAGCTTTCCTTCACCGAACAGACGCGTCTAGAAGACCTTCTGGACGGCCGAATCAGAGTGGGCCAGAGAAGAAGAAAATGGAGCTCCGGATGTATTATAACCACCTGTAAAATGTGGGCCCATTTTGAGTTATTGATTCCGAGATATGATGAAATTAGTGGACTGTTTTTCTGGGCTGCAGAATCTGGCCCAGAATTGTATCTCTAACTTGGGCCGCTTTAATTACCACCATAGTGGAAGAATTAGAATTTGCTCATTGATAGTTATTTGTTCCTCTGAATTTCTTCTAGAATCCAACAAAATTTGGGATTCATTGGGCCTGTATGTTGGGCCCCACAGTCTCATCAGTGGGATAGTGTCCAATCTGCCTTCTCTAGAATTGCTTCCTTTCATCACAAAATATCCTCATCTTCTTCCATGAATTATCCATTGATCCCTGAATGAAAAATGTTCACATTTAAGTGTAGATAAAGTTCCCAAAATATAAAATTAAAAAAAATTGATAATTACATTCCTTAGAATCAGATGACTCATTGGGCCTAAATTGGTGTATATTAGGCATGAAGTGCACAAATGATGAGAATGGATGTTCATAATGAAAATGCACTAACTCAGGCCCATAAGATCAAAAATGAACATTTAATACCATTAAAATGTAATTAAAATATATTTTTTTATTGGATAATCAAACCCCCCAACTTGAGATTTGCTAGTCCCGAGCAAATAATTCAATGATTTTATTTGAATTCCTTTCTTCAAACACATTATAACAAACAGTGCTCACAATGTAAACTGCACACAAATATATTTTTATAACCTATAAAGATAATTTAAAACAAGATAAATTTAAAATCAAATCCCAATCCCAAGCCCATTCCTTTGATCAAATCCATCATCATAATTCATCCAACTCAATTAGGTGTAATGATGTGTTGTGTATCACAATAGATATGGGGGTTCATTTTCATTCAAGGGGGAAATCATGGAAGCGCTAGGTGGAATCACATTTAATCCTAATATGTGTATTCTTCATTATTTTTTTTTGATTTTTTTTTGCAATATTGCCATAGTAATTGAGATTGCAGTTAATCAAATTAACCAATGTAGCAAGACTTTGCCGATGACTCCCAGACTTAAAGGCCTTAGGGCACCAAGTGAAGCCCACATACTCGGGCATCGTCTCGAGTTAACTTAATCAAAAACAAAGACATATTACCATAAATAGAGATATATTGAAAAACTCAGGGATAGACAACTCTGGAGTCACGATCCCCAAGTGCCGAAAGCCTCGCATTTTATCAATCCATTGCTCTACACGCAATTTTTTTTTTTAATAATTTTTTTAGTTTTTTTTTGAATACTCATATTATTCATAAAAATAAAACCAGCCTATGTTATTTATTATGGGACCCCAAAAATTCAAATTAGTACCCCACAGTCTAGAGGATGTGCATTGTGGCATTTTTTTTATTTGGATGAAAATATAAACGATGAAATATCACATTGGACAGCCACACTTTCCAAAATCTATGCTTTTAAACTTAATCATGAATTAAATTAAGAGTCAAGGAAATAATAATTATTTGATATGTAGTTTTTATGTGAGCAAAGATGTTATTATATGAATGATAAAGAAATTTACTTCTTTTTGTTATCATTGTTTTTTTTAAACAAACATTTTGTTTCCACACCCCCCAACTTAGAATGAAACTGTCCCTAGTTTCAAAAAAACAAAATTTAGAATGGGGTAGAGGAATAAAAAGGGGAGTTCAATAAGGAAATTGAAATATGAGGATCATGGAATGAATTCACCTGGTGGTTGAAGTTTGAAGTTCTTGCCGCTTGAATTTATTCCTTTGATATCCATGTCGCTTGCAAAGTTCCCTAGTGGAAAAAGGAAAAACAAAACAAACAAAAACAAACAATATATATATATAATAAAGGAATTAAAATATAAGAATATATATAAAAATTATAGAATAAGAAAGCACAAGAAGCCGCAGGTCAGTGGTAAGCGCGCACCCCTGTCTCAATTCGGTCCCGGGTTCGAGTCCCCGCGGCTTCGCCGGTTGTGACGGGGTTTGCCCCACGGCCTATGGCGTGGACTTCTTTTTTTTTATTTTATTTTTATTTTTATCTTAACCTATAAAATAATAAAAATAAAACAAAATAAAATGATGATACATTGTCTTCTTTTTAAATTTCTGGGTAAGGTATTACTCAAGGATCACACCACGTGACACGGATGAATATGGTGCTCCCCTTTCGTACCCATCCATACTCATTATAGAAGAACAGGTCAACAGTTTTTTATTATTTTTTCAAAATACCAAAATGTCTCATTAACCCTATTTAAAATATAAAGTTGATTAAAACAATGAAATTATTGGAAACTTGAAAACCATGGGTTGCCTCCCATTCAGCGCTTTGTTTCACGTCGTTAGCCTAACATGAACCCTAAATCTATTAATTTATTCCTTGTTCATAGGTTGGATCAGTTAACTCAACCTCTATTTCCTGTTTATTGAATGATTCAATGAATGGTTTTAACCTTTGACCATTGACCTTGAAAATGTAACCACTTGTGGGATCTTGAATTTCTACTTCCCCATGGGGGAATACATGATGCACTATGAAAGGTCCTGACCATCTAGACCTTAACTTTCCCGGATGTAAATGAAGTTTTGAACTATACAAGAGCACAAGTTTTCCTGGTTCAAAATGTTTGACCTTGATATTCCTAGATTGGTAGGCTTGAACTCTATCTTTATTGATCCTTGAATTTTCATAAGCCTCTATCCTTAGTTCCTCCAGTTCATTGAGATCTAATTTCCTTTTTGTTCTGGCCAATGAGAGATCATAATCCATTTTCTTAATTGCCCAAAAGGCCTTATGTTCAATCTCCACTGGCAAATGGCATGCTTTACCATAAACCAACCTATATGGGGACATTCCTAAAATGGTTTTATATGCGGTTCTATAGGCCCAAAGAGCATATATGAGTTTCTCAGACCAATCTTTCCTAGAGGGGTTGACAGTTTTTTCAAGAATTTGCTTAATTTCACGATAGGCTAACTCAGCTTGACCATTGGTCTGTGGGTGGTATGCAGTGGAAACTTTGTGAGAAATTCCATATTTTTCCACGAGTGATGAGAATGGACGATTGCAAAAATGAGTTCCGCGATCACTTATGATAGCCCTAGGAATTCCAAATCTAGAGAATATGTTTTCTTTTAGGAATCTAATCACAATTTGATGATCATTGGATTTTGTGGGAATGGCCTCAACCCATTTTGAGACATAATCAATAGCTAAGAGTATGTAGAGGTATCCCCAAGAGTTTTTTAAGGGACCCATGAAATCAATTCCCCAACAATCAAAGATTTCAACCACTGAGATGGGAGTGAGTTGCATTTGATTCCTTTTTGTGATGGACCCTACTTGTTGACACCTAGGACAGCTTTGACAAAATGTGTAGGAGTCCCTTGAGAGGGTGGGCCAGAAAAGACCACATTGAAGAATCTTAGCAGATGTTTTCTTAGAGGAAAAGTGACCTCCACATGCCTCACTATGACTGAATTTAAGGATGGACTCTTGTTCAGATTCTGGAACACACCTCCTAATGACTTGGTCAGGGCAGAACTTATAGAGGTATGGATCATCAAACACATAATGTCTAACATCATAAAGGAATTTCCTTCGATCTTGAGTCCCTAATAATTTTGGAATGACTCCTGTCACTAAGAAATTTTCTATTTCAGCATACCAAGGGCAGTCACTCATAGATTATAAGTGTTCATCAGGAAACGAATCAGACACAGAAAGGTGATTTGAGTTGTCTTTGAATTCCATCCTAGAGAGGTCATCAGATACAACATTTTCAACTCCCTTTTTATCCTTGATTGTGAGGTCAAATTCTTGTAAGAGAAGGACCCACCTAATTATTCTAGCCTTAGCATCTTGTTTTTGGAAGAGGTATTTTAGTGCAGAATGGTTAGTGAACATAGTGATGGGTGATCCTAAGAGGTAGGACCTAAACTTCTCTAAGGCAAACACAATATCAAGTAACTCCTTTTCAATGGTGGTGTAGTTGATTTGGGCATCATTTAAGGATTTTCTTGCATAAGCAATGACATAAGGAGTTTTATCACAACGTTGTCCTAACACAGCTCCAACAGCAAAGTCACTGGCATCACACATAAGTTCAAAAGGAAGGTTCCAATTTGGAGATTTCATAATGGGAGGAGACGTGAGAGAGGATTTGAGGGTTGAGAATGAACCCTCACAGATTTCTGTCCAAACAAATGGAGAATCCTTTACTAAGAGAGTACAAAGGGGATGGGATATTGAACTAAAGTCCTTGATGAATCTTCTATAGAAACCAGTATGTCCTAAGAAAGACCTCACTTCCTTGATAGTTTTGGGTGATGGAAGGTGACGAATGATGTCAACCTTTGCTTTATCAACTTCAATCCCCCTACTCGAGACCATATGGCCTAGAACAAGTCCCTCTTTATCCATGAAATGACATTTTTCCCAGTTTAGGACCAGATTTTTTTCTTCACATCTTGACAAGACTCTCTCCACATTCTGCAGACATCCCTCAAAAGTATCCCCAAACACAGAGAAGTCATCCATGAAGACCTCAAGAAAATCCCCTACCATGTCTGAGAAGATTCCCATCATGCACCGCTGGAAGGTTCCAGGGGCATTGCATAACCCGAAGGGCATGCGTTTGAAGGCAAAGGTACCGAAAGGACATGTGAATGTAGTCTTCCATTGATCATCTAGGGAGACCTCAATTTGATTGTACCCCGAGTACCCATCTAAGAAACAGTAGAAGGCATGACCTGCCACTCTCTCAAGGACTTGGTCAATGAATGGTAAGGGGAAATGGTCCTTCTTGGTGAATGAGTTTAGTTTCCTATAGTCAATGCAGACCCTCCATCCACTACTCACCCTTGTTGGAAAAATCTCTCCATCCTCATTGGTTATCACTGTGATTCCAGACTTTTTTGGAACCACTTGGATTGGGCTCACCCATTCACTCTCAGCTATGGGATATATGATATCATCTTTCAACAATTTCAGAAGTTCCTTCCTTACTACCTCCATGAGATTAGGATTGATTCGCCATTGAGGTTGAAGACATGGCTTTGAATCAGATTCCAGAACAATCCTATGAGTCCCGATAAGTGGGATAATCCCAGGAATATCAGAAAGGGTCCAACCAATGGCTTTCTTATGCTTCCTAAGGACATCTAGAAGCATCCTCTCATGATTGGATTCAAGAGAAGAAGAAATGACAATAGGATGTGTTTGATTTTCCCCTAGGAAGGCATTATTTAGTACAGTAGGAAGCTCCTTCAATTCAAGATCAGGTTGGTTCAGAATTTCAGCAGAAGATTGGGACATTGGATCAAGATCAATTTCTTTTTTTAGAGGTTCAGATTGGATTGATTCCTCACATGTATAAGTTTCAGCTACTAGATTGTCTTGATCAAATTTAGGGAAGGAATTTAGAGGGGTCTCTATGAAATTGGTTTCTTGAAAGGTTTCACTGATTGTTGGACCTAAGACTTCATCATAAGAGCAATTTAAAAATGATTCAAGCCAAGGAGATAAACTTCCTCCATATGAACAAAGGAAATCAATCTCATTCTGACTTAAACATTCATCAAATATTCCTTGATGTTCCATGGATTCATTATCAATGTTTCCTATCATGTTTACTTCATTAATATCCTCGTCATACCCTATTTGTGAGCTTGCATTATAGATGTTCAAGTCTAGACTCATGTTCCCAAAGTTGATGGTCATGTTCCCATTTCGGACTCGGATAACAGAGTTGATTGTTGCAAGGAAAGGACGACCAAGGATGATTGGGGTTTGTTCCTTATTTCCTAAATTTGGATGGTTGTCAAGGACAATGAAATCAGCAGGGTAGATGAAGTTTTCAACCTTTACCAGAACGTCCTTTAAAATCCCCTTTGGAACCCTAATGCTACGATCAGCAAGCTGAAGTGTGACAGATGTGGGTTGGAGCTCTTCTAGGCCTAACTGGCAGTACACAGCATATGGGATGAGATTGACACTAGCACCTAGGTCACACAAGGCCTTGACAACTTTTCTTTCTCCTAGTTCAACATTGATGTAAGGGCAACCTGGTTCTTTCAACTTAGGAGGAATGGTCCCTTGAATGGTGGTACTCACATTAGCAGCCAAAAGGACTTGGTTTTTATGTGAAAATTTTCTTTTAAAAGTGCACAAGTCCTTAAGGTACTTTGAGTAGGCAGGTATAGTTTGGATGGAATTGATAAGGGGTATGTTCAACTTGACTTGTGAAAATATTTCCCTCAACGTTTCACTCAGTTTAGGCTTGGATTTCCCCCTCATGCGTTGGGGAAATGGTGCAGGTTGTGGGGTTGTTTGTTGAAGAGTTGTTTCTTTCACATTGTTATCAGTTTTCTCAGTTTGATCTTGTGGTTCATTTGAATTTTCATCCAAGTTTGAACCTTCAGTTGGGTTCTGAATTAGTTGTTCAAGTTTCTCAATTGATTTCCCACTTATTAAAATAGTCACAGCCTTTAGTTGTTCATGAGTTGTTTGAGCACATCTTGACTCTCCCCTTGAAGTTGAGGATGGCACCGCCTGATTAGGCATGGGTGCCTTTCCTATTTTGATGGTTTGAAGTTCTTGTTTTAGGGAAGATACTTCTGAGTTCATCCTCTCCATTTGTTTTCATAGTTGTTCTAGTAGGATTTGTGGAACAGTTTGGGTTGGTGCTTGAGTAGGTTGGTTTATCCCAGGGGGATATTTTGGAGGTAGGACGGTTTGTTGAAAATGGACCGGTGGCTGTTGGTATTGGATAGGTTGGGTTTGGAACTGGTTATGGGTTTGGTAGTTCTGTTGAGGGTAAGGATTTTGCCCTTGTGGTTGGCTATGTTGTTGGTTATCCTTCCATCGGAAGCCTGGGTGGTCATTGTACCTTGGATTGAAGGTGTTTTAGTATTGGGGCTTTTGAAAGTTTAGGGCATTGACTTCCGCTGGGGGTCCTCCTAGAAGAACATCCTTGATGGATGGAATGGTTGGGTAGTTGTCTGTTTTATGGTCATGTTTGTCACAAATTGTGCAAACAAGGTCTACATTTTGGATTTCATGGACTTTCCTAAGGTCTATCTCTTCAACCTTCCTAGAGAGTGCTGCGAGTTTAGCCCTAAGGATTTCCTCTTCTCTAAGTGTATGAATTCTAGCGGTTCTTTGTGGTTTTTCAGAATAAGGTGAAGTTCCCCAAGTTTGGTTTTGTTCAGCCAGACTTTCCAGATACTCGTAAGCATCATTTGGGGCCTTGTTTTTAAAAGTTCTATTACACATCATGTCAATGAATTGTTTATTACCCGGACCCAACCATTCATATAAAATTCTCACTTGTTCAGGTATGGAAAACCCATGGTGTGGAACCATGTTTAGGGTGTCTTTGAACCTCTCCCATGTTTCATAAAATGAATCTCCCTCTTTTTCAAAAAAGTTTTGGATGCTCTTTTTAAGTGAAATTGTTTTGTGATGAGGGAAGTATTTTCTGTAGAATTCTCTTTGCAGTTGGTCCCAAGAGTGGATTGATGCAGGTATCAAGTTGTTTAGACAATTTTTAGCTCGATACTTTAATGAAAAAGGAAATAGCCTCATCTTAGCGGATTCTAGTTGATGTGGGGGACACATGGTTTCAACAATGTCGTTGAACGCTTTGACATGAAGGTATGGCATTTCTGACTCCATCCCATGAAAGGTTGGAAGGTGGTTTAGGACATGGGGTTTGAATATGTAGTTGGTGTCTCCTATGGAATTGTGTCTAATGAATGAGGGGGCATTGGTCCAAGCTGGAGTGAGGTAGTCGTTCATGGTTTGATCAACTACATTCCCTAAGTTTGGAGCTTCTTGGTTTTGGTTTCCCATTTGATTCCCCCAAGGGTTTACAATTTGATTTTGTGGATGACCCTCCATTGGACTTGTTTCAAGTTCTGACTTTGGGGTTTCAAGAATATTTGAATCTTATTTAAACAATCCCTTAGGTGTACTTGACTCCCCTATCCTAGGACTTTCCACCCGAACTAGTCTTTTTGAGAAATCGCGGGTGTAGGCGGACATGCGCCAAAAAAAAGCGAGAAAGGGACAAGATAAGAGATCTTGGGTGGGAGTAGAAGAATGGAGGTGAGGAAAGAAGGTTTTTTTTTATCTAAGGTACTTACTTGGTCCCCGGCAACGGTGCCAAAATTTGGTTCACGCCCAAATTTACCCAAGAGAAGAAGGGTAGAACGATCCTTGTAGTGTAGCTTGGGTTGTCGATTCCACAGAGACCTAAGAAGATACCTAAGATACACAACCTAAGGGATGGATTTTTGGAAATGAAGTGGCCAACATGGATTTATTTTGGATGGGTTTTAAAGATATCTAATAGATTTAAGTGGATTCAATTTAAAAGAATGAGTTGATCCTAGGTTATCACTCGGGGTGGATTGGACGTATTTTCTTTTTAATGATTTTAATTTCTTAAATTTGAGATGGGTTCATTTAAGGAGATAAAACAACATCATCACTTGCTGGTTTAATTCCTACACCCTCTAATACTAATCACCTATACACTTGAAGGATCAAATTTTTGAGCACTTTAAGGTAAAGGATCATATTAGTACTTGAAGTGTGTGGCCTTAAATTCAACAAGGACGATGGAGTTTAAAAATCATCAAATAAAAATCCCAATTAAATAAGTGATTATACATTAATTAGGTGATAAATAACATCCAATCCAGCCCCTTGATACTCCCTTGGATCAACCCATAAGTAGGTTAGCCCTCCATTGATCCCATGGTTTCAATGGAAGCGGAATGTAGACTCATGAGGGAGGAAATGGAGAAGTAAAGAAAACAACAAAAATAAAATGATCACTCCACCGTTGTGTGAATAATTTCACAAGGTTTGGTGTGAATAAATTCACACCTTGATCCAATGGTATCAAAGTGATATTAAGAACAATAGAATAAGAGTAGAAGAAGAACTTTTATTAAGAAACTAAAGTGAATTGAACAACTTACATGTGAAAGACAAAATTGAGGCAACAAAAATGCAGCATAACATTACAATTGAACAAAGCATCCAAGATCCTCAACTCCTTCACCACCACTGCCTTAAATAGGAATTTTGGGAGCCTTGGGTCGAGCCTCAAACAGTACAAAGAATCTCAATTAATTTTGGTAAGCCATAAGTGGTGGAAAGCTTGTGGAATTTGAACTTTTCCACATTTGACCCGAGGTGGCAGCCAGCTTTCCTTCACCGAACAGATGCATCTGGAAGACCTTATAGGCGGCCGAATCAGAGTGGGCCATAGTATAAGAAAATGGATCTCCTGATGTCTTCTAACCGGCTGTAAAAGTTGGGCCCATTTTGATTTATGGATTCCGAGATATGATGAAATTAGTGGACTGTTTTTCTGGGCCGCAGAATCTGTCCCAGAATTGTATCTCTAACATAGGCCGCTTTAATGACCACCATAGTGGCAGAATTATCATTGTCTCATGAAGAGTTATTTGTTCCTATGAATGTATTCTAGCATCCCACAAAATTTGGGATTCATTGGGCCTATATGTTGGGCCCCACAGTCTCATCAGTGGGCTAGTGTCCAATCTGCCTTCTCTAGAATTGCTTCCTTTCATCACAAAATATCCCCATCTTCTTCCATAAATTCTCCATTGATCCCTGAATGAAAAATGTTCACATTTAAGTGTAGATAAAGTTACAAAAATATCAAATTAAAAAAATTGATAATTACATTCCTTAGAATCAGATGACTCATTGGGCCTAAATTAGTGTATATTAGGCATGAAGTGCACAAATGATGAGAATGGATGTTCATAATGAAAATGCACTAACTCAGGCCCATAAGATCAAAAATGAACATTTAATACCATTAAAATGTAATTAAAATATATGTTTTTATTGGATAATCAGCTGGTCTTCTAGTTGCTTTGCGGCTTAGCGAGGGTCTATGTTGCCTTTCTGGCATCACTACAGATGTGGGTTGCAGTCGGTGCTAGTTGTGGCTACTTCTCCATTGGTTTCTAGAAGAGTGTATAGGTGTGTGAGTGTATGGGTGGTTCGGTGGTGGGTGTTTTGAGTTGGTGTGTGTGAGTGTGTTTGGTGGTGTGCGTTCATGTGTTTTATAGTGGTGTGCATGAGGTAATGTTGCTGATTGGGTGCTTCTGGCCGGGATAATGTTTTTCCTCCTTTGTTGTTGGAGCTGTGTCTAATCCTAGGGATTGCGGTTTGTTGCGATCAACAGCTATTCTGTGCAGCTCATGGTACTCCTTCCATGCTGTTGTTGTTGGAGCTCACATTTGGTAGTTGGTTGGTCCCCTTCTCATGGTGTCTTGGCACTACTGCTATTGGGTTTTGCTGTTTCTTGGCGGATGAGTTGTTAGTCTTATGGTGGCCTCATCCTCTGGTCATCATGGTAGTTGTTGGGTTGTCTGTCGTTGCCTCTTTTCTTTCTTCCACTCGCATGTGGATGGATTGATGGGTTGTTTTTAGTTTTCCTTATTGGCTTTGGCCTTGGTTACCTCTTTTTGTTTCTATTAGTGTTGGCCCTTGGGCCAGTTGTTTCACCACTAGGTGATCTTTGTACTTCATTTCCTCTCTCTTTTATACTACGTTCTATTTTCCTTACAAAAAAAAACAATAAAAAACCATAAAAACCCTTGAAAACCATAAAAACCATCAAAATCCCAAAAAACCCAAAAAACAATATAAATCCTAAGAAACCCTAAAAAACCATGAAATTTTAAAAACCTGAAAAACCCTAAAAACCCACTAAAAACCCTAAAAACCCCTAAAAATGTTAAAAAACTCTAAAAACCTTAAAAATACAAAAAAATTAAAATCCTATTAAACTCAAAAACAAACCCTAAAACACAAAAGACCCTAAAAACCCTAAAAACCCTCTAAAGCCCCTTATAACCGTCAAAATCCATAAAAACCTAAAACCCCCTAAAAACCATAAAAATCCCAAAACTCCCAAAAATCCCCTAAAAATCTATGAAAACCCCCCTAAAAACCATAAACCATAAAAAACCCAAAAAACCATAAAAATCACAAAAAATTCTAAAAACCCTTTAAACCCCTAAAAACATTAAAAAAATATAAAAACCTAAAAAACCTTAAAAAAACTCAAAAAACCCTAAAACCCTAAAGATTTCTAAATCCCTAAAAAACAAAGGATGGAGGCTCGGCTCTCTCGTGATGGAGATTCTCCTCTCCCGCGACATACTTGAAGATGACGACTGCTCTTTCACCTTACCCTCCCCCCCATGGGAGAGTGGCCTCCACTAATTCTTGATGATGGGCATCCTTTTGTCTCATTCTCGGTTACTGATCTTATTCCTCCTTTTCTGCAGATTGAGATATGCCCTAAGGTTCTTGACTTACATGAAGGATTTATGCAGCTCCGGTTATCGATTTCGAAGTTCAACGAGGCCTCTAACCTATATAGGATGTCCTTGGTTGCTCATTTCTTGAATTGGTGACCTCTGGTGGATGTGTTTGATAGATTTGTGTTCGAACAATGGGACCTCCAATACTATGCTACTATAGGTCTTCTTGATAGCAGTCACATCTTGGTTCGCTTTGCTTCGGAAGAGGATATGGTTCATTCCTGGTCGACGGCTCTAAGGAGATGCAATGGTGCCCATTTTCCCTTTCCTGGTGGAGTTTTGATCTTCACTTGAACCGTGATTCACCGATGGTGGCAACGTGGGTTAGATTTCCGGAACTGGCCCTCCCTCTTCATAATTTCTCCATTATTTCAATTTTGGGGAATCTGGTGGGAAGGTTCTTATGTGTCGATAGTAGAACAAGGGAACTTTTTCACCCAGTTTCCCCAAGGGTCTTTGTGGAGATTGATGCTTCTAAAGGACCAGATGATTTTGTTTGGATTTCTGTTGGTGAGGAGCTTCGGTGGAAAAAACTTGTTATATTTGAGTCGTGGATGGATTTCTGCTTCTTCTGCTAGCTTCTGGGTCATAATGTGCAGGATTTCAGGTATAGTTGAAGTAATTGTCGTGTTTTGAATCGATCTCAGGAGGTGACCGGTGAGGAGAAGTAGAATCGGGGTGAGGTGGAGGAGGCTGTCCATAAGGATCCTCAAGTTCAAGTGGAGTCTAGTGAAGGGGGTCAGGCTTGGGTGGGGATGAATATGGCGGAGGTTCTAGTGACGGTTTCATACATGCTTGGATGGAATGCTGCTGAGGGGGTGACACCTACATCTGGGCTTGGTTCTGGATCTTTGGGCCTGATGATTGTGTGGGAGGGCCTTCCGGTTCTGTCGGGGGGCCATGGATATGTAGTTGATGGAGGGAAAGTGGTTTTTCAGTGCCAACCGGAAATGAAGGTGACTAACATTTTCAAGCGATTGAAGGGTGAATTGAAGCTCTTGGGTGTTGGAAGATACTTATACAGGGAGGTTTCTATTGATGGGAAGTCAGTCTCCTCTGATAGCAGTCTGAAGCAGAGGTAGGAAGTAATCCCAATCTTCCATCACTTTGAGGGGATGAAGCTTGAAGAGGAGGTGCAAGGGTCTCCACTTGTTGATGATAGGAGTGAGAGGTCTGATGCACATAGGAGTGGGGTACATGTCGTTGTTGCTAAGGGGGATGGAGGGAGTGTGGCCTAGAAGGCTAGTGAAGCTGATCTTTTGTTAGACATCAGTGGGCACTCGGGTGGTGTTGATGAGTAGGAGATTAGGGATTTGTAGGCTCTTTGTAAAAATTGTGACGAATTTTATGTGAATGAGGGGAAGGTGAACAATATTCCTAGGGATGAGGGAAAAGGGGCTCTAGTTGTTAATACTGGGAATGTAAGGATTGTTGTACAGATGCCAAGCGAGGAGCAGGTTGTTGCTGCTAGGCGTGGAGGAGACTGTGTGGTCCTTAATGCTGGTCAAGCTGAGTCGATGCTAGACATAACTAGGCCCTTTGATGGTGTTGGGGAGCAGGGGAAAAGGGAAATGCAAGGGCTGGAGAATGCGATCTCTTTCCAGGGGGATGAAAGAAAGCTACCTAGGGGGGAGGAGCATTTGCAGCTGGACCTGGCTGGTGGGGTGTCCCCTCTTTGTCTGGCCACTGAGGAACCTGCGGTGGTTCCTGACATACTGGAACATGGGGTTCTTACTGTATGTTCCCTTAATCAGGAATCCTCCTTCATTACTGATCAAGATTTTATCTAGGAGGATCATAGAAGGATGGAGAAAAACTTTAATATGATCATCAAGGAGTGGGCCTTGCTGGAGATGGCCAATCTTTATGGGAAGGAAAACAAATCTGCAGGGGTCTCTTCAGATCCTCGAAGGAGGAAACCAAGGAAGGACTATTCAGCTTTTCCAAAGATAGTGTCCACAAGAGCCTCTTGCAAAGCTTCGGGTAGGGGAGTTCGGTCTAGCAAGGCATAGATGAATGTGTAACAGCAACATCTCAGAGAGTATTACACGACCTTCTTAAAGGAATATGAATCATCTTAAGGGGAGTTGGTGGAGTCACATGCTTCCTCTGGTTATGGTGCTGATGGGGACCCTTATAGGGATGACATTGACTTGTAGTTCCCACTGTTTTCTCTCCGGATTTTTGGGACTTTTGGCGTTTTGGTGTCATGGGGGTCCAGGGTTTTTTGGGTGTCGGCTGTCTGGCCCCACCCCGCCCTTGTCTGCGTTGCTTTTCCTTTTATAAATTTGGGGAAGGGGGGGGGGGGGTCAGGAATAGCTTGGCCCTGTACCTACCTTGCCTTAAAACCCTAAAAAGAACCTAAAAACCCTAAAACCCCCTAAAACCCTCAAAATCCCTAAAAACCCTAAAACCCTAAAAACAATAAAAATCCTAAAAAACCTAAAAATACATGAAAACATAAAAACCCCTAAAAAACCCATAAAAACCAAAAAAACCCCTAAAAACATAAAATCCCTAAAACCCATAAAAACAAAAAAAAAGCACTAAAAACTTTGAAAACAATTAAAACCACTAAAAATGTTAAAAAACTATAAAAACCATAAAAACCCTAAAAACTGAAAAAACCCCTAAAAACTAAAAAAGACCCAAAAAACCCCAAAAAACCCTAAACCCCCCAAAAAACCCTATAAAGACTCAAAATCACTAAAAATTGTAAAAAACCAAAAAGATCATAAAAATCCTAAAAAAACCCCTAAAAATCCATGAAAATGTATAAAAACCTAAAAACCCATAAAAGTCTTAACCCCCATAAAAATGTTAAAAACTCTAAAAACTCTAAAAACCCCAAAAAACATGAAAAAATATAAAAAACCATAAAACCCCTAAAAAACTCCAAAAAACCCTAAAAACTAAAAAAGACCATGAACCCCCTGAAAACCATAAAAAATGCATGAAAACCCCTAAAACCCCTCAAAATCCCTCAAATCCCTCAAATACCCAAAAAACCATAAAATTCATAAAAAACCCCTAAAAATCCTTGAAAACATAAAATATCCTAAAAATCCTGAAAAACCTAAAAACTATAAAACACCCCAAAACATTTAAAAACCCTCAAACCCCATAAAAACCATATGACCTAATAAAAATATTAAACACCCTTAAAACCCCTAAAAATGTTAAAAAACTTTAAAACCTTAAAAAACATAAAAAACCCTAAAACCCAAAAGACCCCAAAAACCGTGAAAACACCAAAAACACCCTAAATAAAAACCCTAAAATCTTTAAAAATCCCTAGAAACCATGAAAATGTAAAAACGCCTTAAAACCTTGAAAACCATAAATACCCCTAAAACCATAAAAAACCAAAAACCCCATAAAAACCCTAAAAAGCAATAAAAAACGAAAAATATTTAAAACCCTAAAAATGATAAAAAACACTAAAAAACCTGAAAAATATAAAAATATATAAAAAACCATAAAAACCCAAAATGACAACCAAATCCATGAAAACCCAAAAATTGAAAAACCCTAAAAACCCTCAAAATCCTTAAAGACCCTAAAAAATCCAAAAAAACCCAAAAAATCCTAAAACCCCCCTAAAAATCTATGAAAACATAAAAACCCTAAAAACCCACTAAAAACCATTATAACCCCTAAAAAATTTAAAAAGCTCTAAAAACCCTTAAAACCATAAAAATTATCAAAATTCCTAAAAACCCAAAAAATCATAAATATCCTAAAAACAAAAAAAATCCTAAAAAACTGCTAAAAATCCATTAAAACGTAAAAACCCCTAAAAACCCTGAAAACCCCTTGAAAACCATAAAAACCCCTAAAAACCTTTAAAAACCCAAAAAACCTAAAAACCCACTAAAAACTCTAAAACACCTTAAACCCCCTAAAAACATTAAAAAACTCTAAAAAACCTTTAGAACCCTATAAAACTCAAAAAAACCCAAAAAACACCAAAAATTCTTGAAACCCCTAAAACCCTAAAAACCACCAAAATCCCTTAAAACCCTAAAAACATAAAAAATCCTAAAAAACCCCTAAAACTCCATGAAAACATAAAGTCCCTAAAAACATTGAAAACCCATTCAAAACCATAAAACCCTAAAAACCCACTAAAAACTCAAAGAACCCTTAAAACCCCAAAAAATGTTAAAAACTATAAAAAACTTTAAACCATTATAAAACTCATAAAAACCCTAAAACTCACAAAATACCCTCAAAACCCTGAGAACCCCTTTGAACCCTAAAAACCCTAAACCCCCTAAAAATCACTAAACTCCCTCAAAATCCCCAAAATCCCCAAAAACCCATAAAAATAAAAAAAACCACTAAAAATGCATGATAACGTAAAAAACCCTAAAACCCCTAATAACCTAAAAAAACCTAAACACCCAAAAAACACACAAACCCCACTAAAAACTCTAAAGATCCTTAGAACCCCTAAAAATATTTAAAACTCTAAAAAAGCATAAAACCCTAAAAAACTCCAAAAAAAACCCTAAAAACCTAAAAAGACCATAAAAATCATCAAAAGCCTTAAATACACTAAAACCCTTAAAACCCTAAATACCCTAAAACCCATAAAAATCCTAAAAACCCACTAAAAATCCATGAAAATTTTAAAAAACCTAAAAACTGTAAAAAAACCCCTAAAAACCATAAAAAACAATAAAAGATTAAAAAACCCTAAGAACCCATAAAACCCCTAAAATCCAATAAAATCTCAAAAATCCCTTAAAACCCCTACAAAATTTAAAAACTCAAAAAAATCTTTAAAACCCTAAAAAACTCAAAAAAATCACTAAAACCTCCTGAAAACCCCTAAAAACTCTTTGAATTATCAAAAACCCTAAAAACCCTAAAAACCGTAAAAAATACCAAAAAATCCATGAAAACATAAAAAAACCCCTAAAAACCTATATGATGTTTGCTGCTGGTTTTTGTTCCCATAATAACTTGCTGCTGATTTCTGGTCGGTTACTGAGTTGCTGGATGATGAGCTGCTAGACTTTTCCCACCACTTCCTTTGAGTGGAGGTGGTGGGTGCTGGAATTTTGGTATGGTGGTGTTTCTTGGTGTTCGATGAAAGTGGAATGGCTGGGTGATTTTGACTTTCATAATGGGAATGTTGTTGGCTGTCTTGGCCGTGATGCTGGTAGTGGGCATCCTCTTGTGCTAGTTGTTGTTAGGTAAGAAGAGTTACTGAGGTCTGGAGGCTTGTTGGTGCTGTGGGATGCTTGTTCTGGTTGGACGGGTGATGATGTTGGAGATGCTGCTAAGCGATGTTGTGGCGGTGATGGATAGACTATGCTGGATGCTGGAGCTGGTAAGTTTGGAGGCTGGTTGCTGCTTGGTGGGGAGCTGCTGGATGCTGGTTGATGCTGCGGATGATGTTGGTTGCTTCTTGGTGCTTTGTTTTTTGTTTGGGTTTGTTTTTCTTCTTTTCTTTTTTTTTTGGCGTGGGTTGTAAGGGGTTTTTGGGTGTGGGTCGTTTGACCCCTCCCCTCCCTTGTCTACGGTGTCTCTTTTTCTTTCTAATAAATTTGGGGGGGGGGGGCAATAGCCCAACCCTCGCATCTTCCTTGCCCTAAAAAACATTAAAGCCCTTAAAAACACAAAAAAAACCCTAAAACCCCAAAAGACCTAAAACCCCTGAAAAACCCTAAATCCCCCCCCCCCAAAACCCTTAAGAACCCCTAAAACCCCTCAAAATACATGAAACCCTAAAAAAATCTAAAAACCCTTAAAATCCTAAAATTCCCTAAAAATAATTAAAAATGTAAAAATGCCTAAAAAACCTAAAAACCCATGAAGACAATAAAAACACATAAAAACATAAAAACACTAAAACCCCATAAAAACCATAAAAACACAAAAAACTCTAAAACCCCTTAAAGTCCCTAAAAATATTTTAAAACTATCAAAAACCTTAAAAACACGAATAAACTAAAAAACCCTAAAAACCCAAAAAGGCCATAAAAACACTGAAAACCCTAAAAACCCTTGAAAGACAAAAACAACATTAAAATCCATAAAAATCCTAAAAAACTCTAAAACCCATAAAATCCCAAAAACCCCTAAGAAGACATGAAAACGTAGAATACCCTAAAAACCTTGAAAAACCCCTGAAATCCATAAAAACCCCTAAAAACCCATAAAAACCATGAAAAAACCTGAAAAACTAAAAAAACCCCTAAAAACTGAAAAATTCCATAAACCCCCCCCCCCGAAAGACCCTAAAAACCCCTTAAACCCTAAAGAACGCTAATAAACCCTAAAGACCATCAAAGTACTAAAAAAACCCCCAAAATCCAATAATACGTAAAAACCCCAAAATCCTAAAAACCACCAAAAAACTATAAAAACCACTAAAAACATAAAAAAAACCTAAAACCATAAGAACCCAAAAAAACCACTAAAAACTCTAAAAACCCTATAAAACCCTAAAAATGTTAAAAAACTCTTGAAATCCTTAAAACCCTAGAAACTGAAAATAGAAACCCTAAAAAAGAGACCCTAAAAACCCTAAAAACCCTAAAACCCCATTAAACCCTAAAAACCCTAAAGTCCATAAAAATCCCAAAAACTCCTAAAAACCCCTAAAAACATAAAAATACATAAAAATCATAACCCACCCCCAAAAAAATCCTTAAAAACATAAAAACCCTTATAAAAACCCTAAAAACCATAAAAATCCTAAAAACCTTAAAAACCTTAAAGCCCCATAAAACCCAAAATACCCTAAAAACCATAAAAACCCAAGAAAAATCCAAAAAAACCTCAAAATTCATAAAAACTTTAAAACCCCTAAAAACCATACAAATCTTTAAAAACCCCTAAAAATCCCTGAAAACATAAAAAACCCTAAAAACCAAGAAAAACCCAGGGAAACCATAAAATCATTAGAAAACATAAAAACCCATAAAACCCTAAAAAGCCACTAAAATATCTAGAAACCCTTAAAATCCCTAAAATGTTAAAAACTCTAAAAACCCCTAAAAATTGTAAAAAACACAAAAAAAATCGAAAAACCCAAAAGACCCCAAAAATCTCGAAAACCCAAAAAAACCCAAAAAACCCTTTAAATCTCTAAAAATCCTACAATTCCCTAAAAACCAAAAAAATCCTAAAAATCACCTAAAAATCAAGAAAAACATAAAAAATCTTAAAAACCCCTGAAAACCACAAAACCTCCTAAAAACAGAAAATCCCTAAAACCCCATAAAATCCCTAAAACCAATAAAAACTCTACAAACCCTTAAAACACCTAAAAAAATTAAAAAATCTATTCTTTCCTAGTTTTTTTTATGAAAAAGGGGGTTCCCAATTGAGCTCTCAAAGCTCTCTAGAGCCCCATGATCGTGGTGGTTATTTACTATGTTTTGGAACCAGGATCTCCTAGTGTTTTGGTTGGATCACCTTTGTTGTAATGTTCTTGATTGATGGAACTCTTCGTCGATGGATTTTTATAGTGGGTTTTCCATTTTCTTGGTTGTGAACTTGTTTTGCAAAGTGATCATTCAACAAAATTTCTTCTCAAATTTTGGTGGATAAGCTTGTGGTTTCAATTTGGGGTTCTCATGGCTGGTTTACAGTCTGGGATAGTCATTCTTGGGGTTTCTCTTGCCTCTACCTTATTGTGGTCGCTATCGATAGTTGCTGGTACTGGGTTCAAGGTCCAAGGTGTGGATGATCATTATCTTGTTTGACGATGGGCGGTCTGTTTCACTCGTTTGTTCTTCATCGAAAATGTTTTTTTCATGTGTGCCTATGGTTCATCAGTTGTTGGTTGTGGGTTTGTCACTTGGCATTGTCGAATCTATTTCACGAACACTATTGGTGGTTGGTTTGATGTTTGTGGATTCTCATGTGGGTCATCACCAGCCTTTTCTTATTGGTGTTGATGCCAGTTGTGGTCACGGTTCTCATGGGTGTAGCTACCTCATCGGGATGAAGGTCGATGCCTCATTAGGACACGCGTTTCTAGTTTTCAGGCTATTCAAGGATAGAGGAGTTCTTGGTTTAACGACTGCCATTGCTTAGGTTTGTGGTTTCTTGGGTTCTTATTTGGTCTGTCGTCCATGGGCACCAGTTTTTTGGTCTCGAGTTTGAGGTGGTTGTTGGTGGTAGTTCGTGAGGGGTGTCATGTTTTGTGCCACTAACAAGTGCACATTAGGTTGTCTTTTCTTTCACTTGGACCTATGCTACTATGATTTGGTTGCTAATTTTTCAGGACGGTGGTTGCTGTTGTAGCTTTCAAGGATGATGGTTGGCTTGCTGGGGTTCATCGGCTGATGTAATTCTAGTGGGTGAAGGTGGTTAATGCCATATCGGGATGAGGGATGTTGGTTCTATCATCAAAAGATGATACTTCTTAATTCTGAAGTCACCATCTTTATTGGTTTGGCATCTTCTTCTTGTGTGGACCATCTTCGAGCTCTTATGCAGCTTTGGTCTTTATAGTTCTATGACGATTCACTCCTGTGGTGGTTCTAAGTTGCTGGTTTCCATCAGGCATCTTCAGCGGTCGCCATCACAAGTCTACATGGGGCTCTGTGGATTTTTTTTCTAGGGCCAGGTTGTTTATATTCATCTTTTTCATGCATTGGGATCAATGTTTCCCCTTGTGGTCACTGCATTCGGGACCAAGAGTTGTGATTCCTGTGTTCTTGGTTGAAGATATGCATGTGTTTCTTGGAAACGTTTATGGTGATGGTTTTTATCTCAGTTTCCTCATCATCATTAGATGCTTCGTCGTCACATATTATTTTATTTTTCAGGTTTGACGGCCGATATTTTGGTTTGAAGGCTCCTAGTTCGTTGACTGGCTTTGCCCCTATTTTTTCAGGTCATTGGTTGCTAATGGTCATTGTTGGATTACTTTGCTTCAGTTTGCGGAGGTTCAGGTTTGTGTATGAGGTTTTACTTGGCTAGGTGAGGATTCTTGTGGCTGTGGATGTTTTTGGAAGTAGTTTTTGGTGTTGGTTCTATTGACCGATGTTGGTTGATGGACTTAGAGCCGAGGTGTTGTTGGTTATGTTGACTGATACTGGTTGATGGAGTTGGAACTGGTCTAGGTCACTCTGGTTGCTGGGAGGTGCTGGTGGTGTCATGATTTTGACTTGGATACACTAGATGGTGCTATGACAGTTGGGATTTGAGAGACATAGGGGGATGTGTGTTGTTGCGGATGGTGGTGCAAGGTTTTGGAGCTAGGTGCTGGGATCTAGAGCAGGAAGCTGGTGTTTTTCTTCCTCTAGGAGCTATTGGTAGATGATGCTTAGTGTTGTGTGCTACTGGTGGATTCTGGGAGAGGATGGTTGTGTGATTAGTGGTTGAGGATGTCAGTGGTGTATGTTGTTGGAGCTACTGGGAGGACATGTTGGGTGCTTTGTGCTAGCTATTGGGTGTTGTGCAAGGTGTTGTGTACTACTGGAATTTATTGTAGGTTGGTGTTGTGTGCTGTTAGGAGTTGCTGAGAGGCTGTTGGTGCGATCTGCTGGGAGAAATTGCTGGGTGCTATGTGTTTATTGGGACCTGTTGGGTGTCGTGTTAGATGTTTTGTATTGGGTGCCACTGGAGCTGCTGGGAGATGTTGGTGGGTGTTGTGTGGTGCTTGAGCTACTGGGAGATGATGCTGAGTGTTATATGTTCTTGGGAGATGATGTTGGGAGCTATGTTGCAAGATCTACTGGGAGATGATGTTTGGATCTAGGTCGCTGGGTGCTAGTGATTGGAGTTGGGCTTTGGGTGATGGTGATTGGAGCTGGGTGCTGATATTGGAGCTTGGTGCCGAGGTTTTCATGTTGCGTTGGTGTTTACTATTTGAACTGGTGATGGAGCTGGCGTTGGATGCTTGGTGTTGGTTGTTGGGTTCATTGGGCTTCATGAGGTTTCTTGGTCTATTTTTCTAGGCGATGATTTGGTTACTCTTCATGAGGTTTTCTCGAGCTTTCTATCTAGGCTATGGTTTGTCGGGCTTTGTGAGGGTTCTTGGGCCCCTTTTTCAAGACGTGTTTTGTCGGGATTTGCGAGGTTTCTCAAGCCTGGTTTCCAGGAAATGGTTCGATGGGCTTCACGAGATTTCTGAGGCTGTTTTCTAGGATTTAGTTGTTTGGGATTCATGAGGTTCTCGGGCTCGTTTTCCATTTTCCTATTGGTGTGGGCCTTCGAGCCAGATGGTTCATCCTTTGGGTGATTGCATTGTACTTCAATTCCTTTCCTTTTTCTATATTATGTTATATTTTCTTTGCAAAAAACGTTAAAAAATCTAAAAAACCTAAAACCCCCCAAAAAAAAAAACTAAAACCCCCAAAGGAACCTAAAACCCTAAAAACCCTAAAAACCCTTGAAAACCCCAAAAAACAACAAATTCCATAAAACCCCTAAAAACATAAAACCCAGAAAAATCCTAAAAAACCCTAAAAATTGATCAAAATGTAAGAAAACCTAAAAACCCTGAAAACCCTCCCAAAACCCATAAAAACCATTAAAACCCTTTTAAAAACCTCAGTACCCTCAATACCCTAAAAACCCTAAAAACCACTAAAACACTAAAAATTTATAGAAAAACATAAAACCCTAAAAAACTGAAAAATAATGCTAAAAATCCAAAAAGACACAAAAAACCTCTAAAAATCCTAAAAATCCTAAAACCCAAGAAACCCCCCAAAACCATCAATATTCCTAAAAACCCTAAAACCATAAAAAACCTAAAAAAACCCTAAATTCCATGAAAACGTAAAAACCTCTAAAAACAATGAAAACCCCTTGAAAACCATAAAACACCTCAAACCTTAAAAAACCCTAAAAAACCACTAAAAACTCTAAAAACCCTTTAAACCCCTTAAAACGTAAAAAAACTCTAAAAAAATTTAAAACCCTAAAGAACTCCAAAAAACCCTAAAAGCCCAAAAAGATCCTAAAAACATTGAAAACCCTAAAAAGCATAAAAATCCCTACAAAACACTAAAAACCATCAAAATCCTAAAAACCCAAAAAACCCATAAAAACCATAAAAATCCTAAAACCCCCTAAAAATCCATGAAAACGTTAAAAACCATAAAAACCCTAAAACCCACTAAAAACCATAAAAAACCCTAAAAACCCTAAAAACCCTAAAAACCCTAAAAACCATTAAAAATTCTCAAATCCCAAAAAAAACCTTAAAAACTCTAAAAACATTAAAACACCTAACAACTCAAAAAATCTCTAAAAACCTCAAAAGACCCTAAAAACCTTAAAAACCCATAAAAACCCTAAAACCCCTTAAAATCCATAAAAACATCAAAATCCCTAAAAACCCTAAAAACCATAAATTCCTAAAAATCCCTAATAATCCATGAAAATGTAGAAAACTCTAAAACCCTAAAAAACCCCTAGAAAACTTAAAAACCCATAAAACCTATAAAAACTCTAAAACCCTCAAAACCCTTAAAATATTAAAGATCTCAAAAACCCCATAAGAACCCAAAAAAACTAAAAAAAATCCAAAAAAACCAAAAAACATTGGAAAACCCTAAAAACCCTCAAAATCACTAAAACCCCTAAAACCCCCTCAAACCCATAAAAATCCTTCAAAATGTAAAAAACCATAAAAACCCTAAAAAACAACTAAAAACCACAAAAACCCATAAAAACATTAAAAACCCTAAAAATCTCTAAAAACCACTAAAAACTCTGGAAACCCACAAAACCCCCAAAAATGTTAAAAACCCTAAAAAACCTTAAAAACCTATAAAACTCAAAAAAAACCTAAAAACCCAATAGACCCTATAAACCTGAAAAACTCATAAAACCCTCAAATTCCCTAAAAACCCTAAAAACCATAAAAATCCTAAAGAGCCCCTAAACACCATGAACTCGTAAAAATCCCTAAAACCTAGAGAAAAACTTGAAAACCACAAAACCCCTGCAAAAATTAAAAAACCCTCAAAACCCAAAAAATCCACAAAAACACCACTAAAAACCCAAAAAACATTAAAAAATTATAAAAAACTCAAAAAACACTAAACCAAAAAGACCCTAAAAACAAAAAAAACTTAAAACCCCCCAAAAATCCATGAAAATGTAAAAACCTTGAAAACAATAAAAAATAAAAAAATCCTTAAAAACCCACAAATACTCTAGAAACTAATAAAACTCTAAAACCCCATAAAAACCCTGAAATTGTTAAAAAACACTAAAAACCTTAAAATCCTAAAAAACTAAAAAAAAACCTAAAAAAAAAAAAATACCCTAAAACCCCTTAAAACACCTAAAAATACTAAAAACCCTTCAAAAACCCAAAAAACATTTAAAATCCATAAAAACCCTAAAATCCATAAAAATCCTAAAAACCCACTAAAAATCCATGAAAAAATAAAAAAGCCTTTAAAACCACTAAAAATCATAAACCCTTAAAAACTCTAAAAACCTTTAAAACACCAAAAAACCCAAAGAGACCTTAAAAACCATGAAAACACTAAAAACCCTAAAGCACTTGAAAAATACTAAAACCCCTCAAAATCCCTAAAAACCATAAAATCCTTAAAAATCCCAAAAATTCCATAAAAAACCTAAAAACCCCCAAAAACCATAAAAGTCACTAAAAAACCGATAAAACCCAAGAAACCCATAAAAACACTAAAAACCACTAAAAACTCTAAATACCCTTAAAACCATTAAAAATGTTATAAAACTCTAAAAAATCATAAAAACCCCCAAAAAATAAAAAAACCCCAAACCCAAAATACCCTAAAAACCCAATAAAACCCCAAAAACCCAAAAACCCCATGAAAAACCCAAAACCCCTAAAAATCCCTAAGCACCCTAAAAACCAAAAAAACTCTAAAAAACCTAAAAATTATTAAAACATAAAAACCCCTAAAAAACCTGAAAACCCCCCAAAAACCCTAAAAATAATAAAAAACCTATAAAACCCCCCTGAAAATCCATTAAAATGTAAATAACCCTAAAAACCTCCAAAACCTCTAAAAACCAAAAAAACCCTACAAATTGTAAAAACCCTTGAAAACCTATAAAACCTTAAAACCACTAAAATCTCTAAAAACCTTAAAACCCTAAAAAACTCAAAAAAATCCCAAAACCCAAAATACCCTAAAGACATTGAAAACCCCTAAAAATGTATGAAAAAACCCTAAAACACCTCATAATTCGTAAAAACATAAAAAAAACCTGAAAACCATAAATACCCTACAGAACCCCAAAAAATCCCTAAAAACGTAAAAAATCCTAAAACCCCTAAAATAATAAAAAAACCCAAAAAACCCAAAAAACCACTAAAACTCTAAAAACTCTTAAAAACCATAAAAACTATAAAAAAACACTAAAAACCCTTTAAAACCCTAATATAGTCAGAAAAAAACAATAAAACCCAAAAATACCCTAAACACCCTGAAAAATTCTAAAAATCATAAAAACACTTGAAAAACCCTAAAACCCTAAAAATCCCTGAAAACCCTAAAAATCCTAAAAAACACCTAAAAATTGATGAAAACGTAAAAACCCCCAGGAACTATAAAACCCCCCTAAAAACCATAAAACCCCTAAAAACCTTAAAACTACTAAAACCCCATAAAAACCCTAATAACTAACTAAAAACCCTTAGAATACCTAAAAATGTTGAAAAACTCTAAAAAAAATTTAAAAACTCTAAAATTACAAAAAACCCAAAAAATCCCTAAAAACCCTGAAAACCCATAAAACCCAAAAAACCCCTGAAAAATCCTACACCCCCTCAAAATCCATAAAATCCCTAAAAACCATAAAACCCATAAAAACATTAAAAAACCCTAAAATCCCTCACAAAACTCTAAAAACCACAAAACCCCCAAAAAACCTTAAAACCCTAAAACCCCATAAAGACCCTAAAACCCTAAAAACCCCTAAAACCCATTAAAACCCTTAAACCCCTAAAAATGTTAAAAAACTCTAAAAAATTGTAAAAACTATAATAAATTAAAAAACCTCTAAAACCCCCAAAAGACCATAAAAACCCTGAAAACACTTAAAATCTTAAAAAACACTAAAAACCATAAAATCCCCTAAAAACATTAAAAAACAAAAAAAACCATAAAAACTCTAAAAACCACTAAAAAATCTAAACACCCTTAAAATCCCCAAAACGTTTAAAAACTCTAAATCCCATAAAAACCTAAGAACTCCAAAAAATCCTAAAACCCAAAAAGACATAAAAAAATCCTAGAACCCCATGAAAACCCCTAAAAATACTCAAAAACCCTAAAAACCATAAAAATCCTAAAAAACCCCTAAAAATCCCTGAAACATAAAAAACCTTAAAAACCCAAAAAAAATCTTAAAGACCATAAAAACACTTAAAAACCTTAAAAACCCTAAAACCCATAAAACCCCTAAAACCCACTAAAAACTCAATAAACTCTTAAAACCCCTAAAAATATTAAAAATATATAAAAAACCTTGCCTTGTAAAAAAACTCTAAAAATGTTAAAAAACTCAAAAAACCCTAAAATACATAAAAAGACACTAAAACCCCTAAAAACCTCAAAAACCAAAAGAAAAAACCAAAAAACAATCAAAATCCCTAAAAATTATAAAAAAACTAAAAACCATGAAAAATATTAACCCCCTAAAAACCCATGAAAACATAAAAAATCATAAAAACCCTAAAACCCCCTTAAAACCATAAAAATCCAAAAAAACCTTAAAATACCCTAAAAACCCTAAAACCAAGAAAAACTCTAAAACCCTTTAAACCTCTAAAATTGTTAAAAAACTTTAAAGACCTTTAAAAACCCTAAAAACTCAAAAAACCCCAAAACCAAAAGACCATAAAAACCCTAAAAACCCATGAAAACCCCAAAAAATCTTAAAAACCCTAAAAACCCTAAAACCCATAAAAATTATAAAAACCCTAAAAATCCAGGAAAACATAAAAACCCTAAAAGCCCTAAATTCCCTAAAAATCCAAAAAACCAAAAAAATCTGTAAAAAAATTAAAAAACACCAAAAAAATCTATGAAAACATAAAAAACCCTAAAAACCCTGAAAAAAACCTGGAAACCCATAAACCCCTAAAAACCCATAAAAACCATAAAACCCACTAAAACTTGAAAACCCTTAAAACCCCAAAAAATGTTAAAAACTATAAGAAATATTAAAAACACAAAAAAAACTCTAAAAAACCTTAAAAACCCAAAACACCCTAAAAACCATGAAAACCCCTAGGAAACCAAAAACCCTTGAAACCCTAAAAACTCATAAAGACCCTCAAAAACCTAAAAACCATAAAAAAAACTTAAAATCCCTTAAAATGTTCCAAAACCACTACAAATCCATGAAAATGTAAAAAACCCCAAAATAACTAAAAACCCCATGAAAACCATAAAAACCCCTAAAACCCATAGAAACCCTAAATCCAATAAAAACTCTAAAAATACATAAAACCCCTGAAAATGATAAAAAAACTTTAAAATTCCTTTAAAACCCTAAAAAACTCAAAAATACCCTAAAACCCCAAAATGACCAAAAAACATTAAAATCCAAAAAAACCATAATACCTTTGAAAAACCATAAAAACACTTAAAATCCCTAAACCCCTTAAAAATTCTAAACACTAGAAAAATCTTAAAAAATCTATAAAATCCATGAAAATATAAAAAAACCTAAAAACCCAAAAGACGCTAAAACCCTAAACACCCTAAAAGTCCTTAAAACCCCCTAAAAACATCAAAATCCCTAAAAATCCTTAAAAACCATTAATACCATAAAATTCCTAAAAACCTCCTAAAAATTTATGAAAATGGAAAAAAAACCTTAAAACCTTAGAAAACCCCATAAAACCATAAAACCCCCAAAAACCAATAAAACCCTAAAACCCACTAAAAACTCTAAAATCCCTTTAAACCCCTAAAAACATTAAAAACTATAAAAGCATTAAAACCCAAAAAACCTCAAAAAAGGTCAAAAACTCCTAAAAACCCAAAGACCATAAAAACCATTGAAAAACACTAAAAACCTCAAAAGCCCAAAAAAACCCCTAAAAACATTAAAATGCCTAAAAAACCCTAAAATCCCGTAAAAACATAAAAAACTATAAAAAAACTGAAAACCATAAAACCCCTTAAAATCCTTAAAAACCCTAAAACCCAAAAAACCACGAAAACCACGTAAACACCTAAAAATTTTAAAAACATCTAAAACCCTTAAAACCCCTAAAAAATCTAAAACCCCCTAAAAACCCTAAAAACCCTCTAGGTCCCTAAAAATGTTAAAAACCCCTAAAACCATAAAATCCTAAAACACCCTTAAAAATGGTTTAGGAGTTATAGCCCCAGATATGAAGATGTCTATGGTGGTTCATGGAGCCTCATCTACTGAAGACCATTGTGTGGTCCTGCATGACATGGTGGTGGTGGAATGACCAAGGGTCTCCATCGAGGATGAGGCTTAAATATTAAGGGATATTTTTGCTGAGGATGATCGTAGGATAAATGCTAATAAGGCCTAGTTCAGGACGGAAAGAGCTAAGCATGGGGATACCTCTCAAAAGGGGGATGAAGCGTCCTCTGGACAAGTGAACATGGATGGTGAAAAATGGGCCTCAAGTGTGGCCAACGATTGAGTCCTTTACGAGAAGGTAGCTAATGTGGATGGTTTCTCCTCTACCCCCAAATAAGGAGGAAGAGGAAGGATTATTATTCTCTCCCCTAGCCCATGGCAACCTAGGCTACCTCAAGGGTGGCTAAGATGAAAATAAAATCCTACAAGAGGGAGTGGCCTCCGCACACCTCAGAGCAGGAGAGGCTTAGGGAGAAGTACTTGGCACTTTTCAAACTATAGGAGGAATTTGAGTTGGGATGAGAATATATGGACACAGGTGTGACTCAGAATTATGATTTTCTAACATTGAAGTTGATTATGGTGTGTATGATGACCCTTATGGTCTAGGACTGGGTTATGAATTTAGCGGCGATTGGTTTTTTGTGTTTCGGGTTTTGGATCTGCAGGTTGCAGGAGGTTTTGGATCTACTACCTTGGGTTGATGGTTTTGATGATTGGTGCTTATTAAGGCTCCAACGACTAAGGTTTTTCTTCATGGATGTGGGGTTCTGGGGGCTCAGTTCTTGGATGGGAGTTGGATGCCTGGTCAGGCATGTACAGGGTTCCTTTTACTGGATGTTGGGCTGCTGGGTTGGGTGTGTGTGTGGTATGTTGGTGTGTTGGTGTGAGTGTGTGTCTCATGTGGTTGTGTGGGGGGGGGGGTATGGTTGCGTGGGTGCGGTTTCATGGGTGGTGGTGTACGTTGCGTGCGTTGTCCTTGGGGTCTCCCTGGTTGGGGGATTTGTGGATGGCTTGCGGATGGTGCTTGGTCCTGTTGGTGGTGGACTCTTTTTTTGGGTATGGTTCTTCATGGCTAATGCTGTCGTCTCTATGACTTTGGTGGAGGTTTGCATCTTTCTTGGGATGGTAGTGGTTGATGGTGTCACAAGATACCCATTTAGTGCTCCTCAGCTGTGTGTGCTCGCCTGGTGATGTTGAATGTTTCATCTTCCGGCTGCTGGTTGGGGCCCTTCTTACTTTTTCCTGGCCTTGGTTGTGTTGCCTTGTCTTGGGCTGCTGCTGCTTCATGCCTCATTGATGGTGCTTCAATTCTTCTAGAATCTGATGTGCTGGTGTGCTAGTTTTTTCCATGTGCTAGTATGGTTGGGATTCGCGATCCTCCTCAGGCCTTCTATCCTGCTGTTTGTCTGTGTTGCTCATGCTCGGTTCCTTGGGTTCCTCCTGTTGTTGGTCTTTGGGTCTTGGTATCACCTTAGGGTGTTGTTTTTACCTTATTTTCCTTTCTTTTATACTAGTTATATTTTCCTTACCAAAAAAAACCTAAAAACAATAAAAATAAAAAAACCCAAAAAATCCATGAAAATGTCAAAAACCTTGAAAAACTCCCTGAAACCAACCCCCCCCCCAAACATTAAAAACGATAAAACCCTATAAAAATCCTAATAAACTGCTACAAACTCTAAATCCCATTTAGAACCCCAAAAATGTTAAAAGTTCAAAAAACATTAAAAACCCTAAAAACTCAAAAAAAATCCTAAAAACCCAAAAAAAGACACTAAAAACCCTAAAACCCTAAAACCCCCTAAAAACCCCAGAAAACCCCTAAAATCCTTCAAGATCCCTAAAAAAATCCCAAAAACCATAAAAATACAAATAATCCTCTAAAAATCCAAGAAAATGTAAAAAAATCCCTAGTAACCTCAAAAACCTATGAAAATAATAAAACCCCTAAAAACCTTAAAAAACTCTAAAAATCCATAAAAACACTAAAAACCACTAAAAACCCTTAAAGACATTAAAAAAACCCAAAAACTTCTTAGAACCCCAAAAACTCAAACTAAACCCTAAAAACCCAAAAGACCCTAAAAACCCTGAAAACCCTGAAAACCCCTAAAACCCTCTAAAAAAATCAAAAAAACCGTCAAAATCCCTAAAACCCCTAAAAACCATAAAAACCATAAAAATCCTAAAAACACATAAAAATCCATTAAAATGTAAATCACAATAAAAACACTAAAACCCCCCTGAAAACCATAAACCTCATAAAAACCATAAAACCCCTAAAAATCCATAAAAACACAAAAAACCACTAAAAATATAAAATCCCTTAAAAATCCTAAAAACATTCAAAAACTCTGAAAACCTTAAAATCAATAAAAACTCAAAAAAACCCTAAAAAACCAAAAGACCCTAAAACCCCTAAAAACCCTAAAACCTCTCAAATTTCCTAAAAACCCTAAAAATCTCTAAAACCCCTAAAAACCGTAAAAATAATAAAAAACGTAAAAAACACCTAAAAATTACTGAAAACATAAAAATCCCTAAAAACCCTACACCCCCTTGAATACCATAAAACCCCTAAAAACCTTAAAAACCCATAAAACCCATAAAACCACTAAAAACACTTAAAATCTTTAAATACATTAAAAAACTCTAAAAACCCTTAAAACCACTAAAATTCAAAAAAAAAACTAAAATCCCAAAAAGTCACTAAAAACCCTAAAAAATCCAAAAAACCCCTTAAAACCCTAAAAATCCTAAAAATCCCAAAAAACCCTAAGAAACCCTACAAACCATAAATATCATAAATCCCCAAAAAAATACATGAAAACACAAAAAAACCCTAAACAACTTGAAAAATACCTGAAAACCAAAAAAACACCAAAAAACCATAAATCCACTAAAAACCCATAAAACCCCTAAAAAACTAAAAAATATAAACACCATTAAAACCCCTAAAAATGTTAAAATCTCTAAAAACCTTAAAAACCATAAAAAACTCAAAAAAACCCTAGAAACACAAAAGGACCCAAAAAACCAAAAACCCCTTGAAAAATCCTAAAAATCCTAAAAATCACTAAAAACTATAAAAATCCTAAAAAACCCATGAAAATCTATGAAAAACATACAAAAACTTACAAACCTTGTAAAACACCTAAAAACCATAAAACCCCTAAAAATTGTAAAAACCCATAAAACCCTAAAAAATCACTAAAACTATAAAAACACTATAAACCCTTAAAAATGTTAAAAAACTCTAAAAAACATTTAAAATCCGAAAAGGTCAATAAAAACCCATAAAACCCTAAAAGTCCCTAAAAACCTTGAAAACCCCCCAAAACTCCTTAAATTTCCTAAAACCTTCAAAATCCTTAAAACCCAAAAAAGAAGTAAAACTATAAAAATCCAAAAAACCCCTAAAAATCCATGAAAATATAAAAATCCGTTAAAAAACTAAAAACTATAAGAAACCCTAAAAACCTTGAAGACCTGAACAACTCATAAAAACCCTAAAAATCTACTAAAAACTATAAAAACCCTTTAAACCCCTAAAAATCTTAAAAAATTCTAAAAGAACTTTAAAACCCTAAAAAAGCTAAAAAAACCGTAAAAAATCCTAGAAAACCTAAATACCCCTAAAAACACTAAAACCCCTTAAAATCTCTAAAAACCCTAAAAACCCTAAAAATCATAAAAATCCAGTAAAACCCCCTAAAAACCATAAAAACCTCTAAAACCCACAAAAACACTAAAAAACCACAAAAAACTGTAAAAACCCTTAAAACTCTTATAAATGTTAAAAAACTCTAAAAAACCCTAAAAACCAAAAAAATCCTAAAACCCTAAAATACCCTAAAAACCATAAATATCAAAAAAACCCTGAAAAATCTAGGAAAAAATAAAAAAGCCTAAAAGCCATGAAAAACCCCTAAAAACTCATAAAAACCTAAAAACAAAAAAAAATCTAAAACCCTCAAAACCCTTAGAAATGTTAAAAAAAGTTTTTAGGGTTTTTAGGGTTTATAGGGTCTTTGGGTTTTTTAGGATTTTTTTTGAGTTTCTAAGGGTTTTTATAGTTTTTTAAAAAAAATTAGGGGTTTAAAGGGTTTTTAGAGTTTCTTTAATAATTTTTTGGTTTTTATGGGTTTTTAGGGTTTTTATAGTTTTTAGGGGTTGTTAAGTTTTTCATGGGGTTTTCAAGTTTTTTAGGTTTTTTTACGTTTTAATATATTTTTTGGGGTTGTTTAGGATTTTTATGCTTTTTAGGGGTTTTAGGGTTTTTAGAGATTTTGAGGGTTCTTAGGGTTTCTCATGTTTTTAGGATCTTTTGGGTTTTTAGTGGTTTTTAAAGGGTTTTAAGGGTTTTTATAGTTTTTATCATTTTTAGGGGTTTCAAGGGTTTTTATATTTTTAGTGTTTTTTAGAAATTTTATGGGTTTTTAGGGGATTTAAGGTTTTTAGGGTTTTTTATTATTTTCAGGGGTTTTTATGGTTTCTTATGTTTTTATGGATAATTAGGGGTTTTTTAGGTTTTTTAGGTTTTTTATGGTTTTTAGGGTTTTTTATGGTTTTTAGGGATTATGAGGGTGTTTTAGAGATTTCAGGGTTTTTGGTGTTTCTAGGGGTTTTGAGGGGTTTTAGGGTCTTTTTGGTTTTTTAGGTTTTTTTTAGTTTTTAGGGGATTAAATGTTTTTTTACATTTTTTATCATTTTTAGGGGTTTTAAGGGTTTTTAGTGGGTTTTTAGGGTTTTTATTTTCTTCAGTTTTTTAAGGTTCTTAGGGGTTTTTATGGTTTTAAGAGGGTTTTTAGTGTTTTAGTATTTTGTACATCTTCATCGATTTTTAGGGTTTTTTTCAGGTTTTTTATTATTTTTAGGCTTTTTAAGGGTTTTAGAGTTTTTTAACATATTTAAGGGTTTAAATTGTTTTTAGGGGTTTAAAGTGTTTTTAGAGTTTTTAGTGGTTTTTAGAATTTTTAGGGGGTTTTAAGATTTTTAAGGGGTTTTATGGTTTTAAGGAGTTTTTAGGATTTTTAATGTTTTCATGGATTTTTTCTAGTTTTAAGGAGTTTTTTGGTTTCTAGGGTTTTTGAGTGGTTTGGGGGGTTTTAAAAGTTTTTAGAGGTTTTTATTGTTTTCAGAGGTTTTTCACCGTTTTTAGGGTTTTTTACGTTTTCATGGATTTTTAACGGTTTTTTTTGTATTTTTATAGTTTTAGGGGTGTTAGGGATATTGATGGTTTTTAGGGTATTTTTTTGTTTTTAGTGTTTTCTGAGTTTTTTAGTGTTTTTTATTTTTTTTAGTGTTTTTAACGTTTTTAGGGGTTTAAAGGGTATTTAGTGTTTTTAGTGGGTTTTAGGATTTTTATAGGTCTTTAGGGTTTTTAAGGTTTTTAGGGGTTTTATAGTTTTAGGATTTTCTAGAGGTTTCCGGGTTTTTACGTTTTCATAGATATTTAGGGGGTTTTAGGATTTTTTAGCTTTTAGGGTATTTTTGGATTTTTAGGGATTTGTATGGTTTTTAGTGTTATTCAATTATTTGTAGGGTTTTTAGGGATTTTGACGGTTTTAGGGTCTTTTGGGTTTTTAGTGTTTTTATGTGTTTTTAGGTGTTTTATGGTTTTTTAGAGATTATTGACGTTTTCAGGGGTTTTACGGTTTTTTAGTGTTTATAGCGGGTTTTAGGGTTGTTATGAGTTTTTAGGATTTTTTATGGGTATTAGGGTTTTTATGGTTTTTAGGGGTTTTTTAGTATTTTTAGGTATTTCTACATTTTCAAGGATTTTAGGTGATTTTTAAGAATTTTATGATTTTAGGATTTTTATGGTTGTTAAGGATTTTGAGGGTTTTCAGGGGTTTTAGGGTTTTTAGTGTCTTTTCGGTTTTAGATAATTGTTTGAGTTTTTTAGGGTTTTAAAGGTTTTTTTAGTTTCTTTAAGATTTTTAGGGGTTTTAAGGGTTTTTAGAGTTTTCGTGGGGTTTTAGAGTTTTTAAAAATTTTAGGGGTATTTAGGTTTTGTAAAGCTTTTTCAGGCATTTTAGGGTTTTTTAAGTTTTCATGGAATTTTAGTGGTTTTTAGTATTTTAATGTTTTTTGGGTTTTTATGGTTTTTTGGGATTTTGAGGGTTTTTATGCTTTTCAATTTTTAGGGACTTTTTGGGTTTTTAGGGTTTTTTTAGTTTTTTGGGTATTTTAGGTTTTTTAGAGTTTTCAACGTTTTTATTGTTTAATGGGTTTTAAGAGTTTTTAGTGGGTTTTTAGGATTTTTATGTGGTTTTAGAGTTTGTTATGGTTTTTAGGGGTTTTATGGTTTTCATCGGTTTTTAGGTTTTTCAGGGGGTTTTGGGTTTTCGAGGTTTTTAAGGATTTTTTTAGGGGTTTTATGATTTTTAAGGGTTTTAGGGTTTTAAGGTCTTTTTCTCTTTCATGGATTTTTAGGGGTTTTTTTATCATTTTTATGGTTTTTTGGGTTTTTAGGAATTTTGAGTGTTTTTCTAGGGTCTTAGGGTTTTTACGGTTTTTTGGGTTTTTAAGGAGTTTTTTGGTTTTTAAGAGTTTTTTTTTGATTTTTTGGGGGTTTTAAGGGTTTTTAGAGTTTTTAGAGGTTTTTTAGGGTTTTTATGGGTTTTTAGGGTTTTTTACTTTTTCAAGGATTTTTAGGGGTTCTTTAGGATTTTCATGGTTTGTAGAGTTTATAGGGGTTTTAGGGTTTTTAGGTTTTTTCAAGTTGTTTTAGGAGTTTTAAGGGGGTTTAAGGTCTTTTTGGTTTTTTAATGTATTTTTAGTTTTTTAGGGTTTTAAAGGTTTTTTAGGGTTTTTTAATGCATTTCATGGTTTTAAGTTTTTTTAGATTTTTTTTAATTGTTTTTAGGGTTTTCATGGGGTGTTTAGGGTTTTTTAGGGTTTTAGAGGATTTTATGGTTTTTAGGGGGGTTTTAGGGTTTTTATGGTTTATATGATTTCATGGGTTTTTATTGGTTTTTTATGGGTTTTAGGGTTTTTTGGTATTTTTTAGATTTTTTAGGGTTTTCTAGGGTTTTTTGGGGTTTTAAGTGTTTTTATGTTTTTTAGGATCTTATTTGGCCTTTTAGGGTATTTTTGTGTTTTTTAGTGTTTTTAAGGTTTTTTAAAGTTTTTTAACATTTTTAGGTGTTTAAGGATTTTTAGATTTTTTATTGGGTTTTTAGGGAATTATTGGTCTTTAAGGTTTTTAGGGGTTTTATGGTTTTCTAGTGGTTTTTAGGGTTTTTAAGGTTTTTTATGTTTTCATGGATATTTATGGGCAGAAGAGGTGCTGGACTAGGCTATCCTAGCCCACCAAAATTTATTAAGAAAAAGAGGACACTGCAGACCGGGGAGGGGCAGTGTCAATCGACCCATACCCAAAACACAATCCCCAAAAGGGAAAAAAATAAAGAAAAAGACACAAAAGACTCACACCCCAAAAGTCTGAAATAAAAGACACACAAAAGAACGAAAGAGAAAGTCAGTCAATTCACCACCAAAATCATCCAGGTCCACAGCACGGTATCCAAAGCTTGCACCAAGCCCAACGCCCAAATCAGTAAAGCAGAAGTCTGAGTCAACTTCTGTGTCCATAGAGTCCCAACTCATCTCGTAGTCATCCTCCATTATGAGCGTAGACAAAAGTTTCTCTCTGGCCCTCTCCTGTTTAGCATTTCGCAGAGGCCACTCCCGTTTATTGACTTTGAGATTCAACTTGACAGCCCTGGAGGTGTCTCGGGTCGCCCTCTGTCTTGGAAGGGCAGAATAATCCTTCCATTGCCTTCGTTTGGGGGGAAGAGATGGAACAATCTTCATGGACTTCCTTCTCACGTATTACTCCATCGGTGGCTGCACTTGAGGAAACTTTGTTCCCATTATTTCTTCCTGTTACAGGAGTTGAGCCACCCCTTTTTTGGAGCTTTTTCTTTTCTTCCTTACACCTGGCCATAGCAGCATTTATCCTGCAATCATCCTCAGCAAACCACTCCCCAAGTCTCTTAGCCTCATCCTCAAGGGGGAACCTTTCCCATTCAACCATTATCATGTCATGCAGCAGCACGCAATGGTCTTTAGCTGATGGAACACCATAAACAACCATGGCCCTCTGCAGGTTCGGGGCCAGCTCACCTTCATCCTTGTTATGTCTCGGAGGAGGGATCCCAACCAGATCCTCCACATGAGCACCAGGAAAACCCTCCACATAGCTAGCGCCTTCAGCAAGAGGATCTGTCCCATCCCCCATGTCAGATTTCTCCACACCTACACACCCAGTAAGCACCAGGGGAAGTTCGCCAATTGGGGCATCGCACCCCAGGACTCCAGGTCTACTCCTCTACCACGATCATCTCCTTCACAGCCGAGGACAATTACCACTCATCCCCAGCCCTCATGCCTTACTCAGCCACATCCCCCTGCACGAGATCACCTGCCAGCGCATCCGTATCAACTGGCTCAATTGAGGCTAAGTTCTGAAACCTATTTTGTAGAGTCACAACATTCACATCTGAGAGTATTCCACTACTAGCACCCCCACTTCTCTTCTTGCGGTCCAAAGCCTCCCCTTCTAGGGACAACACCAGGGGAGGTTCCAGATGCACATTCCCATGAGAAGTTCCCTGCACAGTAGCCTTCCCATTTTCCAACTATCTCCCTGAAAAATTACTAGGTCTGCAAACCTCATCAGCACAAGACCAAGTTCTCCCTTCAGCCATGAGCACTACTTCATCTACTGCATCTCTTGATTCACATATATTCCCATCCAAACTTAAACTGAAACCACCTGAGTCCATCAATGCTACTTCAAGATCACTCCTAGACATCAGGTCCGTCTTGAGAGGAACATGAACTACAGCAACCAATGGTTGGGAGGGCAAAGGATTGGACACCCCCTTGACCCCCTTTGTCTCCACCAGAGAATGATTTTTCCCACCATAACTCAACTGAACCAGGTTTAAACCATTCCTACTAGGGCCAGCACATCTGCTAGACTGATCATTATGCCCAAAGCTCCAACAGCTGGAACAGAAACTAGCCATGATTCAAAAATTACTGGCTACTTCCAATGGATCTCCTCCCCCACAACAATCTAGATAGCATCCACTGGATCCTTTGAAGCATCAACCTTAATAAAGTCCCTTGGGGAAACAGGGTGATAGAGGGCCCGAGTCATACTATCCTCACAAAGGAATCTCCCTACCAGATTCCCAAGCATAGAAATAATAGAGAAATTTTGGAAGGGAAGGGGGTGTTTAGGAAATCTAACCCAAGTCACAATCATTGGGGAGTTACACATCAGGTGAAAGTTGAAACTCTACCAAAAGAGGGAGAAGTGAGTGCCATTATAGCTTCGGGGTGCCGCAGACTAGGCAAGGATCAGATCTTCCTCATATACAAAGCGAATCATGATGTGGGAGTCATCAACCAGACCCACCGTCACACGATCCTGTAGATTCTAGAGTTTAGAGACAAACTTATCAAAATTTTCCATCGGGGGGTGCCACTTTAGAACCTTGAAACCAGAGTCAAGCGGTGCAGATCCGAAGCTTCATTGAACTCTCTAAGTGAGAGGGGAAGCTGTGGTCGACCTTCAAAGATCTATGGAACCTTCGGACAAAGCACCGTTCTCGGAAAGGAGGGCAGTGAATCAGGGGTAGAGAAAGGAGAGAAAGAGCGTTCCTCAGAGGGAGGACCCTCCCCCATAGATAGGGGGTAGGTGCTTGGGCCGCCATCGTCTTCAACGTGGGAGGGAGGGGAATCCGCCATCGTGAGGGAGCTGAGCCACCGAGTTCTCCATCTCTCTTCTAGGGATATTTATGGGGTTTATAGGAATTTTATGGTTTTTAGTGTTTTTAATGATTTTGAGGGTTTTTAGATTTTTTTAGGGGTTTTAGGGGTTTTAGTGGTTTCGGGGTTTTTAAGGTCTTTTAGGTTTTTAGGTTTTTTTAGTTTTTAGGGGTCTTAAGGGTTTTTATAGTTTTTTATCATTTTTTGGGGTTTAAGGGTTTTTAGAGTTTTATTTGGTTTTTATGGGTTCAGGGGGTTAACTTTTTAGGTGTTTTTATGGTTTTTAGGGTGTTTTCAAGGTTTTTAGGGTTTTTTACATTTTCATTGATTTTTAGGGGTTTTTTACAATTTTTATAGTTTTCAAGGTTTTTCAGGGATTTTTGGGATCTTCGAGGATTTTTAGGGATTTTCATGGGTTTTTAGTGTTTTTTAGTGTTTTTTGGGTTTTTTGGGGTTTTTAGAGATTTTTAGGGTTTTTAAGGTTTTTTAGAGTTTTTAATGTTTTTAGGGGTTTTAAGGGTTTTTTGAGTTTTTAGTGGGTTTTAGAGTTTTTATGGGGTTTTTAGGGTTTTTAGGGTTTTTTAGGGGTTTTATGGGTTTTTAGGGTTTTCAGGGTTTTTTAGGGAGTTTTAGTGTTTTTTAAATTCTCAGGGATTTTTAGGGGTTTCTTTGGATTTTTATGGTTTTTAGGGTATTTTTTGGCTTCAAGGATTTTGGGGGGTTGTATAGTTTTCAAGGGATTTTAGGGTTATTATGGTTATTCTAGTTTTTTAGGGTCCTTTTGGGTTTTTTGGGTTTTTAAATTTTTTTAGGGTTTTAAAGGTTTTTTAGAAATTTTTAACGTTTTGGGGGTTTTGAAGCGTTTTTAGAGTTTTTAGTGGGTTTTAAGGTTTTTATAGGTTTTTAGGGTTTTTAAGTTAATAGGGATTTTTTATGGTTTTTAGAGGTTTTTCAAGGTTTTTAGGATTTTTTACGTTTTCATGGGTTTTATGGTTTTTTAGAACTTTTATGGTTTTTAGGGTTTTTTATGATTTTTAGGGATTTAAGTATTTTTAGGGTTTTCACGGGTTTTAGGGTTTTTACGGTTTATGGGGGTTTTATTTTCTTTCAACATTTTTAGGTTTTTTATGAGTTTTTAGGGGTTTTAAGGTTTTTTAAGTTTTTTAACGTTTTTAGGGAATTAAAGGTATTTAATTTTTTTAGTGGTTTCTTTGGGTTTTTATGAGTTTTGATGGATTTTTAATATTTTTTATGTGTTTTATGGTTTTTAGGGCTTTTAGGGATTTTTTCATTTCCATGTATTTTTATGGTTATTTTAAGTTTTTTTATGGGTTTAAATTTTTTTTAGGGTTTTGTGGATTTTGATGATTTTTTGGGGTTTTTTAGGGGTTTTAAGGGGTTTTAGACTCTTTTTGTGTTTTTAGGGTTTTTTGAGTTTTCAAGGGTTTTATGGTTTTTTAGTGTTTTTTAATGTTTTAGGGGTTTTAGAGTTTTTAGTGGTTTTAGGGGTTTTATGGCGTTTTAGGGGTTTTAATGTTTTTATGGGGTTTTATGGTTTTGAGGGGTTTTTTAGTTTTTTTAGGGTTTTTTACTTTTTCATGGATTTTTAGGGGTTTTATGGATTTTGTGGGTTTGGCGGTTTTCAAGGGTTTTTAAGGCCCTTCAGGGTTTTTCGTGTGTTTTTTGCTTTTTTTGATTTTTTTTGGGTTTTTAAGGTCTTTATATTTCTTTAACATTTCTATGGGTTTAAAGGGTTTTTTTGAGTTTATAGTGGGTTTTATGGAATTTTAGGGGTTTTATGGAATTTTAGTAGTTTTATGGTTTTCAGGGGGTTTAGGGGTTTTAGGGCTTTCTACGCTTTCGTTTATTTTTAGGGGTTTTTAGGAATTTTAGGAATTAAATGGTTTTTTGGGGGTTTTAAGGTTTTTAAGGGGTTTTTAAGGTTTTTAGGTGGTTTTAAGGTTTTAAGGTCTTTTGGGGTTTTTAGGGGTTTTTTGAGTTTTTTAGGATTTTCAAGGGTTTTTAGAGTTTTTTAACATTTTTTTGCAATATAGAGTTGTTGAAATTTTTAGGTGTCTTAGGGGTTTTTATGGTTTTAAGGGGTTTTTTCAAGGATTTTAGGGTTTTTTACATTTTCATGGTTTTTTAGGGATTTTACGATTTTTATGGTTTTTCGTATTTTTGAGGGGTTTTAGGGATTTTATGGTCTTAGGGTTTTTTAGGGTTTTTAGAGTTTTTTTTGGGTAATTGGGTTTTTTGGGTTTTTAGAGTCTTTTGAGTTTTTGAGGTGTTTTAAGGTTTTTTACCATTTTTTAACATATTTATGGTTGCAAAGGGATTTCAGTGTTTTAGTGGGTTTTTAGGGTTTTTATGGGGTTTTAGGGGTTTCTAAATGTTTTTAGGGGTTTTTATAGATTTTAGTGGGTTTTTAGGGCTTTTTATGATTTTAATGGTTTTTAGGAATTTTAAGGGGTTTTAGGGTTTTTAGGAGTTTTTAGGGTTATTTAGGATTTTTAGATTCTTTTTAGGTTTTTAGGATCTTTTTTTATTATTAGTGTTTTTTGATGTTTTTTTGGTTTTCAAGGGTTTTTAGACTATATTATCTTTTTAATGGGTTATAAGGGTTTTTGTGGGTTTTTAGGGTTTTTTAAAGTTTTTAGGGGTTTTATGGTTTTCAAAGGTTTTTTTGGTATTTTATGTTTTCATGAATTTTTAGGGGGGTTCATGAGTTTTATGATTTTTAGCATTTTTTATGTTTTTATGGATTTTGCATGTTTTTAGGGGTTTTAGGGTTTTTTGGGGCTTTCATGGTTTTTAGGGTCTTTTTTGGGTTTTTAGAGTTTTTTAACGGTTTTATTGGTATTTGAGGTTTTTAGAGTTTTTTAACTTTTTATGTTTTTTAAGTTATTTTAGAGTTTTTAGTCGGCTTTTATGGTTTTTATGTTTTTTTATGGTTTTATAAGTTTATCAGTGATTTTTATGGTTTTCAAGGGGTTTTCAGGGTTTTTATGGGTTTTAAGGGTTTTTCATGGTATTTAGGGTTTTTTTGAGGGTTTTTAGGGGTTCTAGTCTCATTTTGGGGTTTTAGGTTTTTTTATTTTTTTATGGTTTTAAGGTTTTTATATTTTTTAATGTTTTTAGGGGGTTTAAGGGTTTTTAGTGTTTTAGTAGGTTTTTAAGGTTTTTTATGGGTTTTTTATTTTTTAATGTTTTTAGGTGTTTTGTATGGTTTTTAGGGGGTTTTCAGGGTTTTTAGGGATTTTTTATGTTTTCATGGATTTTTGGGTTTTTTTAGTATTTTTATGGTGTTTATGGTTTTTAGGGTTTTAGGGAATGTAGAGGGGTTTAGGGTTTTTAAGGGAAAGGAAGATGTGGGGCCAGGTTGTTCCTATTCTCCCCAAAATATATAAATAAAAGGCAGACGCCATAGAACGAAGGGAGGGGCGGGGCTAAACAGCCCACACCCTAAACCCCAACAGAGTCCAAAATCCACACCCTAAAAAGACAAAAAATCACAAAGAGAACGAGTTAGTCAGTGTTGCCACCAAAGTCATCCAGATCCACACTAAGATATCCAAGTCCTGCACCAAGACCAGCATCAAATTCAGTAAATAAAAAGTCCGAGTCAACTCCTGTGTCCATAGAGTCCCATCCCGACTCATAATCCTCCTTCATCTGAGCATGTCCAAGAGTTTCTCTATGGCCCGCACTTGCTCTGCATTCCACGCAGGCCGCTCCCACTTGTTAACTTTAAGGTTTAGCTTGATCGCCTTGGAGGTGGCACGGGTCTCCATAGGCCTTGGAAGGGCAGAGCAATCCTTTCGCTGCCTCCTTTTTGGGGGGGGGGGGCAGAGATGAAACCATCCTCATAAACTATCTTCTCATGTAAGACTCCATCACTGGCCACACTTGAGAACCTTTTGGTACCATCCGTGTTATCTGTACCAGGAGATGCGCCACCCATTTTTTGATGCTTTTTTCTTTCTTCCATGGACCTAGCCATAACAACATTTATCATGCGGTCATCCTCAAAAAACCTCTCCCCAAGTCTTTTTGCCTCACCTTCCAGGGGAAACCTTTCCCATTCAACCAGCATCCTGTCATGGAGAATCACACAGTGGCCTTTAGCAGATTGAACACCATAAACAACCATGGATTTCTGCAGGTTCGAGGACATCCCACCTTCATCAGTTTTGGGCTCTGGTAGGGGAATCCCAGCCAGATCCACCACATAAGCAGAGCCAAAATTGGTCTCCGATGGGGTGAGCCCAGCCAAGCTCTTCACACAAATATCACCAACCTCATTATCAAAAGAATCTGGCATTTCCTCCATGTCAACCCTCTCCATGTACCGCACCTATTAGACAGCAAGTGACCTCTACACCAGCTAGGGCATCGCTCTCCAGAATCATGGGTCTGCTCTTCTACCAAGGTCGTCTCCTACCCAACCTAAATCAGCTGCCTCCCATCCTCAACTCTCATATCCAGTTCAACCTCATCCCCCTGGTCAGGCTCTCCCGCCTGCAAAGTAGCATCACCAACCATCTCAGCTGAGGTTAAGTCCTGAAACCTATTTGGAAAAGCCACATTGTTCGCGTCCGGCAGCAGGATACTCCTGGAAGCCCCACTGCCCTTCCTCCATTCCATCACCGCTTCTCCCAAGGACTACGCCATGGGGGCCTACAGATATTCATGTCCAGGACATTCTTCCTACTCAATAACCTTCTCCTTCTCCATCCCTTTCCCTAGTAAATCACCACTTCTGCAAGCCTCATCTATACCAGACAGGTTTCTCCTTTCACCTGCGTGCACTGCTTCAGTGACAATATCTCCCGATCCACAACCACATCCAAGTAGATTTAAACTGAAGTCACCCGAGTCAATCAAATCCACCTCCAGATCACTCCCAGTCATCAAGTCTGTCTTGATTCGATCAAAGACAACAACAATCCTTGGCTTATGGAAAGGTTTGGTCACTCCCTTGACCTCCTGTGCTTCCACAAAAATTCGAGTTCTCTCACCAAAACTAAAATGATCCATATCTAAACCATTCCTACCAAATCCAGCACAATCGCTAGACTAAGAATTATGTCTAAAATTCCAACATATAGAACAGAAGACAGGCCACAATTCAAAAACCACTGGTTGCTTCAAACGGAGTTCCTCCCCCACAGCAATCCAGACAGCATCCACCAGATCCTTTGAAGCATCAACCTTAGTGAAGGCCCTTGGGACAACAGGATAAAAGAGAGCCTGAGTCCTACTATCCACACAGAGTAACCTCCCCACCAGATTCCCTAGCATTGAAATTATAGTGAAATTTTGAAAGGGGAGGGGAAGTTTTGGGAATCTAACCCAAGTCATAGCCATATGGGAGTTACGCTTCAGGTGAAAGTCAAAGATCCACCGAAAGAGGGAGAAGCGGGTGCCATTACAGCTTCAAGGTACCACAAACTAAGTGAGAATTAGATCCTCCTCATACGGAAAACGAATCATGATGTGGGAGCTATCAACTAGACCTACCATATCATGATCCTTCAGATTCCAAATCTTTGAAACAAACCTGTCAAAAGTGTCCATCGAGTTCACCACATCAGGAACCTTGCAACTAGAGTCAGTCAATGTAGATCTGAAGCTTCATTGAACTTCTGGAGAGAAAGAGGGAGTTGCGGTCGACTTTCAAAAAGCTCTGGAACCTTCGGGCAAAGCACCGTCTGCAAGAAAGAGGGTAGCAAGTCAAGGGAAGAGAAAGGGGAGAAAGGACGGTCCTTAGAGGGAGGACCCTCCCCTGCAGAGAGGGGGAGAGGCGTTGGGCTTCCATCATCTTCAACCTGGGAGGGAAGGGAAGCATCCATCATGAGGGAGCCAAGACACCGAGGGAGCCTCCATCCAAGTATTTTTTAGGGGTTTTAGGGGATTTTAGGATTTTTCAGGGTTTCTAGGGTCTTTTTGTATTTTTAGGGTTATTTTGAGTTTTTTAGGGTTTTAAAGGTTTTTAGAGTTTTTTAATGTTTTTAGGGGTTTTAAGGGTTTTTAGGGTTTTCAGGGGTTTTCAGTACTTTTTAGGGTATTTTACATTTTCAAGGATTTTTAGGAGTTTTTTGGGATTTTTATGGTTTTTATGGTTTTTAGGGATTTTCTAGTTTTTTGTGGGTTTTTAGGGGCTTTTAGTATTTTTAGGGTCTTTCATGGTTTTGAGTATTTTTTACGTTTTCATGGATTTTTAAAGGTTTTTTAGTATTTTTTTGGTCTTTAGGGTTTTTTAGGGTTTTTAGGGATTTTGAGGGGTTTTGGGGGTTTTCATGAGTTTTAGGATTTTCTAGGGTTTTTAGGGTCTTTTGGGGTTTTTAGGGTTTTTTTGAGTTTTTAGGGCTGTTAAGGTTTTTTAGAGTTTTTAACGTTGTTAGGGGGTTACAGGATTTTTATAGGTTTTAGCGGCTTTTTAGTCTTTTGAAGGGTTTTTAAGGTTTTTATTATTTTTAAGGTTTTTAGGGGTTTTATGGTTCAAGGGGTTTTCAAGGTTTTTAGGATTTTTTACATTTTCATGGATTTTTGGGAATTTTTGGATTTTAAGGGATTTTTTGGGGGTTTTATGGTTTTTCAAGGTTTTTAGTAACTTTTTTGTGTTTTTAGGGTTTTATGGGATTTGTAGGGTTTTCATGGTTTTTAAGAGTTTTTTAATGTTTTAGAGGTTTTAAGAGTTTTTATAGTTTTGGTGGGTTTTTATGGTTTTTATGGTGTTTTAGGGGTTTTAGGGTTTTTAGGGTTTTATATGGTTTTCATGGAATTTTTAGGGTTTTCAGGGCTTTTTACGTTTTCATAATTTTTTAGGGATTTTTAAATATTTTTATACTTTTTAGATTATTTTAGGTTTTTTAGGGATTTTGAGGGGTTTTATGGATTTTCATGGGTTTTTAGGGTTTTTCAGGGAGTTTTTTGATTTTTTTTAGGGTTTTTAAGGTTTTTAGAGTTTTCTAATGTTTTTAGGATTTTCAAGGGTTTTTAGATTTTTAGTGGTTTTTAAGGGTATTTTGGGTTTTTATGGTTTTTTAATGGTTCTTATGAGTTGTTATGGTTTATGTGGGTTTTAGGGTTTTCTATGTTTTCATAGATTTTTAGTGTATTTTTAAGAATTTTATGATTTTTGGGGGTTTTTAGGTTTTTTTCAGGGTTTTTAGTATCTTTTTGGGGTTTTAGTGGTTTTTTTTTGAATTTTTAGGGGTTTTAAGGTTTTTAGAGTTTTTTAATGTTTTTAGGGTTTAAGGGTTTTAAGGTTTTTAGTGGTTTTTTAATGGTTTTTAGGGTTTTTAAGGACTTAAGGGGTTTTATGGATTTGTGGGTTTTTAGGGGTTTCTCCCTTTTCTTGGATTTTTTATGGTTTTATGCTTTTTAGGGGTTCTTAAAGGTTTTTACGATTTCATTCATTTTCATGGTTTTTAGAGGTTTTTTGGATTTTTATGGTTTTTATGGTTTTTAGGGTTTTTATGAATTTTCGGGATTTTAGTGGTTTTCGAAGGTTTTTTCAGGTTTTATGGTCTTTTTGGGTTTGTAGGGCTTTTTCAGTTTTCTCTAGTTTTTTAGGAGTTTTAATTTTTTTATAGTTTTTAACATTTATAGGGGTTATAAGAGTTTTTAGAGTTTTTAGTTGTTTTCGGGTTTTATTGGTTTTTAGTGTTTTTAAAGATTTTTAGGGGTTTTATGGTTTTCTAGGATTTTTTATTGTTTTTAGGGTTTTCTACATTTTCATTTATTTTTATGATTTTTTAGGATTTTTTGGTTTTTGGGTTTTTTTGGATTTTTTGGGGGGGTTTTGGTTTTTCATGGGGTTTTAGTCGTTCTAGGGTTTTTTTAGGGTTTTTAGGGTCTTTTTAGGTTTTCTTTTGGTATTTTTTTGGTTTTTTCGGTTTTAAGGTTTTTAAAGTTTTTTTTAACATTTTTAGTGGTTTTAAGGGTTTTTAGTATTTTCAGTGGTTTTTAGGGTATTTATGGGTTTTTAGGGGATTTTTTGTTTTTCAGGGGTTTTTCATGGTTTTTAGAGTTTTTTATGTTTTCATAGGTTTTTAGGGGTTTTTTTGGATTTTTATGGTTTTTTGGGTTTTTAGGGATTTTGAGGGTTTTAGGTTTTTTTGAGTTTTCTACTGGTTTTAATGTTTCTTAGATTTTTTTAATGTTTTTAGGGTTTTTAAATGTTTTAGAGTTTTTAGTTGGTTTTAGGGTTTTTTGGGTTTTTTGGGTTTTTAAGGTTTTTAGGGGGTTTTGAGGTTTTCAGTGGTTTTTCAAGATTTTTATGGTTTTTTATGTTTTCATGGGTTTTTAGGGATTTTTTAGGACTTTTATGGTTTTTCAGATTTTATGGATTTTGAGGGTTATTAAGGTTTTTCAGGGGTTTTAGGGTTTTTTTGTTTTTTAAGGACTTTTTTGGGGTTTTTAGAGTTTTTATCGTTTTTTGGGGGATAAGGGTTTTCTCTAGTTTTTGGTTCTTATTAGGTTTCACGTATTTTATGGTTATTTAGGCTTTTAGGGGTTTTATGGTTTTCTTGGTTTTTTTAGGTTTTTTAGGGTTTTTTACATTGTGATAGATTTTTAGGGGTTTTAGGGGTTTTCATTGTTTTAAGGGTCTTTTGGGGTTTTAATGTTTTTTTTGAGTTTTTAGGATTTTGATTTTTTTTAGATTTTTTTAAACATTTTTAGGGTTTTAACATTTTTTAGAGTTTTTAGTGGTTTTTAGTATTTTTACGGGGTTTTTGGGTTTTCAATGTTTTTAGGGGGTTTTATGGTTTTCAGGGGTTTTTAGGGGTTTTAGGGGTTTTTTTACATTTTCATGGGGTTTTGGGGGGTTTTTATGTTTTTTATGGATTTTAGGGTTTCTTAGGATTTTTATGTATTTTGAGGGTTTTAGGGGTTTTCAGAGGTTTGCTGGGGTTTGCTGGGGTTTCTTGGATTTTTTGGCTCTTTTTGGGTTTTAAGGGGTTTTTGAGTTTTTTTAGGGTTTTTAATTTTTTTATTGTTTTTTTGTTGTTTAAATGGTTTTTAAATTTTTTTTAGTGGCTTTTTAGGGTTTTATGGGTTTTAGGATTTTTAAGTTTTTTAGGGGTTTTTAGGGGTTTTAAGGGTTTCTGGGTTTTTAGGTTTTTTTATGCTTTCATGGATTTTTATGGGTTTTTCAGATTATTATGGTTTTTAGGGTTTTTAGGGATTTTGAGGGTTTTATGGGTTTTCATGGGTTTTTATGGGTTTTAGGGTTTTCAATGTTTTTAGGGTCTTTTGGGGGTTTTAGGGGATTTTTAGAGTTTTCAGGGGTTTTTTGGGGTTTTATGGGTTTTTAGGAATTTTAAAGGTTTTTAGGGGTTTTTATTGTTTTTAGTGGTTTTTGAGGGTTTTAGGGTTTTTTACATTCTCATAGATTTTTAGGGGTCTTTTAGGATTTTTATGGTTTTTAGAGTTGATGCATGATCCAAGACCCGCTAGGAATTTTCTTAGGAACCTTTCCCAATGTTCATGTGTTGATTGCCCGGATCGCCGCAAGAAGACAAGTGAAATGTGGTGAGGATAGTGAAAATGGGAAGGATGAGGGAAATGGTTAAGGTAAAACCCAAAGAGAACTTGTCTCTAAGAACTCTAGCGACGAGATGCCACAATGGATGAATAATCCTTTGATAAGTCAATAATTAAGCAAGATCACAAAGGTTGCAAGTAAAACTCACCATAATACCATTACCTCCATTCATGATGTGTAAAGAGTGGCTATTTATAGCCAAAGGGATCCTGAAATTCGAATCACACCACATGGTGGATCTTTATATAAGTTTAATGCCTAGTTTCCGAAAGTCAAAAATCCTAATGGATGATTTTGACAACCTTGGCACTTGCCCATGACTTTAGGACATAAGTAGCATACATTTTGGTTGGGTTTTTAACAGCATGTTTGGGCCATAATTGATGCGTTTATAGGCCCAAATGCTTCCCCAAGCAAGGGTGTTGGGCCTCCTCTTGGAATTCCATGATTAAACCATTTACAGCCCCCTTCATTCTCTTAGTCTTCTCCCTTTTCATTGGGCCTCCACTTCCACACAAAGGGTCTTTTCCACTATGTGTGTTCCACCTTTCCCATCAAGTCCGAGAGAGCGAACATATTATTTTTGTGTATAAACACATGAGGGGGTGTGTGAGGTCCATTTTCCTTTCTCTTCAAATTTTCATACAGGATTCCTAAATGGCAGAGTCAAGTAACACCAGTGAAGCAGACATTAAGTTGTTCATGAGCATTGTACAAGAAAAATTACAAATGTTGAATGTGAGTTTGGGTGAATTTTAATCCCCTTCCAATTCTAGAGAACCACCAAGGAGGGAGTTTGTTGAAGAAGAAGAGGAGTTATTTGATTTTCATGAGTCACCAATTTAGAGAAATCAACCACCATGGAGGCAAGCCAATGATCATGGAGGAGTAAAGTTGAGGATCCCTTCATTCCATGGAAATAATGATCCCGAAACTTACTTGGAATGGGAACGAAAGGTCGAACATGTTTTTGGTTTTCACACCTATTTGGAGGAAAACAGAGTGAAGTTGGTGGTCATAGAATTCACTGACTATGTCAGTATTTGGTGGGACCAAATATAAATGAGTCGATGACGAAGTGGAGAAATAACTATCTGCACTTGGGAGGATATTAAAGTGTTCATGTGTAAGAGGTTAATTTCTAGCCACTATTATAGTGATTTGTTCCTCAAGTTGTAGGGTTTGAAACAAGAGTCCATGAGTGTTGAGGAGTATCCCAAAGAGATGGATATCATCATGATTTGGGCCAATATTGATGAGGAGCGAGAGGCCACCATGGAAAGGTTTGTGAACGACCTCAACCATGACATTCAAGACATAGTGGACAAGCACCACTACTTGGACATGGAGGATCTACTTCACATGGATACTAAAGCGGAGAGGAAAGTAAAGGAAAGAAGGATGCACCCTACATATTATGGTAAGGATTCAAAATATTCTTTCAAATTCAAGGATTCCAAACCACAAGAGCATGTAAGGGAACCCAAAAAAAATTCAAAAGAGGTGACCAAACCAAAAAAATTCTTCCAGAATCTAAAGGTAAAACAGAAGGTAAGGTTGTTCACAAATCACGTGATATTAAATGTCTTAAATGTCAAGGATTTGGGAATTTTGCCTCACAATGCTTAAACCAGAGGACCCTGGTTATTTTGGTGATAGATATGTCCTTAGTGCTATCTTAAGAGAAGATAAAATGCCACCATTTGAGGATAATTCAGACGTGGAATTAGGGAGCCCCTTATATGGAGAAATTCTTGTGGTAAGTTGTTCTTTGAGCACTCAATCCAGAGGATAACATGATCAAGAGCAATGGGAGAAACTTTTTCATACTAGATGCCTCATCAAAGATAAGGTATGTAGTATGATCATTGATGGGGGTAGTTGTAAAAACATAGCAAGTGGTTTGATGGTTTATAAATTGGGAATGACTATGATTAGACATCCTAGGCCTTATAGATTGCAATGGTTAAATAGTAGTGGGATGTTAAAGTGACTTACTAAGAAAGCGCAAGTTCCATTTTCTATTAGGAAGTATGAAGATAAGGTGATATGTGATGTTGTTCCCATGAATTATAATCACATTTTTTTGGGAATACCATGGAAATTTGATAGGAGGGTCACACATGATGGATACACCAACCACTATTCTTTTGAGTATAATGGGAGGATAGTTATACTTACACCCTTAAGGACATTACAAGATTATGAAGACCAAGTGAGTTTATTTTCAAGAAGAAAAAAGAGATCTATTTTATAATGTGAGACCGGGATAGGGATGGATACCTCGGTCGATGTCTGTCTACCCCCACCCATGATGGGACCCACTAGGTAGTGACCTAGGAACCCAAAACAAACACCTTTTTGGAACCCAAATCCCTATTGCAACAGCAATCTCCCCAACCCCTCTCCGTAAGTGGCAGGTTGTTGAGGCCAGGTTTTGAACCTTGGACCTCCTTATATACCAAGCTCGTGGCGCTTGGTACCAACCACTGAGTTGCAGCTAAGTGGTCGGTATCAAAAGCCACGAGCTTGGTACTTGAGGTCCAGGTTTTGAAACATGGCCTCAACAACCTTCCACTTATGGAGACGAGTTGGGGATATTGCTACTGTATTAGGGTTGTGGGTACCAAAAAGGTGTTCGGTGTTGGTTCCTAGGTCACTACCTAGTGGGTCCCATCATGGGCAGGGGTAGACAGACGTCGACTAAGGTAGTCATCCATAAGTCTGTCCCACATCAAGATTTTTATATGGTTTTTAGGGTTCTTGGGGGGGGGGGGTTAGCGGTTTTCAGGGGTTTTTGGATCTTTTTGGGTTGTTAGGGGTTTTTTTGAGTTTTTTATGGTTTTAAGGTTTTTTATAAATTTTTAAAGTTTTAAGGGTTTTAGATTTTTCATGGAGTTTTAGGGTTTTTATGGGTTTTTAGATTTTTAAGGTTTTTAGGGTTTTTATGGTTTTTAGGGGTTTTTTATGATGTGTCGCTGGAAGCTCAAAATGAGTAATTGAAGAGGAGCTGCGTAATGTAGCTGAATCGACCAAGGCCTAAAGGCAATTCCACCCGTCAAGTTTTCTTCAGGCTTAAAGACCACATCACCAACAATGGAGTAGCACCACCAATTTCAAGCAAAAGGAAGAGGCTAAAGCTAAAAGAATGCACAACAAGCTTCACAAATTCGTCCAATTCAAAATATCTCATTACAAAGGGGTGAAAATACATTATAAAGACAAAATAAAGAAAGGAAAATGTCCTAATTCTAGTTACAAGGCATGGGGAACCCAAAAGGCACATAAAAAGCACAAAACTACACTTTCTGATGCCATTTAATGACCCCACTAGCTAAAGTAGCGAGATTCCCAATTAATGATGTTTTTCTCAACCTTCTCTCCCCTCTTTAATGTGCTGCTACGAATTTGCATCCATTTCCATGTGGATAAGTAATTTTGGGCCCCAAATAAATGTTTTGTGGCCCACCATAGTGTTGGATGTGAAGAAGTGTGGGATACTCCAATTCAAATAAATATTGGTCTTAAAACTTTTATCAAGCCCAAATTTATTCTCCTTGGGCCGAATATGATCCATATCATTCCCCTTGGTTGGAGAGCATTTTCCCTCAAATCCATGGCATCGTCTTCTTCAATGTAAAGAGATAAGTCCCCAATGTTGAACACTACAAAAATGCCGCCAAAATCATCTAGTAAATCAATTTTCTTGGCATTGTTTCCCACTTGTTCAAGCACTTTGAATGGACCTTCAGCTCATGGCCCCAGCTTGCTCTTCCATTTGGATGTAAATCTCTCCCTACAAAGGTGAATCTACACTTTGTCTCCAGGTTGGAAAATGGCATGTTTCAGATGCTTATTTTCTCACCTCTTGTATGATTCATTAGACTTATCTATTTGAGCATGAATAGCTTCATGGAGCTTCTTCGTCTACTTTGTCTTCTCCTATGCATCAATATTCACCTAAAAATCAAGAGGCAAAGAGAAAAATTCTATAGGAGTGATTGGATTGATTCCATAAACCACTTCGAAAGGAGAATTCTCAGTGGTAGCATTGGGAGATCTATTTTTTGCAAATTCAGCTTGTGCAAGTTGGAAATCCCAATCTATCATGCTCTTATTCACCAATATTCTCATAATAGTGCCCAATGTGCGATTGGTAACTTATATTTTTCCATCCATTTGAGGGTGATGGGATGTGCTAAAAAGAAGTTTCATATCGAATTTCCCCCATAATGTCCTCCAAAAAATGGATGAGAAATTTTGTGTCTCTATCTGAAATGATGTTGCGAGGAATTCCATAAAGGCGAACAATCTCTATGAAAAAAAATTCTTCCACTTTCACCGCATCTTCAGTCTTATGAAAAGGTATGAAATGAGCCATCTTATAAAATAGATCAATAACAACCATTATTGAATCTTTACCTCATTGAATCCATAATGAAATACATGCTTAGATCTTTCCATGGCTGCTCCAGAATAGGTAACGGAGTGTATAAACCTGGATTGAAATGACTCTTTTCTCTTTGACATGTTCCGAATCTCAAAATAATTTCTTAGACATATGATTGCATCTTAGGCTAGTAGAAACCCTCCTTTTGTATCTCCAAGGTTTTTATGGATGCCAAAATGACTAGCAAGCCCCCCTTCACGTGCTTCCTGAATGATCAAGTCCCTGTAATTACCCTTTAGAACACACAACTTGTTTTTATTAAAGGGAAACCCATCATGTACAGAATAATCCTCCACAAATTCATCTTGACATTGGATTAAAATTTAATTAAACTGCATATCATGTTGATAATATTCTCTCATAACCTGAAATCCAAGAATTCAAGCATCTATAATGGTAAGTAATGAATACCTTCGAGATAAGGCATCTCCCACCAGATTTTCTTACCCCTTTTGTATTTTGACAAAAATGAGAATGATTGTAAGAATTCCACCCACTTTTCATGCCTCAAACTCAACTTGTGTTGACCATTGATAAACCTCAATGCCTGATGTTCAGAATTCATAACAAACTGCTTTGGTCTCAAATAATGAGACCAATTTCTAGGGCTCTTACAACCGCATAAAATTACTTATCATAGGTGTTGTAATTCCTCCTTGAATCATTAAATTTATCACTAAAATAGGCAATGGGATGATTTACTTGGAAGATAATAGTGCCTATCCCCACTTCACTTGAATCACATTCCACTTCAAAGACTTGATCAAAATCAGGCAACACCAAAACAGGTACTTCACATGACTTTTTATTAATGATTTCAAATGATTCATCTGATGCCATTGACCACTCAAATTTCACCCTTTTCAATAATTCAGTGATAGGTGACATGATAATACTAAAATTGTAAACAAAGTGATGATAAAGAGATACCAAACCATGGAAACTTCTTACTTCGGTGATAGATTCTGGATGTGGCCAGGACATGATTGCATCCACTTTTGATTCATCCACCATAATGCCTTCTTTGGTTACCACATATCCCAGAAACACCGCTTTTGTTGAAAAGAAATTGCATTTTTCCATCCTTCCATACAGATTTTGTTTCTATAGAATGTCAAATACCCACTGAAGATGATCCACATGGCTCTCCACATCCTTATTATCAATCAAAATATCATCCAAATAAACAACCACAAATTTAATAATAAATGGTTTCATAACTTTATTCATGAGTCTCATGAATGTGATAGGAGAATTTGAGAGGCCATATGGCATGACCAGCCACTCAAACAATCCATATTTAGTTTTGATGTCCATTTTCCACTCATCCCCTTCCTTCATTCGAATCTGGAGGTATCTGCTATGAAGATCAACCTTCAAAAAGATTGATGAACCTGTTATTCATTAAGCATATCATCGATTCATGGAATGAGATACCTGTATTTGATGGTAATATTATTGATAGCTCTATTATCAATTCACATGTGATATTTACCATCTTTCTTCAGCTCCAATAATGGTGGAATAGAACATGGGCTCATTCTTGGCCTTATAAATCCTTGATCCATCAACACATCTACTTGATTCTGCAATTCCCTTTATTCTCTAGGATTACATAGATATTCTAGTTTATGAGGCAATTGTGCACCTGGTACAAGATCAATATGATATTCAATGCCTCTAAATGGTGGTAATCCTACTAGAAGATCATTATAAAAAACATCATGATATTCCCCAATTAAAAAATGAGGTAACGGATGGTGATGACTCTTCTCCTCATGGCATGACTTTTCCACCATCAATAAAGAAAAAACTGGGTTTTTATAATTTATGGATTCCTCCACTTGAGATTTATTGATAAAAATACTTTCTTTGGGAACTTTTGGAATAGATTTTTCTTGAAGAGTTTGGGACGACTTTAAAGGATCAAGTGTGATATTATTTCCCTGAGATCGAAAAGAATATGTGTTCTTCCTCCCATCATATTTCACTTCCCTATCAAACTGTCAAGGCCTTCCCAACAACAAGTGACAAGAATCCATAAGAATAACATCACACAATACCTCATCAACATAGTTCTTACCAATAGAGAATGAAATCAGAACCTATTTGTTGACTTGGAGTGTGCTCCCATTGTTCAACCAATGAAATTTATATGAGCGAGGATGATTCTGAGCTATATGCTTCAATTTCTCCACTAGTGTGGTTGAAGTCACATTTTTACATCTCCCTCTATCAATAATCACCATGCATACCTTCTGATTAATGGTGTAGTAATTTTGGAACAATTTTTCTCTTTGATATTCTTCTGAGCAGATTTGAGCTTTCCAAACTCTTCATAGCACAAGCATGTTTCCCACATCATATTTTCCACAACATGTTCTTCATTTTCAGATTCTTCACCATCAGGTTCATCCTCTTTGATTTCCTCTTCAATATCTTCAATCTCCTTAATATTAATAATTCAATTGTTAGGGAAATTGGCCTGAAAATGACCATACCCATGGCATTTGAAACACTTGTGATTCCCCCTTTCAAAGGAGTTGGACTTCTCTTTTGGTTATTCAATAGGCTTGTCTTTCACTTTATCTAGTATCTTGTTCCTTCCAAATTCATTCTCACCAACACCAGATTTATTAGAAGAAATACCTTTATAAAAATTTGTACCAATATTGTAGTTTTTGAGCACTGGTTCCTTTGAGGTCCGCCTTTCCTTTTCCACTTTGATCGCCAGCTTGAAAACATCATCAAGTGAGCAGAATGGTTGCAAATCCACTAAATGTGCAATTTCTTCATTTAATCAACCGAAAAACCTTTCAATAATTTATTCTTTATATTCTAGAACATCACTTTGCATCAATAAATGATCAAACTTCCGATTGTACTCTTCAACAGATTTATCTCCTTGTCACATGCTATGCATTCAGAAATAAAGCTCTTGCTTATAATTCTTAGGCAGAAATCTTCTCCTCAAAATCTTTTTCAACTTCTCCCATTAGTGTATTTTGCCTTTATCATCACGTTCTCACTGTTTCTTCAGATTTTTCCACCAAAGAAATGCATAATATTTAAATTTCAGAATGGATACCTTGCACTTCTTCTCATTAGAACAATTCTTATATTCGAAGAACCATTTGATTTCCTATATCCAATCCAGAAAATCATCTGGATTAATACTCCCATAAAAATCTAGAATTTCAATATCCAACCCCCTTTTAATATCTTTATCATCTATTATTTTTTGCATATCCACCTATGAATCACTAGAATCATCACCATTTTCACAATCTTCATAAAATGGCACTAGATTGCACTTATTATGTGGTGATGGACATTGGGGATGTCACTACGATGGAGGGGAGTCAGGTCCCCATGCTCTAAAAAGTTGAGAAATCTACTCACTGAATTGATTAATTTTCCATTGTAGCTGTGCATTAGCCATTTCCCAAGGACCAATAGGAGTATAAGATTCTCTCTTGCAAGACATGATGGAGAGTAACAAGAAGAATGAGATAGAACTTACTCATTGGAACTGTGACTCTCATACCAATTGATGTGTTTCCAAGAGATCAAAACAAGTGCACGAAGAGGAGCAGCGTAATGTAGCTGGATCGACCAAGTATTAAAGGCAATGCCACCTGCCAAGGTTTCTCCACACTTAAAGACCACATCACCAGTAATGGAATTGCACCACCAATTTCAGGAAAAGGGAAGAGGCCAAAGTTAGAAGAATGCACAACAAGCTTCACAAAATTTTCAAATTCAAAATCTCCCATTAAAAAGGGGTGAAAATACATTATAAAGATAAAATAAAGAAAGGAAAATGTCCCAATTCGACTTACAAGGCATGGGGAACCCAAAAGGCACAAAAAAGTATAAAAAAGCACTTTTACATGCCATTTAATGACCCCACTAACTAAAGTAGTGGGATTCCCTCTTAATGATGTTTTTCTCCACCTTCTCTATCCTCTTTAATGTGATGCTATGAATTTCCATTCATTTCCATGTGGATAAGTAACAATTGGGCTTAAAATTTTTATCAAGCCCAAAATTATTCTCCTTGGACTGAATCTAATCCATATCATTTTAAGGATTCTTGGTTTTTTACATTTTCATGGATTTTTAGGGGATTTTAGGAATTTTATGTTTTTAGGAATTTTAGTGATTTTAAGAATACTGTGGGTTTTTAGGGTTTTTCAAAGGATTTTAGGGTATTTAGGGCCTTTAGGGGGTTTTGGGGTTTTTAGGGGTTTTTACATTTTTATGGATATTTAGGTGTTTTTTTAGATTTTTATGGGTTTTTAGGTTTTGGGGGTTTTTATGGATTTTGAGGGGGTTTAGGTTTTTTAAGTGTTTTTAGGGTTTTTAGGGCTTTTCAGGATTTTTAGGGACTTTTTGGGTTTTGAGGGTTTTTTTGAGTTTTTTAAGGTTTTTATGGTTTTTAGAGTTTTTTAAAGTTTTTAAGTGTTTAAGGGGTTTTTGGAGGTTTTTTGGGGTTTTAATGGTTTTTTAATGTTTTAGGGGCTTTTATGGTTTTAAGTGGCTTTTAGGGTTTTTAGGCTTTTTTACATTTTCATTGATTTTTAGGTGTTTTTTTGATTTTTATGGTTTTTATGGTTTTTAGGGATTTTGAGGGGTTTTTTGTTTTGGGGGTTTTCAATGGTTTTGGGGTTTTTTAGTGTCTTTTTGGGTTTTTAGGTTATTTTTGAGTTTTTAGGGTTTTTAATGTTTTTACAGTTTTTTATCATTTTTAGGAATTTTAAGGTATTTTAGAGTTTTAATTGGTTTTTAGTGTTTTTAATGGTTTTTTGGTTTTTTAATGTATTTAGAGAATTTTCTAGTTTTCAGGGGTTTTTCAAGGGTTTTAGGGTTTTTTATGTTTTCATGGATTTTTAGTGGTTTTATGATTTTTTTGATTTTTAGGGATTTTCGGTGCATTAGGGATTTAGAGGGGTTTTAGGGTTTTCAGGGGGGGTTTAGGGGTTTTCAGCATTTTTAGGAATTTTTTGGGTTTTAGAGTTTTTTTTTTGTTTTTTTGGGTTTTTAATATTTTTAGTGTTTTTAACGTTTTTAGGGGATTTAAGTGTTTTAGATTTTTTTAGTGGTTTTCATGGTTTTCATGGGTTTTTAGGGTTTCTTAAGGTTTTTAGGGGTTTTATGGTTTTTATAATTTTTATTGTTTTTTACGTCTCATGTACTTTTAGGGGGGTTTTAGGATTTTTATGGTTTTTAGATTTTTAGGGCTTTTGGTATTTTGTGGGTTTTTAGGGTTTTTAGGGGTTTTGGGGTTTTTGGATATTTTGGGTTTTCTATTGTTTTTTTAGTTTTTAGGGTATTTAAGTAGTTTTAGAGTTTTTAACATTTTAGGGTGTTTAAGGGTTTTTTAATTTTTAGTGGGTTTTTAGGGGGTTAGGGTTTTTTGGGTTTTAGGGGGTTTTATGGATTTGAGGGGTTTTCAGGGTTTTTTTGTGTTTTTTATGTCTTCATGGATTTTAAAAGTTTTTTTTGGATTTTTATGGTTTTTAGGGTTTTAGGTTTTTAAATGCTTTTATGGATTTTAGGGATTTTGAGGGGTTTTAGGGGGTTTTAGTGTTTTTTTGGGTCTTTAGGGGTTTTCATGGTTTTTAGGGTCGTTTTGGGGCTTTAGTTTTTTTTTTTCAATTTTTAGGTTTTTAAGGATTTTAAGAGTTTTTAGTGGGATTTTAAAGTTTTTTTTTTGGTTTTTTGGTTTTTTTATGTTTTTAGGGTTTTTGGGGGTTTTAGGGATTTTGAGTGTTTTTTTGGATTTTTCAAAGTTTTTTAGGGTATTTTAGGGTCTATTGGAGTTTTTAGGGTTTTTTGATTTTTAGGGGTTCTAAAGTTGTTTAATATTTTTTAAGATTTTAGGGGTTTTAAGGGTTTTTAGAGTTTTTAGTGGTTTTAAGGGTTTTAGGGGTTTTTATGATTTTTAGGGATTTTCAAGGTTTTTTGGGTTTTTATGTTTTAATAGATTTTATGGGTGTTTTAGGATTTTATGGTTTTTAGGATTTTTTAGGATTTTTATGGATTTTGAGGGGGTTTAGGGGTTTTTTGGGTTTTTATGTTTTTCAAGGTTTAGGGCCTTTTTGGGTTTTTTGGGGTTTTTTTTTATTTTTTAGGGGTTTTAAGGTTTTTTAAGGGTTCTAATGTTTTCATGGGTTTTATGGTTTTCAGTGATTTTTCAGGGCTTTTTACATTTTCATTTATTTTTAGGGGTTTTTAGTTTTTTTTAGTTTTAGGGGTTTTTTGTTTGTTTAGGGATTTGGAGAGTTTTTAGGGGTGTTTAGGGGGTTTTTTTAGGGTTTGTAGGGTTTATTTAGGGTTTTAGGGTCTTTTAGGTATTTAGGGGTTTTTTTGAGTTTTTTAGGGTTTTATGATTTTTAGAGTTTTTAGTGGTTTTTAAGGTTTTTATGGGTTTTTAGGGTTTGTAAGGTTTTTATTGGTTTTATGGATTTTAGGGGTTTTTAAAGACTTTTATGGTTTTTTACATCTTCTTGGATTTTTGGGGGGGTTTTGGATTATTTTGATTTTGAGGGTCTTTAGGGTTTTTAGGGATTTTGAGGGGATTTAGGGGTTTTATGTTTTTGAGATGTTTTTCAACATTTTTAGGTTTTTTATGTTTTCATGGAATTTTAGGGTTTTTTTGATTTTTATTAGTTTTTAGGGTTTTATAGGGTTTTTAGGGATTATGAGTGTTTTTAGGGGTTTTTTGGTCTTCTTAGGGTTTTTAGGGTCATTTGGTTTTTAGGGTTTTTTGTGTTTTTAGGGGTTTTTTTGCAAAGTGTGTTTTTAGGGTTGATAAGGCCTCTTAGAGTTTTAAAATGTTTTTTGGGGTTTTAAGGGATTTTAGATTTTTTAGTGGTCTTTAGGGTTTTAATGGGGTTTTAAGATTTTTAAGGGTTTTAGTGTTTTTATGGTTTTTAAGGTTTTTTCAGGGTTTTTAGTGTTTTTTACATTTTAATGGATTTTTAGTGGGTTTATAGGATTTTTATGGTGTTTAGGGTTTTTATGGATTTTGAGGTGTTTTAGGTTTTTTAGGGTTTTTAGGGTATTTTGTGTTTTTATGGGTTTTTGAGTTTTCTAGGGTTTTTAAGGTTTTATAGTGTTTTTCAATGTTTTAGGAGTTTTAAGGGTTTTTAGAGTTTTTAGTGGTTTTAAAAGTTTTTATGGTTTTTAGGGGGATTTAAGTTCTTTTATTGGTTTTTATGTCTTCATTGATTTTTAGGGGGTTTTAGGGTTTTTAGGTTCTTTTTGGGTCTTAGGTTTTTTTGGTTTTTAATGTTTTTAATGTTTTTAATGGTTTAAAGGGTTTTTAGATTTTTTTTAGTGGGTTTTTAGGGTTTTTATGGATTTTTAGGGTTTTTAAAGTTTTTTTGGGATTTTAATGTTTTTTAGGGGTTTTTTAGGGTTTTTAGGGTTTTTTACATTTTCATGGATTTTTAGTGGGATTTTAAGATTTTTATGGTTTTTAGAGTTTTTTTAGGTTTTTAGGGATTTTGAGCGTTTTAAAGATTTTTCAGGGGGTTTTACTGTTTTTGGGGTTTTTTGAGTTATTTTTGGGTTTTAAGGTTTTTTAGAGTTTTTAACATTTTTAGAGGTTTTAAGGGTTTTTGGATTTTTCAGTGGGGTTTTTGGGTTTTAGGGGTCTTTAGGTATTTTTAAGTATTTTAAGGGGTTTGTATTTTTAAAGGGTTTTTCAGGGTTTTAGGGTTTTAAGGGTTTTTTCAGGGTTTTAGGGACTTTTGGGTTTTTATGGTCTTCTTGGTTTTATAGGGGTTTTAATGTTTTTTAGATTTTTTTAACATTTTTATTGGTTTTAAGGGGTTTTAGAGTTTTTACTGGTTTGAAGGATTTTTTTAGGTTTTTAGGGTTTTTAATGGTTTGGGGTGTTTTAAGGATGTTTAGGTTTTTTATGTTTTCATGGATTTTTATGGGGCGTTTAGGATTTTTATGTTGTTGGCGTTTTTAGGGATTTTAGGGATTTTTAGGATTTTTAGGGATTTTGGGGATTTTTAGGATTTTTAGGGTTTTCTAATGGTTTTTAGGGGTTTAGGGTCATTTTTGAGTGTATTTTGTTTTTTTGATTTTTTTGGGTTTTTTTGGTTTAGTGTTTTTAATGTTTTGGGGGTTTATGGGTTTTAAGTATTTTTTTAGAGTTTTTATTGGTTTTTATAGATTTTATAGTTTTTAGTGGGTTTTCAGGGTTTTTTATATTTTCATGGATTTTTAGGGGTTTTCTAGGATTTTTATGGATTTAATGGTTTTTTATGTTTTTAGGTATTTTGAGGGCCTTTAGGGATTTTCAGGGGTATTTTGAGTTTTCAGGGGTTTTTTAGGATTTTTGGGGTCTTTTTGAGTTTTTATGTTTTTTTGGGGGTTTTAAGGTTTTTAAGGTTTTTAAGAGTAATTTTATGTTTTTATGGGTTTTAAGGGTTTTAGAGTTTTTAGTGGGTTTTAATGGTTTTTAAGCTTTTTAGGGGTATCTATGCTTTTCATGGGTTTTTATGTTTTTTATGTTTTCATGGATTCTTAGGGTTTTTAGGGGTTTTAGAGGGTTTGAGGGTTTTTAGGTGCTTTCATGGGTTTTAGGGTTTTTATGGGTTTTCAGGGGTTTAGGGTGTTTCTATGTTTTTAGGTTTCTTTAAAAAAAATTATTGTTTTTTGGGTTTTTAGAGTTTTTAACGTTTTTTGGGGTTTTAGAGTTTTTAGTGGGTTTTATAGTTTTCATGGGGTTTTTGAGTTATTATGGGTTTTAGGTGTTTTTATGGTTTTCAGGGGGTTTAAAGGGTTTTTAAGGTTTCTTATGTTTTCATGGATTTTAATGGTTTTTTAGGATTTTATGAGTTTTATGGTTTTTTAGGGTTTTTAGAGATTTTGATGGGTTTTAGGGGTTTCAAATGTATTTAGGGTTTTTAGGGTTTTTAGGGTCTTTTGTGGTTTTAGGGTTTTTTTAGTTTTTTAAGGGTTTTAAGGTTTTTTTGGGTTTTTAAACATTTTTAGGGTTTTTAAGGGGTTTTTAATGTTTTTAGTGGTTTTAGGGTTTTTTTTGGAAAGGAAGGTGCGAGGCCAGGCTATTCTTGGCCTCCAAAAATTTATTAAAACAAAAGCAAAGCAGACAAGGGTGGGGTGGGGCCAAACAACCCATACCGAAAAACCCTTGACTCCCCAAGACACTAAAACCCCAAAAGACCTAAAATATAGAAGAGAAAAAATTAGGAACTACAAATCAACATCTTCATCCCCCGATGGGTCTCCATCAACACCATAACCAGAGGAGGAATCTGACTCCACCGACTCCCATTCAGATGATTCATATTGATTTTGGAAGGCATTGTAATACTCTTTGAGATGTTGTTGCTCCACATTCAGTTTCTCCTTGACACACCGACCTCCCCTGCCAGAGTCAACTTCCCTAGCTTTGAAAGAGGCTCTCGTAGACACTGTCTTTGTCAAAGAAGAATAGTCCTTCCTTGGATTCCTCTTTCGGGGTTCTAAAGTGACCCTTGCAGAATTATTTTCCTTCCCATATGGGATGGCCACCTCAAGCAAGTCCTCCCTTCATGCCCACTTGAAACAGCTGTTGTGACCTCCTTAACATGCACCCCCACGCAAGCCTGACCCCCTTCACCAAACTCAACCTAAACCAAATTCAAGGGTAGATGATCTATGTCCACAACCTCCTACACCTCACCCCAATCCTGCTTCCCTTCACCATCCACCTCCAAAGCTCGATTCAAAACACCACATTTTCTACCGCCACACCTGCAAGCCCAAACACTATGTCCGAGTTGCCAACAGGAGGAGCATAAGTCAGTCCACGACTCAAAAATCACAGGTTGTTTCCCCCAAATATCCTCACCAACAGTAATCCAAACAAAATCAACCAATCCTTTAGATGCATCAATCTCAATAAAGGCCCTTGGGGCTATCATTGCATCTTCTTGGAGCCGCGGACCAGACATGAATTAGATCCTCCTCTGACGCAAATCGAATCAAAATGTGACTGCTATCAACAATACCTACCCTAGCGCAATCGTGAAGGCCCCATTGTTAAAAAAACGAATCTGTCAAAAACATCCACTGAAGGTTTCCAAATCAAAAATTGAACAACCAAGGTTAGCCTATGCAGGGTGGAGGCCTCGTTTATAGGGTTTCATAGGGGGTTTTTTGGGGTTTTTGGTTTTATTGGGGTTTCTTGGATCTTTGTAGTTTTTTTTATTTTTCTGTGGGTTTTAAGGTTTTTAATTTTTTTAACATTTTTAGGGGTTTTAAGGGATTTTAGAATTTTTTGTGGTTTTAGGGTTTTTATTGGTTTTTATGGTATTTTAAGGTTTTTATGGTTTTTATGGTTTACAGGGTTTTTCACATTTTCATGGATTTTAGGGGTTTTTTAGGATTTCTATGGTTTTTAGGACTTTTTGGAGGTTTTAGGGATTTTGAGGGGTTTTAAGGTTTTTAGGGGTTTAATGATTTTTTAGGGACTTTTTGGGTTTTTAGAGTTTTTGAGGTTTATTAAGGTTTTTTAGATTTTATTAATGTTTTTAGGGGTTTTAAGGTTTTATGGAGTTTTTAGTGGTTTAAAGGTTTTTATGGGTTTTTATAGTTTTCTGCGGTTTTTAGGGGTTTTATGGTTTTCAGTGGTTATTCTAGGTTTTTAGGGTTTTTTATGTTTTCAGGGAATTTTAAGGGGTTTTTTTGCAAAATTTTCAATTTTTATGGTTTTTAGGGGTTTTTAGGGGTTTTAGGGATTTTGAGGTTTTTTAGCATTTTTCTGACTTTTTAGGGTTTTTTCATTATTTTTAGGGTCATTGTGAGTTTTTACTGGTTTTTCTGAGTTTTTTAGGGTTTCTATAGTTTTTAAGAGTTTTTTTAAAAATTTTGGGGTTCTAAGGGCTTTAAGGTTTTTAGTGGGTTTTCAGGATTTTATGGGTTTTTAAGGTTTTTGATTGTTTTTAGGGGGTTTTATGGTTTTTAGGGATTTTTTTAGGGTTTTTAGGGTTTTTTACATTTTCTTGGATTTTAAGCATGTTTTTGGATTTTTATAGTTTTGGGGTTTTCTAAAGTTTTTGGGTTTTAGGGTTTTTAGGGGTTTTCAGCATATTTTTGGGTTTTTAGGGGTTTTTTGGTTTTTAGGGTTTTTAGGGATTTTCAGGGTGTTATGAGTTTTTTAACATTTTAGTGGTTTTAAGGGATTTTATAGTGAGGTTTCTTTGAGTTTTGATGGGTTTTTAGGGTTTTAAGGTTTTTAGTTGGTTTTAGTGGTTTTTATGGTTTTCAGGGTTTTTTGGGGGTTTTAAGTTTTCATGGATTTTTAGGGGGTTTTAGGATATTTATGCTTTTTAGGGATTTTAGAGTTTTTAGCGATTTTGAGGGTTTTTAGGGGTTTTAATGTTTTTTTGGTTTTTTCTGGGTCTTTCTGGGTTGTTAGGTTCCTTTTGGTGTTTTTAAGGTTTCTTAGTGTTTCTTAAGGTTTTAAAGGTTTTTAAAGTTTTTAGTGGTTTTTATGAGTCTAGGTTTTTTATGTTTTGAAGGGTTTGTTGGGTTTTTGGGGGTTTTAGAGATTGGGGTGTTAGGGGTTTTCAAAGGTTTTAGGGTCTTTATAGATTTTAATGTTTTTTCAATTTTTTTGGTTTTTAAGGTTTTTTAGAGTTTTTTAATGTCTTAGGGGTTTCAAGGGTTTATAGAGTTTTTAATGGTTTTGGGGGTTTTTATTAGTTTTTAGGTTTTTGAAAGTTTTTTGGTATTTTGATTGTTTTTAGGGTTTTTTTAGATTTTCATGGTTTTTTATGGGTTTTAATATTTTTATGATTTTTTGGGTTTTATGGTTTTTATGGTTTTCGAGTTTTTTAGGGATTTTAGTGATTTTGAGAATTTTTAGGAAATTTAAGTGGTTTTTAGGGTCTTTTGGGTTTTTAAGGTATTTTTACCTTTTAGGATTTTAAAGGTTTTTAGATTTTTTTAACATTTTATGGGTTTAAATGGTTTTTAGAGTTTTTAGTGGGTTTTTATCGATTTTAGGGTTTTTTGGATTTTAAGGGTTTTTATAGTTTTTAGAGGGTTTTCAGGGTGTTTATGGGGTTTTATGTTTTCAGGAATTTTTAGAGGTTTTTATGATTTTTATGTATTTTATGATTTTTTGGGTTTTTAGTGATTTTGGGGGTTTTTATAAATTTTCAGGGGCTTTAGGGGTTTTCATGGTTTTTTGGGTCTTTTAGGGTTTTAAGGGGTTTTTGTTTGAGTTTTTTAGGGTTTTAAAGGTTTTTCATAGTTTTTTAAAAATTTTAGGGGTTTTAACAGTTTGTAGGGTTTTTTGTGGTTTTTAGGGTTTTTATGGGTTTTTTGGTTTTTTTACGTTTTTTTGGGGTTTTATGGTTTTTAGGTGTTTTTGAGGGTCTTTAGGGTTTTTTTTATGTTTTCATGGATTTTTATGGGGTTTTTTGAGTATTTTTATGGTTTTGAGGGTTTCTTAGGGTTTTCAAGGGTTTTAGGGGGGTTAGGGTTTTAAGTTATTTTTTGGGTTTTGGGGGTGTTTTTTGAGTTTTTTAGGGTTTTAAAGGGTTTTTAGTGTTTTTTAACATTTTTATGGGTTTTAACGATTTTTAGAGTTTTTAGTGGTTTTAGGGTTTTTATGGGGTTTTAAAGGTATTTTTGGGGGTTTTATGGTTTTCAGGTGTTTTTCAGCATCTTTAGGGTTTTTTTATGTTTTCAGGGATTTTTAGGGTTTTTTGAGGTTTTTTATGTTTTTTAGAGTTTCTTAGGGTGTTCAGGGTTTTTTTCGGGTTTTTCAGTTTTTTAAGATCTTTTTGGGGTTTTAGAGGTTTTATTGAGCTTTTTAGGTTTTTTAAGGGTTTTTAGATTTTCTAACGTTTTTGGGGGGTTTTAGGGTTTTTAGGGCTTTTAGTGGTTTTAACGGTTTTTTTGGGTTTTAGGGTTTTAGGGTTTTTAGGGTTTTTTTAACTTTTTTTGGATTTTTAGGGGCATTTGAGATTTTTTATGCTTTTTGTATTTTTTAGGTTTTTAGTGATTTTGAGGGGTTTTAGAAATTTTCAGGGGTTTTATGGTTTTTAGGGTTTTTAGGGCCTATTTGGGTTTTTAGGGTTTTTAGAGTTTTTTAATATTTTTAGGGGTTTTAAGGGATTTTAGAGTTTTTAGTGGGTTTTAGGGTTTTTATGGGCTTCTGTGGTATTTTAAGGTTTTTATGATTTTTTATGATTTTAAGGGTTTTAAGGTTGTTAGTTCTTTTTACATTTTAATGGATTTTTAGGGGTCTTGTAGGATTTTTATGGTTTTTTGGGTTTTTCAGGGTTTTAGGTTCTTTTTGGGATTTATGGTTTCTTTTTTTAGGGTTTTTAATGTTTACAGGGGTTTTAATGGTTTTTAGAGTTTTTAGTGGTTTTAATATTTTTATTGGTTTTTTTGGGTTTTTAGGTTTTTAGGTGTCTTTATGGTTTTCAGGTTTTTTTGGGTTTTTATGCTTTCATGGATTTTTAGGGGTTCTTTAGGATTTTTATGGTTTTTAGGGTTTTTAGGTTGTTTAGTGGTTTTTAGGGTTGTAGGGTTTTTAGGGGTTTTCAGGGTTTTAGGGACTTTTAGAGTTTTAGGGTTTTTTGAATTTTTTTAGGATTTTAAGGGTTTCTAAAGTTTTTTTAAATATTTTTAGGTGTATAAAGTGTTTTTATATTTTCTACTATTTTTAGGGGGGGTTTTTAGTTTTTAGGGGTTTTAAGGGTTTTATGGTTTTTTATGGTTTTCAGTGGGGTTTTAGGGATTTTAAGTTTTTTTTCATTAATTTTTATGAGGTTTTTTAGGATTCCTATGGTTTTAGGGGGTTTTTGTGGTTTTTAGGGTTTTTAGGGGTTTTCTGGGTTTTAAGTGTCTTTTTGGGTTTTTGGGTTTTTTTTTATTTTTTTAGCATTTTAAGGTTTCTTAGAGTTTTCTAACATTTTTATACGTTTTAAGGGTTTTTAGAGTTTTCAATGATTTTTATGGGTTTTTAGGATTTTTAAGGTATTTAGGGGTTTTTATGGTTTTTTGGAATTTCGAGGCTTTTAGGGTTTTTAAGTTTTCATGTATTTTTAGGGGGGTTTAATGATTTATATGGGTTTTAGGGTTTTTAATATTCTTTAATATTTTGAGGGGTTCTAGAGTTTTTAGGGGTCTTTATAGGTTTTAGGGTTTTTCAAGGTCTTTAGGGTCTTCTTAGGTTTTAGGGGTATTTTTTATTTTTTAAGGGTTTTAAGATTTTTTTAACATTTTCAGTGGTTAAAAGGGTTTTTAGATTTTTTTTAGCAGTTTTTATGGTTTTTAGGGTTTTTTAGTGTTTTTACGGTTTTTAGGGTTTTTTACATTTTCATGGGATTTTTAGGGTGTTTTAGGATTTTTATGGTTTTAGGGGTTTTTAGGGTTTTTATGGATTTTAAGGGTTTTCATGGGATTTTAGGGTTTTTTAGTGTTTTAGGGGTTTTTTGGGTTTTTAAGGGGGTTTAGTGTTTTTTATGGTTTTTTTGGTTTTTTAGAGTTTTAACATTTCTAGGGGATTTGAGGGTTTTTGTGGTTTTTGGTTTTTAAGGGTTTTATGGTTTTTAGGGGTTTTATGTTTGTTAGGGTTTTTAGGAATTTCCAGGGTTTTTAGAGTTTTTCAGGGTTTTTAGGGTTTTTATGGTCTTTTTGGCCTTTTCGGTTTTTTTTTGAGATTTTAGGATTTTAAAGGATTTTTAGAGTTTTTGAATGTTTTAAGGGTTTTCAAGGGTTTTCAAGGCTGTTGGAGTTTTTAGTGGGTTTTTATGGTTTTTATGGGTTTTTTGGGGTTTTTTGAGTTTTTATTGTTTTAAGGGTTTTTAAGGTTTTCATTGTTTTTTACATTTTAATGGATCTTTTGGCATTTTTAGTATTTTTATAGTTTTTATGGTTTTAAAGGATTTTAGGGACATTTAGGGTTTTTATGATATTTCTGGGGTTGTGGGTTTTTCAGGGTTTTTATAGTCTTTTTAGGTTTGTAGGGTTTTGTTTGAGTTTTTAGGGTTTTTTGGTTTTTTGGGGTTTTAAACTTTTTTAAGGGTTTTAGGGGATTTTAGTGGTTTTTTGGATTTTTATGGGTTTTTGTGGATTTTTAAGGTTTTAAAGAGTTTTTTATTATTTTTGGGGTTATTGGGGTTTTTTAATTTTTCATTGATTTTAAGGGATTTTTAGTATTTTTATGGTTTTTAGGGTTTTTTTTTGGGTTTTTAGGTATTTTTATGGTTTTTAGGGTTTTTCTATGGTTTTAGGGTTTTTAGGGTTTTTAGTGTCTTTTGGGGTTTTTAGGATTTTTTTGAGTTTTTTAGGGTTTTTAAGGTTTTTTGAGTTTTTTAACATTTTGGGGGTTTTAGTGGGTTTTAGTGTGTTTAGTAATTTCTTTCAGTTTTTATGGGGTTTTAGGGGTTTTATGGTTTTTATGGTTTTTTTAAAGGACAAGGGGGTTCTTATGGTTTTCAAGGGATTTTTAGGGTTTTTGGCATTTTCATGGATTTTTTGGGTTTTTTTTGGATTTTCATTGTTTTTAGGGATTTTAGGGGTTTTAGGGATTTTAGGTTTTTCAGAGATTTTAGATTTTTACGGGTTTTTAGGGTTTTAAGGGCCTTTTTAGGCTTTTAGGGTTTTTTGAGTTTTTTAGGGTTTTAAGGTTTTTAGAGTTTTTTTTTCATTTTTAGACTTGTTAAGGGTTTTAAGAGTTTTGAGCGGTTTTTAGGGTTTTTATGGTTTTGACGGGTTTTTAAGGTTTTAAGGGTTTTTATGGTTTTCATGTGGTTTTCAAGGCTTTTAGGATTTTATAAGTTTTCATAGATTTTTGGGGTTTTTTATGATTTTTATGGTTTTTAGGATTTTATAGGATTTTTAGGGATTTGGTGGGTTTTTAGCGGTTTTCAGGGGTTTTTTGAGATTTTAGGTTTTTTTAGGGTTTTAGTGCCTTTTTGGGGTTTTAGTGTTTTTTTATTTTTTTAATTGTTTTTAATGTTTTTTAGAGTTTTTTAACGTTTTTAGTGCTTTAAATGATTTTTTGGATTTTTAGTAGTTTTCAAGGGCAAGGAAGGCTCGGGTCCAAGCTATTCCTGGCACCCCCCAAAATTTATTATAAAAAGACACAAAGGCACTGCAGACAAGGGAGGGGAGGGATCAAATGACCCACACCCAAAACCCCTTACGACCCCAGCCCGAAGGCCCCAAAAAGAAAGGAAGAAAGAACAAAAAAGAAAAAAAGACACGCCAAAAGAGTCCAAAAGGAAAGGCACGCAAGGGGAGGATCGGTCAATATCGCCACCAAAATCATCCAGCTCCGCACCACGATACCCAATGCCCACACCAAAGTCATCACCCACATCAACAAAACTGTAATCTAACTCAGCACCCATGTCCATTGAATCCCATCCAAACTCATAATCCTCTTGCATGCCAAGCCTGGATAGCAGCTTCATCCTAGCCTTCTCTTGCTCAGCAGAAATTGAAGGCTGCTCTCGCTTATTAACTTTTAGATTAAGACTGACTGCCCTTGATGAGCCCCAGGTTTCCATAGGATGTGGTAGGACAGAATAATCCTTCCTCCATCTTCGCCTCGGGGGGCGCGGAGGTGGATCCGGCTTCATGACTTGATTTCGAACAAGTGACTCCATCGCTGATAGCAGATGGGCCTTCCCTTTCTTACCTTTTGAACCAGAATTTTCAACACCTCTTTTGTTCCTTTCCTCCTTTGACTTGACCATAGCAGCGTTTATCCGGCGATCAGCCTCAGAAAACCTCTCCACAAGCCTCTTAGCATCACCCTCAAGTGGAAACCTTTCATGTTCAACCCACACCATCTCATGAAACTTCACACAATGATCTTCAGCAGAGGAAACACCATGGAGGACCATAGCCCTCTGCAGTTTCAGGGGATTTATGGGGTTTTATGGTTTTTAAAAGGTTTTAGGGGTTTTATGGTTTTCATAGATTTTTCAGGGCTTTTATGGGTTTTTATGTTTTCATTGAATTTTTAGTTGTTTTTTATGTTTTTTATGTTTTTATGGGTTTTTTGGTATTTTAGGGATTTTGAGGGGTTTTAGGGTTTTTCAGAGGTTTTTTCGATTTTTTGGGTTTTTCAGGGTCCTTTTGGGTTTTTAGGGGTTTTTTTGAGTTTTTTATGGGTTTTAAGTTTTTTAGAGTTTTTTAATGTTTTAGGGGTTTAAAGGGTTTTTAGATTTTCTAGTGATTTTTAGAGTTTTTATGGGCTTTTAAGGGTTTTAAAGGATTTTATGGGTTTTATGGTTTTGAAGGGGTTTTCAAGATTTCTAGGGTTTTTTACGTTTTCATATATTTTTAGGGATTTTTTTGGATTTTTATGGTTTGTATAGTTTTTAGGGTTTTTAGAAATTTTAATGGTTTTTAGGGTTTTCGGGTCTTTTTCAGTTTTTAGGATTTTTTTGAGTTTTTATGGATTTAAAGTTTTTTATAAATTTTTAACGGTTATTGGGGTTTAAAGGGATTTTACAGTTTTTAGTGGTTTTTTAGGGGTTCTATGATTTTTAGTGTTTTTTATAGTTTTCATGGGTTTTCGGGTTTTTTAACATTTTCATTGATTTTTAGGGGGTTTTTAGGATTTTATGGTTTATAAATTTTTTAGAGATTATGAGGGTTTTTAAGGTCTTTCAGGGGTTTATAGGGGTTTTCATGGTTTTTAGCGACTTTTTGGGTTTTTATGGGTATTTTTAATCTTTTTGGATTTTTAAGGTGTTTCAGAATTTGTAACATTTTTAGGGGTTTTGAGAGTTTTTAGAGTTATTGTGGTATTTTAGGGTTTTTATGATTATTTAGGGGGTTTTTAATGTTTTTAGGTGTTTGATGGATTTTCAGGGGTTTCTTGGGGTTTTTAGGGTTTTTTACTCTTTCATGTATTTTTAGGGTTTTTTTAGGATTTTTATGGTTTTTAGGTTTTTAGGGATTTTGAGGGTTCTTATGGATTTTGATGGTTTTTACGGTTTTATATAATTTTTAATCATTTTTAGGAGTTTAAAGGGTTTTGAGAATTTTTAGTGGTTTTTTAGTGTTTTTATGGGATTTTAGTTTTTTTATGTTTTTAGGGGTTTTATGGTTTTCATGGGTTTTCAGGGTTATTAGGGTTTTTTACATTTTCATGAATATTTAGGGTTTTTTAGGATTTTTACGGTTTTTAAGGGTTTTAACATTTTTAGTGGGTTTTAGGGCTTTCAAGGATTTTATGGTTTTCACAGTTTTTACAGTTTTTAGGATTTTTCATAGTTTTTAGGGTCTTTTTGGGTTTTTAGGATTTTGTAGTTTTTTAGGGTTTTTATGTTTTTTTAGTTTTTTCAAGGTTTTATGGGTATGTAGAGTTTTTAGCGGGTTTTTATTGGGTTTTAGGGGTTTTTTAAGGTTTTTAGGGTTTTTATGGTTTTCAAAGGCTTTCAGGGTTTTTAGGGTTTTTACATATTCATGGATTTTTTAGGATTTTTAAACATTTTATGGGTTTTTAGGGTTTTTAGGGATTTTGAGGGGTTTTAGGGGTTTTAGGTTTTTTTATAAATTTTTAGGGCTTTTTGGGGGTTTTAGGGACTTTTTAGGTTTTTAGGGTTTTTTTAAGTTTCATAGGGGTTTTAAGGTTTTTTAGAGTTTTTGAACATTTTTAGTGCTTTTAAGGGTTTTTAGAGTTTTTAGTGGTTTTTAGGGTTTTTATGGGTTTTTAGGGTCATTTTCGTTTTCATTGATTTTTATGGGTTTTTATGATTTTTATTGTTTTTTGGGTTTTTTATGCTTTTTAGCAATTTTGAGGTTTTTTTTGGAATTTTGAGGGTTTTTCGAGGTTTTGGTGTCTTTTTAGGTTTTTATGGTTTTTTATAGTTTTTAGGGGTTTTAGGGTCTTTTATATGGTTTTATAGGGGTTTTAGGGTTTTATGGTTTTAAAGGGGTTTTATGGTTTTCTGGGGTGGTTCAGGGTTTTTTGAGTTTTTTACCTTTTCAAGGATTTTCAAGGTTTTTTAGGATTTTTATGGGTTTTAGGGTTTTTTAGGGTTTTTAGGATTTTGAGGGGTTTTAGGGGTATTGGGGGGTTTTAGGCTTTTTACAGGTTTTCAGGGTTTTTATGGTCTTTTGGTGTTTTAGAGTTTTTTTGAGTTTTTAGGTTTTTTATAATTTTTTATCGTTTTTAGGGATTTTTAGAGTTTTTAGTGGTTTTAAAAGTTTTTATGGGTTTTTTGGGTTTTTAAGGTTTTTGGGGGTTTATGGGTTTTCGGGGGCTTTTAGGGTTTTTAGGGGTGTTTTATATTTTCATTGATTTTTAGGGGCTTTTTAGGATTCTTATGGTTTTTAAAAATTTTGAGGCTTTTAGGGGTTTTCCAGGATTTTTAGGGTTTTTCAGGATTTTTCATGTCTTTTTGGGTTTTAGGGTCTTTTAGAATATTGGGGTTTTTAATGTTATTAGAGAATTTTAACATATTTAGGGGTTTAAATGGTTTTTAGAGTTTCTTGTGGTTTTTAGGATTTTTCAGGGTTTTTTGTTTTTTTATGGTTTTTAGTGGTTTTTAAAGTTTTCAGAGGTTTTTTGAGTTTTTTAGTTTTTTTTGTTTTCATGTATTTTTAGGGTTTTTATAGGTTTTTTTTTGTTTTTTAGGGTTTTTAGGCTTTTTTGTGTTTTTTGGGATTTTAGTGTTTTTCAGGGGTTTTAGGGTCTTTTGCGGTTTTATGGTTTTTTTTGAGTTTTTTGGGGTTTTTAAGGTTTCATAGAGTTTTTTAATGTTTTTAGGGGCTTTTAGGGTTTTTAGTGTTTTTCATGGGTTTTTATGGTTTTTAGGGGTTTTCAATTTCTTTAGGGATTTTGAGGGGTTTTATGGGTTTTTTTTTTGAGTTTTTGGGGGTTTAAAAGGTTTTTTAGGATTTTGATGGTTTTTAGGGTTTTACAGGGGACTAGGATTTTTAGGGTATTTTGGATCTTTTTGGGTTTCTAGGGTTTTAGAGTATTTTAGGTTTTTTAAGATTTTTTAGAGTTTTTAATGTTTTATTGGTTTTAAGGGGTTTTTGAGTTTTTAGTGGTTTAGAGTTTTTATGGGGTATTATGGTGTTTTTATGGGGTTTTAGGGGTTTTTAGAGGTTTTCCAAGATTTATTTGGGTTTTTCATGGTTTTAAGTGTCTTTTGGATTTTTTTAGTTTTTAGGGTTTTAAGGTTTTTAAGAGTTTTTTAACGTTTATAGGAGTTTTATGGGTTTTTAGAGTTTTAGTGGGGTGTTAGGGTTTTTAGGGATTTTTAAGGTTTTTAGGGGTTTTATTGATTTCAGGAGGGTTTCAAGGATTTTAGGGTTTTTTTGTATTTTTATGGTTTTGGGGGGGTTTTAGGGATTTTGAGGGTTTTTGAGGGTTTTTAGGGTTTTTCAGGGTGTCTTAGGGTTTTTAGGATTTTTGAGGGTTTTTTTGATCTTTTTATAGTTTTTAAGGTTTTTTAGAATTTTTTAACATTTTTAGTGATTTTAAGGGGTTTTAGTGTTTTTAGTGGATTTGTAGGGGTTTTATGGGTTGTTAGGGTTTTTTAAGGTTTTTAGTGATTTTGAGGGTTTTAGGATATTATGGGGGTTTTAGAGGTTTTAAGTGTTTTTAGTGTCTTTTTAGTCTTTTAGGGTTTTTGAATTTTTAGGATTTTAATGGGTTTTTAGAGTTTTTTAATGTTTTTAGGGGTTTATGGGTTTTTATAGTTTTTAGTAGTTTTTTAGGGTTTTGTGGGTTTTTTGTGTTTTTAAGGTTTTTAGAGGTTTTTAGGGTTTTTAGGGTTTTTACGTTTGATTTTGAGATTTTTAAAAATTTTCTGGGGGTTTTAGTGTTTCATAAGGATTTTTGGGTCCCTTTTTGTTTTTAGGGTTTTATTTGGAATTTTTAGGGGTTTGAAGGTTTTTAGAGGCTTTTAATGTTTTTAGGGGTTTTAATGGTTTTTAAAGTTTTAGTGGGTTTTTAGGGGTTTTTTTTGGGTTTGTTGGGTTTGTTGGGTTTTTATGGATTTTAGGTGATTTTCAAGGTCTTTAAAAGTTTTTATGTTTTCATGGATTGTTTGGGGTTTTTTAGATTTTCATTTTTTTTAGTGTTTCTTACGGTTTCTAGGGAATTTGAGGGTTTTAGGGGTTTTCAAGGTTTTAAGGACTTTCTGGGTCTTTTTGGGATTTTTGGGTTTTTTTTTAATTTTTTAGGGCTTTTAAGGGTTTTATAGTTTTTTAATGTTTTTAGGGGTTATTATGATTTTTAGTGGTTTTTATGGTTTTTTATGTTTTCATGGATTTTTAGGGGTTTTTTTATTATTTGATGGTTTTTAGGGATTGTTAGGGTTTTTAGGAAATTTCAGGGTTTTTACAGTTTTTAGGGTTTTTAGGGTTTTTATGGTCTTTTCGGATTTTTGGGGTTTTTTTTTTGAGTTTTTAGGATTTTTAAGGGTTTTTAGAGTTTTTGAATGTTTTTAAGGGTTTTCAAGGGTTTTCAAGGCTGTTGGAGTTTTTAGTGGGTTTTTATGGGTTTTTCGGGGTTTTGTGAGTTTTTTTGGTTTTAAGGGGTTTTTAAGGTTTTCATTGTTTTTTATGTTTTAATGGATCTTTTTGAATTTTTATTATTTTTATGGTTTTATGGTTTTTAAGGATTTTAGGGATATTTAGGGTTTTTATGATTTTTCTGGGGTTGTGGGTTTTTCTGGATTTTTATAGTCTTTTTAGGTTTTTAGGGTTTTGTTTGAGTTTTTAGGGTTTTAAGGTTTTTTGGGGTTTTAACGTTTTTGAGGGATTTTAGTGGTTTTTTGGATTTTTATGGGGTTTTTATGGATTTTTAATGTTTTTAAGGGTTTTTTATTGTTTTTGGGGTTGTTAGGGTGTTTAATTTTTCATTGATTTTAAGGGCAAGGAAGATGCGAGGGTCGGGCTATTCCCGCCCCACCCCCCAAATTTATTAGAAAGAAAAAAGGAGACACAACAGACAGAGGGGAGGGGTCAAACAACCCACACCCAAAAATCCCTTACAACCCACGCCAAAAAAGAAAACAAACAAAGAAAAGGACTCAAAAAAGACACAACAGTGGGATTTTTAGTATTTTTATGGTTTTTAGGGTTTTTTTTGGGGTTTTAGGGATTTTGATGGTTTTTAGGGTTTTTCTAGGGTTTTAGGGTTTTTAGGGTTTTTAGTGTCTTTTGGGGTTTTTAGGATCTTTTTGAGTTTTTTAGGGTTTTAAGGTTTTTTGAGTTTTTTAACGTTTTTGGGGGTTTTAGTGGGTTTTAGAGTATTTAGTAATTTCATTGGGTTTTTATGGGGTTTTAGTGCAGGAGAGGTGTGAGGCGAGGCTATTCCTGGCCCCCGAAAATTGATTAGAAAAAAGACACTGCAGACAAGGGAGGGGCAGGGTCAATCAACCCACAACTAAAAACCCTGGATGCCCCCACAAAACCCAAAAGTCCCCAAAACCCAAAAGACACAACAACCAGAAAAGGTAGAAAATCAAAATCATTCCCAATAGCAACTCCCATCCAAACAGCAACCAGCATCCCGCATCACCATTTTCATCAACCATCACCTCCTTTCCACGCATATCCACCATCAAAAAATTCATAAGTCTCACCTTCGCCACCTCGCATCGAAGTAGCACCCATCAGCAAACACTAGCATCTATCATCACTTCCCAGCCAAGTAGCATCCATATACTAGACACATAGACTCTAGCAACCCACACCTTCAATCCAATCATATTTCAACAACTCACACCTAGTAGCACACCCAGGAACACATCCGCAACACCTAAATGCAAGACAACATCCAGCACCACTCAACAGAACCAATATCTAGCACCCATAAAAATTCAAAACCAGAACAGCACCACAGCCGACAACCTCCACATCATCTTGCCTCAAATCCAGCATCAGCAACGACTCACAACCAAACCAGCCACAACTCAGAAGAATGCAGTCCAATATAGCAACCAGAATGCAACTCAACTTGGCTAGAACTTCATCAGCAGCATAAACCAAAGACGAAACTAAGGAACCAGAAACAAAAACCTGTATCTTCACATTCCGCGCCCACCTTTTAGCGCTATGAATCCGAAGAGGCCAATAAAACCCTCCTAAGCCTGCAACCATCCGCTTTTCCAGCGACCGAGAAGGGCCTAACCAGCGCCGCCAGACCAACACATCACACTGACTACAAGGACCGTCGCGCCAGATGCCAAGAGAGAAGAATCACATCATCTGCTAGGATGCTGCTCAGAGAAGACCAACCCACCAAAGAAGCTGGGAGATCCCTATCTCCATGAAACAGAAGGAGGCCGCCAGAGCCCAACACCACCGTGAACACCCTCAGAGAGGAAAAGGGGCCAAATCTGCAAAGCCACGGACCGAAGCACCCAGATCTGACCCCTACCTCCATGGAACTGAAGCGTCACATGATGAAAGTCCCAGATCTGGGTGGCTCCACCATTAACCTGCAATGTCGCGCCAAGGAGAGACTTGGACCGGACCACGCCTCCAAGAATCTGCAACACCGCAAGTCGGGGAGACCAGATCTGACCTAGTCATCCGGGGATATAGACTTCGACCGAAGCCGACAAAAATACTGTCGGAGGAAGCGGCGATGCTATAGAGTATGATGCCTAAGAGACCATTGCCACAAAGAAGGCACCACCACACCGAAAGAGACGAATCGTGAGACGAGGCCACGAAGGGAAACCCAAGAGGGAGAAGAACGTAGAGATTTAGCCGCCATATGTGGGGTTTTAGTGGTTTTATGTTTTTTATGGTTTTTTAAAGGACATGGGGTTCTTATAGTTTTCAAGGGATTTTTAGGGTTTTTTTATATTTTCAAGGATTTTTTGTGGTTTTTTTGGATTTTCATTGTTTTTAGGGTTTTTAGGGGTTTTAGGGTTTTCAAGGATTTTAGAGTTTTAGGGGTTTTTAGGGTTTTAAGGGTCTTTTTAGGCTTTTAGGGTTTTTTGAGTTTTTTAGGGTTTTTAAGATTTTAGAGTTTTTTTTCATTTTTAGGGGTGTTAAGGGTTTTAAGAGATATGAGCGGTTTTCAGGTTTTTATGGGTCTTTAAGGTTTTAGTGGTTTTTATGGGTTTTAGGGTTTTTTAAAGGCTTTTAAGGTTTTCTATGTTTTCGTTTATTTTTGGGGTTTTTTATGATTTTTATGGTTTTTAGAATTTTCTAGGATTTTTAGCTATTTCGGGGGGGTTTTAGGGGTTTTCCGGGGGTTTTAGAGGTTTTAGGGTTTTTCAGGGTTTTAGGGCCTCCTGGGGTTTTAGTGTTTTTTTAGTTTTTAATGGTTTTTAATGTTTTTAGAGTTTTTTAATGTTTTTAGTGCTTTAAAGGTTTTTTGGATTTTTTAGTAGTTTTTAGGGCTTTTATGGGGTTTTATGGTTTTTAAAAGTTTTTAGGGGTTTTATGGTTTTCATTGGGTTTTTAGGGATTTTAGGGTTTTTTATGTTTTCATTGAATTTTTTGTTGTTTTTTAGGTTTTTTATTTTTTTATCAGTTTTTTTGTATTTTAGGGATTTTGAGGGGTTTTAGGGTTTTTCAGGGGGTTTTTTGGTCTTTTGGGGGTTTCGGTGGTCCTTTTGGGTTTTTATGGGGTTTTGTTTTTGAGTTTTTTAGGGGTTTTAGGTTTTTTAGAGTTTTTTATTGTTTTAGGGGTTTAAAGGGTTTTTATATTCTCTAGTGGTTTTTAGAGTTTTTATGGGATTTTAAGGGTTTATAAGGTTTTTATGGGTTTTATGTTTTTGAAGGGTTTTTCAAGATTTTTAGGGTTTTTTACGTTTTCATAGATTTTTTGGGTTTTTTTAGGATTTTTATGGTTTGTAGAGTTTTTAGGGCATTTATAAATTTTAATGGTTTTTAGGGTTTTCCTGGTCTTTTTGCATTTTTAGGATATTTTTTTGAGTTTTTAGGGATTTAATGTTTTTTAGAGATTTTTAACGGTTATTGAGGTTTAAAGGGATTTTAGGGTTATTAGTTGTTTTTAGGGGTTTTATGATTTTTAGTGTTTTTATAGTTTTCATGGGTTTTAAGGGTTTTTAACATTTTCATTGATTTTTAGGGGGTTTATTAGGATTTTATGGTTTCTATGGTTTTTAGGGATTATGGGGGTTTTTAATGTATTTCAGGGGTTTACAGGGGTTTTCATGGTTTTTAGGGACTTTTTGGATTTTTGTGGGTTTTTCTTAATCTTTTCATATTTTTAAGGTTTTTTAGAGTTTGTAACATTTTTAGGTGATTTGAGAGTTTTTAGAGTTATTTTGGGTTTTTAGAGTTTTTATGAGTCTTTATGGGGGTTTTAATGTTTTTAGGTGTTTTGTGGGTTTTCAGGGGTTTCTTGTGGTTTTTAGGGTTTTGTTAACTTTTCATGTATTTTTAGGGTTTTTTAGGATTTTTATGGTTTTTGGGGGGTTTTAGGTTTTTAGGGATTTTGAGGGTTCTTAGGGATTTTGAGGGTTTTTAGGGTTTTTAGAGGTTTTTAGGGGTTTTAGGGGTTTTAGGGTTTTTAGGGTCTGTTTTGTTTTTAGGGTTTTAAAAGATATTAAGGTTTTAAAGGTTTTTTAGAGTTTTTTTATAATTTTTAGGGGTTTAAATGGTTTTGATAATTTTTAGTGGGTTTTTAGGGTTATTATGGGATTTTAGTTTTTTTTATGTTTTTAGGGGTTTTATGGTTTTCATGTGTCTGTAGGGTTGTTAGGGTTTTTTACATTTTCATGGATTTTTATGGTTTTTAGGATTTTTATGGTTTTTAAGGGTTTTAGGGGGTTTAGGTCTTTCAAGGATTATATGGTTTTTACAATTTTTACGGTTTTTAGGATTTTTCACAGTTTTTAGGGTCTTTTGGGTTTTTAGGATTTTTTTTTGTTTTTTAGGGTTTTATGTTTTTTTAGTTTTTTCAAAATTTTAAGGGTATTTAGAGTTTTTAGTGGGTTTTTATTATCTTTTATGGTTTTTTATGTTTTTTAGGGTTTTATGGTTTTCAAAGGCTTTCAGGGTTTTTAGGGTTTTTACATATTCATGGATTTTTATGGGTTTTTTAGGATTTTTAAACTTTTTATGGGTTTTGGGGGTTTTTAGGGATTTTGAGGGGTTTTAGGGTTTTTAGTGGTTTTTATAAATTTTGAAGGTTTTTAGGGGTTTTAAGGACTTTTTAGGTTTTTAGGGTTTTTTAACATTTTCTTAGGGGTTTTAAGGTTTTTTAGAGGGTTTTCAACATTTTTAGCGGTTTAAAGGGTTGTTAGAGTATTTAGTGGTTTTTAGGGTTTTTATGGGTTTTTAGGGTCTTTTAAGTTTTCATTGATTTTTAGGGGTTTTTATGATTTTTATTGTTTTTAGGGTTTTTATGGGTTTTAGCGATTTTGAGGTTTTTTTGGAATTTTCAGGGTTTTTTGGGGTTTTGGTCTCTTTTTTGGTTTATAGGATTTTTTTTGAGTTTTTTAGAGTTTTAATGGTTTTCTGCTACCTCTTTTTCTTCTACTATTAGTTTTTGTATTGTTTCCTTTAAGGGAAATTCAATGTTGAATGTTTTGGGAAGACATGGGGTGGCTTCTATTGTTTATCTCATTTGGAAATAACATAACTCTCATTTTCACGGTTATCCTCATCATGGTGTTAGATATTTATGGCTTTAAGTTGGATTCTACCATTCGTTCAGGGCTTCATTCTTACAAGCAGTTTCTGAATATCTTCTCTAATCGAGAGTTGGTCCAAACCTGGCATTTTCTGAGTTCTTTTCTGCTCAATGATAGCTAGTTGGACCTTCTTTGTGTTTACTTTCTGGTGGTTATTGGGCATTTTGTGGGGTGGATGGGGCTTGGGTCGTTTGTGCTCCTTGTTTGGTTTGAGGGGTTGCTGTGTAAAGGTTGTAGGAGGTGTTTCTGGTCTGGTGCATGGGGCTTCTGTAAAGACCAGAAAATTCTAGAGATTTTTTTAATTATATGGAATTATTCGGAGACTACGAAAATCGATGGCACGTGATTATGAGGCCCAGAGAACTCGAAATGGAATTTTGAACTTTTTTTTAGTTATGTTCTGTAAATGTGCGAGTGTGATTTTCTATATTTCGAACTGGTGATTGTATTGAAAATTTGAGGGAACCGTTGAATTTTTAGCACCGGTATTCGATTAGGCGAAGCTTAACTTTGACTGGAAATGGTCAGACGAAAAATATAATTTTTGGACTTTCAGAAGAAAAAAAAATACTAAACTAACTATAAGTTATTTTATTATTTTTCTTCAACTGTTGAGCAATAGTTGGAGGAACTGAAGTGTAACGACAGTCATTTAATGACTCGTTCATTTGTTTGTCTAATCACAACGCTCATGGGATTAATGGTTTATTAATTACAGTTCATTAATAACCACATTAATGAACGCAATGAGAGTGGTTTCTTTTTTTATTTAATCAAACCATTGGCAAGAAATTTGACAACTACTGGAGAAGCCTCTGTCGTGACACTGACAACTTTCCTCTCCAACAAAGAATGGTGTTTAAGCAATGATCATTGGAGGAATAGATCCGAAGATCAATGAGCGGAGAAGAACGTCGAACAACAACGAATGTGGAGTTCTTTCTTTCATCCGCAGTGGATTCCACTGAATCCGGGTAGGGGATTTAAGTGTTTAATATCCCTCTTTCACCATTCTTGAATAATATGAAGAATGCAGATCAACTGACCAACAGGTTGATCCTTGATTCATTCTTGATTGCGGGAGGTTGTTGTGGGGTTTCACTTTGGCAATTTTCTTTCTTTCAAATGACAATTGATGCTTTCCCCGTGTTAAAACGCTATCCCGTAGGGTGTGGGATAATCAAAACAAGGCCCGGACCCTTTGCCACTATTGGATATTGAGTGTTCTTCATGGTAAACCAATAAACGAGGCGACAAGACGATTTCGTGGGCTTTACAGTGAAGGCAGCAACCCGGGAGGCCCATAGGTGCAGACAAGAAGGAAAACGGACAACAGGAGCATCTTCGGTGGCCAGTAGAAGCAACCGCCGGTATCGGTGACTAGCTGAGTTGGCCGCATGGAGAAGGCAGTGCCCACAAGAGCCATCCAGGCCACTGCGGGTGGAAAGCACGACGCCGATGCACCGCGCGAGAGAGGATCAGCCTACTCGAGCCGCTTGGCCGGACACAAACTCCCAGCTCTAGCAGGCCGTTCCAGGAGGAGGGGAGGCGTTTCCAGCTGGCCGAACCGAAGGCACCGCGTCCGCTCCAGTGAAACTGGCCCACATGAGGGCTAGGTTTTCCAGGAGGGCCAAACTCACGAGCTGGGTAGGGTCTGCCAACCAGGCCTGACCGACCAGCCGGGCTAGACCAATGGGCCCAGTGGGCCGGCCGGGCCAGACCCCTACTGGACCCGGACCAGACTGGCCCCGTTTCACTAAAACTGGTGTAACTCGTGAATCAGAAATCTGATTGACACGCCGTCTACGTCATGAGGACCCTTGTAATGAGGTGTTCCTTTTGAGATAATCCACTTGAGTTGTGGCAGAAGTTGGATTTCGGCTAGGTTGGACCAAAATCTAATCAAACCGGGCCCTATTTACCTTTTTTCCTATAACTTACAGACCTGACGTCCGAATGACGCATCGTCTATCATGTTGGAACCCATAAGACAAGGCGTTCATTTGGGATACTTCTTCGTGGGACTTAATGGTGGTTGAAATATGACTGGTGGCTTGAGGAGCGGATCCTTTGGAAATCAAGTGTGTTGAGTGAGGGTATCATGTGGTTGGTTGTCAAGTAAGGAGCGACCCTCTGTGGATCGACATGAGAGAGACTTGTCATGAATCGGTAGTATAGTGACTCTATGTGGATCTGTAGCAGTGGGAACCTCTGTGGATTGGCAGTAGTGAGACCCTATGTGGATCGGCAGTAGTGGGACCTCGTGTGGATCGGTAGTAGTGCGACCCTCAGTGGATCGGCAGTAAAGTGACCCTTTGTGGATCAGCAATTCAGTGACCCTTCATGCATCAACAACAGAACCTCTCAACAAAATAAAATGATCTAGATAAAGACTAATCATCTTTATTCCTGTTCTCTAAGTTGTATAACTGGTGTGAGCTATCTTTTACTTTGTGCTTTGTGTTTTAGATCATGATTTGTGTTTTTTCCTTTGTGGAATTCTGAGAGACCTTCAGGGGTTTCAGGGTCCCTACTGAGTATTATTATACTCACCCCTGCATAGGATTCTCTGGCACCTTGTTGTGTCTTGTGCAGACAATGGACAGCTACTGAGACTTGGGGAGTTAATACTTAATGGTGCTCGGAGGTGATTGATAGACGTGGTGAGCAGCAGTGTTGGCAGGAGACGAGCTGTACCTACCCTTCAGGTAGGATACTTGGTGGATGACCTCTAGAGCACATTTTTTCCTTTTTTTGTACTTTCATTTCGACTGGATTTGTATAATGGACCTTTTTACTTTCAATTCACACTTTTTCTATCACTATTTCTACTATGTGGTTTGATTTTGTTGTGTACCTAATATGTGTGAGTACAGGATTAAAGGAAATGCCTTCCCTTTTTGGGATATGCCTTTCCGGTGCTAGTCACCAACCCCTGGCCTATAGAAGGCGGCCTTGGGGTAGTCACAGCACGGGCCCCAGGGGATGGTTCATGACATCTTCTTTGCAGGGTTATTGTTGGATGAGCAAGGTGTTTTAGCAGGTTCCTATATAGTGGTTGCCTATAGGGTGGGTGCTGGTTTTTGGTTTGGTATGGTGTTGGTTGGACTGGGGGGGGATTTCGATTTCTTCTGCTACTTTTTGGGGTTTCTGGAATTTTTTAGCTTGTATTGGTAGGTACAAGAAGGCTATTTTTCATGGTCCCTACTGTTGGATTATCTTGGAGGTTGTTTTGGGGTTGTAGATGGATTAGTTGGAGTGGTGGAGGCTATTTGGGGTTTTGTGCAGTTTGTTTGGAGGGCTAGAGGTTGATGGTCTAGAGCTACTCCAGGAGTTTTGGGTTTTGCTTGGGCTTAGTGCTGCAAGCGGTTCTGGTGGGGCTATTTGTTGGTGCTTTTCTAGGACTAGTCAGGTACAAGCTGTTTCCTGCAGGTGTTAGCTTCTGGTAGTTAGGTGGGTTGGATGCAAGTGGTTCACTGATAATGTGTGTGGGCCTTGGTGATTCCTATTGTAGTTTGGGGCGGGTTACGATGGGTGGATGCATGTTGGGGCAGGGGCTATCTTGGCTTGGGTGGATCAGATGATGTTGTTGGGTGGGTGTTGGGGGTGTGTGAGTGAGTGCAGGTTGTGTGCATGTGTGCATGTGTGTGTGTGATTGGTGGTTGCAAGTGTGCATGTGTTTCTTATTGTGGGCGCTATCTTCTAGGGTGATATCCCTGCTTGGGATTCCCTTGGGATTGGTTCGTTTTCTCTTTCATTTACCTAGCCTCATTCCATGTGTTTTGGGTTAGCTTGGCTTCATCCCATTTGTGATTGTTTGTAATTCATCTTTCATTTATTATATACATGATCTATTTTCCTTATAGAAAAAAATGATAGCCAAAACACAAGGTCCAAAGGCTAAGCAAGGAACAAAGGAACAAAAACTAAGAAGCCAAAAGGCAAAGAATCCTAAAATCCACACAAAGCTAGCAGACCAGATTTGGGAATTCAGCACCACCAAGAATGCATGAGCCTACAGAAAGTGAACCAGCAAGGAGCACATGAGCACACGACCAAAGAAAATGCAAGCCAGCAGCAAGAGCACAAGTTCAACCATAACAAAGGACACCAAAACTATAACTAGATGGACCCAAAGTAATTTTCATCACTGAGGAACAACACAGTCACAACAACCAAGACAATAACAAGCAATATGTAAGTAGCACAACACCGCATCATCAAGCAAGAAGTCCATAATGAGGCCCAATTATGATTCATGTAGACAATCCTCATAGTACCATCAGAATGAATCGTAACAACATCTAGCAGTGAAGCATGCAACCAAGAAGCACCACCAAGGCCATAAGGAGGCCCAATCACACACACACACACAACAATGCACTCATGCACACACTTGGACTTTTAAGGTTTTTTTAGAGTTTTTGACCTTTTAGGGTTTTTAAGGTGTTTTAGGTTTTTCAATGGGATTTTATTGGTTTTATGGGTTTTTAGGGTTTTTAAGTTTTTAAGGGTTTTTATGGTTTTCAAGGGTTTTTCAGGGGTTTTTATGGTTTTTATGTTTTCATGGATTTTTATGGGATTTTTGGATTTTTATTGTTTTTTGGGGTTTTTAGGGTTTTAAAATATTCATAGGGTGTTTAGGATTTTTTAGGGATTTCTAGGGGTTTTACGGTTTTTCATAGTTTTTAGGGTCTCTTGGGGTTTTAGGGTTATTTGAGTTTTTAGGGGTTTTAAGTTTCTTTAGAGTTTTTTAGCATTTTTAAGGGTTTTTAGAGTTTTGAGTAGTTTTTTAGGATTTTATGGGATTCTAATGTTTTAGGGGTTTTTATTATTTCAGGGGATTTCAGGGTTCTTAATGTTTTTTATGTGTTCATGGATTTTAATGGTTTTCTAGGATGTTATGATATTTAGGGTTTTTAAGATTTTTATTGATTTAGAAGGTTTTTATCTTTTTTCTTGGGTTTTAGGGTTTTTAGGGTTTTAGGGTATTTGGGGTTTTTAGGGTTTTTTGAGTGTTTATGGGTTTTAAGGGTCTTTAAAGTTTTTTAACATTTTAGGTGTTTTACATGTTTTTAGAGTTTTTAGTGGGTTTTTAGTGTTTATATAGACCTTTATGGTTTTAAGGTTTTCAGGGGGTTTTATGGATTTCAGGTTTTTTATGTCTTCAAGGATTTTTATGGGTTGTTTAGGTTTTTTATTTTTTTAGTTTTTTTCAATATTTTTGATGTTTTTAGGGTTTTTAGGGGTTTTTAGGGTTTTCCTGATTTTTAGGGTCTTTTTGGGTTTTTAGGGTTTTTTTTGAGTTTTTTGTATTTTTAATGTTTTTTATAGTTTTTTAATGTTCTTATGGGTTTAAAGGGATTTTAGAGTTTTTAGTGGTTTTTAGAGATTTTATGGGGTTTTAGTGATTTTATGGTTTTAAGGGGTTTTCTAGGGTTTTAGCCTTTTTTATGTTTTAATAGATTTCTTTTCAGGGGGGGGGGTAGGGATTTTATATGTTTTAAGGTTTTTTAGTGCTTTTGAGGGGTTTTAGGGGTTTTCAAGTGGTTTTAGGAATTTTAGGGGGTTTTAGGGTCTTTTTGGGTTTTTAGGTTTTTTTAGTTTTTTAGGGTTTTGTGGTTTTTTAGTGTTTTTATCATTTTTATGGGTTTAAAGGTTTTTTATAGTTTTTAGTGGTTTTTAGGTTTTTTATGGGTTTTCAAGGTTTTTATGATTTTTAGGGGTTTTATGGTTTTTTGGGATTTTTATGGTTTTCAGGGGTTGTCAGGTTCTTTAGTGTTTTTTACATTTTCGTGGATTTTATGGAGTTTTTAGGATTTATGTGAGGGGTTTTAGGGTTTTTCAATATTATGGTTTTTAAAAGTTTTTTGGGTCTTTTGTGTTTTTAGGGTCTTTTTGAGTATTTTAGGGTTTTAAGATTTTTTAGAGTTTTTTAGAGTTTTTAGGGGTTTTATGGTTTTTTAGAGTTTTTAGTGGCTTTTAGTGTTTTTATGACTTTTTAAGGTTTTTTTAATGTTTTAAGGGTTTTTTGAGTTTTTTAGTGTTTTTAAGGTTTTTTTGAGTTTTTACCATTTTTTAGGGTTTAAAGTATATTTAGAGTTTTTATTGGTTTTTTAGGGTTTTGGGGGTTTTGGGGGTTTTTAGGATTTTAGGGGTTTTTATTGTTTTCAAGATTTCTTCAGGGTTTTTAGGGTTTTTTTTTTGTTTTCATTGATTTTTAGGTATTTTTTGGAATTTTTACAGATTTTAGGTTTTTTTTTTGTTTTTATGGGTTTTTAGGGTTTTAGGGGTTTTTAGGGATTTTCAGGGTTTTTTATGGTCTTTTTAGGTTTTTAAGGTTTTTTGAGTTTTTTAGTGTTTTTAAGGGTTTTTATTGTTTTTAACATTTTTAAGGGTTTTAAGAGTTTTTAGTGGTTTTTAGGGTTTTTATGGGTTTTAGGGTTTTTACGGTTTTTATAGGTTCTTATAGTTTTCAAGGGTTTTCAGGGTTTTTAGTGTTTTTTACATTTTCATTGATTTTTGGGGAATTTTTAGATTTTTTATAGTTTTTAGGGTTTTTTGGAATTTTAAGTGTTTTAAAGGTTTTTAGGGTTTTTAGGGGTTTTTAGGGTCATTTTGGGTTTTGGGTTTTTTTAAAAATTTTAAGGTTTTTAAGGGTTTTAAGAGTTTTCTTAAAGTTTTTAGGGTTTTTTTGAGTTTTTAGTGGTTTTAGGGATTTTATTGGTATTTGAGGGTTTTTAAGGTTTTAGGGGGTTTTATGGTTTTAAGGGGTTTTAGGGTTTTTAGTGTTCTTTAGGTTTTCATGGTTTTTAGGGATTTGGGGGGGGAGTGTTTTTCAAGGTTTTTATGGTTTTTTTTATTTTAGCATTCTTTTGAGTTTTTTAGGGTTTTATGGGTTTTTATATTTTTTTTACATTTAGGGTTTTAAAGGGGTTTCAGAGTTTTTAGTGGTTTATGGGTTTTTCTGCTTTTTTTTAATGTTTTTTGGGGATTTTTCGATTTTCAAGGGGTTTTTTGGGTTTTTTTCTTGGTTTTTAGGGTTTTTTATATTTTCATGGATTTTAAGGAGTTTTTTAAGATTTTTTTGGTTTTTAGGGATTTTAGGGTTTTTATGGATTTTGAGGGGTTTAGGGGTTTTCAGGGATTTTTAGGGTTTTAGGGACGTTTTGGGTTTTTAGGGACTTTTTGGGTTTTAGGGGTTTTTTAAAGGTTTTTAGGGTTTTATGTTTTTTTAGAGTTTCTTAACGTTTTTAGTGGTTTTTATGGGATTGTAGTGTTTTAATGGTTTTTAGGGGGGTTTTGTGGTTTTTAGGGGTTTTTAGGGTTTTTAGGGTATTTTACATTTTCAAGGTTTTTTAGGGTTTTTTTTGGATTTTTATGGTTTTGATGGAGGGTTTTAGGGTTTTTTTGGGATTTTGAAAGTTTTTAGGTGGTTTTTCCAGTTTTTCCGGTTTTTAGGGTTATCTAGGGTCTTTAGGGTCTTTTGGGTTTTTTTTTATATTTTTTTAGGGTTTCTATGTTTTTTTAGAGTTCTTTAACACATTTAAGGGTTTTTAGAGTTTTTAGTGGTTTTTAGGATTTTTTGGGTTTTTAATGTTTCTAGGGGTTTTTATGGTTTTCTAAGGTTTTTCAGGGGTTTTTTGGGTTTTTTACATTTTCATGGATTTTTTGGGTTTTTTAGGATTTTATGATTTTCGAGTTTTTAGGGGTTTTAGGAATTTCGAGGTTTTTTAGGGATTTTCAGGGTTTTTAGGGGTTTTCAAGGTTTTTAGGGTATTTTTGGGTTTTTATGGTTCTTTTGAGTTTTTAGGTGTTTTATGGTTTTTAGAGTTTTTTAACGTTGTTAGGTGTTTAAAGGGTTTATAGAGTTTTAGTGTTCTTAAGTTTTTTAAGGTTTTGAGGATTTTTAGAGTATTTTAACGTTTTTAGGGGTTTTAAGGGATTTTAGAGTTTTATGTGGGTTTGAGGGTTTGTATAAGTTTTTAGGTTTTTAAAGGTTTTTAGGTGTTCTTATGTTTTTAAGGGGTGTTTCATTATTTTTAGTGGTTTTTTCATTTTTGTGGAATTTAGGGGTTTTTTAGGGGTTTTAAGATTTTTTATAATTTTTAAACTTTTTTAGGGGTTTTAAGGGTTTTTTGAATTCTTAGTGGTTTTTAGGGTTTTTATGAGTTTTTTGGGTTTTTATGGTTTTTTGTGGTTTTTATGGTTTTTAAGGTTCATTTCAGTGTCTTTTGATTTTTTAGGGGTTTTTTTAGGATTCTTATAGATTTTAAGGTTTTTAGGGATTTTGAGGGGTTTTAGTGTTTATTAAAGGGTTTAGTATTTGTTGGGGTTTTCTGTGTTTTTAGGTCCTTTTGGGTTTTTAGGGGTTTTTTTGAGTTTTTTAGCAGCTGAAGGTTTTTTAGAGTATTTTTAATGCTTTTATGGCTTTTAATTTTTTTTTGTATTTTTACTAGATTTTAGGGTTTTTATGTGTTTTTATGGGTTTCATGATTTTTAGGGATTTTGAGGCTTTTTAAGGGAGTGGTTTTTAGGGTTTTTCATAGTTTTTAGTTTCTTTTGGGTTTTTAGGTTTTTGTTGTTGTTTAGGGTTCATAAGGTTTTTCAATTTTTTTTAACATTTTAGGGTTTTAAAGGCTTTTTAGTGTTTTTAGTGGGGTTTTATGGTTTTTTAAAGTTTTTAGGGGATTTTTTTGGTTTTTAGGGTTTTTATGGTTTTTAGGGGTTTTATGTTTTCATGGATTATTAGGATTGTTTTTGGATTTTAATGGGTTTTATGGTTTATTGGGGTTGTTAGAGATTTTGGGGGTTTTCTTGGTTTTTCATTTTTTAAAGGTTTTTCCAGGTTTTAGGGACTTTTGGATTTTTAGGGGGAGGGGGTTTGAGTTTTTTATGTTTTTAGGGGTTTTATGGTTTTTAGGGGTTTGTTAGGATTTTTAGGGTTTTTTAGGTTTTCATGGATTTTTAGGGATTTTTAGGATTTTTATGGTTTTTAGGTTTTTAGGGTTTTTAGTGACTATAAGGGTTTTTGGATTTTTGAGATGTTTTAAGGGGTTTTATTGTCTTTTTGGGGGTTTGGGGTTTTTTTTTGAGTTTTTAGATTTTTTATGTTTTTTAGAGTTTTTTTGACGTTTTTTTGGGGGTTTTAGCACTTTTAGATTTTTATGGGGTTTTCGTGTTTTTAGTGGTTTTTAAGGGTTTTAGTGGGTTTTATGGTTTCCATGAGTTTTTAAGGATTTTTTGGGTTTTTTATATTTTCATGGATTTTTAAGAGTTTTTAGGATTTTATACTTTTTAGGGTTTTAGGGTTTTTAGGGATTTTGAGGGTTTTTAGGGTTCTTAGTGTTTTTAAGAATTTATTTACGTTTTTAAGGGTTTTAAGAATTTTTTGATTTTTAGTGGGTTTTAGGTTTTTATTCCTTTTTTGGGGGTTTTATTGTTTTTATGCTTTTAAGGGGTTTTCAATGTTTTTAGGGCTTTTTTAGTTTTCCTTGATTTTTAAGGGCTTTGGGGATTTTTATGGGTTTTAGGGTTTTTAGGGTATTTAGGGATTTTGAGGGGTTTTAGCGGTTTTCAAGTGGGTTTTAGTGTTTTTAGGATTTTTTAGGGTTTCTAGGGTTTGGGGGGCTTAGGGTTTTTTGAGTTTTTAAGGGTTTTATGGTTTTTAGAGATATTTAACATTTTTAGGGGTTTTAAGAGTTTTTAGAGTTTTTAGAGTTTTTAGTGGTTTTTTAGGGTTTTTATGGATTTTAAGGATTTTTTAAGGTTTTTAGGGGTTTTTAGGGTTTCAGGGGTTTTTCTAGATTTTTATGGTTTTTATGTTTTCATGGGGTTTTAGGGGCTTTTGGGATTTTTTGGTTTTTAGGGTTTTTTAGGATTTTTTGGGGGGTTATGGTTTTTATGGGGTTTTGGGGCTTTTGGGTTATTCAGGTTTTTTAGTGTCTTTTGGAGTTTTAGGGTTTTTTAGTTCTATAGGGTTTTTAAAGGTTTTTAGAGTTTGTAAAGATTTTAGGCTGTTAAAGGGGTTTTAGTGGGTCTTTAGGGGTTTTATGGTTTTTTAGTTTTTCAATGTTTTTTATGGTTTTTAGGGGTTTTTAAGGGCTTCTAGGGTTTTTTACATTTTCATGGATTTTTAGGTTTTTTTAGGTTTTATGGTTTTTAGGGTTTTTTAGGATTTTGAGGGTTTTGAGGGGTTTTATGGGGTTTTTATTTTTTTAGATTTTTCATGGTTTTTAGGGTCTATTTGTGTTTTTAGGGTTATTTTTATTTTTTTAGGTTTTGAAGGTTTTTTTATTTTTTTAACGTTTTTTGGGGTTTGAAGTGTTGTTTGAGTTTTTGGCTATTTTTTGGATTTTTTTGGGGTTTTTAGGGTTTTTACAATTTTTAGGGGGTTTAGTGTTTTTAGAGTTTTTCAAGGTTTTTATGATCTTTTGGGTTTTTAGGTTTTTTTAATTTTTTAGGGGTTTTAAGGTATTTTAGATTTATTTTAATTTTTTTAGGGGTTTGAAGGGTTTCAATGTTTTTAGTGGGTTTTTAGGGTTTTTATGGGTTTTTATGGTTTCTAGGGGTTTTATGGTTTTTAGGGGTTTTATGGTTTTCTAAATTTTCTTGGATTTTTAGGGGGTTTTAGGATTTTTATCAGCTTAGGGGTTTTTTGGGTTTTTTTGGTTTTTTGGGTTTTTTGGGATTTTGAAGATTTTCAGGGTTTTTCAGAGGTTTTTAGGGGTTTTCAGGGTTTTTAGGGTCTTTTGAGGTTTTAGGTGTTTTTTTGAGTTTTATAGGGTTTTAATGTTTTTTATATTCTTTAATGTTTTAACGTTTTTTAGGTTTTATAGTGGTTTTTAGGGATTTTTGAAGGTTTTTATGGGGTTTTATGGTTTTCAGGGGGTGTTTAGGGTTTTTAGGGGTTTTAAAGCTATCATTGATTGGTATGTTTTTCAGGATTTTTATGGTTTTTAACAGTTTTATGGTTTTTATGTTTTTGTGGGTTTTTAGGTGTTTTTATAGTTTTTTAGGTTCTTTCAAGGATTTTGGGTCTTTTTGTGTTTTTATGGTTTTTTTGAGTTTTTTGTGGGTTTTAAAGTTTTTTCAAGTTTTTAAACATTTTTCAGGGTTTTGATGGATTTTAGAGTTTTTAGTGGTTTCTAGGGTTTTTATAGGTCTTTAGGGATTTTATGGTTTTCAGGGGGGGGGGTTAGTGTTTTTAAGGGTTTTTACGTTTTCATGGATTTTTAGGGGGTTTTTAGGATTTTTATGGGTTTTATGGTTTTTTAGTTTTTTTAGAGATTTTGATGGTTTTTTGGGTTTTTAGGGGGTTTTCTGAGTTTTTAGGGTCTTTTGTGTTTTTTTTTGTAATGAAAATACAATGTAGTATATATCAAAAGTAAAGGAATTGAAGTAAAAAGTAGTCACCCAAGGGTGAACCAATGGCCCAAAGGCCAATAGTAAAGGCAACATGAAAACAAAACCAGGGCCAAGAAACCTCAGGCGAAGCCCCACTAGAACCCAACCAACACCAACTAAACCTAAACTAACCCACATCCAGTATCAGACATCAGCCAAAAAACAACAGCCCCCAGCACCACCAAAGAAGACACAAGCACTCACAACCAAACCCATCCCACAACACATCAAAACATGACTCTAAACCATCCCCACAAGCTCCTAGCATCACCTCCCTGTCTCCCTATAGCTGAAGACCCCCACACTAACTTCTAGTATCCTACTCAGTAGCCATACCAATAGTAACCCACCCCATTCAATCATTACACCCATCAAGCAACTGCCCATTTTACTTCAACAGAATGAAGCCCAGCTCCAAGCAAGACAACCCATGCACCAGTATCCACTAAATGCAGCCTAAGTAGACCTAGAAAACCAAACCCAGCACCCATCTTCAGCAACCAATGTCGATCTCCCAAACTCAAGCAGCACGTGCACCACATCAGCACCCAAAACACCACCAACACCTAGCAACCAGAATCTTCCCCAACACCCAACACTACACCCCTAACAACACCAGAGATCCAGTTGTAAACCCACAACTCTAGCATCAAAATTCATCTCCCAGCCTCCCTTCACCCACAAAATATTTCAACCACACTGCCACCAAAATAGCACACACCAAAATGGAATGAAAGATCCGTAACCGATCCACCACAAGAAACAGAATGCCCCATAGGTTTATCCATCCCCATTGAAGCAAACCTTGTAGAAAAGCCAAAAGACTCAATCCCCATTGCAACAACATGAAAAATATGAAAATCATGGTGAAACCATGAGCACCCACCACCTAGAACCCCAAAACATATGCTATAAAATAGAGACCAAAAGAACCACCTAACAAAACCGAATGTCGATATCCAACCCACACAAGGAGCGACGATGCAACCCACGTCTCCCTCTGAGCATGAACCTTAAGACTTGCAACTGCTGACAGAAGCACATTGGTAGACAGAACCCACTACTATGGTCTTGAAAATCCATGAACACAAACACTGCATCGAGCCATGATCAAGAAAAGATGTCAATCCCATGTGCAGCTGTCGTAGGAATGGAAACACGTCACCCCATGCACGCAACATACCACCAACCATCGCCTCAAAGAATGATATTTCAAGCTAGCAAGAATGACTGTAAAACACACAACCACCCACCAAAACTTCCCTCCATTGCACGGTAAACCAGCAGAACTGCCCTACGCCATACGGTAATGCCACAAAACCAGCCTTCGCTGCACGAAAAGCTGGAAACCTGCGGCAAGTAGCAAACTACCCACCTCCATACCAAGCACCAGAAACCCAGGCACCGACGCATAATGCCAAGCAACCACACCTTCACCAAAAACCCAAGACTGTAAACCATTATCCAACCGACCATAAGAACCCCCAAGACAAAAGTAGAGCCCAAATAGCACGGACAACTATCTAAAAACCTTCGGCGAAATCCATAATGTCCAAGAACCTTTGAAGCTGGGCGAACCCTAGGAATGCCTGGTTCCAAATCACAGTAGCAGACTACCATGAACAAGGGGCTCCAGAGAGCTCAATCGAGAACCCCCACATGTGGTTTTTAGGATATTTTTGGGTTGTTAGAGGTTTTTTGAGTTTTTAGGGGTTTAAAGGTTTTTAGAGTTTTTAATCCTTTTTAGGGGTTTTAAGAGTTTAAGAGTTTTTAGTGGGTTTCTAGGATTTTTATGAGTTTTAGTTTTTTTAATGTTTTTATGGGTCTTTATGGTTTTCAAGGGTTTTCTTGGGTTTTTTACATTATGATGGATTTTTAGGGGTTTTTTAGGATTTTTATGGTGTTTAGGGATTTTTAGGGATTTTAGGGATTTTTAGGATTTTTAGGGGTTTTAGGGTTTTTTTTTGTTTTTGGGTCTTTTGGGTTTTTTAGGGTATTTTTCAGTTTTTTTAGGTTTTAATGGTTTTTTAGAGTTTTTTAACAATTTTTGGGGTTTAAAAGTTTTTTAGAGTTTTTAGTGGGTTTTAGGGTATTTATGGGTTTTTAAGGTTTTTATGGGTTTTATGGTTTTCAGTGGTTTTTCAAGGTTTTTAGGGTTTTTTACATTTTCATGGAGTTTTAGGGGTTTTTAGGATTTTTATGGGTTTTTTGGGTTTTTTAGGTGTTTTTTGGATTTAATGGTTTTTTAGGGGTTTGTAGGGATTTTCAAGGGGTTTAGGGTTTTTAGGGTTTTTAAGAGTTTTAGGGTCTTTTTGAGTTTTTAAGGTTTTCTAGGGTTTTTAGGGTTTTTAAATATTTTCTAGATTTTTTTAGTGTTTTAGTGGTTTTAAGGGTTATACAAGTTTTTAGTGATTTTGAGGGGTTTAATTGTTTTTTAGTGTTTTTAATTGTTTTTAAGGGTTTTATGTTTTTCAGGGGTTCTTTTATGGTTTTCATGGGTTTTTACATTTTCATGGATTTTTAGGGGGTATAGGATTTTTCTGATTTTTAGGGTTTTTAGGGATTTTGAAGATTTTTTAATATTTTTCTACGGTTTTTAGGGGGTTTTCAGGGTTTTTAGGTCCTTTTGGGGGTTTTCAATGCTTTTGAAAAAATTTAAGGGCTTTAAGGTTTTTTAGAAATTTTAGTGGTTTTAGACAAAGAAGGCTCGAGGCCAGGCTATTCATGGAACCCCCAAAATTTATTATAAAAAATGACGAAGGAAACAAGAAACTAAAAAACAAAAAATACACACAAAAGAGTCCAAAAAGAAAGGAACACAAAGGGGAAAGTCAGTCTATGTCACCACCGAAATCATCCAGCTTCGCACCACGATAGCCAATGCCCATGCTAGAGCCATCACCCACATCAACAAAGTTGTAATCTGACTCAGCACCCGTGTCCATAGAATCCCATCCTGACTCATAATCCTCCTGCATTCCAAGCCTGGATAGAAGCTTCATTCCGGCCCTCTCTTTCTCAGTAGATCCTGGAGGCCGCTCCCGTTTATTAACTTTTAGCTTTAGTCTGACCGCCCTTGATGTGGCCTGGGTTGCCATAGGTCGTGGGAGAGTAGAATAATCCTTCCGTCGTCTTCACCTTAGGGGGGGGGGGGCGGGCGGAGGTGGATCCAGCTTCATAACCTAGTTTCTCACAAGTGACTCCATCACTGACAGCAGATGGGGCCTTCTCTTTCTTACCATCGGGCCCAGGAGTTTCAGCACCTCTTTTGTTCCTTTCCTCTTTAGACCTGGCTATAGTAGCGTTTATCCGACGATCATCATCAGCAAACCTCTCCACAAGACTCTTTGCCTCACCCTCAAGCGGGTACCTTTCCCATTCAACCAGCACCATCTCATGTAACTGCACATAGTGAGCTTCAACAGAGGGAACACCATGGAGAACCATGGCCCTCTGCAGGTTCAGGGATTGATCACCATTTTCCCCAGGAGTCCCAGGTAGAGGGAAGACATTCAGATTCAGAACAGGAGCACTAGGAAGATCCTCGTCACCGCTAGTGCTATCCGCAGGAGGAGTTAAGCCAGACTCCATGTCAGGTCTCCCCACTCATCACTCCCGGATAGCACCAGGGGGCGTCATGCTAATCAGTGAACTGCACCCTCGGAATCCAGGGATCCTCTTCTGTCGCAGACTCCTCCTTCTCAGCCGAGGACATATGCTACTCATCCCCAGCCCTCATTCCCTGAACAACCACAGCCTCCTACATAACTTCTTCCACCAAAATGTCCATGTCTGCGGTCTTATCCAGGGCTGAGACCTGTAGACTTTTTTGAGTAGTCGTAGTAATCTGAACTAGTGAAGAGGTTCCACCATTGTTCTTCTAGAAATCTTATTTTTCTCCTCCAAGGAACAGCGCACATGGATCCTCCATCTAAATATTCCCATGCATCACCGCATCCTTCCCTGTGCCTGACTACTTCCCTGAAAAGTCACCACATCCATGAGCACCTTCAGCATGAACCCAATTGTCCCCATCAGCCAGTATCACTGCCTCCTCAATAGAATCTTCTGAAGCACGAACACCCCTAGCCAGACTTATTCTAAATCCACCCGAATCCATCAGAGCAACCTCCAGATCACTTCCATCCAACAGTTTAGATGAATAGGGAACACCAGCATCTAAAGGCTGGGAGGACAAGGGCCCAGCCATCCTCGTTGTCCCCTCAACCTCCACCATAGGAAAGAGGCTCTCACCATAAGACACACAAGCCAGATTAGCACCGCCCCTGCCAGGACCGAAACATCCTCCAGATTGAGCATTGTGCCCAAACGTCCAACAAGAAGAGCATAACACCATCCAAGGTTCATAGATAATAGGTTGTCACCACCTGAGCTCCTCCCCCACCGCAATCCAGACAACATCCACTAGAGCCTTCAAAGCATCAACTTCAACAAAGGCCCTTGGGGAAACCAGATGGAAAAGAGCCCTAGTTTTACTATCCACATAGAGGAACCTCCCCACCAAATTCCCAAGAATCGAGATAGTAGAAATTTTTTTAAAGGGATGGGGAAGTTCTGGAAATCTAACCTAGGTAGAAACCATCGGGGAACTCCGCTTCAGATGAAAATTAAATCTCCACCAAAAAAGGGGAAAACGAGCGCCATAGCAAGACCGAGGAGCCACCGACCAGGCAAGGACCATGTCCTCCTCATAGGAAAACTGAATCATCAGACCCATGGTCTCACGAGCCCTAGGTTTCTAGGAAGTTGATATAAACCTGTTGAAAGTGACCACTGGGGGTCGCCGCGTCGGGAAACTTGCAACCAGAGTCAGGAGGTGCAGATCTGAAGCTTCTGTGAACTCTTGAATTGAGAGGGGAAGCTACGGACAGCCTTCAAAGGACTCTGGTACCTTCAGGCAAAGCATCGTTTGTAGAAATGATGGTAGGAAATTAGGGGAAGATAGTTACGACAAAAAACATTCCTCCGAGGGAGGATCTTCCTCTGCGGAGAGGGAAAGAGGTGCATTGTTTTCCATCATCTTAAATCTGGAAGGAAGATTCCATCGCGAAGGAGACGAGTTTCCAGAGTCTCCAGATCCACCATCCTCTACAGATTTTTAGGGTTTTTCCTTTCCTTTAGTGGTTTTAGAGTTTTTAGAAGAATTTAGGGTTTTTAAATTTTTTTAGGGGTTTTGTGGTTTTGAGAGTTTTTTCAATGTTTTTAGGGTTTTTTTATGTTTTCATGGATTTTATGGGTTTTTTAATATTTTTATGGTTTTTAGGTTTTTTTGGTTGTTTATCAATTTTGACGGTTTTAAGGGTTTTAAGGGGTTTTAGGTCATTGGGTTGTTTAGAGTTTATTTTGTGTTTTTTAGAGTTTCTAAGGGTTTTTAATTGTTTTTTAAACTTTTTAGGCATTTAAAGGGTATTTATATTTTTTATTGAGTTTTTAGGGGTTTTAAGGTTTTTATGGTTTTTAGGGGTCTTTAAGAGTTTTTAGGGTTTTTTACATTTTCATGGATTTTCATGGATTTTTAGGGGTTTTTAGGATTTTTAGGGTTTTGAGGGTTTTAAAGGTTTTTAAGGGGGTTTAGGGTTTTTATTGTTTTCAGGGTTTTTTGGGTTTTTTGGGTTTTTTGTGTTGTTTGGGGTTTTTAGGTTTTTTGAGTGTTTTTGGGTTTTTATATTTTTTTTAACATTTTTTTGGAGTTTTTAGGGTTTTTAGATTTTTTATTGGTTTTTAGGGTTTTAGGGGTTTTAGGGGTTTTTATGGTTTTCAATGTTTATTCAGGGTTATTAGTGTTTTTATGTTTTCATGGATTATTAGTTTTTTTTATGTTTTTAGGGTTTTTAGAGTTTTAGGGGGTTTAGGATCATTTTTTGGTTTTTAGGGGTTTTTTGAATGTTTTTCAGTTTTTAAGGTATTTCAGATTTTTTAGCGTTTTTAGGGGTTTTAAGGTTTTTTAGAGTTTTAGTAGGTTATTTGGGGTTTTATGGGTTTTAGGGTTTTTTAGGATTTTTAGGGATTTTTATGGTTTTTAATGTTTTTGTGGATTTTTAGGGGGTTTTCAAGATATTTATGGTTTTTAGGTTTTTTAGGATTTTTAGAGATTTGAGGTTTTTAGAGTCTTTTACGGTTTTCTAGGGGGTTTTAGGTGTTTTCAGGGTTTTTAAGTTCTTTTTGAGGTTTTAGGGTTATTTTGAGTTTTCTTGGGGCTTTAAGGGTATTTAGAGTTTTTTGTGGGTTTTTGGTGTTTTTATGGTGTTTTAGGGTTCTTAAGGTTTTTAGGGGGTTTATGGTCTTCAATGGGTTTTTAGGGTTCTTTATGTTTTCATGGATTCTTAGGGGTTTTTTAGGTTTTTTATTTTTTTTAGAGATTTTGAGTGTTTTTACAGTTTTTCAAGGGGTTTTAGGGTTTTAGGGTTTTCAAGTTTTGTATGGACTTTTGGGTTTGGAGGGGTTTTTTGATATTTTTTGGGTTTTTAAGGTTTTTAGATTTTTTTAACTTTTTTAGAGATTTTCAGAGTTTTTAGTGGGTTTTTTGAGTTTTTATGGGAATTTAGGGGTTTTAATGGTTTTTTAGGGATTTTTATGTTTTCATGCATTTTTAAGAGTTTTCTTGGATTTTTATGGTTTTTAGGGGTTTGAGGTGTTTTTAGGAGATTTTAGGATTTTTAAATGTTTTTAGGGTCTTTTGGGTTTTTAGGGTTTGTTTTTTTGAGTTTTTTGGGGTTTAAAGGACTTTAAGAGTTTTGTAAGGTTTTACAGGTTTTAATGGTTTTTAGAGTTTTTAGTGGGTCTCTAGGGTTTTTATAGGTATTTATTGTTTTTTACGGTTTTTAATGGTTTTTATTATTTGAGGGGGTTTTCAGGGTTTTTAGGGATTCTTACATTTTAATCTATTTTTAAAGATTTTTAGAAATTTAATGGTTTTTAGGGTTTTCCAGGGTTTTCTGGATTTTGAGGATTATCAGAGTTTTCTAGTGGTTTATAGGGGTTTTCGGTGTTTTTAGGGTCCTTCTGGGGTTTGAGGGTTTTTTAGGTTTTCAAGAGTTTTTTAGGTTTTTTAGATTTTTTATAACATTTTAGGAGATTTAAGAGTTTTTAGAGATTTTTGTTGATTTTAGGGGTTTAATGGGTTTTTATGGGTTTTTTAAGTTTTTAGTTGGTTTTGTGGTTTTCATGGGCTTTTTTTATGATTTTAATATTTTTTAAGTTTTCATTGATTTTTTGTGGTTTTTAAGGATTTTTTTTGGGTTTTAGGGTTTTTTAGGATTTTTAGGGATTTAATGGGTTTTTAGGGTTTTCATGGAATTTATGGTCTTTTGGGGGTTTTAGGGGTTTTTTTGTTTTTTAGGGTTTTTAAGGGTTTTTAGAGTTATTTTAAAAATTTTAGGGGTTTAAAGGGTTTTTATAGATTTTAGTGTGTTTTAGAGTTTTTATGGGGTTTTAGGGTTTTCTAAGGTTTTTATGGGGGTTTATGGTTTTCATCAGTTTTTTAGGTTTTTTTATGACTTCATTGATTTTTAGGGGGTTTTTAATATTTTTATGGTTTTCAGTATTTTTAGGTATTTTGAGGGGCTTGTGATTTTTCTGGGGTTTTTTTGGTTTTTAGGGTCTTTTGGGTTTTTTGGATTTTTATAAATTTTTTATTATTTCTAATGTTTTTAGATTTTTTAATTCTTTTAGGGGTTTTAAGGGTTTTTAGAGTTTTTAGTGGGTTTTAGTGTTTCTATGGGGGTTTAGGGTTTTTTTAATGTTTTTAGGGTTTTTTATATCTTTTCAATGTTTTTGAGGGCTTTAAGGTTTTTTAGAAATTTTAGCAATTTTAGGGTTTTTATGGGATTTTAAATTTTTTTTAAAAAAATTAGGGGTTTTATAGTTTTGAGAGGGTTTTTAGTGTTTTAGGGGTTTTCACATTTTCATGTATTTTAGGGGTTTTTAAATAATTTTATGGTTTTTGGGTTTTCTTAGTGTTTTTATCGATTTTGACGATTTTAAGGGTTTTAAGGGTTTTTAGGGTCCTTGGGGTGTTTAGAGTTTTTTTAGCTTTTTTTGGTTTATAAGGATTTTTAATGTTTTTAAAGTTTTTAGTTGTTGAAATGGTATTTAATGTCTTTAGTGGGTTTTAGGGTTTTTATGGTTTTTAGGTTTTTTTTAATTTTTTAGGGGTTTTTAAGAGTTTTTAGAATTTTTTTCGTTCTCAGGGATTTTTAGGGGTTCTTTAGGATTTTTATGGGTTTTTAGGGTTTTTAGGGATTTTGAGGGTTTTTATAGTCTTTAGGGGGTTTTAGGTTTCTTAGTGTTTTCAAGGTTTTTAGGGTCTTTCGGGGTTTTAGGGGGTTTTTTGAGTTTTTTTTTTGTTTTTAAGGATTTTTAGATTTTTTTACATTTTTTGGAGTTTTTAGGGTGTTTATAGATTTTAGGGATTTTCATGGTTTTTAGGGAAAGGAAGGTGTAGGGCCAGGCTGTTCCTGGCCTCCCAAAATTTATAAAAGAAAAGAAAATCATACAAGGGTGGGTGGGGTCAAATGAACCACACCAAAAATCCCTAAACCCCCTAGACACCAAGGCCCAAAAGACCCAAAAGTCAAAGAGAAAGAAACTAAAGTTACAAATCTACTTCTCCATACCCATAAGGATCCCCATCAGCACCATAATTAAAGGAAGTATTTGACTCCACTAATTCCCATTCATAAGATTCATATTGCTTAAGGAAGGCTTTGTAATACTCTCTGAAATGTTGTTGCTCCACATTCAGCTACACCTTGCCAGACCGACCTTCCCTACCAAGAGCATCTCCCTTATCTTTTTTTTTGAAAGGAAAATTGGACGTGTGTAAAAAAAATAAAAGATGAATTACAAACAGATCACCCAAGGGTGAGCCAAGCTAACCCCAAGACAAGTTCAGGGTCCAGCAAGACAAAAAACAAGCAAGCCAAAAACCAAGTCGCCTAAAGCCAACCATCCAAGTGGCTGGCACCACCAAAGCAGGAACACTCGATCCAACGGAATAGCCTGAGCCCATCACGCATCCAGGCCAAGAGAAACCAGCAGTAAAGGAAACTGAATATCTCCAGGAAAGGTGAGAACAAGCCTCCACGATCCCAGACCAAAGCACCAACAAAACCCCCCAAGCGCCCATCCAGGAAGAAGATCCCTAAAAGGAACTGCACCTTGGGGGAGCGACACCTGAAGCAAGCGGCCTGTAACACTCGCATGAAGTACCCATGCACAATATTGCACACACCTGAAAGCACACACACCACTCCCCACCCAAGCACACACGCACACACGCACATACACACACTCACACCACCACCACCCCGCTGTCGCACACACTCAATCCCACAACCACCCACAACCGAACATCTCCCTCAGCTTTGCAGGTCTTGGTGGAGGCTCTGGTAGCAATTAGCCTAGGAAGGTAAGAATAGTCCCTCCTTGTTCTCTGCTTCACTAGGGGTGCTCCAAGCCCGCACCTTCTTGGTGTGCATCACATCATCATCACTCGACGCCCTAGGCATGAGATTCCCATCCTTCCTATGATCAACAGCGGTAGGCTCAACCCCACCTCTATGACTACCAGGTTCAGGAATAAGGTCATTGTAAGGTCGTAGCTTCCTTTTACGGCGCATGAGTCCAAGCTAGAAGAACCAAGGGAACCCATCGAAGCCTTCTCCCTCCTTAACATATCCAAATTAGCATTCATGATGTCATCCTGATCCCCGTAGAGGTCCCCCAATCTTCTATGTTCATCATCCTCATCCCAAATTAAGATCACATCCTGCTACAGGTTTGGTTTCTGCAGGATCTCTTTTTGATGCTGCTCAAAGGGGATTTCAAAAAATTCCATCATTATGTTTTCAGAAAACTCAACACACGAAGGTAGAGTCTCAAACACAACAAGGGCAAGGCTCGGATCATGTTTCTCAACAGTCCTCCTAACTACAGGAAGGTTATCAAACTCATGATGCCCAGGATGAGGGGCATCAATTAGACCATCCCCAAACTTAGTAGCATCAGCGAGAACCTGCTCCGACAATTTCTCAGTTGGTAAGGGATCATGCTCCACTCCCACTTGCCTCGTTCCTTCAGAAAAGGGAAGCAGAGCCGTCTCCTGTAGGTCAACAAGGAGTTAAAAATCATCCTTAACTACCATGACCTATAATTCCTGGCTCACAAGACTCCCCTCATCATTGCCCAAATATTCCATAGGATCCAATGCTGCAAACCGATTAGAGTTTAAGACCAACTCCTGACCTAGGATCTGTCCTTGCACAAAAATGACTAAAGGATTTGGTAGTGTCTCCCTCTCCATCCCTTCACCTATGAGGCTCGGGTTCTTGTTGTCATCCCGGACAGAATCAACTGATAAAGTAAAGGCCACATCCCCATCTTCATTAGGAGCCTCACCCCCAACCTCATTGGAGGAAGGATCGTCACACAGAAGTCCCAGGTCACCCTTCAGTTGCTTGAATATGTCGTTAACCATAGCTTCAGATTGATTCCCCTCAGCACCCTGTCGGGAGGAGGGTCCCCCTTCTTCCACCCTAGCATCCCTCCCTACGTCCAGCAAGGTATCCCGTAGAGTTCCCTTCCTTTACTCAAGCCCATTTGTCAACCCCATCCTCAAAGAGATGACTCTTTGTTCAATCCTAGTCACAAGACGCTCACTACCCCTACGTCTACAATCTCTTTTCACATGGCCAAGTGTAAATCAAGATTCACAGTAGCTCACCCATGATTCAAACACCACCGGTTTCTTCCACCGAAGCTCCTCGCCAATTTCAATTTAAACAAAGTCAACCGACTCTTTCAAAACATTGATTTTAACAAAAAACCTCAGAGCAACTGGGTGGCAGAGGGCTCTAGTTCTGCTATCCATGCACAAAAACCTTCCAACCAAAATTCCCAAAATTGAAATAATAGACAGGTTTTGAAAGGTGAGGGGGAGCTTAGAAAACCTCTCCCAAATTTCCATCAACGGGGAATCAAGATGCATATGGAAGTCAAAGCTCCACTAGAAAAGGGAAAATCGCACAGAATCACATCTATGAGGAGCCGTAGACCAGGCCCAAATAAGATCCTCCTCTGAAGATAACTAAATAAAAATGTGATAGGAATCTACCAAACCAATAGTGGCACGATCCCGTATATCCCAGTGTTCAAACAAAAACCTATCAAAAACATCAACCGAGGGGCACCAATTCACGAACCTAGCTACCAGGGTCAGATTATGCAGATTAGAAGCCTTTTTGAACTCAAAAATCGACTGTGAAAGCTTCGAAAGACCTTCGTGCAAGCCTAGTACCTTAGGGAAAATCTCAATCCGCAGAAAATCTAGAAGCGAGTCAGGATCTGAGAAAGGGATAAAAGGTATGTCTTTATCAGGAAGCAGTGAAGGCCCCTACCCCACAAAGGGGGGAGGCCAAGTCAGACATTAATGATGTCTTCAAGCTGGCAACAGAGACGTAGAGACACCTTCACAGGAGGGCGAAGCAGCCATCTCTTGGTTTTTCTCCGTTAGGGAAATTGGGATTTCTTATGGTTTTAAGGGTTTCTATGGTTATTAATGTTTTTTCAAGGTTATTAGGGTTTTTATGTTTTCATGTATTTTAGGGGATTTTTAGGTTTTTTATGTTTTTAGGGTTTTTAGGGGTTTTTTGGGTTTTTTGGGTTTTTTAGGGTTTTTAGGATTTGAGGGTTTTTTCTAGGGTTTTAGGGGTTTTTATGTTTTTGTGGATTTTTAGGGGTTTTTGGTATTTTTATAGTTTTTAGGGTTTTTTAGGGTCTTTAGGGATTTGAGGGTTTTTAGGATCATTCGGGGGGGGGTTTATTTTTAGGGGTTTTTTGGGTTTTTAGGTTATTTTTGAGGTTTTAGGGTTTTTTTGAGTTTTCTTGAGGTTTTAAGGTTCTTTGAGTTTTGAAACATTTTTAGGGGTTTAAAGGGTATTTAGAGTTTTTAGTGGGTTTTAGGGTTTTTATGGTGCTTTAGGGTTTTTAAGGTTTTTAGGGATTTTTATGGTTTTCAAGGGATTTTTAGGAATTTTATGGTTTTTAGGGATTTTGGTGGTTTTAAAAGTTATTAGGGGGTTTTAGGGTTTATAGAATCGTTTTGGGTTTTAGGCTCTTTTCTAATATTTTTAAAGACCTTATGGTTTTCAGATTTTTTTAACATTTTAAGGGGTTTTAATAGTTTTTAGAGTTTTTAGTGGGTTTTTGGATTTTTCTTATAGGTATTTAGGATTATTTAAGGTTTTTAGGGATTTTTACGTTTTCATGAATTTCTAGGGGTTTTCTTGGATTTTTTATTATTTTAGGGGGTTTTATGTTTTTGGGGGTTTTTAGAAATTTTTAGGGTTTTAGGGTCTAGGTTTTTTATGGGTTTTTTGAGTTTTTTAGGGATTTTAAGGTTTTTTAGAGTATTGTATGGTTTTACGTGTTTTTAGAGATTTTAGTAGGATTTTATGGGTATTTAGTGTTTTTAAGGTTTTTTCAGGTTTTTAGGGATTCTGACATTTTAATTTATTTTTAGTGTTTTTTAGGGTTTTTAAGGTTTTTTTTGAGTTTTTAACGTTTTTAGTGGATTTGAGGGTTTTTAGTGGTTTTTAGTTTTTAAGGGTTTTATGGTTTTTTGGGGTTTTTATGTTTTTTTACATTTTTAGGGATATTTAAGGGGTTTTTAATATTTTTATGGTTTTTAGAGTTTTTATGATTTTTAAGGATTTTGAGGGTTTTAGGGGATTTCAAAGTTTTTTGGGAGTTTTTGTGTTTTTAGGGTATTTTATGAGTTTGTTAGAGTTTTTAAGGATTTTTAACGTTTTTAAATCTTTTATTGGTTTTAAGGGTTTATATAGTCTTTAGTGGGTTTTTAGGGTTTTATGGGTTTTTAGGGGTTTTGGGGGTTTTATGGTTTCTAAGGTTTTTTAAGTTTTTTTTACGTTATCATGGATTTTTTATGTGTTTTTTAGGATTTTTGTGGTTTTTAGGGCTTTTTAGGATTTTAAGGTTTTTCAGGGATAATAGGGTTTAGGGATTTTCATGGTGTTAGGGTCTTTTTGGGTTTTATAAGTTTTTAAGGGTTTTAAGGTTTTTAAAATTTTTAATGTTTTTTGGTGTTTAAAGGGTTTTTAGAGATTTTAGAAGTTTTTTTGGGTTTTATGGGTTTTAGGGGTTTTTACGGTTTTTAGAGGTATTTTTGGTTTTCTGGTGTTTTCAGGGTTTTTAGAGTTTTTTACATTTTCATTAGGTTAAAGGCGTTTTTATGATTTTTATGGTATTTAGGGATTTTAGGGTTCTATGGATTTTGAGTGTTTTTCGGGTTTCTTAAGGGTTTTTAGGGTTTTGGGAGGTTTTAAGGTTTTTATGGCCTTTTTTGGTTTTTAGGGGATTTTTATTTTTTATGGGTTTTAAAGTTTTTTAACGTTTTTAGTGGTTTAAATGTTTTTAAGAGTTTTTAGTGGGTTTTTATGGTTTTTATGGGGTTTGGGAGTTTTAATGGTTTTAAGGGATTTTATGGTTTTTAAGGTTTTCAAAAAGTATTAGGGTTTTTAGTGTTTTTTAGGGGTTTTTAAAGATTTTAGGGTTTTTCAGGGATTTTCGGGTCTTTTGGGTTTTTAGGGTATTTTTTGAGTTTTTTCGGTTTTTAAGGTTTTTATAGTTTTTAATGGTTTTAGCAGTTTTAAGTGTTTTTTGAGTCTTAGTGGATTTTTAGGATTTTTTTGGGGTTTTAGGGGTTTTATAGTTTTAGGGGTCTTTATGGCTTTCAGGGTGTCAAGGTTTTTTTTATGTTTTCATGGATTTTTAGGGTTTTTTAGGATTTTTATGTTTTTAGGGGTTTTTAGGATTTTTTGGGGGTTTAGTTTTTTTTGTTTTTAGGGTCTTTTGGGGTTTTATGGTTTTTTTAGTTTTCTTAGTTTTCTTGGGTTATAAGGTTTTTTAGATTTTTTCAACATTTTTATGCGTTTTCAGGCTTTTTAGAGTTTTTGGTGATTTTTTAGGGTTTTTATGATTTTTATGGGTATTTAAAGTCTTTAGGGTTTTTTTCATGGTTTTCTAGGGCTTTTTGCATTTTGATGGAATTTTAGGGGGGTTTTAGGATTTTTATTCTTTTTAGGGTTTTTTAGGGATTTTCAGGGTTTTTAGGGTCTTTTTTTGTTTTTTGTGTTTTTTTCTTTTTTTAGGGTTTTTAATGTTTCTTAGAGTTTTTAACATTTGGGGGGTTTAAAGGGTTTTCTGAAATTTTCGTGGTTTTTTAGGGTTTTCTTTCTTTTTAAGTGTTTTAATGTTTTTAGGGGTTTTTTAGGATTTTTTGGGTTTTTTACATTTTCATGGATTTTAGGGGTTTTGTAGGGTTTTTTACAAGGTAATTAGAAGGGTTTTTTACGGTTCTTAGGGGGTTTAAAGATTTTTTGGGATTTTCACGGGTTTTTAGGGGTTTTATGTTTTTCCATAATTTTTGTAGTCTTTTTGGGATTTCAGAGTTCATTTGAGTTTTTTTTTTCAGGATTTTAAGTTTTTTTAGATTTTTTTAATGTTTTTAGTGGTTTTAAGTGTTTTTAGGGTTTTTATGGTTTTTATGGGTATTAAAACTCTTTAGGGTTTTTTCATGGGTTTTTAAGGATTTTGGCATTTTGATGGACTTTTAGGGGGTTTTAGGATTTTTATTCTTTTTAGGGTTTTAGGGATTTTCAGGGCTTTTAGGGTCTTTTTGTGTTTTTTGAGTTTTTTTCTTTTTTAGGGTTTTTAAGGTTTCTTAGATTTTTTAACATTTTGGGGGTTTTAAGGGTTTTCTGAAATTTTCATGGTTTTTTAGGGTTTTCTTTCTCTTTATGTGTTTTAATGTTTTTAGCGGTTTTTCCGGATTTTTAGGGTTTTTTATGTTTTCATGGATTTTAGGGGTTTTGTAGGGTTTTTTTCAAGGTAATTAGAAGGGGTTTTTTAGGGTATTTAGGGGGCTTAAAGGTTTTTTGGGATTTTCATGGGGTTTTAGGTGGTTTATTTTTTTTATAATTTTTGTGGTCTTTTTGGGATTTCAGAGTTTTTTTGAGTTTTTTTCAGGATTTTAAGTTTTTTTAGTGTTTTTTAATGATTTTAGTGGTTTTAAGTGTTTTTAGAGTTTTTAGGGGTTTATATGGTTTTTATTAGTTTTTAGGGGGTTTAAAGGTTTTTAGGGGGTTTTATAGTTTTTCAAGGGTTTCTGAGGGGTTTTTAGGGGTTTTTACATTTCCATGGATCTTTAGGGGGGTTTATCTTTTTATGATTTTTAGAGTTGTTATGTTTTTTGGTGATTTTAAGTGTTTTGTAGTTTTCAAGGTTTTTCATGGGTTTTTAGGGTTTTTTTGGGTTTTTAGGGTCTCTTTGCATATTTAGGGGGTTTGAGTTTTATGGATTTTTAACATTTTTAGGTTTTTTATGGTTTTCAAGGTTTTTTTTGGTTTTTTTTACATTTTCATGGTTTTTAGTGGTTTTTTCAGATTTTTATGGTTTTTAGGACTTTTAAAAAATTTCACAGTTTATAGGGTCTTTTTGGGTTTTTGGTTTCTTTTGAGTTTTTTAGGGTTTTTAGGTTTTTAGTGTTTTGAACATATTAAGGTTTTTAGAGTTTTTAGTTTTATTTTTGGGTTTTCATGGTCTTTCGGGGGTTTTAAGGTTTTTAGGGGGTTTTAGGGTTTCCAAGGGTTTTTCAGGGTTTTCAGTGTTTTTTACTTTTTCATGGATTTTAATGTGGTTTTTAGGATTTTTATGGTCTTTAGGGTTTTAAGTTATTTTGATAGTTTTTTGGAAATTTCAAGGGGTTTTAGGGGGTTAGGGGTTTTCTAGGTTTTTAGGGTCTTTTGGGTCTTAGGGTTTTTTTGAGTTTTTTGTGGTTTTAATTGTTTTTTTAGTTTTTCACGTTTTTGGGGTTTAAAGGGTTTTTAGAGTTTTTAATGATTGTTTATGTTTTTTAGGGGGTTTTAGGGTTTTTTATGTTTTTTGGGGTTTTATGGATTTCAGGGGGTTTTAGGTTTTTCAGGGTTTTTTACATTTTCATTAATTTTTAGGGGTATTTTAGAATTTATATGATTTTTAGGTTTTTTTTTTGCGTTTTTAGGGGTTTTAGGGGATTTTAGAGTTTTTATGGTATTTTAGGTGTTTTAGGGTCTTTTTGGGTATTTGGATTTTTTTTTCAAGTTTTTTGGGGTTTTAATCCTTTTAGAGTTTTCTAATTTTTTTTGGGGTTTAAAGGATTTTTAGAGTTTTAGTGTCTTTTAAAGTTTTTAGGGTTTTGTGGTTTTTATGGTTTTTATGGATTTCAAGGCTAAGGGTCTTTTGGGGGTTTTATGTTTTTTTTTGAGTTTTTTAGGTTTTAACGGTTTTTAGATGTTTTTAACGTTTTTAGGATTTTTAATTGTTTTTAGTGTTTTTAGTAGTTTTTAGGGTTTTTATGGGTTTTTTGGATTTTTATGGTTTTTAAGGGTTTTATGCTTTTAAGGGTTTTTTAGGGTTTTTATAGTTTTTTAATTTTCATGGATTTTTAGGGTTTTCTAGATTTTTTATGGGTTTTAGTGTTTTTAATGGTTTTTAGGGCTGTTAAGGGGTTTTTGGGGTTTTAAGGGGTTTTAGGGTTTTAAAGGGTTTTCAGGGGTTTTAGGGTCTTTGGGGTTTTATATTTTTTTAGTTTTTGTCGATTTTAAGGTATTTTAGAGTTTTTGACCATTTTTTTGGGTTTTAAGGTTTTTTATAGTTTTTATAGTTTTTTAGGTTTTTTATGGGTTTTTAGGATTTTTTAAATTTTTTATGAGTTTTTGTGTTTTTCATGAATTTTTTAGTGTTTTTAGAGTTTTTTACGTTTTCATGGATTTTGAGGGATTTCTAGGGGCAAGGAAGATTCGGGGGTCAGCCTATTCCTGACCCCCCTGCCAAATTTATTAGAAAAAAAAGACGTAGCAGACAAGGAAGGGGTGGGGTCAATCAACCCACACCAAAAAACCCTGGACACCCCCACATAACCCAAAAGTCCCAAAAAAAACCAAAAGACGCACAGAACCAGAAAAACAGAAGCATCTTTAGCAGCACCTCCTAGCCAAACAGAAACCAACATCTCGCAACACCATTTTCATCAACCATCACCCCCTTGAAAATAATATCCACCACCAACATCACAGAACCACCAGCATCAAAGTCATAAGTCTCATCTTCACCACCTCACTGTGAAGCAGTAGCCATCACCAAACACCAACATCTTTCTTCGCACCCATCTCCAGCAACACATCCACTACACCCAAAAGCAAGACAACATCCAGCACCACTATATAGTACCAATATCCAGTATCCACACAGATTCAGGGGATTTTAGGAGTTTTATCCGTTTTTGGATTTTTTAGGGTTTTTTGGTATTTTTAGGGGTTTTAAGGATTTTATATGGTTTTTCGTGTTTTTCAGCGTTTTTGTGGTCTTTGGGGGTTTTAGAGTTTTTTTATTTTTTAGGGTTTTTCATTTTTTTAGATTTTTTTAACATTTTAGGAGGTTTTATACTTTTAGTGGTTTTTATGGTTTTTATGGGTTTTTAGGATTTTTTAAGGTTTTTAGGGGTTTTTTGGTTTTTAGGGTTTTTAGAGTTTTTTACATTTTCATGGATTTTTTGGGCTTTATAGGATTTTTATGGTTTTAAAAAAATTGACGGTTTTTAGGGGTTTTTCAAGGTTTTCAATGTTTCTAGGGTTTTTTAGGGTTTTTCGACTTTTTAGGGTATTTTTTGAGTTTTTTTTGGTTTTTATGGTTTTTAGAGTTTTTTAATGTTTTAAGGAGTTTAAAGGGTTTTTAGAGTTTTTAACGATCTTTTAGTTTTTTATAAGTTTTTTGGGTTTTTTACATTTTTCATTGATTTTTAGGGGTATTTTATATTTTTTTTGGTTTTTAGGGTTTTTTTGGGTTTTTACAGATTTTGAGTATTTTGAGGGTTTTTAAGGGTGTTTTGAGTTTTTAAGGTCTTTTTGGGTTTTTGGAGTTTTTTTGAGTTTTTACGGTTTTTAAGGTTTTTAGAGTTTTTTAACGATTTTTGGGGTTTTAAAGGCTTTATGGTTTTTAGGGTTTTTAAAGGGTTTTTTTGGTTTTTCTGGTTTTCAAGGGTTTTTAGGGTTTTTTGGTTTTTTATGTTTTCATGGTTTTTATAGATTTTTTAGGTTTTTTTTGGTGTTTAGGGTTTTAAGGATTTTGAGGGGGTTTAGGGTTTTTCAGAAGATTTTGATGTTTTTGGGGGGTTTTATGGTTTTTAGAGTCTTTTGGGTTTTTAGGGATCTTTTTGAGTTTTTTTAGGGTTTTAAGGTTTTTTAGTATTTGTAACGTTTTTGGGGTTTTTAATGGTTTTTAAGTTTTTGGTGTTTTTTATAATTTTTATGGATTTTCAGGATTTTTTAATATTTTTAGATATTTTATGGTGTTCAGGGATTTTAGGGTTTTTAAGAATTTTAGGGTTTTAGGCTCTTTTTAGGGTTTTATGGTTTTTTGAGTTCTTAGGGTTTAATGGTTTTTTAGAGTTTAATGGTTTTTTAGAGTTTTTTAACGTTTTTAGTGATTTTAAGGGTTTTTAGAGTTTATCGGTTTTTTATATTTTTTAAGGGTTTTTAGGGGTTTTTAAGGCTTTTAGGTGTTTTATGGTTTTTAGGGTTTTGACAGTTTTTTAAGTTTCCCTGAATTTTTAGGGTTTCTAGTATTTTTATGGTTTTTACTATATTTAGGGTTTTAGGGATGTTGAGGGTTTTTCATGGGTTAATAGGATTTTTAGTTTTTTTATAGTTTTTAGGGTATTTCTGGGTTTTTAGGGTCTTTTGGGTTTTAGTTTTTTTTGTTTTCATGGGTTTTAAGATATTTTATATTTTTATAAATATTTTAGGGGCATTAAGGAATTTTCAAGTTTTTAGTGTTTTTAGGGTTTTTATGGGTTTTTAAGGTTTTTATGATTTTTTATGGTCATTAGGGGGTTTTCTGGGTTTTCAGGGTTTTCAAGGTTTTTAGGATATTTTTGGGTTTTAATGGTTTTATAAGGTTTTTGAGGTTTTTAGGGTTTTTAAGGGTTTAAAATGTTTTTATGGTTTTCTAGGGGTTTTCGGGGGGGGGGGGGTTAGAGTTTTTTACCTTTTCAAGGTTTTTCAGGGGTTTTTTAGGATTTTTATGGGTTTAGGGTTTTTAGGGTTCTTAGGGATTTTGAGAGGTTTTAGGGGTATCCCGGGGATTTTAGGATTTTTATAGTTTTCAGTGTTTTTCTTTTTTGTTTTTTAGAGATATTTTTTGAGTTTTTAGGTTTTTATAGTTTTTAACAATTTTATGGATTTTTAGAGTTTTTTGTTGTTTTATGTTTTTATGGGTTTTTAGGGTTTTTTAAGGTTTTTAGGGGTTTATGGTTTTCAGGGGGTTTTCAGGGTTTTTAAGGATTTTTATATTTTCATGGTTTTTAGGGGGTTTTTAGGATTTTTATGGCTTTTAGAGTTTTTAATTTTTTTTAGTGTTTTTAGGGGTTTTCCAGGATTTTTAGGGGTTTTCATGCTTTTTCATGTCTTTTTGGGTATTCGGGTTTTTTTAGTTTATTAGGGTTTTTATGGTTATTTGAGTTTTTTAACATATTTAGGGCAGAATAGGTGCAAGGTTAGGCTATTCCTGGTCCCCCAAAACCCACAAGACCCCCAAAACCCCAAAAGACACATAAAACTAGAAAAGGCAGGAAAACAAAGTCATCTCCATCAGCATCTCCTATACAACCAGCAACCAACATCCCGCATCATGTTTTTCATCATCCATCACATCCTTGCCAAGCATATCCACCACCAGCAACACAGAACCACCAGCACTAAAATCACAGACAGCAGCTTCACCACATCCTAGCCAAACAGTATCCAAGGTCCAGCACCTCGTTTTCAAACAACCAACACCTATTTCGATCACCAAACAACTCCCAACACCCCGCTTTAAATCCAGCAACCACATAGTCTAACAACCTGCATCTCTTTATGCACCTCATATCCAAACAACAGAAAAAGAATTCACCACCGACAATGTCAAAAGACCAAAAACAAGGAAATCAACTTCCACATCCTCATGTCTCAGCCAAGTAGAAATTTCACATCCGCTAGCAACGCAATGCCACCCTGACCAGCACCCATAGCTCTTTGTTCCGAACCAGAACCAAGCAGCCCCTCACATCAAGGCCAATAAGCAGCACCAGTAGAAAAATGCAACTAAACCATCCACAACCATTTAATCAACCAAAGAGAGCAAGAAAATGCAGAAGATGATAACAACAAACCCTCAACTGTGCCTCCTACAACCTCTACGAAGAACCGGAAGCACCCATAGTAGCATCCAGCACCAATCTCCTTAATCTATCACAAATCCAAAAGATCCATCGAGAGTCACCCAACCCCAGGCCGTTGACACAAAACCTCACCTTGTCGTGATTCCTCACAAGACGCCTGAGTCTGAACAGTGCAAGTAGCTGCGACGCCGTCTCATGACCAAGATAGTCATCTCCATCGTGAATGCCATCGAGGGAGACACCTGCTAACGAGGAGCGCCATCGCCCTGTAAGTCGACCAAGAAATCCTCTGACATACATATTCCTCGTATCCCACAAGTGCAATGCCAGGGAAGAAGACCACTCGAACAATAATCCATCTGCAACACAAGGCCCGAACTGCATCTTCTACACAAACCGCTGCCAAGACGAACTCATCTGTGACTCCTCACCACGACTTCTTTGTCGTTGAGGCCCCTGACTCTGCTGATCTGCCCGAGGAAACCCCAGATCTGTAATGTCAACCCCAAACTGCGGCTAATTTACAGAAATGTATCCGACCTCTAAGGAGTCATCTGCTTCACCGCAATCTAGATCGGACCTATCTAAGACCACAGAATCCTACACAACCTCCAAATCTGACGAAACCCAAGCGCACCAGCAAAGAAGTCCTTCCAAAGCTGAGAGCCAGAGCACGGGATGGGGAAAATGAAGCTGTTGAAGATATAAAACCACCGTTGTCATGGGTACGAAGAGCGCGACCAGAAAACACCATCGCTGAGGAAGCAAAGAACCAGCACCATGGTCCCGAGAAGAAACCAGGGGAAAACCTAGAAGAAGTGTCAAGAGAGAGAGAGAGAGAACCAGGGGAGTGCGCCGCCATCCTCTTTGCTTATTAACATATTTAGGTGTTTTAAGGATTTTTATAGTTTTTTTGTGGTTTTTAGGATTTTTATGTGGTTTTTATGGTTTTGGGGGGTTTTATAGTTTTCAGAGGTTTTTCGAGTTTTTTAGGGTTTTTTAATTTTCATGGATTTTTAGGGTTTTAAGGTTTTTTCTATGTTTTTTGGGATTTTAGAGTTTTTAGGGGTTTAAAGGGGTTTTTATGAGTTTTCAGGGGTTTAAAGGTTTTTTAGAGTTTTTTAAAGTCCATAGAGGCTTTAAGGGTTTTTAGAGTTTTTAGTGGTTTTTTATGGTTTTTAGGGGGTTTTGGTATCTTTATGGATTTTGAGGGTTTTTAGGGTTTTTTCTTGAGTTTCTAAGGGTTTTTAAGGGTTTTAGGATTTTGAACGTTTTTAGGGTTTTACAGGGGGTTCTAGTATTTTTAGAGTATTTAGGATCTTTTTGGGTTTTTAGTGTTATTTTGATTATTTTAGGTTTTTTTTAAAAAAAATTAGATTTTTTTAACCTTTTATGGGTTTCAAGGGTTTTTTGAGTTTTTTGGGGTTTAGGGTTTTTATGGGGTTTTAGGATTTTTATGATTTTTAGGGGTGTTTATGGTTTTTAGGGTTTTTTCAGGGTTTTTGGTTTTTCTACGTTTTTATGGATTTTTAGGGTCTTTTAGGTTTTTTTTTGAGATTTTGGGGTTTTAAGGTTTTTCAGGGGTTTTAGAGCCTTTTAGGGTTTTGGGTATTTTTGAGTTTTTTCTGGTTTTTAAGTTTTTTAGAGTTTTTTTTAAAAACAATTAGGGTCTAAGGGGTTTTAGAATTTTTAGTGGGTTAAAGGGTTTTGATGAGTTTTTATGGTTTTTTAAGGTTTAGTAGTTTTTATGGGTTTTAGGTGTTTTCCATGGTTTTTAGGTTTTTTATGTTTTCATGGATTTTAGGGATTTTATGATTTTTTGGATTTTTAGGGATTTTGAGGGTTTTAGGTGTTTTTAGAGATTTTGAGCGGTTTCAGGGTTTTAAGGGTCTTTTTTGGTTTTTTTAGTTTTTAGGGTTTTAAGGTTTGTTTTGAGTTTTTTAACATTTATAGGAGTTTTGTGGGTTATTAGAGTTTTAATGGGGTGTTAGGGTTTTTAGGGGTTTTAAAGTTTTTAGGGGGTTTTATGGTTTTTAGGAGGGTTTCAAGGTTTTTAGGGTTTTTTATGTTTTCATGCATTTTTAGGGGTTTTTTTGGATTTTTATGGTTTTTTTTGGGGGGGGGGTTAGGGATTTTGAGGGTTTTTTGTGCTTTTTATAGTTTTATAGTTTTTTTAGAATTTTTTAACATTTTTAGGGATTTTATGGGATTTTTTAGTGTTTAAGGGATTTGTAGGGTTTTTATGGGTTGTTCGGGTTTTTAAGAGTTTTTATGGTTTTTACGGTTTTTAGGGTCTTTTAAATTTTCATGGATTTTTAGGGGTTTTTAGGATTTTTATGGTTTTAATGTTTTTGTGGGTTTTTTGTGATTTTGAGGGTTTTATGAATTTAAGGGGGATTTAGGGGGTTTTAGTGTTTTTACTATCTTCTTTGGACTTGTAGGGTTTTTTTATTTTTTTAGGGGTTTGAAGGTTTTTAGAGGTTTTTAATGTTTTTAGGGGTTTTAACGGTTTTTAAAGTTTTAGTGGCTTTTTAGTGTTTTATGGATTTTTTGGTTTTTTAGGTTATTTATGGATTTTAGGTGTTTTTCAAGGTCTTTAGGGGTTTTTATGTTTTCATGGATTTTTTGGGGGTTTTATATTTTTATATTTTTTAGGGTTTCTTACGGTTTTTAGGGATTTTGAGGGTTTTAGGGGTTTTCAAGGTTTTTTATGTTTTTCAAGGTATTTTTTGGATTTTAGGGTTTTTTTGAATTTTTTAGGGATTTTAAGGGTTTTAGAGTTGTTTAATGTTTTTAGGGTTCATTTGGGGTTTTAGGGGTTTTTTGGTTTTCTAAGGTTTTTATCATTTTTTATGGTTTTCATGGATTTTTCTGGGTTTTTAGGGTTTTTACGTTTTCATGGATTTTTAAGGGGTTTTTTAGGATTTTAAGGTTTTTATGGGTTTTTAGGGATTATTAGGATTTTTAGGGGTTTTTAGGGTTTTTATGGTCCTTTCGAGTTTTTTGGGATTTTTTTGAGTTTTTAGGGGTTTTAAGGGTTTTTAGAGTTTTTTAACGTTTTTAAGGGTTTTCAAGGATTTTAGAGATTTTAGTGGGTTTTTTATGGTTTTATGGGTTTTTAGGGGTGTTATGAGTTTTTATCGTTTCAAAGGGTTTTTTTGGTTTTTAGTGTTTTTTAAGTTTTAATGGATCTTTAGGTATTTTTAGTATTTTTATGGTTTTTAGGGTTTTTAAGGATTTTAGGAATTTTGAGGGTTTTTATGATTTTTCAAGAGTTGTGGGTTTTTAAGTGATTTTATAGTATTTTTGGGTTTTTAGGTATTTGTTTGATTATTAGGGTTTTAAGGTTTTTTGAGGTTTGCTAATGTTTTTAAGGGTTTTAAGGGATTTTAGTGGTTTTTTAGATTTTTATGGGTTTTTAGGGGTTTTTAATGTTTTTAATGGGGTTTTTAGGGTTTTTATGTTTTTTAATGGTTTTTTTATTATTTTTTAGTGTTATTAGGGTTTTTATGTTTTCATTGATTTTAAGGGATTTTTAGTATTTTATGGTTTTTAGGGATTTTGATGGTTTTTAGGGGTTTCAGTGTCTTTTGGGGGTTTTAGGATTTTTTTTGAGTTTTTAAGGTTTATTTATTTATTTTTCTAAATATTTTTGGGGGTTTAAATGGATTTTAGAGTATTTAGTAATTTCTTAGGATTTTTATGGGGTTTTAGGGGTTTTATGGTTTTTATGGTTTTTTTACAGGACATAGGTTTTTATGGTTTCAAGGGTTTTTACATTTTCATGATTTTTTGGGTTTTTTTGAATTTTTATTGTTTTTAGGGTTTTTAGGGGTTTTAGGATTTTCAGAGTTTTCAGGGATTTTAGAGTTTTAGGGGTTTTAGGGTTTTAGGGTTTTTTGAGTTTTTTAGGGTTTTTAAGGTTTTTAGAGTTTTTATATTTTTTAGTGGTTTTCATGGGTTTTATAGGTAGAAGAGGTGCATGACTAGGCTAGCCTAGCCCCCCAAAATTTATTAGAAAAATTTATGGGTTTTATGGTTTTTTATGGTTTTTAGGGGTTTTAATGTTTTTCAGTGGGGTTTTCAAGGGTTTTAGAGTTCTTTAAGTTTTCATTGATTTTGGGGGGTTTTTATGATTTTTAGGGTTTTTAGGATTTTTTAGGATTTTAAGGGATTTGGGGGTGGGGTTTAGGGGTTTTTAGAGGTTTTTGGGTTTTTATGGGTTTTAGGGCCTTTCTGAGTTTTTAGTGTTTTTTTTTTGAGTTTTTAATGGTTTTTAACTTTTTTTTGAGTTTTTTAACGTTTTTAGTGCTTTAAAGGGTTTTTGGATTTTTTTAGTAGTTTTCAGCGGTTTTTTGGGGGTTTTTTGGTTTTCATGGGGTTTTTAGGGCTTTTTATGTTTTCATGGAATTTTTAGTTTTTTTAGGATTTTTATGTTGTTTGGGGGTTTTTGGTATTTTATGGATTTTGAGGGGTTTTAGGGGTTTATAGGGATTCTTTTGGGTTTTTCGGGGTTTTGATGGTCCTTTTGGGTTTTAGGGTGTTTTTTGGGTTTTTAGGGGTTTTATGTTTTTTAGAGTTTTTTAATGGTTTAGGGGTTTAAAGGGTCTTTATAGTTTTTAGCGGTTTTTAGAGTTTTTATTATCTTTTAAGAGTTTTTAAGGTTTTTATGGGTTTTTATGGTTTTGAAGGGTTTTTTAGGTTTTTTAGGGTTTTTTACATTTTTAAATATTTTTAGAGGCTTTTTAGGATTTTTAAGGTTTTATAGTTTTTAGGGTTTTTAGAATTTTTTATGGTTTTTAGGGGTTTTTAGGTCTTTTTGGGTTTTTAGTATATTTTTTGGGTTTTTAGGGATTTAATTTTTTTTAGAAATATTTAACGGTTATATGGGTTTAAATGGATTTTTGGGTTTTTAGTGGTTTTTAGGGGTTTTATGATTTTTAGGGGTTTTTATGGTTTTAATGGGTTTTCACAGTTTTTATGGTTTTCATAGATTTTTAGTGGATTTTTGGGATTTTAGGGTTTATAAGGTTTTTAGTGATTTTGAGGGTTTTCAGATCTTTCAGGGGTTTATAGGGGTTTTCATGGTTTTTATGGACTTTTTGGGTTTTTATGTATTTTTTGAATCTTTTCGTGTTTTTATGGTTTTGTAGAGTTTGTAATGTTTTTAGGGGTTTTAAAACTTTTTAGAGTTATTGTGGGTTTTTAGGGGTTTTATGAGTCTCTAGGGGGTTTTAATATTTTTAGGGGTTTTACGGTTTTTCAGGGGTTTCTTGGGGTTTTTTGGGTTTTTTTATTTTTTTCATGTACTTTTAGGGGTTTTTAGGATTTTTATGGTTTTTTGGGGTTTTTAGGATTTTAGGGAATTTGATGGTTTTTAGTGTTTTAAGTGGTTTTTAGGGGTTTTCAGGTTTTTCAAGGTCTTTTGTGTTTTTAGGGTTTTTTAAGTGTTAGGGTTTTAAAGGGTTTTTAGAGTTTTTTTATCATTTTTAGAGGTTTAAAGGGTTTTGAGAGTTTTTAGTGGGTTTTAGGGTAATTATCGGATTTTGGTTTTTGTAATGGTTTTTAGGGGTTTTTGTGGTTTTCAAGGATTTAGAGGGTTTTTAAGGTTTTATACATTTTCGTGGTTTTTTAAGGATTTTTGTATTTTTATGGTTTTTAATTGTTTTAGGGGTTTTAGGGGTTTCTAGGGATTTTATGATTTTTACAGTTTTTACAGTTTTTAGGATATTTCATAGTTTTTAGGGTCTTTTGGGTTTTTAGGATTTTTCATAGTTTTTAGGGTCTTTTTGTGTTTTTAGGATTTTTTTTTGAGTTTTTGAGGGATTTTAATATTTTTTAGTATTTTATGGGTTTTAAGGGTATTTAGAGTTTTTAGTGGGTTTTTAAGTGGTTTTAGGGTTTTTTAAGGTTTTTTGGGTTTTTATCCTTTTCAAAGGTTTTCAAGGTTTTTAGGGGTTTTACATATTCATGGATTTTTAGGGGGTTTTTAGGATTTTTATACTTTTTATAGGTTTTAATATTTTTAAGGATTTTGAGGGTTTTTATGTATTTTTGGGGGTTTTATAGGTTTTTAGGTGTTTTCAGGGTTTTTAGGGATTTTTTATGTTTTTAGGGGTTTTTTTTAAGTTTCTTAGGGTTTTAAGGTTTTTTAGTTTTTTCAACATTTTTTGCAGTTTTAATGGTTGTTAGAGTTCTAGTGGTTTTTAGGGTTTTTATGGGTTTTAGGGTCTTTTTGGTTTTCATTGATTTTTAGTGGTTTTTTAGAATTTTTATTGTTTTTAGATTTTTTTATGGTTTTATGGAATTTTCAGGGTTTTTTGGGTTTTTGGTGTCTTTTTAGGTTTATAGGGGTTTTTTTTTGGGTTTTTAGGGTTTTAATGGTTTTTTCAAGGTTCTAACCTTTTTAGGGGGTTTAGAGTTTTTAGTGGGTTTTTATGGTTTTTAGGGATTTTTAGGGTTTTTATGTTTTTTAGAATTTTTTATGGTTTTCTAGGGGTTTTCAGGGTTTTTAGTGTTTTTTACATTTTCATGGATTTTTAGGGGGTTTTTAGGATTTTTTATGTTTTTAGGGGTGTTTAAGGTTCTTAGGGATTTGGAGGGGTTTTAGGGGTTTTCAAGGGTTTTTTGGGTTTTCAGTGGTTTAAGGTTTTTTTGTGATTTAAGGTTTTTTATAGATTTTTAGGTTTTTAAGGATTTTTATAGTTTTTTACCATTTTTATGATTTTAAGGGGTTTTAGAGTCTTTAGTGGTTTTTAGGGGTTTATGGGTTTTAAGGTTTTTTAAGGGTTTTAGGGGTTTTTATGACTTTCAGCGGTTTTTCAAAGTTTTAGGGATTTTTTAGGTTTTCATGGATTTTTGGGGGATTTTTATGGTTTTTATGTTCTTTAAGGTTTTTAGGGTTTTTGTTAATTCTGAGGGTTCTTAGGGTTTTTAGGTTTTTAGGGTTTTTTAGGGTTTTTTGGGTTTTAATGGTTTTTAAGGTTTTTAAAAGTTTTTAAATGTTTGTAGAGGTTTTAAAGGTTTTTAGAGTTTTTAGTGGATTTTTATGGGTTTTTTATGGTTTTTAGGTGTTTTTATAGTTTTTAGGGTTTTTAGGGGTTTTCGCATTTTCCTAGATTGTTAGGGTTTGTTGGATTTTTATGGTTTTATGGTTTTTAGGGTTTTTAGGGATTTTGAGGGTATTTAGGGTTTTCAGGGGTCTTAGGGTTTTTTAGGATCTTTTAGTGTATTCGGGGTTTTCACGGTTTTTAGGGTACTTTTGGGTTTTTATTGTTTTTTTTATATTTTTGAGGTTTTTATGGTTTTTTGGTGTTTTTATAGTTTTTTGGGGGTTTTCAGGGATTTTAGGATTTTTTACGTTTTCATGGATTGTTAGGTTTTTTTGTATTTTTATGGTTTTTAGGGTTTTTGGTGTTTTTAGGGATTTTGAGGGTTTTAGGGTTTCCAATGGTTTTTTGGACTTTCAATCTTTTTCAGGGTTTTTAGGGTTTCTAGGGACTTTTTGGTTTTTTTTGAGTTTTTTAGCGTTATAAATTTTTTAGGGGTTTTTTATAGTTTTTAGGGATTTTAATGGTTTTTATATTTTTTAGTTGGTTTTTATGGGTTTTTAGGGGTTTTATGGTTTTTAGGGGTTTTTTGAGGATTTTAGGGTTTTTTTACATTTTCATGGATTTTTAGTATTATTATGTATTTTAGTGTTTTTAGATATTTTGATGGTTTTTAGGGTTTTCAAATGTTTTTATGGGTTTTCATGGTTTTTAAGGTCTTTTGGGTTTTTAGTTTTTTACAGTTTTTAGGGTTTTAAAGGTTTTTTACAAAGAAAATTGAATTTTTATATATAGAAGAAGGATGGATTTCAAAAAAAATCACCCAAGGGTGAAACCAAGCTGGCCAAAACACGTATGCTGCCTCTTTTTCCACTACTATTAGTTGTTGTATCGTTGCCTCTGAGGGAAATTCAATGTTGAATGTTTTGGGAAGACATGGGGTGGCTTGTATTTTTTATCTCATTTGGAAGGAACATAACTCTCATTTTCATGGTTCACCTCATCATGGTGTTAGCTATTTGTGTCTTAAGCTGGATTCTACCATTTGTTCAAGGCTTTATTCTTACAAGCAGTTTCCAAATATCTTCTCTAATCGGGAGTTGGTCCAAAGCTCACATTTTCCATGTTCGTTTCTGCTCAATGATAGCTAGTTGGACCTTCTTTGTGTTTACTTTATGGAGGTTATTGCTCATTTTATGGGGTGGATGGGGATTGGGTTGTTTGTGCTCATTGTTTGGTGTGCAGGGTTGCTGTGTGATGGTTGAAAGAGGTGTTTCTGGTCTGGTTCTTGGGGCTTCTTTGTAGGGTTGTTACTAGATGGGCAAGGTGTTTTAGTAGGTTCCTATGCAGTGATTGCCTATAGGGTGGGTGCTGGTTTTTGATTTGGTAGGTTGTTGGTTGGATTGGGGGGGGGGTTTGGTTTTATCTGCTTCTAGTCAGAGTTTCTAGCATTTTTTATCTTGAGGAAGGTTGTTTCTCATGGTCCCTACTGTAGTCTTGTCTTAGAGGCTGTTTGTGGGGTTGTGGATGGATCAGTTGGACTGGTGGAGGTTGTTTAGTGTTTTTTATAGTTTGTTTGGAGGGTTGGAGGTTGATGGTCTATAACTACTCTTGGTGTTTTTGGTTCTTATTGGGCTTAGTGCTGCAGGCGGTTGTTGTGGGGAAATTTATTAGTGTTTGGATGGGACTGGTCAGGTACAGTCTGCTGCGTGCAAGCGTTTTCTTCTGGCGGTTAGGTGGGTTGGATGCAATTGGTTTGCTGATAGTGTGTGTGGGCCTTGGTGATGCCTACTGGAGTTTGGGGTGGGTAGTGATGGGTGGATGCATGCTGGGTCTGGGGCTCTCTTGGATTGGGTGAATTAGATGCTGATGTTGGGTGGGTGTTGGGGGTGTGTGAGTGAGTACAGGTTGTGTGTGTGCATGCATGTGTGTGTGTGTTTGATTGGGGGTTGCATGTGTGCATGTGTTGCTTATTGTGGGCGCCAAATTTCGGGGTTCTATCCCTGCTTGGGATTCCCTTGATGTAATGCATCTTTGTTGCTCGTTGTCTTGGCGTTTGGTGTTGTTGTGGATCTCTGATGGTTCATGGAGGATTTGTGTTGGGATTATGAGCTGCTGGCGGCTAGTTGTCATGATTTTGGTGACTGTTTAGAGGTGATCATTGCGGTGTTTTTCCTTATGGTTTCCTCGTGTGATCTACTATGGTGGTGCAGTCTCCACGTTTGCTTGTGACTCCAATTGGATCGTGTTTCTTGGTGGTGTTGGCTTCTCGTATATGGGAAACCGACTTTGTGTGGCATTGGGCTTTCGTTCGTTTGGCTTGCTTGTTTTTTCTAGTACCCCTTGGGTATTCCTTGGGGTTGGTTCGTTTTCTCTTTCCTTTTCCTAGACTCATTCCTTGTGTTTTGGGTTAGCTTGGCTTCATCCCATGGTTTATTGTTTGTAATTCATCTTCTAGTTATTATATACATGTTCTGTTTGCCTTTTAGAAAAAAATGATTCCCAAAACACAAGGCCCAAAGGCCAAGAAAGAAATAGAGGAACAAAAACCAAGAAGACAAAAGGCGAAGAATCCCAAAAGCCACATGAAGCCAACAACCCAAAGTGAGGAAGTCGGCACCACCAAGAATGCACGAGCCTACAGAAAGCGAACAAAAAAGGAGCACACGAGCACACGGGCCAAGGAAACGCAAGCCAGATCACAAGCTCATCCATAACAATGGACACCGCAATCATAACTATATGGACCCAAAGTAATTTCCATCATCAAGGAACATCACAGTAACAACATCCATGATTCCAGCAAGCAGCATGTGACCAGCATGACACCGCAACATCAAACAAGGCCACAAGGAGGCCCAAGAACTATCCATATAGAAAAGCCTCATAGTACCAGTAGAATGAACCATAACAACATCTAGCAGTGAAGCATGAAACCAATAAGCACCACCAAGGCCATAAGGGGGCCCAATCACACACACTCACACACACAAAGAGAGAGAGATAGACACATAGACACACACCGATGCACTCACACGCACACAAGTATTTTTAAGTATTTTTAGAGTTTTTGACTTTTTTGGGGTTTTGAAGATTTTTATTGGTTTTTTATTGGTTTTATAGGCTTTTAGGGTTTTTATGGTTTTAAGGGGTTTTCAGGGTTTTTAAGGTTTTTACGTTTTTCATGGATTTTTATGAGATTTTAGGTATTTTTATGGTTTTTTGGGACTTTTAGGGTTTAAAGAGATTCTTATGGTGTTTAGGGGTTTTCAAAGATTTTTAGGGGTTTTACGGGTTTTAAGAGTTTTTAGGGTATTTTGGGTTTTAGGGTTATTTGAGTTTTTTAGGGAAAAGAAGGCGCGGACCAAGCTGGGAGCTTGGTGCCTTAAAATAAAACTAAAAGAAAAGTACAAGGCATTATAGGGGGGACTTATGCATTCAGGTACGTGTAGTACCCTTCATGTCAGAGTCAACATGGGAAGTACAAAAAGAAGGAGCAATAAAGGACCAACATGAATAGCATTCCTCAATAGCCATTTTGGAGAGGACATCAGCAACCATATTGACTTCCCTGTATGCGTGAGCGATCCTGAGAGTCAGATTCTTGGATAAGCTAAGACATTCAACCCATTGAGGTAGAAGCCACCATGGAACCTTCCTGGAATTTTGACGAAGAGACTCCACCGCAAGCATCGAGTCAGATTCAATCCAGATATGCAACCACCCAAATTGGTTTGCAAAATGTATAGCCTTGATGATAGCCTAGAGATCTGCCTCATAGGCGCAGCCATTCCCAATGAAATGATAAAAAATTCTCTTGACAAAGCCTCGACAGGTGCGGAAAACACCACCACAACCTGAAGGACCTGGTGAACCTGCTGTCATGCCATCAACATTAACTTTGATCCATGATGGGATTGGTGGGATCCATCGGATGAACTTCATCAGCATTGGTTTTTTGACCCTGCCAGAAACACCAAGAGTGCGGAGGGTGACAAGATCATTAAAACAGTTGTTCATAGTACCTATTTGGATGCACCCAGCCATCCGAAGAGCACTGTGCATGGAGATAATACCCTCATGTATGGAACATGATTTATTCCGGAACATAGAATAATTCCTCGCAGCCCATAAAAATGCAACAGTTGCTGCTGAATCAGCAAGAAGAAGGTTATGAATTTTCTCACTGCAATTTAATTCCGTAATAAAAATCATCATTTGAGCAAAGGTTCCAAAGGGAAAGAAGACACCAAAGACATCTTGTATGTGGATCTATAATCTGTGTGCAAGGCTGCATTCAACAAAGTGGTGTTTCACACTTTTAGCATCCCGTAAACAGAGGCTGAAGACTGAAACAAGATGTCATCCTTCTCTTTTCAACTGCCTATGCATAGGCGGCCGATTTCTCCAGATCTTCCAGAGGAGAAGGAAGTGTTGAGGGGGAATGAATTTTCACTTAAATTTCAGAAGCCATGAGGCGGGGTCTAGACCTTGCCATCATTTGTGATTATAGAACTCCCTTATAGTGAGTTGACCAAGAAGGTTCGACTTCCAGGTGATTGTATCATAATCAATGAAGTTGTAGTGCTGAATCTGGGAAGTGATGTGAGCTGGTAAAATTCCATCCAGCTCTATCAGCCATTCGTTAAGATCATTGATAGACATGTGCTGGAGGAATTGAGGTACCTGCATGATTTCATCAAGAGGACAGTCGAGCCACGGAGTTATCCAATAGTTTAAGTTCTAATGCTTTGAAGAAACCCAAATCAAATGAGAGATAATTTCCTTATATGATTATTTAATTGTGGACCAAACAGAGGAGAGTATGTATCCAGTATATCCATTGTACAAGTGTGCAGTAAACCTCTCTTTAAGAAAATCCAGTTCCCCTTCTTTGTGTGTGAAGAGATTCCAGGTGAATTTGGCAAGCAAAGACACATTAAAAACCCTCAGGTCTTTAATTCTAAGACCACCCATTTCAGTGGGTTTGATGTAGTCCTTCCATGATACAGTTACCAATTTATTTTCATTAATACATCCTATCCATGAAAAATTACGAATCTTGGCTTAAAGAGATTTAATCAGGCTTTTCGGCCATCTATATATGGAAAAGACATGAACAAACATCGAGGTGATGACAGAGTTGATAAGACATACTCTACCTGCTTGAGATAGGGAATTTCCCTTCCATTTAGCTAGCTGTTTCGTGATGTTGACGGAGATGCCTTCTAAGTGGAAACGCTTTGCCTTCCCCCAAAAAAAGGGAACCCCAAGCCAATTGAATGGCAAGGATCCTTTTTTGACACCAAGGAGTCTGACAATTATATTATGTCTCACGGAGGAAGTTCCTTTCCCAAAAACAATAGATGATTTTCTCCAGCTGATGGCTTGTCCGGAAACATATTCATAGTGAGTAAAGATTTTCTGGATAGATGATATAGTTCGCATATTATCCTGGACAAAGAGAAGAATATCATCAGCATAAAAAAGGTGTGAGGGTACAAAGAGTCCTTCCCAGCTTTAATGGGACAATAGAATCCAGCCATCATTGCATTCGTAACAAAGTGACTCAGATAATCTTCCGCAAGTGCAAATAGGATTTCAGAAAGGGGATCCCCCTGTCTGACCCCTCGTGCACATTGAAAGAATCCTTTTGGTGCCCCATTAACCAGAATAGATATTCTGGCACTCTCCAAGATGGTAGAGATTAGACTGATAAATTTGGATGAAAACCCATACATGCTCAAAACCTTGAAGAGAAAGTTCCATTTGATGGTTTCAAAGGCTTTGGAAATATCCAATTTTATAGCAAAAGTCCCATGCTTGGATTCCTCCTCATGATGTTCACTCCTTCAGAGGCCATATATAGGCAGTTTTTGATGCTTTGCCCAGGAATAAACCCAAATTGATTGGGTGTGATCATGTTTCCAATAATCTTCCCCAACTTGAGAATAATAATTTTGCTAATAATCTTTGGGATGGTGTCTCCAATGGAAATCGGTCTAAAATCCACAATATCAATTGCATCTTCCTTTTTGGGAAGCAGGGAAATAAAATTGGAGTTGGCTCCAAAAGGAATTGATCCTGAGACAAAGAAATCCCTGACAGCATTGGTAATTTCTGTATGAAAGATAACCCAATAGAAAATGAAGAACTTGTTGGTAAATCCATCAGGGCTAGGGGCACTTTCATAATTGAGAAAAAAAAGTCAAGTTTTGACTTCATCCTCTAGAGGCGGTGAGATCAGATCATTATTCTATGAGTCATCCACACATTTCTAAACACATTCAGAAATTGAGGCAGAAGGAAGCATGTTATCATCATTGTAAAGATCTTTGAAGTGATCAAAAACCGCTTCTGAGAGCTCTTTCTCCTCATCCAAGGTTGTACCATTGATTCGGATATGATTGGTTCCTTTATGAACCCTTTTCTCCTGTTCCAAACGGTGGAAGAACTTGGAGTTTCTGTCACCATCTTTGAGCCATCATACATTGAATTGATTTTTTTCCAGATTTTCCTTAAGAGCAATAAGATCATCTAGCTTTTTGTGAAGTTCAATTTCCTCACGAGAAGGAACATCCCCTTGTTGATTATTTTCCTGAAAAGATGCCAGCTGATATTCTGCATCCTTGATCTCATCATCAATTCTTGAGAAAAAGAGTTTACTCCAAACTTTAAGCAGACTATTAATTTTCTTAAGCTTTGAAGAAACCACAAAATGAGGACTACCATAAAAAATGGAGTTCCAGCCATCCAGAACAGCTTCCCTACATTCGGGAATTGCAATCCAGACATTGTTGAACTTGAAAGGTAAGAAGGTGATTCTTCTGCTACCCTCACGAATGTCGACAACAATGGGATTATGATCAGAATTAAATTTGGGAAGAGTAAATACTGAAATGTCAGATGGAGCACCAACATCATTAATTTTTATAAATCACCTATCGATTTTTCTGGATTGCTTCCCATTGACAATGAATCTTCCCCAAGTGAATTTAGCACCTACAATAGGGACTTCAGTGAGATTTCATTGATCCACACAGCAATGGAACTCATTTGTAGTAGTTCGGGAGAAGTGAGGGCCAATTTTTTCATCAGGGCATAGAATAACATTGAAATCACCAATGACGACCCAATTATGAGCCATATTCTCACTGAGAGCAGATAGATCACCCCAAAGATCTCTTCTTATGATGTAAGAGCAAGAAGCATAGACAAAAGAGAAAGAGAAGGAGATATATTGCAGACGAGTTTGGACTGTGATTAGTTGTTGACTAATCTCAAGATTATCAAGTTGCAAGTCATTGTGTCACAAAACCCATAAGGTTTCAAGATTGGAAGCACACCTATTGTGCGCGATAAATGTATAACCTAGAGAGTCCTAATTGAAACTCCTCCAATTTTCAAAATAGATTAACGGCTCAGCAACGACCATGAGTGAAGTTTTGTTAGCAATGAGAAAGTGCTGAAGGGCTGCTGTAGTGGGAGAATTCCCAGTCCCCTGGTAGTTCCAGAATAATATCTTCATTGATTAGCATTGCCTCTCAGGTGAGGAAGATTTTTCATATCTTTGGGAGCTCCTTTGGACTTTCCACTCTGCTTGGGGGCCTTCCAGGAGGTTTCTTGATGATTTTCTCAGCTTTTAGAGCCTCATGGGTAGAGTTCAAAGGAATCACATTAGAGATGATATCAATCTCTGGACTGTCATCTGCTTGGTCAGCACAGAATTTTTCAGAAATAGGAGATAACACATTAGTAACACAAATCACTTCGTTGTAAGGATTTGCTATCGATTTAGCTTTAGTGACATTTCCTACAGGAAAAGGTATGAAAACTTCAGAATTGGGCATGTTCATTTCTGTAGCCTTCACTTCAATGGTATCTGCAAGAACAGGTGCAGGTGTATCATGCATCTTGCAAGTAATTTCAAGACTAGGTGCATCAGGAGAATTTGGCATGTTCATTTCTGCAGCCTGCACTTCAGTGGTATCTGCAAAAAAAGGTGCAGGTGTATCATGCATCTTTCTAGAAATTTCAAGACTAGGTGCATCAAGAGAAACTGGCATGTTCGTTTCTGAAGCCTGTACTTCAATGGCAGGTGCAGGTGTATCATGCATCTGGCCAGCAATTGCAAGACTAGTTGCATCAGGAGAAGGAGAGGGTATCTCAGAAGCTAGGGAGGCGTGCGCAGATGCTGCAAGGGAGGAACTGCCAGGTTCAGAGTCTCCTAGGGGAACTGGGACACATGCAGTGTCCTTGAGCTACTCAAGAGGGACAATTTTCCTTGCATTATTAGGAGCTGAGCCACTAGGATCTAGGGGAACCGAAGCACAAACAGTATCCTTAAGTTGTTCAATAGGAGAAACTTGATCAGCATGAACAGGAGCTGGGCCATTCTACTCAGGAAGGACCAAAGTACTTGCAGTGGCCTTGAATTGTTCAACAGAGACAACCTGTCCAGCATTATCAGGAGCTAAACTACTGGGCTCATTAACCAGTTCCAATGTAACTGGAGCACCAGTTTGGATGTCTTGATTGCCTTGCAATGGGATATCTTTATGTGTAATTTCTTTCTTTATGGAAACTGGACATGAACTATCTTCATGGCCTTTTGCCTTACAAATTCTACAGGTCTTCAGCCTCCTACATTTAGTGATGGAGTGTCCAAGAAATAAGCAATTACTACAGAACTTGGGTCTCCTCTCATATTGAATTTCCAGCATAATGTTTTCATCCAATGTGTTAAGCACCACTTCTTCAACCAGAGTATTGGCCATGTCAACTTCAACAAGGACTCGAGCATAATGCCCAAATCTTGGGTTGTCTATTTCCCTGTCAATACGGATAGGAAAACCTAAGGAAGTAGCAATGTCCCATAGAATCCGGGGATGCCAATAAAACCAATTCAATTTGCAGATGCAGATCCAAAATTGATTGAAGGTATTCTTTACACTTGTTGGATCAAAATTGCGATCCCAGTCTTGAATCCGTAGCAGACCAGGCTTGAGGGAAAGTTATCCAAAACTCCAGGCACATCGTTTGTGTTCATCTGATGAAAAAACAATGTGATAGAAGCCTCGTCCCATGGCTGTCATTTTCCAGTCTGAGAAACCCCATATCTTAGCGACTCTCTTAACAAGCTCTGCAAATCTCTATAGTCTCTCTCCCTTGGGTATGACCAACCGAGCAATGATCGATAATTTACATAGCTTATTTCTCTACTCAATAGCCTCCCGATTGGCAGACACATGAGCTCTTTTCCCGTTCTTAATGACACAACCCAGTGAGGGAATGCTAAAATCAGAGAAGGAAGAAGAAGCCACAGATTTGAAAACTTCTGCAAAGTTATTTTTCGACACATCCAAGGAAGAGTCCGCTGGTTGATCAGGTTTAGCAACACGGGGATTACAAAATTGGAAGAGAACATTATGCCCAACAGGTTCGAAATCAGGCTTTTGCACAGGATCTACCACTTCTCGATTCAATGGAATCAATGTGTGCGCAGGTTCTGCAGAATCGCCCAAGCCCCCCGCTTGCGTATCCATCTTAGGGTATTAGGGATTTGGTGGGTTTTTAGGAGTTTTTATTATTTCAATAGTTTTCTGGCTTTTTAAGCTTCTTTATGTGTTCATGGATTTTAAGGGTTTTTTTAGGATTTTATGATATTTAGGGTTTTTAGGGTTTTTATTGATTTAGATGGGTTTTAAGTTTTTCCAAGGGTTTTAGGGTTTTTAGGGTTTTAGGGACTTTTGGGTTTTTAGGGTTTTTTGAGTATTTAGGGTTTTTGATGGTCTTTAGAGGTTTTTACCATTTTAGGTTTTTTAAGTGATTTTAAAGTTTTTAGTGGGTTTTTAGGGTTTTTATGGACCTTTAGGGTTTTTAAGGCTTTAGGGAGTTTTTTGGTTTTTAGGGTTTTTATGGTTTCTTACGTCTTCATGGATTTTTATGGGTTATTTAGGTTTTTTATTATTTTCAGGGGTTTTCATGATTTTGATGTTTTTAGGGTTTTTTCAAGGGTTTTTAGGGTTTTCCCGATTTTTAGGGTCTTTTTGGGGTTTTAAGGATTTTTTGGATTTTTAATATTTTTCATAGTTTTTTAACGTTTTTAGGTGTTTAAAGGGATTTTAGAGTTTTTAGTGGGTTTTAGAGGTTTTAAGGGGTTTTAGTGGTTTTATGGTTTTAAGTGTGTTTCTTGGGTTTTTAGGGTTTTTTATGTTTTCATATATTTTTAGTGGGGTTTAGGAATTTTATATCTTTTAAGGTTTTTAGTGATTTTGAGGGGTTTTTTGGAATTTAGGGGGTTTTATAGTTTTTAAGGACTTTTGGGGTTTTTGTTTTTGTTTTTAGTGTTTTATGGTTTTTTTGTGTTTCTTTAACATTTTTACTGGTTTAAAGGGTTTTTAGAGTTTTTAGTGGTTTTTAGGTACTTTAAGTGGTTTTAGGGTTTTTCAGTATTATGGTTTTTATGGGTTTTAAAAGTTTTTAGGGTGTTTTTGTGTTTTATGTTCTTTTTTATAATTATAGGTCTTTTATGGTTTTTCAGAGTTTTTAAGATTTTTTATGGTTTTTTAGGGTTTTTATGATTTTTTAAGGTTTTAAGGTTTGTTTGAGTTTTTAGTGTTTTTAAGGTTTTTTAGAGTTTTTTTAACATTTTTGGGGTTTAAAGGGGTTTTTAGAGTTTTTATTGGTTTTTAGGGTTTTATGGGTTTTTAGGGATTTTAAGGTTTTATGGGTTTTATGGTTTTCAGGATTTCTTCAAGGTTTTTAGGGTTTTTTATTTTTTCATAGATTTTTAGGTGTTTTTTATAATTTTTACAGGTTTTAGGGGGTTTGGGGGTTTTTAAGGGTTTTTAGGGAATTAGGGGTTCTTAGGGCCTTTTCGGGGTTTTTATAGTCTTTTTAGGTTATTAAGGTTTTTTTTGAATTTTGTAGTGTTTTTAAGGGTTTTTATAGTTTTTAACAATTTTAGGGGTTTTAAGGGTTTTTAGTGTTTTAGTGGTTTTATGGTTTTTATGGGTTTTTTAGGGTTTGTAAGGTTTTCAAAGGTTCTTATAGTTTTCAAGGGTTTTCAGGGGTGTTAGTGTTTTTTACGTTTTCCTGGATTTTTAGGGATGTTTTAGATTTTTATGGTTTTTAGTGTTTTTTTGGGTTTTTAGGGGTTTTTATGGTTTTTAGGGGTGATTAGGGGTTTTTAGGGTTTTTAGGAGTTTTTTTTTTGTTTTGGGGGTTTTTTTGAGTTTTTTGGGGTTTTAAGGTTTTTTAAAGTTTTAAGGATTTTAATGGTTTTAAGGGTTTTAAGGGTTTTTTGATTTTTTAGTGGTTTTAGGGATTTTATGGGCTTTTGAGGGCTTTTAAAGGTTTTTGGGGGTTTTATGGTTTTAATGGGTTTTAGGGTTTTTAGTGTTTTTTATGTTTTCATGGGTTTTTAGTGATTTGGGGGTTTAGGGTTTTTCAAGGTTTTTATGATTTTTTTTATTTTATGGTTTTTTTGAGTTTTTTAGGGTTTTATGGTTTTTTATAATTTCTTTTACGTTTTTAGGGGTTTCAAGGGTTTTTAGAGTTTTTATTGGTTTTTATGGTTTTCTGGGTTTTTATGGTTTTTGTATGGTTTTTAGGGGTTTTGTAGTTTTCAAGGGGTTTTATGGGTTTTCTTCTGGGTTTTTAGGGTTTTTTACATTTTCATGGATTTTAAGGGGGGTTTTATGATTTTTATGGTTTTTAGGGGTTTTTATGGTTTTTATGGATTTCCAGGGGTTTTAGGGTTTTTTAGGGGTTTTCAGGGTTTTAGGAACTTTTTGGGGTTTTAGGGGTTTTTTTGAGTTTTTTAGGGTTTTAAGGGTTTTTAGAGTTTTTAACGTTTTTAGGGGTCTTGTGGGTTTTTTAGTTTTTAGTGGTTTTTATAGGATTTTAGTGTTTTTAAGGTTTTAAGAGGGTTTTCTGGTTTTAAGGGGGGGGGGTATTCAGGGTTTTTAGGGTTTTTTACATTTTCAAGGATTTTTATGGGTTTTTATGGATTTTTATGGTTTTGATGGGGTTTTTGGGTTTTTTGTGATTTTGAGGGTTTTTAGGGGTTTTTAGGGTTTTTAGGGTTGTCCATGGTCTTCAGGGTCTTTTTGGATTTTTCATTTTTTTTACATTTTTTAGTGTTTCTAAGTTTTTTTAGAGATCTTTTACACTTTTAGGGGTGTTAAGGGGTTTTAGAGTTTTTAGTGGTTTTTAGGATTTTATTGGTATTTATGGTTTCTAGGGGTTTTTATGATTTTCTAGGGGTTTTCTGGGATTTTAGGGTTTTTTACATTTTCATGGATTTTTAGGGTGTTTTAGGATTTTATGATTTTTAGAGAATTTTAGTATTTTTAGGCATTTTGAGGTTTTTTATGGATTTTTATGGGTTTTAGGGGTTTTCAAGGTTTTTAGGGGTTTTCAAGGTTTTTAGGGTCTTTTGGGTTTTTAAATTTTTTTTAGTTTTTAGGGGGTTTAAGGTTTTTATAGTTTTTTAACATTTATAGGGGTTTAATGGGTTTTTAGATTTTCTAGTGGTTTTTATGGTTTTATGGTTTTTATGGTTTTTATGGGTTTTTAGGTTTTTAGGGGTTTTTATGGTTTTCAATTGGTTTTCAGGGTTTTCAGGGTTCTTAAGGTTTTCATGGATTTTTAGTGACCTATAAATATTGTTATGGTTTTTAGGGTTTTTTAGTGTTTTTAGGTATTTTTAGTTTTTTTATGGTTTATCAGGGGTTTTTATGGTTTTTTCATGGTTTTTAGGGTCTTTTGCAGTTTTTAGTGTTTTAGGGTTTAAAGGATTTTTAGATTTTTATAACATTTTTAGGGGTTTTAATGGATTTTAGAGTTTTAGTGGTTTTTATAAGTTTTTTTGGATGTTTTACGGTTTTTAGGTGTTTTATGGCTTTAAGGGGGATTTCATTGTTTTTAGTGGTTTTTATGTTTTCATGGAATTTAGGGGGGTTTTAGGATTTTTATGGTTTTTTGTGTTTTTTAGGGTTCTTAGGGATTTTAAGGGTGTTTAGGGGTTTTATGGGGTTTGACAATTTTAACAGCCTTTTTCAGTTTCTAGGTTTTTTTGAGTTTTTTTTAGGGTTTTTAAGGTTTTTTAGAATTTTTTAACTTTTTATGGGTTTTAATGGTTTTTTTGAATTCTTAGTGGTTTTTAGGGTTTTTATGAGTTTTTAGGGTATTTATGGTTTTTTGGAGTTTTTATGGTTTTCAGGGTTTCTTTCAGTGTGTTTAGGGTTTTTATGTTTTAATGGGTTTTAGGGGTTTTAGGGGTTTTTTAGGATTCTTATATATTTTAAGGTTTTTAGGGATTTTGAGGGGTTTTAGTGTTTTTTAAATGGTTTAGTGTTTTTAGGGTTTTTCTGTATTTTTAAGGCCTTTTGAGTTTTTTGGGGTTTTTTGAGTTTTTTAGCTGTTGAAGGTTTTTCAGAGTATTTTTAATGTTTCTAGGGTTTTAAAGGCTTTTAGTGTTTTTAGTGGGTTTTTTGGGTTTTTAAGGGGGTTTTAGGGTTTTTTTACGTTTTTAGGTGGTTTATGGTTTTCAGGGTTTTAGGGTTTTTTACGTTTTCATTGATTTTTAGGGTTTTTTTATTTTTATGGTTTTTATGGTTTATTGGGGTTTTTAGAGATTTTGGGGGTTTTCTGGGTTTTTCAGTTTTTTAAGGTTTTTCCGGGTTTTAGGGAGTTTTGGGTTTTTAGGGGTTTTTTGAGTTTTTATGTTTTTTATGGGTTTTATGGTTTTTAGGGGTTTGTCAGGGTTTCTAGGGTTTTTTATGTTTTCATGGATTTTTTGGGGTTTTAGCATTTTTATGGTTTTTAAGTTTTTTAGGGTTTTTGGGGATTATGAGGGTTTTTTTCTTTTTAAGGGGTTTTAATGGTTTTGAGTATTTTTTAGGGTTTTTAGGGTCTTTTGGGGTTTTGGTTTTTTTTTTGAGTTTTTAGAGATTTAATGTTTTTTAGAGTTTTTTAACGTTTTAGGGGGTTTAAGCGTTTTTAGATTTTTTAGGGGGTTTTAGGGTTTTATGGGCTTTTAGTGTTTTTAAGGTTTTTAGTGGTTTTTATGGTTTCCAAGGGTTTTTAAGAGTTTTTTTGGTTTTTTACATTTTCATGGATTTTTTGAAGTTTTTTAGGATTTTTATGGTTTTTAGGGTTTTTAGGGGTTTTAGGGATTTTGAGGGGTTTTAGGGTTCTTAATGTTTTTTTTGAATTTATTTACGTTTTTAAGAGGGGTTTTTGAGTTTCTAATCGGTTTTTAGGTTTTTTATGGGTTTTTTTGGTTTTTTATGGTTTTTATACTTTTTAGGGGTTCTCAGAGTTTTTAGGGTTTTTTACATTTTCATTGATATTTAAGGGATTTTTGGATTTTTATGGGTTTTAGGGTTTTTAGGGTAATTAGGGATTTTGATGGTTTTTAGGGGTTTTATAGTATTTAGAGATTTTTAACATTTTTAGGTGTTTTAAGTGTTTTTTGAGTTTTTAGTGATATTTTAGGGTTTTTATGGATTTTTTGGAATTTTTAAGGTTTTTAGGGATTTTTATGGTTTTCAGATGTTTTTCTAAGTTTTTATGGTTTATAGGTTTTCATGGGTTTTTAGGGATTTTTTAGGATTTCATGGTTTTTAGGGTTTTTTAGGATTTTTAGGGATTTAGGGGGGGGGGGGGTTTATGGTTTTTAGGGTGTTTTCGGGATTTTGGGTTATTCATGTTTTTTAGTGTCTTCTGAAGTTTTTAGGGTTTTTTAGTTTTATAGGGTTTTTAAAAGGTTTTTATATTTTTTTAAATATTTTAGGGCATTTAAGGGGTTTTAGTGGGTTTGTAGGGGTTTTTTATTTTTTTTAGGTTTTCAATGTTTTTTATGGTTTTCAGGGGGTTTTCGGGGTTTCTAAGGTTTTTTACATTTTCTTGGATTTTTAGGTTTTTTTGGGGTTTTTGGATTTTAATGTTTTTTGGGATTTTTTGAATTTTGAGGGTTTTTATGGGGTTTTTTAGGTTTTTCATGTTTTTAGGGTCTATTTGTGTTTTTTGTGTTTTTTATTTTTTTAGGGTTTTTTATTTTTTTTTTGAGTTTTTTAACGTTTTTAAGGGTTTGAAGGGTGGTTTGAATTTTTGGCTGTTTTTTTGTTTTTTTGGGTTTTTAGGGTTTTTTATGATTTTAGGAATTTTTAGGGTATTTACAGTTTTTCAGGGTTTGGGGTTTTTAGATTTTTTCAGGGTTTTTAGGGTCTTTTGGGGTTTTTGGGTTTTTTATTTATTGTTTAGGGGTTTTAAGATATTTTTGAATTTTTTGAATTTTTTTAAGGGTTTTAAGGATTTTAGAGTTTTTAGAGGGTTTTTAGGGTTTTTATGGGTTTTTATGTTTTCATGGATTTTTAGGGGTTTTTTAGGATTTTTATGGGTTTTAGGATTTTTTAGAGTTTTTGGGGATTTTGAAGATTTTTAGGGTTTTTCAGAGGTTTTTAGGGTTTTAGGGGTTTTAGGGTCTTTTTGGGTTTTTAGGTGTTTTTTTAGTTTTATAGGTTTTAAAGTTTTTTATAGTTTTTTAAAGTTTTAAACGTTTTTTAGGGTTTATAGTGGTTTTTATGGTTTTTTAAGTGTCTTATGGGGTTTTATTGTAAAGACCTGGAAATTTCAAGGAATTTTTTTTTCTTAAATACTTTGTAATTTTACGTGTCTGCAGTTTCTAACGGCACTTGATTCTGAGGCTCGGTGTGCCCAGAATCAATTTCTGAAGTTTTATTCAGGTACGTTCAGTAAACGCACGTGCGAGTTTCTCTATCTTTTTAATTGGTGCTCGGAATTGAAATCTGAGGACATCGATGAACTCGCAACACCGGTACTCACTTAAGGGGACCATTACTACAGTTGCGTTTTATGCGGGTTGAAAGTTAATTTTTGGGGAATTCGTAGCAAATTAAATAAAATTGTTGTATTGTACAATTTTATTTAAGAGTTGGTTATTTCCTACAAGGGGGAGTTAGATGTGGGGCTCACACCCACATAACCTCCCATGAGAGGATAATGTGTGGTGGGGCCCACACAATCCCCTAACCCTTCAACTTCCCTTAAACTCTCCATCAACTCCCCTTTATTTAATTTGACAACACCTCTCATTTATTATGGTGGAGCCTCTCCACCTCCCACCCATTGAATGTGCCAACACATCTAATTAATAACTTCATTAATTAATTAGCACCTCTCATTTTGAATCAATTTGAATTGTAGTAGCTTTTATTAAAATGGGGTAGCTTTTATAATATTTGTTTGGAAAATATTTCAGTGGAGAAACCTCTGGAGAATTAGAAGAAGGTGTTCCTCTCTCGACGAAGAACATCGTTCTTCAACGAAGAACATTTACTCTCTCCAACGAAGAACTCAAGGCCTGTGACTGTTGTCTTCTTCATTCTTCTCCCTCCGCATCAAGGAAGAAGACTCCGCCGGTGAGGAACGTTGACTATGCTTCCTCCTCGGATGCGTCCTGACATCAAGGAATCTACGTCATCTTCAGATTTTCTTTCCGCGTCACGACAACGACTCTTCCTCCAATGTTGGCGGGACGACACCGTTTTCCGCGATGCTCGTCTTCTGTGGATCATCGACGTGTGATGTCAATTACGAGGTAGGGGGTTTTATAATTTAAATTGAATAAATTATACCTTCGTCCTTGTTGAATGCAAGTAATCGTCTATGGCCTTTTATTACCACCTTACGCGGAGGGTGCGAGTCGAACGAACACGGCCCGACAACCCTCTGTTGTTTCTTGTTTTTATTTGCGATGGAGACGATGTTGGAAGAGGTGGAGGCAACCGGAGTTGGTGGCGATCAGGAGTGGCAGAAACCGAAGGTGGCGGTGAAAACGGCGGTCGTGCGCTGGCCCGAAGAGGACCGCAGCACCGGGTGCCGCGCGGAAGGGAGACAGTGGCCCACAACCACAGGCCGCTCGACCGAAGTAGAACCGGCCAGCTGAAGCTGGCTGGGATGGAAGAACCGTGGCACCTCTCAGCGCCGCATTGCGGAGGAACCACGACCCGTGCTCCGCGGGCCGCTTCGGCGGGCGAACCGGCCGGCTCGCCAGCCGGCCGGACGGAAGGAACCGCGGCGCCTATAGGCGCCTCATGCGAAGGATTATCGGCCCACCCGTGTGGGATGTTTGCACTGGAGAAGACCGGCCGGCTTCGACGGGCCGGGCAGGAGGGGTGGAGCCGCCGGTTCAGGAAACCGGGGGGCCGCGCCCCCCGCATCGCTCGGCTAGCCGGGCTGAGCCGCGCCCAGCCGCGGGCCGTGCCACGACGGGCTGGGCCGCGCCACGTCGGGCCGCACTGTGCCACGCCAGGCCGCGCCGCGTCGTGCCGGGCCGCACCGCACCAGGTCGGGCCATGCTCCACTGGGTCGGGCCGACCCCCAGTCAGGTCGGACCCGCCAAGCTTGGATGGGCCGACCCGCCAGCCCACTGGGCTTGACGGGCCATACCTGTTTCACTTAAATGTAAATTACTTCTAGACCACATTTCTGATCGACACGCCGTCAGCGGCACTAGGATCCTCGTGATGAGACGGTCCTTTTGCGATAATCTAAGTGAGTTTTGGAAAAATTTGGAAAACGGCCTGGTTTGGAATGAGCATAATTTCAACCGGGGCCCTGGAACAGAAAAGCCAATAACTCTCAGACTGGGCGTCCGATTGACGTACCGTCTGTCGTGTTGGGTTCCTTTCGATGAGACAGAACTTCAGGGTACATCAAATCTGTACTTCGTGATAGTTTATGTAACGACTCCCTTTGCTCGAGGAGCGGACCCTCCCGAAATCGAGCGTGCTGTGTGCGGGAACCCTAGAGCTGGTTGCGTCTGCGACGACTTCTGTACATGGATCCTACGTGGGTTCGGCAGGAACGACTTCTGTACTTGGATCCTACATGGGTTCGGCAGCGACGACTTCTGCACTTGGATCCTACGTGGGTTCGGTAGTGACGAATTCTGTACTTGGATCCTATGTGGGTTCGGTAGTGTGGACTTCTGTATTTGGATCCTACATGGGTTCGACAGTGAAGACTTTTGTACTTGGATCCTACGTGGGTTCAAAATCTTAGATGAATCAATGACTACAAATGTTCATCTCTATTTCTATATGAAAGATGTATACCTGTGTGAGATGAGTCACGTCTTTCAACCATTATCATCATGGTTTTTGACTTTACTTCCTTTGTGTATTTGGATTGTGCGTGGGCTCGAGAGTTGGAGCCAGACTGAGATTGATAACTTAGGTATATGTATGGGCATATATCTAAGTAGGGTTGGTTTATACTTCGTGGTTATATATTTATTATTTTGTTTATACTTAGTGGATATTGTGAGACCTTGCGGGTCTCGGGGTCCCTACTGAGTATCGTTATACTCACCCCTACATGGGCTATGCCCGCACCTTTTTGTGTTGGATGCAGACAACAGACAGCGCTGACGGAGGTCGAGAGTGCCACGACTGGACGGTACCCAGAGGTGGACCTTTCGATGAGTCAGCACATAGTGGAGACTGACAGAAGTGGGTGTTGAGGTGGCCATATGTACCTACCCTTCAGGTAGGATTCCCCGGAGGATGATCCTGGAGCTGCTCTTTACTTTCAGCTGTTAGTCCCTTTACTTGTACTTGTTGTTTAGTTGGGTTTGTATACTGGCCCATTTACTTTACAGCACACTCTTTTTTATTTAGTTTACTTAGTGTTTACTTCCTGTTGCGTACTCTGTTGTGGTTGTTTACTTTTATAAAGGCCATGTCTTCCCAGCTCAGGGAATTACGCCTTTGGTGCTAGTCGACAGCCCCTGGCCTATGGAAGGCAGGCTTGGGGTAGTCATGACACGGGCCCTGAGGACGGGTTGTGACATTTATGGTTTTCAAGGGTTTTTAGGGTTTTTAAAGCATTCATTGATTGGTATGTTTTTTTTATGATTTTTATGGTTTTTTGGAGTTTTATGGTTTTTAAGCATTTTGTGGGTTTTTAGGAGTTTTAGGGGGTTTTAGAGTTTTTAGTTTTTTTAAGGATTTTGGGTCTTTTTGTGTTTTTATGGTTTTTTTTGAGTTTGTTGTGGATTTTAATGTTTTTTTGACTTTTTAACGTTTTTGGGGTTTTGATATATTTTAGAGTTTTTAGTGTTTTTAGGGTTTTTATGGGTCTTTAGGGTTTTTATGGTTTTCAGGGGATTTTAGTGTTTTTAGAGGTTTTTATGTTTTCATGGATTTTTAGGGGGGTTAGGATTTTTATGGTTTTCTAGTTTTTATAGGGATTTTTATGATTTTTAGGGTTTTATGGGGTTTTAGTGTTTTAGGGGTTTTCAATGTTTTTATGGTCTTTTTGGTTTTTTGCAAGGAAAATAGAACATACTATATATCAATAGAAAAGGAATTGAAGTACAAAGAAGTCACCCAAGGGCGAACCAATGGCCCAAAGGCCGATAACAAAGGCAAATTCACAACAGAACCAGAGCCAAGAAACCTTAGGTGAAACCCCACCAGCACCCAACCAACACCAACCAATCTAGCATCATCTTATAGCCACAACACCAGCATCAGTCACCAGCCAAAAAACAACCACCCCAGCACCACCAAAGTAGCCACAAGCACTCACAACCACACCCATCCCACAACACATCAAAACATCACTTCGAACCATCCCCACAGGCTCCTAGAATCACCTCCCAGTCTCCCCCCAGCTGAAGCCACCCGCACCAGCTTTTAGCATCCTGCTCCAGCAGCCATAACAACAACAGCCCACCCCATTCAAGTATCACACCCCATCAAGAAACTGCCCATTCGACTTCAACAAAATGAATCCCAGCTCCAAGCAGGACAACCCCTGTAGCAGCGTCCACTAAACACAGCCCAAGTAGACCTAGAAAACCAAACCCAACACCTAGCTTCAGCAACCAATGTCTGGCTCCCAAACTCCAGCAACACGATCACCATGTCAGTGCCCAAAAAACCACCAACACCCAGCAACCAACAGCCTCTCCAACACCCAACACTACAACCCTAGAAACACCAGAGCTCCAACTTCAAACCCCCAACTCTAGCGTCAAAATCCATCTCCTATCCTCCCTTCACCTGCAAAATATTTCAACCACACTACCACCAAAATAGAACACACCGAAATGGCCCAAAAGATTCAAAACTGATCCACTACAAGTAACATAATGCCACGCAAGAGTAGCCATCCCCATAGAACAGAACCTCATAGCAAATCCAAAAGACTCTAGCCCCACTGCACCAAAATCAACAGTAAGAAAATCATGGTGAAACCATGAGAGCCCACCACCTAGAACCCCAGAACATCCGTGATAAAAACAGTGACCAATAGAACCACCTAACAAAACTGAACATCGATAGCCAATGGTAAACAAACAGACAACACCTCTAAAGAAGAAACCAATGGTGAGAAACCCTTCGGATCAGTGAAACTAGACCCTTCGCTGAACTATGAAGCTTCACCGACCGATACCCAAGAGGCACCAATGAGAGCGAAGCAGATGAGGAGCCCATCGACGACCCACATGAGTAGCGACAATCCAACCCGCATCTCCCTCTAACCATGAACCTCAATCCTTTCAATTGCCTATATAACCATGCCGGTAGACAGAACCCACTGCTGTGGTCCTAAAATCCATGACCATAAAATCCGCATCGAACCACGATCAAGAAAATATGTCAATCCCATGTGTAGCTATTGTATTCAAGGAAACATGCCACCCCATGCGCGTGACATACTGTCAACCATCACCTCAAACACAAATATTTAAAGTTGGAAAAAATGACTGGAAAACACACAGCCACCCACAAAAAAATACCCTCTACCACACGGTAAACCCTCAGAACCACCCTCCGCCGCACGGTAATGCCGCAAAACTGCCATTCACTACATGAAAAGCTAGAAACCTATGACGAGAAGCAAACTGCCTGCCTCCACACCCTGCTCTAGAAACCTAGGCACCAATGCATACCACCAAGCAACCACACCTTCACAAAAAACCCATGACAAGCAACCATGAGCCAACCGACCATGAGTATCCCCAACCCAAAAGGAAGAGCCCAAATAGCATGAAAAACCATAAAAAACCTTTAGCGAAATCCACAATAACCAAGAACCTTTGAAGCTGGTCGAACCCTTGGAAAGCCTGGTTCCAAATCATAGTAGTAGACTACCATGAATAAGGGACTCTTGAGAGCATCGAGAGCTAAATCGAGAACCCCCTCCATATGTGTTTTTTAGGATATTTTTGGGTTGTTAGGGGTTTTTTTGAGTTCTTTAGGGTTTTAAAGTTTTTTAGAGTTTTTAAACCTTTTTATGGGTTTTAAGGGTTTAAGAGTTTTTAGTGGGTTTTATGGGTTTTTAGGTTTTTTTAATGTTTTTATGGGTCTTTATGGTTTTCATGGGTTTTATAGGGTTTTTTATATTCTTATAGATTTTTAGAGGTTTTTTAGGATTTTTATGGTGTTCAAGGGATTTTTAGGGTTTTATGGATTTTGAGGGTTTTTAGGGGTTTTAGGGTTTTTTTTGTGTTTTTAGGGTCTTTTGGGTTTTAGGGTATTTTTCATTTTTTTAAGGTTTAAAGGTTTTTTAGAGTTGTTTAACATTTTTGGGGGTTTAAATGGTTTTTATAGTTTTAGTGGGCTTTAGAGTTTTTAAGGGTTTTTATGTTTTTTCGGGGGGTTTTTTGGTTTTCAGTGTTTTTTCAAGGTTTTTAGGGTTTTTTACATTTTCATGGAGTTTTGGGATTGGTGGCACATAATCATCCCAAACAAGGTATTATATTTCATAGGGGATTGGAATTTTAATTGAGTGTTGATAGTGGAGAGAAATAAGAAAAAAATACCTTGTATGTTTTAGTGTGTGAATCTTATTGTGTGTGCATGTGTGTATGTGTGTACATATTGTGTGTGTGGGCGTGTATATCTTGCGTGCATGAGTGTCTATCCATGTGTGTGCGAGTGTGTAAATCTTGTGTGTGTGTGTGTACATCTCGTGTGTGTGAGTGAGAATGTATCATTGTGTGTGTCCCCCCAGTGTGTGTTTGTGTTTGCATAACTTATCATGGTAGAAGATCGTGGGAAGAAAATTGCTCATATTAGTGATGAAGGAAGCCGAAGTAGATCTCCTACACCCGAAGCTGCACAACTCCAAATGCAGGCTTTGACGAGCCACTTTGAGAAGCTTCTTGATAGGAAGTTGGAAGTGCTACATGAGAGGATTTATGAATTGGAGAATAATCCAAGCCCAAGGATGATCCATGATAACCTACAACGTGCTCCGACACCACGTCATCCCCATTTCATGGAGGGGGAGATGGTGAACTTTGATGATGATCTTGATGATGTCCCAAAAACAAGGAGGTTGTAACAACAACCTAGAGGAGGATAAATGAGACAACATGATGATGACCTACTCAATATTCTCCATTCAAAATTGTTTATGGTTTTAACCCTCTTTCCCCTACTGATCTAGTTCTTTTGCCTTTGTAGGAAGCAACTAATATGGATACGAAAGGGCACACAGAATTCATTAAACAACTCCATGAAAAGTCATGGAAAAATATCAAGTAGATGACCCAAAAATATGTTGATCGTGAAAAAAAGGGTCTCAAACAAGTGTTGTTTGAGCCTGGGGACTTGGTCTGGATTCATATCCGAAAGGAGAGATTTCCCGACTAGCGGAAATCAAAACTCATGCCACGAGGAGATAGACCTTTTTGAGTGCTCGAGAAGATTAACAACAATGCTTACAAGATGGTTTTTCCAAGTGAGTATGGTGTAAGTGCCACTGTCAATGTTTCTGATCATTCTCCTTTTTTAGGTGCAGAGGATGAAAAGTCGAGGAAGAATACTTTTCAAGAGGGGGAGGATGATGAGAACCATGTTAAAGGAACCAAGTCGATTTTGCGGGAGGAAGAGATGGATTTGTAAATCCCAATGATGTGAGGGTGATTAAAGAGGCTCAATGCTACAATGGGTGAACATCTTGCTTCATTAAAGGCCCAATGGATCTTACCTTGTTTGGATAGAGAAAATGGGCCTATAATATCACTTATTCAAGCCCAAAATTTATGTTTAAAGCTTGGACCACATGGTTTCACAAATTTGGATGCCTTGCCCACATGGAGGATTCTAGAGATGGCATCTTTGGACACCAAAGTCAAATCCGGTGGGCTATGCACTCAAAGTCAAATTCGATGGGCAGTAGTTGGAAAGTTTTGTGCTACTTTTCAAAAAGTATTTGTTAGACTTTATCTTTTTGAATTTTAAGGGGACAAGGTAGTTTTAGCCTTTATGACTTTAGGGTATTAGAACCTTGATTATTGTATCACCCCTTGGCTATAAATAGCCACCCCCTAGAATTGTGTTTTCATTCAAGTTTAATTGAGCGCTTATGCTTTGTTTCTCTCCGTTGTGTGAGGATTGTCCCAGATTTTCTCCTAGCTCTTGTGCATTCTTTCCTTGTCAATCTACAAGTTAGATTGGTGATCCAAGATCACAAAGCCCCCAATTCTATGCCTCAACCAAAGTATTTTGTTTTGTGGATTGGCCATGAAATTCCTCCCTTGAGTGTGTTGTCTAAGTAGCAGGTCGTGCTCCATATAGCATTGATTGACTACTTGCATCCACTATCCGTACCCACCATCCATCAATTAGCCCCAAACCACATCTTTTATATTCTTCCCTACGTCGTGAAGATCGGGCCACCCCGCGTGTCTCACATCATTAGGCCACTAAGACCAATTTGGCTTATTAATCCATTGGGCCCAAATATGCCAATTAGGCCATTGAGGCCAATTAGGCTGATTATGGCAATTATACCAATTAGGCTAATTAGGCGAATTAATCCAATTAGGACATTGAGGCCAATTAGGCCATTGATGCCTATTATGCCAATTAGACCAATTAGTCAATTGAGGCTAATTAGGCTAATTAGGCTATGAGAACAATTAGGCCTTGAGGTTAATTATGTGAATTAGGTTAATTAGTCCAATTAGTCCATTGTAGCCAATCAGGCCAATTAGGCCAATTAGGATAATTAGGTCAATTAGGAAAATTAGGCCATTGAGTAAAATTAGGCAATTAACTCCAATTAGTTCAATTTGGCCCATTGGACTATTGAGGCTAATTAGGCCAATTATGTCAATTAGGCCAATAGACCATTGAGTCCAATTAGGATAATTTGGCTAATTGATCCTACCTGACCATTAAGGACAAATAGGTCATTGAGGCCAATTAGGCCAACTAGTCCATTCATACTAATGAGGCCAATTAGGCCAATTAGACCATTGTGCCTAATTAGGCTACTAAGGTGAATTGGACCAATTAGGCCAATTAGGCAACTGAGGGTAATTACGTCATTGAGGCCAATTTTGAAAATAAGGTCAAATAGGACAACTTGGCTATTGAGTCCAATTAGGACCATTAGGCTAATTAGGCCATTGAGTAAAATTAGGTCTTTGAGGTCAATTAGGCCAATTAGTCCATTGATGCCATTGAGGCCAATTAGGCCATTGATTCCAATTAGGCCTAAATTAGTCCCATTAGGACATTGAGGCCATTGAGTGAAATTATGCCTCTATTAGGCCAATTAGACCAAATAGGACATTGAAACTAATTAGTTAAATTAGGAAAATTAGGCCAATTAGGCCAATTAGACCATTGAGGTTGATTAGGGTAGGTAGGCCATTAACGCAAATTGGGAAAATTAGGTTAATTAAGAAAATTAGGCCATTCAGACCAATTAGTCCATTGAGGCTAATTCAGACAATTAGGTCATTAAGGCCAATTAGGTTAATTATGCCATTATGGCCAATTAGGCCATTGAGGCCAATTAGGGGAATTAGGCTAATTCAGCCAACTAGGCCAAATTGGCCATTGAGTTGAATTAGGCGAATTAGACAATTGTGCCCAATTACTCCATTGATTCAATTTTTTATAATTAGGTTAATTACGTCAATTAGTTAATTGAGGCCAATAAAGACAGTTAGTCCATTGAGGCCAATTAGGCCATTGAGGCTATTGAGGGAAATTAGGAAAATTAGCCCAATTTGACTGTTAGATCAGTTAGGAAAATTAGGCCAATTAGGATAATTAGACCATTAAGGCCAATTAGTTCCCTGAGGTCAATTAGGCCAATTGGCCATTATGCCCAATTAGGAAATTGAGTCTATGGAATTCAATTAGCCCATTGAGGCCAATTAGGCACCAATTAGGCCAATTAGGCCAATTAGGTCATTGAGGCAAATAAGTCATTGATGCCAATTAGGTCATTGAGGATAATAAGGCCATTGATGCCAATTAGGCCATTGAGGCCAATTGGTCCATTTAGGTCAATTATTCCATTTGTGTCAATTAGAACATTGATGCCAATTAGTCCAATTAGTCCAATTATTCCATTATGGTAAATTAGACCAATTGGGCCAATTTGGCCAATTGGTACATTAAAGCCAATTACGTCATTGAGGCCAATTAGTCTCATTAGTTCATTGATTCCAATTAGGTCATTGAGGCCAATTAGGCCAATTAGAGCATTGAGTGTAATTATCTCATTGAGTCCAATTAGACCATCAAGGCCAATTAGGTCAATGAATCCAATTAGTCCAATTATGCCAATTAGGCCAATTAGGTCATTGAGGCCAATTAAGTCATTGAGACCAATTAGGACATTGAGTCCAATTAGGCCAACTAGTTCAACGAGTCCAATTAGTCCAATAAGGCCAATTAAGACAATTCGACCACTGAGACCAATTGGGCCAATTAGACCAATTAGACCAATTCCGCCAATTCCACCATTGAGGCCAATTCCGCCAATTTTGTCATTGCGGTCAATTAGGCCAATTTGGCCAAATAGGTCAATTATGCCAATTGAGGTAATTGAGTCCAATTAGAGCATTGATGACAATTAGGCCAATTATGGCATTGAGACCAATTAGTTCAATTAGATCAACTTGACCAATTTGGTCATTGAGGCCAATTTGGCCAATTATGCCGATTAGGACAATTACGCCAATTGAGGCCAATTAGGCTGATTGGGCTATTGAGGCCAATTGATCCAATTAGGGCAATTAGGACATTATTCCAATTATGTCATTGATGAGAATCATGGCTGGCATATGCATCGAGGATTCAAGAGCGATCATGGCATGAATGGTGAATGGAGCATAAAATACACAAGACCCATTGCATGGGATTTGTGGCCCAATGACGAGAGGAAGAATAAGCAAAATTAAAGAGGCTTTACATGACCTCATTTGGAAATTACAAGAGGAGGCCCAACATGCATTCATGGGAGGATCAAATGGGCCATTAATCACACTTATTAAAGCCCAAAATTGAACCTAAATGGCCCACCCAAATGCTCCCACGAATTTAAATCCACTTGCATGAAAGAAATCTCCAAAGTCAAAAGTGGTGGGTCCATTGTCTCCAAAGTCATGGTGGGAATCTTAAAAGTCTTTAGGGTGGGACCAAAAAGTCTTCTTGGGGGATATCTTGTCCCCTAAAGCCATGGGCATGTGTAAACAAAGTCAAAAATTGTTTTTTAGGCTTTAGAATTTTGTGGGATAGGTGTTTGACATGTATCTCTCCCATTTGGCTATAAATATCCACCTCCTTGTAACCTTTGGAATTTAATTTTGAAATTGAGAGTTTATAGAATAATTATTCTTGTGTTTCTTATGTTCTTAGTTGAATGAAGGTAAGGCTCGTCAAAGGAGTTGTCAACCTTTTTGGTGCTTTATAATTAGAGTTTCAAGGGGCAAGTCTCCTTGGGGTCCTAATTGGTCATCCCCCTTCCCCTTTTATTCTCCTTGCATTTATTTTTTTTTTAATTTCCATTCCCCCTCCTTCCATCACTTTTGTTTCAGGATTTTTCGGTAACGAATACCGCACTCGCATATGGTATCATATCATTTGGTATCATATTTAGGAAACAGAAACTAGGTTCTTTCATATTTCTATTTCTCCCATCTTTTTTTTTCTTCCCCTTCTTCCATTTTCTGCCATCACCAATTCTGGACGGAACTTTCTTCCACATTTTCGTCTGCTTTTTTTTTTGAGTTTCTAGATGTATAATATGTCATTTTAATATTTCAGAATCTCATCTTTCTTCTCAACTTAGAAACACTAAAATCAGACACCTATATTGGGAGATATAGTCAAATCAATTCGTGCTATTTTTTCATTCTTGTGAAATCTAACAATCTCCAAGGCGGATTTCCATTTGAGTTTGAAGTTCATGTTATCTTAACCATTTACATCATTTCAATCACATTAGTACATTTTTCATTTGTTGTACTTTTATCACCAAAAGCTCACTCTTTGCATCTCAATTCTTGTTTATTGAGTAGCAAAAAAAGAAAAAAAAATAAAAAAATAAAAAAAAAGAAGCTGCTCATTTGAAACATTGTGTTAGCCCATAAGTTATAAATTTGATTGTATTTTCCTATCCATCAAATTTTTTCCTTCATTCATATACAACCTCCTTCTATAACCATTTCTCCCATTCACCTCCCATATTTCTTGGTCTCCATTAATTCAAACCCTTTTAAAATTTATGATTTTTAAAGAGTGCCATGAATTGATTACTTCTTACTAGTTGTCTTCTTTATTATATTTAAGAACACTTGTAGGAACCAAGTTGTTATACTACAAAGTGTGAGGAACCTTTTGAGAGATTAAAAAAAGAGATAAAGAGTGTGTGAGGAATTAAAAAAATGGCAAGTGAGGGAGAAATAAGTGAGATCGACATCAAGTTATTCATGAAATATTTTACTGACCAATGTAAAAGGTTGAATGCTAGGTTGGATTATTTGAAAAAGTCCTCAACTTCAAGGGCACCATGAAGGAAAGAATTTGATGAAGGTTAGGATTCATACTTTGGTTTTGAAAAATCATTTCCTAGGTGAAGGAAACATGGTACTAGAAGAGAAAATGACTTGGGAAGCATCAAAATGACACTTCCATCCTTTCAAGGGAAGAGTGACCCGGAAATTTATTTAGAGTGGGAGTAGAAGGTTGAACATCTGTTTGGACTTCACAATTACCAGGAGGAGAAGAATCTAAAGTTGGCATCCCTTGAGTTCAATGATTATGAAAGTGTTTTGTGGGACCAATTACAAGTGAGTCGGCGACGGAATGGAGAAAGGACAATCCAAACTTGGGAAGAAATGAAGATATTAATGCGCAAAAGGTACATTTATAGTCATTACTATAGATATATGAATATGAAGTTACACAAATTTGTGAAAGGTTCCTTGTGTGTGGAGGAATACTACAAGAAAATGGAGATATCGATGATTCAATCCAATTTGGAGGAGGATCGAGAAGCTACAATGGCAAGGTTCATCAATGGCTTGAATCCAACAATTAGAGAAGTGGTGGAAATTCAAACCTACATTGACATGGAGGAATTTCTACATAAGTCAGTGAAGTTAGAAAAGCAACTACATTCTCCAAGGATACAAGTAAGTTCCCACAATTTTTGGAAGTATAACCAAAAAGAGCCTAAATCTTCCACTAAGTGGAATGAAACAAAACCAAAGGATTCAAAATATGTTCCAAAACAAATAGAAGAGTCTAAAAAAAGTTCTTCCATACCAATTCAAAATATAATGGATGCATCCTTAGTGATAGCTCAAGTGAGGCTTAAATGACACCATTAGAGGAGTGTTTAGATGTGGAAGTTGAAGAACCCATACATGGAGCTATATTAGTGGTGGGAAGTGCTTTAAAAATTCAATCAAAATAAGATCATGATGAGGAGAAGTGTGCACACATTTTTTATACAAGATTTCACATCAAAGAAAAGTGGTTGAATGTTATTGGAGAAGTGAGAGTCACAAAGCAATCCATAGTTTCTTTTTCCATTGAAATTTTTCCAGATGAGGTGGTTTTTGATGTTACACTAATGAAAGCGGGCCATTTGCTTAATTGGAGGCCATGATAGTTTGATATGAGGATTATATACGATGGCTATGATAACTCTTTCTCCATTGCTTTTGGTGGTATAAATATAGTCTTGACTCCATTAAATCTCATACCATCAAATGAAGATCAAGTGAGGATATATGAAGAATAAAAAAAGAGAAAATAAAATAGTGAAAGAGAATGTGGGAAAGGTAAAAATTTGAGTGAGAGAAAAGAGTATGATGAGTTGAGAAAAAAAATAAAAGAGAGAAAAAATAGAGAAAATGAGAAGAGTGGAAAAATTGGGAGTGAAAAAGGAGAGATGAGTGATATAAAAAAATGAGGGAAATCAAAGAGATGAAAACAAGAGTGTTGAGCAAAATGTGAGTTTATTTTCTGGAAAAAGTGAGGTGAAAGGTGATTTATTGAGTGGGGAAGTGTTCTTACTCATTAGTAAGGATTCTTATCTTGCAACTGACAAACTTCACCATTATTTTCCTCTTATGTTGTGCCTTTATTGTAGGAATATGGTGATAAAGAAAAGAATTGTTGGAAACAATTTCCATTTGATCTAGGTGGTTTGGAATGGCAATACCTACTCAAGGAAGATTTCCGGAACAAATAAAGTCAAATACCATGCATCGAGAAAATAGTCCTTTGCATGTTTTAGAGAATATTAATGACAATTACTACAATATTAACGTACCTGAAAGGTATGAAAATGTGATTGTTACCTTTAATGTTACCAATATTCCTCCCTTTGAATATGTAGATTCGAGGATGAATATTTTTGAAGAGGGAGGGAATGATGAGAATCATGGTGGGCATATGCATCGAGGATTCGAGAGAGATCATGGCATGAATGTTGGATGGAGAAAAAAATACACAAGACCCATTGCATGGGATTTGTGGCCCAATGACAAGAGGAATAATGAGAAAAATTAAAGAGGATTTACATGTCCTCATTTTGAAATTACAAGAGGAGGCCCAACATGCAGGAATGGGAGGATCAAATGGGCCATTAATCACACTTATTAATGCCCAAAAGTGAACCTAAATGGCCCACCCAAATGCTCCCATGAATTTAAATCCACTTTCATTAAATAAATCTCCAAAGTAAAAAGTGGTGGGTCCCTTGTCTCTAAAGTCATGGTGGGAATCTTCAATGTCTTTGGGGTGGGACTGAAAAGTCTTCTTGGGGGATATCCTTTCCCCTAAAGCTATGGGAATGTGTAAAAAAAGTCAAAAATCGTTTTTTAGGCTTTATAATTTTGTGGGCTAGGTGTTTGAAATGTATCTCTCCCATTTGGCTAGAAATATACACCTCCTTGTAACCTTTGGAATTTAATTTCAAATTTGAGAGTTTCTAGCATTATTATGCTTTTTTTATTGTGTTACTTAGTGAATGCAAGTAAGGCTCGTCAAAGGAGTGATCAACCTTTGTGGCACATTAAATTATATTTTCAAGGGGAAAGTCTCCTTGGGGTCCTAATTGATCATCCCCTTCCCCTTTTATTCTCCTTGCATTTCTTTTTTTTTTAATTTCCATTCCCCCCTCCTTCCGTCGCTTGTGTTTCTGTATTTTTTTCCAATGAATACCACACTCACATCTAGTATCATATCAGTCATTGAGGCCAATTAGGCCAATTATGTCAATTATGCCATTAAGGCCAATGAGGGAAATTAGTCCAATTAGGGTAATTAGGCCAATTGAGAAAATCGAGGACAAATTGGCTAATTAGGTCAATGGTCCAATTGAGGCCAATTGAGGCCATTGAGTTCAATTAGGAAAATTCAGCCAATTGATACATTGAGGCCAATTATGCCAATTTGGTCAATTAGTGCGATTAGGCCTTTGATAGCAATTAGGCCAACTAGGTCATTATGGCCAATTAAGTCCAATTAGGCCCTTACAGCCAATTAGTCCAATTATTTAAATTATACCAATTAGGCCAATTGAGCTATTGAGGACAATTTGGCCAATTTGGTCAATTACTGCAATTAGGCCAATTATGCCAATTAGGCCAACTAGGCTGTTGAGGCCAATTTGTCCAATTAGGCAAATTAGGCCCTTACAGCCAATTAGGTCAATTAGGCCAATTAGGTCAATTAGGAGAATTACGCCATTGAGGATAATTAGGCCAATTAGGTTAATTAGGCTAATTAGGTCAATTAGGCCAATTAGGCCATTGTTGCCAATTAGTCCAATTTGGCCATTTAGGCCAATTAGGCCAATTAGGACAATTAGGCCATTGAGTCCAATTAGTGTAATTTGGTGAATTAGTCCAATTATTCCAATTTGTTCTATTAGGTTAGTTAATGTCATTGAGGCCAATTAGGCTAGTGATGTCGACTAGGCCAATTAGGTCAATGAGGCAAATTATTCCAATTAGGCATTGAAGCCAATTAGGTCAATTAGGTCATTGTTTCCATTGATAAAATTGATGCAATTGAGGCCAATTAGGCTAATTAGTCCCTTGAGTTCAATTAGGCCAATTAGTCCAATTAGGTCAATTAAGTCATTAAGGCCAATTAGGCTAATCAGGCGAATTAGGCCATTAAGGCCATTGAGGCAAATTAGGCAAACTAGGCCAATTTTGAAAATTAGGCTTTTGATTCTAATTAGGCCAATTAGACCAATTCGTTCATTGGTGTCAATTCTCTCAATTAGGCCATTGAGGTCATTTAGGCCATTTAGACCAATTAGGCCAATTAGGCCATTGATGCCAATTAGGCCATTGAGGCTGATTATGTCAATTAGTCTAATTAAGCCATTGAGGCCAATTTGGCCAATTAATCCAACCAGGTCATTGATGCCAATTAGGCCATTGAGACCAATTAGACCAATTATGACAGTGAGACCAATTAGGGCTTTGAGGTGAATTACACCTTTGAGGCCAATTAGGCCAATTGAGTCCAATTAGGCCGATGAGGCCAATTAGGCCGCTAAGGCAAATTTAGGAAAATTAAGAAAATTAGGATAATTATACCAATTAGGACATTATGGTCAATTAGGAAATTGTAACCAATTAAGCCATTGTGACCAATTAGGCCAATTATACCAATTTGCCCAATTTTCCAAATTCTCCCATTAGGACAATTTGGAAAATTAGGCCATTGAGGACAATTAGGCCAACTAGGCAAATTAGGCTATTGATTACAATTAGGACATTAAGACCAATTAGGGATATTATTTCATTGATGAAAATTAGGACATTGAGCCCAATTAGCCCAATTAGGCCAGTGAGGCCAATTAGGCTATTTAAGGAAAATTAGGCCTTTGAGGCTAATTAGGATAATTGAGGACAATTATGATGCTGAGTCCAATTTTTCCACTTAGACCAATTAGGACAATTGATTCCCATTAGGAAAATTAGGCAAATTGGACCAATTAGTCTGTTATAGTCAATTAGGTCAATTATGCCAATTATGCTAATTAGGCTAATAAGACCAATTAGTCCAATTTGCCCAATGAGGCCAATTAGGACATTTATTCCAATTAGGTTATTAATCCCAATTAGTCCATTGAGTCCATTAAGGGAAATTTGGCCAATGAGGCCAATTGAGGAAAATGAAGCCAATTAGACCGTTTAGGCCAATTAGGCCATTTAGGCTAATGAGGTGAATTAGGCAAATTTGGCCATTGAGGCTAATTAAGAAATTAGTCCAATTAGGCCAATGAGGACAATTGAGGCCATTTAGGCCAATTGGGACATTAAGGTCAATTTGGCCAATTAGTTCACTGAGGTCAATTAGGCCATTGAGTCCAATTAGGCCAATTAGGATAATAAGTCCAATTATGCCAATTATGAAAATTCGACCAATTAATCCAATTATGCCAATTATTCCACTTTGGCCAATTAGGCCATTGAGGCCAATTTGACAATTGAATCCATTAAGGCCAATTTGGCCAATTAGGCCATTGAATCCAATTAGATATGTTAAGACAATTGAGGCCATTGAGACCAATTTGGACGATTAGGCCAATTGATGCCAATTAGGAAAACTAGGCCAATTAGGTCATTGAGGACAATTAGACCAATTGAGGCCAATGAGACCAATTAGGCCAACTAGTTCATTGAGGACAATTAGGGCATTGAGGCTAGGCCAACTGAGACTATTGTAGGCAAATTAGGTCATTGTGGCCAACTAGGTCAATTCGGCTAATTTGGATAATTTGGACAATTAGGCCAATTTGTCTAATTTGGCCAATTAGGCCAATTAGGAAAATTAGGTCATTGATGTCAATTAGGCTATTGAGTCCAACTAGGCCAATTTGGCCAGTTAGGCCAATTAGGCTAATGAGGCTAATTTTTTCACTTAGGCCAATTGGTTTATTGAGGCAAATTAGGCCATTGAGGTAGGGTTGATTGTGTCCATTGAAGCCAATTAGGTCATTAAGTCCAATTAGGCCAATTAGGTCAATTTAGCCAATTAGAATAATTAGGAAAATTAGACCAATGAGTCCAATGATGCCAATTAGTCCAATTAGTCCAATTAGGCCAATTAGGCCATTGATGTTAGGCTAATTGAGGTCATTGAGGCCAATTAGGCCAATTATGGAAATTCATCCATTGAGGACAATTAGTCCAATTTGGCCAATGTGGAAAGTGAGAAAAATGAGCCCAATTGGACCAATTAGGCCAACTGTTCCAATTAGACCAATTAGGCAATGAGGCCAATGAGGCCCATGAGACTAATTAGGCCAATTAGTTCAATTAGGCCAATTAAGCCAATTAGGCCAATTATGCTAATTAGGGCCATTACTCCAATTAGGCCAATTAGGCCAATGAGGGAATGAGGCCATTAAGGCCAATTAGGAAAATTATGTTTATTAGGCTACTTTGGCCAATTAGGCCAATTTGGAAAATTTGGTCATTGAGGCCAATTAAGCCATTGAGGGTAATGAGGCCAATGATGCCAATGATGCCAATTAGGAAAATCAGGCCAATGAGGCCAATCAAGCCAATTAGGCCAATTAGGCCAGTCAAGCTAATTATTCCAATTAGGCCAATTAAGCCATTAAGGCCAACTAGGACAATTAGGCCATTGAGTCCAATGAGCCCAATGAGCCTAATGATGCCAATCTGGTTAATCTGGAAAATCAGGCCAATGAGGCCAATCAGACCACCCGTTATGCCAATCAAACCGATTTGGCCAATCAGGCTAATCAGGACAATTAGGCCAATCAAGTCAATGAAGCCCATTATGAAAATCAGGCCAGTCAGGCTAATCAGTACAACCAGGCAAATGAGACCACTTAGTCCAATTAGGAAAATCAGTCTAATTAGGCCAATCTAGCCAATGAGGTCCATTATGCGAATCAGGCCAATGTGGCCAATCAAACCAAATAGGCCATTGAATCCAATTAATAAAATTATTCCAATTAGGAAAATTAGTACAATGAGGGAAATTAGGTCAATGATGCCAATTAGGTTGTTGAGGCAAACTAATCAAATTATGCTAATTAGGAAACTTAGGCCAAATAGGGAAATTAAGTCAATGTTGTCAATTAGTCCATTGATGCCAATCATGACAATTATAAAATTTAGAACAATTGGGCCAATTATGTCGATTAGGCTAATGAGGGAAAATAGGTCAATGAGACCAGTTATGCCAATAAGGCCAATCATGCCAATTATTCCAATTTAGTCAATTAGGCCAATTAGGCCAATGAGTCCAATAATGCCAATTAGGATAATTAGGGAAATGAGGAAAATGAGGTCAATTAGTCCATTGAGGCAAATTAGGCGAATGAGGCCAATTAGCCCAATGAGGCCAATAATGCCAATGACGCTAATGAATCCAATTTGGCTAATGATGCTAATGAGGCCAATGAGGCCAATAAGGGAAATGAGGATAATGAGGCTAATTAGGTCAATGAGGCCAATGAGGTAAATTGGTCCAATCGGTCCAATTATGCCAATTAGGCCAATTAGGCTAACTGGCCACAATTGGCCTAATTGGCCTCATTGTCTGAATTGGCCTAATTGGAATCAATTGTCCAAATTAGACTAATTGGACTAATTTGACCTCAATTGGTCTCAATTGGCCTAATTTTCCTTAATTACCCTCAATTGGCCTCAATTGGCCTAATTGGCTTGCCACGAACCAAGCTGGGTTGCCATCCGACTTGGTGCCCGACCCAGTCCATGGCATGTCCTGAAAGGCATTCTCGATCCCCATAGGCTGGAAACTATTACCTGGGTATCGATAACATGATTTGCGAACATTTTTAACCATCTTCATATATATAAATAACCAACAAGACAAATAAACCAAAAATGAAGGATACACCAAACACGGAATAACAAATTTCCAAATTTAAAGCTTACAACTTTGAATAAAACCTCAAAGGACTACAAAAAAAATGAACTATAACTCCAACTCAAACCTCTATGCAAAAAGAGGAGCAACATCCTCAATCCACCACCACAAAGATCCACAAGAGATACCGCTAGAAACCCAAACCTCCATCCCAATACACCATGCCTTCACCTGATTCAAACACATAACAAGGTCTATATACACCCAATGGTGTATCCAGGGTGTGAACCAAAGCTCAATAGGGTGCCACCCAAATAAAGAGATTCCATGCCAAAACATTAAAATATAATCTAACATGCTTATTTAAGTAAAATTCTTGACAAGAATACTTTAAAGAAAAAAATTAATGGAAAACCATATTGAATGAAAACACTTTAAAAAGAAACCATTTTTTCAAGGATGAATATAAGAACAACACTTTTAAAGGTAAAAAATCAGAATAAAAATTTTATCAAAAAAATGATTTAAAATGAAACGCATTCAACGTACACCATATGTCGATAGATGGAACCTCATCATATGAGTCTCATGTCACTATAGATCACCATGGGTAAAATCCCTAGGGTTAATCTTGCTCAAGTGGGACACTAGAACCTCGTAACTCAGTGAAACATGTCTTAGAAACCACAAAACCCATCATTCTTATACACGAGCCACTAGGAGGGGACACCCCAATGGCCTAGTGGTCTCCCATCATCATAATGTTTAGTCAGTGTTGTAAGCGTCAATCTAGTTATACGAAACTGGGAAGAACCACTTCCATATCATCTAGAGTACTAGAACTAGTCATCCCACCTAGATACACAGGATTCCCTTGTGCTCAATCCCATTTCACATATTACATAAATTATCACATTTGCAAATCATTTCCAAGCATCCCACCCATTTTCAAATTTAAACCACTTTTCATTTTCATACATACCAAAACCATTTAAAAGATATAATTTTACACCACTTAACCAATTCAACGAAATCCATTTTAAAACATTATAAGATAATTACATATTTAGTCAACCATTTCCATGGGCCAAGACCCCTTCTCAAGCCCAAACACACGAAAAAACTGCACTTAAATCAAGTTTCCCAACATTTAAACAAATCTCAAAGAAAAATAAAAGTACACCACAAGGTATCCATAGTGTCATAGAAAACCCCCTTCCATTGAATACCCTCTTTAAAACACACCTGCACAATAGGTGCTTTTGAAAACATAGTTCTCACCTTCCATACAAGGGACAAATCACTTTTCAAGAATCATCACAATGGATCACACACAATGTATAACCATTTACCCTTCCAAAAATACATATTCACCACATACATGGGTGAAATAATTTCAAAAAACATTATGCACTTCCCAATTAATTTATAGAACAATAATAAATACAAAAATAAGCATATTAAAAACTTCTAAAAATGATAAAGCATGGAACCACCTACCTTGAATCAAAGAGATTCTACAAAATTATGTGAAACCATAACTGCACCTCGACCAAACCCTAAGAAGGAAAAATAGAACATAAGACATCAAAATAGAAACCTAATAATTAATAACAAACACTGAAATCGTTACCCTACCTTCTATAGAAAAGGAACCCCAAAGAAATCGAAAGAAAACCCTAGATTAGAGGAAGAAAACAAGGGAGGAGGGACTTACCTGAATAATCCTTGATGAATCTGAGTCAAAATAGCCCAAAAATTAAACCCATGGAGTGGAGGATATGGAGGGAGTCATGTCTAGGGTTGGGAGGCCGAATGGGTTGAGAAATAGGGGTAGATGGGTTTAAAATTGGGGAGAGAGAAAATAAACACCCAATTTTTAATGAGTTAGCAGGCTACATGGTTAATCCTGTCTGTTTTCAAACTGTGTGGTGACCACATGACTACATATACTGAGGAGGACAATAGCCACATGGTTTATCCCCAAAATAAGACTTACCATGTGGAAGTCGTGCAGTCACTTCTGGTCGTGACCCTGAACTACCGCACGATTACCTGGGTTGTGCGCACAGTTTTTACTAACCGTGCACCAAACATTAACTGCCCAAAAACACCCATTCTATCAAAAAACTAAAAGGAAACTTGAGGGGTAAAATCTAGACCAAATATAAGTGGAAATAATACCATAAAAATTTAAACCCATCACACCCAGTTCCCAAGGAAATAACTGAGAACCAAACCCGAACCATGAAAAAAGTGAATTAAAAAACTTGGGTTTGACAATTGTCCCCACCATAATGTTTTCCACCCCCAGAAAGTCTTCCCAATATTTGACCAGTACACACTTCTTGACATACAATACTATGGTGGGCCACAAAACACTTATTTGGGGCCCAAAATTACTTATCCACAAGGCAATGGATTAAAATTCGTAGAAGCACATTAAAGAGGAGAGATAAGGTGGAGAAAAGCATCTTTAAGAGGGAATCCTTCTACTTTAGCTAGTGGGGTCATTAAATGGCATGGGAAAGTGTTATTTAATGATTTTTATGTGCCTTTTTGGTTTTCCATGCCTTGTAACTCTAATTGGTACATTTTCCTTTCTTTATTTTGACTTTATAATGTATTTTCACCACTTTGTAATGGAGGATTTTGAATTGGACGAATTTGTGAAGCTTGTTGTTCATTTTTCTAGTTTTATCCTATTCCCTTTGCCCGAAATTGGCGGTGCATCTCCATTGATGGTGATGTGTTCTTTAAGCATGGAGAAACCTTGGCGGGTGGAATTGCCTTTAAGCCTTGGTCGATTTAGCTACGTTACGCTGCTCCTATTTGCTTACTCGTTTTGAGCTTCCGGTGACACTTGAGTTGGTATCAGAGATGTGGTTCTAACAAGTAAGTTCTATCACATTATTCTTGTTACTCTCCATCATGTCTTGCAAGACTGGATCTTCTACTCATCCTGCTCCATGGGAAATAGCTAACACAAAACTACAATCACAAATTACTCAAATCGGTGAGCAACTTTCTCAACTATTGAGAGCACGACAACCTGACTCCCCTCTACCGCAGCAGCATCCCCGGTGTCCATCACCACATAATAGGTGTAATCCAGTGCCGTTTTATGAATATCTTGCAAAGGGTGATGATTCCTATGATTCAGAGGTGGATATGAAAAGAATAAGAGATGATGAAGATATTGAAAGAGGGTTGAAGATTGACATTCCGGATTTTTAGGGGAGTATGAATCGGGATGATTATCTGGATTAGATACGGGAAATCGAACGATTATTTGAATTTAAGAATTGTTCCGATGAGAAGAAGTGCAAGGTAGCCATTTTTAAATTTAAAGATTATGCTTATCTTTGGTGGGAAAATTTGAAGAACAGTAGGAACATTATGACAAAGGAAAAATACACTCATGGGAGAAGTTGAAAAGGCTTTTGAGGAGACGATTTTTTCCTAAGAATTATAAGCAAGAGCTTTATTTCCGAATGCATAGCCTGTGATAAGGAGATAAATCTGTTGAACAGTACATTTGGGAATTTGATCATTTATTAATGTGAAGTGATGTTCTAGAATATAGAGAACAAACAATTTTAAGGTTTTTGGGTGGATTAAATAAATAAATTGCACATTCAGCAGAGTTGCAACCATTCTGCTCACTTGGTGATGTTTTCAAGCCGGCGATCAAGGTGGAAAATAAAAAGTGGGCCTCAAAGGAAATGATGCTCAAAACTACAATAGAGGTACAAATTTTTATAAAGGCATTTCTTCTAATAAATCTGGTGTTGGCGAGAAGGAATTTGGAAGGAATAATATTCTGGATAAAGGGAAAGAGAAGGCTATGGAACAACTAAAAGGGAAGTCCAACTCCTTTGAATGTGGGAATCGAAAGTGTTTCAAATGCCACGGGTATGGTCATTTTAAAGCCAATTTCCCTAACAACTGAACTATTACTATTAAGGATATTGAAGAGATTTAAGAGGCAATCAAAGAGGATGTACATGATGGTGAAGAATCTGAAAATGAGGAACATGTTGTGGAAGAAGCTGATGTGGGAAACATGCTTGTGCTACAAAGAGTTTTGCAAGCTCAAATCTGTCCGGAAGAAGATCAAAGAGAAAACTTGTTCCAAACTCGCTGCACTATTAATCAGTAGGTATGCATGGTGATTATTGATAGTGGGAGTTGTAAAAATGTGGCTTCAACAAAACTACTGGAGAAATTGAAGCTTCCAACTCAGAATCATCCTAACTCGTATAAATTTCAATGGTTGAACAATGGAAGCACACTCCAAGTCAACAAACAAGTTCTGATTTCATTCTCCATTGGTAAGAACTATGCTGATGAGGTATTGTGTGATGTTATTCCTATATATTCTTGTCACTTGTTGTTGGGAAGGCCTTGGTAGTTTGATAGGGAAGTGAAATATTGATGTGAACCATGTTGAAGGCACCAGGTCGATTACTCGAGTGGAGGAGTTGGATTTGAAAGGCCCGATGATGCTGGGAGATTAAAGAGATTGAATGCAACAATGGGGGCCCATCTCGCTTCATTAAAGGCCCAATGGATCTTGCCTTGCATGGATGGAGAAAATGGGCCTATTATCTCACTTATTCAAGCCCAAATATGATGTTTAGAGTTTTTCACACATGGTTGCACAAATTTTAGAAGCCTTACCCACATGGAGAATTCTAGAATGGAATCTTTTGACACAAAAGTCAAATCCAATGGGCTAGGTACTCAAAGTCAAATCCAGTGGGCTATGGGTGGAAATGCATGTGCTACTTTTCCCAAAAGTCTTCGTTAGGATTTATCTTTTTTACTTTAAGGGGAAAAGATAGATTTAGCATTTACGACTTTAGGGTATTAGACCCTTGACTATTGTATCACACCTTGGCTTTAAATAGCCACCCCATGGCATTGTATTTCTATTCAAGATTTAATTGATAGCTTGTGCTCCATTTCTCTCCATTGTGTGAGAATTGTTCCGAATTTCCCCCTTGCTCTTGTGCATTCTTGCCTTGTCAATCTACAAGTTATATTGGTGATCCAAGATCACAAAGCTCCCAATTCCGTGCCTCAACCAAAGTGCATTGTTGTGTGGACTACCTATCACATCCTACCTTTGAGTGTGTTGTCTAAGTAGTAGGTCGTGCTCCTTGTAGTGTTGATTGACTACTTGCATTTGCTATCCATACCCATAATCTTCCACTTAGCTCCCAACCGCATCCTTCACCTGCCTCCCTATGCCGTGAAGATCGGGTCACCCCATGCCTCTCACATCAGTTGGTATCAGAGCTTCGGTTGACAAGGTTGTCATCTATCCCTTCATTTAATTTAATTCTGTCCATTACCCTCCTTATCCTTCCATATTATTCACCCATTCAAAAAAAAATCCATTTTCTTGAAAGCCTATAGAATTGGCCTAGTTTGTGCAAGCTTGGATTATTATAAATTGATCCAAATTTTCATTCATCTTCTTTTTGCATTTAATTATCAATATGTGATTTGTTTTTGGAAAAAAATCAAAAAACAAATTCAAATTCTCTCAACTCATCATTTTTTTCTTTTTAAAATTAAGCACATCCTTTATTCGAGAGATTTTGAAAAAAAATTGTCTTACTCTCCGTTCAATCATCTTGTGCTTTAAAACTCCAAGCACAACACTCTTTGAGGAAGAATTGACCAAAAAAATAAAGAAAAAGCGGATACAATTACTCCTTTGTGATTTACAATATTAGCACTTTCCATTTCCGTATATCACTTTTTTCCATCAATTTTCTGTATCCCCATTTTATATTTGGATCATATTGTTATTCATTTATCTTATCTTGCAGAATCGGGAAAAACTCAAATACCACCTTTCCACCCCTGTTTCCACCCACCCTTTATCCATTTTCTACCCCCTTTTCACCCTTTACCCTTTACCACTCAACCGGGTTGTGTTAAACTATCCCTCAACACAATCTTGGTTTGGGAAGGATGGGTGGCATGTGATCATCCCAAACAAGGTATTATATTTCATAAGATCTTGGAAATTGAATTGAGTGTTGAGAGTGGAGAGAAATAAGCAAAAAAATATCTTGTGTGTGTGAGTGTGTGCATCTTGTTGTGTGTGCGTGTGTGTGTACATCTTATGTGTGTGAGTGTGTATGTCTTGCATGTGTGAGTGTGTATTCTTGTGTACGTGAGTGTGTACATCTTGTGTGTGTGTGTGGGTACATCTCGCGTGTGTGAGTGAGTGTGTATCATTGTGTGTGTCCCCCCCCCCCCCGATGTGTGTTTGTGTTTGCGTAAGTTATCATGGCAGAAGATCATGGGAAGAAAATTGCACTTGTTAGCGATGAAGGAAGTCGAAGTAGATCTCCTGCACCCAAATCTACACAACTCCAAATGTAATATTTGATGATCCACTTCGAGAATCTTATTAATAGGAAGTTGGAAGTGTTTCATGAGAGGATTGATGAATTGGAGAATAAACCAAGCCCAAGAATGATCCATGATAACCCACGACGCGCTCCAGCACCACATCATCCCCATTTCATGGAGGAGGATATGGTGAACTTTGATGATGATCTTGATGATGTCCCACAAAGAAGGAGGTTATACCAACAACCTAGAGGAGGAAAAAAAAGACAACATGATGATGACCTACTTGGCGGGATCTAGGTGAAGGTCCCCTCTTTTCAAGGAAAAAGTGACTCAGAAGCATACTTGGAATGAGAGATGCGGATTGAGAAAGTATTTTCATGCCATGCATATTCTGAGAAGAAAAAGGTCAAACTTGCTTCCCTTTAATTTTCTAATTATGATTTAATATGGTGGGATCAAATGAAAAAGGAGAGGGCTATATATGGTGGGCGTCCCATCAACACTTGTGATGACATGACGTTTGTCATGAGAAAACGGTTTGTCCCCTTGCACTACCATAGAGATCTCCACAACAAACTTCAGCACCTCACCCAAGGGAGTAAGAGTGTATATGATTACTACAAGGAGATGCAAATTGCTATGATTCGAACAAACATTGTGATATGATACCGTATACGAGTGTGGTATTCGTTGGCGAAAATGCGGAAACACAGGCGAAGAAAGAAGAGGAAAATGAAATTAAAAGAAATGCAAGGAAAATAAATGGGAAGGGGGATGATCAATTAGGACCTCGAGGAAAAATTACCCTTGAAACTCTAATTATAAAGTGCCACAAAAGTTGATCACTCCTTTGATAAGCCTTACTTTCATTCACCTAAGAACATAAGAAACACAAGCATAATAATGCTAGAAAACACTCAAATTCTAAATTAACCTTCAAGGGGTACAAGAGGTGGGTATTTATAGACAAATGAGAAGAATACATGTCAAACTACCTATCCCACAAGAGTCTAAATCCCATCCCACGAATTTGACTTTGTTTACACATTTCCATGGCTTCAGGGGACAAGATATAAAGAAGACTTTTTGGAACCACCCCAAAGACTTTGAAGATTACCACCATGACTTTAGAGACAAGGGCCCCACCACTTTTGACTTTTAAGATTTCCTTCATGAAATTGGATTAAATTTCGTGGAATCATTTGGGTGGGCCTTTTAGGTTCACTTTTGGGATTTAATGAGTGTGATTAAAGGCAGATTTTCTCCTCCCATGCATGCATGTTGGGACTCCTCTTGTAATTTTAAAATGAGGCCATGTAAAGCCTCCTTCATCCTCTATGTTCTTCCCCTTGTCATTGGGCCACCAATCCCCTACAATGGGTCTTGTCCATTAATGCTCCTTCAACCATCAATGCCATGATCACCCTCAACTACTCGCTGCATGTGTGCACCATGATTCACATCATCCCCTCCCTCTTCAAAAGGATTCATCCTTGAATCTGCATATTCAAAAGGAGAGAGATCAGAAATATTAAAGGTAGCACTCACATTTTCCTACCTTCTGGGCAAGTCAATCATGTAGGCATTATCATTTATTCTTTATAAAACATGAAATGGGCCATCTCCTCGTGGTTGAAGTTTTGATTTTCATTGATACGGGAACCTTTACTTACTTAAATGTACCCACACCCAATCTTCGGGTTCTAGTACAACCTTAAACCTACCCTTGTTTGCTTGATTTTCATTTTGTTCATTTCTTCTTTCAATGTTGGCTTTCACATTGGCATATAAATCCCAAACAAATTTTTCCTTCTCATCACCTGCAAGATCAACAACCTCATTAGTAGGCAATGAAAGAATATCTAATGGAGTCATTGGGTTAAAGCCATATACAATATCAAAAGGTGATAAGTTAGTAGTGGAATTCACTACTCGGTTATATGCAAACTCTATGGGTGGAAAACATTTTTCCCAATTCTTTAGATTTTTTTTTGAATTATTGCATGCAAGAGGGTAGAAAGGGTCCTATTCACCACTTCAATTTTCCCATCAGTTTGAGGTTGTGTAATTGTTGAGAACAATAATTTATTTCCCAATTTATTCCAAAAATTCCTCCAAAAGCGGATAAGGAATTTCACATCTCTATCACTTACAATGGTTTTGGGAAGTCCATGTAATCTCACAATTTATTTGAAAAACAAATCTGTTATATGTATAACATCATTAGTTTTTGAGCATGCAATGAAATGGACCATTTTTCTGAATCGATCCACAACAACAAAAATGTTATCTTTTACTCATTAGGAATGAGTCAATACCAACATAAAATCCATAGATATTTAGGTCCAAGGATGGGATGGAATGGGAAAGGGGTAATACAATCCATTAGGTTGAACCTTGTACTTTTCATGCTTACAAGTGACACACTTAGCACAAATTACAATAAATTCTTTTCTTATGATTCGCCAATAAAAATGTTCATGAAAAGTAGCTAGTTTTTTATAAACCCCAAAATGCCCCATCAAACCACCCCAATGAGTTTATTTAACAAGAAATTCTTGATTTGAACAATTTGGAATGCACAATTTATCCCTTTTGAAAATAAACCCATCATTTTTATAATATTCTTTAAATCCATGTTTTTCACAAGATGTCCAAATTTGATAAAAAATCAATCATTTACATACATTCCCTTTAGTAACTCAAGTCCAAGTAATCAAGAATGAAGAGAAGTAATAAGTGCATACCTTCGTGAAAGAGCATTGACAACCACATTTTCTTTACCTTTTTTGTGCTTGATCACATAGGGGAAAGTCTTAATAAATTCCATCCAAGATGCATGTCGCCGACTCAACTTGCCTTGGGTCTTCAAATACTTAAGGCTTTTCATGGTTAGAATGAATAATGAACTCTTTAGGCGATACGTAATGTTTCCATTTTCCAGGGTTCTTTTCAAAGCATAAAGTTCTTTATCGTAAGTTTAATAATTTAATGCTTCCTCATTCAATTTCTCACTAAAGTAAGCAATTGGACGTGACTCTTGAGTCAAAACAGCACCAATACCAACTCCTGATGTATCACACTCAATTTCAAAGACTTTGGTGAAATCTGCTAGCCTTAAAAGGGGAGCATTGACCAATTTTTCTTTGAGTGTGTTAAAATATTTTTCTTGCTTTTCACCCCATTTAAAGACCACATGTTTCTATAAAATTTGGTTAAGAGGTGCAATGATGGATGAAAAATCCTTTACAAACCTCCTATAGAAGCTTTCCAATCCATGAAAACTCCTAACCTCGGTTTCACTCATCGGTGTGGGCCACTCCTGAATTTCTTTGATCTTTTCATCATCCACATAGATCCCTTCCCACCCTACAACAAAAGACAAGAAACACAACATATCCATGAAAAAGGAAATTTTTTGAAGATTGGCATAAAGCTAGTTTTCTTGAAGGGTCTCAGACACCAAACGAAAGTGTTCAACATGGTTGTCTAGAGATTTTCTATACACCAAGATATCATCAAAATATACAACCACAAATTTTCCAATGAATGAAAAAAGGACACGGTTCATTAAGCTCATGAATGTACATGGTGCATTAGTTAAACCAAATGGCATAACTAACCACTCGTACAAACCGAACATAGTTTTAAAAGCAGTTTTCCACTCATCTCCTTCTTTCATTCCAATTTGGTGGTATCCACTATTAAGATCAATTTTAGAAAACAAAGAGGCCCCATGTAATTCATCAATCATTTCATCAAGTCGAGGGATGGGATAATGGTACTTAACTACTATTTTGTTGATGGTGCGGAAATCCACACACATTCACCATGTTCCATCTTTCTTGGGTACTAGGATCACCGGAATGACACATGGAGTCATGAGTTCCCTTACTAATCCTTTCTTCATGATTTCTTCAACTTGACATTGGATCTCCCTAGTCTCTTCTAGATTGTCTCGATATGATGGCCTGTTGGGAATTGCAACACTGGGTATAAAGTCAATCCGATGCTCAATTCCTCTCAAAGGGGGTAATCCATCGGGTGTTTCTTCAGGAAACAAATCATCAAATTCCTGAATTAAATACACAACACAAGAAGGAAAATAATTGTGAAGTTAATTAGTTGAAAGGTAAGCATCCTTACTAATGAGTAAGAACACTTTCCCTCTCAATAAAGCACCTTTCACCTCACTTTTTACAGAAAATAAAATCACCTTTCACTCATCACTCTTGTTTTCAACTCTTTCATTTCCCTAATTTCTTTTTATATCACTCGAATCTCCTTTTTCACTCTTAATTTTTCCACTCTTTTCATTTTTTCCTTTCATTTCCTTTTTCGTCAACTCATCAATATCTTTTTTATCACTCAAAATTTTATTTTTCCCACTTTATTTTTCACTCATTTCTTTTTTCTTTTTCTATTCTTTCTCTATCCTCAATTGATCTTCATATGCTTGTATGGGACTTAGAGGAGTCAAAACAATCTTTCTACCGCTAAAATGAAAAGATAAGAGGTTAGCATAGCCATCATATATCACCCTCCTATAAAATTTCCATGTTCTCTCTAGTATAAAATATCGATATTGCATTGGAGAAACATCACACAACACCTCATCATGATATTTTCCAATGGAAAAAGAAACTATGACTTGTTTTGTGACCCTCAATTCACCACTATCATTCAACCACTACAATCTATAATGTCTAGTATGCCTTAGAGTAGGAAAAATCAACTTCTCCACCAACAAGGTACTAGCCACATTAGTACAACTTCCACTATCAATGATCATACTACATACCTTCTCCTTAATGTGGCATCTCATATGAAAAATATGATCACGCTCCTCCTCATCCAGATCATCTTTGGGTTGAATGTTTATAGCTCTTCATGCCACCAATGCATCTCTATGTATGGGTTCTTCAACTTCTACATACGAACTCTCCTCCAAATATGGAATCTCATCATCGCTAGAGTGCTCACTAAGTATGTCTCCATTATCCAAAATAATCATGGCCTTTTTGTTTGGGCATTGAGATGCAATGTGACCATGTCCTTAACACTTAAAATACTTTATATCATGAGATTTAGAAGGGAAATTTGTGTCTATTTTTCCTTTTGAATCAGTGGGGAGGAACTTATTTTTGGCCTCTTCTCTTTGTTTTGGAACAAATTTGTAATCTATTGGTTTTTTTCATTCCACTTAGAAGTTGATTTTGGATCTTTCCAGTTATCCTTCCAAAAATTATGATAACTTAATTGAAACCTTTGAGAATGTAGTTGTTTCTCGACCTTCACCGCCTTATGTAGCAACTCCTCCATGTCAATATAGGTATGTAATTCCACCACATCTCTTATTGTCGGATTCAAGCCATCGATGAAACTTGCCATGGTAGCTTCGCGATCCTCCTCCAAATTTTCTCGAATCGTTAATATCTCAATTTCCTTGTAGTATTCCTCCTCACACATGGAACCTTGCACATGTTTTTGTAACTTCAAATGAAAATCTCGATAGTAAAGACTGGAAATGTACCTTTTGCTCATTACTATCTTCATTTCTTCCCAAGATCGAATTAGCCTTTCTCCATTTCATCGTTGACTTACTTGTAATTAGTCCCACCAAATACTTGCATAGTAATTGAACTCAAGTGCCGCCAATTTTACCTTCTTCTCCTCCAAGTAGTTGTGAAGTTCAAACACATGGTCAACCTTCCAATCCCACTCCAAATAAAGTTATGGGTCACTCTTCCCTTGAAAGGATGGAAGTGTCACTTTGATGCTTCTCAAGTCATTCTCTCTCCAAGCAGCATGTTGCCCTCGCCTAGGAATTGATTCTTTGAAGTCGAAGTACTCATCATCACCATTATGAATTTCTTTCATTCTTGGAGCCTTTGAAGTTGATGAAGTTTGTGTATCATCCAACCCAACATTCAATCTTGTAAACTGGTCAGCGACTACTTTCATGAATAATTTAATGTCGATCTCACTTATTTCTCCCCCACTTTCCATTTTTTTAATTCCTCGCAAACTCTTTCTCTCTTTTTTTATCTCTCAAAAGGTTCCTCTCACTTTCTAGCACAACAACCTGGTTCCTACAAGTGTTCTTAAATAGAATCAAGAAGACAACTTTTAGAAGCAATCAATTCATGGAAATCATTAAAAAACATAAATTTTAAGATATTTTGAATGAATGGAGTCCAATAAATATGGGAGGTAAATGGAAGAAATAGTTATAGAAGAAGGATGGATATGGATGAAGGAAGGAAGATGATGGATAAGAAAATGCAATCAAATTTATAACTTATGAGTGAACTCAATGTTTCAAATGAGCAGCTTATTCTTCTTTTTTATTGATTTTTTTCAATTTTTTTTATTTTTTTCTTCATTTTTTTTGCTACTCAATCAAAAATAATTGAGATACAAAGAGCGTGATTTTGATGCTCAAAGTACAAAAATTGAAAAATGTACTAATCTGATTGCAATGATGTAAATGGTTGAGATAACATGAACTTCAAACTCAAATGGAAATCCACCTTGGAGATTGTTAGATTTCACAAGAGTGAAACTGTAGCACGAATTGATTCGGCTATATCTCCAAATATAGGTGTTGGATTTTAGTGTTTCCAAATTGAGAAGAAATATGAGATTCTGAACTATTAAAATGACATATTATTCATCCATAAACTCAAAGAAAAAGCAGATGAAAATGTGGAATAAATTTCCATCCAGAATTGGTGATGGCCGAAAATGGAAGAAGGGGAAGAAAAAAAATACAGGAGAAATAGAAATATGAAGGAACTTGGTTTCAATTGCCTAACTCTGATACCAAATGATATTATACCATATGCGAGTGTGGTATTCGTTGGCAAAAATTCAGAAACCCAAGCGAAGAAAGAAGAGGAAAATGAAATTAAAAGAAATGCAAGGAAAATAAATGGGAAGGGGGATGATCAACTAGGACCCCAAGGAGACTTTCCCCTTGAAACTCTAATTATAAAGCGCCACAAAGTTTGATTACTCATTTGATAATCGTTACTTGAATTCACCTAATAACACAAGAAACACAAGCATAATAATGCGAGAAAAGACTCAAATTCTAAATTAACCTTCAAGGGGTACAAGAGGTGGCTATTTATATCCAAATGATAGGAATACATGTCAAACTACCTATCCCATAACAGTCTAAAGCCTATCCCACGAATTTGACTTTGTTTACACATGTCCATGGCTTTAGGGGACAAGATATCTCTAAAGAAGAATTTTTGGAACCACCCCAAAGACTTTGAAGATTCCCACCTTGACTTTGGAGACAAGGGGCCCACCACTTTTGACTTTGGAGATTTCCCTCATGTAAGTGGATTAAATTTCGTGAAAGCATTTGGGTGGGCCTTTTAGGTTCACTTTTGGGCTTTAATAAGTGTGATTAAAGGATCATTTTCTCCTCCCATGCATGGATGTTTGGCCTCCTCTTGTAATTTCAAAATGAGGCCATGTAAAGCCTCCTTAATCCTCCTTGTTCTTCCCCTTGTGATATGATACCGTATGCGAGTGTGGTATCCATTGGATAAAATCTAGAAACACAAGTGATGGAAGAAGGGGGGAATGGAAATAAAAAGAAATGCAAGGAGAATAAAAGGGGAAGGGGGATGATCAATTAGGACCCCAAGGAGACTTTCCCCTTGAAAATATAATTATAAAGTGCTACAAAGGTTGATCACTCCTTTGATGAGCCTTACTTTAATTCATCTAAGAACATAAGAAACACAAGCATAATAATTCTAGAAATCACTCAAATTCGAAATTAAGCTCAAAGGGTACAAATAGGTGTCTATTTATAGCCAAAAGAGAGAGATACATGTAAAACACCTAGTCCCCAAAAGTCTAAAGCCTAAAAAACGATTTTTGACATTGTTTACACTTGTCCATGGCTTTAGGGGACAAGATATCCACCAAGAAGACTTTTTTGCACCACCCCAAAGACTTTGAATATTCCCACCATGACTTTAGAGACAAGGGGCCCACCAATTTATGACTTTGGAGATTTAATTAAATCAAGTGGCTTAAAATTCGTTGGATTAATTGGGTGGGCCATTTAGGTTCACTTTTCGGAATTAATAAGTGTGATTAAAGGAAAATTTTCTCCTCCCATGCATGCATGTTGGGCCTCCTCTTGTAATTTCAAAATGAGGCCATGTAAAACCTCTTTCATCATCGTCATTATTCCTCTTGTCATTGGGCCACCAATATCATGAAATGGGTCTTGTCCATTAATTATCCTTCCACCATCAATGCCATGATCACCCTCAACTCCTCGCTGCATGTGTGCACCATGATCCGCATCATCCCCTCCCTCTTCAAAAGGATTCTTCCTCAATTCTGCATATTCAAACGGAGAGAGTTTAGAAATAGTAAAGGTAGCACTCACATTTCCATACCTTCTGGGCAAGTCAATCTTGTAGGCGATATCATAGATTCTTTCTAAAACTTGAAATGGGCCATCTCCTCATGATTGAAGTTTTGATTTTATTTTCTCTGGGAACCTTTCCTTCCTCAAATGCAGCCACACCCAATCTTTGGGTTCTATTAAAACCTTATGCCTACCCTTGATTTCTTGCTTCACATATTGTTCATTACTTCTTTCAATGTTGGTTTTCACCTTGGCATGTAAATCCTGAACAAATTTTGCCTTCTCATCACCTACAAGATCAAAAACCTCATTAGTAGGAAATGGAAGAATATCTAATGGATTCATTAGGTTAAAGCAATATACAATCTCAAAATTTGAGACGTTAGTAGTGGAATTCACTACTCGGTTATATGCAAACTCTATGTGTGGAAAACATTTTTCCCAGGTCTTCAGATTTTTTTGAATTATTGTACGCTAGAGGGTAAAAAGAGTCCTATTCACTACTTCAGTTTTCCCATCAGTTTGAGGATGTGTAATAGTTGAGAAAAATAATTTAGTTCCCAATTTATTCCACAAAGTCCTCCAAAAGTGTCTAAGGAATTTCACATCCCTATCACTTACAATGGTTTTGGGCAGTCCATGTAATCTCACAATTTCTTAGAAAAAAATCTGTTATATGTATAGCATCATTAGTTTTTAAGCATGCAATGAAATGGGACATTTTGCTAAATCGATCCACAAAAACAAAAATGATTTCTATTCCTGATTGAGATCAAGGAAATCCCAACACAAAAACCATAGAGATGTCGGTCCAAGGATGTGATGGAACAGGCAAGGGGGAATACAATCTATTAGGTTGAACCTTGGACATTGCATGCTTAAAAGTGACACACATAGCACAAATTTCAATAACATATTTTCTCATACTTGGCCAATAAAAATGTTCATGCAAAGTAGCTAGTGTTTTATCAACCCCAAAATTCCCCATCAAACCACCCCCATGAGTTTCTTTTACAAGCAATTCTCAAGTTGAACAATTTGGAATGCACAATTTATCCCTCTTGAAAACAAACCCATTATTTTTGTAATAGTCTTTAAATCCATGTTTTTCAAAATATGTCCAAATTTGAGAAAAATATCCATCATTTTCATACATTACCTTTAGTAACTCAAGTCCAAGTAATCTAGAATAAGAGAAGTAAGAAGTGAATACCTTCGTGAAAGAGCATCGGCAACCACATTTTCTTTACCTTTTTTGTGCTTGATCACATAGGGGAAAGTCTCAATGAATTCACGCCAAGATACATGCCGCTAATTCAACTTCCCTTGGGACTTCAAATACTTAAGGCTTTCATGGTCAGAATGAATAATGAACTCTTTAGGCCATAAGTAATGTTTCCATGTTTCCAAGGTTTGTTTCAAAGCATAAAGTTCTTTATCATATGTTGAATAATTTAATCTTCCCCATTCAATTTCTCACTGAAGTAAGTAATTGGACGTGACTCTTGAGACAAAAAAGAACCAATACCAACTCCCGATGCATCACACTCAATTTCAAAGACTTCGGTGAAATATGGTAGACTTAAAAGGGGAGAATTGACCAAATTTTCCTTGAGCGTGTTAAAGGATTTTTCTTGTTTTTCACCCCATTTAAAGACCACATGTTTCTTTACAAGTTCATTAAGAGGTGCAACAATGGTTGAAAAAACCTTTTCAAACCTCCTATAGAAGATTTCCAATCCATGAAAACTCCTAACCTTAGTTGCACTCTTCGGTGTGGGCCACTCTGAATTGCTTTGATCTTTTCATCATCCACACGAATCCCTTCCGACCCTACAAAAAAGCCAAGAAACACAACAGAATCCATGCAAAAGGAAATTTTTTGAAGATTGGTATAAAGCTCATTTTCTTTAAGGGTCTCGGACACCAAACACAAGTGTTCAAAATGGTTGTCTACAGATTTTCTATACACCAAGATATCATCAAAATAGACAACCATGAATTTTCCAATGAATAAATTAAGGACATGGTTCATTAAGATCATGAATGTACTTTGTGAATTAGTTAAACCAAATGGCATAACTAACCACTCATACAAACCGAACTTATTTTTAAATGTATTTTTCCACTCATCTCTTTGTTTCATTTGAATTTGGTGGTATCCACTTTTAATATCAATTTTATAAAAGAAAGATGCCTCATGTAATTCATCAAGCATGTCATCAAGTCGAGGGATGGGATAATGGTACTTAACTATTATTTTGTTTATGGCATGACAGTACACACACATTCCCCATGTTCCATCTTTCTTGGGTACCAGGATCACCAGAACGACGCATGGACTCATGATTTCCCTTACTAATCCTTTCATCATGAGTTCATCAACTTGACATTAGATCTCTCTAGTCTATTCTGGATTAGCTCTATATGTTGGACTATTGGGAATTGCGACACCAGGTATGAAGTCAATCCGATGCCCAAGGCCTCTCAAAGGGGGTAATCCATTGGGTGTTTCTTCAGGAAACAAATCACCAAATTCCTGAAATAAAGACACAACACAAGAAGGCAAAGAATGGTGAAGTTCATTAGTTTCAAGGTAAGCATCCTTACTAATAAGTAAGAACACTTTCCCGCTCAATAAAGCACATTTCACCTCACATTTTCCAGAAAATAAACTCACCTTTCTCTCATCACTCTTTTTTCAACTATTTGATTTCTCTCATTTCTTTTTATGTCACTCGACTCTCCATTTTCACTCTTAATTTTTCCACTCTTTTAATTTTTTTCTCTCATTTATTTTTTCATCAACTCATCACTCTCTTTTGTATCACTCAAAATTTTATTTTTCACACTTTATTTTTTTCTCCTTTCTTTTTTCTTTTTGTATTCTTTATCTATCCCCACTTGATCTTCATATGCTTGTATGGGACTTAGAGGAGTCAAAACAATCTTTATATTGCTAAAATTAAAAGAGAAGTAGTTAGTATAGCCATCATACATCACCCTCCTATCAAATTGACATGGTCTCCCTAGTAGCAAATGTCCATCTTGCATAGGAGAAACATCACACAACACCTCATCATGATATTTTCCAATGGAAAAAAGAAACTATGGATTGTTTTGTGACCCTCACTTCACCACTATAATTCAACCACTACAATCTATAAGGTCTAGCATGCCTTAGAGTAGGCAAACTCAATTTCTCCACCAACAAGGTATTAGCCACATTATTACAACTTCCACTAATAATGATCATACTACATACCTTCTCCTTGATGTGGCATCTCGTATGAAAAATATGCTCATGCTGCTCCTCATCATGATCATCTTTGGGTTGAATGTTTAAAGCTCTTCTTTCCAACAATGCATCTCCATGTACAGGTTCTTCAACTTCTACATCCGAACTCTCTTCCAAATATGGAATCTCATCATCACTAGAGTGCTCACTAAGGATGTCTCCATTATCCAAAATAATCATGGCCCTTTTTTTGGACATTGAGATGAAATATGATCATGTCCTTGACACTTAAAACACTTTATATCACAAGATTTAGAAGAGAAATTTGTGTCCATTTTTCCTTTTGAATCAGTGGGGAAGAACTTATTTTTGGCCTCTTCTCTTTGTTTGGGAACAAATTTGGAATATCTTTGTTTTTTTCATTCCACTTAGAAGTTGATTTTTGATATTTCCGGTTATCCTTCCAAAAATTATGAGAACTTACTTGACTCCTTCAAGAATGTAGTTGTTTTTCGACCTTCACCGCCTTATGTAGAAACTCCTCCCTGTAAATATAGGTCTATAGTTCTACCACATATCTAATTACTGGATTCAAGACATTGATGAACCTTTCCATGGTAGCTTTGCGATCCTCCGCCAAATTATCTCGAATCATTAATATCTCCATTTCCTTGTAGTATTCCTCCAAACACATGGAACCTTGCACCAGTTTTTGTAAATTCATATGAAAATATTGATAGTAATGACTAGAAATGTACATTTTGTGCATTACTATCTTTATTTCTTCCCAAGTTCGAATTGGCCTTTCTCTATTTCTTCATCGACTTACTTGTAATTGGTCCCACCAAGTACTTGCATAGTCATTGAACTCAAGCGCCGCCAATTTTACCTTATTCTCCTCCGACTAGTTGTGAAGTAAAAACACATTTTCAACCTTCATATCCCACTCCAAATAAATATTTGGGTCACTCTTCCCTTGAAAGGATGGAAGTGTCACTTTGATGCTTCCCAAGTCATTTTCTCTCCAAGCAGCATGTTGCCCTTTCCTAGGAATTGATTATTCGAAATCGGGGTACTCATCATCACCTTCATGAATTTCTTGCCTTCATGGAGCCTTTGAAGATGAGGATCATTGCATATCATCCAACCTAGAATTCAATCTTGTAAACTGGTCAGTGACTACTTTCATGAATAATTTAATGTCGATCTTACTTATTTCTCCCTCACTTGTCATTTTTTAATTCCTCACACACTCTTTCTCTATTTTTTTATCTCTCAAAAGGTTCTTCACAGTTTCTAGCACAACAACTTGGTACCTACAAGTTTTCTTAAATAGAATCAGGAAGACAACTATTAGAAGCAATCAATTCATGGAAATCTTTAAAAATCATAAATTTTAAAAGGGTTTGAATCAATGATGTCCAAGAAATATGGGGGGTAAATGGGAGAAATGGTTATAGATGAAAGTTGGATATGGATGAAGGAAATAAGATGATGGATAAAGAAATACAATCAAATTTATAACTTATGAGTGAACGCAATGTTTCAAATGAGCAGCATCTTTTTCTTTTTCTTTTTATTTTTTTGATTTTTTTTGATTTTATTTTTATTTTTTTTTTGCTACTCAATAAACAAGAATTGGGATATAAAGAGTGCGCTTTTTGTGCTCAAAGTAAAAAAAATGAAAAACGCACTAATCTGATTGCAATGATGTAAATAGTTGAGATAACATGAACTTCAAACGCAAATGGAAATCCGCCTTGGAGATTGTTAAATTTCACAAGGGTGAAATTGTATCATGAATTGATTCGGCTATATCTCCAAATATAGGTGTTGGATTTTAGTGTTTCAAAATCGAGAAGAAATATGAGATTATGAACTATTAAAGTATCATATTATACATCCAGAAACTCAAATAAAAAGCAGAAGAAAATGTGGGAGAAAGTTGCGTCTAGAATTGGTGATGGCAGAAAATGGAATAAGGGGAAGGAAATAAAAATATGGGAGAAATAGAAATGAAAGAACTTGGTTTTCGTAACCTGGCTCTGATACCAAATGATATGATACCGTATGCGATTTCGGTATCTATTGGCGAAAAACTGGAAACAAAAGTGATGGAAGAAGGGGGGAATAGAAATAAAAAGAAATGCAAGGAGAATAAAAGGGGAAGGGGGATGATCAATTAAGACCCCAAGGAGACTTTCCCCTTGAAACTCTAATTATAAATCACCACAAAGGTTGATAAATCCCTTGATGAGACTTACTTTCATTCACCTAAGAACACAAGAAACACAAGTATAATAATTATAGAAATCACTCAAATTAGAAATTAATCTCAAAGGGTACAAAGAGCTGGCTATTTATAGCCAAATGAGAGAGATACCTATGAAACACATAGTCCCCAAAAGTCTAAAGCCTAAAAAATTATTTTTGACATTGTTTACACTTGTCCATGGATTTAGGGGACAAGATATCCAATGAGAAGACTTTTTAGCACCACCCCAAAGACTTTGAAGATTCCCACCATGACTTCAGAGACAAGGGGCCCACCACTTTATCACTTTGTAGATTTCATTCAAGAAAGTGGCTTAAAATTCATGGGATAAATTGGGTGGGCCATTTAGGTTCACTTTTGGGATTTAATAAGTGTGATTAAAGGCTCATTTTCTCCTCTTATGCATGCATGTTGGGCCCCCTTTTGTAATTTCAAAATGAGGCCATGTAAAGCCTCTTTTATCCTCCTCATTATTCCTCTTGTCATTGGGCCACCAACCCCATGCAATGGGTCTTGTCCATTAATGCTCCTTCCACCATCAATTCCATGATCACCCTCAACTCCTCACTGCATATGTGCACCGTGATCCGCATCACCTTGTCATTGGGCCACCGATCCCATGCAATGGGTCTTGTCCATTAATTCTCCTTCCACCATTAATGCCATGATCACCCTCAAATACTTGCTACATGTGTGCACCATGATTCGCATCACATCGAGGAGGATCTAGAGGTAACCATGGTATGTTTTTTACATGGGATCAATCGGGAGATTACTGATCAAGTGGAGATGTACCATCATGTGGAGATACACGATATGATCCACCAAGCCACCAAGGTTGAGCAACAAATCAAAAGGAGGAGCAACATGAGGAAACCCACTACCCCTTTCACACCATGGAGAAATACGAAGGAGATTGGAGAATCATCAATGCCAAAAGAGGTGGTTTATTGCAATAGTGAAAAGGTAATTCTTCTACCTAAGAAACCTACTTTTGAGGCTAACCAAGCCAGGAATCGGGATATTCGTTGTTACTAATGTCAAGGAAGGGGTCAAATTGCTAGGGAGTGCCCAAATCGGCTCTCCATGACCATAAAAAAGTATGGATAATGGGAGACTGATGGAGAGAGCTCGGAAGAAGAAGAAGAATCTCTAGAAATTGATAATGGAGAATTTGCAGAAGACGGTGAGATTCTTGTCACTATGAGAGTTTTAAGGGAACAAATGACTATTGGATAGAAGGATCAGTAAGAGAACCTTTTCCATACATGATTCAAGATCAATGGGAAGGTATGTAGAATTATTATTGATGATGGGAGTTTTAGAAATGTGGAAATCATCGAGTTGGTGGAGAAGTTGGGACTTCCGACTTTATGGCACCAAAATCTGTACCGGCTTCAGTGGTTGAATGATTGCGGGGAATTGAAGGTAACTAAGAAAGTGAAGGTATTTTTCACCATTAGTAAGTAAAAAGATGAGTTTTTGTGTGATTTTGTTCCTATGAAGGATTTTCATTTGTTGTTGGGACGACCATGGCAGTACGATCGGCACGTTACTCATGACGGGTTCTGATGCATCGCCAGAAAGCTCAAAATGAGTAAGCGAAGAGGACCAGTGTAATGTAGCCGAATCGACCAAGGCTTAAAGGCAATACCACCCACCAAGGTTTCTCCATGCTTAAAGACCACGTCACTGGAAATGGAGATTCGCCACCAATTCCAAGCGAGGGAAGAGGCTAAAGCTAGAAAAATGCACAACAAGCTTCACAAATTCATCCAATTCAAAAACTTCCATTACAAAGGGATGAAAATACATTATAAAGACAAAATTAAGAAAGGAAAATGTCCCAATTAGAGTTACAAGGAACGAGGAACCCAAAAGGCACATAAAAAGCATAAAACAACACTTTCTCAAGCCATTTAATGACCCCACTAGAAAAAGTAGTGGGATTCTCTCTTAATGATACTTTTCTCCACCTTCTATCTCCTTATTAATGTGCTGCTACGAATTTCCACCCATTTCCATGTGGATAAGTGATTTTGGTCCCCAAATAAGTGTGTTGTGGCCCACCATAGTGTTGGACATCAAGAAATACGGGCTGGTCCAATTCGAACAACAATTGGGTTTGAAATTTTTATCAAGCCCGAAATTATTCTCCTTGGGCTGAATCTGATACATATCATTCTCCCCTGGTTGAAGAGGATTTTCCCTCAAATCCATGATATCATCTTCTTCAATGTAAATAGATATGTCCCCAATGTTGAACTTTTTAAAAATTCCACCAAAATCATCTGGTAAATCAATTTTGTAGGCATTGTTTCCCACTTGTTCAAGAACTTTAAATGGACCTTCATCTCATGGTGCCAGTTTTCTCTTCCTTTTGGATGGAAATCTATCCTTGTGAAGGTGAATCCACACTTCATCTCCAGGTTGGAAAATAGCCTTTTTCGATTCTTGTTTGCTCACCTCTTGTATGTTTCATTAGACTTCTATATTTGATCACGAATCAATTCATGGAGCTTCTTCATCTGCTTTGTCTTCTCCTCCGCATCAATATTCACCTGAAAATCAAGAGGAAAAGAGCACAATTCTATAGGAGTGATTGTATTGATTCCATAAATGACTTTGAATGGATAATTCCTAGTGGTAGCACAAGGAGATCTATTGTATGAAAATTCAGCTTGGGTAAGTTGCAGATCCCAATCTCTCATGCTCTTGTTCACCAATGTTCTCAGAATAGTTCCCAATGTACGATTGATAACTTCTATTTACCCATCTGTTTGAGGGTGATGGGATGTTCTGAAAAGAATTTTTGTACCAAATTTCCCCATAATGTCTTCCAAAAATGGCTGAGAAATTTTGTGTCTCTATCTAAAAATGATACTGTGAGGAATTCCTTGAAGGCGAACAATCTATTTGAAAAAAAATTCTGCCACTTTCACTGCATCTTCAGTATTATGACAAGGTATGAAATGAGCCATCTTAGAAAATTGATCAACAACAACCATTATTGAATATTTACCTCACTGAGTCTTTGGTAAAGCTATAATGAAATCCATGCTGAGATCTTCCCATGGCTGCTCCGGAATAGGTAACAGAGTGTATAAACCAGGCTTGAAATGACTCTTTTCTCTTTGACATGTTCCGCATATTGAAAGAATTTTTTGGAAATCTGATTGCATCTTCGGCCAGTAGAAATGCTCCTTTAGTATCTCCAAGGTTTTATGGATGCCAAAATGACCAGAAATTTCCCCTTCATGTGCTTCCTGAATGAGGAAGTCCTTGTAATTACCCTTTGGAACACAAAACTTGTTTCTCTTAAAGAGAAACCCATCATGTACAGAATAATCCTCCACAAATCCATCTTGACATTAGATTGAAATAGAATTAAACTCCATATCATGCAAATAATCTTCTCTCATAAGCTGAAATCCAAGAATTTGAGCATCTAGAATGATAAGTAATGCGTACCTTCGAGATAAAGCATCTTACACCAGATTATCTTACCCCTTCTTGTATTTTGACACAAATGAGAATGATTGTATGAATTCCACCCACTTTTCATTCCTCAAACTCAGCTTGTGTTTAAAATTAATAAACCTCATTGTCGGATGGTCAGAATCAAGAAAAAACTGCTTCGTTCTAAAATAATGAGACCAATGATCTAGGTCTCTTATAACCGCATAAAATTATTTATCATAGGTGATGTAATTCCTCCTTGAATCATTTAGATTCTCACTGAAATATGAAATAGTACGATTTCTTTGGATGATAATATCATCTATCACATCTCCACTTGCATCACATTCCACTTCAAAGACTTGATCAAAATTCAGAAATTCTAAATTTGTTGCTTCACACGATTTTTTCTTAATTATTTCAAATGATTCATTTGCTGCCTTTGACAACTCAAATTTCCCCCTTTTCAAGAATTCAATGATAGGTGCCATGATAGTACTAAAATTGGAAACAAAGTGACGATAAAAATATGCCAAACCATGGAAACTTCTTACTTCAGTGATGTATTCTGGTTGTGGCCAGGACTTGATTGCTTCCACTTTTGATTTATCCACCATGATGCCTTCTTTCGTTAACACATATCCCAGAAACACCACTTTTTTTTAAAAGAACTCGCATTTTTTCAGATTTCTATACATCTTTTTGTTTCCGTAGAACGTCAAATACCCACCGAAGATGATCCATATGGCTCTACACATCCTTGATGTAAATCAAAATATCATCCAAATAAACAACCACAAATTTACCAATGAATGGTTTCAAAACTTCATTGATGAGTCTCATGATTGTGCTAGGAGAATTTGAGAGGCTAAATGAAATGACCAGCCACTTAAACAATCTGACTTTAGTTTTTAAGGCCGTTTTCCACTCATCCCCTTCCTTCATTCGAATCTGTTGGTATCCACTATGAAGATCAACCTTCGAAAAGATTGATGAACCATGTAATTCATCAAGCATATCATCGAGTCTTGGAATGGGATAACTGTATTTGATGGTAATATTATTGATAGATTTACTATCAATGTACATGTGATATGTACAATCTTTCTTTGGCACCAATAATGCTGGAACAGAACCCGGGCTCTTGCTTGGCCTTATAAAGCCTCGATCCATCAACTCATTTACTTGAAAGAAAAGTGTTGCAATGTTAGTGGCATCATCTATTTTGTGACAAGGAATAAAATGTTCCATTTTTTAAAACCGATCCACCACAACAAAAATGGAATCTCCCCCCCTCTTAGTTTGTGGTAACCCCACAATAAAGTCAGTTGATATGTCCTCACAAGGGGGTTGGGGATTGGGAGAGGAAGATATAGTCCATGTGGGTTCAGTTTCGATTTGGATTTATGGAAGACAATGCACTTTCCCACCAATTTCTCAACATCTCTAGATATCCTAGTCCAATAAAAATACTCACTAAGAACACTTAGAGTTTTTGCAACACCAAAATTCCCCATTAACCCACCCGAATGTGACTCCTTTAGAAAAAGTAAATGGATAGAGCAGTTGGGAATGCAAATCTTATTAATCCGGAATAAGAATCCATCATGTAAATAGAACTTTTCCCAACTAACTCGAGGTTTACAATGTTCATAAGGTTCTCTAAAAGCACTATCAGTGGCATATAAATCCTTAATTCATTCAAAACAAAGGATTTTTGAATCCAAAAAGGATAAAAGAGAATATCTACATGAAAGTGCACCGACCACAGTATTTTCTTTACCCTTTTTATGCTTGATGACATATGGAAATGACTCAATGAATTCCATCCATCTTTCATGTCTTCTATTTAGTTTATGTTGGCTCCTATGGTATTTAAGAGCCTCATGATCATAATGAATCACAAATTCTTTAGGCCAAATATAGTGCTACCATGTCTCTAGTAATCTAAACAATGCATACAACTCTTTATCATATGTATCATAGTTTACAGTTGGACCATTTAACTTCTCACAAAAGAAAGCAATAGGCTTACCTTCTTGCATGAGTACTCCTCCTATGCCAATTCCACTTGCATCACATTCAATTTCAAAGGTCTTACCAAAGTCTGGAAGTGAAAGTAGAGGGGTGTGGGTGAGTCTCTCCTTAAGTTCATGGAAGGCCTTCCCTTGAGTTATCCCCCATTTGAAAGGAATATTATTCTTTTTCAACTCGTTCAACTGCTAATGTGCTGAAGTCCTTCAAAAATCTCCTATAAAAACTAGCAATCCCATGAAAACTTCTTACCTATCCAACAGAGGTTACAGTTGGCCATTCTTGTATTGCTTTGATCTTTTCAATGTCAACTTCAACTTCATTGCTGCACAAAACAAATCCAAGGAAAACAATCTTATCGAGAAAAAATTCACACTTATTGATGTTTCCAAACAAGTTTTCTTTCCTTAACACCTCTAGGACTTTTCATAAGTGATCTACATGTTCATGAAAAATCATACTATAAACCAAGATGTCATAAAAGTAAAATACCACAAATTTTCCAATATATTCACATAAGACATGATTCATAAACCTCATAAATGTGCTAGGTGCATTGGTGAGACCAAAGAGCATGACTAACCATTCATAAAGTCCATGTTTTTTCTTAAATGAAATTTTCCACTCATCTCCTTCTTTCATCCTAATTTGATGGTAGCCACTTCTTAAATCAATTTTTGAGAAAATAGTTGAACCATTTAATTCATCTAGCATATCATCTAACCTAGGTATAGGATGACGATACCCAATAGTGATGTTGTTTATGGCTCTACAGTCAATGCACATTCTCCATGTTCCATCCTTCTTTGGTACTAGAATCACTGGTACAGGACAAGGACTAAGTCTCTCTCTAACATATCCCACATCCAACGGCTCTTGAACTTGCCTTTAAATTTCATTTGTCTCTTCTGGGTTGGTGCAATATGCAGGGTGGTTCAGTAGTGATGCTCTAGTTATGAGGTCAATTTGATGCTCAATACCTCTAATGGGTGGCAAACCTAGTGGAAACTCTTCATGAAAGGCATCATCATACTCCTACAAGAAGGACTCAACAACATTTGGAAAATGGAGTAAGTCATTAGTATTTAGAAACACCTCTTGGTACATGAGTACTAGGAGGGTTTGATGTGAAAATAAAGCTTCCTTAACCTCACTTTTTTTCCCAACATCACACTTTTCTCTTCTCTCAAATTCATTTTCCCACTTGATTTTTATTTTCTCTCCATTTATTTTCTTCTCTCATTTTATCTCATTCCCTCATTCTCCCATCTTTCATTTTCACTCTTTTTTTCCTCATCACTCATTTTTTTCTTTTCTCTCAAAATGTGATCTTCCAAAATTTGTTTGGGGGACATGGGGATGAGGGTTATAGGTTCCCCTCGGAGTAAAAAATAATGACGATTCAAGAAACTGTCATGGGTAACACGCTGATCATACATCCACGATCATCCCAACAACAAATGACAAGCATTCATAGGAACAACATCGCACAAGACCTCATATTTTTAATTCTAGATGGTGAATAGTACCTTTACTTTCTTGGTGACCTTCAACTCCCCATAATAATTCAACCACTGAAGCTGATATAGATGTTGATGCTTCAAAGTAGGAAGTACCAACTTCTCTACTAACTCGGTTCTTGCAACATTACTATAGCTTCCTCCATCAATAATAACACTACATACCTTACCAAGGATCTTACACCATCTATGGAAAAGGTTCTCCTATTGCTCCTTCTCTCCCACAGTCATTTGTGTGCTTAGAACTCTCCTAGTGACAAGAATATCACCATCTTCTGCAAACTCTCCACTATCAATTTCTAGAGATTCTTCCTCCTCCTCTTCAGAGCTCTCTCCATCGGTCTCCCATTCTACATACTTGTTGATGGTCATGGTGCACCGGTTTGGGCACTCACTAGAAATGTGACCCCTTCCTTGATATTTGAAACACCGAATATCCCGATTCCTGGTTTGGTTATCCTCAAAATTAGGTTTCTTAGGTGGAAGAATTACCTTGTCACTTTTTCGATCAACCACCTCTTTTGCCTTTGATGGTTCTCCAATATCCTTCCTCATATTTCTCCATGGTGTGAAAGGGGTAGAGGGTTTCCTCATGTTTCTCCTCCTTTTTATTTGTTTCTTGATCTTGGTGGCTTGATGGATCATATCTTGTATTTCCACATGGTGGTACATCTCAACTTGATTGTCAATCTCCCGATTGAGCCCATGTAAAAAATGTGTCATGGTTGCCTTCGGATACTCCTAAACGTTTTCCCGAATCATGGAAATTTTCATCTCCTTGTAGTATTCTTCTACACTCTTACTCCCTTGGGTGAGTTTTTGAAGTTTTTTTGGAGATCTCTATGGTAATGTGTGGGAACAAACTGCTTCCGCATGGAGAACTTCATGTCTTTCCAAGTGTTGATGGGACGTCCACTATATCTAGCCCTCTCCTTTTGAACTTGATCCCACAATATTAATGCATAATCAGAAAATTTAAGGGAAGAAAGTTTGAACTTTTTCTCCTAAAAATATGCATGGCACGAAAATACTTTCTCAATCAGCATCTTCCACTCCAAGTATGCTTCTGGGTCACTTTTCCCTTGAAAAGAGGGGACCTTAATCTTGATCCCACCAAGTAGGTCATTATCTTGTTGTATCCTTTGTCCTCCTCTAGGTTGTTGGTACAACCTCCTCCTTTGTGGGACATCATCAATATCATCATCAAAGTTCACCATCTCCTCCTCCATGATGTGGGGACGACATGGTGTCAGATCACATCATGGGTTATCATGGAACATACTTGGGCTTGGTTTATTCTCCAATTCATCTATCCTCTCATGTAGCACTTCCAAATTCCTATCAATAAGATTCTCCAAGTGGCTCACCAAATCTTTAATTTGGAGTTGTGTAGCTTCAGGTGCAAGAGATCTACTTCAACTTCCTTCATCGCTTACATGAGCAATTTTCTTCCCAAGGTCTTCTGCCATGATAAGTTATGAAAACACAAACACACACTGGGGGGGGACACACAAAATGATACACACTCATTCACACATGCGATATGTACACACACACACACACTCAATATGTACACTCTCACACACATGAGGATACACACTCACACACGCAAGATATATACACTCACACACACAAGATGTACACACTGATGCGGATCATGGTGCACACATGCAACGAGGATTTGAGGGTGATCATGGCATTGATGATGGAAGGAGAATTAATGGACAAGACCCATTGCATGGGATTGGTGGCCCAATGACAAGAGGAATAATAAGGAGGATGAAAGAGGCTTTACATGGCCTCATTTTGAAATTACAAGAGGAGGCCCAACATGCATGCATTGGAGGAGAAAATGGGCTTTTAATCACACTTATTAAAGCCCAAAAGTGAACCTAAATGGCCCACCCAATTGATCCCACGAATTTTAAGCCACTTTATTGAATGAAATCTCCAAAGTGATAAAGTGGTGGGCCCCTTGTCTCTAAAGTCATGGTGGAAATCTTCAAAGTTCTTGGGGTGGTGCTGAAAAGTCTTCTCAGTGGATATCTTGGACCCTAAATCCATGGAAAAGTGTAAACAATGTCAAAAATCATTTCTTAGGCTTTATACTTTTGGGGACTAGGTGTTTCACATGTATCTCACTCATTTGGCTATAAATAGCCACCTATTTGTACCCTTTGAGCTTAATTTCGAATTTGATAGTTTCTAGCATTATTATGATTGTGTTTCTTGTCTTCTTAGGTGAATGAAAGTAAGGCTCATCAAAGGAGTGATCAAACTTTGTGACGCTTTATAATAAGAGTTTCAAGGGGAAAGTCTCCTTGGGGTCCTAATTGATCATCCCCCTTCCCCTTTTATTCTTCTTGTATTTCTTTTAATTTCCATTCCCCTCTTCTTTCTTCACTTGTGTTTTAACATTTTTTCCAACGAATACCACACTCGTATACGGTATTATATCATTTGGTATCAGAGGAAGGAAACAGAAACCAAGTTCTTTCATTTCTATTCCCCACATTTTTTTTCCTTCCCCTTCTTCCATTTTATGCCATCACCAATTCTGGATGCAACTTTCTTCCACATTTTCGTCTACTTTCTCTTTGATTTTATGGATGTATAATATGTCATTTTAATAGTTTATAATATCATATTTCTTCTCGATTTGGAAACACTAAAATCCGACACATATATTTGGAGATATAGCCGAATCAATTCGTGCTACAGTTTCACCCTTGTGAAATCTAACAATCTCCAAGGCAGATTTACATTTCAGTTTGAAGTTCATGTTATCTCAACCATTTAAATAATTGTAATCAGATTAGTACATTTTTAATTTATTCTACTTTGAGCATAAAAAGTGCACTCTTTGTATCTCAATTATTGTTTATTTATTAGCAAAAAAAATCAAAAAAAACAAAAAAAATTAAAAAAAAGATGCTGCTCATTTGAAAAATTGTGTTCGCTCATAATTTATAAATTTGATTTCATTTTCTTATCCATCATCTTCTTTACTTCATCCATATACAACATTCTTCTATGACCATTTCTCCCATTTACCCCCCATATTTCTTGGACCTCATTGATTCAAACCCTTTTAAAATTTCTGATTTATAAAGATTGACATAAATTGATTGATTCTACTAGTTGTATTATTGATTCTATTTAATAACTATTGTAGGAACCAATTTTTTGAGCTAGATAGTGTGAGGAACCTTTTTAGAGATAGAAAAGAGAGAGAAATAGTGTGTGAGGAATTAAAAAAATGGAAAGTGAGGGAGAAAGAAGTGAGATCGACATTAAATTATTCATGAAAGCAGTCACTGACCAGTTTACAAGATTGAATGCTAGGTTGGATGATATGAAATGTTCCTCGTCTTCAAAGGCTCCATGAAGGAAAGAAATTCTTAAAGGTGATGATGAGTACTCCAATTTCGAAGAATCAATTCCTAGGCGAGGGCAACGTGCAGCTTGGAGAGAAAATGACTTGGGAAGCATCAAAGTGACACTTCCATCCATTCAAGGGAAGAGTGACCCAGAACTTTATTTGGAGTGGGAATGGAAGGTTGACCATGTTTTTGGGCTTTAGAACTACTTGGAGTATAATAAGGTAAAATTGGCGGCGCTTGAGTTCAATGACTATGCAAGTATTTGGTGGGACCAACTACAAGTAAGTCGACGATAAAATAGAGAAAGGACAATTCGAACATGGGAATAAATGAAGATAGCAATGCGAAAAAAGTTCATTTCTAGTCATTACTATCGAGATTTGCATTTGAAGTTACAAAAAATGGTGCAAGGTTCCATCTGTGTGGAGGAATACTACAAGTAAATGGAGATATCAATGATTCGAGCTAATTTGGACGAGGATCGTGAAGCTACCATGGCAAGGTTCATCAATGGATTGAATCTGGTAATTAGAGATGTGGTGGAACTACAGACCTATATTGACTTGGATGAGTCACTAAATAAGGCATTGAAGGTTGAAAAACAACTACATTATCGAAGGAGTCAAGTAAGTTCTCATAATTTTTGGAAGGATAACTGGAAAGATCAAAAATCAACGTCTAAGTGGAATGAAACAAAACCAAGAGATTCCAAATTTGTTCCAAAACAAAGAGAAGAGGACAAAAATAAGTTCTTCTCCACTGATTCAAAAATTGATACAAATTTCCCTTCTAAATCTCATGATATAAAGTGTTTTAAGTGTCAAGGACATGGTCATATTGCATCTCAATGCCCAAACAAAAGGGCCATGATTATTTTGGATAATGGATACATCCTTAGTGAGCACTCTAGATATGATGAGATTCCATATTTGGAGGAGAGTTCAGATGTAGAAGTTGAATAACCCTTACATGGATATGCATTGGTGGAAAGAAGAGCTTTAAACATTCAACCCAAAGATGATCATGATGAGGAGCAGCGTGAGCATATTTTTCATACAAGATGCCAAGGTATGTAGTATGATCATTGATAGTGGAAGTTGTACTAATGTGTCTAGTACCTTGTTGGTGGAAAAATTGAGTTTTCCTACTCTAAGGCATACTAGAACTTATATATTTCAGTGGTTGAATGATAGTGGTTAAGTGAGGGTCACAAAACAAGACATAGTTTCTTTTTTCCATTGGAAAATATCATGATGAGGTGTTGTGTGATGTTGCTCTAATGCAAGCCGGACATTTGCTACTAGGGAGACTGTGGAAATTTGATAGGAGGGTGATGTATGATGGCTATTATAACCACTTATCTTTTAATTTTAGTGGTAAAAATTTTATTTTGACTCCTTTAAGTCCCATACAAGCATATTAAGATCAAGTGAGAATAGAGAAATAATAAAAAAAGAAAAAAGAAATGAGTGAAAAAGAAAGTGGGAAAAATAAAATTTTGAGTGATAAAAAAGAGTGTGATGATTTGATGAAAAAGTAAATGAGAGAAAAAAATTAAAAGAGTGGAAAAATTAAGAGTGAAAAAGGAGAGTCGAGTGACATAAAAAGAAATGAGGGAAATCAAAGAGTTGAAAAAAAGAGTGATGAGGAAAAGGTGAGTTTATTTTCTAAAAAAAAGTGAGGTTAAAGGTGCTTTATTGAGTGGGAAAGTGTTCTTACTCATTAGTAAGGATGCTTACCTTGCAACTAATGAACTTCACCATTATTTTCCTTCTTGTGTTGTGTCTTTACTGCAGGAATTTGGTGATTTGTTTCTCAAAGAAACACCTGATGGATTACCCCCTTTGAGAGGCATTGAGCATCGGATTGACTTCGTACCCAGTGCCAAAATTCCCAACAGTCCAGCATATAGAGATAATCCGTAAGAGACTAGAGAGATCCAATGTCAAGTTGAAGAACTCATGAAGAAAATATTAGTAAGGGAAAGCATGAGTCCATGCGCCGTTTTGGTGATCCTAGTACCCAAGAAAGATGGAACATGGTTAATGTGTGTGGATTGTCACACAATCAACAAAATAATAGTTAAATACTGTTATCTCATCCCTCGACTTTATGACATGCTTGATGAATTACATGGAGTATCTTTGTTTTCTAAAATTGATCTTAAAAGTGGATACCACCAAATTCGAATGAAAGAAGGAGATGAGTGGAAAACTTATTTTGAAACTAAGTTCGGTTTGTATGAGTGGTTAGTTATGCCATTTGGTTCAACTAATTCACCAAGTACATTCATGAGCTTAATGAACCATGTCCTTTGTTCATTCATTGGAAAATTCGTGGTTGTCTATTTTGATGATATCTTTGTGTATAGAAAATCTCTATACAACCATGTTGAACACTTGAATTTGGTGTGCGAGACCCTTAAAGAAAACCATCTTTATTCCAATCTTCAAAATTTTTCCTTTTGCATGGATTATGTTGTGTTTCTTGGATTTTTTGTAGGGTCGGAAGGGATTCGTGTGGATGATGAAAAGATCAAAGTAATTCAGGAGTGGCCCACACCGAAGAGTGCAACCAAGGTTAGGAGTTTTCATGGATTGGAAAGCTTATATAGGAGGTTTGTAAATGATTTTTCATCCATCGCTGCACCTCTTAGTGAAATTTTAAAGCAACATGTGGTCTTTAAATGGGGTGAAAAACATGAAAAAGCCTTTAACACTCAAAGAAAAATTTGTTAATGCTCCCCTTTTAAGGATACCAGATTTCACCAAAGTCTTTAAAATTGAGTGTGATGCATTGGGAGTTGGTATTGGTACTGTTTTAATTCAATAGTCGCATCAAATTTCTTACTTTAGTGAGAAATTGAACGGGGAAGCATTAAATTATTCAACTTACGATAAAGAACTTTATGCTTTGAAATGAACCCTGGAAACATGGAAACATTAATTATGGCCTAAAGAGTTCATTATTCATTCTGACCATGAAATCCTAAAGTATTTGAAGTCCCAAGGTAAGTTTAATCAGTGGAATGCATCTTCGATAGAATTCATTGACACTTTTCCCTACGTGATCAAGCACAAAAAAGGTAAGGAAAATGTGGTTGCCGATGCTCTTTCACGAAGGTATTCAATTCTTACTTCTCTTCATTCTAGATTACTTGTACATGAGTTACTAAAGGGAATTTATGAAAATGATAGAGATTTTTCACAAATTTGGACATCTTGTGAAAAACATGGATTTAAATACTATTACAAAAATGATGGGTTTCTTTTCAAGAGGGATAAATTGTGCATTCCAAATTGTTCAACTCAAGAATTTCTTGTAAAAGAAACTCATGGGGGTAGTTTTATGGGGCATTTTGGGGTTGATAAAACACTAGCTACTTTCCATGAACATTTTTATTGGCCAAGCATGAGAAAAGATATTATTACAATTTGTACTAAGTGTGTCACTTGTAATCATGTAAAGTCCAAGGTTCAACCTAATGGATTGTATTCCCCCTTTCCTATTCCATCACATCCTTGGACCAACATCTCTATGGATTTTGTGTTGGGATTTCCTCGATCCCAATCGATAAGAGATAGCATTTTTGTTGTTGTGGATCGATTCAGCAAAATGGCCCATTTCATTGAATTATCAAAAACTAATGATGCTATACATATAGCAGATTTTTTTCAAAGAAATTGTGAGATTACATGGAATGCCCAAAACCATTGTAAGTGATAGGGATTTTAAATTCCTTATCCACTTTTGGAGGACTTTGTGGAATAAATTTGGAACTGAATTATTGTTCTCAACTGTTGCACATCCTCAAACTGATTGGAAAAATGAAGTGGTGAATAGGACTCTTTCTACCCTCTTACGTGCAATAATTCAAAAAGTTCTGAAGAATTGGAAAAAATGTTTGCCACACATAGAGTTTTCATATAACCGAGTAGTGAATTTCACTACTAACTTCTCACCTTTTGAGATTGTATATGGCTTTAACCCAATTAATTCATTAGATATTCTTTCATTGCCTACTAATGAGGTTTTTGATCTTGCAGGTGATGAGAAGGAAAAATTTGTTCAGGATTTACATGCCAAGGTGAAAGCCAACATTAAAAGAAGAAATGAACAACATGTGAAGCAAGAAAAAAGGGTAGGCATAAAGTTGTACTAGAACCTGGAGATTGGGTGTGGGTGAATTTGAGGAAGGAAAGGTTCCCGCAGCAAAGAAAATAAAAACTTCAATCATGAGGAGATGGTCCATTTCAAGTTTTATAAATAATCAATGATAACGCCTACAATATTGACTTGCCCAGCAGGTATGGAAACGTGAGTGCTACTTTTAATATTTCTAATCTCTCTCCTTTTGAATATGCATATTTGAGGACAAATCCTTTTGAAGAGGGACGGGATGATGCGGATCATGGTGCACACATGCTGCTAAGAGTTGAGGGTGATCATGGCATTGATGGTGGAAGGAGCATTAATGGACAAGACCCATTGTATGGGATTGGTGTACCAATGACAATAGGAAGAATACGGAGGATAAAAGAGGCTTTACATGGCCTTATTTTGAAATTACAAGAGGAGGCCCAACATGCATGCATGGGAGGAGAAAATGGGCCTTTAATCACACTTAAGAAAGCCCAAAAGTGAACCTAAATGGCCCACCCAATTAATCCCACGAATTTTAATCCACTTTCTTGAATGAAATCTACAAAGTCATAAAGTGGTGGTCCCCTTGTCTCTAAAGTCATGGTGGGAATCTTCAATGTATTTGGGGTGGTGCTAAAAAGTATTCTTGGTGGATATCTTGTCCCCTAAAGCCATGGACATGTGTAAATAAAGTAAAAAATCGTTTTTTAGGATTTAGACATTTGGGGACTAGGTGTTTGACATGTATCTCTCTCATTTGGCTATAAATAGACACCTCTTTGTACCATTTGAGCTTAATTTCGAATTTGAGATTTTTTAGAATTATTATGCTAGTGTTTCTTGTGTTCTTAGGTTAATGAAAGTAAGGCTCATCAAAGGAGTGATCAACCATTATGGAGTTTTATAATTAGAGTTTCAAGGGGCAAGTCTCCTTGGGATCTTAATTGATCACCCCTTCCCCTTTTATTCTTCTTGCATTTCTTTTAATTTTCTTTCCCCTCTTCTTTCTTCGCTTGTGTTTCCACATTTTTTCCAACGAATACCACACTCACAAAGGAGTGATCAACCTTTGTGGTGCTTTATAATTAGAGTTTCAAAGGGAAAGTCTCCTTGGGGTCCTAATTGATCACCCCCATTCCCATTTTATTCTTATTTCATTTATTTTAATTTCCATTCCCCTCTTCTTTCTTCGCTTGTTTTTCCACATTTTTTCTAACAAATACTGCACTCGCATATGGTATCATATCACACACACACACACACAAGTACACAAAAAGATGCACACACTCACTCACACAAGATTGTTTTTCTTATTTCTCTCCACTCTCAACACTGAATTTAAATTCCAAGCTCTTATGAAATATAATTCCTTATTTTGGGTGATCAGTTTCCACTAATCCTTCCCCAATCAAGATTGTGTTGGGGGTTGGTTTACCACAACCCGCTTGAGTGGTAAAGGGTAAAGGGAGAAAAGAGGGTAGAAAAATGGATAAAGGGTGGGTGAAAAGGGGGTAGAAAGGCGGTATTTGGGTTTTTCCCGATTGTGCAAGATAAGAAAAATTAATAACAATATGAGCCAAATATAAAATGGGGAAGAAGTAAAATATTGGAGAAAGCGATGTACAGAAATGGAAAGTGCTAATAATGTAAATCACAAAGAAGTAAATGTATCCGCGTTTTTTTTTCCTTTTTTGGTTAATTCTCCCCAAAAAAGTGTTGTTCTTGGAGTTTTAAAGCACATGATAATTGAACGAAGAGTCATGAAAATTTTTTTTCTTCGAAATATCTCAAATAAAGGATGTGCTTAATTTTGAAAAGCACAAAATGATGAGTTGATAGAATTTGATTTTTTTTAATTTTTTTTGCCGGATACAAATCATATATAGAGAATTAAATGCAGAAATAAGATGAAAGAAAATTTGGCTCAATATACATAATTCCAAGCTTGCACAAATTAGGCCAATTCAGGAGGCTTTCAAGAAAAGGGATTTTTTTATTGAATGGGTGAATAATATGGAAGGGTAAGGAGGGTAATAGAAAAAAGTAAAGTAAATGAAGGTATAGATGCCTAACGTGTCAACCAAAGCTATGATACCAACTGGCGTGAGACGCATGGGGTGGCCTGATCTTCACGGCATAGGGCGGCGGATGTAGGATACGGTTTAAGGCTAAGTGGTGGATGACAGGTATGGATAACAGATGCAAGTAGTCAATAAACGCTATAAGGAGTGCGACCTACTACTTAGACAACACACTCAAGGGAGGGATGTGATAGCCAATCCACACAAAAAACCATGAAAAAACCCAGAAAACCGTAAATCCCCTAAAACCCCTAAAAACCAAAAAATAAATAAAAACCCTAAAAACCCACTGAAAACTCTAAAAACACCTAAAAATGTTTAAAAAATATAAAAAACCTTTAAACCCCTAAAAAATACAAAAGAACCTAAAAGCCCAAAAGGCATAAATCCCCCAAAAAACTTGAAAACCTAAAAACCCCCTAAACTCCCTCAAAATCCTTGAAAACTCTCAAAAACCCTAAAAAACAATAAAAAACCTAAAAAACCATTAAAATATAAAAAATCCGAAAAACCTCCAAAAACCGTAAAAACCTTTAAAAGGCATAAAACCCAAAAAACCCACTATAAACTCTAAAAACCCTTTAAACCCCAAAAATTGTTAAAAACTCAAAAAAACCTTAAAAATCATAAAAAGATCAAAAAAACCCTAAAAACTCTGAAAAACCCTAAAGCGTCTAATAAATCCTAAAACCCCTCAAAATCCCAAAAAATAAAAAAAACCATAAAAACAATAAAAATCCTAAGAAACCACAAAAAATCCATGAAAAATTAATAAATCCTAAAAACCATGAAAACCCCATAAATACCATAAAACCCCTAAAAAGCTCAAAAAAACCCTAAACACCTATAAAACCACTAGACACAATTAAATACCCTAAAAACTATAAAAAATATAAAAATATTTAAAACCCTTAAAAACTCAAAAAACCCCTAGAACCCCCAAAATTCCATAAACACAATGAAAAATTCTAAAAACCATTACAACACTTGAAAAATGCTAAAAACCCTAAAAATCCCTAAAACCCCGATAAAACCTTGCAAACCCTAAAAAATATAGAAAACCCCAAAAAATCCATGGAAACATAAAAACCCCTAGGAACCATGAATAACACCTCAAAACCATAAAACCCCATAAAAACCTTAAAACCTGAAAACCCTATAAAAACACTAAAAACTACTAAAAACTCTAAAAACCCTTAAAAGCCCAAAAATTGTTAAAAACACAAAAAAACCTTTAAAAACCCCAAAAACCTTAAAAACCCCAAAAGACCATAAAAACTATGAAAACCCCTAAAAACCCAGAAAAACCATGAAAACCCCCACAACCCCTCAAAATACCTAAAACCCTAAAACCCATAAAATACTAAAAAACCCCAAAAAATCCCCGAAAACGTAAAAAACCCTAAAACCCTGAAAAACCTCTAAAAAGCATAAAACCCCCAAAACCCTTAAAAACCCTTAAAACCCCATAAAACCCTAAAAACTCTAAAAACACTTTAAAATCCTAAAAACATAAAAAATTCTAAAAAACTATAAAAACACTAATAAATTTAGAAAAACTCTAAAACCCTAAAAAGACCATAAAATCCATAAAAACACTTAAAATCTAAAAAACCCCTAAAAATATTAAAAACTCCTAAAAGTTGTAAAATAATTGAAAAGACATGAAACCCCAAAAAACCACTAAAATTTTTAAAATCCCTTGGAACCCCTAAAAATGTTAAAAACTCTAGAAAACCTTAAAATTCTAAAAAATCCCTAAAACCCCCTAAAAACCCCAGAAGACCCTAAAACCCATAAAAACCTTGAAACACCTAAAAACCAAAAACCAAAACCCCCATAAAAACCGTAAAAACTGAAAAAAGTCATAAAACCCCAAAAAACCACTAGAAACTCTAAAAACCCTTAAAACCCCAAAAAAATGTTAAAAGCCCTAGAAAACCTTAAAAATCCAAAAAAGCTCAAAAAACCCAAAAAACCCTAAAAGACCCGAAAAACTCTGAAAACCCCTAAAAGCGTCTGAAAAATCCTAAAACTCTTCAAAATCCATAAAAACAATAAAAACCCTATAAATAATAAAAATCCTAAAAACCACAAAAAATCCATGAAAACTTAAAAAACCCTAAAAACCCAGAAAACCCCTAAAAACCTCAAAAAACCATAAAAACCCATAAAAACCAATAAAAACTCTAAAAAACCTTAAAAACTATAAAAATCTAAAAAAACATTAAAACCCTAAAAAACTCAGAAAAAACCCTAAAACCCCAAAAAAACCCTAAACACCATGAAAAATTCTAAAAACTATGAAAACACTTGAAAACCCCTAAAAATCCCTAAAACCCCTATAAAACCCAAAAACCCCTAAAAATACTAGATAACCCCAAAAATATATGAAAATATAAAAACCCCTAGGAACCCTGAATAACCCCTAAAACCCTAAAAACCCTAAAAACCTAAAAACCTAAAAACCCAATAAAACCCTAAAAACTACTAAAAACTCTAAAAACCCTTAAAATCCCTAAAAGCGTTAAAAATTGTAAAAAACCATTAAAAACTCCAAAAAAAACCTTAAAAACACAAAAGACCCTAAAAACTATGAAAATCCTTAAAAACCCCAAAAAACCCTAACTCCCCCCCAAACCCCTCAAAATCCCTAAAAACCCTAAGACCCATAAAAATCCTAAAAGCCCCAAAAAATCCCTGAAAACGTAAAACACCGTAAAACCATAAAAAACCTCTAAAACCAATAAAACACACTAAAACCATAAAAAACCCCTAAAACCCCATAAAAACTTAAAAGACGACTAAGAACTATAAAAAACATTTAAACCCTTAAAAACATTAAAAAATCTAAAAAACTATAAAATCTCTAATAAATTTGAAAAAATTCTAAAAACACTAAAAACCCTGAAAACCATAAAATCAACTAAAAACCTTAAAAACCATAAAATCTATAAAAACCATAAAAACCATAAAAATCATAAAAACCATAAAAACCAACAAATACCCAAAAACCCACTAAAAACTTTAAAACCCCTTAAAACCCCTAAAAACATTAAAAAACTCTAAAAACCAATAAAAACCCTAAAAAACTCCAAAAAGACCATAAAACCCAAAAATACCTTAAAACCCCCAAAACCCTAAAAGCCTAAGAAAAACCCTATAAACCCTCAAAATATCTAAAAACCCTAAAAACCCCCTAAAACCGCAAAAAGTCCTAAAAACCCATAAAAATTCAGGAAAATGTAAAAACCTTTAAAACCCCATAAAAGCTCTTAAAAACCATAAAAACTCTTAAAAACCAATAAAAACTCTCAAAACCCATAAAAACCCTAAAAACCCACTAAAACTCTAAAAAATATTAAAACCTTGAAAATGATAAAAATCTCTAAAAAACCTCCCCTTGTAAAAAACTATAAAAACCCTTGAAAACTCAAAAAAAACACTAAAACCCCCAAAAAACACCCTAAAAACCTTGAAAAACCCTAAAACCCCAAAACCCCCTAAAAATCCCTAAAAATCCTAAAAAATTAAAAACCATAAAAAATATAAAAACCCCCTAAAAATCAATGAAAACATAAGAGACCCTAAACCCCCCTTAAATCTATAAAAACCACAACAAAATTAAAAATCCTAAAAAACCATAAAAACCCTAAAAAACTAAAAACTTTAAAAACCCTTAAAACCCCTAAAAACGTTTAAAAACTCTAAAAAACATAAAAACCCTAAAAAGCTAAAAAAATCCCAAACACCAAAAAGGACCATAAAAACTCTTAAAACCCCTAAAAAATTATAAAACCCTAAACCCCTAAAAATCCAAAAAACCGTAAATTTTTTAAAAAACCTATAAATATCTATGAAATCATAAAAACAATAAAAACCCCAAAAAAACCATTGAAACCCATAAGAATGGCTACAAACCTTAGAAACTCTAAAACCCATAAAAACCTTGAAAACCACTAAAAACTCTAAAAACCCTTAAAACCCCTAAAATTTTTTAGAGATGGTGGAGCACTCTCCTGGTGCTCTCGCCCCCTCGATGCAGTTTCTAGTGTTTCCTATTGATCCTCCTGGAGATGGCGGCTTTAGATCTTTGCCCCTGGCTTCTTGGGATTTTTGGTGGCGCTCTTGGCGTGGGCGAGCTGTTGCTGTCTTCTTCAGTGAGGATTTTGGTCTTCTGCGGCCTCATGCTTCACAAGAGATGACACTAACCGGGGTTTCATCATTGGATCCCTTATTGACCCTTAATTTTGGAGGGAGATCATGGAAACAGTGGTCAGAATCATCATTCTTCGATTCAATGGCAGAAGGTGTTCTGCGGTGGCCTCCTCTTCTTCAAGTAGCGACCTTGATTGGGCTTTCATTGACTCTGGAAGCGGCGCGGATTGGTTTTGCTTCTCCCTGGTGGGGGTCGTCAGGCAGCAACAACTCTTCCTTATTTCAGATATCAGGTTCTCGATCCTGTATTCTAGGAGGTTTTCTCTATGCCCTGATTCGATCCTTTTGTTGGTTCGCGAAGCATAAGCAGGTGCGTGCTCAACCTAGTCTCTCGGCTTCATCTTCGCTCCAGTTTCTTGATGCTAGATTTGGTCAGACCTTTTGGAATTCCATGTTCTCCTACTGCTTGGTTGTGATTTTGGCTATGAAAGGGTTCTGTTTTCTGGGTTTGCTGAGATGGGTTTGGCGATATTTGTGCAATTTATGGTGGTATGTGGTTTGCTATGCTACGAGGTGTGGAATGCGGAAAGTTGTTTGGTTCGAAGACCATGACTGTTGGTTGTTGAGCTGTCATTCCTTGTTTGACGATGGGTTAGGATGTGCTGGTTGTTTCTTTATGAGCTGCAAGTTGATATGAGCTGGTCGGCATGGAGGCGGTGATGCTTTTTTTGTTGATGCTGGTGTTTTGGTGTTGTCTTTCGTTGGAGTTTTCTGCTTGTTTCTTGATGCTGGTGGTCCTATTTTACTGGCAGTGGATCCTCCTGGGGAGGACATGCTAGTTGCTGGAAATGGTGTGAATGGAGTTGCTGGTCATTGTTTGCTGGGAGGTTATGATGGCCACATTTGGTTGCGGTGCTTCTGTTGTGGTTTCATGCTGGTTGTGATTGGTTGCGATGTTGGTTTTGGTGCTGTTGGTTGTTGGGGCTGGTTGGTTTGGAAGTGTTGCTGTTGCTGTGATGCTGTGATGATTGGATGTGGTGCTGCTGGATGCTGGAATGCGCTGGATGATGGAAATTGTGATGCTGGATGCTGGTTGCTGCTGAGCTGGGAGTTGCTGAAGTTGTGGTTTATGATCGTGCTACGGCTGGATGTTGATCTGTTTGAGTTTGAATGCTGGTCGTTGGTTAGTTGTGAGCTGCTGGATGCTGGTTGATGCTGGATAATGTTGGTGGTTGCTTGGATTTGTGTGTTTTTCCTTTTTCGCATTTGAATTTTTTTGGGGTCTCTTGCCTCTTGGGTTGTAAGGGGTTTTTTGGGTGTGGGTTGTTTGACCCCTCCCCTCCCTTGTCTGCTAAATCTCCTTTTTCTTTCTAATAAATTTGGTGGGGTCTGGAATAGCCCGACCCTTGCATCTTCCTTGCCCTAAAAACGTTTAAATCTACAAAAAACCTTAAAAACACAGAGAAACTCAAAAAACCATAAAAAATAAAAAACACCCTAAAAACCATAAAAATCCCTAAAAATAAAAAAAAACCCTAAAATCTGTAAAAATTCTAAGAAACACCTAAAAATCCATGAAAACATAAAAAACCCATAAAACCACACAAACCCCTAAAAACCTTACAAACTCTAAAAACTCATAAAAACCCTAAAAACCACTTACAACTTTAAAAACCTTGAAAAGCCTAAAAAATGTTAAATAACTCTAAAAATATTAAAAACACTAAAAACTCAAAAATTACCTTAAAACCCCCAAAAGACCCTAAAAACCCTAAAAATCCAAAGGAACCCTAAAAACCCTAAAAATCCATAAAAACTCTCAAAAACCTAAAAACCATAGAAAACCCTAAAACCCCTTAAAATCATAAAAAAAACCCAATAAAACAATGAAAACGTAAAAACCCTAAAAAACCCTGAAAACAATAAAAATCCCTTAAAACCTTAAAATATCCTAAAACCCCATAAAACCACTAAAAACTATAAAAATCCTTTAAACCCCTAAAAATGATAAAAAAAACTCTCAAAAATCTGAAAAAATCTTAAAAATTCAAAAAGACCCTAAAAACCCAAAACGACACTAAAAACCTTAAAAACCCATTAAAAACATAAAACCCTTAAAAACTCTAAAAACCATTAAAATCCTTCAAACCCCTAAAAACCTTAAAAACCACAAAATCCTAAAAACTCCATAAAATCCATAAAAACGTAAAAAACCCTAAAACCCTGAAAAACCCTCAGAAAATCATAAAAACCCCTAAAAACCTTTTAAAACCCATAACAACCCTAAAAGCACTAAAAAATCTAAAAAACCCTTAAAACCCCTAAAAATGTTAAAAAACACTAAAAAACCTTAATACCCTAAAAAATTAAAAAAAACCTAAAAACCCAAAATGACTCTAAAAACCCTGAAAACCCCTTAAAATCCTAAAAACCCCATGAAAACCACAAAAATATTCAAAATCCCCAAAAAAATATTAAAACCCATAAAAACCATAAAATTCCTAAAACCCCCTTAAAAATCTATGAAAACGTTAAAAACCCTAAAAACCTTTAAAAAACCCCTTGAAACCATAAATATCCCTAAAAATCCATAAAACACTAAAAACCCAGTAAAAACTATAAAATCTATTTAAGCCCCTAAAAATGTTAAAAAACAAATAAAAACATTAAGAACCCAAATAAATTCAAAAAAACCCTAAAAACTAAAAAATCTAAAAATCCAGAAAAACCTTAAAACCTAAAAACCTCTGAAAACCACTAAACCCCCTAAAAACCCCAAAATCCAGAAAAAAACAAAAAATAATAAGAAACACCTAAAAATCCATGAAAACATAAGAAACCATAAGAACTCGGAAAACCCCCTGAAACCCATAAAACCCCTAAAACCTTAAAAACCATAAAACCCATAAAAATCCCTAGTAAACCACTAAAAATTCTAAGAACCCATAAAACCCCCAAAAACGTTAAAAACCTCTAAAAACCCTTAAATCCCTAAAAAACTCAAAAACCCTGAAAACCCAAAAAGACAGTAAACACCCAATAAAACCTAAAAACCCCTTAAAACCCCCTAAAACCCTAAAATCCCTCTAAATCCCTAAAATACCCAAAAAATAGTAAAAATCTAAAAACCCCCAAAAAATACATGATCACAAAAAAAACCTTAAAACCCATGAAAAACCCCCAAAACCATTAAAACCTGTAGAAACCATAAAAAATCATAAATCCCATGAAAACCTAAAAAACACTAAAAACTCTAAAAACCCTTAAAACGTCTAAAATGTTAAAAAACCCTAAAGAACCTTAAAACCCTAAAAACTCCCAAAGACCCTAAAAAATATGACAACCCATAAATCCCATTAAAAACCCTAAAAACCCTAAAAACCCTAAAAAATTTAAAAACCATAAAACTGCCAAAAAACCATAAAAATCCTAAAAACACCTAAAAATCTAAGAAAACGTAAAAACCTTAAAAACCCTAAAATAACCCTGAAAACCATAAAAACCCTTAAAACGTTAAAAAACCTTGAAACCCAAAAAACCCCAAAAAACCCCTTAAAAACTCTAAAAATCCTTTAAACCCCTAAAAACTTGAAAAAAATCTAATAAATATTAAAAACACTAAAAACTCAAAAAAAACTAAAAACCCAAAAAGACACTAAAAACCTTGAAACCCCCTAAAAACCCTAAAAACCCTAAGCCCCCTCAAAATACATAAAAACTCTAAAAAACAAAAAAAACATAATAATACTAAAAAATACAAGAAGCCATAAAAAACATTAAAAACATAGAAAAACCTCAGAAACCCATAAAAACCCAAAAAAAAACCCCAAAACCCAAAAAAACTCTAAAAAACAACTAAAAACTATAAAAACCATTAAAAACCCTAAAAACTCTAAAAAACTCTAAAAAACTTTAAAACTCTTAAAAAACTCAAAAAAACCAAAAAAAACCCAAAAGTCTTAAAACCCTAAAACCCCCTGAAAAACCCCGAAAACCCTAAAACCCCCCTTAAAACCCCTAAAACCCCTCAAAATACCTAAAAAACCCTAAAACCCTAAAAACCATAAAAATCTAAAAAAACCCAACAATCCATTAAAACATAAAAAACCCTAAAAACCTAGAAAACCCCCTGAAAACTATAAAAACAACTAAACCCATTAAAACCCCAAAAAACCCTAAAAATCATGAAAACCCTAAAAACCCTCAAAGTCCCTAAAACCCTAAAAAACCTAAAATGCATTAAAAAACCCTAACAATCTATGAAAACGTAACAACCCCTAAAAACCCATAAAAACCCCAAAATACCATTGAAAAATCTAAAAACAATTAAAACCCCAATAAACCTTAAAAAACTTTAAAACCCCTTTAAAACCATAAAAACTGGAAAAAAACCATAAAAAACCCAAAAAATCCTAAAAACCCATCAAAACCCCTCAAAACCCTAAAATCTATAAAAATATATAAAAACCTTAAAACCCCTAAATACCATAAAAATCCAAATAATTCGCAAAAAAGTAATGAAATTGTCAAAACCATAAAACACTTAAAAACTGTTATAACCTATAAAAATATTTAAAAACCTTAAAAAACCCAAAAAACCACTAAAAATATGAAACCCTTAAAACCCCTAAAAACATTAAAAATCTATAAAAACCCTAAAAATTTAAAAATATACCTAAAAACCCCAAAAGACCCTAAAAACCCTAGAAACCTCTAAAAAGCCTTGAAACCCCCTAAAACCCCTCAAAATCCTTAAGTACCCTAAACACCCCTAAAACCATAAAAATCCTAAAAAACCCAAAAAATCTATGAAAATGTAAAAAATCCTAAAAATCTGAAAAACCCCAGAAGACCATAAAAACCCCTAAAAACCTTAAAACCCAAAAAATCCATAAAAACCATAAAACGCACTAAAAACTCTAAAAACCCTTAAAACACCTAAAAACCTCGAAAAACCCTAAAAATATCTAAAAATCCCTAAAAAACTAAAACCCTCAAAATCTCTGAAAACACTAAAAAACCATAAACCCAAAAAAATCCTAAAACCCATGAAGATTTAAAAAACCCTAAAAATCCTGAAAAATATCTAAAAACCCTAAAACCCCTAAAAACACTAAAAAACTTAAAGACCCTAAAAAACTCAAAAAATACCAAAAAACCCAAAAGGCCCTAAAAACTCTGAAAAATCCTAAAAGAGTAAAAACCGTAAAAACCCTTAAAACCCCTAAAACCTTAAAAACCAATAAAACCATAAAAATAAAAAAAACCATAAAAATCCAGGAAAATGTTAAAAACCCTGAAAACCCTAAAAAATCCTAAAAATAAAAAAAACCTAAACACCATAAAAAAATACTAAAATCCCATAAAACCCTAAATCTACTAAAAGGTCTCAAACCCCTTAAAACCCCTAAAAATGTTAAAAATATCTATAAAACTTAAACCCCTAACAATTTAAAAAACACTAAAAATGCAAAAAAAGACACTAAAAACCCAAACAAACCCCCCAAAACCCCTGAAAAACCCTAAAAACCCTCAAAATCCCAAAAAACCTAAAAAACCCCTAAAATCCATAAAAATCCTAAAATACCCCTTAAAATATATGAAAAGGTAAAAAACCATGAGAAATCCAGGAAAAACCATAAAAACCCCTAAAAATTGTAAAAAACCAAAAAACTCATGAAACCATAAAAACCACTGAAAAGTCTAAAAACCCTTAAATCCCCTAAAAACGTTATAAATTTCTAAAAACCTAAGAAACCTCAAAAGATTCAATAAAATCATTAAAACCCAAAAGGCCATAAAAACCCTGACAACCCCTTAAAGCCCTTGAAAAGCCCTAAAAACCCTCAAAATCCCTAAAAACACTCAAAAACCCTAAAAATCCGCCCAAAATACATGAAAGCATAAAAAATCCTAAAAACCCTAAAAACCCTTGAAAACCAAAAAACCCCTAAAAACTATAGATAACAGCGCACTCTCCTAGGATTCTCTCTCGCTCGACGCTTCTTCCACGCCTTCTCCTGGATCTAGATCGGAGCTTCAATGGCGGTCCTTTGCTCCGTTTTTTGCGATGGCATGCCCTGGATGTGATCTTCGGACTTAAGACAATGGTGGCTTTCGCGCTTCGACGGCTTCGACTTACTCGAGTTCCTTTTCTTTGGGTTTCAGTCTTTGACGTGGCTTTACTCCGTTGCTGGCGAGTCTGGCCTCTGACAGCTATGGTGGTCATGACGTCTTCAGATCGTCTTGATCTTGAATGGGTCGACATCTGCTAGCAGCCACGGGTCGGGGTTGCTTTTTCAGATCTAGGGTTTCTGCAGGCGGGTCAACACGGTCAAGGGGATCATTGGCAGATTTGGTTGCTTCGGCATCCAGGTTCTACTCAGAAGGCGCTTTGTTTCTGCAGATGGTGCGAAAATCTGGTCTTGCAGTGCTGGTCGGATCCTTCTCGATCCTGCATTGCAGAAGGAGGTTTTCTTTATGCCCTGGTTTGATTCTTCTGTCGATTCGCGAAGCAACTATAGGTGCATACTCAACCTAGTCTCTCGGCTTCATCTCTGCTCCAGTTTGTTGATGCTTGTTTTAGTCCGACCTTTTGGCATTCCATGTTCTCCTAATGCTTGGTTATGATTTCGGTTATGAATGAGTGCTTGTTTCTGGGTTTGCTGAGATGGGTTTGGTGATTTTGGTACAATTTTTGGTGGTATGCGGTTTTCTATGCTTCGAGATGTGGAATGCTAAAAGTTGTTTGGTTCGAAGACCATGACTGTTGCTTGTTGAGCTGTGATTCCTTGTTTGACAACGGGTTAGGATGCGCTGGTTGTTGGTTTACAAGCTACAAGTTGATAGGAGCTGGTCGGCAAAGAGGAAGTGATGCTTTTGTTGCTGATGCTGGTGTTTTGGTGCTGTCGTTCGTTGGAGTTTGCTGTTTGTTTTCACTGGTAGTGGATCCTCCTGGGGAGGACATGCTAGTTGCTAGAAATGGTGTAATTGGAATTGTTGGTTGTTGTTTGCTGGGAGGCCTGCTGGTTGTGAGTGGTTGCGATGTCGGATTTGGTACTGTTGGTTGCTGGGGCTGGTTGGTTTGGACGTGTTGCTGCTGCTATATTGCTGTGATGATGGGATGTGGTACTGCTGGATGCTGGAATGCGCAGGATTATGGAAATTGTGATGCTGGATGCTGGTTGCTACTGAGCTGGGAGTTGTTGAAGCTGTGGTTTATGATTGTGCTATTGCTGGATGTTGATTGCTGGTTGAGTTTGAATGCTAGTCGTTGGTTAGCTGTGAGATGCTGGATGCTGGTTGATGCTAGATGATGGTGGTGGCTGCTTGGCTTGGTGTGCTTTTACTTTTTTTGCTTTTGTTTTTCTTTCTTTTGGGGCCTTTTTTGTCTTGGGTTGTAAGGGGTTTTTGGGTGTGGGTCGTTTGACCCCTCCCCTCCCTTGTCTGTTGTGTCTCTTTTTTCTTTCTAATAAATTTGGGAGGGTCGGGAATAGCCCGACCCTCGCATCTTCCTTTCCCTAAAAACTATAAAGAACCTAAAATCCCAGAAAAATACTAAAAACTACTACAATCTCTAAAATCACTTTAAACCCCTAAAAACATTAAAAAATATAAGAAACCTTTAAATCCCTAAAAAATAAAATAACCCTAAAACCCAAAAGACCCCAAAAAACACTAAAAACCCTTAAAACCCCTAAAGACCATAAAAATCCTAAAAAATGCTGAAATTACCATGAAAAAATACCTAAAAACCATAAAAACATTAAAACCCATCAAAACCCTAAATATCACTAAATAACTCTAAAATCCTATAAAACACATAAATTTTTTAAAAACTCTAAAAAACCTAAAAACCATAAAAAATTCATAAAAACTTTAAACACCCAAGAAGACCCTAAAACCCTACAAATCCCTAAAAGCCCTATAAACCCCTAAAAACCCTTAAAACCCTCAAAATCCCTAAGACACTTAACCACCATAAAAATCCTAAAAAACCCCTAAAAATCCATGAAAATGGAAAAAACCCTAAAAAATCTCCGGAAACTTTAAAACCCCTACAACTCATAAAATCCCTAAAAACCCATAAAAACCCTAAAACCCAACTAAAAACTATAAAAACCCTTTAAACCCCTAAAAATGTTAAAAAAAATCTAAAAACTGTTAAAAATCCTAAAAACAAAAAAACCCAAAAACCAAAAAAGACCATAAAAACCCTAAACCCCTCAAAATCTCTAAAATCCCTAAAAACCCTAAAAATCATAAAAATCCTAAAAATAAAATAAAAATCCATGAGAATGTAAAAAAACCTAAAAACCCTAAAAAACCCATGAAAACACCTAATACCCATTAAAACCTATAAAAATTCATAAAACCCCTGAAAACCACTAAAAATCTAAAAACCCTTAAACCCCCAATAAATATTAAAAAAACTCTAAAAACATTTAAACCCTTAAAAACTAAAAAAATACTAAAATCCAAAAAGACCTTAAAACCCTTAAACACCTAAAACCTCAAAAAAACCCCCAAAAACCCCCAAAAACCTTCAAAATCCCTAAAACAACTAAAAACTCAAAAAAAAACATAAATTCAAAAAAACCCCCTGAAAAATACATGAAAACATAAAAACCCTAAAATCCCCAAAAAACCTAGAAAACAATAAAAACCAATAAAACCCTTAAGAACCCTAAAAACCCATAAAAACCCTAAAACCCCCTAAAAAACTCAGCAGAACTCTAAAAACCTTAAAAATCCAAAAAACCCTAAAACCACTATTAACTCTAAAACCCCTTAAAACCCCTAAAACATCAAAAACTCTAAAAACCTTAAAAACCATAAAAAACAAAAGAACCCCAAAAACCCAAAAGACCCTTAAAACCCTGGAAACCCCTAAAACTCTAAAAACCCCTAAACACCCTAAAAAACCCTAAAAAACCCTAAAAATTAAAAAAAATCCAAAAAAACCCAAAAATTCCATGAAAATGTCAAAAACCTTGAAAACCCCCTGTAAATCAAAAAACCCACTAAAAACCATAAAAAATATAAAACCCCATGAAAACCCTAAGAAAATACTTAAAACTATAAAACCCATTTAAACCCACAAAACATTAAAAAACTCATAAAAACCTTAAAAAACTAAGAAAATTTAAAAAAGCCCTAAAAAAAGACACTAAAAACCTTGAAAACCCCTAAAAACACCTGAAAAAACCCTAAAACCCCTCAAAATCCCTAAAAATACTAAAAACCATAAAAACCCTAAAAAACCCCTGAAAACCATAAAACCCACTAAAACCCTTAAAAACCAATAAAACCACTAAAACCCCTTAAAATCCCTAAAAATGTTAAAAAAACTCTAAAACCCCCAAAACCCAAAAAGACCTTGAAAACACTAAAAAACCTACAAGCCCCTAAAAAACCTTAAAACCCCACAAAATCTCTAAAAACCCTAAGAATCCCAAAAAACCAAAAAAATCCTGAAAACCCGAAAAAAACATGAAAACATAAAAATCCTTAAAGACCCTGAAAAATACCTAAAAAGCATAAAAACAACAAAAACCTTAAAAACACTAAAAACCCATAAAAACCCTAAAAACCCACTAAAACTCCAAAAACTGTTAAAACACCTAAAAATGTTGAAAACCTCTAAAAACCATAAAAACCCTAAAATGAAAAAAAACCCAAAAAACAGTAAAACCCCCCGAAAAACCTAAAAACCATACAAATCCTAAAAAAGGCATAAAAATCCATGAAAATGTAAAAATAGTAAAAACCATGAAAATCCTTAAAAACCATAAAACCCCACAAAACATTAAAAATCGTTAAAAACCATAGAAGCACTAAAACTTAGAAAAAACATTCAAAAACAATAAAAAAACTGTAAAATACTAAAAAGTCAAAAAAACCTAAAAATCCAAAAGACCCTAAAAACCCTAAATACCCTAAAACCCTTTAAATTTCCAAAATCCCTAAAAATATTAAAAATAATAAAACCAAAAAAATTATAAAAAAACCCCTAAAAATCCATAAAAACATAAAAAACCCTAAAACCCTGAAAACGATAAAAACCACTAAAATCCGTTAAAACCCTAACAACCCATAAAACCCTAAAAATCCTATAAAAACTCTAAAAAACCTTAAAACCCCTAAAAATGTTAAACAAATTCTAAAAGACTTATAGAACCCTTAAAACTCAAAACACCCCTAAAAATCCTAAAAACACTAAAAACCACTAAAAACCATCAAAATACCAAAAAACTCAAAAAACCCTAAAAACCATAAAATTCCAAAAAAACCCCTAAAATTAATGAAAACATAAAAACCCTAAAAACCTTGAAAACCCCCAGAAAATAATAAAAATCCCTAAAAACATTAAAAACCCTAAAAAAAATATAAAAACCAAAAAATAGACTAAAAACTGTTAAAAAGCCTAAAAACACAAAAAACACAAATACCCAAAAGACCATAAAAACCCTGAAAACCCCAAAAAAAACCCTGAAAAACCCTAAACCCCTCAAAATCATTAAAATTCCTAAAAACCCTAAAAAACATAAAAATACTAAAAATCAAATAAAAATCCATGAGAATGTAAAAAACCCTAAAAACCCTGAAAACCCCATGAAAACCATGAAAACACCTAATACCCTTTCAAACTTATAAAAATTCATAAAACCCCTGAAAACCACTAAAACATACTAAAAACACAAAAAAAAACCATAAAGTTATAAAAAACCCTGAAAAATACATGAAAACATAAAAAATCCTAAAAGCCACAAAAAAACTTAGAAAAACATAAAAACCACTAAAAATTTTAAGAACCCTAAAAACTCATAAAAACCATAAACCCCCCTAAAAACTCAGAAGAACTCTAAAAACCCTAAAAATCCAAAAGACCCTGAAACCACTAAAAACTCTAAAACTCCTAAAACATCAAGAAACTCTAAAAATTGTAAAAACCCTAAAAAAATAAAAAGAACCCTAATACCCCAAAATACCCTTAAAACCCTGAAAACCACTAAAAACTCTAAAAACCCCTAAATACCCAAAAAAATTAAAAAAAAATCCAAAAAAACCCAAAAAAATCCATGAAAATGTCCAAAACCCTGAAAAACCCTTGTAAACCCTAAAACCCCTAAAAACCTTAAAACCCCATGAAAACCCTAAGATACTAATAAAAACTCTAAAACCCATTTAAACCCCCAAAAACATTAAAAAACTCATAAAAACATTAAAAACCTAAGAAAATTAAAAAAACCCTAAAAATACAAAAAGACACTAAAACCCTTGAAAACCCCTAAAACACCTGAGAAATACCCTAAAACCCCTCAAAATCCCTAAAAACCCTAAAAACCATAAAAAATCCTAACCCCCCCCCCTGAAAACCATAAAACCCACTAAAACCCTTAGAAACCCATAAAACACTAAAAACCACTAAAACCCCTTAAAACACCAAAAAAATATTCAAAAAATCTAAAACCCCTTTAAACCCCTAAAAAACTAAAAAAACCCTAAAATCCCAAAAAGAAATTGAAAACCCTAAAAAGCCTACAAACCCCTAAAAAACCTTAAAACACCACAAAATCTCTAAAAACCCAAAAAAAATCCTAAAAAACTATACAAATCCTAAAAACCCCAAAAAAAAATCCATGAAAATTTAAAAAACCTTAAAGACCCTGAAAAACACCTGAAAAGCATAAAAACACCAAAAACCCTAAAAACACTAAAAAACCATAAAAACCCTAAAAAACCACTAAAACTCCAAAAACCGTTAAAACACCTAAAAATGTTAAAAACATCTAAAAACCTTAAAAACCCCAAAAATAAAAAAAACCCTAAAAAACCTAAAAACCACTTAAAAATCCTAAAAGACCTCAAAATGACTAAAAACCCTAAAAGCCTAAAAACCCTAAAAATCCTAAAAACCCCATAAAAATCCATGAAAATGTAAAAATAGTAAAAACCCTTGAAAACTACAGAACCCCTCAAATCCTTAAAAACACTAAAAACCCATAGAAAACCCTAAAACCTAGAAAAAACTTTCAAAAACTATAAAAACCCTTTAAAATCCTAAAAAGTCAAAAAAAACTAAAAATCCAAAAGACCCTAAAAACCCTGAAAACCCGTAAAACCCTTTAAATTTCCAAAACCACTCAAAATCCCTAAAAATCTTACAAATAATAAAACCAAAAAAATCCTAAGAAAACCCTAAAAATCCATAAAAAGATAAAAAAACTCTAAAACCCTAAAAACTATAAAAACCACTAAAAACCTTTAAAAACCTAATAACCCATAAAATCCTAAAAATCCTCTAAAAAATAAAAAAACCCTTTAAACCCCTAAAAATGTTTAAAATATTCTAAAAGACTTATAGAACCCTAAAAAGATCAAAATACCCCTAAAAATCCAAAAAAACACTAAAAACCCCTAAAAACCATCAAAATCCCAAAAAAATCAAAAAACCTCTAAAAATCCATGAAAACATAAAAAACCCTAAAAACCTTGAAAACCCCCAAAAAACCATAAAAATACCTAAAAACCTTTAAAAACCCTAAAAAATATAAAAAAATGACTAAAAACTATTAAAAAGCCCAAAAACTCAAAAAACCCAAACACCCCAAAATACCATAAAATCCCTAAAACCCCCCAAAAATTCCTAAACCCCTCAAAATCCATAAAATCCCTAAAAAGCCTAAAAAACATAAAAATCCTAAAAATAAAATAAAAATCCATGAGAATGTAAAAAAACTCTTAAAACCCTAAAAAAACCCATGAAAACCATGAAAACACCTAATACCCTTTAAAACCTATAAAAATTCATAAAACCCCTGAAAACCACTAAAACTCTAAAAACCCTTAAAGCCCCTAGAAATATTAAAAAAATCTCTAAAAAACCTTTTAAACCCTTAAAAATTAAAAAAACACTAAAAACCAAAAAGACCATAAAACCCTTAAAAACCTAAAACCTCGAAAAACCCTAGAAAAAACCTAAAAACCTTCAAAATCCCTAAAACCACTAAAAACTCAAAATAACCATAAAGTCATAAAAAAACCCTGAAAAATACACGAAAACATAAAAAAACCAAAAAAACCCCAAAAAACCCTAGAAAACAATAAAAACCACTAAAAACCTTTAGAACCCTATAAAATCCTAAAAACCCTAAAAACCCCTAAAAACTCAAAAGAACTCTAAAAACCCTAAAAATCCAAAAGACCCTAAAACCACTAAAAACTATAAAACCCCTAAAACATCAAGAATCTCTAAAAAGCATAAAAACCCAAAAAACTCATAAGAACCCTAAAACCCCAAAAGACCCTTAAAATCTTGAAAACCCCTAAAAACTCCAGAACCCCTAAAAAATCTACAAAACTCTAAAAATTAAAAAAATCCAAAAAAACCCAAACAAAAATCCATTAAAATGTCAAAAACCTTGAAAAACCCATGTAAACCATAAAACCCCTAAAAACTTTAAAAACCTTAAAACCCCATGAAAACCCTAAGAAACTACTAAAAACTCTAAAACCCATTTAAACGCCCAAAAAAATTAAAAAACTCATAAAAACCTATGAAAATTAAAAAAAACCCTAAAAATAAAAAAGACACTAAAAACCTTGAAAACCACTAAAAACATCTGAAAAAGCCCTAAAACCCCTCAAATCCCTAAAAACACTAAAAACCATAAAAACCCTGAAATCCCCCTGAAAACAATAAACCCACTAAGACCCTTAAAAACCCATAAAACCATAAAAACCACTAAAACCCCTAAAAATGTTAAAAAAAACTCTAAAACACCTAAAAAATAAAAAAACCCCTAAAATCCCAAAAAGACCTTGAAAACCCTAAAAAACCAAAAAACCCCTAAAAACCTTAAAACCCCACAAAATCTCTAAAAACCCTAAGAATCCTAAAAAACCATAAAATCCTAAAAACCAAAAAAGAATCCATGAAAATGTAAAAAACCATAAAGACCCTGAAAAACACCTGAAAATTATAAAAACACCAAAATCCTTGAAAACACTAAAAATCCATAAAAACCCTAAAAACCCACTAAAACTCAAAAAACTGTTAAAATAGCTAAAATGTTAAAAAAAAATCTAAAAACATTAAAAACCCTAAAAATGAAAAAAAACCAAAAAAACCAAAAAAAAACCCTGAAAAATCCTGAAAACCCTCAAAATGACTAAAAGCCATAAAACCTAAAAACTATAAAAATCCTAAAAAACCCATAAAAATCCATGAAAATGTAAAAATAGTTAAAGCCATGAAAAAACCATGAAAAACCCTTGAAAACCATAAAACCCCTCAAAACATTAAAAACCCTAAAAACCCTAAAAACCCATAGAAACCCTAAAACCTAGAAAAAACATTCAAAAACTATAAAAAAACCATTAAAGTCCTAAAAAGTCAAAAAAACCCCTAAATGTCCAAAAGACCTTAAAAACCCTGAAAAACCATGAAAACCCCTAAAACCCTTCAAATTTCCAAAACCCCTCAAAATCCATATAAATATTAAAAATAATAAAACCAAAAAAAATCCTAAAAACCCCTAAAAATCCATAAAAACATAAAAAACCCTAAAACCCTAAAAACTATAAAAACCACTAAAAACATTTAAAACCTTAACAACCCATAAAACCCTAAAAATCCTCTATAAACTCTAAAAACCCTTAAAACCCCTAAAAATGTTAAAAAATTCTAAAAGACTTATAGAACCCTAAAAGCCAAAAAACCCCTAAAAATCCTAAAAAACTAAAAACCCCTAAAAACCATCAAAATCCCAAAAAACTCAAAAAAACCTTAAAAACCATAAAAATCCAAAAAAAACCCTAAAAATACATGAATATATAGAAAATCCTAAAAACCTTGAAAACCCCTAAAAAATCATAAAAATCCCTAAAAACATTAAAAACCCTAAAAACTCAAAAAAACCCAAAAACCCAAAAAGACCATAAAAACCCTGAAAACCCCAAAAAACCCCCCGAAAAAACCTAAACCCCTCAAAATCCCTAAAATCCCTAAAATCCCTAAAAACCCTAAAAAACATAAAAATCGTAAAAATCATGTAAAAATCCATGAGAATGTAAAAAACCCTAAAAACCCTGAAAAACCCCATGAAAACCATGAAAACACCTAATACCCTTTAAAACCTGTAAAAATTCATAAAACCCCTAAAAACCACTAAAACTTTAAAAACCCTTAAACCCCCTAGAAATATTAAAAGAACTCTAAAAAACCTTTAAAACCCTTAAAAACTAAAAAACACGAAAAACTAAAAACACATTAAAACCCTTAAAAACCTAAACCTCGATTGGTTTTTTGGGGAAGATCTCGACCCTCAGGCATGCGAAGTTGTTGTTCTTTGGAGGATATGGCTGGATTTGGTCTTCCCTTCGCTCGGTGTTGCAGATCCATGGAAGGGTGGACAAGATTTGTTTTCCGCACTTTGCATGGAGCAGGACCTGGTCATGGCGATTCCCTCAGTTGCACGCGGCATTGCAGATCCATGGTGGAACCACTTAGGTCTGGAATCTTTAGTGTGCACCACTACAGATCTAGGGAAGATTAGGTCATATTTTGGTGTTATGGTTAAGGGCGATGGGCCTCAGTGGTGTTCCTCAAACTCAGGGCTGCAGGTGCTCTTTGGATTCTTCGAAAAATCTGTTGGGATCTTCATCTGGTTGGAGATATTCTGTTTGAGTTTATGGCTGAGGTGGTTCAGGTTTTTTCAAATTTTTTGATGCTACTGTGGATTTTGGTGTGTTCTGATGAGGGAGATAGGTTTTTTGCTGCTGCTTGTTCACGAGGTGTAGAAGGAAATGTTGGCTGGCTGAAAATTTGTTGATTGATGATGTTTGTTGCTGGACTGGGATGCATGGAAGCGGATGATTTTGGTGTTGATGGTCCTATATTACTGGTAGTGGAACCTCCTGGGGAGGACATGCTGGTAGCTGGAAATGGCGTGAATGAATGCTGGTTGATGAAAGGCTGCATTATTTACTGGTTGCGGAATGCTAATTGGATTGGAGGTGATGGTGGTTGGATGCGGAGCAGCTGGAGGTTAGAGGTGGCGGATGATGGATGAATGTTATGGTTGTGATGATTGGAATTGGTGTTGTTGAATGCTGGTGTTGGTTTGATAAGACGTGCTAAAGTTGCTGGTGTTTCTTGTCTTTTGTGTCCTTTTCTTTCTTTGTTTTCTCTTTCAGGCTTATTTTTGGGTATGGGTCTATTAAACCTGCCCCTCCCCAGTCTGCACTGTTCTCTTTTTATTAATAAAATTTAGGGGGGCAGAAATAGCTTGGCCTCACACCTCTTCTGCCCTAAAAAACCTTGAAAAAACCCTAAAACCCCTCAAAATCTCTAAAAACACTAAAAACCATAAAAACCCTGAGAACGCCCCGAAAACCATAAACCCCTTAAAAACCCATAAAACCCTAAAAACCACTAAAACCCCTTAAAACCCCTAAAAATGTTTAAAAAAACTCAAAAACCCCTTAAAAGCCCTAAAAAACTCAAAAACCCCTAAAATCCCAAAAAGACCTTGAAAACCCTGAAAAACCTACAAACCCCTAAAAAACATTAAAACCCTACAAAATCTCTAAAAACCCTAAGAATCACAAAAACCCATAAAAATCCTTAAAACCCAAAAAAAATCCATGAAAACGTAAAAACCTTAAAGACCCTGAAAAAACACAAAAAAACTTAAAAACACTAAAAACCCTAAAAACCCACTAAAACTCCAAAAACTGTTAAAACACCTAAAAAAGTTGAAAACCTCTAAAAACCATAAAAACCCTAAAAATGAAAAAAAACCTAAAAAACACTAAACCCCTCTAAAAATTCCTGAAAAACCTCAAAATGACTAAAAACCATAAAAACTTAAAAACCATAAAAATACTAATAAACCCATAAAAATCCATGAAAATATAAAAATAGTAAAAACCCTGAAAAACTCTTGAAAACAATAAAACCCTGAAAAACTTAAAAACCCTAAAAACCCATAGAAACCCTAAAACCTAGAAAAAACATTCAAAAAATACATAAAACCTTTAAAATCCTAAAAGGTCAAAAAAAACCCTAAAATCCAAAAGACCATAAAACCCTGAAAAAACCCTGAAAACCCCTAAACCTTTTAAATTTCCAAAACCCCACAAAATCCCAAAAAATCTTAAAAATAATAAAACCAAAAAAATCCTAAAACCCCCTACAAATTCATAAAAAAATAAAAAACCCTAAAACCCTAAAACTATAAAAAACAATAAAAACCTTTAAAACCCTGAACCCATAAAACCCTAAATATCCTCTAAAAACTCTAAAAACCCTTAAAACCCCTAAAAATGTTAAAAAAATTCTAAAAGACTTATAGAAGCCTAAAAAGCTCAAAAAACACCTAAAAATCCTAAAAACACTAAAAACCCCAAAAACCCATCAAATCCCAAAAAACTAAAAAAAACACTAAAAAACATAAAAATACAAAAAAAACCCTAAAAATCCATGAAAACATAAAAAAGCATAAAAACCTTGAAAACCCCCCAAAACCATAAAAATCCCTAAAAACCTTAAAAAATCCTAAAAAATATAAAAACAAAAAAAAAGACTAAAAACTATTAAAAATCCTAAAAACTCAAAAAACCCAAAAACCCAAAATACCATAAGAACCCTGAAAACCCAAAAAACCCCGAAAAACCCTAAACCCCTCAAAACCCCTAAAATCCCTAAAACCCCTAAAAAACATAAAAATCCTAAAAATAAAATAAAAATAAATTAGAATGTAAAACCCTAAAAACCATGAAAAACCAATGAAAACCATGAAAACACCTAATACCCTTTGAAACCTATAAAAATTAATAAAACCCCTGAAAACCACTAAACTCTAAAAACCCTTAAACCCCTAGAAATATTAAAAAAACTTTAAAAACCTTTAAAACCCTTAAAAATAAAAAAACACTAAAAACCTATAAGACCGTAAAACCGTTAAAAACCTAAAACCTCGAAAAACCCTATAAAAACCCTAAAAACCTTCAAAATCCCTAAAACCACTAAAAACTCAAAATAACCATAAAGTAATAAAAAACCCTGAAAAATACAAGGAAACATAAAAAACCCTAAAATACTCAAAAAACCATTGAAAACAATAAAAACCACTAAATACATTAAGAACCCTAAAAACCCATAAAAACATTAAAAACCTTAAAACCCCATGAAAACAATAAGAAACTACTAAAAACTCTAAAACCCATTTAAACCCCCAAAAACATTAAAAAACTCATAAAAACCTTAAAAACCTAAGAAAATTAAAAAAACCCTAAAAATACAAAAAGACACTAAAAACCTTGAAGACCCATAAAAACACCTGAAAAACCCTAAACCCCCTCAAAATCCCTAAAAACACTAAAAACCATAAAAACCTTGAAACAATAAAACCCATTAAAACCCTTAAAAACCCATAAAACCCTAAAAACCACTAAAACCCCTTAAAACCCCTAAAAGTGTTAAAAAAACTCTAAACCCCCTTAAAACCCCTAAAATCACAAAAAGACCTTGAAACCCTGAAAAACCTACAAACCCCTAAAAAACCTTAAAACCCCACGAAATCTCTAAAAACCCTAAGAATTCCAAAAAACCATAAAAATCCAAAAAACCCAAAAAAATCCAAGAAAACGAAAAAAACCTTAAAGACCCTGAAAACACTTAAAAAGCATAAAAACACCAGAAACCTTAAAAACACTAAAAACCCATAAAAACCCTAAAACCCACTAAAACTCAAAAAACCGTTAAAACACATAAAAATGTTAAAAACCTCTAAAAACTTTAAAAAACCCTTAAAATGAAAAAAAAACCTAAAAAACCTAAAACCCCCTAAAAAATCCTGAAAACCTCAAAATGAGTAAATACCCTAAAAACATAAAAACCATAAAAATCATAAAAAACCCATAAAAATTCATGAAAATGTAAAAATAGTAAAATCCCTGAAAAACCCTTGAAAACCATAAAACCCTCAAAACCTTAAAAACCCATAGAAACCCTAAAACCTAGAAAAAAACACTCAAAAACTATAAAAAACCTTTAAAATCCTAAAAAGTCAAAAAATAACCTAAAATCTCAAAGTCCCTAAAAACCCTGAAAACCCCTGAAAACCCCTAAAACCCTTTAAATTTCAAAAACCCCTAAAAATCCATAAAAATATTAAAAATAATAAAACCAAAAAAAACCTAAAAAACCCTAAAAATCCATAAAAACATAAGAAACTATAAAACCTGGAAAACTTTAAAAACCACTAAAAACCTTTAAAACCCCAAAAATCCTCTAAAAACTCTAAAAACCCTTAAAACCACTAAAAATGTTTAAAAAGTTACAAAAGACTTATAGAACCCTAAAAAGATCAAAAAACCCCTAAAAATCCTAAAAACACTAAAAACCCCTAAAAACCATCATAATCCCAAAAAACTGAAAAAAAAAATTAAAAACCATAAAAATCCAAAAAACCCCCTATAAATCCATGAAAACATAAAAAACCCTAAAAACATTGAAAACCCCCAGAAAACCATAAAAATCCCTAAAAATCTTAAAAAAACCCTAAAAAATATAAAAACCAAAAAAACGACTAAAAACTCTTAAAAAGCCTAAAAACTCAAAAAACCCAAAAGACCATAAACCCTGAAAACTCCCAAAAAACCCTGAAAAACCCTAAACCCCTCAAAGTCCCTAAAATCCCTAAAAACCCTAAAAAACATAAAAATCCTAAAAATAAAATAAAAATCCATGAGAATGTAAAAAACCCTAAAAACCCTGAAAACCCCATGAAAACCATGAAAATACCTAATTCCCATTAAAACCTATAAAAAATCATAAAACCCCTGAAAACCACTAAAACTCTAAAACCCTTAAACCACTAGAAACATTAAAAAACTCTAAAACCTTTAAAACCCTTAAAAACTAAAAAAACACTAAAAACCAAAAATACCTTAAAACCCTTAAAAACCTAAAACCTCAAAAAACCCTAGAAAAAAACCCTAAAAACCTTCAAAATCCCTAAAACCACTAAAATCTCAAAATAACCATAAATTCATAAAAAACCATGAAAAATACATGAAAACAAAAAAAACCCTAAAAGGCCAAAAAAACCCTAAGAAATAATAAAAACCACTAAAAAACCTTAAGAACCCTAAAAACACATAAAAACCCTAAATCCCCCTAAAAACTCAGAAGAACTCTAAAAACCCTAAAAATCAAAAAGTCCCTAAAACCACTAAAAACTATAAACCCCTTAAAACCCCTAAAACATCAAGAAACTCTAAAAACCTTAAAAACCCTAAAAAACTCAGAAGAACCCTAAAACTCCAAAAGACCCATAAAACCCTGAAAACCCCTAAAACCCCTAAAACCCCCTAAAAACCCTAAAAACCCTAAAAATAAAAATAAAATCCAAAAAAACCCAAAAAATCCATGAAAATGTCAAAAACCATGGAAAACCCCTGTAAACCATAAAACCCCCTAAAAACCTTAAAAACCTTAAAACCCCATGAAAACCCTAAGAAACTAATAAAAACTCTAAAACCCATTTAAACCCTCCAAAACATTAAAAAACACATAAAAACCTTAAAAACCTAAGAAAGTTAAAAAAACCCTAAAAATACAAAAAGACACTAAAAACCTTGAAAACCCATAAAAACACTTGAAAAAACCATAAACCCCCTCAAAATCCCTAAAAACACTAAAAAACATAAAAACCCTGAAAACAATAAAACCCACTAAAACCCTTAAAAACCTATAAAACCACTAAAACCCCTTAAAACCCCTAAAAGTGTTAAAAAAACTCTAAGACCCCCCTTAAAACCAATAAAAAACTCAAAAACCCCTAAAATCCCAGAAAGGACTTGAAAACCCAGAAAAACCTACAAACCCCTAAAAAACCTTAAAACCCCACAAAATCTCTAAAAACCCTAAGAATCCCAAAAAACCATAAAAATCCAAAAAACCCAAAAAAAATTCCATGAAAACGTAAAAAACCTAAAAGACCCTGAAAAACACCTGAAAAGCATAAAAATACCAAAAACCTTAAAAACACTAAAAACCCATAAAAGCCCTAAAATCCCACTAAAACTACAAAAAACCGTTAAAACACCTAAAAATGTTAAAAACCTCTAAAAATTTTAAAACCCTTAAAAATGAAAAAAAACCCAAAAACCCCCCTGAAAAATCATGACAAACCTCAAAATGACTAAAAACCCTAAAAACCTAAAAACCATAAAAATCCTAAAAAACCCACAAAAATCCATGAAAATGTAAAAATAGTAAAAAACCTAAAAACCCTCGAAAACCATAAAACCCATCAAAACCTTAAAAACCCTAAAAACCCATAGAAACCCTAAAACCTAGAAAAAACATTAAAAAACTCTAAAAAACCTTTAAAATCCTAAAAAGTCAAAAAAACCCTAAAAATCCAAAAGACCATAAAAACCTTGAAAAACCATGAAAAACCTAAAACCCTTTAAATTTCCAAAACCCTTAAAAATCCCTAAAAATCTTAAAAATAATAAAACTAAAAAAAATCCTAAAAACCCCTAAAAATCCATAAAAACATAAAAAACCCTAAAACCCTGAAAACTATAAAAACCACTAAAAACCTTTAAAACCCTAACAACCCATAAAACCCTAAAAATCCTCTAAAAATTCTAAAAACCCTTAAAACCCTTAAAAATATTTAAAAAATTCTAAAAGACTTATAGAACCCTAAAAAGCTCAAAAAACCCCTAAAAATCCATGAAAACATAAAAACCCTAAAAACCTTGAAAACCCCCAGAAAACCATAAAAATCCCTAAAAACCTTAAAAACCCCTAAAAAAATATAAAAACCAAAAAATGACTAAAAACTCTAAAAACCATTAAAACTCCTATATACGTTAAAAAAATCTAAAAACTGTATAAAACCTAAAAAACTAAAACAAAACCTAAAACCTTAAAGACCCTAAAAACCTTGAAAACCCATAAAAATCCTTGAAACCCCCTAAAAAACCTCAAAATCCCTAAAAACCCCTAAAACCCATGAAAAACCAATGAAAACCATAAAACCCCCTAAAAACCATAAAAATCCAAAAAAGTCCAAAAAACACAAAAAACCACAAATAAATCTATAAATCCTTAAACCCCATAAAAAAGTTAAAAAATATAAAAAACCTTAAAAACCTGGAAAAACTCAAAACATTTTGCAACCAAAAAACCTCACATTCTATGCAAAGGAAATTGATGGAAGGAAATCCTGGTAATCAACCCAATTATTAAAAAAATTGAAGGGAAGCTTTCAAGAATGAAGGTGAATAACACCTAATGCTTTACATTGAAAAAAAATAATGAAGGACTTCACCTATCCTAATAAAAATAGGGGTATGATCTGATAACCCAAATAGAAGGAAATCGGCAAATAATGAGGTAAACCTAGACAACCAGGAGGAATTGACTAAGGCTCCGTCTAGCTTTTGCAACATGCACAGACTGTTCTTCCTCTAGGAAAACCTCAAACCAGAGTAGCTTAAATCCTCCATATTATCCTCAATAATACTAGTGTTACAATCTTCCATAGAAGCAGATGAATCCATACAGCCACCTTATCTATCCTCTGAAAACCTGACCGTGTTAAAATCTCTAAGAAAAATGAAGGGAATCTCCAAACTCAGAGAGGCCTGGCTGGACAAATCATTCCAAAGAATCCTACGATCTGCAACTATATTAGATCCATAAACAAAGGATATAAGAAAAGCGACATCAACATTAATATCCCTAACCATGCATTCAATGATCTAAGAGGAGTGAAAAGGAGTCTCAACAACCAATAACTGAGGATTCCATAACACCAAAATATGACCAGTTGGAGAAAGTTTGGTAGAGTAACTCCATCTCAGAACAATATTCCTTAGAATGGTATCCAGGTTATTACTCTTAACCTTGGTTTCCACCAGCCCCAAACAATACAACTTGTTAAAAAAGATAAAATCCTAAACCACCCTCTGCTTTTTAGAGGTATTGAGACCCCTAATATTCTAAACACCGAAATTAAGCATTTGAAATATATTAAGAGTTAGAACAACAGCCTTATGAATGTTAATAACTAGAAACATTCTCAAATCACATTCATAAACCATAAATAATTTATTTCTAAGAGGTTTATCACTTAAAAAAGAAGAGGAAGGGATAACCTAATCAATAGAAATCAGGATTGGAATAAAAGACCCACCCCCTTGGCATATGGAGTAAGAAGTAAAACATTGTCATTGAGTTCAGAAGGTGCAGAAACCTTCTTCCCCTTCCCTTAGCAACCCCAACATCAACCTATTCAACGTTATAGAAGGGAGGTAGAACCTGGCTAGGGGAAGAAGGACCAATCTCCATAACATTTGGAGGAGAGGAACTACAACCAGAAATATCCACCTTCGACTCTAAAAACACCATCCCATTAGAACCATTCATGGTAAAGGAAAAATCAGAGACCATATCTTCACCTAGAGAATTAAACAATAAACATACAAAAGAGTTATGGATAGGAATGCAAGCCTTAGTCTCAGCACTGCTAGGTTTATCCAGAACTGAGGCCTCAACAACTGAAGCAGGAGCCTCATCTGCCAAAGGGAACTCCAAGATGTCATAAACAGAGTCATTAGCAATCAATGAAGACCGTGCCTTAGCCTTAACAGAGGTGGAGACTTCCCTGACCCCATATCCCTTCTTCACTGGTAGAATAAAACCATTTTAAATAGAATTAAGAGAAACAAATGGATCTTTCTTCTTGTATGTGTGCTTCTTCAAGGTGACCTTGGTCCAACCCTATTGGGTATCAACCTTAGGCCTCTATCTACATTGGTTGATGTGATGCCCAAAGATATGTTAGTGGCTACAGTTCAAGGGAACCTAGTTATATTCCACATGGATATAAGTGGATGAGCTGGAGCTGATATCCATAGTAATAACATCATATTTCTTGTTAATATAAATCTTAATTCAAATGCATGTGAAATTGATCATAATGATCTCAACCGTGGCTTAGTCAACAAATAGAGGTTTCTTCACCTCACTTGAAATGTAACTTAATCCCTCAGTTTTCCATGATTCCATAGGGATGTTTCAAAAATTCACCATATATGAAAGACTGATAAATACTCCTTGCTAAGGGAGATGCTCGATTTCCAAACATTGAGTATGATGGATCTACCTACAAAGAAACAAGGGTCGTGGGAAAATAGTTCAACAAGATCACAAGAAGGATAAAACTTGAAGAAGTAGAACCCTTTATCATTTTATAGAGTCTTAATCAAGTCCTCCCCACACAAATCTGATGCAATTCTAGAAAACAGAGCAAACAGAAGCTTCTTCCCTAGAAAATAGCCAACCAAAGTGGTAATCCTCCCGGAAACTCCCTTCTGAAGAACTGAGGGAGGAAGGAGGACCTTATGATTTTTTCCACCATCTACAGGGGGTGAAAGACCAAATATATATAATTGATAGCTGAATCCAAGATTGCATCAACCCCATTTTAAGCTGAAAGTGAAGCCATATCCTTAAAGAGGTCTCCAACAGCATCGCCATCCGTAGAATCCTCATCCGAAGAGGGATCCATGAAGTTAACAATATGAATCAAGACCAAATTAGCCTCATTAGCACCATTGAAAGAATAATCATCCTTAAGAGAGGCCCCCAATGCCATAAAAACTTGAGAGGGATCCTTCATGATCTGAGATGGACAAAGAAAAACCATGGTATCCCCAATTAGAACTAGAGAAGAACATTTGACAACCACCAGAACACCAGGAGTGGAAACACCCACAACAACCCCATCCAGGAAAGGACCTCCTAAAAACCCCGATCTAGGGCACAAAACTAGTACATTAGTCAAGGAGGGGCCCTTATTAACCCCCACTGGTGAAGACTCACACTTCCCAACAACATAAATATCAATACCATCCACCTTAGAAGCAGAATCTTCCTTAGCAGCAACTTTGCCTTCCCAAGAGATCCGACACAAAACCTCCCCTTCCTCAGTGAATAGAAAAGAGCTGAACCACATCTTCTTATAAGGAGACCACTCCATCAAAGACTAGAGAAATAAAGAGATATCATAGAGGTTGCTCACCACTCCCAAGATTGAGCAATTGTTGTCAAGTCATCAAGAGAATCAAAGGGGAACCCTAGCGTGAGAACCATTTGAAGGCTATTGTTTTTAGGTTTTTTTGGGGTTTTATGGTTTTCAGGGGATTTTTAGGGTTTTTTACATTCTAATCAATTTATAGGGGTGTTTTAGGATTTTTATGGTGTTCAGGGATTTTTTAGGGTTTATAGGGATTTTTATGGGTTTTAGGGTTTTTATTATTTTCAGTAGTTTTTCAGGGTTTTAGGGTTTTTTTACATTTTCATGGACTTTTAGGTGATTTTACAATTTTTATGGTTTTTAGGGTTTTTTAGTTTTTTTGGGATTTAAATGGTTTTTAGGGTGTTTTAGGGGTTTTCAAGATTTTAAGGGGTTTTATGGTCTTTTGGGGGTTTATGGTTCTTAAAATTTTTAGAGTTTTTTAACATATTTAGGGGTTTTGAAGGTTTTAATAGTTTTTAGTGATTTTTGACGGTTTTTATGTGTTTTTAGGTTTTTAAGGTTTTTAGGGGTTTTAGGGATTTTGATGGGTTTCAGTGTTTTTCTCGGGGTTTTAGGGGTTTTTAGGGTTTTAGGGCCCTTTTGGAGTTTTCAGATTTTTTTTTGAGTTTTTGAGGTTTTAAAGGTTTTTTAGATCTTCTCAACATATTTAAGGGATTTAAGGGTTTTTATAAATTTTATCATTTTTAGGGATTTTATGAGTTTTAGGGGTTTTTTAAAGTTTTTTTGGGGTTTTATGGTTTTCAGAGGTTTTTCAGTGTTTTAAGGGTTTTTTTACATTTTTTTGGATTTTAGGGGATTTTAATATTTTTATGGTTTTTATAGTTTTTCAGGGTTTTATAGATTTTTATGGATTTAATGGTTTTTAGGGGGGTTTTTGTTTTTTCAGGTTTTTAGGGTCTTTTGGGTATTTGGAGTTTTTTTGAGTTTTTTTAGGTTTTTAGGGTTTCTAAAGTTTTTTAAAGTTTTTAACATTTTTAGGAGTTTAAAGGGTATTTAGAGTTTTTAGTGGGGTTTTAGTGTTTTTATTGTTCTTTAGGGGTTTTAATGTTTTTAGGGTTTTTTATGGTTTTTATGTTTTTTTAAACATTTTGAGAGTTTTTTTTATGTTTTCATGGATTTTTAGGGGATTTTAAGGATTTTTATATGTTATTGGGTTTTTATGGATTTTGGGGGTTTTAAGGTTTTTTAGGGGTTTTTAGGGTTTTCAAGGTTTTCAGGGTTTTACGGTCTTTTGGGGTTTTTAGGGTTTTTTGAGTGTTTGTGGGTTTTAAATGTTTTTTTATATTTTTAACATTTTTATGAGTTTTAAGGGTTTTTGGAGTTTTTAGTGGTTTTTAGGGTTTTTAGGGTTTTTTAGGGTTTTTAGGGTTTTAAAGGTTTTTATGGTTTTTACGTGTTTTTATGGTTGTTAGTGGTTTTCAGGTTAATTAAGATTTTTTATATTTTCATTGATTTTAAAGGGGTTTTTAGGGTTTTTAGGTTTTTAGGATTTTAGGGATTTTGAGGGGTTTTTGGGTTTTTGTGGAGTTTTTTTGGGTTTTTTGGGCTTTCAAGGTTTTTAAGGTATTTTTGGGTTTTAGGGTTTTTTTAGTTTTTTAGGGATTTTAATATTTTTTAGAGTTTTATTAACATTTTTAGGGGTTTTAAGGGTTTTTAGAGTTTTAGTGGGGTTTTGGGTTTTTATGGGTTCTTAGGGGTTTTTAAGGTTTTTAGGGGGTTTTTAGAATTTTTATAGTTTTTTTTGTTTTCATGAATTTTTTGGGGTTTTTTATGATTTTTTGGTTTTTAGGGGTTTTAGGGTTTTATGCATTTTGAGGGGTTTTACGGATTTTTCGGGGTATTAGGGTTTTTAGGGCCTTTTTGTCGGTTTTTAGGGTTTTTTGAGTGTTTTTTGGGTTTTTAATGTTTTTTATATTTTTAACATTTTTAGGAGTTTTAAGGGTTTTTAGAGTTTTTAGTGGTTTTAGTGTTTTTATGAGGGTTTAGTATTTTTTTAGTTTTTTATTTATTTATATGGTTTTCAGGGGTTCTTCGGTGTTTTTAGGGATTTTTACATTTTTCTGGTTTTTTAGAATTTTTATGGTTTTTAGGGATTTTAGGGTATTTAGGGATTTGTGGATTTTTAGGGTTTTTCAGGGGTTTTTTGGTTTTTAGGGGGTTTTAGGATTTTTAGGGTCCATTTGAGGATTTTGGGTTTTTTTTTTGAGTTTTCTAGTGGTTTTAATGTTTTTAGAGTTTTTTAACATATTTTGGGGTTTAAAGCATATTTAGAGTTCTTACTGGGTAATTGAGGGTTTTTATAGAGTTTTAGGTGTTTTTTAAGGTTTTTAGGGATTTTTATGGTTTTTAGGCGACTTCTAGGGTTTTAGGGTTCTTTACGTTTTCATGGATTTTGAGGGGGGTTTTAGGATTTTTATGGTGTTTCAGGATTTTGAGGGGTTTTCATGGTTTTTAGGACCTTTTTGGGTTTTAGGGGGGGGGGGGGGTTTAGGTTTTTTAGGTTTTAAAGATTTTTAGATTTTTTTAACGTTTTAGGAACTTTAATGGTTTTCAGAGTTTTTAGTGGGTTTTTATATTTTTTACTGGTATTTAGGTTTTTCTAAGATTTTTAGTATTTTTTCATGTTTTATAGGTATTTTTACATTTTTATTATTTTAGGGGTTTTTTAGGATTTTTATGGTTTTTAGGATTTTTAGGGGTTTTAGGAGTTTTTAGCACTTTAGGGTTTTTCAGGAGTTTGTAAGCTTTTTAGGGTTTTTATGGTTTTTAGGGTTTTTTTATTTTTTGGGGTTTTTTAGGTTTTTAATAAATTTTAATGTTTTTTATGGTTTTTAGGGTTTTAAGGGTTTATTGAGTTTTTAGTAGGTTTTTAGGGTTTTTATGGGTCTTTAGGATTTTTTAATGTTTTTAAGGGTTTTTATATTTTTCAGGGTCTTTTTAGGTTTTTTAGGGTTTCTTACATTATAATCAATATTTAGGGTTTTTTAGGGTTTTATGGTTTTTAGGGTTTTAGGGTTTTTAGTGTCCTTTTGGGGTTTTCACGTTTCTTTGAATTTTTTAGGGTTTTTCAGATTTTTTAAGATTTTTAGATTTTTTAAGGGTTTATGGAGTTTTCAGTGGTTTTTAGGGTTTTAATGGGTTTTTAGGATTTTTATATTTTTAGGGGGTTTTGTGGTTTTCAGGGGTTTTTCAGAGATATTTGGGTTTTTTATGTTTTCATTGATTTTTAGGTGTTTTTTAGGATTTTTTTTGGGATTTTAGGGTTTAGTAGGATTTTTAGGGATTTTAATGGGTTTTAGGGATTTTCAGGGGGTTTTGGGTCTTTTGCGTTTTCAAGTTTTTTAGAGTCTTTTGGGGTTTTAGGGTTTTTTTGTTTTTTAGGGGTTTTTTTGTGTTTTAGGGTTTTAAATGTTTTTTAAGTTTTTTTTACATTTTTATGGGTTTAAATGGTTTTTATATATTTTAAGGGGTTTATGGGTTTTTTTGGGTTTTTTGGGTTTTCTACGATTTTGAGAGGTTTTATGGTTTTCTTGGGTTTATTATGGGTTTTTAGGGTTTTTTATGTTTACATGGATTTTTAGGGGTTTCTTAAGATTTTTATGTTTTTTAGGGTATTTAGGTTTTTATGGATTTTAAGGGGTTTTAGGGTTTTTTGGGTTTTTTGGGTTTTTATGATTTTTTGGAGTTTTTTAGTGTATTCATGTGTTTTTAGAGTCTTTAACCCTTTTAGGGGTTTAAAAGGTTTTTAGAGTTTTTAGTGTTTTTAGGGTTTTTCTGGAGTTTTAGGGGTTTTTAAGGGTTTTAGTGTTTTTTATGGCTTTCAGGGGTTTTATAGGTTTTTTAGGGTTTTTTTATGTTTTCATGGATTTGGGGGGGGGGGGGGGGTAGGATTTTTATGTTTTTTAGGGTTATTTAGGGTTTTAAAGGATTTTGAAAGTTTTTAGGGTTTTTAGGGTTTTAGGGTCTTTTTAGGGTTTTTTGAGATTTTTAGGGGTTTTATGTTTTTTAGAGTGTTTTAATAATTTTATCGGTTTTAAGGGATTTTAGAGTTTTTAGAATTTTTTGGGGTTCTTATAGATTTTTAGAGTTTTTTATATCTTGATGGGTTTTTATGGTTTTCTGGGGTTTTTTAGGGTTTTAGGGTTTTTTACATATTTTTGGATTTTTAGGGGTTTTTATGATTTTGATGGTTTTAAGGGTTTATTAGGGTTCTTGTGTGTCTTAAGGGTTTTTAGGTTCTTTCAGGGTTTTTACGGACTTTTTGGTTTTTTAGGGTTTTTTTGTGTTTTTTTAGGGGTTTTCACAGTTTTTAGCATTTTTAGGTGTTTTAAGGGTTTTTAGAGTTTTTATGGGTTTTTATGATTTTTATGGGTTTTAAGGTTTTTTAGGTTTTTAGGGGTTTTATTGATTTTAGGGGTTTTTCAGCGTTTTTAGGGTTTTTTATGTTTTCATGGATTTTTAGGGGATTTTAGGATTTTTATGGGTTTTAGGGTTATTTTGGGTTTTAGGTATTTTGATAGTGTTTAGGGTTTTCAGAGGGGGTTTTCAGGGTTTTCAGAGTTTTTAAGGTTTTTATGGACTTTTTGGTTTTTTAGGGTTCTTTCGAGTTTATAACGGTTTTTATAGTTTTTAACGTTTTTAGGGATTTTAAGGGTTTTTAGAGTTTTCAGTGGTTTTTAGGTTTTTTATGGATTTTTAGTGCTTTTAAGGTTTTAAGAGTTTTTATTGTCTTTGGGGGTTTTTTAGGGGTTTTTATATTTTCGTTGATTTTTAGGAGTTCTTAGGATTTTTATGGTTTTTACATTTTTTAGGGTTTTAAGGGATTTTAAGGAGTTTTTTGGGGTTTTCAAGGGTTTTTAGGGGTTTTCAGGGGTTTTAGGGTCTTTGGGTTTTTAGGGGGTTTTGGATTTTTAAGGGTTTTAATGGTTTTTTAGAGTTTTTTTAACATTTTTATAGGTTTTAATGGTTTTTAGAGTTTTTAGTGGAATTTTAGGGTTTTTATGAGTTTTTATGTTTATTTAATGTTTTTAGGGGTTTTTGTGGTGTTCAGGGGTTTTTCAAGGTTTTTAGGGTTTTTTTGTTTTCATTTATTTTTAGGTGTTTTTTAGGATTTTTATGGTTTTTAGGGTTTTTAGGAATTTTGAGAGTTTTTAGGGGTTTTCAGGCATTTTTAGGGTTTTCAGGGTTTTTTGTGTCTTTTTGAATTTTTATGGTTTTTTTGACTTTTTTTTGGTTTTTAAGATTTGTAGAGTTTTAGTGGTTTTAGGTATTTTATCTTTTTTTAGGTATTTTTAAGTTTTTTATGGTGTTTAAGGTTAGGTTTTTTTGGGATTTTGTGGGTTTTTAGGGTTTTCAGAGTTTTTAGTGTTTTTAGGGATTTTAAGGGGTTTTATGGTCTTTTGGATTTTTAGGGTTTTTTTGAGTTTTTAGGGATTTTAGGTTTTTTAGAGTTTTAAATATTTTTAGGGGGTTTTTTTGGATTTTAGAGTTTTCATTCGGTTATGTGGTTTTTATGGACTTTTATGGGGTTTAAAGGTTTTAGGGTCTTTTTGGGTTTTTAGTGTTTTTTTGAGTTTTTTAGTGTTTTTATGTTTTTTTAGAGTTTTAAAAAATTTTACGGGCTTTTAGGGTTTTAAGTTTTTGGTCGGTTCTACAGTTTTTATGGACTTTTAGGGGTTTTAAAGGTTTTTAGGGCTCTATTGTTTTTAGGGGGTTTTAGGGTTTTTAAGGTTTTTTATGTTATCCTGGATTTTTAGGTGTTTTTTTAGGATTTTTATGGTTTTTTGGGGTTTTAGGGATTTTGGGGGGGTTTATGGTTTTCGGGGGGGGGGGGGGGGGTTTAGGGTTTTAGGGTTTTATGGTCTTTTGGGGTTTTATGGTCTTTTGGGGTTTTAGGGTTTTTTTAGTTTTATTAGGAGTTTTTTATAGTCTTGTAATGTTTTTAGGGGTTTTAAGTATTTTTAGAGTTTTTAGTGGCTTTTTATGGTTTTATGGTTTTCAGGGGGGTTAGGGTTTTTAGGGTTTTTTACATTTTCATAGATTTTTAGGGGGTTTTTAGGATTTTTATGGTTTTTTGGTTTTTTAGGTTTTTAGGGATTTTGAGGGTTTTTAGGGGTTTTTAGTGTTTTTTAGGGTATTTAGGGGTTTTTTGGGTTTTTAGGGTCTTTTGAGTTTTTGGGTTTTTTTGAGTTTTATAGAGTTTTTAAGTTTTTATAGTTTTTTAACATTTTTAGGTGTTTAAAGGTGTTTTAGAGTTTTTAGTGGTTTTTTTGGGTTTTTTGGGTTTTCTAAGGTTTTTATAGGTTTTTATTTTAGAGGTTTTTTCAAGTGTTTTAGCGTTTTTTACGTTTTCATGGATTTTTAGTGAGTTTTTAGGGATTTTGAGAATTTATAAGGTTTTCCAAGGTTTTTAGGGATTTTGGAGTCTTTATAGTTTTTTAACATTTTTAAGGGTTTAAAGGGTTTTTAGAATTTTAGTGTTTTTTTTTTGGATTTTTAAATGGTTTTAGGGTTTTTTTATCATTTTAGGGGTTATTCTAGGTTGTTTTGGGTTTTTACTTTTTTTATATTTTTAGAGGTTTTTTAGGATTTTAATAGTTTTTAGGTTTTTTAAGGGTTTTTAGGCAAAGAAGATGCGAGGGTCGGGCTATTCCCAACCCCCCCCCCCCCCCCCGCCAAGTTTATTAGAAAGAAAAAAGAGACACAACAGACAAGGGAGGGGAGGGGTCAAATGACCCACAACCAAAAATCCCTTACAACCCACGCCAAAAAAAAGGAGAAAAACCAAAAGTAAAACCACACAGAGAGCAAAAGAGAGAGAGGTAGGAACATCAATTTAGAGGTCAGAAATATCCCTCTCCATACGGGTCCCCATCAGCACCATATCCAGTGGAAGCATCTGACTCCACTGACTCCCATTCAGATGATTCGTATTATTTAAGGAAGGTGGAGTAGTAATCTCTGAGGCGTTGCTGCTTCACATCAAGATGCACCAGCTCCACATTCAGCTTCTTCTTACCAGACCGCCCTACCATGCCAGAGGAGTTCTTCACTGCTTTACTGGATGCCCTAGTAGCCACTGTCTTTGGCAGGGAGGAATAGTCCTTCCTCGGCTTCCTCTTTCGTGGGTTAGATGTGACACTAGCAGAAAATTTATCCTGAATGGGAATAATAGTGTCCTCTTTATTCATATAGAAAACAGTGGGGATTGACCCCTCAATAGCCCCCTCCCCAGATGAACCACCTATAAAGTTCTCATTCCCGAGAGGGAGTTCATTTCCAAGTATAGCTTTCTCCTTCGTTATCTGTGCCATATTGAAGTTCATTCTTGATTCATCATCAGATCCCTCCCCCAAGGCATTATTCCATGTAAATCCATTTCGTTTTGTAAGATGGATTTATGCATTGCTGTTGGCATCACATTGGAGACCTCCAAGTTCATGTCTTTTAGTATCTTGGTCAGGAAAACAGCTCCTGTTTGTCCATCCTCATCAATCTGGGCATTGAGTATCCCTTTGGGCACCTGCGCATTTGAAAAGTCCACTACGACTGGGACCAGGTGCCCATTATCAGCATAACTTGCTTCATGTAGATCTAAGCACGCCCAACAACACATGTCAGATCCTCAATACAAGCAGGCCGAGTAGCGTGCACACCATCAAGCCCATCAGATTCATCCATTGCAGCACTGACACCAGGTACAATGGTATCATCAACCCCCGTACTTCCCTCATCAGTCTTAGTCGTGAGATCCCCTTCGGGCACAAACAACTCTGAAATATCCCCCACAGCCAGGACTAGCTCCCTATAATCTAGGGATATGGTTTCAAGCAGAAGGGGGCACGTCACAACAGCTCCATCAGAAGCAGGATGTGAGGCATGATCCCCTTCAGAAACACCAGCGTTCTGCCTTCCGCAGTCAACAGGTCCAGCCACCTCAAGACTGTCAAAGGCCTCTGGTGTGGCCTGCGGCTGCTCAAGACAGAGGCCCGGGCCACCACCAATACCTAGAGGCACAGCACCATACTGAGTATCATGCTGCCCATCATTGCAAGATCATCTCCATGGCTTTCCAAATTCCCCAGGCCCTCAAACCGGTTGCTCCGGGATATCCCATAGGTGACATTCATTTTTCCTCCAGAAAACTTGTGGAGGTCAGCAGCAATGCTCCCATTTTCACCTAGGGTCCCATTTTCACCTAGGGTCCCAAAGGACACCCCTGTAGGAGGAGTTAAGACCCTACTTCCCTGCCCAACAGCTTCAAGATCAGTATCTAGACTTTCTACCTCCTTATCTCTCCTAATAAAAGATTTCAGTGCTTCATTTTTGCAGTTACCACCCAGGGTTCCATCCGACTCCTCCTCACCAACAGCTTCCTTACCAAGAAGATCCATCCTCATCCTATCAAAAACAGCCTTAGTGGAAGGGTTTGGATCCTTGTCTGGGGCCTTCTCCAACAATGATGTCACTAAGGAGTGGAAAACAGGAGTAGCATGAACCGAACCATCACCTCTAACAGCTCCTAGATCAAAGCCATGAGAAAAAGGTTGTTGCAAGACAGGTCTAACAGTTCTAGCACCACCAAGACACTGAGAATTCAAGTGACCTATTCACCGATAGATCGAACAGAACATAAACCAGGATTCAAAACAAACCTGTTGATTCCATAGGAGCACCCCTTCAACCTCGATGCAAACCGAATCAACCGGGTCCTTTGAAATATCAACCTCCACACAAATCCTTGGGGCGATGGGGTGACAAACCGCATGAGTACGAGAGTCCGAGAAAAGGAACCTACCAATCATATTTCCAATGATGCGGAGAAAAGCAGGATTCTGGAAAGGGAGGGCCAACCCAGGAAGGGTGACCCAAATTGCCGTGACTGAAGGATCACACTGCAGATAGAAATCAAAGGACCAACGAAACAAGGAAAAGCGAAACCCATCCAATTTCCTTGGAGCGAACTCCCAAGTCGTGATCAAGTCTTCCTCATTCGTAAAACGGATCTAAAAATGTCGCGGATTGAGAAGACCGATGAATGCCTTTTCATGGAGCTTCCACGCAGAAGAAACAAACCTGTCAAAGACGTCTACCGGAGGTCGAGACTTCCCAAAACGAACCACCAGCGTAAAATCTAGGAGTGAAGAAGCTAGGAAGAACTCGTGATTTGAAATCGGAACCGACGACACTCCCTTGACTCAGCCTGGAACATTAGGGAAAAAAATGCACCTCTGGAAATCCTGGAAGGAGTGCGGGGTCAGTAAATGGAGATAAAGAGTGCCTCGAATAATCACCATCCACCGCCCCCTGGCCGCGACCCAGGGAGGGGTGGTAACGCCAGAGCCATCGGCTACACCGGCGGCCTCCTGAGGGAAGACGGGGAACTCCATCGTGAGAGGAGAGCATTAAAATCTAGTTCCATATTATGGTTCTTTAGGTTCATATATTTAAGGGTTTTTAGGGATTTTGAAGCTTTTTAGGGTTTTCATGGTTTTTATTATCCTTTAGGGTTTTTATGGTTTTTCTGATTTTTTAGGGTTTTAAAGGTTTTTAATGTTTTTAGGGGTTTTAACAAATTTTTGAGTTTTTATTGGTTTTTGAGGTTTTTTATGGACTCATAGGGTTTCCTTAGGTTTTTAGTGGTATCTATGGTTTTCATGGTTTTTTCAGGGTTTTTTACGTTTTCAAGGATTTTAGGGGGGTTAGGATTTTTAGGGTTTTTATGGTTTTTAAGTATTTTGAGTGTTTTTCAGGTGTTTTTAGGGTTTTAGGGTTTTTTTAGTTTATTAGGTTTTTTATGGTTTTTAGAGTTTTTTATCATTTTTAGGGGTTTTTTATGTTTTTTCTCAGTTTAGGGTTTTTATGGAGTTTTAGGGTTTTTTAAGGTTTTAGGGTTTTTTATGGTTTTCAGGTGTTTTTCTAGGTTTTGGGGATTTTTTATGTCTTCATTGTTTTTAGGGGGTTTTATTAGGATTTTTATGGTTTTTTCGGTTTTTAAAGGTTTTAGGGATTTTGAGGGGTTTTACGATTTCTCATCCGTTTTTAGGGTTTTTCAGGGGGTTTCAGGTCTTTTTGGGTTTTTAGAGTTTTTTTTAAGTTTTATGGGTTTTAAGGTTTTTTAGAGTTTTTAACATTTTTAGTGGTTTTTAGGGTTTTTTTTTATTTTTTAGTGGTTTTAAGGTTTTTATGGTTTTTTAGGGTTTTTTATGTTTTTTAGGGGTTTATATGGTTTTCAGGAGGTTTTCAAGGGTTTCTGGTTTTTTTACATTATCATTGATTTTTATGGGTTTTTTATGATTTTTATGATCTTAAGGGGTTTTTAGGGTTTTTAGGGATTTTGAGACATTTTAGGGTTTTCAAGGGGGTTTTATGGTTTTTTGGGGTTTTTTGGGGTTTTTATGGACATTTTGGGTTTTTAGGGATTTTTTTAGTTTTTTAGGGTTTTTTAGTTTTTTAGTGTTTTATGGTTTTTTAGAGTTTTTAATGTTTTTTTGGGTTTTAAGGGTTTTCATAGTTTTCATTGGTTGTTTGGGTTTTTAGGGGTTTTTTAGGGATTTAAAAGTTTTTAGGGGTTTTATAGTTTTTAAGGGTTTTTCAGGGTCTTTGATTTTTTCCCAAGGATTTTTAGGTTTTTTTAGGATTTTTAAAGTTTTAGGGTTTTTAGTGGTTTTCAGGTTTGTTAGGGTTTTTCATGGTTTTTTTGGGTTCTTTTAGGTTTTTAGGGATTTTTTAGTTTTTTTAGGGTTTTTAGGGGTTTTATAGTTTTTAAGGTCTTTTTTGGTTTTTAAGGATTTTTTAAGGTTTTTATAGTTTTAGGGTTTTTAGGGTTTTTAGAGGTTTTCTTGTTGTTTTTAGGGTTTTATGGGTTTCTAGGTTTTTTTAAGGTTTTGAGGGGTTTTATTGTTTTTAGGTGTTTTTAGGGTTTTTAGGGTTTTTTACATTTTCAAGGATTTTTAGGGGATTTTAGGGTTTTTATGGTTTTTAGGGTTTTTAGGTATTTTGAGGGTTTTAGGGGTTTTCAAGGGTTTTAGGGATTTTTTTTTGAGTTTTTTATGGTTTTTAAGGTTCTTTATAGTTTTTTATCATCATTAGGGGTTTAAATGGTTCTTATAGTTTTTAGTGGGTTTTGGTAGTTTTATATGTTTTTTCTAGGTTTTTAAGGGTTTTTTGGATTTTATGGTTTTTAGGGGTTTTTCTGGGGTTTTTCCAGGTTTTTACATTTTCATGGATTTTTAGGGGGTTGTTTTAGGATTTTTATTATTTTAGGGTTTTTAACATTTTAAGGTATTTTGAGGGCTTTTTGGGGTTTTTAGGTGTTTTTAAAGTTGTTAGGGTTTTCAGGGTTTTAGGGCCTTTTGGGTTTTTAGGTTCTTTCTTGAGTTTTTAGGTATTTTATTGTTTTTTAGATATTTTTAACATTTTTTGGGGATTTATGGTTTTTTAATTTTTTTAGGATTGTATGTGTTTTTTAGGATTTTTTAATATTTTTAAAATTTTTTATGGTTTTTAGGGTTCTTAAAGTATTTAGATTTTTTTAATGTTTTTAGGGGTTATAAGGGATTTTAGGGTTTTTGAGGTTTTTATCTATTTTTATGTTGTTATGGGTATTATGGTTTTCAGGAGTTTTTCAGGGTTTTTACGTTTTTACGTTTTCATGTTTTTTTAGGTTTTTTTAGATTTTTATGGTTTTTATGTTTTTTAGGGTTTTAGGGATTTTGAGGGTTTTTAGGGTTTTTAAGGGGTTTTTCATGTTTTATGGAATTTTGGGTTTTTATTGTTTTATTTGAGTTTTTTTAGGGTTTTTAAGGTTTTTTAGAGTTTTTTAATGTTTTGGGGGGTTTAAAGGGTTTTTATAATCTTTAGTGGCTTTAGGTTTTTTTACGACTTTTTAATGTTTTTAGGGGTTTATTGGTTTTCAAGGGGTTTTCATGTTTTTTAGGGTTTTTTATGTTTTTTATTATTTTTAGGTTTTTTTATGATTTTTATGCTTTTTAGGGTTATTTAGGGTTTTTTGGTATTTTGAGGGCTTTTCCGGGTTTTCAGGGGTTTTTAGGGTTTTTAGGGTTTTTTTAGTTTTTTTCAGTTTCTTAGTTTTTTTAATGTTTTTTAATATTGTTAGGGGTTTTAAGGGTTTTTAGAGTTTTTAGTGGGTTTTTAGAATTTTTATGGTTTTTATGGTTATTTAGTGTTTTTAAGGATTTTGATGGTTTTTAATGTTTTTAGGGGATTTTATGGTTTTTTAGTATTTTTAGGGTCCTTTTGGGGTTTTAGGGATTCTTTTTAGTTTTTATGGGTTTTATGGGGTTTTTTGAGTTTTTTATCATTTTAGGGGTTTTATGTGATTTAGAGTTTTTAGTGGGGGTTTGGGGGTTTTATGGGTTTTTGTGGTTTGTAAAGTTTTTAGGTGCTTTTATGGTTTTAGGGTTTTTTTTGGTTTTTTATGTTTTCATGGTTTTTAGAGGTTATTTAGGATTTGTGTGGTTTTGAGGGTTTTTAATATTTTTTAGGATTTTTAGGGTCTTTTGGGGTTTTAGGTTTTTTTGTACTTTTTAGTGTTTTTTAACATTTATAGGGGTTTGATGGTTTTTAGACTTATTAGTGGTTTTTAAGGTTATTATGGGTTTTTAGTGTTTTTTAGTTTTTTAGGGTTTTTACAGTTTTTTTTGGATTGTCATTGTTTTTAGTGTTTTTTACATTTTCATTGATTTTTACTCTTTTTTTAGTACTTTTTATAGTTTTTGGAATGTTTATGATTTTTGGATCTTGAGGGTTTTTGGGGTTTTTAGTGTTTTTAGGGGTTTTTGGGGTTTTTGTTTTTAGGGGTCTTTTTGGGTTTTTAGGATTTTTGTTGAGTTTTTTAGGGTTTTAAGGTTTTAAGAGTTTTTTAACATTTTTAGGGGTTTAAAGGTATTAGAGTTTTTAATGGTTTTTTGTGTTTTTTGGGTGTTTTAGTATTTTTAAATATTTTTGGCCTTTTTATGGTTTTCAGGGGGTTTTTTTGGGGTTTTTGGGGTTTTTATGTTTTCATCATTTTCAGTGGTTTTTTAGGATTTTTATGGTTTTATGTTTTTAAGGGTTTTTTGTGTTTTTTGTGTTTCTCAGGGTTTTTATGGTCTTCTTGGGGTTTAAGGGGTTTTTTTAGTTTTTTTCATTTTTAAGGGGTTTTTATTTTATTTAACATTTTTAAGGGGTTTGAGGGTTTTTAGTGTTTTTAGTGGTTTTATGGTTTTTATTGGTTTTTTGGGGTTATTTAAGGTTTTTGAGGGTTTTCATGGTTTTTAGGGGGTTTTCAAGGTGGTTTACGTTTTCAGGGATTTTTAGGCTTTTAGGGTTTTTAGTGTTTTTAGGGTTTTTAGGTATTTTAACGATTTAAGGGGTTTTCATGTTCTTTTGAGTTTTAGGGGTTTTAGGGTATTTTAGGGTTTTTAGGGATTTGTTTTGAGTTTTTTAGGGTTTTAATGAGTTTTAGACTTTTTTATCATTTTTAGGATTTTTAAGGGTTTTTTGTGTTTTTTGTGTTTTTTAGGGTTTTAGTGCTTTTTATGGTTTATAGAGGTTGTTATGGTTTTCAGCAGTTTTTAGGGTTTTTAGGGCATTTTATGTTTTCATGGATTTTTAGGGGTTTTGATGGATTTTTATGGTTTTTTGTGGTTTTCAAGGTTTTTAAGGTTTTTTAGGGTTTTTAGGGTTTTTATCGGTTTTTAGGAATTTTATGTGTTTTCAGGGTTTTTCGTTTCTTTTTAGTATTTTAGGGTATTTTTAGAGTTTCAGGGGTTTAATGTTTTTTTAGAGTTTTTTAGGTTTCTTATGGGTTTTAAGGGTTTTTAGTGTTTTAGTGGTTTTTTAGGATTTTTAAGTTTTTAAAAGGGTTTTATGGTTTTTAGGGGGTTTTCAGGATTTTTATGGTTTTTATGTTTTCATGGATTTTTATGGGTTTTGTAGGATTTTTATGGTTATTAGGGTTTTTTAAGGATTTTAGGGATTTTGTGGGGTTTTAGGGTGTTTAAGGTTTTTTTGGGTTTTTAGCATTTTTAAGGTATTTTGGGTTTTTAAGGTTTTTTAGAGTTTTTTAATGTTTTTAGTGCTTTAAAGGGTTTAAATTTTTTTATTTTTTTAGGAGTTTTATGTATTTTTAGGGTATTTTAAGGTTTTAGGGGATTTATGGTTTTTAGGGGCTTTCATGGTTTTTATGGTTTTTTATATTTTCATTAATTTTTAGGGGCTTTAGGGTTTTTAGGGGATTTATGGATTTTGAGGATTTTTAAGGTTTTTAAGGGGTTTTAGGGTTTTAGGTTCCTTTTGGGATTTGGGGGTTTTTTTGAGTTTTTTGGGGGTTTAATTTTTTTAGAGTTTTTTAACATTTTTTGGGGTTTTAGGGGTTTTTAGAGTTTTAGTGTGTTTTTAGGGTTTTTATCGGTTTTTAGGGTTTTTAACATTTTCATTGTTTTTTAGGGTTTTTATTTTTATTTTTATGGTTTTTAGGGATTTTAGGGATTTTAGGGATTTTAGGGATTTTCAAGTTTTTAGGAGTTTTCAGGCATTTTTAGGGTTTTAAGAGTATTTCAGGGTTTTTAATTCCTTTTTGTGTTTTTAGGGATTTTTTTTAGTTTTTTAGGATTTGTAAGGTTTTTATAATTTTTAAAATTTTAGGGGTTTTAAGGGTTATTAGAGTTTTTAGTGGTTTTTATGGTTTTTAGGGGGTTTTCATGGTTTTTGGAGTTTTTTATGTTTTCATGGATTTTTTTGGGTTTTTTCATATTTTTATGGTTTTAGGGGTTTTTAGGGTTTATAGGGATTTGGGGGGTTTTAAGGGGTTTTCAAGTATTTTAAGGGTTTTCAGGGTCTTTTTAAAATTTTAGTTTTTTTTTTGTTTTCTTTGGATTTTTAGGATTTTTAGGTTTTTTAGGTTTTTTAGAGCTTTTTAACATTTTTAGGGGTTTTGAGGGCTTTTGAGTTGTTTTGGTTTTTAGGGTTTTTGTGAGTTTATTGGGTTTTTAAGGTTTTTTTGGGTATTTATGGTTTTTACGTTTTCATAGATTTTTAGGGGTTTTTTAGGATTTTTATGGGTTTTAGGGTTCTTTAAGTTTTTTAGGGTAATTTTGGTTTTCGTATTTTTTTGATTTTTTAGGATTTTTAATTTTTTTTAGAGTTTTTTTTAAATTTTTAGATTTTTAAAGGGTTTTTAGAGTTTTTAGTGGGTTTTTTAGGTTTTTAGGGTTTTTTATGGTTTTCGGGTTTTTTTCAAGGTATTTAGGGTTTTTTACGTTTTCATAGATTTTTCAGGTTTTTTAGGATTTTCATGGTTTTTAGGTCTTTTTAGGGATTTTATGGATTTTGAGGATCTTTAGAGTTTTTCATGGTGTTTTAAGGTTTTTTAGGGTTTTTAGGTTCTTTTGGCTTTTTAGGGTTTTTTTTGAGTTTTTTTTAGGATTTTAAGGTTTTTTATAGTTTTTAACGTTTTTAGGGGTTTAAAGGGTTTTTAGAGTTTTAGTATATTTTTAGGGTTTTATGGGTATTTAGGGTTTTTAAGGTTTTTAGGTATTTTTATGCTATTGAGGAGGTTTTCACAGTTTTTAGGGTTTTTTTATATTTTTATGGTTTTAATATTTTTAGTGATTTTTTTGATTTTGAGATGTCTCAGGGTTTTTTAGAGGATTTTATGGTTTTATGGTCATTTGGCATTTTTAGGGTTTTTTGAGTTTTTTAGGGGTTTTAAGGCTTTTAAGATTTTTTTAATGTTTTTAGTTGGTTTTTAGGGTGTCTATGATTTTTAGGGTTTTTAGGGTTTTAGGGTTTTTTATGGTTTACAGGGGGTTTTGATGTTTTTAAGTTTTTTTACGTTTTCATGGATTTTTATGGGTTTTTAAGGTTTTTATGGTTTTAGGGATTTTTAGGGGTTTAGGAGATTTCATGGGTTTTTAGGGTTTTTTAGGGTTTTAGGGACTTTTTGGTGTTTTAGGGGTTTTTTTGAGTTTTTAGGGTTTTTAATGGTTTATAGAGTTTTTTTAACATTTTTAGGGGTTCTAAGTTTTATGGGTTTTTTAGTGTTTTTATGGTTTTTTATGATTTCATGGATTTTTAGGGGTTTTTAGGATTTTTATGATTTTTAGGTTTTTTATGGTGTTTAGGATCTTTCGGGGCATTTTTGGGTATTTTTGGGGTTTTATGGTTTTTTTTTAGTTTTTTAGGGGTTTAAAGGATTTTAAGAGGTTTTAGTGGTTTTTCAGAGTTTTTATGGGTTTTTAAGGTTTTTAATGTTTTTAGGGATTTTAATGGTTTTCATGGGGCTTTTCAAGATTTTTATGGGTTTTTACATTTTCATGGATTTTTCAAGGGTTTTTAGGGTTTTCAAGGGTTTTTAGGGTTTTGGGGGGTTTTATTATCTTTTGGGGTTTTTAGAGCTTTTTTTGAGTTTCTTGGGGGTTTTAAATTTTTTTAGAGATTTTTAATGTTTTTATGGGTTTTAAGAGTTTTTTTGAGTTTTTAGTAGGTTTTTCTAGTTTTTATGGTTTTTAGGGTTTTTAGTGTTTTTTAAGGTTTTTACGGTTCTTCAACGGTTTTAGATTTTTTTATATTTTCATGTATTTGTAAGGGTTTTGAAGGATTTTTTTGGTTTTTTGGATTTTTAGGGATTTTGAGAGTTCTTAGGGTTTTCTAGGATTTTTATGGGTTTTAATGTTTTTCAGGGTTTTTAGGGTCTTTTGGATATTTAGGGTTTTTTTGGAGTTTTTTTAGGTGTTTTAATGTTTTTTAGAGTTTTTAACATTTTAGGGGTTTTAAGGGTTTTTAGAGTTTTTTGTTGTTTTGAGGGTTTTTATGGGTTTTAGGGTTTTTAAGATTTTTAGGGGGTTTTATGGTTTTCAGGGGTTTTCGAAGCTTTAGGGTTTCTTATGTTTTCATGGATTTTTAAGAGTTTTTTAGGATTTCTATGCTTTTTAGGGGTGTTTAGGGGTTTTAGGTTTTTTGAGGGGTTTTAGGGATTTTGATGGGTTTTATGGGTTTACCAGGGGTTTTAGAGCTTCTAGGGTGTTTTTTGGGTTTTTTGGGTCTTATTGGGGTTTTAGGGTTTTTTTGAGTTTTTTAGGATTTTTAAGGTTTTTTAATTTTTTTAACATTTTAGGGGTTTTAATAGTTTTTAGAGTTCTTAGTGATTTTAGGGTTTTTATGGTTTTTAGGGGTTTTAAAGGTTTTTATTTATGATTTTTAGGGGGTATTTCAGGGATTTTAAGGTTTTTTACCTTTTCATGCATTTTGGGGATTTTGTAGGATTTTAATGGGTTTGGAATTTTTAGATATTTTTAGGGGTTTTAATGTTTTGTAAGATTTTTTAGGGTTTTTAGGGTTTTTAAGGTATTTTTGGGTTTTTATGGTTTTTTGTGTTTTTTGGGTTTTTAAGGTTTTGTAGAGTTTTTAGCCTTTTAATGAGTTTTAAAGGTTTTTAGCATTTTAAATGGTTTTTAGGGGTTTTGGGGTTTTACGGGTTTTAAAGTTCGTAGGGGGTTTTATGGTTTTTAGGGTTTTTTGGATTTTTTACATTTTCATGTATTTTTAGGGTTTTTTAGGATTTTTATGATTTTTGGGGTTTTTAGGGATTTTAGACTTTTAAGGGTTTTCAGGGTTTTAAAGTTTTTAGGGGTTTTCAAGGGTATTAGGGTCTTTTGATGTTTTAGGGTTTTTTTTACTTTTCAATGGTTTTTATGGTTTTGTAGAGTTTTTTAATGTTTTTAGGAGTTTTAATGGTTTTTAGAGTTTTTCGTTCTTTTTAGGGTATTATGGGTTTTTAGAGATTTTAAGGTTTTAAAGGGTTTTTATGGTTTTTAGGGGTTTTTTGTGGTTTTTAGGGTCTTTTACATCTTCATGGATTTTTAGGGGTATTTTAGGATTTATTTGGTTTTTATCTATTTTTAGGGTTTTTAGGTATTTTGAGGATTTTTAGGGGGTTTGAGGTGTTTTAAGGGTTTTTAGGATTTTTAGGGGTTTTGAGGGTTTTTAGAGTTTTGAGTGGTTTTTTGGGTTTTTTTGGGGTTTTAGGGTTTTTTAAGGTTTTTAGGGTTTTTCAGGATTTTTATGGTTCTTTTGGTATTTAGGGTTTTAGGGATTTTAGGGTTTTATGGGTTTTATGGGTTTTCAGGGTTTTAGGGGTTTTAGGGGTTTTCAGGGGGTTTAGGGTCTTTTGAGGTTTTAGTGGTTTTTTGACTTTTCTATGGTTTTTATGGTTTTGTAGAGTTTTTTAATGTTTTTTAGAGTTTTAATTGTTTTTAGAGTGTTTTGTTGTTTTTTAGGTTATTATGTGAATTTAGGGGGTTTAAGGTTTTAAGGGGTATTATGGTTTTCAGGGGTTTTTCGTGGTTTTTTACATTTTCATTGATTTTAAAGGGTATTTTAGGATTTATATGGTTTTTATCAGTTTTTGGGTTTTTAGGTATTTTTAGGATTTTTAGGGTTTTTTAGGTGTTTTAAGGGTTTTTAGGATTTTTTAGGATTTTTAGGGACTTTTTGGATTTTTAGGGGTTTTTTTGAGTTTTTTATGGGTTTTAAGGTATTTTAGAGTATTTTAACATTTTTAGGGGTTTTGAGGGTTTTTAGAGTTTTGAGTGGTTTTGTGGGTTTTATGGGGTTTTAGGGGTATTAAAGGGTTTTAGGGGTTTTATAGTTTTCAGGGGGGTTTCAAGTTTTTTTGGGTTTTTTACTTTGTCATGGATTTTTAGGGGTTTTGAAATATTTATAGGGTTTTTAGGGTGTTTTGGTATTTTGAGGGGTTTTAGGGGTTTCAGTGGTTTTTAGGGTTTTTAGGGGTTTTAGGCTTTATCAGGGTTTTTAGAGTCTTCTTGGGTTTTTAGTGTTTTTTTGAGTTTTTTAGGGTATTATGGTATTTTTGAGTTTTTTTTACGTTTTTATGGGTTTTTAAGGTTTTTTAAGTTTTTTAGAGGTTTTTATGGTTTTCTTGTGGTTTTCAGGGTTTTAGGGTTTTTTACGTTTTCATGGATTTTTTGTGGGTTTTTAGGGTTTTTTTTGGGTTTTTTTGGGATTTTGAGTGTTTATAGGGGTTTTCAAGTGTTTTTAGAGTTTTTAGTTTTTTAGGGTAACTAGGGAATTTTTTGGGTTTTAAGGGTTTTTTATAGAGTTTCAGGGTTTTTAAGGTTTTTTAGAGTTTTTTACGTTTTTAGGAGTTTTAAGGGGGTTTAGAGTTGTTAGTTGTTTTTTAGGTTTTATGGGTTTTTAGGTGTTTTTCAGGTTTTTTGGGTTTTTATGGATTGCTAGGGTTTTTGGTTTTTTATGTTTTCATGGATTTTAAAGGGTGTTTTTTGGATTTTTTTTAGGTTCTGTGTTTTTTCAATTTATTAGTGATTTCGAGGGTTTTGGGGATTTAGGCGGTTTTAGATTTTTTAGAGTTTTTGAGGGTTTATAGGGTCTTTTGGGGTTTTAGGGTTTTTTTGAGTTTTTAAGGGTTTTTAGATTTTTTAACGTTTTTAAGGGTTTCAAGGGTTTTTAGAGTTTTTATTAGTTTTTAGGGTTTTAGGGTTTTTAGGGATTTTCAGGGTTTAAGGGTTTTTAGGATTTTATAGCTTTTAGGGTTTTTCATGTATTTAGGTTCTTTTGGGGTTTTTATAGTTTTTTGGGGTTTTAGGGGGGGTTTAACATTTTCAGGGTTTTAAGGGTTTTTATGGGTTTTTAGGGTTTTTAAGGTTTTTAGGGGCTTTATGATTTTCAGGAGTTTTTAGGGTTTTAGGGATTTTTATGTATTCTTGGATTTTTGGGGGTTTGTTAGGAATTTTATGGGTTTTAGGGATTTTTTTGGTTTTCAGGGTATTTGATGGTTTTTAGGGTTTTTAGGGGGTTTTAGGGTTTTTAGGGTTTTTCAGGGTTTTTATGGTCTTTTGGGTTTTTAGATTTTTGTTGAGTTCGTAGGGTTGCTAAGGTTTTCTAGAGTTTCTTTAACATTTTTATAGGGTTTAAGGTTTTCTAGAGTTTATAGAAGGTTTTTAGAGTCTTTATAGGTTTACGGGTTTTTAAGGTTTTTAAGGGTTTTTATGGCTTTCAGGGGGGTTTTCTTGGTTTTTAGGATTTTTTAAGTTTTAATGAATTTTTAGTGGGTTTTAAAGATTTTTTTTTGATTTTAGGGGTTTTTTTTGTGTTTTAGGTAATTTGAGGTGTTTTAGTATTTTTTGGGGGTTTTACGGTTTTTAGTGTCTTTTTTGGGTTTTTAGGGGGGGTTTTTTCAGTATTTTAGGGTTTTAATATTTTTTAGATTTTTTATGTTTTAGGGGTTTTAAGGGTTTTTAGATATTTTTAGTGGGGTTTTAGGGTATTTATGGGTTTTTTTGGTTTTTTGTAGTTTTTAGGGATTTTATGGTTTTTAAAGGTTTTTCAGGATTTTCAAGGTTTTTTACGTTTTCCTGGATTTTTATGGGTTTTTTAGGTTTTTTAGGATTTTTAGGGATTTTTAGGGTTTTCAGGGTTTTTAGGGTCTTTTGGATTTTTTTAAATTTTTTACGGTTTTAAAGATTTTTTAGAGTTTTTAATGGGTTTTCAAGGTTTTTAATGTTTTTAGGGGTTTTTATTATTTTCAAGTGTTTTCCAAGGATTTTAGGGTTTTTACATTTCATGGATTTTTAGGGGTTTTTTAGGATTTCTTTGGGTTTTAGGATTTTTTTTGTATTTTTAGGGATTTGAGGGTTTTTCATGTTTTTCAGTTATTTTTAGCGTGTTTAGGGTCTTTAAAGTCTTTTAGGGTCTTTTTGATTTATTGTGGTTTTTATGTGGTTTTTAGGTGTTTTAAGGTTTTTGGATTTTTTTGATATTTTTAGGGGTTTAAAGGTTTTTTAGATTTTATAGAAGTTTTTTAAGATTGTTATGCTTTTTTATGATTTTTTTGGGTTTTAGGGGTTTTATGGTTTTTAAGGATTTTTTATTGTTTTTAGGGATTTATACATTTTCCTGCATTTTTAGGTGATTTTTAGGAATTTTAGGAATTTTTGGGGTTTTTTGGTATTTTGAGGGTTGTTAGGGTTTTTCTGAGAATTTTAGGGGTTTTAGGGTTTTTAGTGTCTTTTGGTTTTTAGGTATTTTTTTTGAGTTTTTTCGGGTTTTTACATTTTTTTAACATTTTTAGGGGTTTTAAGGGTTTTTAGAGTTTTTTTGGTTTATTAGAGTTTTTGTGGGTTTAAGGGTTTTTTAAGTTTTTAAGTGTTTTTATGATTTTTAGAGGTTTTTTAGGATTTTTAAGTTTTTAGGGAATTTGAGTGGTTTTTTTGGTTTTTAGGGTTTTTATGGTTTTAAAGGTTTTTATTAATTTTGAGGGTTTCTAGAGTTTTTCTATGTTTTTAGGGGTTTTAGGGGATTTCATCGTTTTTAGGGTTTTTTCCAATTTTTTAGGGTTTTTAATGCTTTTTTTAGTTTTCAATGTTTTTAGGGTTTTAAAGGGTTTTTAGAATTTTTCAATGGGTTTTTAGGTGTTTTAGGGTTTTAAAAGTTTTTTATGGGTTTTAGGGTTTTCAGGGGTTTTTTAAGGTTTTTAGGATTTTTTACGTTTTTAGGGATTTTTAAGGGATTTGTAGGTTTTTTATGGTTTTAGGTTTTTTTAGGGTTTTAATGTCTTTTTGGTTATTTTATGTTTTTTAAGGTTTTTTTATAATTTTCAAAATTTATAGGGGTCATAAGGGTTTTTAGAGATTTTAGTGATTTTTTAGGGTTTTTATGGTTTTCAAGGGTTTTCAGAGTTTTTAGGTTTGTTTTTGATTTGTTGGATTTTAGGGTTTTTTAGGATTTGTATAATTTTTAAAAAAAATTTGGGTTTTAATTGATTTTGAGTGTTTTTAGTGTTTTTACGGGTTTTCACTATTTTTAAGGTCTTTTGTGGTTTTTAGCAGTTTTTTGAGTTTTTTGGGGTTTTGAGGTTTTTTAGAGTTTTTAAACGTTTTTATGGATTTTATGGTTTTTTAGAGTTTTTAGAGGTTTTTAGGGTTTTTGATGTTTTTAAAGATTTTTGGAGACTTTTTAGAATTTTCAGGGTTTTTAGAGTTTTTTGGGTGTTTAGGGATTTTTAGGGGGTTTTAGGGTCTTTTGGGTTTTTAATGTTTTTTTAGTTTTTTAGGGTTTAAAAAGTTTTTTAATGTATTTCAAGGTTTAAGGTGTTCTAGAGTTTTTAGTGGGTTTTATGGTTTTCATGGGTATTTAGGGTTTTTTAAGGGTTTTAGGAGATTTTATGCTTTTCGAGATTTATTTGGGTTTTTAGGGTTTTTTTTGTTTTGATGGATTTTTTGGGGGGTTTTAGGTTTTTTTATGGTTTTTAGGGTTTTTGATTTTATTTACAGTTTTTTGAGTCTTCCAGTTTTTTTGGGTTTTTATGGGTTTCCCAGGTTTTAGGGTCTTTTTTTAGTGGATTTTTTAGTTCTTTAGGGTTATTAAGAGTTTTGAAAGTTTTTTTTATCATTTTTAGGTGTTTTAAGGATTTTTAGAGTTTTATTGCGTTTTTAGCAGTTTTATGGGTTTTTAGGGGTTTTTAATGTTTTTTGGGGTTTTTATGGTTTTTAAGGGGAGTTCAAGGTTTTTAGGGTCTTTTAAGTTTTCATGGATATTTATTTATTTTTTGTGATTTTTATGGTTTTTAGGTTTCTTAGGTATTCTAAGGGGTTTTGGGGTTTTTTTGGGTGTTTGGGGATTTTCTAGGTTTTTAGGGTCTTTGGGGCTTAGGGTTTTTTTTTGAGTTTTTTAGGGGTTTTAAGGTTTTTTAGAGTTTCTTATCAATTTTATGTGTCTAAGGGTTTTTAGAGTTTTTAGTGGGTTTTATGGTTTTTATGGATTTTTGGGATTTTTTATGGTTTCATCGGTTTTATTGTTTTCAGGGGTTTTTCAGGGTTTTTAGTGTTTTTTACCTTTTCATGGTTTTTAGGGGGTTTTTAAGATTTTTATAGTTTTAATTTTTTTTAGTGTTTCTTATGATATTTGACGGTTTTTAGGATTTTTTAGGGTGTTTTAGGGGTTTTCACTGGTTTTATGGTCTTTTGTGTTTTTAGGGTTTTTTTGAGGTTTTACGGTTTTAAAGATTTTTTACAGTTTTTAATGTTTTTAGTTTTTTTAAGTGTTTTTAGAGTTTTTAGTGGTTTTAAGGGGTTTTAGGGGGGTTAGTTTTTTAGGGTTTTTTGGACGTTTCAGTGGGTTTTAGGGTTTTTAGATTTTCAGGGAATTTTAGGGGTTTCTTAGGATTTTTAAGAGTTTTAGGGTTTTTAGGGGTTTTAGGGGTTTTAGGGGTTTTTCGGGGTTTTATTATTTTTAGGGGATTCTAGAGTTTTTAATGTTATTTATTTTTTTGGTTATTTTTGGGTTTTTAGGGTTTTTTTTGAGTTTTTTAGGGATTTTAATATTTTTTAGAGATTTAGAATGTTTTAGGGGTTTAAATGGGTTTTAGAGTTTTCAGTGGGTTGTTAGGGTTTTTATGGGTTTTTTGTTTTTAGGGTTTTCAGGGTTTTGGGGGGGTTTTACATTTTCATGGGTATTTAAGGTTTTTTATAGTTTTTTGGGATTTTGAGGATTTTGAGGGTTTTTCAAGGTTTTAGGGTTTTGCATGGTTTTTAAAGTGTTTGGGGTTTTAGGGTTTTTTATGTTTTTAGGTGTTTTAAGGTTTTTAGAGTTTTTTAACGTTTTTAGGGTTTTCAATGTTTTTAGTGGTTTCTTGATGTTTTTATGGGGTTTGATGATTTTTTATGATTTTTAGGAGGTTTTAATGTTTTCCAGGTTTTTAGGGCTCTTTTTATTTTCATGTATTTTTAGGGGTTTTTAAAAAAAATATGTTTTTAGGGTTTTTTAGGTGTTTTAGGTATTTTTGGAATTTTTATGGTTTTTTCAGTAGTTTTAGGAGTTTTCGTGGGTTTTCAAGTCTTTTGGGGTTCTAGGGTTTTTTGAGTTTTTATGGGTTTTTAGAGATTTTTAACATTTTTAAGGGTTTAAAGGGTTTTTAGAGTTTTTAGTGGTTTTTAGTGTTTTTATGGTATTTTATGGTTTTAAGGGTTTTAGGGGGTTTTATGGTTTTTAAGGGTTTTTAGGTTTTTTATTATTTATCACTTTTTCCTGGATTTTATGGGTTTTTTAGCCTTTTTAGGTATTTTGAGGGGTTTTAGGGGTTTTAGGGTTTTAGGGTCTTTCAGGGGTTTTATTGTGTATTTGGGTTTTTTTGAATTTTTTTGAATTTTTAGGTTTTTTATATTTTTTTAATTTTTTCTTGGGTTTTAAGGGGTTTTAGAGTTTTTAGTTGGTTTTTGGGTTTTTATGGGTTTTTAGGGTTTATTATTATTATTTATGTTTTATAGGGTTTTTATGGGTTTTAGGGGGTTTTAGGGTTTTTAGGGTTTTCTACACTTTCATGGTTTAGCGGATTTTTTAGGAATTTTATGATTTTTATGGTTTTTTAGGGTTTTTTGGGTTTTTTGGGTTTTTTGGGTTTTTCATGGGTTTTTAGGGTTTGAAGGGATTTCAGGTTTTGAGGGTCTTCTTGGGTTTTTATTGTTTTTTTAGCAGTTTTAGGGCTTTTAAGGTGGGAGTTTTTATGGTTTTTAGGGGGTTTTTAGAGTTTTTAGGGTTTCTTACTTTTCCATGGATTTTTAAGGGTTTTTAGGATTTTTATCATTTTTAGGGATTTATATGGTTTTAGGGAATTTGAGGGGTTTTAGGGTTTTTTAGGAGTTTTAAGGGTTTAGGGGTTTTTTGGGTTTTTATGCTCTTTTTGGGTTTTTTGTGGGTTTTTTGTGTTTTTATGGTTTTTTATAGTTTTTAACTTTTTAGGGAATTCCAAGGATTTTAGAGTTTTTACTTTTTTAGGGTTTTTATGGTTTTTATGGTTTTCTGGGTTTTTTATGGTTCTTTTTGTTTTCATGGATTTTTAGGGGTTTTTGGGATTGTTATGGTTATTGTGGTTTTTAGGTTTTTTTGGGATTTTGAGGGGTTTTGGGTTTTTTAGGGGTTTTTAGGATTTTTAGGTTTTTTCAAGGTTTTTATGATCTATTTGGGGCCTTAGGGTTTTTTTGAGTTTTGAATGGTTTCAAAGGTTTTTTAGATATTTTAGTGGTTTTTTTTTGTCTATTTTGGGTTTTTAAGGTTATTTGTTGCTTTTACAGTTTTCATGGGGTTGTCATGGTTTTTAGGGTTTTCTACAATTTCAGGGATTTTTAGGGGCAAGGATGGCTCGGGGCCAGGCTATTCCTGGAACCCCCAAAATTTATTTGAAAAAAGACACGAAGACACTACAGACAAGGGAAGGGAGGGGTCAATCAACCCACACCCAAAAGCCCTTAACAAACACACACCCAAAGACCACAAAAAAAATTCAAAAAAAACAAAAGACACAACGCCAAACGCACAACAGCTTCAGCACCATCTCAGCCAATTACAACAGTCGGCAGCTCCATCACCCCTTTATCACTTCTTAACCAAGCAGAATCCAGCATCGGAAGCTCATAGACAAGCAGTGACCAGCATCCAATCTCACATGTTCCAGCATCCAACACCTTCATCACCTCCCATCCAAGCAGCAACCAGTTACCAGCTTCACTGTCTCCAGCCTCCATCACCTTCTCGCCAATCATATTCACTTCACTGCCTCGTAGTGAGGCAACAGCCAGTGCCAAGCAGCAGCATCTTTCACACCCACCGCCAGGAACACATCCACAGCACCCAATTGCAAAATAGCATCCAGCACCATTAACCAGTAACAAAGGCCAACATCCACGCCGATTGACAACCAATCTAGCTACATCTCCAAAATCACCAGCTCCCACTTCAGCCCGCACCACCACGCTGGGTAGGTACATCATCATCACACCAGAACCAGCAGTAGTAGAAACAAGATCAAAATTTTCCTCAGCCTCTAGCACCTCCTCACCAAGGAGAGTCACCAACTGCAAGTTAAAGCCACCGGCACCAAACTCATAAATGACAGCTTCATCACACCCCATCCCTGCAGCAAGTGGTAACCAACGCCACCAATTCTTGTAAACTCCTTTCGCACCATGCAAACCAGCAAAGGCAAACTGCCAATCACCCATAGTAGTACAAACTGATTCCCCCAACAGCATCAAAAACATCAAAAATTCCAGATCCATATTATGGTTTTCTGTGTTTTCTAGGGCTTTTAGAGATTTTAGAGTTTTTAGCGTTTTTAGTGTTTTTTTGTGTTTTAGGGTCTTTTGGGTTTGTAGGTCTTTTGAGTTTTTGAGGGTTTTTAAGGTTTTTTAGAGTTTTTTAAAATATTTTGGGGTTTTAAGGGTATTTTGAGTTTTAGTGAGTTTTTAGGGTTTTTATGGGTTTTTAGGGTTTTTTAAGGTTTTTAGGAGTTTTATTATTTTTATGGGTTTTTTGGGTTTTTTGGGTTTTTTATTTTTTTCATGGATTTTAGGGATTTTTTATGTTTTTTATAGTTTCTAGGGTTCTTTAGGATTTTTAGGTATTTTAAGGGGTTTTAGGGATATTTAAGTGTTTTAAGGTATGTTCAAGGTTTTTAGAGTCTTTTGGGGGTTTTAGCGTCTTTATTGGGTTATTAGGGGTTTTAAAGTTTTTTAGTGGTTTTAAGGTTTTTTGGAGTATTTTAACTTTTTTAGTGGTTTTTAGAGTTTTTAGTATTTTTTTGGGTTTTTTTGGGTTTTTTGGGTTTTAGGATGGATTTTTAGGGGGATTTTTGGATTTTTATGATTTTTTTCATTTGTTATTTTTTAGTTATTTTGAGGGTTTATGGGTTTTTAGGGGGGGTTTAGGGGTTTTTAGGGTATTTGGGGTCTTTGGGGTTTTTAGATATTTTTGTAGTTTTTTAGGGATTTAAGGTTTTTTCATGTTTTTAACTTTTTTAGGAATTTTAAGGTTTTTTAGAGTTTTTAGTAGTTTTTTAGGATTTATAGAGATTTTGAGGGGTTTTACAATTTTTTTAGGGGTTGTTTGGATTTTTGGGGGTTTCCGGGGTTTTTATGGTCATTTTGGGTTTTTAGGTTTTTGTTTGAGTTTTGTAGGATTTTAAGGTTTTTAGAGTTTTTAACATTTTTAGGGGGTTTAAGGTTTTGTAGGGTTTTTAGTTGGTTTTTTGGTTTTTTATGGGGTTTTAGGGTTTTTATGGTTTTTAGGGGTTTTTTATGGATTCCATGTGTTATTCACGATTTTTAGGGTTTTTTACATTTTCATGGATTTTTAGGGGTTTTAGGATTTTTATGGGTTTTAGGGTTTTTATGGAATTTAGAGGGGTTTCAGGGGTTTTTAGGGTTTCTAGGGTCTCTTTTGATATTTAAGATTATTTTGGGTTTTTTAAGGTTTTTAAGGTTTTTAGAGTTTTTTAATGTTTTTAGGGGTTTTAAGGGTATTTAGAGTTGTTAGTGGGGATTTTGGGTTTTTAGGGTTTTAGGGGGTTTTAGGGTTTTTTATGTCTTCTTGGATTTTTAGGAGTTTGTTGAGATTTTTATGGTTTTTAGGTTTTTGGGGGCCTTAGGGATTTTGAGGGGTTTTATAGGTTTTTAGAGGATTTTAGTGTTTTTAGGGTCTTTCAAGGTTTTAGGGTGTTTGGGTTATTAGGGTTTTCTTTTTGAGTTTTTTATGGTTTTTAAGGGATTTTAGATATTTTTAATTTTTTTTAGGTGTTTAAATGGGTTTTAAATTTTTAGTGGGCTTTTAGGGTTTTTATGGTTTGTTGGGGTTTTTATGGTTTTCAAGGGCTTTTCAGGGTTTTTAGGGTATTTTATGTTTTCACAGATTTTTAGGGGGTTTTTATATTTTTTTTGGTTTTTAGGGTCTTTTAGGGTTTTTATGAATTTCCAGGGTTTTAGGGGTTTTTATAGGTTTTAGGGTTTTCCTAATTTTTTGGGTCTTTTGGGGTTTTTCTGGTTTTTTTAGTTTTTAGGGGTTTTAATATTTTTTATAGTTTTTTAACGTTTTTAGTTGTTTTAAGGGTTTTTAAAGGTTTTAGTGGATTTTTTGTGTTTTATGAGGGTTTAAGGTTTTTAAGGGTTTTATGGTTTTCAGGGGTTTTTTAGAGTTTTTAGGATTTTTTACGTTTTCATGGATTTTTGGGGTTTTTTATGCTTTTTATGGTTTTTAGGGTTTTATAGGTATTTTTTGGATTTTTGGATTTTTTGGGTTTTTCAGGGTTTTAAAAGTTTTAGGGGTTTTATGTTTTTATGGGATTTTTAGGGTTTTTATGGTTTTTTAATGTTTTAGGGGTTTAATGGGTTTTTAGTGTAATTATGGGTTTTTAGGGTTTTAAAGGGTTTTAGGTGTTTTATGGTTTTGTGGGGGTTTTTGGGTTTTTAGGGCTTTTTACATTTTCATGGATTTTTAGGGGTTTTCTAATATTTTTATGGTTTTGTGGGTTTTTTAGTTTTTTTAGGGTTGTTGAGGGTCTTTATGATTTTCAGAGGTTTTTTTGGGTCCTTAAGGGTTTCTAGTGTCTTTTTGGGTTTTTAGGGTTTTCTTGAATTTTTTAGGGTGTTTTAGAGTTTTAGAGTTTTTTAATATTTTTAGGGGTTTTAAGGTTTTTTATATTTTTAGAAGGATTTTTGGATTTTATGGTTTTTTATGGTTTTTTAAGGTTTTTTGGGGTTTTATGGTTTTCAGGGTTTTAAAGGTTTTCTATGTTTTCTTGGATTTTTAGTGGATTTTTATAATTTTATGATTTTTAGGGTTTTTATTGTCTTTTTTTTTCAGGGTTTTTTTTAAAAATTAATTATTTGTAAGTTTTTTAGAGTTTTGTAGTGTTTTTATGTGTTTTAAGGGTATTTTGATTTTTTTAGTGATTTTTAGGGTTTTTAGGGTTTTTAAGGTTATTAGGGGTTTTATGGTTTTTAGGATTTTTAGGGTTTTCTTCATTTTCATCGATTTCTAGGGGATTTTTAGGTGTTTTTTGGTTTGTTGGGGTTCTCAAGGTTTTTAAGGTTTTTTAAATTTTCATGGATTTTTACGGGGTTTTTTAGAATTTTTATGGTTTTTAGGGGTTTGTATGGTTTTTATTGATTTTGGGGGGTTTAGGGGTTTTCAGGATTTCTCAGGGTTTTTATGGTCTTTTGGGGTTTTTAGGTTTCTTTCCTGTTTTTTAGATTTTTTATAGTTTTGAATGTTTATAGGGGTTTAAGGGTTTTTAGAGTTTTTAGTGATTTTTTAGGGTTTTATTGTCTTTTAGTGTATTTAAGATTTTAGGGGTCTTTTTTGTTTTTAGGGGTTTTTAGGGTTTTCTACATTTTCATTAATTTTTAGGTTTTTTAGGATTTTTATAGTTTTTAGGGGTTTTGGGTTTTTTTTGAGATTTTGTGGGTTTTTAGGGTTTTTAGGTTTTTAGGGTCGTTTTGGGTTTTTTTGGGTATTTTTTGGTTTTTTAGGACTTTTAAGGGTTTTCGAGCTTCTTAATGTTTTTACGGGTTTCGAGGGTTTTTAGTATTTTTAGTGGGTTTTAGAGTTTTTATGGTTTTTTGGGGTTTTTAAGGTTCTTAGTGGTTTTAATGGTTTTAATGGGTTTTTCATGGCTTTTAGGGTTTTAAAATCTTTCATGGATTTTTAGGGGTTTTTAGGATTTTTATGGTTTTTTGGATTTTTAAGGACTTTTATGGTTTTTAGGGTTTTTCCTAGGTTTTTAGGGTTTTTAGGGTCTTTTGGGTTTCTAGGTTTTTCTAGTGTTTTCTAAGGGGTTTAAGTATTTTTCAAGTTTTTTAATTTTTTATGGGTTTAAATGGTTTTTAGAGTTTTTAGTGGGTTCTTAAAATTTTTGTGGGTTTATAGGGCTTCTAAGGCTTTTAGGAGTTTTTAAGTTTTCATGGGTTTTAAAGATTTTCTAGGGTTTTTTATGTTTTCTTGGATTTTAGGTATTCTTTAGGACTTTTATATTTTTTATGTTTTTTTAGGATTTTATAGATTTTTAGGGTTACTAGGGGTTTTCAGGGGTTTTTAGTGGTTTTCAAGGTTTTTTGGATCTTTTGGGGTTTTAGGGTTTTAAAGGTTTTTTCGAATTTTTAACATTTTTGGGGGTTTAAGGGTTTTTCTAGTTTTTAGTTATTATTATGGTTTTAGGGTTTTTTGGGGGTTTTAAGGTTTTTTGGTGTTTTTATCTTTTTTGAGTTTTTTTAGGGTTTTTACTTTGTCATGGATTTTTAGGAGTTTTTTAGGATGTTATGGTTTTTAGGGATTTTAGGGTTTTTAGTGATTTTGAGGGTTTTATGGGTTTTCAATGGTTTTATGTTTTTTGTGGGTTTTAGGGTCTTTTTGGGTTCTAGGGGCTTTTTTTAAGTTTTTTAGGGTTTTAAGGATTTTTAGAGTTTTTTTAACATTTTTTGGGGTTTTTAATATTTTTTATAGTTTTTAGGGGTTTTAGGGTTTTTATTGGTTTTTAGGGTTTTTAATGGGTTTTAGGGGGTTTTCATGTTTTTTAGGGGTTTTTTACATAAACATGGATTTTTAGAGGATTTTAATAATTTTTATGGTTTTAGGGGTTTTTACGGTTTTTATGGATTTTGAGGGTTTTAGGATTTTTTAGAGGTTTTCAGGGTTTTTAGAGGTTTTTAGGGTTTTATGGTCTTTTTGGGTTTTGAAGAGTTTTTTTAGTTTTTTTGGGTTTTTAATGTTTTTAACATTTTTTGGGGTTTAAATTTTTTAAAGGGTTTTTAGAGTTTTTAGTGGGTTTTTAGGGTTTTTATGGGTTTTGGGTTTTTATGGGGTTTTTTGGTGTTCATGGTTTTTTGGTTCCTTTACGTTTTCATGGATTTTTGGGGTTTATTTGGATTTTTATAGTCTTTAGGGTTTTTAAGGATTTTGATGTATTTTATGGGTTTTCGTTGGTTTTTATGTATTTTAGGGGTTTTCAAGGTTTTTAAGGTCTTTTTTTGATTTTTCAGTGTTTTTAAGATTTTTTATAGTTTTTTTAAAAAAATTAGGGTTTTAGGGGTTTTTAGAGTTTTAGCAGTTTTTAGGGGTTTTATGGGTTTTTATGATTTTTTAAGGTTTTAGGGGGTTTATGGTTTTTAGGGGGGTTTTAGGGTTTTTGAGGGTTTTAGGGTTTTTTATGTTTTCATGGATTTTGATGTCTCTTTAAATATTTTTATGGTTTTTATATTTTTATAGGGGTTTTAGGGATCTGGATGGTTTTTAGGTGTTTTTAGGGTTTTCGGGTCTTATAGGGTTTTAGGTTTTTTAATTTTTTATGGGTTTTATGGTTTTTTATAAATTTTTGACATTTTTAGGGTGCTTAAGGGTTCTTAGATTTTTAGTTGGTTTTAGGGTTTTTATGGGTCTTTAGAGTTTTTCAAGGTTTTTATGGGTTATTATTGTTTTCAGGGGTTTTTCAAGTTTTTTGGGGGGGTTTTTTGCGTTTTCATGAATTTCTTAGGGTTTTTTTGGATATTTATGGTTTTTAGTATTTTTAGGGATTTTATGGATTCTGAGGTGTTTTAGTGTTTTTCATACGATTTTTGGGTTTTTAGGGTCTTTTTGGGTTTTTAGGGGTTTTTTTTAAATTTTTTTAGGGTTTTTAGGGTTTTTACAATATTTTACTATTTTAGGAGTTTAAAGGGGTTTTAGAGTTTTTCGTGGGTTTTTATGGTTTTTTATGAGTTTTTAGGGGTTTATGGTTTTTAGGGTTTTTTTGGTTTTTAAGGTTTTTTAGGGTTTTATGTTCTCATAGGTTTTTAGAAGGTTTTTTGGATTTTTATGGGTTTTAAGGTTTTTTAGGGGTTTTAGGGAGTTTGAGGGTTTTTAGTTTTTTACGATTTTTAAGGTTTTTAGAATTTTTTAACGTTTTTAGGGGTTTTAAGGGATTTTAGAGTTTTTATCATTTTTTTAATGTTTATGAGTTTTTTATTATTTTAGGGGGTTTTGGGGTTTTTTGGGTTCTTAGGGACTTTTAGCATTTTTTTGAGTTTTTAGAGCTTTTGTGGTTATTAGAGTTTCTTAACATTTTTAGGTGTTTTGAATGATTTTAGATTTTTAGTGTGTTTTTAGTGTTTTTATGGGGTTTTTGGGTATTCTAAAGTTTTTAGAGGATTTTATGGTTTTCATGAGTTTTTTAAGGTGTTTAGAGTATTTTACGTTTTCAGGGATTTTTATGGGGTTTTAAGATTTTTAAGGTTTTTAGGGATTTTGGGGGATTTAGGGATTTTGAGGGTTTTTAGGGGGTTTTAGGGTTTTTACAGTATTTTTGGGTTTTAGGGTTTTTTTAGTTTTTTTTGGGTTTTTAAGGTTTTTTAATGTTTTTAACATTTTTAGTGGTTTAAATTGTTTTTTGATTTTTAGTGTTTTTATGGGTTTTATGGGTTTTCATAGTTTTTATGGTTTTTAGGGGTTTTATGGTTTTCAGGGGTTTTTAGAGTTTTAAGTATTTTTTAAATTTCATGTGTTTTTAATGGTTTTATAGTATTTTTATGGTTTTTTGAGTTTTTAGGGTTTTCTAGTATTTTTAGGGGTTTTATGGTTTTTAGGTGGTTTTTAGGGGTTTTAGGGGTTTTCATGTTCTTTGTGGGTTTATGGTGTTTTCTTAGTTTTTTAGGGTATTTAAGGTTTTTTAGAGTTTTTAACATTTTTAAGGGATTAAAGGGTGTTTATATTTTTAGTGTTTTTATGGGTTTTTGTGGATTCTTTTGGGTTTTCGGGGGTTTTGTGGATTTCAGGGGGTTTTCAAGTTTTTGGGGGTTTTTACGTTTTCACGGATTTTATGGGGTTTTATCCTATTTTAATGGTTTTTAGAGTTTTTTTGGGTTTTAGGGATTTTGAGGGATTTTACCGCTTTTCATAAGGTTTTTAGGTTTTTCTAGGTTTTCAGGGTTTTCTTTTTGGTCTTTTAGTGGGTTTTTTGAATTTTTTAGGGTTTTAAGGTTGTTTATATTTTTTTATCATTTTTTCAAATTTTAAGGTTTTTTCGAGTTTTTAGTGGGTTTTATGGTTTTTATGTGTTTCTTGGGTTTTTTAAAGTTTTTATGGGGTTTTTATGGTTTTTAGGTGTTTTAAGGGTTTTTAGGGTTTTTTACGTTTTCATTGATTTTTAGGGGGTTTTTAGGATTTTTATGGTATTTAGGGTTTTTTATGGTTTTTAGGGATTTTGAAAGGTTTTAGGGGGCTTCAAATGTTTTTATGTGTTTTTATGGTTTTTATGGTCTTTTGGGTTTTCAGAGTTTTTTTAATTTTTTAGGGGTTCTAAGGTTTTTAGAGTTTTTAACGTTTTTAGGGGTTTTATTGGTTTTTAGAGTTTATAGTGGTTTTATGGGTTTTATTAGTTTTTAGGGTTTTTAAGGTTTTTAGGGGTTTTATGATTTTCAGGGATTTTTCAGGGTTTTTAGGGTTTTTTACATTTTCATGGATTTTAGGGGTTTTTAGGCTTTTTTTATTTTTAGGGGTTTTTAGGGTTTTTTAGGGTTTTTAACGATTTTGAGGGTGTTTTGGGGTTTTTTCTGGGGGGGGGGGGGTAGGATTTTTCATGGTTTTATGGGATTTTTGGATTTTTAGGGGTTTTTTTAGTTTTTTAGGGTTTTGTGGTTTTTTTGTGTTTTTAATGTTTTTAGGGGTTTTAGGGTTTTCATAGTTTTTAGTGATTTTTAGGGGTTTGAAGGGTTTTTTTTGGGTTTTTATGGTTTTTAGGGGATTTATGGTTTTTAATGGTTTTTAGGGATTTTTTAAATTTTCATTAATTTTTACGGGTTTTTCATGTTTTTTTTGTTTTTTAGTGGTTTTTAGGTTTTTAGAGATTTTGAGCGTTTTTAGGGGGGTTTAGGGGTTTTCATGGGGTTTTAAGGTCTTAGGGTCTTTTTAGTTTTTAGGGTTTTTATAGTTTTTTAGGGTTTTTAAGGTTTTTAGAGTTTTTAGTGGCTTTTTAAGGTTTTCATGGGTTTTTAAGGTTTTATGGATTTCAAGAGGTTTTCATGGCATTTATTGTTTTTTACGTTTTTATGGATTTTATGGGGTTTTTTAGGATTTGTATGGTTTTGAGGGTGTTTAGGGTTTTTAAGGGTTTTTTTGGGGCTTTTATGATTTTTAGTGTCTTTTGGATTTTTAGGGTTTTTTTAGGGTTTCAAAGGTTTTTTAGAGTTTTTTAACTTTTTATGGGTTTTAAGTGTTTAAGAGTCTTTATTGGTTTTTTTATTTTTTTATGGGTTTTTAGGGTTTTTTAAAAAAATTAGGGATTTTTCTGGTTTTTAGGGGTTTTCAGGGCTTTTTATGTTTTCATGTATTTTTAAGGGGTTTAGGACTTTTAGGGTTTTTTACATTTTCATGAAGTTTTAGGGGGTTTTAGGATTTTTATGGTTTTAGGGTTTTTAGGGAATTTTTAGGGATTTTTCAGTGTTTTTAGGGGTTTTATGGGGTTTTATAGTTTTGGGGGTTTTTAGGGTTTTAAGGGTCCTTTTGAGTCTTTAGAAGTTTTTTGAATTTTTTAAAAAAAATTAGGTTTCTAATATTTTTTAACATATTCAGGGGTTTAAGGGTTTTTAGAGTATTTCGTAGGTTTTTAGGGTTTTTATGGAGTTTTCAGAGATTTTAAGGTCTTTTTGTATTTTTATGGTTTTTTTGATTTTTAGGTGTTTTAATGGTGTTTAGAGTTTTTTAACGTTTTTTGGGGTTTTAAGGGTTTTTAGAGTTTTTAGTAGTTCTTAAGGGTTTTTATTGGTTTTTAGGGGGTTTTATAGTTTTTAGGGCATTTTATGGTTTTAAGGGGGTTTTCAGGGTTTTAAAGATTTTTTACATTTTCATGGATTTTTAGGGGATTCTTAGGATTTTTATGGTTTCTAAGTTTTTTAGGGATTTTAGGGATTTTGAGGGTTTTTAGGGATTCCCAAGGATTTTTAGGGGGTTTTAGGGTTTTTAGGTATTTTTAGGGTTTTTATGGTCTTTTTGGGTTTTAGGGGGTTCTTTTGAGTTTTTAGGGTTTTTAAGGTTTTGAGAGTTTGTTAATGTTTTAGGGGTTTTAATTTTTTTTAGTGGATTTTTGGGTTTTTATGGGTTTTTATTGGTTTTTATGGTTTTTAGGGGTTCTTATGGTTTTTAGGGGTTTTTCAGGGTTTTTATGTTTTGATTGATTTTTAGGGGGTTTTTTAGGATTTTTATTATTTTTTGGTTTTTTTGGGTTTTAAGGGTTTTCAGATATTTTTAACATTTTTAGAGTTTTTAGTGGTTCTTTAGGTTTTTATGGGTTTTTATGGATTTCAAGGGCTTTTTTATATTTGGGTTTTTTACATTTTCATGGATTTTTAGGGGGTTTTAGGATATTTATGGTTTTTTGAAAGGTAAATAGAAGTGTATAAATATAAGAGTAAGATGAATTATAGACAAATAATCACCAAAGAGGTGAAACCAGGTAGACCCAAAACACAAGGTAAAGATCAAGCTATAGCAAAGAAAGGAATAACCCAGAACTCCAAGATGCTAAGGAGCACCAAGAAAACAAGCAGCTCAGTAGACGAAGAAAATCTCAGACTGCACGAAGATAGTAGCCCAAAAGGAGAACCAACACCACAAAGAGCACTCAGACTAGTAAGAGCACATAGATCTGCAGGAACCCCGATCCCAACAAGCAGCACACAAGTAAAGAAGACAAGAGGTCGACATTGTCACCAAAGGAAAATGTGGCAGTAGCAGCAACACATGCCCAACAAGCCACTATCCACCCACCAAGAGCACAACCAACGACCAGTAATCGAAGCACATGAGCCAAGCATCCAAGTCCTCAAGAGGCCCAAAGAAGAACAAGCACTCCACAAAGAGTGTCCAACACACACACACACACACATACACACTCCACAGGCACACACTCACACACGCCACACGCACACATGTATGCACAACACCCCCACACACACACATGCTAGACTCACGCGCACATGCTCCACCAACAACACACTCACACACCATCCAGGAACTATGCCTGAGGCTCCAAACTAGAGAACCACTAGTATCCCTCAGACCACCAGTTCACCAACATTCTGAAGCATCCCCCACAGCTATCCCGCACCACCACAAATCGGGAACCCCTGCACTCAAACAACCTGCCCACTGAAGATTGGCAATTACTGGTCAAGACCCCGGGCTGCACAGCACTGCAGTTGTGTATTCTGATTCTTCTATATCCACTCTACCCATTTCTTTCATGCCCTTCACTCTATCCTTTCTCTGGTTGTGTGGAGCTTTTATCTAGAAGGAGTTGGTGGTAATGGAGGTGTCAAGTTAATAACTAGTGTCAATTGTGTAATTCTCACAAATGGGAGGCATTTCCCCTTTTAGAGAACACAATGAACTACAAGGGTCAAAGACTCCCATTTACTTCATTCTATTCTCTAAAAGGGTTAATGCCTCCAATTTTTGATAATTACACCACTAACATTAGTTATTAACTCAATTCCTCCATTGACACCAACTCCTTCTAGAGCAAATCTCCACACAACCAGAGAAAAGATAGAGTAAAGGTCGGAAAATAAATAGAGAGGGTGGAGGCGGAAGAATCAGAATATGCAACTGTAGTGTTGCACAACCTGGGGTCTTGGGTTGCTACAGTGTAATTTCAGCTGATGATTGTATGTTACTGAAATTAATTTATTTGATTTTGACATGGAGGTGGAGTTAATGATGAATTACTTTCATTTTTATCCTTGAATTTATCCACAAGGATCTAAATAAAATTTTAATAAAATAATAGGTTGAGGATTTTTTTTATAATGTTTTTTTAAAAAACATAATTTTTTAATAGGTTTTAATTTATTTAAAAAAGATAGGGTTTTTATATGATTGGAAAAAGAGGTCAATGAAGGTGTGTACTTCGTTCACACTTACCTCGATAGGCAATAAAACTGAACGGGGTTCACACCTTCCACCATCAAAAACTATAAAATGAAGGTCACTCCTCATTCGATACATAGATAAATAAAGTGAATCTACCTAAATATTTTATATATATGTTATATATATATGTATGTATTATATTAGTATGTTTATTTAAATATAATTATATATATATGCATATTATTTATCATAATTAAATTTATTTAAATATACAATATATTATTTCATGTGTGTATATATATATATATATATAATACTAATTTTTTCTAATGAAACTAAAAAAAATACTATTAAAAATAATTTTTAAGATATATTAATTATAAATAATTATTATTTTGGGTAATTGTGTATAAAATATAATTATTAAAATTTTGTAATGTTTAATTATTTCAAAAATATATATATAGTTAATTTTTTTATTTTGAAATTAACGTGAGTTTATAATATATTTATTGGTTATTTAAGTATAAATTATATTACTGTTAATTAAATATATATATATATAGACCCGAAATGTATATATAGACCTAAAATGATGAATAACTAAAAATAGTTTCTAATATATAGAATTTCATACTTCCATTCTATTTTTGGAACAAATGATATAACAACCTAAGGATTCTAGGGAGGCTATCTAATACGCATTAACTCATCCTTGATATTTTAGGGAGGTCCATAAAGATGTTGACATAAAGTAATAATACACACCAAAAAGATATATTAGAAACAATGGAGAAAAACACATCAACCCTTGCAACATCTATCCCATACACATTTAAACACACACACACACACACACACATATATATCATAGAATTTATAATACACATAATTGCAAAAAAATGAACATTTAAACATATTTTTTAATGAAAATAAATATAATACCTTCCTAATTTGGAAATCAAGAACCATAATTTGTAAATAAATAATTATAAAATCACCCTTACATTATAAGTTTTGAAAACTCATATAAATAGATAGAAATATATATATTTACATATATATATATATGTATATATATATCTTTATAAAATAAACATAAATTGATAAAAATATATGTAACCCTTACAGCGGAATATCCCAACATAGTAAAATAAGTACAACACCATACTAATTTTGAAAATAGAGAGCAATTGAAAATAAATAAATATGGTATCACCCTTACTAGTATTTCTCTTAAAATAAAACTACACAATTCTAAGAAAATAAATTTTTATGGAAAAAGGATTACATCATAATATTAAAACAGAATTTAAATAAATAAATTATCTTACACGAATTGCATAAAATCAGCTTTTGTTGCTGATCCGCACCATCATCAGACTAAGAATTGGTGTGCTAAATCAATTTTCTCAGAACCTACAAAGTAAATTGATTCAAAATAGCGAAGAAAGCTGGGGTATTGATGTAGATAGCGAAGCTAATTGATTCAAAACAACAATTTAAAAAGACCAAAATAGGATATCCAAAATATTATCCAAGTAAAAAATGGATCATAAATAAAAGAAAAGTAAAATAAAAAAATTGGAGCACAAATAAAGAAAGAAAATCATAACCGAAAAAGGAAAATAAGAAACCATTGGATCCAGATCTCAAAATGACAAATATAGAAAGAAAATCAGAATATACAAAGAAAAACACAGGCCTACATCACTATTTTTAAGAAAATATGAGACCCTCGGATCCATATCTTGATGTTTTATTTGGAAACCCTAACTATAACCGAACACCAGATGTCAAATGATGTTCAAACAATTTGAGGTAGTGGGTTTGTGTGATTCAAGTGGATTTGTGTGATTCGAGCTTTGATTCACCATAGAGAAGCACCGTTAATGGGTGGCTTCTGCGTAAAGCTTCCGATATTGAAACAGGTTCGTAATAGGTTAGGTTTTTTAATTATATTAGGACACTTTTATGAGCATTTTTTTAAAAGTGATGATAAAAGGAATATTTATCAATGCTTTTTTAGTGCTGATAAAGGTAGGTCTTTATCGGTGCTAAAAAAGTATGAGAAAAATACAAATTTATCAGCACTAAAGTTTTAGCACTGATAAATATAACTTTTATCAGCACTTTTTTTAGAACTGATAAATCTACATCTTTATCAGTGCTAAAGAAAGAGCTGATAAAGATTTCTTTTATCAGCACTTATTACTGAAGTGTTGATAAAGGATTTATAATTATAATTATAAATAATTTTTTTGTAAATATATATATATATACACTTAATAAATATATATAAATATAAATATAGTAAATATATTTCTTATTTAAATATATTAATTATAATTTTATAATTATTTAAATATATAATTAATTATTTATAATTATATAAATATTTTTTAAAAATAGTATTTATATCATTATATATAAAATATATATGTGTAATATATATAAATATTGTAAATATATTCATTATTTATGTAAATTTATTATAAATTTAATAATTATTTAAATATATATAAAATTTACTTATAATTATATAAATAAGTTTTAAAAAATATTTATTTATTTATAATTATAAATATATAATTTTATAAATATAGTATGTACATTTTTAAATATATTTATTTATGAAGATATTTATTTATAAATATTTTTTAAAAAATATTTTTTAACATTATTAATGAATATCTAATTTTAAGTGCATGCATGTTAAAAATGAGTGAAATTGAATAAATTAAAAAAAGTACACTTTCATAATATTGAAAAAATGGATAAGTTTTTTGTGTGTTCATTATATATAAAAATGCATTAATTAAGTATATGTGAAATCAATATAAAACACATTTCATCTATGTTAAATTGAAAAATCAAACGACATTCAATTATATGTCCATTACTCTATGAAATTAGTTAGTATTTTTAATTCATATTAATTTTTAATGATAAACCATTCTTCACTAAATATATGACTATTTAATATAAAGTGCATAAATATTTTGTAATATATAAATCATGTTTATATACATTAATATATATAAAAATATTTAATATATATTATTTATTAACATTATCAATAATCATCTAATTAATAAAATGTTTAATATTTTTCTCAATATACTTAATTTTAATTTTAATTTGTTTAGTTTTCAGTTTTTATATCTATATATTTAATACATACTATTTGTTAGTATTTAAAATTTATATATAGTATAATCAATTTTTTCATTTTTATCAATAATTATTTAATTAATAGAATTTGCAATATTTTTTTTAATAAACTCATTTTTTATTTTTTTATTTATTTTATTATTTCATTTTATTTATTCGGACCTTTATCAGTGCTAAAAATATAGCACTCTTAAAGGGTACCCTTTATCAGCGCTAAAAATAAATCGCTGATAAAGTATATCCTTTATCAATGCTAAAAATATAGTGCTGGTAAAGGGAACCCTTTATCACCGTTAAAAATAAAGTATAGATAAATGGTTAAATTTATCAGTTCTTTCTTTAGTGCTGATAAAGACTCCATTTATTAGTGATTTTTTCTAGCACTAATAAATACCAATGCTATTAAATACCACTTTTGTAGTAGTGATCCCAGCACCCCCACCACCACAACATCCAGTCCCACCAGGACAGAAGCCTCAAACATACCTAAACACATCAACATAGTCCCCTTAAGACCCAAACTCCCTAGAACCCAACAATAAACCCAGATCGACCCCAAAAAACAACTCAAAAATCAAATAATGAACCAAAAAAACACATTAGCGTAGCTCATCATGAATAAAATAATTCAGAAATTTCTAGCTCCTAATCAACCTCTGATTACCATACTTTTGGGGAACTGCATGAAGTGAGTCTAGATCTAATAGTAAGCTCAGCCTTTAGCCAAAGTGCACTACCACTGTGATGGGGAGATCCATGTAACTGAGATTTCCTCTCCTTATATATAAAATAAACTAAAGTATCCAACCCAAGATTCCCCAAAACACTCTTTAAGGATTTCCCAAAGAATGAGTGTAAACGCCAATCAATTATAGCGGGAAAGGAACTAACCTCACAATCAATCTCCATGAGGCACAAAAAGGAGGACCAAAGTCAGTGCGTCATCACATAGTTAAAAAACAAATGATCAATATCCTCAGTATCAACCTCACAGAGATAGAATCAACTAGGAAAGGATAAACCCCTTTGTTATAGACAATCTAGTGCAGGAAATCGATTCAAAATAACTAACCATAAGACAATGGAAAACCTATAAGGAGAAACCTTTTTCCAAACCAAGGAACTCCAAGGAACAATGGAAAATCTTGGTATGAGATCCTCCCAAACCTTATGAGTAAAAAATCCTGACTTCTTATCCCAAAAAATACCATCAAAATCACCACTAGGCTGAGGAAGTAGAAGAATCTACAGCCTGATGTCCCACAAATCTGCTGATATAGCTAGTGAAGGATCCCAATTCCCATCACAGATAAGGTTAGAAACCATCCCATATCTGGCAAGACCCGAGTCATAAAATACGATCCTCAATGGAGATATTGATAAGACCACTCAAGATCCAAGAGACAAACCATAGGGATATTCTAGTACCATTCCTAATAGAAAAGAATATATGGTCCTTAAGAAAATCTTGAAGGCCCAACAACTTCTTCCAAGTCCACAAACAATTCCAAGGAACTTTAGCCACCCAAAATTGTGAACGCCCAAGAAAAAATATATGAGCCTATTCCACCTAGATAGAAGAAGAGGAATGAGTACATAAGTCCCAAATATGTCTAGTTGTGGCCGCTTTATTCCAATCAGCAATCCTTTTAATACCCCAACCCCATCCTCTTTGGGCTTTTCCACCAAATCCCAAGCCACCTTCACATCAGAAATAGCAAGGGATGGCCCCTTCCAAAGAAATCAAATGATCTTCACTTCTATAAACTTAACCAATTTCTTAGGTTTTTAAAGTTTTCATGGATTTTTCGGGTTTTTTTAGGATTTTTATGTTTTTAGGGTTTGTAGGGGTTTTAGGGGTTTTCTAGGTTTTAGGGTATTTTAGGGGTTTTAGGGTTTTTTAGTTTTTTATTTTTTTATAGTTTTCATAGTTTTTTAACGTTTTAGGAGTTTTAAGGGGTTTTTAGTGGGCTTTTAGGGTTTTTATTGGTTTTTTGGTTTTATAAGGTTATTTTTTGTTTTTATGTTTTTCGGCATTTTTTTATATTTTCTTGGATTTTTAGGGATTTTAGGTTTTTTATTATTTTTAGGGTTTTTAGCATTTTTTGGGATTTTGAGGGATTTTAGGGTTTTAAACGTTTTTAGGGTATTTTATTTTTTTAGGGTTTTATTATGTGTTTTTTAGGGTTTATAAGGTTTTTTAGTTTTTTTAACATTTTTAAGGGTTTAAAGGGTTTTTAGAGTTTTATTTGGTTTTTAGGGTTTTTATGGATTTTTTTGGTTTTTAATGTTTTTATATGTTTTAGGGTTTTCATGTATTTTTCAGGGTTTTTAAGGTTTTTTATGTTTTCATAGATTTTTAGGGGGGGTTATAATTTTTAGGGTTTTTATGGTTTTAGGGTATTTAGGTATTTTGAGGTTTTTTGGGGATTTTTAGGGGTTTTAGGGTTTTAGGGATTTTCAAGGTTTTCAGGGTTTTTGGGGTTTTTGGGGTTATTCTGAGTTTTGTAGAGTTTATAAGGTTTTTAGAGTTCTTTAATGTTTTTAAGGGTTTTTCATGGGTTTTAGGATTTTTTTTGTTTTCATGGATTTTTTTGGGGGGCGGGATTTAGGATTTTTATGCTTTTAAGGTTTTTAGGGTTTTTATGGATTTTGAGTGTTTTTATGGGTTTTCAAGGGTTTTTAGGGTTTTTCAGATTTTTTAGGGACTTTTGGGTTTTTAGGGGGGGGGGGGGTTTGAGTTTTATAGGGGTTTTAATGTTTTTAGAGTTTTTAACGTTTTTAGGGTTTTAAAGTGTTTTTTTTTGTTTTATGATTTTTATGGGCATTTAGGGTTTGTTATGGTTTTTAGGGGTTTTATTGGATTTAGGGTTTTTACATTTCTATTTATTTTTAGAGGTTGTTTAGGATTTTTATGGATTTTCAATATTTTAAGGTTTTACAGATTTTGAGGGGTTTTGGGGTTTTAGATGTTTTTTGGGTATTTTGGACTTTCCTTATGTTTTTAGGGTTTTAAAGGTTTTTCAGTGTTTTTTAATGTTTTTAGGTGATATAATGTTTTTTAGAGTTTTAATAGGTTCTGGGTTTTTATGGGGTTTTAGGGTTTTTTAAGTTTTTTACGAGCTTTTATGGATTTTAGGGGGTTTTCAAGATTTTTAGGGTGTTTTAGTTTTCATTTATTTTTTTGGGTTTTTAGGGTTTTTTAGGGGTTTAAGATATTTTTGGGTTTTTAGGGGTTTTTAGGGGTTTTACAGTTTTTAGGGGTTTTTAGGGTTTTTAGGGTCTTTATGGGGTTTTAGATATTTTTCCAGTTTTTTAGGGTCATTAAGGTTTTTAAAAAAAATCATGTTTTTAGGGGTTTTAATGGTTATTAGTTTTTTTCATGGTTTTAGGGGTTTTATGAGTTTTTAGGGTTTTTTAAGGTTTTGGGGGTCTTTATGGTTTTCATGGTTTTTTTTGTTTTTTACATTTTCCTGGATTTTAGGGTTTTTTTTGGATTTTTAGGGTTTTTAGTGATTTTTAGGGTTTTAGGGGTTTTCATGGGTTTTTAGGGTTTTTAAGGTCTTTTAGATTTTTAGGGGATTTTCATGAATATTTTAGTATTTTTAAGGTTTTTAAGAGTTTTTTAACATATTTAGGGGCTTTAAGGGTTTTTAGGGGTTTTTTAGGGTTTTTTACATTTTAAGGGATTTTTAGGGGGGTTTTGGATTTTTATGGTTTTTATGGTTTTTTTGGATCTTTAGGGAATTTGTGGGGTTTAGGGTTTTTGAAGAGTTTTTATGGTTTTTATAGTTTTTAGGGTTTTAAATGTTTTTTAGAGTTTTTTAAATTTTTAGGGGTTTGAAGGGTTTTTAGTTTTTTAGTGGGTTTTTATGGTTTTTATCAGTTTTTAACGTTTTTAGGGGGTTTGTGGTTTTCATGGGGTTTTCATGGGTTTTTACGCTTCCATGGATATTTTGGGGTTTTTTAGGATTTTTATGGGTTTTAGGGGTTTTTTGTGTTTTTAGGGATTTTTAGGGGTTTTAGGGTTTTTTCTGGGGTTTTAGGGACTTTTGGGTATTTTGGGGTCTTTTTGGGTTTTTAGGCTTTTTGTAGTTTTTAGGGGTTTTATAGTTTTTTGGGGGTTTTAGGTTTATGATGTTATTTTATGTTTTCATGGATTTTTTGGGATTTCTTAGGATTTTTATGGTTTTTAGGGGTTTTGGGTTCTTTTTGGGGTTTTAGGGATTTTTGAGTTTTTAGGGGTTTTTTTGGTTTTTTGGTATTTTCTAAAGTTTTTTGGGGTTTAAGGTTTTTTAATGTTTTTAGTGGGTTTTTAGGGTTTTTAGGGTTTTTATGGGTTTTAGTGTTTTTTAGTGTTTTAGGGGTTTTATTGTTTTCAGGGGTTTTCAAGGTTTTCGGTTTTTAGGGATTTTGAGGGTTTTTAGGGTTTTTCAGGGAGTTTAGGGTTTTTTAGGGTTTTTAGGGTGTTTTTTTGGGTTTTTAGCATTTTATTGAGTTTTATGGTTTTTAATATTTACTATGGTTTTTGAAATTTTTAGGGGTTTAAATGGTTTTTAGAGTTTTAAGTGGGTTTTTAGGGGTTTTATGGGTTTTTAGGGTTTTATGGGTTTTTAGGGTTTTTATGGGTTTTCAGGGTTTTTATGGTTTTTTTGTTTTCATGGATTTTTAGGGTTTTTTTTTGGATTTTTAGTGGTCTTGAGTGTTTTTAGGATATTTAGGGGTTTTATGGGTTTTAGGGTTTTTAGGGTCATTTTGGGTTTTTTGGTTTTTTTTTGAATTTTTAGGGGTTTTATAGTTTTATAGAGTTTTTTTAATGTTTTTAGGGATTTTAAGGGTTTTAGAGTTTTTAATGTTTTGTTGGGAACTTTTGGGTTTTTCGGGATTTTGTGGGTTTTTATGGTTTTTAGGGGTTTTTTTGAGTTTTTAGGGTTTTTTTACGTTTTCATTGAATTTTATGGGTTTTTTAGGATTTTTATGGTTTTTAGGGTTTTATAGGGGTTTTAGGGTTTTTCAAGGGTCTTATGGTTTTTAGGGGTTTTCAGGGTTTTTATGGGATTTTTGGGGTCATAAGGTTTTTTTAGTTTTTTAGGGTTTTTAAGGTGTTTTAGTGTTTTTAACATTTTTAGGGGTTTAAAGGGTTTTCAAAGTTTTTAGTGGGTTTATGGGGTTTTAGGATTTTTTAAGGTTTTTAGGGGTTTTTATAGTCTTGAGGAGATTTTTGGGGTTGTTATGGGTTTTTGCGTTTTCGTGGTTTTTTAGGGTTTTTTAGGATTTTTATAGTTTTTAGGGTTTTAGGGAAAGGAAGATGCGGGGGTTAGGCTATTCCCGACCCCCCCCCCCCAAATTTATTAGGAAAAAAAGACACAGCAGACAAGGGAGGGGAGGGGTCAAACGACCCACACCCAAAAACCCTTAACAACCCCAAACCCAAAAAACCCAAAACCCAAAAACACACACACAAAAGCCAACCAAAGCAGACATCCAGAATCATCACAATCAGCACCTCCCATCCAGTCAGTAACTAGCATCTCACAACACATCTTCCATCCTCCATCACCTTCAGCATCAGCATCTCCTTCAACACTTTCCAGGGCCAGGGTATTCCTCCCAGTAGAGAACCAGACAACATCCAACAGCTCAAAGTCCAACATCCAGTACCACCTAAACAGACATCTCCCAGCATGCCACTACCCATATTCTAGCAACCAATGTCATCTAACCAAGCATATACGTCAGTAACCTCGAAATCCATCCCAGCTGTCATCCAGCATCTCAGCTTCCAAAAACCCACACACATCCAACCGGTTAGACAACAAGCAGCACTTCCTAACCAATAGACGTCCATCATATTACACCCAGTGGCGCAACCAGCAACATCAGACCACCAGCATCCACAGGACCACTCAAATAGAGCAAGAGCCTGCAAAATATTACCACCAGTACCAAACTCATAAACCACATAGCCAACACCCCCTTTAGTAGTTCCCGTCCAAGAAGTAACCAGCACCCAGCTCCTCCACTTCCAGCAAACAGCACCTCCAAGCCAGGCAGCTTCCAGAATATCACGCCTAACAGCAGCAACCCAGGACCACCAGTTCCCATGCCTCAAACCATACCTCAGCACCCATAACTCTTTTCTCAAACCCAAAACCAAGCATCCTCTCACTGCCAATCCAACAGCCATCACCTTCAGCAACTCACATCCAAAACAACCACGACCAATGCACCTACAATCAACCAGACACAAAACATCCAGAAGAAAAATAAAAAGAGAAACCATCACTGCACCAACTGTGCAGAACGATGAAGACCAGATCTGCAGTCCTCCAAAGCAGAGGGGAGCACGCCACCACCAAGACAGCATCATCGCATCCATGCTGCTCCGTCGTAAAGCCAAGGAAATCATCACAGAACACGAAAAGAAACTTGTATCTGCAGCACAAGCCGAAGCCATCCCCACCATATCGGACTACCAGACCGCGCCACCCCTACCAGATCTATTAAGGAAATTCCACCAAGCCGCATCAAGGCCTTCCACATACGCCTTACACTGTTGCGGATCGGGGTAGAAAAAGAGCTGGATCTACCACAAGCCGCCTCAGAACCTTGCCATGCCATGAATCACAAGTCATAGGGATCTCAGTAACCTAGATCTGACCGCCTCGCTGCATCCCACCAACGACACCCAACGTCGTCCATCACTGAAACCATGAGAGAGACACCACCGCAAGAACGCTGACGCCCAACCTCGTCTGAGCCCCTCGCCACCGAAAAGAATCACCAACCTCCACGATCCCCCCACCAGAGAGGAGGACCAGACGAACGGATCTCTAACCACGTCATGAAACTTAGAGAGGAGCACCGAATCGAGGTCAACGAGCCTTGGAGATCGCCGTGACGGGAGAGAAACTCCAGGAGAGCATGCGGTCATCCTTGGGTTTTAGGGATTTGGGGGGGGGGGGTTAGACTTTTTTGGGGGTTTTTGTGTTTTTGAAGGTTTTATGGACTTTTTGGTTTTATGGGTTTTTTGAGTTTTATAGGGCTTTTAAGGTTTCTAGAGTTTTTTAATGTTTTTAGTGGTTGAAGGGTTTTTAGAATTTTTTGTGGTTTTTAGGGTTTTTATGGGTTTTTAGGTATTTTAAGGTTTTTAGGGGTTTTTATAGTTTTAGGGTTTTATCAGGGGTTTTAGGATTTTTTGACATTTTCATGGATTTTTATGGGTTTTTTAGAATTTTTGTAGTTTTTAAGGTTTTGTATGGTTTTATGGATTTTGAGGGTTTTTATGGATTTTCATGGTTTTGTAAGGATTTTCAGGGTTTTTAAGATTTTTTGTTAATTTTTTGAGGTTTTAAGGATTTTTAGAGTTTCTTAACGTTTTTAGAAGTTTTAAGGGGTTTTTTTTAGTTTTTACCGGGTTTTAGGGTTCTTATGGTTTTAGGGTTTTTAAAGGTTTTTAGGTGTTTTTATGGTTTTTAGGGGTTTTTATTGGTTTTTAGGGTTTTTTACGTTTTCATGGATTTTAGGGGGTTTTAGGATTTTTATTGGTTATAGGGTTTTTTGGGTTTCTAAGATTTTGAGTGGTTTTAAGGGCTTTTAAGGTGTTTTATGGTTTTTATGGTTTTTCAGGGTTTTTAGGGTCTTTTGGGTTTTTAGTGTTTTTTGAGTTTTTTAGGGGTTTTAATGTTTTTTGGAGTTATTTAACGTTTTTAAGGGTTTTGAGTGTTTTTAAACTAAAAAAATTATTTATTAGGACAGGTGGTTACACCCGTCGCAAATGCTTGGTATTTTCAACGTGCCCCATCGTAATTACCTTTTTCATCGATTAGCATTTGCGACGGATCTCGTCGTAAATGCTATGTTGGTAGGTAGGTATTTACGATGGGACTCATCACAAATATCTTTTTAATCACCGCCCCTAATTAATAGGAGGGGTTAGCATTTGCGACGGGAATCCCATTGCAAATATTCCCATCGCAAATAATCTAACCTATATATACCCCCATCTATTTTATTCTCATTTCACAACGTTCTCAACTCCTTTCTCCCTCTCTACTCTCATATTTTTCTCTTCAGTTTTTTCAAAGTTTAAAATTTTACATCATATTGATTTTCAAGGCCTTCCATCGTACGAAAGATTCTGTTTTAATGTATTTATCCATTGTTTTTATTTTTTAGTTAATATATTTTATTTTATATTAGTTATAATTACTGTTAATTAGCGACAATTAAATTAAATTAGAATTACATAGTTTTAGTTTTCATTATTTATTTTTACAAATATGTTGTTTCATTAAGATTTAATTTTTTTATTTAAAAGTAAATAGTATTAATTTGTAAGAATTGGTTCAACTATCATTAATTAATAAAAATTATGTGTAATTAGTATTAATTATTATTAATTAGTAGTAATTACTTTTAATTATTATTAATTAGTAGTAATTAGAATTTATTATTATTAATTAGTAACAATTAGTATTAATTATTATTAATTGGTAATAAATAGTAATAAACTGTAATAATTAGGTGTAATTAGTAAAAATTAATAGTAATTAGTAACAAATAGTAATAAATATTTATAAATTGTAGTAGATACTAATAATTAGTAGTAATTAGTGGTAATTTATAATAATTTGCGGTAATTTGTAATAACTGGCCATAATTTGTAATAACTAGCAGTAATTAGTAATAATTAGCTGTAATTAGTAATTAATAGCTACAATTAGTAATAAATAGGAATAAATAACAATAAATAGTAATAAATAGTAATAAATAGTAATAAATAATAATAAATTGTAATAAATTGTCATAATTAGTAATAAATAGTGATAAATAGAAGTTAATAGTAATAATTAATAATAATTAGCAGTAAATAGTAATAATTATAGCTAATTAGTAATAATTAGTAATAAATATTAATAAATCGTAATCAATATTAATAAATAGTAATTAATATTAATAATTATTAATAATTAGTAATAATTAGCAGTAAATAGTAATAATTAGTGGTAAATAGTAATAATTAGCAATAAATAGTAATAATTAGTGATAAATAGTAATAATTAGTAATAAATAGTTAAAATTAACGATAATTAGTAATAATTAGTGATATTTTGTAAAAATTATTAATAAATATTAATTAGTAAAAATTAGTAAAATTTAGTAATAAATATTAATAAATAGTAATAAATAGTAATAAATATTAATAAATAAGAAATAAATTGTAATAATTAGCGGTAAACAGTAATAATTAGCAGTTATTGGTAATAATTAAAAGCAATTAGTAATAATTAGGGGTAATTAGTAATAATTAGCGGAAATTGGTAATAATTAGCGGTAATTAGTATGAATTAGCAGTAATTAGTAACAATTAGCGGTAATTAGTAACAATTAGCAGTAATTAGTAATAAATAGTAAGAATCGGTAATAATTAGCGGTAATTAGTAATAAATAGTAATCATTAGTAATAAATAGTAATAAATATTAATTATTAGTAATAAATAACAACAATTAGTAATAAATAGCGACAATTAGTAATAATTAGTAATAATTAGAAATAATAAGTAATTATTTGTAATAATTAGTAATAAAGAGTAATAAATAGAAATAAATAGTAATAAATAATAATAATTAGCGGTAATTAGTAATAATTAGTGGTAATTAGTAAAAAATGGCGGTAATTAGTCATAATTAGCAGTAATTAGTAATAATGAGTAATAAATAGTTATAAATAGTAATAATTAGTAATAATTAGTAATAAATATTACTAAATAGTAATAATCAGTAATACATTGTATTAATTAGCTATAATTAGTAATAATAAATAGTAATAAATAGTAATAACTAGTAATAATTAGTAATAAATAGTAATAATTAGCGGTAATTAATAATAATTAGCCATAATTAGTAATAATTAGCGGTAATTAGTAATAATTATCATTAATTAGTAATAATTAGCGTTAATTGGTAATAATTATAGGTAATTGGTAATAATTAGTGGTAATTAGTAATAATTAGTAATGATTAGTAATAAATAGTAATAATTAGTAATAAATAGTAATAATTAGTAATAAATATTAATGATTAGTAATAAATATTAATAATTAGTAATAAATATTAATAATTAGAGATAATTAGAGATAATTAGTGATAATTAGCGGTAATTAGTAGTAATTAGAAGTAATTAGCTGTAATTAGTAGTAATTAGCAGTAATTAATGGTAATTAGCGGTAATAGGTGGTAATTAGTTATAATTAGTGATAAATAGTAATAATTAGTGGTAAATAGTAATAAATAATGGTAAATAGTATTAAATAGATGTAAATAGTAATAAATAGTCGTAAATAGTAATAAATAGCAGTAAGTAGTTATAAATAGTGATAAATAGTAATAAATAGCTGTAAATTGTAAAAAATAATACTCATGAGTAATAATAAGTAATAAATTATGGTAATTAGCAGTAATTGGCGGTAATTAGTGGTAAATAGCTATAAATAGTAGTAAATAGCGATAAATAGTGGTAAATATTGATAAATAGTGGTAAATAGTGATAAATAAAAATAAATATTAATAAATAATGATTAATTTCCTTATCATTTTTATATAATAATTATTTAGTTTTTTTCACAGATCTTTTGGGAAATCATGTTTTGTTTCCAACTATCTATAACAAGCCACAAAAGAGATAAAATGATTCTTTCTTCCAATCTAACCATGTTTTCCATATTCATTGTCTTTCTTTGTTGAACTTCCAATGCTACATATTGATTTGATGTTGTTAGCTGAAAAACCTTTCTTGTTATTGAAAGACAGGGTAGTAAAGGAAGATCATGTGTCCATTGTGGTGACTTATTGTGATATAATGGGCACATGAGCTTATTCTTTTCTTCTAAATTTCAACAACGAGAAAAAAATTTCGGCTAAGAACATCGAGTCAATATGTAGTGTTGGGAGTTCGACATAGAAAGATAATGGAAACATGGTTACATTGGTAGTTAGGATTTTTTTGAGACTTTGGGACGTGTAAGAATCAACCACACCTCAATCCGACACACGGTGAGACCGGTATATACTAGGGCAGGCAGAATGTGACGTGTTGATGACAACAATAGTAGTAGTAGGAGGAGAATATGCCTTGATGACTGGACATGGTTGGGATAAATTAGCACAATAACAAATTTGGATATGGTTGGCATAAATTATCACAATAACAAATTTGGATATGGTTGGGATAAATTGGTTTCATCATCTGATGAATGTAAAATCTATGATTTATACCTTTTTAGTAAATAATAGAATTTTCAATATTAAGGTAATTTTAAATTAGAAATTTGTTTCAACCATGTCCAATTTTATCATTAGGTCTCCAAAACTAGAGTAGACATATTGTGATGCGTCAATGCCAGCAGCAACAGTAGCAGGGAGAAGATATGTTGATTACTGGAGCAACAAAACTAGCAGACGATGAAGTACATGTGATGTCTCACTCATAGTTTAGGGATGGAGTTTTCTCCACCATCTCCTCCAACTCCGCTGAAAGACCCCTCAGTGATGTATTTACTTTTTATGATAAAAATTTTAAATGTAATTTTTTAGTAATATTATATATTTACATTTCTATATTGTTCATTTTTTATATTGTTGTGAATATTGTGTTTTTTTATTATTTTTTTATTTTTTTATTTTTTTAAAATTTTATTACTTTATTATTTAATTTTTTATGTTATTATTATTTTATTAATTTTTTTATTATTTTATTGTCATTATTATTTTCTTTATGTTTTTTTGATTATTGTGGTTTTTATTATTTTTTATTTTTTTATTAAATTATTATTATTATTAATTTAATTAATATTATTTATTAATATTAATATTAATATTAATAATATTATTTATTATATTATTTATTATATTATTAATATTATTTATTTATTATTATTATTATTTATTATTATATTTATTATATTTATATTATTTATATTATTATTATATTATTAATATTTTTTATTAATATTATTTTGTTATTATTATTTTTTAAATATTATTTTAGTATTATTTTTAATATTTTTTATTAAATTTTATTAATCGTAATTTTTTTAGTTATTTGTGATGGGCCCGTCATGACATTGTTTTTTTAAAACTCAGAGAACCTGTTTCTGAAAAACTATCGTGATAGGGTTTTTTTAAAAACTCGAAGAAACTATTTGCGATGCGTGAATTTCCCATCCCAAAAAATTCTATTTACAACACTATTTTCTCTAACAAGACCTCGTTCCAAATAACCTTTTGCGATAGGGCCCTGTCATAAATTCCCCATCGCAAATAACCTAATTTCCAATAGTGTTATAGTTTTTAGTGGTTTTTTGGGTTTTTGGGGGGGGGGGGGTTTAATGTTTTTAGGTCTTTTATGGTTTTTAGGGTTTTTTATGTTTTCATGAATTTTTAGGGGTTTATTTTTATTTTTATGGTTTTTATAGATTTTGAGGGTTCTTAGGGTTTTTAGGGGTTTTATGGTTTTATAGAGTTTTTAGGGTCTTTTTGGGTTTTAATTGTTTTTTTTTTTGAGTTTTTTAGAGTTTTAAAGGTTTTTAGAGTTTTCTATTGTTTTATGGGTTTTAAGGGTTTTTAGAGATTTTATTGGTTTTTAGGGTATTTATGTGTTTTTATGGGTTTTAAGGTTTTTAGTGATTTTTTTGGTTTTTAGTGGTTTTTTAGGGTTTTCAGGTTTTGTGACCTGTTCATTGATTTTTAGGGGGTTTATAGGATTTTAATGGTTTTAGAGTTTCTTAGGGTTTTTAGGTATTCTTAAGGTTTTCAACGATTTTTAGGGTTTTCATGGGTTTTTAGGGTTTTAGGGTCCTTTGGGGGATTTAGGGTTTTTTTGAGTTTTTTAGTGTTTTATAGTATTTTAACATTTTTAGGGGTTTTAAGAGTTTTTAGAAATTTTAGTTGTTTTAGGGTCTTTATGGGTTTTTATTGGTTTTAATGATTTTTAGGGGTTTTATGGTTTTAAGGTTTATTTGGGGTTTGAGGGTTATTTTATGTTTTCATGGATTTTTTGGGTTTTTTGGATTGTCATGGTTTTTAGGGTTTTTTGTGGTTTTTAGGGATTTTGAAGGTTTTCAGGGGTTTTCATAGGTTCTAGGGTTTTTAGGGTCTTTTTGGGATTTTAGGATTTTTTTGATAATTTTATGGTTTTTAAAGTTTTTTATATTTTTTTAACGTTTTTATAGGTTTAAAGGTTTTTTGGAGTTCTTAGTGGTTTTTTAAGGGTTTTAATGTTGTTAGGGGGTTTTATGGTTTTTAGGGGTTTTAAAGGGTTTTTAGGGTTTTTTACGATTTGATGGATTTTTAGGGGGGTTTAGAAGTTTTATTCTATTTAGGGTTTTTAAGGTTTTTATGAATTTTAAGGGTTTTTAGGGTTTTCTTGAGCTTTTAGGGGTTTTCAAGGTTTTTAGGAATTTTTATGTTTTTTGGGGTTTTTTAGGTTTTTTAGAATTTTAACATTTTCAAGGGTTTTAAGGGTTTTAGAGTTTTATAGGTATTTTAGGGTTTTATTTTTAGTGTTTTTAAGGTTCTTAGAGGTTTTTATGTTTTTCAAGGTTTTTTTTGGTATTTTGGGTTTTTTATCTTTTCATGGATTTTTAGGGGTTTTTTAGGATTTTTATAGTTTTTTGGGTTTTTAGGGGTTTTCAGGGGTTTTCTGGGTTTTTAAGGGTCTTTAGGGTTTCTGAGGTATTTTTGGGTTTTTAGTTTTTTTAATGTTTTTATGGTTTTTAGAGTTTTTTAATGTTTTTATGGTTTTTAGAGTTTTTTAATGTTTTATGGGGTTTTAAGGGTTTTAAAGTTCACTGATTTTTACGGGTTTTATGTGTATTTAGGGTTTTTTATGATGTTTGGGGTTTTATATTTTTTATGAGTTTTTCAAGGTTTTAGGGTATTTTATATTTTCATAGATTTTTGGCGGGGTGGGGGGGTTAGGATTTTAATGGATATTAGGTTTTTTAGAGTTTTTATGGATTTTCAGGGTGTGTAGGGTTTTGTAGGGGGGTTTAGGATTTTTAGGGGTTTTTTGGGTTTTAGGGTTTTTTTGGTTTTTATGGTTTTTTTGAGTTTTTATTGTTTTAAGGTTTTTTAGAGTATTTTAAAGTTTTTATGGTTTTAAGGGTTTTTAGAGTTTTTAGTGATTTTTAGGGTTTTTATGGGTTTCAGGGTGTTTTTAAGGTTTATAGTGGTTTTTATGGATTTCAGGGGTTTTAAGGGTTTTAAGGCTTTCTATGTTTTCATGGATCTTTAGGGGTTTTTAGTGTTTTTATGGTTTTGGTGGATTTTGAGGGGTTTTAGGTTTTTTCAGGGGGTTTTAGGGTTTTTCATGGTTTTTAGGGTCTTTTGGGGTTTTAGGTTTTTTTAGTTTTTAGAGCTTTTAAGGTTTTTTATAATTTTTAACAATTATAGGGGTTTAAAGGGAATTTATAGTTTTTAATGGTTTTTATGATTTATTTTGGTTTTTAGGGTTTCTAAAATTTCATGGATTTTTAGGGGTTTTTAGGTTATTTATTTATTTTAGGGTTTTTAATACTTTCAGTGTTTTTAGGTGGTTTCAAGGTTTTTAGGGTCTTTTTGTGATTTTTGGGATTTTATATGGGTTTAATGTTTTAGAGTTTTTATGGGTTTTCATGGTTTTTTAATGTTTTAGGGGTTTTAATGGTTTTCAGGGGTTTTTCATTATTTTTAGGAGTTTTACTTTTTCATTGATTTTTAGGAGTTTTTAGAATTTTTATGGTTTTTAGGGTTTTTTTTGGTTTTTAAAAAAAAATTAAGGTTTTATGTATTTTTCATAAAATTTTAACATATATAGGGTTTTTAATGGTTTTTAGAGTTTTTAGTGGGTTTTAGGGTTTTTTGGGTTTGGGGGGCTTTCAATGTTTTTTGGGAAGAAGAGGTGTAGGACTAGTCTAGCCTAGCCCCCCAAAATTTGTTAAGAAAATGAGGACACTGCAAACCGGGGAGGGGCTGGGTCAATCAACCCATACCCAAAAAACAATCCCCAAAAAGGAAAACAAAGAATGAAAAAGACACAAAAGACTCACACCCCCAAAGTCCAAAATAAAAGACACACAAAAGATAAAAAGAGAAAGTCAGTCAATGTCACCACCAAAGTCATCCAAGTCCACACCACAGGATCCAATGCTTGCACCAAGACCAATGCCCACATCAGTAAAGCAGAAGTCTGAGTCAGCTCCTGTGTCCATCGAGTCCCAACCCGACTCGTAGTCCTCCTACATTCAGAGCATAGACAAAAGTTTATCTCTGGCCCTCTCCTGATCCGCATTTTATGGAGGCCGCTCCCATTTATTGACTTTGAGATTCAGCTTGACCGCCCTGGAGGTAGCCCGGGTCGCCATCAGTCTTGGAAGGGTAGAGTAATCCTTCTGTTGCCTTTGCTTTGGGGGGACAGATATAGAACCATATTCATGGACTGCCTTCTCATGTATAACTCCATTGCTGGCCACGCTTGAGGACACTTTGTTCCCATTCTTTCTTCATATCCTGGGAGTTGATCCACCCCTTTTTTGGAGCTTTTTCTTTTCTTCCTTGCACCTGGCCATAACAGCGTTTATCCTGCGGTCATCCTCAGCAACCCTCTCCCCAAGTCTCCTATCCTCATCTTCAAGGTTAAACATTTCCCATTCAACCACCATCATGTCATGAAGCAGCACAAAATGGTCTTCAACAGATGGAACACCATAAACAACCATGGCCCTCTGCAGGTTCGGGGCTAGCTCGCCTTCATCAATGTTGGGGCCCGGTCGAGGGATCCCAACTAGATCCTCAACATGAGTACCAGGAAAAACCTCCACAAAGCTAGCGCTATTCTCTTCAGCAAGAGGACCTATCCCAGCCCCCATGTTAGGTCCCTCCACGTCGCCACGCCCAGTAAGAACCAGGGGCAGTTTTCCAATTGGGGCATCGCACCCCATGAATCCAGGTCTTCTCCTCTACCACGATCATCTTCTTCTCATCCGAAGACATTTTCCACTCATCCCCAGCCCTCATACCCTACTCAGCCACACCCCCCTGCATGATCTCACTCGACAGCACATCAGTATAAACCGGATCAACTGAGGCTAAGTCTTGAAACCGGTTTTGCATATTCACATCATTCATGTCTGACAGTATGCTACTACTAGCACCCCCACTGCTCTTCTTGCAGTCCATAGCCTCCCCTTTCAGGGACAGTGTTAGGGGAGCCTCCAGATGCTCATTCCAATGCTAAGTTTCCTGCACAGCATCCTTCCCCTTTTCCAACTGTCTCCCTGAAAAATTACCACGTCCGCAAACCTCATCAGCATAAGACCGAGTTCTCCCTTCATCCATGAGCACTACTTCAGTGACTAACTCTCATGATTTGCATACATTTCCAGCCAAAATTAAACTGAAACCACCAATATTGATCAATGTCACTTCAAGATCACTCTTAGACATCAGGTCTGTCATGAGAGGAATAAGAACTATAGAAACCAATGGTTGGGAGGGCAAAGGATCGGTCACCCCCTTTAACCCCTTCGCCTCCACTAGATCATAGTTGTTCTCACCAGAACTCAACTGAACTAGGTTTAAACCATTCCTACCAGGGTCAACACATCCACCAGACTGAGCATTATGCCCAAAGCTCTAACAGCTAGAACAGAAAACTGGCCATGATTCAAAAATTACTACCTGTTTCCAATGGAGCTCCTCCCCCACAACAATCCATACAGCATCCACCGGATCCTTTGAAGCATCAATCTCAACGAAGGCCCTTGGGGAAACAGGGTGATAGAGGTCTCGAGTCCTACTATACACACAGAGGAACCTCGCCACCAGATTCCCAAGCATAGAAATAATAGATAATTTTTGGAAGGGAAGGGGGAGTTTAGGAAATCTAACCCAAGTCACAAGCATTAGGGAGTTATACTTCAAGTGAAATTCGAAACTCCACTGAAAGAGGGAGAAGAAAGCACTATTACAGCTTCATAGTGCCACAGACCAGGCAAGGATCAGGTCTTCCTCAGACACTAAGTGAATCATGATATGAGAGCCATCAACCAGACCCACCGTCGCACAATCCTGTAGATTCCAAAGTTCAGATACCAACCTGTCAAAATTGTCCACTGGGCGCCACTTCAGTAACCTTGCAACCAGAGTCAAGTGGTGCAGATCTAAAGCTTTGTTGAACTCCTGAAGAAAAAGGGGCAGTTGTGATTGACCTTCAAAGAGCTCCGGATCCTTCGGAAAAAGCACCGTTCGTGGAAAGAAGGGTAGCGAATCAGGGAAAGAGAAAGGATAGAAAGAGCGGTCCTTAGAGGGAGGACCCTCCCACGTAGAGAGGGGGGAGGTGCTTGGGCCACCATCGTCTTCAACATGGGAGGGAGGGTAATCCGCCATCGTGAGGGAGCCAAGCTGTTGAAGTCTCTCCATCAAAAACATGTTTGGGTATTTTTGGTATTTAGGGTTTTTAGGGCCTTTTTCAGTTTTTATGGAGTTTTTTGAGTTTTTTTAGGGGTTTTAATGTTTTTTAGATTGTTTTAAAAATTTTAGGGGTTTAAGTGTTTTTAGAGATTTTAGTTATTTTTAGGTATTTATGGTTTTTTACAAGGTAAGGTTTTTAGGGGTTTTTAGAGGTTTTTATGGTTTTCAGAGTTTTTAGGGATTTTGAAGGTTTTTAGGGTTTACATTAGTTTTTATGGTTTTCATGGATTTTTAGGGGTTTTAGGATCTTTTTTTTTTAATTTTAGAGTTTTTTTAGTTTTTCAAAGTTTTTATGGATTTTTATATTTTTTAATGTTTTTTGGGGTTTTAGGGGTTTTTACTATTTTTAGTGGTTTTTATGGGGTTTTAGGGTTTTTTAATGTTTTAGGGAAATTTATGGTTTTCAGGGGATTTTAGGGTTTTTAGGGTTTTTTACATTTTCATAGATTTTTTGGGGTTTTTTAGGATTTTTATGGTTTTAGGGTTTTTAAGGTTTTTAGAGATTTTGAGGGTTTTCAAAGGTTTTTAGGGTTTTTTCTATTTTTAGGTACTTTTTTGGTTTTTAGGGTATTTTTGGGGTTTAGGGGTTTTATGGGTCTTAGGGGGTTTTGAGGGTTTTTTTACATTTTCATGGATTTTTATGGGTTTTACAGTTTTTAGGGATTTTGAGGGTTTTTATTAATTTTCAGTGATATTGAGGGTTTTTAGGGGTTTTAGGGATTTTTACAGTTTTTGGGGTTTTTATGATTTTCATGGTTTTTAGTGATTTTGATGGTTTTTAGGGGTTTTCAAGGGTATTTTGTATCTTTTTATATTTTTAGTGCTTTTTTTGAGTTTTTTAGGGATTTTAAGGTTTTTTAACATTTTTATCATTTCTAGGGGTTTAAAGGGGATTTAGAGTTTTTAGTGGGTTTTTAGGGTTTTAATGGGTTTTTAGGATTATTTATGGTTTTTATGGATTTCAAGGTTTTTCAGGGTTTTTCAGGTCTTTTAGGTTTTTCATGGATTTTTATGGTATTTTAGAGTTTTTATGTATTTTGAGAGTTTTTATGGGGTTTTTAGGATTTTTAATGTTTTTCAGGGTGTTTTGGATTTTTAGGGGGGGGGTTGAGTTTTTTTGGGTTTTATGGTTTTTTAGAGTTTTTAAACATTTTTATGGGTTTTAAGGGTTTTTATAGATTTTAGTAGTTTTTAGGGTTTAATGGGGGTTTGTGGTTTTTATGGTTTTTAGTGGTATTTATGGTTTTCACTGGTTTTCAAGGTTTTTAAGGGTTTTTAGGGTTTTTTATGTTTCCATGGGTTTTGGGATTTTTATGGTTTTTTAAGGTTATTTGGGTTTTTTAGGGGTTTTAGGATTTTTCATTGGTTTTAGGGTTTTTAGGGGATTCTAGGGATTTTAGGGCCTTTTTCGGGTTTTTAGTGTTTTTTTGACTTTTTAGACTTTTTAATGTTTTTAGAGTTTTTTAAGGTTTTTAAGGGTTTAAATGGTTTTTAGAGTTTTTAGTATTTTTAGGGGGGTTTGCATTTTTTACATGTTCATGGTTTTTTAGGATTTTTATGGTTTTTTGGGTGTTTTAGGGTTTTAGGAATTTTGAGGGTTTTTAGGGGTTTTAAGGGGTTTCTAGGGGTTTTGAGGGATTTTTTGGTCTTTTGGGGGTTTTCAAGGTTTTTAGGGGTTTTTTATGTTTTCATGGATTCTGAGGGTTTTTTTATTTTTAAGGTTTTTAGTGTTTTTAGGGTTTTTAGGTATTTTGAGGGATTTTAGGGTTTTTCATGGGTTTTTAAGGTTTTTTAGGTTTTTTAGGGTCTTTTTTGGTTTTTAGGTTTTTTTTAGGTTTTTAAGGTTTTTTAGAGTTTTTAACATTTTTATAGGTCTTAAGAGTTTTTATAGGTTTTAGTGGGTTTTTAGGCAAGGAAGATGCGAGGGTCAGGCTATTCCTGACCCCCCCAAATTTATTAAGAAGAAAAAAGACACAACAGACAAGGGGGGGAGGGGTCAAACGACCCACACCCAAAAACCCTTCACAGCAAAAGACCCAAAAAATAAAAATCAAAAAAGAAAACAAAACCAGAGAAAAAGACACAAAACAAAACACGACAGCAGCGTCCACACCTCTTGTCCAGCCAACACCAGCATCCATCACCATTACTAAACATCACAGGGAAGCAGCAGAGATAACACATCCAAACCAACCAGCCCCAGCAGCGTCCACACATCTTGTCCAGCCGACACCAGCATCCAGCACCAAAACCAAATATCACAGCCTTGCAGCAAAAACAACATGTCCAATCTGACCAGCGCCAGCAACCAACAACACCAGCTCCGACATCATAGCCAATCACAACCTGCAGCCTCAAACCACAACAAAAACCGTAGACCACAACAGCCATCATCATCTTCCTGTAATCAGCAACCAACAACCAGTAGTCATCAATGCCACTCCACCGCGATATGCCCCTGACCCCGGACGCTACCACCAGCACCAGGTCAAAAGCATCACCTCTCATCCAAGAAGCATTCCAATAGACACCAATACACAACATTATCAGACAAACACATTTCCTCAAAAACAAAACCCGCAGCTCGCTAAGGATCACACCCAGAATCCAGTGTTAAGGGTTTTTAGAGTTTTCAGGGATTTTTAAAGTTTTTATGTGGTTTTTTGGGCTTTTTAGGTTTTTAGCAGTTTTTTGGTTTTCAAGTGTTTTTCGGGGGGGGGGGGGGGGGGGTAGGGTTTTCTATGTTTTTATGGATTCTTTCTAGTTTTTAGGATTTTGATGGGTTTTTTAGGGGTTTTTTTGTTTTGTAGGGTTTTTAAGGTTTTTTAGATTTTTTAACAATTTTAGAGATTTTAAGGGTTTTCAGAGTTTTTAGGTTTTTTTGGGTATTTATGGGTTTTAAGGGTATTTAATGGTTTTAAGGTTTTCGATGGTTTTAAGGGGGTTTTCAGGTTTTTTAGTGTTCTTCATGTTTTCCTGAATTTTTAGCAATTTTTAGGATTTTTATCATTTTTAGGTTTTTTTAGGATTTTTACAGATTTTGTGGGTTTTTATGATTTTTTAGGGTTTTTAGGGTTTTTAGGGTTTTAGGGACTTTTGGATTTTTAGGTTTTTCTTGAGTTTTTTTTTATTTAATAGGTTTTTAGAGTTTTTTTAACATTTTTATTGGTTTTATGATTTTTTACAGGTTTTTACATGTTTTTAAGGGTTTTAAAGGAATTTATGATTTTAAGGGGTTTCTGAGGTTTTTTTAGAGTTTTTATGTGTTCATGGATTTTTTGGGGGGTTTTAGGGTTTTTAGGGGTTTTAGGGTTTTTAGGAAATTTGAAGGTATTTTAGGGTTTTTAATAGGTTTTTATGGTGTTTTAGTTTTTTTAAGGTTTTTGGTGGTTTTTATGGTTTTAAGGGGTTTTTTATGTTTTCACGTAAATTTTTGGGTTTTCTTAGTATTTTTTCAGTTTTAGGGTTTTTTGGGATTTTGGGGGTTTTTCATGGGTTTTTAAAGTTTTTATTGTTTTTTAGGGTTTTTAGAGTCATTTTGGGGTTTTAGAGAGGTTATTTTGAATTTTTTTAGGGTTTTAAGGTGTTTAGAGTTTTATAAGATTTTTAGGGGTTTTAAGTGTTTTAGATATTTTTTAGTGTTTTTTGGGTTTTTTGGGTTTTTAGGGATTTAAAAAGTTTTTAGGGGTTTTATGATTTTTAGGTGTTTTATGGTTTTTGAGTCCTTTACGTTTTCATGGATTTTTATGGGTTTTTTTGGATTTTTATGTTTTTTATGGTTTTAGGGATTTTTTGGGTTTTAAGGGGTTTTAGGGGTTTTCAAGGTTTTAGGGTCTTTTTAGGTTTTTTAGAGTTTTTGATGTTTTTGGAGTTTTAAGGATTTTTAGATTTTTTAGTGGTTTTTATTGTTTTATGAGTTTTTATGGTTTTTAGGGTTTTTTCGTTCCCATTGGTTATTTAGGGTTTTTTACATTTTCATGGATTTTTCGAGATTTTTAAAGATTTTTATGGTTTTTACGGTTTTTAGGGGTTTTCTGGATTTCAAGGGCTTTTAGGGGGTTTCATGGGTTTTTAGGGTCTTTTGGGTTTTTATGGTTTTTTTGAGTTTTTTGGGTATTTGTGGATTCTTAGGGGTTTAAAGGGTTTTTAGAGTTTTTTAACATATTTAGGGGTTTTAAGGGTTTTTTGAGCTTTTATTGGTTTTGAGGGTTTTATGGGTTTTTAGGGATTTTTATGTTTGTTAGGGTTTTTAGGTTTTTAGGTTTCTTTAAGGGTTTTTATGGTTTTTTAGTTTTTCATTGATTTTAGGGTGTTTTAGGGTTTATATGGTTTTTAGGATTTTAGGGATTTAGAGGGGTTTTAGGGTTTTTGGGTGTTTTCAGGGTTTTTTAGGGTTTTAGAGAGATTTTTGGTTCTTTGGGTTTTTTAGAGTTTTTTAGTGTTTTAAAGGGTTTTTATAGTTTTTCTATATTTTTAGTGGTTTTAAGGATTTTTAGATTTTTTAGTGGTTTTATGGTTTTTATGGGTTTTTAAAGTTTTTTTGGGGGGGGGGTTGGTTTTCAGAGGTTTTTTAGGGTTTTTAGGGGTTTTCTTCATGATTTTTAGGTGTTTTTTAGGATTTTTATTATTTTTAGGGTTTTTAGGGATTTTAAGGGTTTCTAGGGATTTTATGGGTTTTTTTAGTTTTTAGGGGTCTTAAGGGTTTTCATGGTCTTTTCCGTTTTTAGGGTTTTTAGTGTTTTTAGTGTTTTTAAGGTTCTTTGGAATTTTTAACATTTTAAAGGTTATTAAGGGTATTTAGGGTTTTTAGTGGGTTTTAGGTTTTTATGGGCTTTTTGGGTTTTCAAGGTCTTTGGTGTTTTTATGGTTTTTAGGGGTTTTGAAGGGTTTTAATGTTTTTTATGTTTTCATTGATTTTTAGGGGGTTTTAGGGTTTTTATGGTCTTTTAGGGTTTTTATTGATTTTGAGGGGTTTTCATGTTTTTCATGGGTTTTTAGGGTTTTCAGGGATTTTAGGGTCTTTTGGGGTTTTTAGGATTTGTTTTGAGTTTTTTTGGATTTTTAAGGATATTTAGATTTTTAACATTTTTAGAGGTTTTTAGGGTTGTAAGGGTTTATAGTTGTTTTAAGGGTTTTTAGAGGGGTTTTAAGGATTTAATGGGTTTTATAGTTTTTTATGGTTGGGGGGGGGGGTTATGGCTACTAGGGGTTTTTTAGGTTTATTAGAATTTTTTACATTTTCATGGATTTTTAGGGTTATTTTTGGATTTTAATGGTTTTTAGGATTTTTTAGGGTTTTTAGTTATTTTGAGGGTTTTATGGGTTTTAAGGAGTTTTTAGGGGTTTGAGTTTTTCAGGGTTTTATGTTTTTTTGGATTCTCTTATTTTTAAGGGTTTTAAGGTTTTCTTAGAGTTTTTAACATTTTTAGGGATTTTGTGGGGTTTTAAGGGTTTTAGTGTGTTTTTAGGATTTTTAGGGTTTTTATGGTTTTTAGGGGGTTTTATGAGGTTTTTAGGATTTTTAGGGTTTTTCACATTTTCATAGATTTTTACGGGTGTTTTAGGGTTTTTAGGTTTTTAGGGTTTTTAGGGTTTTCATGGTTTTTTAGGGGTTTAAGGTCTTTTGGGGTTTTAGGGTTTTTTTGTGTTTTTTGTGGTATTACGGTTTTTTTGAGTTTTTTAGCATTTTTAGGGAATTATAAGCGTTTTTAGAGTTTTAGTTGGTTTTTAGAGTTTTTATGGGTTTTTAGGGGTTTTAAGGTTTTTAGGGGGTTTTATGGTTTTCAGGGGTTTTTAGGATTTTTTATGTTTTCATGGATTATTAAGGAGTTTTTACGATTTTTTTGGTATTTTAGGTTGGTTAGGGACTTGATGGTTTTTAGTGTATTTATGGGGTTTTTATTGATTTTTAGGGTTTTCTGTGTGTTTTGGGTTTTTAGGTGTTTTTTATGAGTTTTTTTGTGTTTTTAATGTTTTTTAGAGTTTTTAACATTTTTAGACGTTTAAAGGGGTTTTGGTGTTTTTAGTGGGTTTTAGAGGTTTTTATGGGGTTTTAAGGTTTTAGGGGTCTTTATGGTCTTCAGGGGTTGTTTAGGGTTCTTAGTGTTTTTTGCGTTTTCATTGATTCTAAGGAGTTTTTTAGGATTTTAATGGATTTTATGGATTTTTATGGTTTTATGGGTTTTCAAGTGTTTTTATTGTTTTTAGGGTTTTTAGTGTCATTTTGGGTTTTTAGGGTTTTTCTGATTTTTTTTCATATTTTTATAGTTTTTTAACATTTTAAGGGTTTTAAGGGATTTCATAGTTTTTAGTGTTTTATGGGTATTTAAGGTTTTTTATGGGTTTTAGGGGTTTTTTAGGGTTTTTAGGGTTTTTTACATTTTCATGATTTTTTAGGTGTTTTTAGGAATTTTATGGTTTTTTAGGTTTTTTAGAGTTTTTAAGGATTTTTCAGGTTTTCAAGGGTTTTTAGAGTTTTTAGGGTCTTTTTGAGATTTTAGGTGGTTTTTTGAGTTTTTAGGGGTTTTAAGGGTTTTTAGATTTTTTTCAATGTTTTGGGGGTATTAAGGGTTTTTAGAGATTTTTGTGGGTTGTTAGGGAATTTATGGGTATTTAGGGTTATTTAAGGTTTTAGGGTTTTTTTGGTTTTTAGGGGGTTTTCAAGGATTTTTATGTTTTCATGGACTTTTAAGGGGTTTTTAGTATTTTTATGGATTTTTATGCTTTTTTAGGGATTTTAGGGATTTTTCTGGCTTTTAGGGTACTTTTGGGGGTTTAGGTTTTTTTAGTTTTTAGGGTTTTTTAGGTTTTTTATAGTTTTTAACATTTTTATGTGTTTAAAGGGTTTTTAGATTTTTTAGTGGGTTTTTAGTGTTTTATGGGATTTAGGGTTTTTAAATATTTTTAGGGGTGTTGTGGTTTTCAAGGGATTTTCAGGGTTTTTAGGGTTTTTTATTTTTTCATGGATTTTTTTTATTTTTTTTATTTTTTTTGTTTTAGGGGTTTTCGGGGTTTTCAGGGGTTTTCAGGGGTTTTTAGGGGTTTTCAGGGATTTTAGGGCTTTTCCAGGGTTTTTAGTGTTTTTAGGGTTATTAAGAGTTTAAAGGGATTTTTTGGGTTTTTAGTGTTTTCTTTAGTTTTTAAGGGTTTTCAGAGTTTTTTAACATTTTTAAGGGTTTAAAGGGTTTTTACATATTTTAGTGGTTTTTAGGGATTTTATGGGTTTTTAGCGGTTTTTAAGGTTTTTAGAGGTTTTTATGCTATTTGAGATTTTTTCAAGGTTTTTAGGGTTTTAATTTTTTCATGGATTTTGAGGGTTTATAGGTTTTTTATGTTTTTAGGGTTTTTTGGGTCTTTTTAGGGTTTTAAGGTTTTTTTGACTTTTTTAGTTTTAAGGTTTTAGTGTTTTTTAACATTTTTAGGGATTCTAAGTGTTTTTAGAGTTCTTAATGATTTAAAGGTTTTTAGGAGTTTTTTAAGCTTTTTAGGGGGGTTTTAAAGTTTTTAGGGGTTTTATGGTTTTCATGGGGTTTTAAGTGTTTTTAGGGATTTTTACATTTTCATGGATTTTAGGGGTTTTTTAGGATTTTATTTTTTTTTCAGGTTTTTGGGGTCTTTTTCGGTTTTAGGTTTTTTGTGCTTTTAGGTTTTTTATGGTCTTTTGGGGTTTTAAGGTTTTTTAAGTTGTTTAGGTTTTTTAATGTATTTTATAAATTTTTAACATTTTTAGGGGTTTTAAGATTTTTTAGATCATCTAGTGGGTTTTAGGGGTTTTATGAGTATTTATGGGGTTTTTATGGTTTTTTGGGATTTTTATGGTTTTCAGCGGTTTTTTAGGATTTTTAGTGTTTTCATGGATTTTTAGGGGTTTTAGTATTTTTATGGATTTTAGGGTCTTTTAGTGATTTTGAGGGATTTTTAGGGTTTTAAGATTTTGGGTTTTTTTGGGTTTTTATGGTTTTTTGAGTTTTTTAGGGTTTTAAAGTTTTTTTAGAGTTTTTTTTAACAATTTTAGGGTTTTTAAGGGTTCTTAAAATATTTAGTTATTTTTTAGGATTTTTATGTCTTTTAGGGTTTTTAGGGTTTTGATGGTTTTGGGGGTTTTAAGGGGATTTTAGGGTTTTTAGGGGTTTTCATGGTTTTAGGGTCTTTTTGGGTTTTCTAGGTTTTTTTGAGTGTTTTAGTGTTTTTAAGATTTTTTAGAGCTTTTTAACGTTTTTAAGGGTTTTAAGGGTATTTAGAGTTTTTAGTGTTTTTAGTGTTTTTATGTATTTTTAGGGTTTTTAAGCCTTTTGTGGTTTTTATGTATTTTCAGGGTCTTTCAGGGTTTTTAGTGTTTTTTACGTTTTCATGTATTTTATGGGATTTTGGGATTTTTATGGATTTTAGGGTGTTTATGGTTTTTAGGAACATTGAGGGGTTTCTGGGGTTTTAGGGCCTTTTGGGGTTTTAGAGATTTTTTGATTTTTTTAGTGTTTTAAAGGTTTTTAGAGATTTTTAATGCTTTTTAGGGTTTCAAAGGGTTTTAGAGTTTTTAGTGGGTTTTAAGGTTATTATATGTTTCAAGGGTTATTTAAGGTTTTTAGTGATTTTTATTGTTTTCAGAGGTTTCTTGTGGGTTTTATATGTTTTAATGTTTTTTACATTTTCTTGGATTTTTATGGTTTTTTAGGATTTTTATGGTTTTTAGTTTTTTTAGGGGTTTTAGGGATTGTGAGGGTTTTTTGGTTTTTTCAGGGGTTTTAGGATTTTTAGTGGTTTTTAGGTTTCTTAGGGTCTTTTTGGGTTTTTAGAGTTTTTTAGAGTTTTTTAGGGTTTTTTAGATTTTTTAGAGTTTTTTGTCGTTTCAAAGGTGTTTAATTGTTTTTAGAGCTTTTAGTGTTTTTTTGGGTTTTTAATGATTTTATGGGTTTTTATGGTTTAAAGGGGTTTTCATGGTTTTAGGGGTTTTTATGTTTTTATAGAATTTTATGGGATTTTAGTATTTTTATAGTTTTTATGGTTTTTAGGGATTTTGAGGGGTTTTAGAGGTTTTATGTAGTTTTATGGTTTTTATAGTTTTTAGGGGTTTTAGGTTTTTTTTTGAGTTTTTAGGGTTTTTAGGATTTTCTAGACATCTTTAACATTTTTAGGGTTTTTAAGGGATTTTAAAGTTTTCGGGGTTTTTTTTTGAGTTTTTAGGGGTTTTAAGGTTTTCTAGAGTTCTTTAACATTTTTAGGGGTTTTGAGGGTTTTTAGAGTTTTTACTGGGTTTTTAGGGTCTTTATGGGTTTTTAGGGGTTTAAAAGGATTTTAGGGGTCCTTATGGTTTTTATGGGGTTTTCTGGGTTTTTAGGGTTTTTTATATTTTTATGGATTTTAAGGTGTTTTTAGGATTTTTATGGGTTTTTGGGTGTTTTGGGTTTTTAGGGATTTTGTGATTTTTTATGGCTTTTAGGGTTTTTAGGGGTTTTCCAGGTTTTTAGGTTCATTTTGGGTTTTAACATTTTTTTTGAGTTTGTTAAGGTTTTATGGTTTTTTAGATTTTTTAATGGTTTTAGGTATTTTAAAGGTTTTTAGAGATTTTGGTGGGGTTTTGGGTTTTGGTTAGGGGTGTAATTTTGGCCCGGCCTGGCCCGAATAGGGCCGGGCCATGCCGGGCCTGCCATGCAAAGAGTCGGGCCACTGACCACTATTCGGGCCAGGCCGGGCCAGCCCGAACAACCCCATGAGGCGGCCCGAGCCCGGTCTCGGGCCGGCCCAAACCATCGGGTCGGGCCGGGCTTTTTCGGGTCGGGCCGGGCTTTTTCGAGTAGGTCCGTGATGGGATTTTATTATTTTCAAAATAATTGTCTCTTAATTTTTTTATTTAAACATTTTTATAACATTTATTTAAAACATTTATTTACATTTATTTTAAAATGCATGTTTTTTGTAAAAAAAATTATTATTTTTTATTAACATTTTACAGTGGGTGGATATGTTTTTTGTCTAAATATATATATATATATATATATATATATTATTTGAAAATTGTAAAAAAAATAATGAGTGGTGCGTAGCTGCCATGGGTGAGTTTAAAGCCTTATTATTTAATCGTTTTTCTAAAATTTATTTAAAACATTTTTTCCATTTATTTGTCTAACTTATTTATAAATTTTTAAGCGTTTGTTAATATTTTTTATTTAAAAATTTTTATTTAATCTGTTTTTTTAACATCTGTTTTAAACGTTTTTTTACATTTATTTTTAAATGATTAATTTAAAACATTTTTGAATTTTTTTAAACGTATGCTTTTTACACGTATTTTTTAAAACATTTAACTTTTTTTCACATTTTAATGTAAAATATATTTTTTAAGTGTTTGTTTTAAAAAAATTAATTTAAATGTTTGTTTTTAAAAAAATTAAATTTTTTTATTTAAACCATTTTTTAACACTTGTTTAAAATGTTTTTTTTACATTTATTTTTAGACGTTTAATTTAAAACGTTTTTTTGAACCCATATTTTTTACATGTATTTTTTTAAACATTTTACACGTTTTTTGTAAATACATTTTACAGTGGGTGAATATGTTATTTTTTTCTAAATAGATTTATACATGTCTGTGAATTTATATATATTATGTACAAATTAAAAAACAATTAATGAGTTATTGGGGGGTGCGCAGCAGTGAGCAGTGAGTTTAAAGTTTTGTTATTTAAATGTTTTTTATCATTTATTTAAAACCTTTTTTACATTTATTTTTTAAACTTATTTATGAAAAGTATTTTTTAGCGTTTGTTTAATTTAAAACATTTTTTTAAAAGTTTTTTAATTTTTTTGCAGGGCAGACCCGACCCGGCCCTGTCTGGACTGAAATTACACCCTTAGCGGGTGCGCAGCAGTGGGTGAGTTAATTTTTTCTAAATAGATTTATATATGTATATATATGTATATATAATATATGAAAGTTTTATCATATTTTAAAAAATATAATGAGGTTGGGGGTGTGCGAATATCATTTAGTGAGTAGTTATTTTTTTGTTAATATATAATAAGTTATTATATATATATATATAATATGAGAAAATTGTAAAAAAATAATTAGAGGTTTGGGGCTGCGCTGCAGTGGGCGGGTTAATTTTTTTCTAAATAAATTTATAAATAATATATGGAATTTTTAACATATTTAAAAAAATTAATGAGGTTGGGGGATGTGCACGAACATCATTAGGTGAGTGTGTTATTTTTTTTGTTAATATAAAATAAGTTATTATATAATATTAAATCATTGACACACACACACATATATTATTAATGGATTTTTAAAAGCCACACTTAATTGATATATATTATTAATACCTTTATATATAATATTAATGGCTTTGTTTATATATATATATTGGGGGTATGCGCGAACATCATTGGGTGAGTTAATTTTTTTTTCTAAATAGATTTATATATGTATAGTATATATAATTTATGCATATTGCAACATACTTAAAAAAATTAATGAAGTTGAGGGACATGCACGGACATAATTAGGCGAGTGTGTTATTTTTTTATTAATATATAACAAGTTATTATATATATATAATATTAAATCATCGATATATATATATATATATATTTATTAACAGCTTTGTTTATATATATATATATATATATTATATTAAATCATATACATATACATATACATATATATATATTATTAATGGATTTTGAAAAACCACACTTAATTGATGTATATTATTAATGGCTTTGTTTATATATATACACTATTATATTAAATCATTGATATATATATATATTAATAGCTTTGTTTATATACATATTTATTAGATTATATCATATACATATACATACACACACACACACACATATATATATATTATCAATGGATTTTAAAAACTCACACTTATTTTTTTATTAATAGACAACAAGTTATTATATATATATAATATTAAATAATTGATATATATATATATATATTAATAGCTTTGTTTATATATATATTATATTAAATCATATACATATATATATTATTAATGGATTTTTAAAAACCACACTTAATTGATCTATGTTATTAATGGCTTTGTTTATATATATACACTACTATATTAAATCATTGATATATATATATATATATATATATTATATCATATACATATACATATACATACATACATACATATATATATATATATATATTATTAATGGATTTTTAAAAACCACACTTATCTTTTTTATTAATACACAACAAGTTATTATATATATATATAATATTAAATCATTGATATATATATATATATTTATTTATTTATTAATAGCTTTGTTTATATATATATATATTATATTAAATCATATACATATACATATACATATACATATATATATATATATATTATTAATGGATTTTTAAAAACCACACTTAATTGATATATATTATTAATGGATTTGTTTATATATATACACTATTATATATATACACTATTATATATATAATTATATATCGTTGTATATGTATATTTATACACACATTATAATTATATATAATAATAATTATATGTATATATATAATATTATTTTTTGTTAATATATAATGATATATGCACATATAGATAGAAATATATATATACACACACATATATATATATACATATATAGATAAATATAAATGTATAAATATACATGTATATATAGATATATAGGTAGATATATATATAGATGTATGTATATATGTATGTATATATACAGATATTTATAAATACAGATATATAAAGATATATATATATATATAGAGAGAGAGAGAGAGATATAGATATATATATATAGATATAGACATATATATAGAGATATATGTATATATATATAGATCTATATATATACATATATCAATATATATATATAGATATATATAGATATATATATATATATATATGTATATATAGATATACGTGTGTCTATATATATATACATACATATATATATATATATATATATCTACATAGATATATATAGATATAGATATATCTATATATATATAGACTGGTGATTAGTTTACAAGCGCAACCTTGGGAGCTCGAGGTAGGGGGATCAAATCCCCCTACCCACAGTTTCCCCGTTATATTTTTTACAGCAGGCGGGCTGGGCTTCACGCGTGCTGGGCTTTTTCGGGCTGGCCCGGCCTGGCCCGCGAGCCTACCTGGAAAGGCCCAAGCCCGACCCGCTGAACCTGCGACCCGAGCCCGGCCGGGCCCGATGCGGGCTTTGTCGGGCTGGGCTGCTCAGGCTTTCGGGCCGGGCATGTCGGGCCGCCGGTCCAAAATTACACCCTTAGTTTTGGTGAGGATTTAGGGTTTTTTTGTTTTTAGGGGTTTTTATGGTTTTAAGGGGGTTTTAGGGTTTTTAGGGGTTTTTACGTTTTCATAGATTTTAGGGGTTTATAGGATTTTTATGGTTTCTATGGTTTTTAGGTTTTTTAGAGATTTTGAGGGTTTTTTGGAGTTTTCAGCGGTTTTGTGGGTTTTCAGGGTTTTTGGGGTCTTTTGGGTTTTTAGGATTTTCTATGATTTTGGGTTATTATGGGGTTTTAAGGGGTTTTAAAGTTTTTAGTGGGTTTTTATGGTTTTTATGGGTTTTTATCGGTTTTTAGGGTTTTTCTGAGATTTTGAGGGGTTTCGGGGTTTTTTTCAGAGGTTTTTAGGCGTTTTCGTCTTTTCTTGGTATTTTAGGGTTGTTTTTGGTTTTTTTGAGTTTTTAGTGTTTTTAGAGTTTTTAGTGGGTTTTTATGTTTTTATCTGTTTTTATGGTCTTCTAAGGTTTTAGGGGTTTTATGGTTATCATGGGGTTTTTAGAGTTTTTAGGTTTTTTTACATTTTCATCGATTTTTAGGGGGTTTTTAGGATATTTATGTTTTTTAGATTTTTAGGGTTTTTAGAGAATTTGATGGATTTTAGGGTTTTTCAGGATTTTTAGGGTTTTTAAGGATTTCATGGTTTTTAGGGTCTTTGGGGTTTTTAGGTTTATTTTTGAGTTTTTTTAGTGTTTTTAAGATTTTTAGAGTTTTTTAACGTTTTTAGGGGTTTTATGGTTTTTTAGAGTTTTCATTGTGTTTTTATGGGTTTTTAGGGGTTTTAAGGGTTTTAGGGGTTTTTAGGGGGTTTTCTAGATTTTTTACATTTTCATGGATTTTTAGCGGTGTTTTAGGATTTTTTTTGATTTTTAAGGTTTTTAGGGTTTTTATGGATTTTGATGGTTTTTTTGGTTTTTCAGAGATTTTAGAGGTTTTAGTGTTTTTCAGGATTTTTAAGGACTTTTTGGTGCTTTAGGGTTCTTTTGTGTTTTTAGGGGTTTTATGGTTTTTAGAGTTTTTTTATAGTTTTTGGGGTTTTAATTGTTTTATAGTTTTTAGTTTTTTAGGGTTTTTATGGGGGTTTAGGGTTTTTTTAATGTTTTTTGGTTTTTATGACTTTTAAGGGGTTTTAGGGTTTTAGGGTTTTTTACATCTCATGGACTTTTTGGGGTTGTTTAAGATTTTTATGGTATTTATTATTTTTTAGGGTTTACAGGGATTTTTAGGGTTTTCTAGTTCTTTAGGGTTTTTAGTCTTTTACGGTTTTTTTTGTTTTTAGTGTTTTTAGGGTTTTTAAGGTTTTAAGGTTTTTTAAGTTTTTAAATAATTTTAGGGGTTTTAATGATTTTTAGAGTTTTTAGTGGGTTTTTAAGTTTTATGGGTTTTTTTGGTTTCTTAAGGATATTAGGGGTTTTATAGTTTTCAGGAGTTTTTTACGGTTTTTTGGGTTTTTTACGTTTTCATGGATATTAGGGGCTTTTAGGATTTTTATGGGTTTTAGGGGGTTTTTAGGTTTTTATGTATTTTGAGGGGTTTTAGGGGGTTTTACGGTTTTTCAGGGTTTTTAGGGTCTTTTAGGGTTTTCAGGGTTTTTTCAGTTTTTAGGGGTTTCAAGGTTTTTATATATTTTATAAAAATTTTAGGTGTTTTAATGTTTTTTATAGTTTTTAGTGGTTTTAGGGTTTTTATGGGTTTTTAGGGTTTTTAAGGATTTTAGGGATTTTGTGGTTTATAGGGGTTTTTACGATTTTTTTATGTTTTCATGGATTTTTAGTGATTTTTTAATATTTTTATGGTTTTTAGTGTCTTTTTGGGGATTTTTGTGTTTTTTAGGTTTTGTTAAAGTTTTTAACATTTTTGGGGGTTTTAAGGGTTTTTAGAGTTCTTAGTGTTTTTTAGGGTTTTATAGGTTTTGAATGTTTTTAAGTTTTTAAGGGTTTTTATGGGTTTCAGGGGTTTTTAAGGGGTTTTAGGGGTTTTATGTGGATTTTTAGGGGTTTTGTGGGATTTTAGGCTTTTTAGGGATTTTGTCGGTTTTTAGGGTTTTTCCAGTGTTTTTAGGGTTTTTATGGTTTTCATGGTATTTAGGGTCATTTTGGGTTTTTAGGCTTTTTTTGTATTTCAAGGGTTTTTAAGGTTTTTTAGAGTCTTTTAACATTTTATGGGTTTTAAGGGTTTTTGGTGTATTTAGTGGTTTTTAGAGTTTTTATGTGTTTTTAGGGATTTTAAGTTTTTCAAGGGCTTTTTATGGTTTTTAGGAGTTTTCAGGGGTTTTAGGTTTTTTTATGTTTTCAAGGATTTTTATGGGTTATTTAGGATTTTTATGGGTTTTATGGATTTTTATTATTTTTTAGGGTTTTAAAGGATTTTGAGGGTTATTTGGGGTTTTCAAAGGTTTTTAGTGCTTTTAGGGTTTTCAAGTGTCTTTTTTGGTTTTAGGGTTTTTTGATTTTTAGGGGTTTTATAGTCTTTTAACTTTTTTATGGGTTTTAAGTGTTTTTATAGTTTTTAGTAGTTTTTAGGGTTTCTATGGGGTTTTAGGGATTTTTAAAGTTTTTAGGTATTTTTTTTGTTTTTCTGGGGTTTTTTAGGGTTTTTAGGGTTTTTAACATTTTCATGGATTTTTAGGGGATTTTTAGGATTTTTATAGTTTTTAGGGTTTTTAAGGTTTTTTGTGATTTTGAGGTTTTTAATGGGTTTTTAGGGGTTTTAATTGTTTTTCATGGTTTTTAGGTTCTTTCAGAGTCTTTTGGGGTTTTTAGATTTTTTTTGAGCTTTTTAGGGTTTTAAATGTTTTTTAGAGTTTTTAATGTTTTTTGGGTGTTTTAAGGGTTTTTAGTCTTTTAGTGGGTTTTTAGGGTTTTTAAAGGTTTTTAGGGATTTTATAGTTTTTAGCGGTTTTTAGGGTTTTACGTTTTCCTAGATTTTTAGGGGTTCTATAGGATTTTTTTGAGTTTTTTTAGATTTTGATGGTTTTTATGGTGTTCCAGGGGTTTTATGGTTTTTAGGGAGTTTTTAGGGTTTTAGGGTTTTTTATTTTTATAGGGATTTAAGGTTTATTTGTGTTTTTAACGTTTTTTTGGGGTTTTAAGGGTTTTTTGAGTTTTTAGTTGGTTTTTTGGGGTTTTTAAGATTTTTTAGGGGGCAGGGTTATAGTTTTCAGGCATTTTTCGGGATTTTAGGGTTTTTTAGGTTTTCTTGGATTTTTGGGGTGTTTTAGGATTTTATGGCTTTTAGGGATTTTAGGGATTTTTAGGGTTTTTAGGGATTTTGAGGTGTTTTAGGTTTTTTCAAAGGATTTTTTTGTTTTTAGGTATTTTAGGGTATTTCACGGTTTTTTGGGTCTTTTGGGTTTTTAGGGTTTTTTTAGTTTTTTTGGGTTTTAAGGTTTTTTAAAGTTTTAACGTTTTTAGCGGTTTTAAGGGTTTTTTGAGTTTTTAGTAATTTTTCAGGGTTTTTATGGATGTTTAAGATTTTTAAGATTTTTAGGGGTTTTTACGGTTCTCATGGGGGGTTTAAGGTTTATTACATTTTCATGGACTATTAGGGGTTTTTTTAGGATTTTTATGGTTTTTATGGTTTTTTATGTTTTTTTGGGTTTTTTCAGGGATTTCTTGGGTCTTTTTTCCTTTTTAGGTTTTTTTTGTTTTTAGGTTTTTAAGCATTTTTAGTGTTTTTTAACATTTTAGGGGTTATAAGGGTTTTTAGAGTTTTTATTGGGTTTTTAGGGTTTTAAATGGGTTTTAGGATTTTTAAGGGTTTTAGGGGATTTATGGTTTTTAGGGTTTTTTATGGTTTTTACATTTTCATGGACTTTTAGGGGTTTTTAGGATTTTTATGGTTTTTTGGGTTTTTGGGGTTTTTGGGATTTTGAGGGGTTTTAGGGTTTTTCAGGGGTTTTATGGTTTTAGGATTTTGAGGGTTTTTAACGTTTTTAGGGTTTTAAAGGGTTTGTATAGTTTTAGTTCAATGGGTTTTTTGGGTTTTATGGGATTTTAGGGTTTTGTAAGATTTTTAGGGGTTTTTAGGGGTTTTTATGTTTTCATTGATTTTTTGTGCTTTTTAGGATTTCTATGGTTTTTAGGGTTTTTTGGGATTTTGAGTGGATTTAGGGTTTTTAGGGGTTTTTCAGAGTTTTTCAGGGTTTTTCAGGTTTTTTGGAGTTTTTCTTGGTTTTTAGTGTTTTTTTCAAGTTTTTAGGGTTTTTAAGGTTTTTAGAGTTTTTTTAACATTTGTAGTGTTTTAAGGGTTTTTAGAGTTTTAAGTGGTTTTAGGGTTTTTATGGTTTTTTTTGATTTTTTAATGTTTTTAAGGTTTTTAGGATGTTTTATGGTTTTCTAGGGAATTTCATGGTTTTTTTGCATTTTTATGTTGTTAGGGAATTTTAAGGGGGTTTTAGTATTTTTATGGTTTTTAGTGTTTTTAGTGCTTTTAGGGATTTTGAGGGTTTTTAGGGGTTTTAATAGGTTTTTAAGTTTTTTTAGGGTTTTTAGTTTTTTTGTTTTCAGGGTTTTTTTGATTTTTTAGGGGTTTAAAGGTTTTTTATTTTTTTTATCATTTTTATAGTTTTATGGGTTCTTCGTGTATTTAGTGGGTTTTAGGGTATTTCAGATTTTTTGGGGTTTTATGGTTTTCATGGGTTTTTTAGGGTTTATAGGGTTTTTATATTTTCAAGGATTTTAGGGGTTATTTAAGATGTTTATGGTTCTCAGGGTGTATTAGGGTTTTTTGATTTTTTAGTGTTTTTAAGGTTTTTAGTTCTGTTTGAGTTTTTTTGGGGTTTCAAGGGTTTTAGAATTTTTAGTGGTTTTTTGGGTTTTTAATGTTTTAGGGGGTTTTATAGAGTTCTTTAGGGTTTTTAGGGTGTTTTACATTTTTATGGATTTTTAGGGTTGCATTTTCATTTTTTTGTTTTTTAGGGTTTTTAGGATTTTTTGGGATTTTGAGGGTTTTTAGGGGTTTTTAGGGGTTTAGTGTTTTTAGGGGTTTTAGGGGTGTTCTGGGTTCTTAGGGTCTTTTTGGGTTTTTAGGGGTTTTGATGGGTTTTCCCGGTTTTGGGGGGTTTTAGGAGAATTTCAATGATTTTTAGGGGTTTTAGGGGTATTCAGGGTTTTTAGGGTCTTTTTGGGTTTTTAGGGTTTTTTTAGTTTTAGGGTTTTAAAGGTTTTTTAGAGTTTTTTAACATTTTTAGGGGTTTTAAGGGATTTTAAGTTTTTAGCGTTTCTTTTCTGCTAAGAAAGTATAACAAATATATTAAAGGAGAAGGAATTGAAGTATGAGAGGGTCACCCAAAGGGTGAAATACCTAGCCCGAAGGCCAACAACGATACCAGCAAGAAGCAAAACCCATGACCAAGCCGATATTCCGCACTCCACCGCCTCTGTCCACTAGAGAGCATAATAGACAACAAAGTCCAACATCACTCCCCGCCACCAAATAGATAGGTCCACCAACTGGAAACTCAAAAGAAACTAGAGAACATCACAAGAGCCCACTCCATCCCACTCCACTCCAACAACCCATTCGACATCACATGCTCCAGCACCACCCAGTCCATAGTAACACGATCTTCAACACATCCCAGCCAACACCAGGCACACCAGCATCCCCTGTACCTGACCAATACCAACCATTCCTCTCCTGATACATCCCAGTAGCTCCCAGCACCCCTAAAAAACATCACCCAACATCTCCCACACAACTCCTATCACAAATCCTAGAAAACACAACCCATCTCAAACAAAAACCAACAACACAAATCCCATCCAGGATCCTCACACAAGCACTCAACCATATCTCCCAGTGATTGAAGCACCAACCCCAACAAGCAAAAAACAACTCCCTGTCACCTCAAGCTCCATCTTCCAAAGCCTCAGCCTAAGCTCCCAACTCCCAGCACACCAGCACCCAGTAGCCCAGATACCATATCCATCCCAACAACAATGATTAACACGAACAAAAAAACAACATCACCCTACTCCCAGACCAGCTCCAACAACCTCAGGCACCCGAATCCAAAACCACACCACCTTCAGCATCCATCATCCAGCTCCAGTAATATATCACCTCTAGCTCCCAAAACCAGCACCCATCATCACATCCAAACACTTTCCCCCCCAACACTTCCAAGCCAAAAAAAGAAAAACTTTCCCTCTATATAGCAAAATTCACCATCCCCACAACTATATCCTCATATCACCTCCTAATATCCACAAACAGAATCCCACCCGTAGTAAGCAGTGCCTCACATTTGTAACCCGAGCATCCAGCAGCAACCCCCAACAACACCACTCAGAAACACCCAACATCACCCACCTCAATTTGTAGGAGCATTTCCTAAACCAAATAGCAGCCACACCTCTAGGGAAAACCAAGCAATGTCAAGCTCCACAACATGGGTTTTTGGGTGTTTTTTGTTTTTAAGGTTTTTTTGAGTTTTTAGGGGTTAAATGGTTTTTAGAGTTTTTAAAAAAATAGATTTATAAAGGGTTTTTAGAGTTTTTAGTGGTTTTTAGGGGTTTTTAATGTTCTTATGGATTTTTATGGATTTCAGGGGTTTTTAAGGGGTTTTAAGGTTTTTACATTTTCTTGGATTTTTAGGGATTTTTAAGGATATTTATTGTTTTTAGGGTTTCTAGGGTTTTTGGGATTTTTTGGGTTTTAGGGTTTTGTAGGGGGTTAGGGTTTTTAGGGTTTTCAGGGTTTTTAGGGTTTTCAGGGTTTTTATGGTCTTTTGGGGGGTTTTAGGGTTTTTTTTTTGAGTTTTTTAGGGTTTTTAGAGTTTTTTAACATTTTTATGTATTTTAAGGGGTTTTAGAGTTTTTAGTGATTTTTAAGAGTTTTATGGAATTTTAGGGTTTTTATGGTTTTAGGTGGTTTTTTTTGTTTTGACGGGTTTTTCAAGGGTTTTAAGTGTTTTTTACATTTTCATGGATTTTTAGGGGTTTTTGGGTGTTTTATGGTTTTTAGGGATTTTGAGGGTTTTAGGGGTTTTTAGAGATTTCTAGTGTTTTCAGGGGTTTTTAGGTTTTTAGGTTCATTCTGGGGTTTTAGGGTTTTTTGGGATTTTATGGTTCTTTAGAGTTTTTTACATTTTTAGGGGTTTTAAGGGTTTTCAAAAAAATTAGTGGCTTTTTAGGGTTTTATTTTTTTTAAGGGTTTTATAATTTTCATGAGTTTTTTAGGGTTTTTATTGTTTTTATGTTTTCATGGATTTTAGGGGTTTGTTAGGATTTTGATGTCTTTCGGAGATTTTTAGGGATTTTAGAGATTTTGAGGGGTCTTAAGGTTTTTAGGGAGTTTTAGGGTTTTTAGGTGTTTTCAATGGTTTCTTGGTCTTTTGGATTTTTTTATTTTTTTGGTTCTTAAGGTTTTTTTGAGTTTTTAAATGTTTTTAGGGATTTTAAGGATTTTTAGATTTTTAGTGGGTTTTATGGTTTCTATGGAGTTTTAGGGTTTTTACAAGTTTTAGCATTTTTTATTTTTTTAATGGTTTTTAGGGTTTTAGTGGTTTTTACATTTTCATGGATTTTAAAGTGTTTTTTAGGATTTTTATGGATTTTTAGGTTTTCAAGGAGTTTTCATGACTTTTACAGGTTCTTTTTGGATTTTAGGGGTTTTCCTGAGTTTTTTAGGGGTTTTATGGGTTTTTTTGAGTTTTTTTAACAATTTTAGGAGTTTAGGTTTTGAGTGGTTTTTCATAATTTTTCGGTTTTTTATGTATTTATTGGTTTTTAAAGGGTTTTTATGTTTTTAATGGTTTTTAGGGTTTGTAGGGATTTTGAGGTATTTTAAGAGTTTTTAGGGGTTTTAAGGATTTTCAAGGTTTTTATGGTATTTTTGGGGTTTTATGGTTTTTTTATTTTCTTAGGGGTTTTAATGTTTCTAAGAGGTTTTTAACGTTTTAGGGTTTTTAAGGGTTTTTAGAGTTTTTAGTGGTTTTTAGGCTTTTTTTGGGATTTTAGGATATTTAATGGTTTTAAGGGTTTTAATGGTATTTAGGTGCTTTTCAAGGTTTTTAAGGTTTTTTATGTTTTCAGGGATTTTTAGGGGGGTTTTAGGTTTTTTATGGTTTTTACTATTTTTTAGGGTTTTTAGGGATTTTGATGGATTTTTTGAGTTTTAAGCGTTTTCGGTGTTTTTTAAGGTCTTTAGGGTCTTTTTGGATTCTAGGATTTTTTTTAATATTTTATGTTTTTTATTCATTTTTATAATTTTTAACTTTTTTATGGGTTTTAAGGATTTTTAGAGTTTTTAGAGGGTTTTTAGGGGTTTTATGGGTTTTATGTTTTTTAATGTTTTTATGGATTTTTATGGTTTTTGGGGCTTTTTCTGGGTTATTAGGGTTTTTTACATTTTCATGGATTTTAGGGGGGTTTTAGAATTTTTGTGGGTTTAAGGGTTTTTTAGGGTTTTTATCTTTTTTGAGGGTTTTAGGATTTTTCAGTTGTTTTTAGTGTTTTAAGGTTTTTCAGGGTTTTTAGGGTCTTTTTGGGTTTTTAGGATTTTTTTTGAGTTTTTTGGATTTTTTACGATTTTTAATGTTTTTTTAACATTTTAGGGGTTTTATGGGTTTTTAGAGTTTTAGGGTTTTTTGGGTTTTTTAAGGTTTTTAGGGGGTTTCATGGTTTTTAGGGGTTTCTTATGGTTTAGGATTTCTTATAGTTTCATGGATTTTTAGGGGGTTTTGTAGATTTTTATGGTTTTTAGTGATTTTTAGGGTTTTAGGGATTTTGAGGGGTTTAGGGTTTTTTGGGATATTTATAGTTTTTAGGGGTTTGGGGTTTTTAGGGTCTTTTGGGGTTTCTAAGGTTTTCTGTGTGTTCTTGGATTTTCAATTTTTTTTAGAGTTTTTAACGTTTTAGGGCAAGGAAGATGCGAGGGTTGGGCTATTCCCGGCCCCCCCAAATTTATTAGAAAGAAAAAAGGAGACACAACAGACAAGGGAGGGGAGGGGTCAAACGACCCAAACCCAAAAACTCCCTTACAACCCACGCCAAAAAAAAAGAAAAACCAAGAAATAAAAAGACTCAAAAGCAGACATAACAGCGGCATCATCACATCACATCCAGCCAGTACCAGCATCCAACAGCACCACATCCAATCATCACAGCAACACAATAGCAGTACATCCAAACCAACTAGCCCCAGCAACCAACAGCACCAAATCTGTCATCATAACCAATCACAACCAGTAGCATCAAACCACAACACAAGCACCACAACCAGACGCAACCATCTTCACCTCCTAACAAATAGAAACGAGAAACACACATGACAAATACAAAACACTCAATAGAACAAAAATCCCACACCCATAGCTATTCAAAACCAAACAATCACCATAGCCATCAACCTCCGTCTCATCTTGCCTCAAATCCAGCTTCAGCAACGACTCACAACCAAACCAACAACAGCTCAAAATACCACATTCCACCATATCAGCCAAGACGCAGCTGAACTTGACCAGAACTTCATCAGCAGCATAAACCAAAGGTGAAACTAAGGAACCAGAAGCACAAACCTGCACCTTCACTTTCAGCAGCCACCAGAACCCGTCAAAAATCCAAGAGATCCAGCAAATCCCTCCCAGACTCAGATCTAGAAAACCAGATCCAAGCATGGAAGCGGGCATGTCACTTCCAAAATGTCACGGATCCCGCCGCACCCACCGTTCAGCATCACAGAACTAGAGAGGTCAGGCCGCCATTCGGAGAAGACCAAACCGCTGAAGGCATTGGGAGATCCCTACCGCCAAGAAGCTGAAAGAGGCTTCTAGAGACCAACACCGCCAATAATACTCCTCACAGCGTAAAGGAGACTGAGATCTTCAAATCCACTTATCGTATTTCCCAGATCTGACCTGCACCTCCATGGAACCAAAGCGCCGCACAATGGATGTCCCAGATCTGAACGGCTCCACCATTGACCTGCAATGCTGCACCGAGGAAGGGCTATATCTGATCCATGCCTCCAAGAAATGTCGAAGAGACTAGAACCCACGCCGTCGTTGAACCTCCCTCCACAGCTGAAGATGTCGAAGCCGTTGACCCATTAATGGAGGCTCCATCACTCTTGCCGAAAAAATCTGGATCGTCTCTTGTCCGAACAGGAGTCTGAAACTTTCAACTTCCCATACTAGGCCCGCCAAAGCCAGATGAACCCAGATCTCAAACACCACCAAAGGTCGACACCAGAAACCATCCCGATCTGCAAAAATCCAAAACACTTCCGAAGACCGGTACCGTCGAAAGTCACCTAAAGCCACCACCGCCAAGGGCCAACACCACCGAGAACCACCAATTCAAGCCATGACCACCATGGGGAGATCCCGATCTGCCGAAGATCTATGAGGGGAGTGCCGCGACGAGAGAGGACCACTGGGAGAGCAAGCCTCCATCCTCTTAGCTTTCGGTTTTTCTTAACGTTTTAGTGGTTTTAAGGGTTTTTAGTGTTTTTAGTGGGTTTTTTAGGGTTTTTATGGTTTTTGGATTTTTAAGGCTTTTAGGGGGTTTTATGGTTTTTTGGGTGTTTTCGGGGTTTTTAGTATTTTTTTACATTTTCATATATTTTTAGGGGGTTTTAGGATTTTTAATGGTTTTAAGGGGTTTTAGGAATTTTTAGGGTTTTAATGGTTTTCAGGGGTTTTTAGGGGGTGTCAGGGTTTTTAGGGTCTTTTGGGTTTTTAGGATTTTTGGAGTTTTTTTCTGTATTTGATGTTTTGTAGAGCGTTTAAGGTTTTATGGGTTTTTAGGGTTTTTTGAGTTTTAAGTTGTTTTTCAGCATTTTTGTGGGTTTTTACTATTTTTTTAAGGTTCTTAGGGTTTTTTTGGGTTTCAAGGGTTTTCTAGGGTTTTTTGGGTTTTTTATATTTTCATTGATTTTTAAGAGGTTTTTAGGTTTTTTATGGTTTTTAGGGTTTTTATGGGTTTGAGGGATTTTTCGGGGTTTTAGGGGTTTTCAAGGGATTTTAGGATTTTAAGGGGGGGGGGGGGTTGGGTTTTTAGGGTATTATTGGTATTTTATGGTTTTTTGAATTTTTAGTGGTTTTAAGGTTTTTGAGTTTTTTAACTTTTTTAGGGAAAGGAAGGTGTGAGGCCAGGCTATTCCTGAGCCCCCAAAATTTATAAAAGAAAAGAAAAGTAGAAAAGAGCGGGTGGGGTCAAACTACCCACACCAAAATCCTAGAACCCCCACACACTAAAGTCCAAAAGACCCAATAGACAAAAAGAAAGAAACACGAGCTACAAATCAAATTCTCCATCCCCATAAGAATCCCCATCAGCACCATAACAAGAGGAAGCATCTGACCCTGTCGACTCCCATTCAGAAGATTCATATTTCTTGAGGAAGGGTGAACAATACTACTTGAGGTCCACATTCTACTACGCCTTTCCTGCCCGGCCTTCCCTACCATGGGAATCTCCCTCTTTACTTGCCTTGGAGGAAGCTCTGGTAGCAATTGGACTAGGAAGGGAGGAATAATCCCTCATTGTTCTCCGCTTCATTGGGGGTGTGCCAAGCCCCACCTTATTTCTTAACAGCACATCGTCAGTGCTCAACACCCTGGGCTTGATATTTCCATGCTTTCTGTGAGCGGTAGAAGCAGGCTCAACCACACTTCCCTGACTACCAAATCCAGGAACAGACCATGACTTCCTCTTGCAGAATGAAGACAAGCCAAAAGAATCAGGGAGACCCATCGAAGCGTTCTCCCTCCTAATACTATCCAAATTAGCATACATAATTCCATCGCGATCCCCAAAATTTCCCCCAACCTTATATGTTCATCATTATCATCCCCAAGGAAGAGCACTGGTTGTAGGTCTGGCTTCTACAGGATCTCTTTTTGATGCTAATCAAAGGGGATTTCTAAATAGTTCAACATTATATTTTCAGAAAACTCAACACACAGAGGTAGAGTCTCAACAGCATAAGAGCAGAGCTCAGATCAGGTTTCTCCGTAGTCCTCCTAACTGCAGGAAGGTTATCAGACTGCTGCCCAGGCTGAGGGGCATCAATCAGACTATCCCCAAGCACAACATCATCATCCAACACCTACTCTGACATTTTATTAGAAGGTAAGGTATTATGCTCCGCTCACATTTTCCTCATTCCTTCACGAAAGGGAAGCAGAGCCGTCTCCTGAAGGTCACCAAATTCATCCTTCACCACCAAAACCTGCAAATCCTGACTCATAAGACCCCCTCATCATTTTACATAGCTTCCATAGGGTCCAAGACAGCAAACAAATTAGAGGTTAAGACCAACTCCTATCCCCAAATTTATCCTTGCACAATAACAGTTGAAGGGTTCAGCAGTGTCTCCTTCTTCATCCCTTCACCAATGAAGCTCAGATTCTTGCTTTCATCCCTGACAGGATCAACCTAAAAATTAGAGGCCACAGACCCGTCTTCATCAGGAGCTTCATCCCCCACCTCAGTAGAGAAAGGGGCATCACCCACCAGTCTCAGGTCACCCTTCAGTCACTTGAAGTGTTGTAGGTTTTTTTTACATTTTCACGGATTTTTATGGGTTTTTAGGATTTTTATGGTTTTTAGTGTTTTTTAGGGTTTTTAGGGATTGTGAGGAGTGTTCAGGGGTTTTAGGCATTTTTAGGTTTTTAGGGGGTTTTTTGGTTTTTTTGGATATTTTAGGGTTTTAAAGTTTTTTTTGATATTTTTAGGGTTTTTAAGATTTTTTTGATTTTTTTAATGTATATTGGGGTTTTCAGTTTTTTAAAATTTTTAGTGGTTTTTAGGGTTATTATGGATTTTCAGGGTTTTCAAATTTTTTCAAGGTTTAATGGTTTTTATGGTTTTTTAAATTATTCTAGGGTTTGAGGGTTTTTTACAGCATTTTTAGGTTGTTTAGAAATTTTGAGGGTTTTAGTGGTTTTTTTTTGGATTTTATGGGTTTTTAGCATCTTCTTGGGTTTTTTTTACTTTCTTATTGTTTTTCTTGTTTTTTAGAGTTTTTTAACACTTTTAGGGGTTTTAAGGGTTTTAGAGTTTTTAGTGGATTTTTCGATTTTTTGGGTTTGTTATGGTTTTTCAAGGTTGTTATGGTTTTTAAGGGATTTTCCATGTTCTTAGGGTTTTTTACATTTTCATTGTTTTTTAGAGGTTTTTTAGGAATTTTATGGTTTTAAGGGTTTTAAATGGATTTTTGGGTTTTTTGTTTTCTTGAGTTTTTTAGGGTCTTTAGTTTTTTAGAGTTTTTTAAACATTTTTAGGGGTTTAAGGGTTTATATAGTTTTGAGTGGTTTTAGGTTTTTTATGTGTTTTTAGGTTTTTTTATGGTTTTTAGGGGTTTTATGGTTTTCAAGGCATTTTTAGTGTTTTTAGGGTTTTTATGCTTTCACATATTTTAAGGGTTTTTAAATATTTTTATGATTTTAGGGTTTTTTTGGGTTTTTGGAAATTTCAATGGTTTTAGGGGTTTTCAAGTGTTTTTATGGTTTTTGAGGTTTTTTGGGGTTTATAGGGTCATTTTGGGTTTTGAGGGTTTTTTGAGTTTTTTTCTTCTGGTTTTAAAGGTTTTTTCTAGCTTTTTTAAACATTTTTATGGGTTTTAAGGGTTTTAGAGTTTTTAGTTGGTTTTTAGTGTTTTATGGGGTTTTAGGGGTTTTAAGGTTTATAGAGGGTTTTATATTTGGGGGGGGGGGGGGTTCAGGGTATTTAGGGAATTTTATGTTTTCATAGATTTTTAGGGTCTTTTTATTATTTTTAGGGTTTTAAGGTTTTTTAGAGATTTTGAGGGGTTTTAGGGTGTTTTTGGGGTTTTTAGGATTTTAGGTTCATTTGTATTTTTTGGTGTTTTTTTGTGTTTTTAGGTTTTTTTATGGTTTTTATAGTTTTTTAAACATTTTTAGGGGTTTTAAGGGTTTTTATATTTTTATTGGTTTTTAGGGATTTTAGGGTTTTTAGGGTTTTGTAAGGTTTTTAGGGGGTTTTATAGTTTTCAGGGGTTTTTAGGGTTTTTAGGGTTTCTTTTGTGGTCATAGATTTTTAGGGGGTTTTAGGATTTCTATGGTTTTTAGTGTTTTTAGGGTTTTTATGAATTATGAGGGTTTTTATGATTTTTCAGAGTTTTTTAGTTTCTTTTTTGGTTTTTAGTGTTTGTAGAGTTTTTTAGGATTTTAGGGGTTTTTATAGGTTTTTAGCATTTTTAGGGGTTTTAAGGGTCTTTAGATTTTTTAGTGGTTTTTTAATATTTTTCTGGGGTTTTGGGGTTTTTAAGGTTTTTAGGGATTTTTATGGTTTTCAGGGGATTTTTGGGTTTTTGGTATTTTTATGTTTTCATTTATTTTAAGGGGTTGTAGGATTTTTATGATTTCTAGTGTTTTTAGGTTTTTTGGGATTTTGAGGGGTTTTGGGGTTTTTTAGGGGGTTTTAGGTGTTTTAAGGGTCTTTTTTGGATTTTTGGGGTTTTTTAGTTTTTTAGGGTTTTTAATGTTGTTTAGAGTTTTTTAACGTTTTTAGGGGTTTAAAGGGTTGTTAGAATTTTTTGTGGGTTTAGGTTTTTTAAGTTAGGGTTTTTATGGTTTTTAGTGGGTTTTTAGGGTTTTTTATGTTTCCATGGATTTTTTTTTGGGGGGGGGGTTAGGATTTTTATGTTTTTTATGGTTTTTAGGGATTTTGACCATTTTAGGGGTTTTAAGGCCTCCTATATTTGAGGGGGATTTTTTGAGTTTTTAGTGTTTTTAACAATTTTAATGGTTTTAAGGGTTTTAAATTTTTTTAGTTGTTTTAGTTTATTAGGGTTTTTTAAGGTTTTAAGGTTTATTATGGTTTTTTGGGGTTTTTAGGGCTTTTTATGTTTTCCTGTATTTTTTGGGTTTTTTAGAATATTTATGTTTTTAAGGTATTTTAGGCTCTTTAGATTTTGTTGGTTTTTAGGGTTTAACCTTTGTTTTTTTGTTTTTAGTGGTTTTCATAGTTTTTTGGCCTTTTAGTGGTTTTTATGGGTTTTTAGGATTTTTTAAGGTTTTTAGGAATTTTTAAAATTTTTAAGGGTTTTTAGGGTTTTCAATGTTTTTAGGGGTTTTTACATTTTCATGGATTTTTTAGAGGGGTTTTAGGATATTTAATGTTTTTAGGGATTTTGAGGGATTTTACGGTTTCTCAATGGTTTTTAGGATTTTTTTGGGTTTCCAAGGTTTTTAGGGTCTTCTTGGTTTTTAGGTGTTTTTTTTATTTTTTTAGCAGTATAAAGGATTTGAGGAGTTTTTTAACATTTTTTGAGGTTTTAAGGGTTTTAGAGTTTTCAGTGGTTTTTTGAATTTTTATGTGTTTTTAGGGATTTTTAAGGTTTTTAGGTGTTTTTCAGAGTCTTTAGGATTTTTTTTATATTTTTATGGACTTTTGGGGCCTTTTTAGGATTTTTATGGATTTTAGGTTTTTTAGGGGTTTTAGGGATTTTGATGGTTTTTATGGGTTTTCATAGGTATTTAGGGTTATTTGTGTTTCTCTGGATTTTAGGGTCTTTTTGGGTTTTTTGGGGATTTTTGGGTGTTTGTAGGGTTTTTAATTTTTTTCAAAGTTTTTTAACATTTTTAGGGGTTTAAGGGTTTTTAGAGGTTTTTGTGGTTTTTAGGGTTTTTAGGGTTTTTAGGGTTTTTTTTTGTTTTCAAGGGGTTTTCAAGGTGTTAGGGTTTTTTAAATTTTCATGATCTTTTATGGGTTTTTAGTATTTTTTTGGTTTTTAGGGATTTTTAGGGTTTTAGGACTTTTGATGGTTGTTTGGGGTTTTCATGGGTTTTTAGAGTTTTTAGGGTTTTTCAGGGTGTTTTGGGTTTTTAGGGGTTTTTGGAGTTTTTTAGGGTTTTAAGGTTTTTTATAGTTTTTTAACATTTTTAGGTGTATAAAGGGTTTTTAGATTTTTTAGTTGGTTTTAGGGTTTTAAGGGTTTTTATGTTTTTTTTAACATTTTCAGGGGTTTTTAGGGTTTTTAGAGTATTTTATGGTTTTGGGGGTCTTTTGGGTTTTTTGGATTTTTTTTTGTTTTTATTGGTTTTAAAATGTTTTAGACTTTTTTAATGTTTTTTAGGGTTCAAAGGTATTTTTTGAGTTTTAGTGGTTTTTTATGATTTTTTTAGATTTTTTAAGGTTTTTAGGGATTTTTCTGGTTTTCAGGGGGTTTTAATGTTTTTAGGTTTTTTTGTTTTCATGGATTTTTAAGGGGTTTTTAGGATTTTTATGGTTTTTATGTTTTTTGTTGTTTTTATTTTTTTATGGGTTTTTAGTGTTTTTGTGGATTTTTATTGTTTTGGGGGGTTTTCCGGGGTTTCTAGGGTTTTTACGGTTTTTAGGGTTTTTAAGGGTTTTTAGGGTTTTAAGGTTATTTTTGATTTTTTTGGGTTTTAAGGGTTTTTATAGTTTTTAATGTTTGAAGGGGTTTTTTGGTTTAAATTCATTTTTAGAGTTTTATGGGTTTTAGGGTTTTTTATGGTTTTTAGAAGTTTTGTGGTTTTCATGGGGTATTCCAGTTTTTTAATTTTTCATGGATTGTTAGGGATTTTTTAGGATTTTTATGGTTTTTAGGGGTTTTTTTCATTTTTTAGGGATTTTGTGGGAATTTAGGGTTTTTAAAGGGGTTTAGAGTTTTTAGGGGATTTTAGGGTTTTTAGGGTCTTTTTGTTTTTATTTGTGTTTTTGAGTTTTTTATGGGTTTTAAGGTTTTTTTTGGGTTTTTAATATTTTTTGGGATTTAATGGTTTTTAGAGTCTTTAGTGGTTTTTAGTTATTTATGTGTTTTAGGGGGTTTTCATGGTTTTTAGGGGTTTATATGTTTTCATGAATTTTTAGGGGTTTTAAGGATTTTTTTTGTTTTTAGGGGTTTTTAGCTTTTTTTGCCTTTTGATGGGTTTTAGGGGTTTTCAAGGGTTTCTAGGGTTTTAGGGGTTTTAGGGGTTTTTATGGTTTTTAGGGGTTTTTTAGGGTTTTACTTTTTCATGAATGTTTTGGGGTTTTTTGGAATTTTTTAGTTTTTATTAGTTTTTTGGGGTTTGAGGGATTTTGAAGGTTTTTAGGGGTTTTCAGGGTTTTCAGGGTGATTTTTGGTTTTTAGTTTTTTTTGACATTCTTAGGGTTTTAAGGTTTTTTAGATCTTTTCAACATTTTTAAGGACTTGAAGGTTTTTTAGAAATTTTAGTGGCTTTAGGGTTTTTTATGGGTTTCTTAGGTTTTCTAGTGTTTTTAGGGCTTAGGTTTTCATAGATTTTTAGGGTTTTTAATATTTTTATTGTTTTTAGGGGTTTTTAGGGGTTTTCAGGGTTTTAGGGATTTTTTGTTTTTTTAGGGTTTATATGGTTTTTTTAAAGTTTTTTTACATTTTTAGGGGTTTAAAGGGTATTTATAATTTTTTGTGTTTTATGGATTTTTATTGCCTTTGAGGGTTTTAAGGTTTTTGGGGGTTTTATAGTTTTTAGGGGTTTTTAAGAGTTTTGAGGTTTTTTTAAATTTTCAGGAATTTTTATGGGGTTTTTAGGTTTTTATGGGTTTTTAGGGTTTTTAGGGATTTTGAGGGTTTTAGGGGTTTTTAGGGTCTTTTGGGGATTTTAGGTTTTTTTTATCATTTTTCTATTTTTAAGTTTTTTTTAGATTTTTTTAACATTTTTTTTAGTTTTAAGGGTTTTTAGTGGTTTTTAGGGTTCCTAGGGGTTTTAGGGTTTTTATGGGTTTCATGGGTTTTTATGGTTGTTGGTGGTTTTTCAGGGTTATTATGGTTTTTTACATTTTCTTGGATTTTTAGTGTTTTTTAGTATTTTTATGTTATTTGGGGTTTTAGGGATTTTGAGGGGTTTTAATGGTTTTAAAGAGTTTTTTTGGGTTTTTTGGTTTTTTCAAAGCTTCTATGGACTTTTGTGTTTTTAGGGTTTTTTGAGTTTTTTAGGGCATTAATATTTTTTAGATTTTTTTAATGTTTTAGGGTTTTTAAGGGTTTTTAGTGTATATTTTTATGTTTTTATGGGTTTTTAGGGTTTTCAAGGTTTTTAGCGCAATAAAGATGCGAGGTCCAGGCTATTCCTGACCCCCCCCCCCCAAATTTATTAGAAAAAAGACACGGCAGAAAAGGGAGGGGAGGGGTCAAATGACCCACACCCAAAAAAACCAAAAAACCAAAACATACACAATAAGACAAACAAAGAAAAAATTCAGAACTTTCCCCATCATCACCTCCCATCCAATCTGCAACCAGCATACAGTAGCACCATAATCCCAAAACTGTCAGTTTTTCAAGGTTTTTAGGGATTTTAATGGTTTTCATGGGTTTTTAATGGTTTTTAGGATTTTTTACGTTTTCATGGATTTTTAGGTGTTTTTATGATTTTATTGTTTTCAGGTTTTTTTGGGATTTTGAGGGTTTTTAGGGGGTTTCAGGGGTTTCTAGTGGTTTTCAGGGTTTTTAGGGTCCTTTTGGGTTTTTAGGGAATTTTTTAGTTTTTATGGTATTTAAGTTTTTTTTCAAGCCTTTTAATGTTTTTAGGGTTTTAAGGGGTTTTACGGGGTTTTAGAGTTTTTAGTGATTTTTTAGGTTTTTATGGGTTTTTAGTAATTTTTATGTTTTTTAGCGGTTTTTATGGTTTCTGGGGGGATTTAGGGTTTTTATCATTTTAATGGATATTTAGTGTATTGTTATGGTTTTCAGTTTTTTTAGGTTTTTTAGGGATTTTGAGGGTTTTTAGAATTTTTTAGGGTTTTAGGGATTTTCATGTTTTTAGGGACTCCTTGGGTTGTTATGTTTTTTTATTCTTTCAAGGGTTTTAAGGTTTTTAGTGTTTTTTAATGTTTTTAGGGATTTTTAGGTTTTTTATAGTTTTTAGTGGGTTTTAGGGTTTTTATTGGTTTTTGGATTTATTAAGGTTTTTTTGTGGTTTTTATGGTATTTAGGGTTTTTTCTTGGTTATTAGGCATTTTTATGTTCTCATGATTTTTTAGGGGTTTTAAAATTTTTATGGTTTTTATAGATTTTCGGGTTTTTAGGGATTTTGATGTGTTTTAGGGGTTTTAGCAGTTTTAAAGGGTTTACGGTTTTTCCAGATTTATAGGTTCATTTTTTGTTTTTGGTTTTTTTTTGATTTTTTTAGGGTTTAAAGGGTTTATAGAGTTTTTTAACATTTTTAGGGGTTTTTTGAGTTTTTAGGTTTTCAGGGATTTTAGGGGTTTTTTATGTTTTCTTGGATTTAAGGGTGTTTTAGTTTTTTTTATTATTTTTAGTTTTTTGGGTTTTTAGGGATTTTGTGGGTTTTAAATGTTTTTCAAAGGTTTTTAGGGTTTTTTAGGGTTTTAGGGTGTTTTGGGTTTTAATTATTATTTTTATTATTTTAGGGGTTTTAATTTATTTTAGATTTTTTTAAACGTTTTTAGGGGTTTAATGGGTTTTTAGAGTTTTTAGTTATTTTTTAGGGTTCAATGGGTTTTAGGGGTTTTAAGGTTTTTAAGGTTTTTTATTGTTTTTGGTTTTTTTCATGATGTTTAGGGTTTTTTGCATTTTCATGGTTTTTAGGGTGTTTTAAGATTTTTAGGGTTTTAGGGTTTTAAGGATTTTATGGGGTTTTAGGGGTCTTTAGGGGTTTTAGGGTTTTAGAGATTTATGGGATTTTTAGGGGTTTTAGGGTTCTTCAGGGGTTTTTTTATCATTTTAGGGTTTTTAAGGATTTATAGGGCCCTTTTGGGTTTTGAGGCTTTTTTTGAGTTTTTTCTTGTTCTTAAGGTTTTTAGAGTTTTTTTAACATTTTAAGTGGTTTTGAGGATTTTTAGAGTTTTTAGTGTTTTTTGGGTTTTTATGGGTTTTAGGGTTTCTATGGTTTTTAGGGGTTTTGTGGTTTTTTGGTGGTTTTAAGGGTTATTAGGGCATTTTATGTTTTCATGGATTTTTAGGGTTTTTTTAGGTTTTATATTTTTAGGGTTTTTAGGGTTTTATAGATTTTGAGGGGTTTAGGGTGTTTTGCGGGTTTTTAGGGTTTTTTAGGGTGTTTGAGTCTTTTGTGAGTTTTTGGGGTTTTTTATGTTTTTTTGGGTTTTAATGATCTTTAGAGTTTTTTAACATTTTTAAGGGATTTAAGGGTTTTTTAGATTTTTAGTGTTTTTTTAGAGTTTTTTTAGGTTTTTAGGGTTTTTAATGTTTTTAGGGGGTTTTATTGTTTTCAGGGGTTTTTTAGGATTTTTTGGGTTTCTTACGTTTTCATTGATTTTTACAGGTTTTTAGGAATTTTATGTTTTTTAGTGTTTTAGGGTTTTTAGGGATTGTGAGGGGGGATTTATGGGTTTTCAGTTTTTTTGGGTCTTTTGGGGGTTTTTTGGGTTTTTTAGGGGTTTAATGTTTTTTTTAGTTTTTAAATGTTTTTAGGAGTTTTAGAATTTTTAGTAATTTTTTAGGGTTTTTATGGGGTTTTAGGGTTTCTTAAGGTTTTTAGGGGTTTTATGGGTTTTAGGAGTTTTTCAGGGTTTTAAATTTTTTTTGCATTTTCATGGATTTTTAGGTGTTTTTTAGGTTTTTTAGGGTTTTTAGGGTTTTTTATATTTTTTATGGATTTTGAGGGTTTTTTGGGGGTTTTTAGGGGATTTAGTATTTTTTTTGTCTTTTTAGGGCCATTTTAGGATTTTAGGGTTTTTTAAGTTTCTTAGGATTTTTAAGGTTCTTAGAGATTTTAGTGGTTTTTAGGGTTTTTATGGGTTTTAGAGTTTTTATCTGTTTTCAGGGGTTTTTCAAGGTTTTTTGGTTTTTTTACTTTCCCATGAATTTTTATTGGTTTTTTAGGTTTTGTATGGTTTTTAGGGTCTTAGGAATTTTGAGGGGTTTTAGGGTTTTTAAGGTTTTTATTGTTTTTAACATTTTTGGGGGTTTTATGGTTTTTTAGTGGATTTAGTGGTTCTTATAGGTTTTTATGGGTTTTTAATGTTTTTGTGGGTTTTCTGGTTTTTTTGGGTTTTCTCAAGTGTTTTAGGGATTTTTTTTGGTTTTTAGTGTTATTTGAGTTTTCTAATTTTTTTAATGTTTTTAGAGATTTTTAACATTTTTATAGGTTTTAAGGGTTTTTAGAGTTTTTAGTGGGTTTTAGGGGTTTTTACGTTTTTATGAATTTTTTGGGGTTTTTTAGGATTTTTATGGATTTTAGGGTTTTTAGGGAAAGGAAGGTGTTGGGCCAGGCTATTCCCGACCCACCCCAAAATTTATTATGAAAAAATAGGTGATAGTGCAGACAGGGGTAGGGCAGAGTCAATCGACCCATACCCAAAAAACAAGTCCCAAAAAAAAAGTAAAGAAAGAACGACACAAAAGACCAGACACAAAAGGAACATCAACACGTCATATCCAACCAACACCAACATCTAGCAGCACCAATTCCAATCATTGTAGCCATAACATTCTTTCAGCACCTCCCTAGCTAGGCAAGTTACCAGTGTCCAGCAGCACACCTCAACCGCGCCACCTGCATCTCTATCCTCACCATTGAGAAGCCCTGGTGACGAGACACCACCTCCAACCCTTCCAAGGAAAGCAACAACCAATAACCAACTGCTCAGCATCCAACAACCATCTCTTCCAAGATAATTAGCATCCAGAAACCAGAAAGTCACACCTAGCAGCTCCCATTCGATGATAAAGGAAGACAAAGCAGAAAAAACAGGAACACCAGCGCCCACATCCAGGTCCATAACACAACCAAGCATCAACCAGCATCCAGTCACACCATTTCTAACCTCTAGCACCTCCTCCCCAATAGGATCCATCTCCAACAATGCATAATCACCAGCACCAAACTCATAAGCATCAACTTCCATAGGGATCTTGAGGATTGTTTGGGGTTTTAGGGGGTTTTAGGGTTTTTAGAGGTTTTTTAGGGTTTTTAGGGATCATTTAGGGTTCATATGGTTTTTTTGGGTTTTTTAGTTTTTTTAAGGATTTTGATGGTTTTTTAGGTTTTTTAGAGTTTTTAGGGTTTTTGGGTCTTTTTGGGTTTTTTTGGGGGTTTTAAGGTTTTTTATTGTTTTTTAACATTTTTAGTGGTTTTAAGGGTTTTTAGAGTTTTTTGTGGATTTTAGAGTTTTTAGTGGATTTTAGAGTTTTTGTGGGTTTTTTAATGTTTTAGGGGTTTTATGGTTATTGGGGGTTTTAAGGGGTTTTAGGGGTTTTTTACATTTTCATGGAATTTTTAGGGTTTTTTAGGTTTTTTATGGTTTTCAGGGTTTTTTAGTATTTTTATTGATTTTAAGGGGTTTTCGGGTTTTTAGGGGTTTTGGGGGTTTTTTACGAGTTTTCAAGGTTTTTAGGGTCTTTTGGGTTTTTAAGGTTTCTTTAGTTTTTTAAGGTTTTATGTTTTTTTATAGTTTTTTAATGTTTTTTGGGATTTTGAGGGTTTTTAGAATTTTTAGTGGTTCTTAAGGTTTTTGTGGGTTTTTAAGGTTTTTATGTGTTTTAGGGTTTTTTCAGGGTTTTGAGGGTTTTTTTGTTTTCATTGATTTTTATGGGTTTTTAGGATTTTTTTAGCGTTTTTATGGTTTTTAGGGTGTTTTTTGGTTTTTGGGTATTTTTGAGTTTTTTAGAGTTTTTAAGGTTTTTTGAGTTTTTTAAGTCTTTTAGGGGTTTTAATGGGTTTTAGAGTTTTTATTGGGTTTTTAGGGGTTTTGTTGTTTTAGGGTTTTTTACGTATTTAGTGGTTTTATGGTTTTCAGGAGTTTTTCTGGGTTTTTAGGGATTTTTATGTTTTCATGGATTTTTAGGGGTTCTAATAGTTTTATGGTTTTCAGGAATTTTTAGTGATTTTGATGGTTTTTTTGGGTTTTCTGATTTTTTAGTGGGGTTTTGGGTTTATAATGTCTTTTTGGGTTTTAGGGTTTTTTTTTGAGTTTTTTAGGTTTTTTGACGTTTTTTAGAGTTTTCAACTTTTTCTGGGGTTTAAAAGGTTTTAAGAGTTTTTAGTGGGTTTTAGGGGTTTTTAAGGTTTTTATTCGTTTTATGGGTTTTAGGGGTTTTTCAGGGTTTCTAGGGTTTTTTATGTTTCCATGGATTTTTAGAGCTTTTTTAGGAATTTTGTAGTTTTTAGTGTTTTTAGGGATTCTAATCATTTTTAGGGTTTTTCATGGGTTTTTTGGGTTTCTCAGGGTTCTTAGGGTGTTTTGGGGTTTTTTAAAAAAATTTAGTGTATTCAAGATTTTTTAGAGTTTTTTAACATTTTTTAGTGTTTTAAGGGTTTTTAGAGTTTTTAGGGGTTTTGGGGTTTTATCATTTTTTATTATTTTAATATTTTAGGGGTTTTTTATAGTTTTTAGGGGGTTTTTCTTATTTTTATTGTTTTTTATGTTTTCTTGTATTTTTAGGGTTTTTTAGGATTTTTATGGTTTTTAGGGATTTTGAGGGTTTTTGGATTTTACAAGGGTTTTAGGGTTTTTCAGGGTTTTTAGTGATGTTTTGGGTTTTTAGAGTTTTTTTAGTTTTTTATGGGTTTAAATGTTTTTTATATTTTTTTAACTTTTTTAGATTTTTATGGGTTTGTTGAGTTTTTATTGGTTTTAGGGTTTTTTCTGGGCTTTTTGGGTTTTTTAATGTTTTTGGGGGTTTCATTGTTTTTAAGGTATTTTAAGTTTTCATGGATTTTTAGCGGGTTTTTTTTATTATTCTTATGGTTTTGGGGTTTTTATGGACTTTAGGGATTTTGAGTGTTTTTTTTTGGTTTTCAGGTGTTTTTAGGGGTTTTCAGTATTTTTAGTGTCTTTTGGGTTTTGGGTTTTTTTTTGAGTTTTTTAGGTTTTTTATTGTTTTTAGTTGGTTTTTAGGGATTTTTTGGGTTTTTAGGGTTTTATACTTTTTAGGGGTTTTATGGTTTTCTGGGGTTTTTCAGGGTTTATGATTTTTTATGTTTTCATGGGTTTTTATGGGGTTTTGAGGATTTTTATGGTTTTTTGGGTTTTTTAGGTATTTTTGGGATTTTGAGGGGTGTTGGTGTTTTTTATGGGTTTTAGGGTTTTTTTAGTTTTAGGGTTTGAAAGGTTTTTTTATATTTTTTTAATGTTTTTAGGTTTTTAAAGGTTTTTAGAGTTTTTAGTGGGTTTTTATGTATTTTTAGGGTTTTTAAGGTTTTTAGGGTTTTTCGTGGTTTTCAGGGGTTTTAAAGGGTTTTTATGTTTTCAAGGATTTTTAGGGATTTTAGGATTTTTATGAATGTTAGGTTTTTTAGGATATTTAGGAATTGTTAGGGGTTTTAGGGGATTTCATGGGTTTTTAGTGTTTTTAGGGGTTTTCAGGGTTTTAGGGTCTTTTAGGGTTTTAGGGTTTTCTTGAGTTTTTAGGGTTTTTAGGGTTTTTATGGGTTTTTAGAGTTTTTAAATTTTCTAGGGGTGGTAGGTTCTCCGGGGTTTTTCAAGGTTTTTTAGTGTTTTTAACATTTTAAGGGATTTTAGGGGTTCTTTAGGATTTTTACCATTTTTAGGTTTTTGGGGTTTTTAGCGATTTTAAGGGTTTTTAGGGGTTTTCAAGGGGTTTAGGGTTTTTAAGGGTTTTTATGGATTTTGAGGGGATTTAGGGTTTTCAGGTGCTTTTATGGTTTTTAAGGATTTTTAGGGTTTTAGGGTCTTTTTGGTTTTTTATGTTTTTTTTGAGTTTTTTATGGTTTTTATGATTTTTTAGAGTGATTTAATGTTTTAGGGGTTTTATGTGTTTTTAGATATTTTAGTGGTTTTTAGGGTTTTTATGGTCTTTGAGGGTTTTTAAGGTTTTTAGGGGTTCCTCAAGGTTTTAGGGTTTCATACGTTTTAATGGATTTTTTAGGGTTTTGTAGGATTTTATTATTTTTAGTATTTTTATGGGTTTTGTGTGTTTTGGGGGTTTTCAGTGGTTTTTAGAGTTAATGTTTTATAGGGTTTTGAAATCATTTTGGGTTTTTATATTTTTTTTCAGTTTTTTTGGATATTTAAGGTTTTTAGAGTTTTAAAAAAATTTAAAGGTTTTTATGGTTTTTTAGGGGTTTTAAGATTTTTAGGGATTTTAATTATTTTCTTGGGGTTTTGAGGGTGTTTAATGTTTTTTTAGTTTTCATGGATTTCCATAGGTTTTTATGATTTTTAAAGGTTTTTAGGGTTTTTTAGGTTTTTTAGATATTTATAGGGTTTTTAGGATTTTTCAAGGGTTTTTAGGGTTTTAGTGTCACGACCCGCCCTCAGGGCCCGTGCTGTGACTACCCCAATCCCGCCTTCCATAGGCCAGGGGCTAGCGACTAGCACCGAAAAGGCATATCCCTAAAACCGGGATGGCTTTGCCTTTTTAACCTGCAAACTCACACAATCCAAGCACATATAAAGATACAAGCACAAAGTAAAGTACATAGTAAATAGAGTGAGTATAGTAAGTAAAGGGTCTAGAATACAAGCCCAACTGGAAAGTACAAGAAAAATTGAAAACAACTCCTGTGAACACCTACCAAGGATCCTACCTGAAGGGTAGGTACAGCTCTTGAACTGTCGTCTCTGCGGTACGTCTCATCTAATGGTCCACCTCCAAGAAGCCTCCAGTCCTGGCACCCTCAGCCTCGATCAAAGTTGTCCGTCATCTGCACAAGACACAACAAGGTGTGGGCGTAGCCTGTGCAGGGCTGAGTATAACAATACTCAATAGGGACCTAGAGACCCCCGAAGGTCTCTCAGAATCCATGAAGGATAAACCACAAATAAATACCATAATCACAAAGAACGAAGCAACAATCATCCCTACTTAGGTATATGACCATACACATACCTAAGTTATTGAGTAAAACCATCTCGTTCATGAGGAAACACAAGACCCAACTCTTTAGCCAAAACCACGGTGTTCCACGAAGGAAAGAATACCACAAAGGTAACACCAAGAAGTAATGTACCACAAAGGTAACACCTCACAGAATAATACCACGAAGGTATCACCACACAGAAGTGTACCACAATGGTAAGGACTCAGCTCACACTAGGTATAACTTAAGTACGAAAGTACAGATGATTAGCTGTATTGCTAGATCATCTTACTTCGTCGAGAAGCTCTTCTGTTGACCCAAATAGGATCGAAGATGACCCACATAGGATCTGAAGATGACCCACATAGGATCCATAGATGCTGACCCACACAGGATCTGGAGTTGACCCACACAGGATCCGAAGATAACCCACACAGGACCTGAAGATTCTTTAAGTACATCCAGCCACAATGTTACCACACTAAGCACGCTCGATTCTGGGAGAATCCCCTCCTCAAGCCATCGGTCGATACTTCAACTGCCACAAAGTTTAATGAAATGACCATCCCGATCCAAGGTTTTCGGTTCCATAGACGGTTCGTCAAACGGACGCCTGGTTCTCAAGATAAGGCCAAAAAGGCGTATCTGAGCCCAAATGGGCCCAGGTCCGATCCGACCCGGTCAGACCAACCTGGCCCGACCTGGTCTAGGTCTGCCCCGGATGGGTGGGACCGTGGTGGGCGCGGCCCGCTGGGCCGCGGTCTGGCCCAACCCACTAAGGGGGCGGCCCGGCCCGTTGGGCGTGGCCTGCTCGGGGCGACCCGCTGGGCACAATGGTTGGGTGCGGTCTGTCGTGGCAGGTCTCGCCCTAGCCTCCACCTGGGGGAGGCACCCCCCGGTATTCCTGAATGGTCCAGTTAGACCGTTTGACTTTGGCCAACCCGGCGGCGCCATGTGGCGCCGCATGCTGGCATGTGGGAGCCGCCAGAGTGGGTCCTGCTCCGATGCGACATGGCCGGCCGGGGTTCCAGCTGTCGCTTACTCTAGTGGCGAGATGACACCGCTGCTCCAACCGCGGTCGACTGAGTGTCAGCCACCCTCTGGGTGCTCCGCCGCAGCTCAGCAGCTGCAGCCCCCATCTCTGACAGCGCGGACACGTGCTGCCGCGGCCTCCTCGCGGCTGGCCGACGTGCCGGTCGCCACCCTTCTCTGCCGCGGCCGATGGTGCACGACCTCCTTTAGTTGCGCGGTTGAGCCGCCGCTACCATTGCAGCCATCCGGTGTTCCGACTGCCGCCTTGTATCCTGCCGGTGCCGGTCACCAGTGCCATTGCCTTGGTGGGCTTCCGCAGGTCACCGGGTGAGATCCGGTGGCCCGTTCTTCATTCCGAATGCATTGATGTTCATCTTGGGATGTTGTCATCACATCTAGTCCATCAAGGTTGAGTTCCACTCAACCTGAAGTTTCACCCTCGAAGAACATGTCGAACAACGAAGTAGAGGAAGGATCGGGCTATGTTCGTTTGGCCCCCACTCTCTGCGTTAGAATGATAGCAAGCAATTCATAGATTGAAAACAATGATTCATCACTAAGAACAATAAGAACAATTACCTACCTCAACCTTTAGTTGGAGATGATGTGAGGAAGTAGATGAAGATGATGAATACGTCGATGTTAGTCGCTCCCGCAACACGCTTTCGATCTGAGCTCGAGCTTCGGTTCCTCATTCTTGCTATGGAGGTTCGTTCTTCATTGGAGGATGTTCTTCCACCAAGAGTTCTCCACCGAACCAGTTTTCCAACAATTCCCCACCACGAGAGGTGAGGATCCCCTCTTATTTAAGTTAAGTTATTAGATTTAACTTAACCATTAATGTTACCACATTAAAAGAGAGGTTTCAAGGTCAGGTGGTCCCCACCACCAAATTCAAAACGTGGTTGAGAGATTTTGAAAAAAAATAAAACAATTATTTTATTTTATTCCTCCGTGAAACCTGAAAATTCAACTTCCACCATCGACCTACTGTGGTTAAAGTTAAGGTCTCCTTAAGTGAATATCGGCGCTGTGAGTTTAAAAGTGTCCTCAGATTCCAATTCTGAGCACCGGTTCAAAAGTTACAAATCCTCACTCGCATGTTAACTGAACGTACCTTAAAGAAAGTTCGGAAATTCATTCTGGGCACTTCGGGCCTCAGAATCATGTGCCATCAATTTTCAAACACTCGTAATAATTCCATATAATAAAAAAAATTAGATGGAAAATCCTAGTTTTTACATTTAGGGTTTTTTGGACTTTTATGGTTTTGTAGAGTTTTAGTGTTTTTAGGGGTTTTAAGGGTTTTTTGAGTTCTAAGTGGGTTTTTAGGGTTTATGTTTTTTAAGGTTCTTAGGGATTTTTATTGTTTTTAGGGGTTTCTTAGGTTTTTTGGGTATTTTATGTTTCATCGAATTTTTTGGGGTTTTAGGATTTTAATGTTTTTTAGGGTTTTTAGGGTTCTCCAAGGGTTTTTTGGGATTTTAGGGTTTTTCTGGGTTTTGGGGGTCTCTTATGGTTTTAGGGATTTTTCAATTTTTTATGGGTTTTAAGTTCTTTTAACATTTTTATGGGTTTTAAGGGTTTTTATAATTTTTAGTAGTTTTTAGGGTTTCTATGGGTTTTTAGGGTTTTTAAGTGGATTTACAAAATTTTTATGGTTTTTCACATTTTCGTCGATTTTAGGGGGTTTTAGGTTTTTATGGTTTTCAGGGGTTTTAGGGATTTTGAAGATTTTAGGGTGTTTTAGGGTTTTTAGGGACTTTTTGGGTTTTTTTGAGTTTTTTTGTGTTTTTATGGTTTTTAGAGTTTTTTAATGTTTTTTTGGGTTTTAAGGGTCTTAAAGTTTTTTAGTGGTTTTAGGGTTTTTATGGTTTTTTAGGGGTTTTAAAGGTTTTTAGGGGGTTTTATGGATTTCATGGGTTGCTTGAGGTTTTTTTATGGTTTTCAGGGGTTGTTCAGGTTTTTTAGGGTTTTTTATATTTATATGGTATTTAGGGGTATTTAGGGGTTTTAGAGTTTTTTATGTTTTCATGGATTTTAAGGGGTTTTTTTTATTTTTATGGTTTTAGGTTTTTTTAGGGGTTTTATGGTTTTTTATGGTTTTTAGGGGTTTTCAGGGGTTTTATGGTTTTTTAGGTTTTCAAGACTTTTTATGGGTTTTCACGGTTTTTAGGAGTTTTAGTGTCTTTTGGGTTTTAGGGTTTTTTTTTAATTTTTTTAGAGATTTAATGGTTTTTTTGGAGTTTTTTAACATTTTTAGGGGTTTTATGGGATTTTAGAGTTTTTAGTGGTTTTTAGGGTTTTTATGGGTTTTTAGGGTTTTTATGTTTTTAGGGGTTTATGGTTTCAAGAGGTTATTCAGGTTTTTTGTTTTTTACGTTTTCATGGATTTTTTGGAGTTTTGTAGGTTATTTATTGTTTTTAGAGATTTTTCAGGTTTTTTGGAGTTTTTAGGATTTTTCATGGTGTTAGGGGTATTTTGGGTTTTATGTATTTTTTTGAGTTTTTCGGGTTTTTATGTGTTTTTAGAGGTTTTTTGCATTTTTAGGTGTTTAAAGGGTTTTAAATTTTTTTTAAAACTCAAAAAAACCCATAAAAACCCAAAAGTCCCTAAAATCCATGAAAAACCCTAAAAACCAAAAAAAACCCTAAAAAACAAAAAACCCCTTAAAAATGCAAGAACATGTAAAAACCCCTAAAAACCCTTGAAAACCATAAAAACCCCTAAAACCTTAAAAAAACATAAACCCATAAAAACCATAAAACCACTAAAAACTCTTAAAACACCTAAAAACATTAAAAAACTCAAAAAAACTTAAAAACCCTAAAAACAGAAAAAGACACTAAAAACCCAAAATGACCCTAAAACCCTGAAAACCCCTAAAAACCATAAAAACACCTAAAAACACTAACAAACCTCAAAATATAAAAAACCCCTAAAACTAATAAAAATAAAAAAACCCCCGAAAAATCCATGAAAATGTAAAAAACCCTAAAAACCCCTGAAAACCATGAAAACCCCCCCAAAACAATAAAAAATCCTAAAAACCCACAAGAACCCTAAAAAACCATTAAAAACTCTAAAGAACCATAAAACCCCTAAAAACGTTAAAAAACTATAATAAACCATAAAAACCCAAAAAACTGAAAATAAACCAAAAAACCCGGAAAAAACCCAAAAACTCTCAAAATCCCTAAAAACCCAAAAAACTATAAAAATCCTAAAAAGAACATAAAAATCCATGAAAACGTAAAAAACACTAAATACCCTGAAAAACCACTAAAAACCACTAAAAACCCCTAAAAACTTTAAAAATCCCTAAGACCCATAAAAACACTAAAATAGACTAAAAACCCTTTAAACCCCCTAAAAATGTTAAAAAACTCTAGAAAACCTTAAAAACTCCAAAAAAAACCTCAAAACCCAAAATGACCCTAAAACCCTGAAAACCTCCAAAAAACTTAATAACCCAAAAACCACTGATACCCTAAATAAATTAAAAATCACTAAAACCCCAAAAAAACCTAAAAAACGTAAAAACCCTAAACCCCCCCCTAAAAATCCATGAAAATGAAATAAAAAATTAAAAACCTTGAAAACCCGCTAAAAACCATATAACCCCTAAAAACCATAAAAACCCTAAAAGACCATAAAAACTCTAAAGAATCACTAAAAACTCTAAAACCCATTAAAACCCCTAAAAACATTAAAAATACTACAAAACCATAAAAAATCATGAAAGACTCAAAAAACCCTAAAAACTATATCCCCCCAAACCCTCAATATCCCTAAAACCACCAAAAAACTAAAAAACAAAAAAAAATCCTAAAACCCCCTAAAAATCCATGAAATCTTAAAAACCCCTAAAAATTCTACAAAACCCATGAAAACTATAGAAACTCCTAAAAGTCTTAAAAAACCATAAAACCCCTAAAACCCCCTAGGAACTATAGAAACCCTTAAAACCCCTAACAACGTTAAAAAATTATAAAAACCTTAAAATCCCTAAAGTACTCAATAAAACCCTAAAAACCCAAAAAGATCATAAAAACCATAAAAACCCTGAAAACCACTGAAAAAACCCCCAAACCCTAAAAACCATAACACCATAAAAATCCTAAAACCCCCCTAAAAATCCATGAAAATGTAAAAAACACTAAAAACCTTGAAAATATCTTGAAAACCATAAAAACCATTAAAAACCTTCAAAACCCTAAAAACCCATAAAAAACCTAAAAACCGACATAAAACTCTAAAAGCACATTAAAACCCTAAAACCTTAAAAAATAAAAAAAACCTTAAAAATTATAAAAAACACAAAAAACTCTAAAAAACTAAAAGGACCCCAACAACCTTGAAAACCCAACAAACTTTAAAACCATAGAAAAAACCTAAAAACCCTCAAAATCTAAAAAAACCTAAAAATAAAAAAAAATCAAAAAAATCCTTAAAAAATCCATAAAAACCAAGAAAACATAAAATCCCTAAAAACTATGAAAAACCCATCAAACCATAAAAGCCCTAAAAATATTAGAAAAACCTAAAAAACTTAAAAACTCTAAAACCCATAAAACCCTAAAAAGAAAAAAAACTCTAAAAACCCTTTAAACCCCTAAAAATGTCAAGAAACTCCAAAAAACCTTAAAAACCCTAAAAACTCAAAAAAAACACTAAAGACCCCAAAAGACCGTAAAACCAAGAAATACCCTAAAGACCCTAAAAACCCCTTGTAAAAATCCCAAAGAACAATAAAAAAACCTAAAAACCCTAAAAATCAGAAAAACCCCCATAAAATCCATGAAAAATGTAAAAAAACTAAAACCCCTCTAAAGACCATAAATCCCCTAAAAACCTTAAAAATCCCTAAAAACTCATAAAACCATAAAAACCACTAAAATATCTAAAAAGACTTAAAACCCATAAAACGTTAAAAAAAATCTAAAACCCTAAAAAACTAATGAAACCCTAAAACCAAAAGACCCTAAAAACCCTAAAAAATCATAAAACCCTAAAACCCTCAAAATCACTAAAAACCCTAAAAACCTTAAAAACCATAAACATCCTAAAATACCACCAAAAATCCATGAAAACATAAAAAACCCTAAAACCCTAAAAAATCCCTGAAATACATAAAAACCCCTAAAAACCTTAAAAAACTCTAAAAACCCATAAAACCCCAAAAAATAACTAAAAACTCTAAGAACCCTCAAGACCTTAAAAAACTCGAAAAACCTATAGAAACCCTAAAAACCACTAAAAACTCTAAAAACCCTATAAACCCCTAAGAATGTCAAAAAACCCCCAAAAAACATTAAAACCCATAAAAATTCAAAAGACCCTAAAAACCCTAAAAGACCCTAAAAACCCTGAAATAATCTAAAAACCATAAATTCCTAAAAAACCCAAAAATCCATGAAAACGAAAAAAAACCCTGAAACCCTAAAAACCCTTGAAAACCATAAAACCCCTAAAAAAATAAAAAAACCCCTAAAAATCCTTAAAAACCCTTAAAACCTACTAAAAAATCATAAAACCCTTAAAATCCCTAAAAATGTTATAAAACTCCAAAAACCTTAAAACCCCTAAAAACTTCAAAAAAACCCACTTAAAAAACCCAAAAGACCCTAAAAGCCTAAAACTCAGAAAAAACCCTGAAAAAATCTAAAAACCATCAAAAATAATAAAAACCCTAAAGAACTTAGAAATACAAAACCCCCTAAAATTCCATGAAAACCTAAAAAACCCAAAAAACCTACAAAAACCCTTAAAAAACGTAAAAAACTCTAAAAACCTATAAATCCCCTAAAAACCCATGAAAAACCCTAAAAACTAAAAAATGCTCTAATGATGATCGACACTTTTTGGTTTGATTTGGGAATGAGGATGATTTGATCTCGGCCTGGGTCGTGGCTCCACAGATTGTTTCTGGTTTTCGGTTCTACTTGTTTCGGTGGAGCTTTGATTTCCACTAGAATCGTGATCCCCCAAGCACGGATTTGTGGTTAACTCTTCCTGGACTTACGTTCCCCTTCCAGAATCTGGCTATACTTCACATCATAGGTAATCTCATTGGACGATTTTTGTGTATGGATGCACAGACGAGCACTGCATGTCATCCCTTTGCGCCACAGATTTTCATAGAGGTGGACGTGTCCAAACCCCCGGTCAATTTGGTTTGTGTCGAGATTGAAGATGAACTCCGGTGACAGCAACAGGTTTTTTTTGAATCCTGAGTCTTCTTCTGCTCGACTTGCTGCAGGTTAGGCCACACTGCATCTGTGTGCCGACGTGGAAGCGACCCCTCTGTGCCTGGGCCATCTGTTGTAGCTCCATCATCGTTTGCTGAGATAGTGGCTGGGGGCTCACCCAATATGGGAGTTTTGGATATAGATACTGGTGTGGATGAATGCCCTATGATTCATGATGCTTCTGAGGAATAGGAGGTTATCGTGGTTGGGGATGTTTTGATGGAGGTTGATAGAGGGGGTCAGGCTCGGGTGGAGGTCTATGCCAAGGAGGTTGCAGTGGATTTTTCAACTGGGAGTGAGAGGATTTTTTTTGAGGGGGTGGAATCTACTCCTAGTCTGGGTTCTGGACCTCTGAACTCACAGATTGTGTAGGCTAGTCCTCCAGCTGTGCTTGGGAAAATGGTCGTCCAGTGTCAACCGGAACCCAAGGTACATGATATCTGCAAGCGCTTGAGGAGTGATCTGCAGTTTCTGGATGATGGAAGTTCTCTTGGAATGGAGGCCTCTGCTGGGATGGAGCTTGAGGAGGAGGTACAGGGGCCCTCGGACAATGCGGGAGGTGAGATGTTCACTGAACAGTTAAAAATAAGGTGCAGGCAGATGCTGTTGGGCATGGTGGAGGGAGCGTGTCCCAGAACCCTTTGGTGGCTGATGCTGGGAGCGCAAAGTCACCTTCTTAGGTGCTGGATAATGTGCCTGCTACTGGGAAGGGGGAGGGAGTTTGGAACACATTTCTAGTGATGTCGAGATGATTTTGAGCACTTTTGGGAGCTTTGATAATGCCGGTGAATGGGAGCATAAGGTGAGGGCTGATCTGAGGACCGAGAATGGTGTGAATGCTGCCCAGGCTGAGGGTAATGGGGGTACCCTCAACAGGTCTTTGATGAACTCTTCAGAATCCATTGAACATGTTCTGCTCATAGTGGATGCTTCGGAGGCGCTCATTTCCTTCGGAGCAAATGATGTTAATTTTGTTGAAGATGGGATGATTAGGGACAGTGTGGATGAGAACTCCAAATGTTTGGTTCTGAAAGACCTAGCTTTGCAGCCTTCTCTTTTGCAGGAGGGAATAGAATCCGAGTGCTCGATGCTTTGAGAGAGTGGCTCAGATGATGGCTCTAGGATGAAATCCAACATGGCCCAGATTTTAAAGGACAAGCCATACTCGTTGGGAAAGATAATTTTGCTGGGGGCCTGTCTAGGGAGTGTTTTCCACCTCCCACCTCTTGTTTTCTCAACCAGGAGGACTCTGTTATACCTGTCCAGGGTAATCATGGTGATCTTGGCACTGTATCCCTGAAAGTAAGGAGGCCAAGGAAGGAATACTCATCCTTTCTGAGAACGGTTTCTACGAGGGCTTCCAGCAAGGCTTCGAAGAACTCCTCTGGTATGGTGGGGCGGTCTACTAAGAAGCAGTTGAATGTGGAGCAAGTGAAGTTAAGGGAGTACTACACCAACCTTTTGAAGTAGTATGATTCTTCGGAATGGGATTCAGGAGACACTGATGCGGCCTCTGGCTACGGTGCCAAGGGAGACCCCCTGATGCAGATTATGATGATGATGGTGGCGATGGCTGGTAGACCTTGTGCTGGATGCTGGTTGCAGGTTGGCTGGGAGATGCTGTTGGTTTTGATTTTGTTTTTCTTTATTTTCTTGTTTTTTGTGTCTTTTGGTGGTTTTGGGATTTTGGGTTTTATTAGGGCGTCCAAGGTTTTTGGGTGTGGGTTGATTGACCCCGCCCCTCCCTTGTCTGCAGTGTCCTTTTTCTAATTAATTTGGGGGGGGGGGGGTCAGGAATAGCCTGGCCCCGAGCCTTCCTTGCCCTAAAAATCCATAAAAATGTAAAAAACCATAAAAACCCTGATAAACCCCTAAAACCCATAAAAACCTAAAAACCTTTAAAAACCCTAAAAACCCTAAATACATAATAAAACACTAATCCCATTAAAAACCCAAAAAACATTGAAAAACTAAAAAACACTTAAGACCCCTAAAATACTAAAAAAACCATAATAACCCACAAAGAACCTAAAACCCTAAAAATCCCTAAAAACCCTAAAACCCCCTGAAATTCCCTAAAATCCATAAAACTATCTAAAAACCCTATGAATCCCTAAAAACCATAAAATATTAAAAAACCTCAAAAAATCAATGATAACGTAAAAACCCACAAATCCTCCGAAAAACAATAAAAACCGTAAAACCCCATAAAATTTGGGCCTACGGGCTATGTAATGGGCTATATGCCCACTGGGCCTTTGGGCTATGTAATAATGGGTCACCCTCTACCCAGTTAAAGAGGACTTTTCTTTTCTTTAATAATAAAATGAGGTTTCATCCCCAACCTTTAAAAAAGACCTAAAACCCCTAAAAAACACTAAAAACCATAGAAATCCTAAAAACCCATAAAAAACCATAAAACTGAAAAAAAATCCCATAAAACCAGAAAACCCCCTAAAAACCATAAAAACCCCTAAAAACCGTAAAAGGACTAAAAACCCCTAAAAACACCAAAACTCTCAAAATCTCTAAAAACACTAAAAAACCTTAAAAAACATAAAAATCCAAAAAAACCCCTTAAAAATCCATGAAGATGTAAAAGACCTAAAAACACTGAAACACCACAGAAATCCATAAAAACCCATAAAAACCTTTAAACACCTAAAAATCCATAAAAATATTAAAAACCACTAAAAACAATAAAAACCCTTTAAACCCTAAAAACATTAAAAAACTCTAAAAACCTTAAAAACCCTAAAAAACTCAAAAAAAACTAAAAACACTAAAGACCCATAATAACCCTAAAAACCAAAAAAAACTCTAAACCCCTTAAATCTCATAAAAATATTTAAAAACTATAAAAGACTTTTAAAACCCTAAAAAAATAAAAAAAACCCTAAAAACATAAAAAAAACCCCCCCTAGAAACCATGAAAACCCCTAAAAACCCTAACCCCCCCCCAAACCCTCAAAATCCCTAAAAAACCTAAAAAAATAAAAACCATAAAAAATACTTAAAATTCCATGACAATGTGAATAATCCTAAAAAAATAGAAAACCCCTTAAAAACCATTAAAACATCTAAAAACCATAAAAAACACTAAAAACCCATAGAAACCCTAGAAAACCACTAAAATGTTTTAAAACCCTTAAAACCTATAAAACGCTAAAAAACTCTAAAGAACCTTAATACTCATAAAAAAACTAAAAAACCCCCAATAACCCAAATATAGCCTAAAAACCCGAAAAACCCCCCAAAACCCTAAAAACCCTAAAAAACAAGAAATCTAAAAAATTCCAAAAAAATTATGAAAACTTAAAAAATCCAAAAAACCCAGAAAACCCACTGAAAACCATAAAAACTCTAAAAACATTATAAACCAGAAACCCCCCCTAAAAACCCAATAAAAACTCTAGAAATCCTTAGAACTGCTAAAAACTAAAAAAAATATAAAAAACCTTTAAACCCCTAAAAAACTAAAAGAACAATAAAAACCTAAAAGACCATAAAAACCCTGAAAACCTGTAAAATCCCTAAATACCCCTGAAAAACCCTAAAACCCTCAAAATTTTTAAAAACCATAAAAAACCGTAAAAACGTTAAAAATCCATGAAAATGTGAAAAACCCTAAAAACCCTGAAAAACCCCTGAAAACCAAATTCCTAAAAACCATAAAAACCCCTAAAAATGTTAAAAATCCATGAAAATGTGAAAAAACTTAAAAACCCTGAAAATCCCCTGAAAACCATAAAACTCCAAAAAACCATAGAAAACCTAAAAAGCCATAAAAAACTCAAAAAAAACTAAAAACCCAAAAAGACCCTAAAAACCATGAACACCCCAAAAACCTCTAAACCCCCAGAAAAAATCCTCAAAAATCTAGAAAACACTAAAAACCATAAAAATCCAAAAAAAGACCCAAAAAATCAATGAAAATGTAAAAAATCCTAAAAACCATGAAAACCACCTAAAAACCATAAAACCCCCTCAAAACCTTAAAAATTTATAAAAACCCTAAAAAACCACCAAATACTATAAAACCCCTCAAAATCTTTAAAAATACTAAAAAACCCTAAAAACCCAAAAAACCATTAAAATCCAAACCCCCTCCCAAATCTATAAAAATGTAAAAAGCCCTGAAAACCCCAAAAAAACTCAAAAAACCCTCAAACCCCATAAAACCCCTAAAAACCAATAAAAACTCCAATAACCCTTTGAACCCCTAAAAACGTTAAAAAACTCTAAAAAATATTAAAAACACTAAAAAATTCAAAAAATACCCTAAAACCCAAAAAAAACCCAGAACCCTAAAAATCCCGCAAAACCCTACCCCCCCATGAAAAATCCTAAAAACCTTCAAAATCCCTAAAAACCCTAAAAATATTAAAAAATCATAAAAACCCTAAAAACCCTTAAAAGTTGATGAAAATGTAAAAACCCCTAAAACCCTAAAAATACCTCTGAGAACCATAAAACCCCTAAAAACCTTAAACAACCCTAAAAACACATAAAAATCATAAAAACCCACTAAAAAATAAAACCCTTAAAACTCCTAAAATGTTAAAAACTCTAAAAAACATCAAACCCCCAAAAAAGTAAAAAAAAAATCCTAAAAACCCAAAACACCCTAAAAACCCCGAAAACCCATAAAAACCCAAAAAACCCAAAAAAAAACTAAAAACCCCTTGAAAAACATAAAAACTCATAAAACCTTCAAAAACTCTAAAACCCATAAAAACCCTATATACCCACTAAAAATTTTAAAAACCCTTAACACCCCTAAAAACATAAAAAAACTAGAAAAACCTTAAAAACCATAAAAAACTCAAAAAAAATATCTAAAAACCCAAAAGACCCTAAAATCATGAAAACTTTAAAAACCTCTAAAAAACCACTTAAACCCCCAAAATCACTAAAAACCTTTACAAACAACAAAACCCTAAAACCCCCTTAAACCCATAAATACATTAAAAACCTTTAAAAACCCTAAAAATCCTAAAAATCCAAAAAAATCCCTAAAAATCCATGAAACGTAAAAACACTAAAACCTAGAAAACCCCTAAAAACCATAAAAACCACTAATAACCATAAAAAACCCTAAAACCCCATAAGGATCCTAGAACCACTAAAACTCTAAAAACCCTTAATACCTTTAAAAACGCTAAAAATATCTAAAAAACCTTAAAACCATAGAAACACAAAAAAAACCTAAAAGACCCAAAAAACCCTGAAAAACACTAAATCCATAAAAACCCTTGAAAACCCCTAAAACCCCTCAAAATCCCTAAGAATCCTAAAAGAATAAAAAACCATAGAAATCCTAAAACCCCCCTAAAATCCATGAAAACATAAAAACCCCAAAAAAACCAAAAAAACCCTAAAAACCATAAAACCACTAAAAACCTTAACAAACCATAAAACCCAAAAAAACTACTAAAAACATTAAAAACACTTAAAACCCCTAAAAACATTAAAAAACCCAAAAAAACATTAGAAACCCAAAAAAATAAAAAAAATACTAAAAAATTCAAAAGACCCTAAAAACTGGCAAAATCCCTAAAAACCCTAAAAAACCCTAAAACCCCTAAAAAATCCTAAAACCCCTAAAAGTCCTTAAAAAACCCCTAAAAACCATGAAAATGTAAAAAACTTAAAAAACATAAAAAACAATAAAAACCATAAATACCCCTAAAAACATAAAAAACCCTAAAAACCCATAAAATCCCTCAAAACTAATAAAAACTCTAATGACCCATAGAACCACTAAAAATGTTAAAAACTCTGAAAAATCTTAAAAAACCTAAAAACTCATAAAAAACCCAAAAGACCCTCAAAAACTCTAAAAACCCTAAATGCCCCCTAAAACCCCTAAAACCCCCTCAAAATCCCAAAAAACCCTAAAAATCCCTAAAATCCTAAAAATAGTAAGAAACCATGAAAATTCCATGAAAATGTAAAAAATCCTAGAAATCCTAAAAAAACCCTGAAAACCTTAAAAACCCCAAAAAAACATTAAAAACACTAAAAACCGACTAAAAAATCTCAAAACCTTTAAAACTCCTAAAACGTCAAAAACTCTAAAAATCTTTAAAACTGAAAAAACTTAAAACCCTTAAAAATCCTTAAAAACCCTAAAACCCATAAAAATTCTAAAAAACCCCTAAAAATCCATGAAAACTTAAAAAAACCCTAAAAATCCTAAAAACCCCCAGAAACCATAAAACCCCTAAAAACTCTAAAAACCCTTAAAACTCTAAAAAATCAAGGAAAACCCCTAAAACCCCCAAAAAACCCTAAAAACATTGAAAAATCCTAAATACCCCAAAAATCCCTAAAACTCCTAAAAATCTCTATAAACCATAAAAGCCTAAAAACCATAAATGTCCTAAAAAACCCCTAAAATCCATGAAAACATAAAAAACCCTAAAAACCTTGAAAACCCCCTGAAAACCAAAAAAACCCTAAAAACATTAATAACCCTAAAAACCATAAAACCTTAAAAAACCACGAAAAACTCTAAAAAACCTTAAAACCCCTAAAATGTTAAAATACTATAAAAAACCATAAAAAACCCTAAAAACAAAAAAAAGCAAAAACCCCCAAAAGACCCTAAAAACCATGAAAACCCCTAAAAACCCATGAAAAACCCTAAAACCCTCAAAAACCTCAAAAACCATAAAATACTAAAAATATCCATGAAAACGTAAAAAACCATGAAAAACAACTTAAAACCGTAAAACCTCCTAAAAACCTTAAAAAACCCTAAAATCCATAAAACCCTAAAACCCCACTAAAAACTCCCAAAACCCTTAAAACCTAGAAAACATTAAAAAAATCTAAAAATCCTTAAAAACAATAAAAAATTCAAAAAAATTCCAAATAAAACCAAAATACACTAAAAACCCTAAAACCCTAAAAGACCTAAAAATGTTCAAAATCCCTAAAAACCCTAAAAAACCCTAAAAACTCAAAAAAATCAATAAATGCCCAAAAAGACCCTTAAAAACCCAAAAAATATTAAAAACCCATGAAAAAACTCTAAAAATCCTCAAATACCTAAAAACCCTAAAAAAACCTAAAATCCATAAAAAACCTAAAACCCCTAAAAATAAATGGAAACGTAAAAAACCTAAAAGCCCTGAAAAACCCCTGAAAACCACAAAAACCTTAAAAAAGCTTGAAAAACCCTAAAAACACATAAAGACCCTAAAAACACACTAAAATTTTTAAAAAACCCTTTAAACTCTTAAAATAATTAAAAACTTCTAAAAAACCTTAAAAATCCTAAATCTCAAAATATCCTAAAAACCGAAAAAGACCCTAAAAACCTTCAAAACCCAAAAAAACCCTAAAAACCACTGAAAAACTCTAAGAACCCTCAAAATACTTTAAAGCCCTAAAAAACCCTAAACACCCCCTAAAACCATAAAACCCTAAAAACATTAAAATGCCTAAAAACCCATAAAGACACAAAAATCCACTAAAAACTCTAAAAACCTGTAATACAACTAAAAATGTTAAAAAACTCTAAAAAAACTTAAAACCTCTAAAAAACACAAAAAACCCATAACACCCTAAAAACCTTGAAAAACCATAAAACCCCATGAAAAACCAAAAAACCCCTCAAAATCGCTAAAAACCATAAAAACCATAAAAATCTTAAAAAACACGTAAAAATCCATGAAAACATAAAAAAACCCAAAAAACCCTAAAAAACCCATGAAAACCATAAAACGCCTAAAACAATTAAAAAACCCTAAAAACCCATAAAAACCCTAAAACCTACTAAATAATATAGAGACCCTTAAAACCCCAAAAAAACATTAAAAAACTCTAAAAAACCTTAAAAACCCAAAAAACTCAAAAAATCTTAAAAACCCAGAAACCCCTAAAAACTCTCAAAATCATTAAAAACCCTAAAAAACCTAAAAACCATAAAAATCCTATAAAAAATAAAAAAAATCCATTAAAACATTAGAAACCCTAAAAACCCTGATAAAACCATGAACACCATAAAACACCTAAAAATATTAAAAAACCCTAAAACCCAAAAAAATTCTAAAAACCCACTAAAAACTCAAAAAACCTTAATGACCCTAAAAACTTTAAAAAAACACTAAAAATATCAAAACCCTAAAAAATGAAAAAAAACTAAAAACACAAAAAACCCTAAAACTCTAAAAATTCCAACCCCCCCCCCCCCCATGAAATACCTTAAAGGTCCCTAAAACCATAAAAATCCTATAAACCCCCTAAAAATTCATTAAAATGTAAAAAATCAAAAAAAAACCCCAGAAAACCATAAAACCCCAAAAAACCTTAAAAAACCCTAGAAATGAGTAAAATCCCTAAAATGCACTAAAAACTCTAAAAGCCTTATAACCCTGAAAAAGACCTCAAATCCCAAAAGACCCTAAAACCCTGAAAAAATCTAAAATCCCTAAATCCCCCTAAAACACTAAATATCCCGAAAAACCATAAAAACCATAAAACCCATAAAAATCCTAAAAAACAACTAAAAATTCAAGAAAATATAGACACCCTAAAAAGGATTAAAAACACTCAAAACCATAAAAACCATAGAAAAACTTTAAAAACTCCATAAAACACTAAAAATCCAACAAGAAATCTAAAACCCCAAAACCTCTAAAAACGTTTACAAAACTCTAAAAACCCTTAAAAACCCTAAAAACTAAGAAAAACCCTAAAGTCCATAAAAGATCCCAAAAACCCTAAAAACCCCTAAAACCCCTTAAAATCCCTAAGAACCCTAAAAACCATAAAAATCCTAAAAAACCCCTAAAAGTCCTTAAAAACTTAAAAAACCCTAAAACCCTAAAAAACCATGAAAACCATAAAACACCCTAAAAACCATAAAAGCCCTAGAAACTCATAAAAACTCTAAAAACCTAATAAAAACTCTAAAAACCCTTAAAACCCATAAAAACATTAAAAAACTATACAACCTTAAAACCCCTAAAAAAATCAAAAAAACTATAAAAACCCAAAAAGACCCTATATACCCTGAAAAACCCAGAAACACTAAAAATCTCTAGAACCCCTAAAAAATACAAAAAACCATATAATCTTAAAACCAAATAAAAATCATGAAAATGTAAAAAACACTAAAAACCCAGAAAATCAACAAAAAACCATAAAACCCCTAATAAATTTAAAAAAACCTTAAAACAAACAAAAACCTAAACCTAGTAAAAATCAAAAAACACTTAATATCCCTAAATATTTAAAATCTCAAAAAATATTAATACCCATAAAAAAACTCAAAAAAAAAAACACTAAAAGCCCAAAAAGACCCTAAAACCCCAGAAAAAACCTAAAAATCGTAAAAACCCTGGAACCCCCTAAAAATCCATGAAAATGAAAAAAACACTAAAAACCATAAAAACCCCCTAAAAACCATATAACCCCTAAAAACCTTAAACAACCTAAAAGACCATAAAAACTCTAAAAAATCACTAAAAACTCTAAAAACCATTAAAACCCATAAAAATATTAAAAATAATAAAAAACCATAAATAATCTTAAAAGAATAAAAAAACCTAAAACCATACCCCCCAAACCCTCAAAATCCCTAAAACCCAAAAAAAACTAAAAAAATCCTAAAATCCCCTAAAAATCCATGAAATCTTTAAAAACCCAAAAAATCCTAAAAAATCCCTGAAACTATAAAAACTCCTAAAAGCTTTAAATAAACATAAGAACCCTAAAAACCCCCTAGGAATTATAAAAAACCTAAAAACCACTAACAATGTTAAAAAATTATAAAAACCTTAAAAACACTCAAGTACTGAAAAAAAACCCTAAAACACAAAACGACCATAAAAACCCTAAAACCCTAAAAACCCTGAAAAGCACTGAAAAAAGCCTAAAAACCCCTAAAAACCATAAACACCATAAAAATCCTAAAAACCCATAAAAATCCATGAAAATTTTAAAAAAACTAAAAACATTTAAAATCCCCTGAAAACCATAAAAACCACTAAAAACCTTCAAAACCCAAAAAACCCATAAAAAATATAAAACCCACATAAAACTCTAAAAACCCATTAAACCCTTAAAACATTACAAAAATTTAAAAAACCTTTAAAACTATAAAAAACACAAAAATCCCTAAAAACCTAAAAGGACCCTAACAACCTTGAAAACCCCCAAAACCTTAAAACCCTATAAAAAACCTAAAAGCCCTCAAAATCTATAAAAATACTAAAAAATCCAAAAAATCCAAAAAATCCTAAAAAACCTATAAAAACCATGAAAACATAAAATCCCTAAAAAATATGAAAAACCCCTCAAAACCATATAATCCAAAAAAATCATAGAAAATTCTAAAAAACTAAAAAACTCTAAAAACCCATAAAACCCTAAAAGGAATAAAAACAC